>OY728139.1:263313476-265813476 GCA_963277665.1 Viscum album | reverse complement strand
ATTATGATATTGATATCATATATATATATATATTATAATCATATTTTTAGCCATTCCTAAAAGTAGATATAGAAAAATGAATTACATCGTTCATAAAGATGGTAGAACATACATACAAATGAATTCAATTTCCATTTTTTTCAATGGATGGAAAGAAATAAAGGTTGATAATAAGTCACCTTTCTAGAATAAAAACTCATCACATCGATTGTGGAGGTGGTAGTTCACACGTTCATACGAGAGACATTATCTTTTTCTAATGAATTTTATGGTAAGAACATAGATGATATATTATAATTTAAGAAGTATAATTATTTCACAATTATCATATATAGACATTAAATTTATCAATATATCCATTTGTGAGAGGTGATGATGCATGAAAAATTACATCTATTTATGAGGCGGTAGTTCACCATACACAAGGTCGATGGTTTCGTTTTCCATTTTGATAGAAGTGGAGATGGATATTGGATATTCCATTAAAATAATAACATCTCAATACGTGTAATATAAAATTGTTATTATTTTATCATAATTGTAAAATATATTAATGAGGTTGAAGAATAAATAAATTGAAAAATAAAGGATAAAAACTTTACATCTTCTTCGGACAACCTCTTTAGGTTTATACATATAGATTCACTAGAAAGGTTTTATTATCAAACTATTGATTGTAGGTCATGTGGATTAATGTAATAAAGGTATATATTCATGTATTGGCTAAAACAAAAGACTCTTTAAGTGTTTATAAAGGATCATAGGGAGTTCTATTTTATAATTTAGGTGAGTGAAACACCTGTAATTTTTCAAAATATTAAAATATGTTCGTGTCACATTCATTGAAAAACGGCTGAAAATGGACCCTTACTAAAACTAAGATGAAATACGTTTAAAAAAAGCATGTAAAATAGAAATTAGAATAGTTTTAATGTAATTTTAAACATTATTTTTTTAGTTTAACCCACAGTAAACCTATTTTAACTTTATTCACAATAACATATTTTTACTATTAATTATTACAAAAAATTTAGTTAAAATTATTACCTAATATTAATAATTATTATTTAAAATATGAAATAGATTTTATAAAAATAATCCATAAAAGTTGAAAATTTTAATTGAAAATTAAACTCGCAGAATTGATGAAAAAATGAATTTCCAAAGAAAATGGATCCCTATACATAAAGATTTCATGTATAATGATTCTACATAAAATTAATTCAAGTGATATAAATTGAATCAATAAAAAAATAATTTAACTAATATTACTTTTAAAAACATTTTATAAATAAAATTTAACTTATATAAATTCTTTAAATGAAAAGAAAATTTTAATAAAAATTTGAATTTTTCACTATTCATCAAAAAGATAATCTTTTTAAAATTTCCTCAAAAATTCACTATAAGATAATTTTTACATTTTAATTTTAAAATGAATTTCAGGTTTTCAAATAAATTTTATAAAAGTGAAAAAATTAATTTTAACATAATTTCACAAAAATGTGACGAAACAGTTTTTTATAAAAAACACATTTTAAGCCTAAAACTGGATTTATTCTTATCCTATGTATTCATAAAACATTAGATTAATTATAAAACAGTTTATTTAATACATATTATAGAAATTTCTTTAAAATAATTTAATAATATTGAATAATTTAATTTATTAATATAAAAATATATTACACACATGAAAATTTATTTTTAAGAAAAATATTAATTTTAATTTAAAATATTATTTTATTTAAATGTATAATAAATTGATAACAAATGAATTTATTTTATACATGAGTTAACCATATTATTTTCATAATTTATTTAGTCTTATTCATACCCACCAATCCAACCACTATTCAATAACTCTCATATTAAATAATGATATTTTAAAAACATATCGTGGTTCGTTTAAACTTGATGTTGCATATAATGTAAAATATAGAAGAAATTATGTTTATTTGAAAAAAATATTTCATAAAATATAGTAATATTACAATCCATTGTCATCCAAGATGATATCATTTTCTAAGCCCCTAACTCAAGCAAAGAATCATTAAACAATTTATAACAACACTTAAAAATAATTTAACAATTAAATTCTAAAAGGTAATAACCACTAAAGGGCTCATCGGAAGTCCCATAACATATAAAATGTAACCAAATGCATGCAAATGACACATGAAATTCCCCTACCAAATATTAGAAAAAAATACCTAATAGAAACATTTATTCCATAATTAACATTATTAAAATATAGGGGAAACCCTAAGAAATTCCAAAAAAGAATCATACCTTGCTGAAATAATTAAGAAACAGGGTAAATATGGAATCATATTACCCAATAATACTAGAATAAATGAAATCCCCTTGAGAATTTGGTGATTACACCATGATACAATTGAATTTCCAATGAAAACCTAGGCAGGGAACTCAAAATTAAAAATAAGAGGAGAAGAGGACAATAAGATATCACTAAAGAGTTAGGATTACCCCAAATAATTTAAAACATCCAAGAATTTAACCCCCTAAAATTATATTAAAGAAAGATATAGAGGAAGAGGGGGTAGGCTTGCACAAGGGAAAAAGAGGGGAGAAAGTGGTCTGTCTTTTAAGAATATGGGTGGGGGGTGTATAAAATATTTCCAATTTAAATAGGATACATAGTTGACAAAACCATGCACCAACCATGAATAAATCACTACCCATATAAATATACATCTCATAGTTTATTCATACGGGTTTCTAAACTATATACCAACTATATAACACCTTTGTAACATTATGCATGTTTTTTCTACTGTTGGGAACTAACCGTGAACAAAACCCATAGTTTAAACTAAGTCACATGGTTTCAAATAAAAACCACATGGTTTAATATTAACCATGAAACAACCGTGATAGGTAAATTTTATCTATAAAAAATGAATTATATGTTCGTGGTGCTGTATAATTTCCCCTATACCATGCACTCAAAACTAAGCTCCGTGAAAAAAATGATTCAAAAATTTCAAAACATAACCTGAAGATACCAAATCCTATCTGAGCACCCAATATACCATAAAATACCCATTCATTTGTTTTCAAAATATCACTTTAAAATGTTCCAACACTCAAAATTTTATTCTAAATCTAAGATAAAAAATCATCTCGTTCACTAATTGATGATTAAAATTCCTTCTAAAAATTTCAACCCATATATAAACAAGATCTCAATGTCTTGAAAAAACCCGATTTTACCACTATTAGAGTAACATCACATGTTTTTAATACCTTGGTTACAATAAAATATCTCAAGTCCTCCATTTACATCAATTATTTCAAGAGAAGATTCATGTCATACGCATGATTATTATCGGATCCCTAAAATTTTCCACCTTATTCTTCTCATCCAAGAACCAAGAAATGTATCCGAAACATAATAAAATAATTACATAAGTATAATTATTATACTAAAGTTTTATTTTTTTGATGAAATATTGATTTTATATCTTCCTCTTAGCCATTTCAAATATGAAAAAGTTTCACATGTTACATGTGAAGTAACACCTCCATGAATGATGTATTTTAATTTTCATCACTCCATTTAATAGTTGGTTCCAAAAATCTATTTATTGAATAAATATTATATTTATTACATGATTAAAATACTATAAATATAAATTATTCATTCCCTTAATAAATTTATTAAAAAGTGATATCTATAAATTTAACCGCAAAAAACTACCATATCAAGAGGAAAAAAGATTTATCCATTATAACTAATTGATTTTTATCATAAATTATTCATACACCACTTATAAATTATTATTTATTTCTTTTATTAAATCAAAATTATATTATTATGATTCTATAATTATGATATTATAATAAAATAAATTTCAAACTGATCCATTAGTTATAACATGTTATTATTGGGGCCAGTTTAACCACCTATATGTACAATGCTATAGATTTTTAAAATGGAAATTTATTGAAATATACTTACTTTTAGAATATTATATTAATATTTAATATTTTTTTAAATATATTAATATTAATAGTTAACTCACCATTAAGATACCACAATTAATTTTTTTTTAAATTACTAAAACATGCTCATCACTGATTTCATTTTCTTGAATCATAACTAAAAATCCCATAGAATGAAATTGGAAATTTATAAAAAATTATGGAATATTTGTTAAATTACCATAAATAATTTATCAATTATGATATTGGTATCATATTATGGGGATCAACATCAAAATTACAAATTTGTTTCAAAACAATCAAAATCACAAACATTAAAAGATAAAAATAAACACTAAACAACTAAAAATGTATAATAATTGATTATAATTAAATATTATAAAAATTAATAGATATTAAAAATGTTATGAAATAATTTAGTAATTTTTTTTATGTTTTTTTATAAAATATGTTAAAGTGCATCTGTAGATATCAAGAGTAAATGTAGGGGGTTTTGTCTCAATTTCCCTTTATTATGGCATTTTTTCTTGTTACACATCTACTCTTATTTTATATGGTGTTATTATTTATCAATGGATTATATTATCATTATTATTTTTTTCATTCATGTAATTTAACAGTCTTTTCGTGGTAATTTATTTAAACTCTTTTATTTCCTTTAATATCAAAGTTGTATGGGATTTGTCCACTCGACCTCCTTTCCATTGGGTCAATGTTTTTATACCCTGGCTATGAGATTCTAAGATTATTATATTTTTCATTTAATTTATTTTTTTAGAATATTAATTTCTATTTTCTTTATAGAAAATTGAATTCTTATATAAAAAATATCATTTTTTATATATTCTATTCTTAATAAGAAGATGATATTGATACGAATAATTCATATCCTCTTCAAGGATTGTTTCTCATACATGTCCATATTTTTTATTTAAAAAATTATCTTCCTTTATTATTTTGAAACCCAATATTATATTATATATTGTGACCTTCATATTTATCCTCACATATTTTTAAAATAATATTTATCACTATTTTAAATGATGTGGATGTCAATAATGTTTTTTAAAATATTAAAAATTAATTTGTATTCACGAGCGTATCTTTTATCTTCCACTCCACATATATTTAATTATTAATTATTTATTTTAAAGGACCATTTTTTATAATTTATTTTAAATTTTATTTGTAAAATTTATTCATGTGAACTTATAAAAAATTACTTTTTAAAGTTACTCATCACTTCACAATTTTTAAATCATGAGAAAACATGTTTTATGAAATCTATTTTTTTTTGCGTTTGCTTAAATTTTCCACTATATAACAAACGATCTCTCCCTAATAGAGTTATGATTCATGAGTAAACTTATAAATGATCTTATTAAATATTCATTTTTGTGTGATTGAATTTTTGGTATCAAATGAACAAATCATGAGGTCATTTTATGTGATACAATTTTAAAATTTTCTGAAACCAATTTTCATTCTATTGGGTTTTTAGGATGTAATCTATGATTTATTTCATACGGTAGTAATGTTTATGGATGTTTATGGGTAGGGTCAAATATCACCCTTAAATTAGTTGGTAAAAGTTTTATATGTCGTGATATAATGGATCATGGACATGATTGTGTTTTTTCACAAATTGGAGTATGAGAAAGATTGGGGTTTCTCAAAATATACATGTTGGGAAAGATTGGTTTTGGTCACAATGAGATGATTATATATGATTATGATTATGAAACATCTCCGTGTTATTCTATATTTCTATGATATGCCACATTTTTATGTTATATTCCTATGACTACTCACTAATGATCATTTTTAATATCTAATGTTTATACACTCTTATGCTAGGGTATATGTAATTTAATTTTAGATTACCAGTCTTTATATCTTAAATTTTGGGAAAATATTATTGTTCCCTATTATTTTAATTATATATTTATTACATGATCATGATTTCTCATATTTTTATGATATACTCTAATTGTGACTCTTTGATAATTTTTTCCTTTTTGAGCATGTTATCTCACCCCTTATTATGTTTCTATTTTCCCTAAAAAAATTATATAGAGGATTATATATATGGAAATATTATATAGATATGTTGTGAGATATGTTAAATGAATTATGTGAAATAATATTTCTATGTAATTAGTCCCCTAAAACACTAAATATTTGGGTTTTTGGCCTCTGTGAATATTTTTGAGATGTAATGTTTAAATTATTGAACTATTATAAATATATGCATGTCTAGTTTGGGTATTCTCAGTTGGTATCAGTGTCGAGTTTAGTTTTTTTTTGGATGAGTTTAGTTATTTTTGGTATTAGTTTAGTTATTTTTGGGGAATATGACTATATAACATTTGTAAAAACCTAATAGAAAAGTCAAAATATAGGTAAAAATAGTAAAGTGTTATTAATGTATAGAGTCTGTGGTTTCTAACTAGTTGGATCCCTATATAGATAGAAATAACTGGATACATGATTTCGAAAAAATTCACCTAATTGTAATAATCCTTGAAAAAGTTTGGTTGTGTATTAACTTGATCTTCACATAGTTCACAATAGGTGTTCCTAACTACACACCTCGATTGACACTCCTTGGGAAAGTGATTTGTTTTCTTCAAATTCTATGTACAAACCATTATGAAGTATTTGTTATAGAATTTTATGATCTAATATATAACTAGTAAGGTTATATAAAATAATAGGAAAATGTCCATGGAAAACCATGGTTAAACTAAAAGAGTTATAGATTGATACAATTATATCATAGTGGATAAAAATTATAATAAGTTGAAAATAATGCATCATAATATTGAGTTTTCCTATTCATATGATCAATTAATCTATCATTATTGGATATTATCATAACCCTTTTGGTTTAAGAATTTGGTTAGAATGAGGACCCTGAAGATAAAGTGGTGAAATTAATTTCTCTTGAAACTCATAGAACTTATGTAGAGCTAATTAGGGATATTGAAAATAAATGGATGAGAATCTAAATTCATTACTATTATAAAGGAAGTTATGTGTTTACTTTCTTACCCATGATAGTGAGTTGAAAATTATATCTTGAGTCATACACTTATCTATTCTTCATTAGTTAGTGATAATTAATATAATGATGAATCAATTTATTTAGGTGTTGGGGTGGGGGTGGATAATGTAACAACCTAGGTTTCTGGGCTCATTATATTTTCTTAAATTATATTTCTATAATTACAGTGAAGAAATTTTCTATTATTTTAAAAAAATTAAAATTTATTAGGAAATGATTCATACAATATATGAATATAAAAAACAACACTTTATTAATTAATAGAAAAAAATTATAATAAAGTTATATGAAACCATGTTTTACATACCATAAAATATCACTTTCAATTGATGATTTGATCCATTAAAAGTGCATAAATAATAATGTTACAATAAATAAAAAATAATAGTATATTTAAAACTAGAAAATCCCCTATAGATTAATCATTAAGAATAACCATTAATAGAACTAAACCTACAATAATAAAAAACATCATTAAAGGGGATGTATGTTGTGTAATCTAAAATGAAATGAGAAGTTTTATTTAAGAGGTACGAATATAATGGATTTATAAGAGGTAATGAGGGTAATATAGCTTTTATAAAGGGGTATATTGTAATTGGAATTGTTCATATTGGGAATATGGTTCTTAGAGATATGGTCATTGGGTATAAATGTATATTATAGGTATAATAAAATTTTGTATTGTAGTGACTAATTGAATATAATATAATTCTATAATGAAACAAAAGTATAATATTTAATTAAACTATTTTAATATAAAATATATATTTATGTGTTAGTTATTATTATCATTATTACTATTTATAAAAAATAATTATTTGATGTATTTAAAAAATTCATAAAAATATTCTAATACCAATTTATTTCTAAAATTTAAATAAATATTATTATAAAAGTAGCAGTCTTAAATAATTAGGACTAAAATCATTTATTGATAAAAGACTATTTCTCAAAAAATTACACATTTTCTATATATTGTGTATTTGTAAAACAATTGATCAAAATTGAATAATGTGTTTTATATTAATAATATGTATAAAAAAATAAATTAATGTTCAACTAAATATTTCCACATGGAATGGAATATAAATGAATTATTTTTATTCTAAAATAATATATTTGTTCTAAAAAACTGTCTAATGTGTTATGAAAAATTATATTAAAAAAATAATTTTTATCAAACCAAGAAATTTATTTTCATATTTTGAAATAAGGATTTTTTTAAACATAAAAAGGTATTTACCAAAGTAAATATCAGTTACCATAGTAAAAATGTTATTTTTCAAAGAATGGTTTTTATAAAAATTGTGTAATTTTTATCTAAGTAAATTAAATTGATCTATTTTTATGATTATATTATTATTTTTAAACATATAAAAAATATATTAACACTCATTTTATTTTTAATTTATATGAAATATTCATAAAAATAATTAAGAAATAGAAAGAAATTTTTCTTTGAAAATAGTTTTTTATGTTATGTTTTAATTTGAAAGTTTATTAACTCATATTTATAAATTGAATTAAATTAAATTAATTAAAAATATATAAAATAAATGTTAAAATTTGTTAATAATGGTCATTATAGTATTTTAGTGGAAAAATAATTTCAATAGAAAATATTTAATCAAGGTTAATAAGGGTAAAAATAGGTAACTTAATATTTTATGAATTTTACTAAATTAAATTGACCCATAGATATTATAGAAATACTTTTTTAGTTCTAAAGTCATACTAACATGTATTAATATCCTCTACTCACCTAATTCTCATAACTCCCATTTTATTTCATATTTACCCTTTACCTAACATTTATTTCTAAGGAAAAGTTCCCTTGTTAACCTATAAAGAGTGCTCATTTCCACCAATTTAAAGACAAAATTACCATTGTAATTAATCATTAACACAAATTAATTTTAAATATAAAATAAGACAATTACATGTATTTTATCCCGTGTTTACCATAAATTATCCCATGTTCTCCATTTTCAAGGGGCCATTCTATAAAAGATTCATGTTCTTAAAGTGATTATTATCCACTCCATAACCTTTTCTACGATATATTTATCATCCACCATCCTCAAAATATATTATAACTATACTAATAAAAATAAATCATTACCTTTAGTATAATCAGATTTTATTATTTTTATATAGCAACCATTATCTGTTTTTATTTGATCCAATAAAAAAATTAAAATGCCACTCATATTACTATTGACTACCACTTCCATGAATGACATATTTCATTTTTCAAATCCAAATTTTATAGATGGTTATAAAAATCAATTAATTGAATAAATTTTATATTTATTACATGATTAATATTATGTAAATATAAATTATTCATTCTGTTAATAATATTATCAATATGTGATAATTGTAAATTTAAACTCCTAAAACTAGAATACCAAGAGGAAAACAAGATTTCTTCTTTGCATCTAATATATTTTATATAACATTGTATATATAAATATTATAAATTATAATTCATATATTTTATAAATTAAAAATAATATCACTATTCTTCTATAATTATTTTATTATAATAAGGTCAATTCCATTCTCATTCCTTGGTTATAACATAATATATTTGGGTTCATTTTAATCATCGATAAGAAAAATGATTTAAATTTTTTTCTTGGATTGTTATAGAATATTAATTATTGTTATAATATGATATTAATATTAAAATAATTTTTTTATAAAAAATAAATATTAATGTTTATGACGTTATTAAGATAGCACCGTTCATTTGTTAAAAATTTCCAAAAGAAGCTAGTTATTGATATAATCTTTATGAATCATAACTACAACTCTAATGGAACAAAATTAGAACTTTACAAATAATTATGAAACATATATTAATGTACCTAATATAATATAGTAATTACTAACTTTATATCATTGTATGGGGTTGACATCGATATTACATAAATGTGTGAAAACTATCAAAATCACTAACATCTGATGATGAAAATAATTGCTAGAAAATAAATATAAAATTAATGATTATAATTAAAGAGTGTAAAAGGTAATTTTGATTATTAATGTTTTAAAATTTGTTATTAGAGTTTTTATATTAATTATATAGGAGGTTAAATTTCTTCTATGGAAGTTGAGAGTAAAGGTAAGAACTTTCATTTCAATTTCTCTTCATTGAGGTACGTTTTCATGTCTCAAAACTATTGTTATTTTATGTATTTTACTTACTAACCAATAGATTATCTTATCATTATTAATGTTTCCTTCAAAAATTTTATAATCATTTTCTTGATTCTTCTTTCATACTCTTTGAATTCATTTAATACTAACATTACAATGGTTTTTTATACTCAATAACATTTTCATTGACCCATATTTTTTATCCATTAACAATGAGGTTCTATGTTTATTATATTTTTAAACTTATTTATTTTATATGATAATTTCAAATTTTCTATAGATAATCATCATTATTAAATAAAAAATATTCTTTTTTATGGATTCCCTTCTTCATAAAAAGATTACATTAATAAGCATATTTCTTATCCTCTTTAATTCTTTTTTCTCTTCCATGTACATATTCCTTACTTAAAAAAATGTTTTCCATTCTTATTTTGAAACCAAGAAATGTATTATCTTATGTTTCCTTCATATTATTCTTTACCACTTTTAAAAAGTATGATTTATTAATCTTATATGGAATGTGAGTTTTAATAAAGATATTTTAAATTATTAAAATCATTTCTTCTTATGAGAATATAATTTAACTTCCAATATAATTTTATTAAATAGGATATTATTTATTTTAAACGGATAATTGTTTTTATTTAATGTTTTTTAAAAAAATGTTTTTACATTACCTTCCCAAAAATTTCTTTTGAAATTAAGTCCTAACTTAAATTTTTTACATCAAGGTTTGAAATGTTTTATGAAATCTATTTTTACAATTTGACTTAGATTTTCCTCTCTATTATGAAAGGATATATCTTAAAGGGATTTATTTTTCATTAATAACACTCTAAATTCTCTTATGAAGTATACAATTTTGGGTGATTAAATTTTTGGGATCAACTGATCCAATTCTTGAGGTCATATTATGAGATACCATTTTTAAATGTTACAAAACCGTTTTTCTTAATATGGGGATTTCATGATATGATATATGATTGATTTTATATAGAACACATATGTATGGATTTTGATTTGTGGGGCACTATACTATCCACCAATGAATTGGTTAAAGTTTTAGATATCATGAGATAATGGAGAATGGAAATGATTATGTTTTTTATATCATAATGAATGGAAAGGAATGTGTTTTTATCAAGACATAATGGATAGGAATTATTTGGTTCACTCAGAGTGTGATTATTCCCTATGATTATGATTCTTCCATAGTTAATTATTATGCAAAATTTATATGAAATTAAACATTTTTTTGTTATATTCCAATTCGTATGCTCCATATATTTTGTTTATTGTCTCATGTTCCAATATAATTCCAATGTATATGTTTATTCATTTGAGAGTACATATCCTTCTATATTGACTTGTGGTAAACTAATATAGTTCCATGTTCTTTTAATCCGATATTTCACCCATGATCATGTTTTCTCGTATTCTTAAAATGTATTCCTTTAATTAAATTATGAAAAGTTTTCCTATATTGAGTTTTTAATCTCAGCCAATATTATATTTTAATTTTACCTAGGAAGTCATATAAAAATTTATTGAAGAAGGAAGTCAAATATAGATACTATGTGAAAGATATTGAAACAATTTTGTGCAATAAGATTTTTGTTGTTGTTAGAATCCAATTAATTAAAAAAATTGGTTTTTAGATTACGAAAGTATTTATGAGATCTAATGTTCAAATAATGGAATTATTAAAAAATGTATTATTATTTTATTTTTTCATCTCATTTTTAATTTTTCATATCTTGATTAATTTCATTAGTGATAACTTTTGGAATGTCTTCTTCTTCACATTTAGTTTTATAGATAATAAGTAAAACACATTTTTAGTAAGAACATAGAAAATAATCCTTGTTCATACTTAGATTTAGACATATTAGTGGTTATTTAAAGTGTCTAACTCTTTATATTATTCTCTTGAATTGTATGTAAAATTACTCAGCCTTCAATTATTAATCAAATTAGTTTTATTAGTTCACCTTTATTAAATCCTTTAATATTATTCCAGGAATCCTCAATAGTTATAGCATGGAATTTATATGCCATTAATTCCAAGGAAGACCATAAAATTTATTTCATAACTTAATTCTTGATGTTATAACCAAATATTCAATTAGTATATAAGTTTTTCCTTCACAAAATGACATTATCTTTACTGAGTGAATAATATGGAGTTTTCCACATTCACAATATTAGTACATCCTTCATAATGTAACACTCAAACATAAAATTTGTGGTTAAATAACATACTTCCATAATTGCAGTGTTCCATTACTTCATCTATGTATTTTTTCATGGAACATTAGAAAATTTTTAATCCTCTAACTTTTCATGATGTGTTCTATGATTCATAACAAGATACTATTTTGGATAGAACCACCAAAATCCACCCAAAAGCCATCAATGTGTGGAATATTGATGCATGAAATGAGATTTAACAAGTTTGGATCCCCAATATCATCCTAGATTATATTTATACATGGAAAAACTTTTCATAGGACAAGACTCACACATAAAGATCAATTGAGAAGAGATTTAAATCCATCATAGTGGAAAAGACCCATCATAATGCAAAAACATTTCCTCAAAATGTAAATAATGAATTATTATAAATTATTAATGTTTCTTATGAAGTAACCTTCATGGTTGGTCATTCTATTCATTGTGTTATGGTAACACTATGATATTTTTGATAATCCTTAAGATATTATCCATTATAATAAAATTGATTTTATGACCTCCATCTATAACATGGATTGAAATGTTAGACTAAAACTCATTTTATTCAAATAGAACACATCAATATAATTAAAAAAATCCTTAAAACTACTTAGTAACTCATAAAGATTCATTGTAAAATATCCTTTACATACAATTTTCAACAAACAATTACCAAACCAATGTCTAAATATATTTTGTTTTTGAAAAATAAATAACTGAAATACCCACCCCTCTAATAATGATATTATCTATATTGGCTCACTACCTTAGGGTTTTTATACCCCTAGTTCTCAGTGACCATCATTATAAAATGGATCATGATGGGGTAGAGTTATAATTTGAGATATATATGATTTCATAGAATTATCCCTCACCCGATGTTATACTCTAGCTGCCAACAACATGGTACGACCTCACCGGTCATGGCATAAAGACCAGCATACAAAAAACATGACAGTTAATCCCATGTCACATACCTCAGGGAGTTTCGGTCTCCCATATCTAAAATTATCTCCCTTAGTATAAATTTAGTTATTTGAATCTACCCCCTATGATTTGATACATGCGAAATAGATATTAACACCCCTCAAATCAGGATATTATCCACATTACCTCACCACCACATGATTTCCCCCCATAGGGATCACTACCCATTAGTTGAAAAGGGACCCTGATAAGTGAGAGTTATATATATATATATATATATTTATATACATATATATATATATATGAATTTATATAACTTCCCATCACCCGATTTAGGACTTAGGTTGTCAGCATCATAGTGTGACCTCACTAGTCATGTTATGACAACCAAATTCGAAACAATATGATGGTTAATAACATATCACTATCTTCAAATAGTGTTAGCCTAATGAATTTAACATATTTTATTCTCCACCATTTATTTTTTTGGTTTTAAATTTCTTCTTAAAATTTAAATTTCTATTAGTTTATAATTTGTTTGCAATGACTCTTATAAGTAGAACTAACCTTGTCTATTCATTTTTGGTTGGTAATATTTTTCTTCAATTCCTATGTTTTATTCATATTGTATTGTGGATTTTCATATCACTTATTTTATGATATCATCAGGTAAATTTCTATTGAATTTTAATTTCTTTTATAAATTCATGAAAAAAATCTTTTAACTCTCTTCTTTAACATTTTCTCCAGAGTCATTTTATCCCACCACTTTCTTTAGTTTTGTATATAAATATTTCTTTCCATGTTTTCATATAAAATTAATTTTTATTTAATATTTAATTTTTTCTAAAAAATTTATTTAAAATTTATTTTTGTTAAAATTAATGGTTTTGAAAAATATCAAGGGTATTTGTTCTTATTTTACAAATAATTTTCCAATATGATTATAAAGTGTTTTAAATATATATCAATACCATTTGTGGTTTCCCAAGATTCACTAGGGTTATTTTTAAATTAATTCACCAACTTCTTATATATGGATGATTTATCCATTCCTTATGTATATTTTCATGAATCCCATTTCTTTATAATGGTTTATTTATGCTATGGCTGATTTATGAATGTGATTATATTCCTATGACATGCATATGTATATTTTATCATTATGTGATAAGAAGGTCTGATATAGACCTCTAATGCACCGAGTAAATATTTATATCTCATGATATTGATATAATACATGAGTAATGATAATTTATCCACTATTTTATTGAACACTGGTGGTGAAAAATGATCCAATATATTTTGGGGTACAAATAGTGATAACTAATCCACTATATTATATTGGTGTCGGTGGTTAACCTTGACATATCTTATGATTTTTATACTTATGTTTGTGACACTTTGGCATGTAATATTTCATGGATCATGATTATTATACGATACTTCCACATTAATATGTTATATTCAAAAGATAAACCAAATTCCTTATATTATATTCATGTATACTATCCACAATCCATTAGGTTCAATTTCCTTATGTTGTTTTAACATATATTGAATATGTTTTGATACCCAAATGTTTATCTTATGTTCACTTATGATATTTAATTAATATATCCATGTTTCCCATACATAGAATCCAATATTTCCATTTCTTAATAGTTGTGTCTCATTAGTAGGTTTTAATGTAGTGTTTAATTTTTTGGAGATTATGATAAGAAGTATAAGGGAACCCAACTAAAATTAATCTAGCATTAACCAAATGAATTATAGTTTGAGGTGAATTTTTTATAATGTAAGGTATTATATGATTAATGTTTCATATTAAAATTACTAATTACTCTAATTTTAATTATATATAATTTCTCAAATTAACGATGTTGGTTTTATTAAATTTTTGGAACCATAAATGGTTGAGTTAATAATTAGAGTGATGGAAAATAAAATGATTTTACCAATGAGAAACCAAATGGGTTGGATGATGGAATTAAATCTATTATTGAAATTTTTTATAAAATTATTAGAAATAAAATAAAAAATTCCAATATCAAGAATACACTAAATAAAAACCAACATACAATTGAGTCCTTCGTACTTCAACTCCCACCAACCTCTAGTGGTTCTTTTGATCAACTAATTTTGGAGTAATGGATCAATAAGGAAAAAGTTATATTCTATTTTTTAATTCTTGGAGAATTAAAATGAATTTTTGGTTATTTATAATTTTGTGGATGAATATAAAAAATGGTGTAATTTAATAAAAAGTGGGAAAAAACGAAATTTTCTGCATGGATTTGTGGGATCTTAAAAAGATATCTTTTTTAAAATATTTTCACCAAACTATTAATATTTGGATGGAGAGAAAATTACATGAGATTAATAATAATAAGGAAGACTTGAATAGTTCATATTAATCCAGATTCAATAAAAATATAAAAAATGCCATAGGTTTTAGTATAAATCTTGAAATAAAACATTATCATTTCTTTAGTGTCTTAAAACCAAGTATCCCAACTAGTTTTATGTGACTTTGGTTACTATAAAGAAATTATTTGATGAACACTTTATATGGAAAATAAAATTGGAGACACTCATTATTCTATAGTATTTGGAGAAGATAAAAGAAAAATAGAGTTTAAATAACACCTTGAGAGTTTATGATATATATATATTAAATAAATTTAATTTCTTCGATGGTTTATGTTACATAGAACACCATATTTTAATGTACCATGACATATTATTAATATTATTATTTAAACATGTCCATTATAATATAGCCACCGAAATTTGTGGTATGAATAATAATAAATACATTTTATAAATTTATTATAAATTTTTTATATAAATAAAATATATTTATAAATTACCGCTTAATTTTTAGTAAAGTCATTATATATTTTGAATATAATTTTATCTCAAAAAATGATCTCTATTGATTTTTATGAAAGTTTTTCAACATTTTTAAAAAATATATTTGAAAAAATTACCTTATTTTTGACTTCTATATTTCAAAATTATATTTGATGGAATTTTTAAGAATTTTATGGAAGGATTATTTTCTGATGAATAGTAAAAAATAATGATTTTCATAAAAAAATGCCATTTCATTTAAATAATTTACAAAGTTACATATTAAATAAAATTAAAATTAAAATAAATTTAATTATTTTATTAATAAACCATTTTAGGTCATTTCAAAAAAAATTAATTTTTAATATATATATTAAAACTTTCTATGGTTTTGAAAATTTCCACTTTTGGAAATAACATTTTCATCATGTTTGTGAGTTTAATTTTAGATTAAAAATTTCAAATGATATGAATGGAATTTATAAAAATGGATCATAGATTTTTAACCATAATAATTAATATTATATAATATTTTCAATTTATGTTTTGGTCAAAATTAATAGTAAAAAATTAAAATTTAATTATTGTGGTTAAGGTTAAAATGAGTTTATCGAAGGTTAAGCTATCAATAAAATGGGTAAAATGACCTAAAAAATTGTAAAATACAAAATTTATATCCATATTTCAACCTTATAACGTCTAAGGTTCATGAATGATCCATTTTTGAGCATTTTTCCTATTTAAATCATGATCACACCTTTTTCTTTTATGAAATTTAAAGTGTGTCCTCTCCTCTACATATAAATGGGTACCCCCTCTCCTATACTCTTCACACTTCCCAAACAATTTGGTTAAAATAAATACCTACCTAAAACGATTCCTTAATTTCCCAAACAAATAAAACATTTTATATTTTTATTAATAAACCCTCCTAAAAATGATTTAGGTATAAACCTAAAGAGGTTCGTTGAAGGTGGTGTAAAATTCTTAAACATTTATTTAATTTTTATTTATTCTTACAAATCATTCAACTGTAACTCAAATTTTAAAATATAATAAAACTACTATATCCCATATAATTATATTTTATTATTTTAATGGAATAACTATATACATCTTCTCCTCAATCAAATGGGGAATGAAACCGTCGATCATGTGTATCATGTACTATCTCCCCACAAATCGAGGTATTTTATTTTACATTACCACTTCTCATAGATGAACATAAAGATGTATTTAATATATATATATATATAAATATATATGATATTTATGAAATAATTATACTTCTATAATTATGACTTCATATAAACCTTACTATATTCAATTTATTGGGAATATAATAACGTCGCCCATGTGTAGGTGGACTACCACCCCACGAAGTGATTTGATTCATTTTTTTCACATATGTTTTACATGAAAGGTAATAAGGATAAATTAAATGAATATATTTCATATATATTAAATCATATTTATTCTATAAAGGTGATTTGTTATTTACTTTTTCTTCATTCAATCCATTGAAAAACGAAAACAACGTTCATGCATACGTGTGGCCTACCGTATCCATGGAAAATATAATTCATTTTCTATATTTAAATTTCAGGGATAAATATAAATTCATATTAAATTAATATGTATTATATTAATTCATGTTTATAATTTTATAGATAACAGAACCATGATCAGTTTAAATAGATAAAAAATTCCAAGTAAAAAATAAATGAAAAAAGCAGTTATTACTCAAAACATAATTTTGACAAGGAAATGTTAATAAACGCATAATAAAAGGTCATAAAAAAATAATATACTATATGATATATACAATTATGGTTATATAATATATTTATAATAATCCTATATTTATTATACCTGAGGTTCAAATGTGAATGAATAAAGTCAAGACATAAGGTAAGGGAATTATAGTCTCTCTTTTATTTCTGGGAAATATATATCATATTACCCAATAATTTCTTCTCTGTGGTGAATATAATTCCTCATTAAGATGTTATATCATGAATATATCTATTTTAATTAATTTTATATTTAAATTTTATTTTTTATTTAATGGGTATTACAATTAACAATTTTTTAAAGTGGTAGAGGATTTTAATCTCACTTTTATTTATATCCGGCACATGCCTTATACATCACTTGTTTCTTTTCTATGGTGTATATATACTACCAAGGAATTTTAATTATGATTATTATCATGAAAGTTATGGTATATACATTTCCTTATAAGGTAATTTTTTAGGGGGTTTCCGATTTGAAAGCTAGAAAACTGGTAACAGTTTTATTTTACAATCTCATTATTTATCAGGGTTTTTATGAATAAGTTTTAAAAGATAAAATATTAAGATCAATCTTTCAAGAGACTAATGTATGTTATTCTACTCTATTTATTTCATTAGAATACATGTTTTCCAATATTTTCCTCTCTTTATATACTCAATAATTGTAATGACCCAGAAATTCCAAGTGATTTGAATATTATATGGGAATTTTATGAGTCCGTGAAAATTGACGGCACATGATTCTGAGGCCCAGTGTGCCCAAAATAATTTTTTAACTTTTTTTTGGGTACATTTAGTAAACATGCGAGCAAGTTTTTGTAACTTTTGAACCGATGCTCGAAATTGAAATCTGAGGACACCGTTGAACTCACAACACTGATATTCACTTAAGGATACCTTCACCTCGGCCAGAGTAGGTCGAAGGTGAAAGATAGATTTTGTGTTTTTCGTGGAAATGAAAAATAAAATTAAAAAAAATTATTTTATTTCTAATAAAACATCCCACATGAATATTAAAGAGGTGGGGACCACCTAAACTAAAACCCCCATTTAGAAATTAATGGGGGGGACAACCCGAACCATATTAATGGGACAAACCCCTTGAACACCCTCATTAATGAAGAGTTAACCCATGGAATTCCTCTAAATTTATTATGCCAACTTGGTACATTTAATTGTGCCAACAATTAATTATGCCAATGTAAATTAGATTGATAGACATAATTTAATAAGTTAGAACTTATTTTTTTGGGTGTTGGAATTTGTTGGAAAATGGAGAAGCTTGGGAGAGCTTGGAGAAACTCATCTCCAACGAAGAACTTCTCCTCCAAACGAAGAATTACATCTCTATCAAATAACGTTCTTCAGAGCCAAGAAAGAGGAAAATGCATGAGACTGACTTCAGAAGTGTGTTGCAGAGGCCATGATCATTGGCACCCTCTTTGCCTTCACCATTTTCATCTTGCGACACATCAACGAACCTTCGAGGTAGGGCTGTTGTATGAATTTTTCCCCTTACCCATTCTTGATGTTTTTTGAGATTCAAGTTTTATCGAGCCACTTGCTATCGCCCTAACGTGGAGGGTGAGATCCAAATGAACGTGGCCCGACCTCTCCACAATCATTTGATGTTTTTTTGTGTTCTTTGCGATGGTGGAGGACAACAATCAACACTGGTGGGGCATGAAAACGACGGCCGAATCACCACCAGTCATGAAGAAGGTGACTACGTGACTGTGATGCCCGACGGAATAGAACTGTATCTAGTGCCGCAGTGGCGAAGGGAAGAAAACCGACCGAGCTGGCTGCCGATGAAGGCGCGGTGCGCAACCACGCCGTGCGGAGAGCACAACTGAACATCCGGCCAGCCGCAACAGACCACCACACCACAACTGTCCTGCAGATCCCTACGGTGCCCCGTGACCTCGCAGCCGCCCCCACCCCACCGCGCCCCACCGCACCATGGGCCGTGCCGACTTGAACTGGACAGGGTCAGACCAGACCAGGACCAATTTCGACCCTATATGTTCTTTTGGCCTTAACTTTGGCACCAAGCGTCATTTTGACAAACCGTTTATGGTTCTGGAAACCTTGGAGTGAGAAGGTAACTTTGGTATACCCCAATAGCTATTTTGATAAAGTTGGGGTGTGATTAAGTTGGATCGAGCACGAATCCAACCTGGCCCTCGGGACAAAAAGGCTAATAACTTACAGACAGAGAATCTGATTGACGCACCGTCTGTTACGTTGAGACCCCTATTATGTGGTTGTCCTTTGGAATACATCTTCATGGGACTTTGTGATAGTTTGAGTTTTGACGGGTGGCTTGAGGAGAGGACCCTCCTGGAGACAATCTAGCTCACTACGGGTACCCTATAGTTGGCTGTGACGATGTACCAGGATCCTGTGTGGGTATCATGAGGTACTAACGATGTAAAAAAAATACTGTGTAGGTATAATGATGTAATGAATATATACTAGGATCCTGTGTGGGTCTGACGATGTACTGACAATGTATTAAGATCCTGTGTGGGTCTGACGATGTACTGACGATGTACTAGGATCTTATGTGGGTCTGATGATTTAATGACAATGTACTAGGATCCTGTGTGGGTCTGACGATGTACTGACAATGTACTAGGATCCTATTTGGGTCTCACGATGTAATGTCAATGTACTTAGATCCTATGTGGGTCTGATGATGTACTGATGATGTAATAGGATCCTGTGTGAGTTTGATGATGTATTAGGATCCAATGTGGGTCTGCAATTTGGGATCCTTCATGGGTCTACCTCTTAACAGAGTAAGATGATTCAGTAGTTACATCTAATAATCTCTACTACTTTACCAAAGTTATACCTGGTGTGAGAAAATTCCGTACCTGTGTGGTACTTTCCTTGGTTGAAATACCTTGGTGGTATTCTTTTGTGTGGCATACCTGTGTTTTACTTACCTTCGTGGTACTCCATTCTTTATGGAATAGTTGAGCTTGGGGTTCTGAGTTGAAATATGTGTTTCTTCATTATTGAGATGGGATTTCTTGATAACTTATGTATATGTATGGGCATATACCTAAGTAGTGTTTTAGTTGAATTATTGGTTTTTGGATTATCCTTGGTGGATTTTGTGAGACCTTGAGGGTCTTGGGGTCCCTACTAAGTACCATTATACTCACCCTTGCACGGGCTATGCCCACACCCTGTTGTTTTTGGTGAAAATGACGGACACTGCTACCTGAGGATGAGGGTACCAGGACTGGAGGTAGCTCAGAGGTGGAGCTTAGACAAGGTGTACCGTAGAGACAACTGTTCAAGAGATGTACCTACCCTTCTAGTAGGATCCTTGGTGGGTGTTCATAGGATCTATTCAGTTTACTTGTACTTTCCTATTTTCCTTTTACTTACCAGTTGGGCTTGTATTCTAGGACCTTTTTCTTACTGTACACACTCCTTTTACTATAAAGTTTTCTTGTGTTTGTATCTTTCCTGGTGCTTGGTTGTGTGTGTTTATAGGATATAAAGGCAATGACTTCCTGTTTTTAGCTAATATGCCTTTTCGGTGCTAGTCTCCAGCCCCTGGCCTATGGAAGGCAGGCTTGGGGTAGTCACGGCACGGGCCCTGGGGATGGGTCGTGAAAAATTGGTATCATAGGAGTTGGTTATACAATAAAACATAGGACTTTGGTCTTTCTTTTAATGGAAACAGTGTTAACTGTAGTGAGTGTCATTATTAGTTAAAGGAATCTATTGTTGGTGTGGCGACCGACGTATCCATACACCGTGACCTTGAATTCTGATTTTCGACTCTCTGCAGAAAAACACTGATTGCGTGTGTGTTTTCAAGAGTTTTCTTTGTGATATATTTGATTCAGCTCACCAAGTATAACATATTGACTATAGAGCACCTGTTTCCTTTCAGGATGCCTCCATGCAGACAGCCAGCTAGGGTTTCGGGTATAGTATGCATTGATCTCCCACCGAGTGATGAGGCTTCGGTGCAGGGCCCTCTCCCTATAGAGGCACCAGCGGAGGCACCAGTAGTACCATTACTAGTTGGGAAACTGATTCCACCAGCCCCAGTAGTAGAAGGTGCATGCCACTTGAGGGCATTGAACAAGTTACAGAGCTAGAGGCCACCCAGGTTCAGGGTATAGATGGACCCACAGGTGGTTGAGGATTTGCTAGAGGCCGTGGTGAGAGTCTTCCGACTAGTAGGGACACCATCTGATCTCATGGTGATCCATGCTCCCGGTATTCTATAGACAACAGCAGGAAAATGGAGGAGCTTGAAGCTCTAGGTTCACGATGAGGTAACATTCTCTTTGTAGACTTTGAGAGCCTGTTTCGGGTAGAGTTTTTCCCAGTGGCTCTTCACGCAGTGCGCATAAATGAGCTTCTTCATCTGCAGTAGGGAAGGACGATTGTGGATCCGTACTCAGCGAGGTTCACTGAACTCTCACGTTACTCCACCAATATGGTGTGGGACCCATTCTTTAGGGCCTAGACCTTCGAGTAGGGACTCATGAGGGAGATCAGTGATTAAATGATTTCTCTCAGCATCCTGATGTAGGAGGAGGTGTTAGAGAGATCCCTCTTAGTGGAGAGTTTTCTTGTTGAGAAGTCACCCGTAGTGAGACCCACCACCGGACATCACGTTGCAGAGTCTTATGTAGCTGGAAGTAGATAGATGTCACAAAGGTCCAAAAAGATCTGACCTACTGGTGGACGACCGCATGATTCAGGGTTAGTTGTGTGGGGCATAGGAGACAAAGTCAGTCATATAAGAAACATGCAGTGTTTCACATGTGGCAGGCATGATCACATGGATCACGACTGTTCGAACCATTGTACAGATGATCATTAGACGGTTGAAAGACTGCCCAGGAAGAGACAGAGGTTTGATAGAGGAGGTCGGCAGGGAGTAGGCAGATGTGGCAGAGGAGCTGGCCGTGCATCTGGTAGTGGGAAACGATTTGAGGTGTTACGACCACCACCACTAGGTGGTCCACCCTGACCATAGGGAGCTGCTGGACAGGGGTGAGCTCTGCTCTAGGCAGCTGAGACCTATGAACATTGTGCTCCGGAGATAATACAAGGTATGATCTATGTCTACTCCACCTTAGCTACAGTACTTATATACATATGTGCCAGTCAATATTTTATTTCCACTGCCCTTGTTCAGAGCTCGGAGATTCCGACATAGTTGTTGGATTGATCCTTACGGCTAGAGACTCTTATGATAGAGGATTCGACGATTAAATACTAGTGCCAATAGTGCAAGCTTACTCTAGGAGGAGGGAGCTTCGGCTAGGATCTCCTAGTAGCGGCGTCGAGGCCTTACGACGTCATCTTGGGTATGGACTGGTTATTTACAGTCCATGATCAGATAGACTGTCTTAGGCACAAAGTGAGGTGTGTCCGCATTTATGGGACTAGGTTTTCTGTCACCAGTGAAAAGGGAGCCTTTGCAGCACAGGATGGACTTACCCAGAGGAGGGTGTAGCCAATTACGCATCAGTTGGATAGCCTTACTCTCAGAGCGGTTGACATGGAGTGTCCGAGCTATCCTATAGTGGTGGACCAGTATGCGGATGTCTTCCCTAATAATGTTCCAGGTCTACCTCCATATAGAGAGGTGGAATTTTACATCAACTTGTACCCCAAGATGACACCAATATCTACACCAGTGTATCAGATGGCTCTCGTAGAACTTTGTGAGCTAGGAGTACAGCTGGATGACTTATAGGTGGAGGGATTCATTTAGCCCAGTGTTTCTCCTTGAGAAGCCCCGATTTTTTTCTCCAAGAAGGAAAACGAGAGCTTGAGGATTTGTGTTGACTATCGGTGCCTAAACCAGGTGACCGTGAAGAAAAAGTACCCAATTTCAAGGATTGATGAACTCTTTGATTAGCTGAAGGGAGAACAGTGGTTTTCGAAGATAGAACTCAAATCAGGCTATCACCAGCTCAAAGTATAAGACGGGGATGTATAGAAGATGACATTTAGATGTCGGTATGGCCATTACGAGTTCTTGGTTATGCCATTCGGCATGACCAATGCCCTAGTAGTATTTATGGGACTCATGAACAAGATCTTTCAGACATACCTTGATCGCTTTGTAGTAGTCTTCATCGACGACATTCTGACCTACTTGGCTACTGAGGAGGAGCATTCCTATCACTTTTAGGTAGTTCTGGACACACTTCAAGAGCACCATCATTATGGTAAGCTCTCAAAGTGCTAATTCTAGATCTGAGAGGTGCAATTTCTAGGAAACGTCATCTCAGAGGATAGAGTTTCAATGGATCCATAAATTATTGAGGCGATACTTGCTTGGGAGCCACCCAGAAGTGTGACGGAGGTATGAAGTTTCCTAGGTTTGGATGGATAATACCAGAGGTTTGTGCTATATTTTTTCAGATTTGCAGTGTAACGCCCCGACCCCAGTTACCTAGAGTCAGTGCATTATTACATAAAATTGGAATGATCACAAGAAGGATCAAATCTCGAAAGCCCGATTGGTTTAGTAGCCTTGGAAACACTAGATATATTCATAAAGTTTTACATTACATCATAAAGTGAAAAACTACTACAACAACATAGTCTCCATATTCCACACTCATATCCCCACATACTATCCCTGCAGGTAATTCATAAATTACTTCTTCACATCCTGGGAAAAATAAAACATAGAAAAGGGGTGAGCTCAAATGCCTAGTAAGGATAACAATATAGCGGAAACTTTCATAAATAGGAATAAACATTTAAGGCAATGTATAACTAAAACAAAATCCTTTTAAACTTGAACTTAAACATAGTATGGAAAAAATAAAATGAAATAATGCCATTTACGTATTCACATGGATATTCTACTAATCGAATAATCACATGAAATATCAATAACCACTTTCATAATGATGGAATGCATAATGCCTGACTATCATAACTACATAGTCAAGGCCTCGTGCCAAGACTGCAAATAAGATTTTGTCAAGGCCTTGTGCTAAGACACTAGTTTGTCTCATGAGACCTACCGATGCACCGAGGAGCTATAGCGGGCTCCACCCGTCACATATTAAGTCCAATGCATTCCCATATGAAAAGGTTTAAACATAACCTAAACATTCGTTTTAAAACTAGCATACGAAATGTCAATACTTTCTCCATAACCCGTGAATGGTATAAAAATTACACATCCACAGTAAAACATATCACAAAACCTTCAATAAAATAAAAAAGTTTTGTATCATAATAAATCAACTTCAAATAAGCTTAAAATTCATCAAAGGATGTTGACATAGATGAAATCAAAACTATTTGAGGGAAATATCTCTTTTCTTGAAATCATTGAAAAGTCACACATTTATAAAGGAAGTAATTTAAAATAGATTTTTGAACCAAAGTGTCCCATACCACTTTGAGACTTTTGAAAAGAAATATCATTTCAAAACATTCATGCCCATATAAATAAATCCTTAAAATCATTTTGAAAACATGGATATTAATTAAAAAGATTTAGAAAGATAAATCTTTAAAACATTTAAAATTATGATCTTGATAAAGAGTACCTTTCACAAATTCTTAAAATATTGATTTTGAAATAATTTAAAAGTCACATAAATATAAAATAAAACATTTACTTTGAAAATATTCTTTAAATCTTGTAAGGTAAGCTTCAGCGATTTTATAACAGCGGAAAATAACCGCACCCGCCGTATAAGTTTAAAAAGACATTCTTACCTTAAATTTGTCGAAAAGGTTAAAAAGTACCTTGTTTGGAAAATGACGGAAAGATTCCTTTAAAAACACATAAGGGTATAAATTACTTTAACCCATTGTCTAGTAAATAGTAAAAATGTTTTTAAGTATATTTTTAAGGAATATGGATGTGGTTGATAAAGAGGTCCTAATAGATAATTACGTATAAACAACCTCGGATAATAAAGAGATTGTAAAATTAACCCTTAACTTGTAATTATCCTTGGTTGGGGTAGGTTAACCTCCTATATAATGGTGAAATAATTGTTAATTAGACCAGAATCATATATATTAACATGATATCATATATGATCTTTTAACATTGCTTTGTTAATAATATTTTAGAATTATCGTCGTTTCGGGTGTTAAAATACACATTTTATTTTATATGTTTTGTTATGTAAGCCATGTTTTTCATGGATTGGTTGTATCTTAATCATATCCAGAATGATATAAATTCCTTAGATACTATAATTAATCATCAAATGAGAATTATACTCGAATGGATACGATGGAGAATGAATCTCATCGCGTTCGTGGAGACGGTAGTCCGTACGTATGCATGAGCGACAATATCATTATTTTGATATTAAAATAATATATAATTGGATGGTATAACATATATACAGAATCATTATCATGTTATATTTATTATTTACATGAGTTACACATCATTATTATACCCATCCAAATTATAATTTATTTAATAACAATTACACCACGACGTGGAGACGGTAAGCCGTACGTACACACGTATGGTGACATGTTATTCAAAGGATGGATAGAATACTGAATATGGTTGTACCATATTTATAATAACATCACAGTATATATAATATACTGGAGTTATTATTTTATAATGGTAATAACAAAGAAGGAATAAGTGGAAGAAGAAAGGAACTTGAAAAAGGGTGGTGAAATCATTACCTCTTCTTCGGGTTCTTCCTTTTGATTTGATCAAAAGGGCTCCTTAGGTTGGATTTATGATCAAACTAAGACCTCTAGGTTGTAGTGAGGGATGTTGAGAGAGTATTTGGGCAGAGGTTGGCCGAACCAAAAGGATTTGAATGTGTGATGAAATGAGAAGGAGGGGTGCCCTTTTATAAGAGGAGTGAGGGGAACCTTTGGAAAAGCTAGAAATATTAATTTATAATAAATTCATATTAGGTTTATAATGGCTCCAAAGTTGATTATTAAAAGGTTAAGTTGGGGATAGGTCGAAAACCATTCAACCAATAGAATTTAGAAATGTTGGGTTACTATATTAACCTTATCTTTTAGTTTTAACTTAGTTAATTATTTGGATATTTACAATGTCGCTTTGTATTTTTATATTATATAGTTAATAAACATACTATATACATCCAAGCGACCCAAAAATGGTCCATTAATGGTACACCTATCATGATATAAGTCTATTGGCCGAACCTTAGATTTTTAGGAATTTAATATCAATTAATAATATAATATTTATTTTAAAAACTCTTTTATGTCAATTTTGACACTATTCAATAGTTTATTTTTGTGAAACTTATAACAGAATGATTACTTCTAAAAAAGTCAATTGAATCAATCATAATATATTCTATCATCCTCGAAAATCAGTGTAATTCATTAAAAGTCTCAAATTATATTTATTTTTGCATTTATAATATCAATTATTTTAATTTTTCAATATTATGGTAATAACTATATCATCATTGTGTCATAAATAACTTAAATTATTTAATATCTAAAAATTATAAATAAAATATCATTATGTAGGAAATCGTTTTATATTTCTGATGAATATTTATATTCAAAAATCCAACGTATATAACCGTATGTAAAAATTGTTTTTCTAAAAGATATATGCTTATGTCATTTTTGTACTTATTTTAACTTAATTAAAATTAAGTGTCCCTATCACCTACAAGTGGCACCATGTGGTCCCAAAATCAACCCAAATATGACTATGGTCGAACATGTATCAACCAATAAGGCTAGGACACGGTTTAGGGTAATTTAGTATTATTATAATATTAATTTTTTAACCCTTATTTTCCGGATTTACCCTTAACCATGGTAAATAAAATATTTACCGAAGTAATTAGTCAAAATTTCTAAAAATAAAAGTTACCTATTTACAAAATTTGAACATCCTGATTCAAAATATGGAATCCATTTTTCCAAATTCAAAACACATAAGCAGCAGAAATTAATTTAAAATTAATTCTCGTTGTTAAAACAAAAAGCATGTTTTTAAGAGATAATAACTATCAAAAGATTGACACTTGTTTATGTCCGGTTTAAATGTAAAATTATGTCCAATGACCAAAATTGTATTTAATAGTTAAAATATATTCTAAATATACTTTTAAACCACTCAAATTCATAATTTATCACTATTAATTATTTGTATTAAAAAAGTTGTTTTTAATTAAAATTTAGTAATTTTCACTATTCATCAAAATATTAATGTTATCCGAAAAGTACCAAAATTTCACCCTAGTCTAATTTTGATATTTTGAATCCAAAAATGAAGTCCATTTTGAGATATAGAATTTATAAAAATTCAAAAATTAGGTATTACTATTCATAACAGCTAGTTTTGTAAGTCATGGTGCGCTTTAACTCGGTGTTGCGTGTAGTGCAAGTTATTGAATTATTTTGAAGAAATAACACACTATGAAATCCTGGGGTGTTACATTCTCCCCTCCTTCAATAAATTTCATCCTCGCAATTTGAAATTGTTCTTCGAAAATAAAATGTTGAAAATAAAAAATATCTTTGTGGGAAAACCCACATCGGAAATTGGGTTACTAAAATTTAGTCTTAATATGAGGAAAAGAGAAATGAAAGGGTCACCACCAAATTATGATCTCGATTAGGAGAACATTGGTGGAAATTAGAGACATATAATTGGAGAAAAATGTAAATATTTATAGGTAGTGATTGAGGTCATCAATCACAAACAAGTTTAAAATTGAGGTCCTTAAATTCATCAATCTATGATGATTTGAAATACCATCGGTTGAACAAAACATAGGGTATTAGGATAACACATTTTTGGTTTTAGGTTTCCTTAAATAATGTATTAGAATTAATTTCTTCAAATAATAAGATAAGAAGAAAAAATATATTATTGACATGTAGAGTTCCATCCTTTAACTAATTTCTACCTCTCGCGGCATTGCGAGACACGACGGGTTGCCGCCCGACCTCTAGGTTGTCCTTTTATGGAAATCCAAAATAATCCATACTATAACTATCCAAAATACTTTAGTCCAAAATTTATAAGGAAGTTAAACACAATAAAGATTCTTTTTTTCGCGTAATAAAATGTGAACACCTTCATCATGTATTCTTTTAAAACACTGCAACATCCTGAATTACCATAAAACCTTATTTATTACATTCATAATCCCTTATTCCTTAAAGAATAATAGATATACTCCTTCAATCCATTTTTTTTAAACCCCAACAATGATGGAATATAAAAATCATTAATCAGTTTCAAGGTAGTCAATAATATCCAATATAATTTATCCAAATCAATCATGTATTATTCCAAAGTCACTACCTCAGTATCAGAACTATATTATGGTTTATCATTCTCTCAACCATATATTTTCCAAAAATTTATCCTGCTATTGAGTCACTTTTCATTGTTCCACACAATCTCAAGTCCTTAATGAAATAGTACTTCAGTACAATCCTTATACACTCCATAATTATTATAACAAGTACATTGTTGATACAACACTTAATTCACATAATCAACATAAGAACTCTAATCTTTCCTCTTCATATGTGGTAGTATCATAACTTGATTATTATCCAATAGCATCATTTGCGGAATAGTCTGATTACTAGGACATATGTTCACGTAGTGTCCAAACTCCTTGCAAATGAAGCATTGTACATTTCAAACCATTTTCATACCCTTGAAGTCACGTACTTTGTCCCTTTTCCTCCACACTTATAACAAACTCCCATTCCTTTCAGGAAAGTTCCAGGGTGTTTCTTCCCACAGTTATCATATATAGGAAAATTCTTCTTTTCCCTCTTCCCTTTATCCATCTTTCTCTCTTCCATCCTTTTCTTCTCTTGATTCCCTTCAAAGCCATAGGACTCAGTAAACTCTTTACTTATCTTATCAACACATGATATTATTTCTTCATATGATGATAATACATGGGATACTATTTCTCTTATAAATTCTGGCTTAAGACCATGAAAGATATGGTCCTTCTTTCTCTTTGGATCATGTACATTGCTGGAGTTATCATTCCTTCTACTGGGCACCATTTCTAAACAATGGAATACACAAAATTAGTTTATGAATAACAATACCTAATCCCAAACTTGTAAAACACATAACATAAATTAAATAGTTTATGGATATAATCCATAATCATAAAAATGTCTCATTTGAGGAAGTATATACTCATAAAACCTTAATAATTGTTTGCAAAGAAAATGAGAATTATCCTAAGCATATCCCCCGGGAGTGTCGTAACCAAGAGTGCAGCAAGGCCCGTTGTCGTGCACCAGTTCCCGTTCGAGTCTATCTCAAAGCGGTGTTTTCGGGTTTTACCCCTAGGTACATCTGTGCCAGAGCTGCCTCTCCCCGATCGTATCTAGACAGGGATGTATTGCTCAGAAAACTCACAAAATCTCTACAATACCAAAATTCTAGGAAGTTCTTCTATACTAATCCTCAAGGTCCATCTTAGGTCTGTGTTCTCTAATCAGAGTTTATCTAAATCTAGTTTCCAAGGTTTGTACAAAACTTCTCCTGATACCAACTGTAACGCCCCAACCCAAATTACCTAGAGTCGGTGTATTATTACATAACATTGGCATGATCACAAAAAAGATCAAATCTCGAAAGAACGATTGGTTTAGTAGCCTTGGAAACACTAGATATATTCATAATGTTTTACATTACATCATAAAGTGAAAAAATACTACAACAACATAGTCTCCATATTCCACACTCATATCCCCACATACTATCCCTGCAGGTCATTCATAAATTAATTCTTCACATCCTGGGAAAAATAAAACATAGAAAAGGGGTGAGCTCAAATGCCCAGCAAGGATAACAATATAGCAGAAACTCTCATAAATAAGAATAAACATTTAAAGCAATGTATAACTAAAATAAAAGCCTTTTAAACTTAAAATTAAACATAGTATGGAAAAAATAAAATGAAATAATGCAATTTACTTATTCACATGGATATTCTACTAATCGAATAATCACATGAAATATCAATAACCACTTTCATAATGATGGAATGCATAATGCCAGACTATCATAACCACATAGTCAAGGCCTCGTGCTAAGAATACAAATAAGATTTTGTCAAGGCCTTGTTCCAAGACACTAGTTTGTCTCATGAGACCTACCGATGCATCGAGGAGCTATAGTGGGCTCCACCTGTCACTTATTAAGTCCAATGCATTCCCATATGAAAAGGTTTAAACATTACATAAACATTTGTATTAAAACTAGAATACGAAATGTCAATACTTTCTCCATAACCCATGAATGGTATAAAAATAACACATCCACAGTAAAAAATATCACAAAACCTTCTATAAAATACAAAAGTTTTGTATCATAATAAATCAACTTCAAATAATCTTAAAATTCATCAAAGGACGTTGACATAGATGAAATCAAAACTATAAGAGGGAAATATCTCCTTTCTCGAAATCATTGAAAAGTCACACATTTATAAAGGAAGTAATTTAAAAGAGATTTTTGAACCAAAGTGTCCCATACCACTTTGATACTTTTGAAAAGAAATATCATTTCAAAATATTCATGTCCATATAAATAAATCCTTAAAATCATTTTGAAAACATGTAAATTAATTAAAAAGATTTAGAAAGATAAATCTTTAAAACATTTAAAATTATGATCTTGATAAAGAGTACCTTTCACAAATTCTTAAAATATTTATTTTGAAATAATTTAAAAGTCACATAATTATAAAATAAAACATTTACTTTGAAAATATTCTTATAATCTTGTAAGGGAAGCTTTAGCGATTTTATAACAGCGGAAAATAACCGCACCCGCCGTATAAGATTAAAAAGACATTCTTACCTTAAATTGGTCGAATAGGTTAAAAAGTACCTTGTTTGGAAAACGATGGAAAGATTCCTTTCAAAACACATAAGGGTATAAATTACTTTAACCCATTGTCTAGTAAATAGTAAAAAATTTTTTATGTACATTTTTAAGGAATATGAATGTGGTGGATAAAGAGGTCCCAGTAGATAATTACGTATAAACAACCTCGGATAATAAGGAGATTGTAAAATTAACCCTTACCTTGTACTTTTCCTTGGTTGGGGTAGGTTAACCTTCTGTATAATGGTGAAATAATTGTTAAATTAGACAACAATCATATATATTAATATGATATCATATATGATCTTTTAACATTTCTTTGTTAATAATATTTTAGAATTATCGTCGTTTCGGGTGTTAACATACTCATTTTATTTTATATGTTTTGTTATGTAAGCCATGTTTTTCATGGATAGGTTGTATCTTAATCGTATCCAGAATGATATAAATTCCATATATACTATTATTAATCATCAAATGAGAATTATACTTGAATGGATACGATGGAGAATGAATCTCATCGCGTTCGTGGAGACGGTAGTCCGTATGTACGCACGAGCGACAATATAATTATTTTGATATTAAAATAATATATAATTGGATGGTATAACATATATACAGAATCATTATCATGTTATATTTATTATTTACATGAGTTACACATCATTATTATACCCATCCAAATTATAATTTATTGAATAACAATTACACCACGATGTGGAGACGGTAAGTCGTAGATACGCGCGTATGGTGACATGTTATTCAAAGGATGGATAGAATACTGAATATGGTTGTACCATATTTATAATAACATCACAGTATATATAAGATACTGGAGTTATTATTTTAGAATTGTAATAACAATGAAGGAAGAAGTGGAAGAAGAAAGGAACTTGAAAAAGGGTGGTGAAATCATTACATCTTCTTCGGGTTCTTCCTTTTGATTTGATAAAAAGGGCTCCTAGGTTGGCTTTCTGATCAAACTAAGACCTCTAGGTTGTAGTGAGGGAAGTTTAGAGAGTATTTGGGTAGAGGTTGGACGAACCAAAAGTCTTTTAATGTGTGATGAAATGAGAAGGAGGAGTGCCCTTTTATAAGAGGAGTGAGAGGCACCTTTTGAAAAGCTAGAAATATTAATTTATAATAAATTCATTTTAGGTTTCTAATGGCTCCAAAGTTTATTATTCAAAGGTTAAGTTGGGGATAGGTCGAAAACCATTCAACCAATAGAATTTAGACAGGTTGGGTTACTATATTTACCTTATCTTTTAGTTTTAACTCTTAGTTAATTATTTTGACATTTACCATGTTACTTTGTATTTTTATATTATATTGTTAATAAAATTACTATATACATCCAAACGACCCCAAAATGGTCCATTAATGATACCACTATCATGATATAAGTCTCTTGGCCGATCTTTAGATTTTTAAGAATTTAATATCAATTAATAATATAATATTTGTTTTAAAAACTCTTTTATGGAAATTTTGACACTATTCAATAGTTTATTTTTGTGAAACTTATAACAGAATGATTACTTCGAAAAAAGTCAATTAAATCAATCATAATATGTCCTATTATCCTAGAAAATTAGTGTAATTCATTAAAAGTCTAAAATTATATTTATTTGGGTATTTATAATATCAATTATTTTAATTTTTCACTATTATGGTAATTACTGCATCGTCATTGTGTCATAAATAAATTAAACTATTTAATATCTAAAAATTATAAATAAAATATCATTATGTAGGAAATCGTTTTATCTTTCTAATTAATATTTATAGTCGAAAATCCAACATATATAACCCTATGTAAATTTTTGTTTTCTAAAAGATATATGCTTATGTCATTTTTGTACTTATTTTAACTTAATTAAAATTAAGTGTCCCTATCACCTACAAGTGGCTCCATGGGGTCCCAAAATCGACCCAAATATGCCTATGGTCGAACATGTATCAACCAATAAGGCTAGGACACGTTTTAGGGTAATTTATTATTATTATAATATTATTTTTGACCCTTATTTTCCGGATTTACCCTTAACCATGGTAAATAAAATATTTACCGATGTAATTATTCAAAATGTCTAAAAATAAAAGTTACCTATTTACAAAATTTGAACATCCTTATTCCAAATATGGAATCCATTTTTCCAAATTCAAAACACAGAAGTGGCAGAAATTAATTTAAAATTAATGCCCGTTGTTAAAACAAAAAGCATGTTTTTAAGAGATAATAACTATCAAAAGATTGACACTTGTTTATGTCCGGTTTAATTGTAAAATTATGTCCAATGACCAAAATTGTATTAAATAGTAAAAAAATATATTCTAAATATACTTTAAAACCACTCAAATTCATAATTTATAACTATTAATTATTTTGATTAAAAAAGTTGTTTTTAATTAAAATTTAGTAATTTTCACTATTCATCAAAATATTAAAGTTATCCGAAAAGTACCAAAATTTCACCCTAGGCTAATTTTGATATTCCAAATACAAAAATGAAGTCCATTTTGAGAGATAGAATTTATAAAATTTCAAAAATTAGGTATTACTATTCATAACGGCTAGTTTTGTAAGTCATGGTGCACTTTAACTCGGGGTTGCGTGTAGTGCAAATTATTGAATTATTTTGAAGAAATAACACACTATGAAATCTTGTGGTGTTACATGAAGCACCATTATAAGCATTGAATAAGAAGGGGAAACCCTTCGTGTGGTTGGAGAAATGTCATCAGAGTTTTCAAGAGCTGAGGTAGAGGCTGAGTAGGGTCCCCATCTTGAGGCTTCCGGAAGAGGGTGGACGGTATGTAGTCTACTGCCACGCATCAGGGACTGGGCTCGAATGTGTCCTAATTTAAGAGTAAGAAGTGATCGCATATGGTTCTCAACACCTGAGACATCCTGAACAAAACTACACTAACCAAGATTTGGAGTTAGCAACAGTTGTCTTCGCCTTGAAGATATGGAGACATTATTAGATGGGTGAGTGTTTTAAAGTCTACTCAGATCACAAGAGTCTCAGGTATATCTTATCAGAGAAGGACCTGAACCTAAGAAAATGATGTTGGAATGAGTTTCTCCAGTACTATGACTTTGAGATTTTCTCTACTCCTGGGAAGGGGAATTTTGTATTATAACCACTCAGTAGAAGATATGGTATACAACTGCTAGGCGAGGCGACAGAGTAGCTAGCCACATCACAGATATCCTTTATGGATCAATATGGATAAGCTTTTCTTCAGTATCTTACAGTCACTCCCCCACTTCTTCAGCGAGTCAGGAAGGTGCAACGTGGGGATACTGATTGCGAGGCTCGACGTGCTCAGATATCCACGAGACATGCACCTAATGGATTTTCTGAAGGTGGAGAGCACATAATTTTTTTCAGGGGATGTACTATGGTACCCATGTCACTTCAGGAGAAATTTATGAGGGAGTTCCAAACATCCCCTCTAGAAGTACATCCAGGAGTAGAGAATATGTACCAAGATCTCCGACGACAGCATTGATGGACAGGAATGAAGAAAGAAATAGTAGAGTTTGTCACTCGGTGCCTCACTTGTCAGCAAGTGAAGGTGGATCTTCAAGTACCAGTAGTCTTGGTTCGGCCTCTAAAGGTCCTAGAGTGTACGTGGGAAAAGATATATATGGACTTCGTGATGGGACATCTATTTACATCCAGGGGTCACGATTCTATCTGGGTGATCGTCAACCAACTCACCAAGTCGGTCCACTTCCTACCGATCAGAGAGCAGGGTTTAGTAGAGAGCTTGGGATGCCTCTATGTTCATGAATATTGTACGGCTAGATGGGGTACCCTCGATGATTGTCTTCGATTGTGATACATGTTTTACTTTCTGTCTATGGAAGGGGTTGGAGGAGGCTTTCTGGACGTAGCTTCATTTGAGCACTGCCTTCCATCCTCAGACGGATGGGAAGACTGAGTGGACCATTCAGACCCTCAAGGACATGATGTGTTCTTGTATCCTCGACTTTAGTCGCAGCTGGGAGGATCACTTTCCTTTTGTGGAGTTTGAATACAACAACAACTATCACCCAACCATTGGGATGACACCATTTTAGGAGTTGTACGGAAGACCATGCAGATCACCTTTGTGCTGGATTGACCCAGGGGAGTCCACACACGTGGGACCAGAGATGGTATGAGCTACCATAGAGAAAGTTAAGATCATCCAGGAGTGCATGAAGACTGCACAGAGCAGGCATAATTCTTATGTTAACAGGAGACATAGACCTCTGGAGTTCGAGGATGGCGACCATGTATTTCTACAGGTCTCACCTCGACGAGGTTTTCAGAGATTTGGCCGGGGAGGAAAGTTATCTCTGAGGTTTATTGGACCCTTCCAGATCCTCAGCAGAGTTGGATAGGTGGATTTCTGCTTAGCACTTCCCCCTCAGTTTCACTGAGGGCACAATGTCGTACATGTATCCCAGTTGAGGAGATACATGCACAACCCATCTGACGTCATCGACCACAACAATCTGGACATCGATGATGGGGTGATGTTTTCAGAGGTTCCAGTGGAGATTAAGGATCGACAGAAGAAGGTCCTTCGTGGGTGGTCGATACCTCTGGTGCGCATTCACTGGAAGCACAGGAACCTCCAGGAGATCTAATGGGAGTGGGAGACTCAGATTCGTGCTCAGTATCCCCACTTGTTTTCCTAGTTTGGAGTTGTTGTTTATGGGGATGTAAAGACCTGAGGTGAGGTGAATGTAAATATCTATAAATTCCATGATTTATTTATATGGGAATTTTATGAGTCCATGAAAATTGACGGTGTGTGATTCCAAGGCTCGGTGTGCCTGGAATAAGTTTCTGAACTTTTTTTCAGGTACGTTCAGTAAATGTTTAAGCGGGTTTTTGTAACTTTTGAACCGGTGCTCTGAATTGAAATCTGAGGACACCTTTGAACTTGCAACACCGTTATTCGCTTAAGGAGACCATCACCTCGACCACAGTAGGTCGAGGGTGAAGGATATATTTTGTGTTTTTCGTGGAAATGAAAAATAAAATAAAATAAAATATTATTTTACTTATAATAAAACATACCAGATGAATGCTAAAGAGGTGGGGACCAGCTAAACTCAAACCCCTATTTTGAAATTAAAGGTGCGGATCACCCGAACATTCTTAATGGGAGAAACCCCTTGAACTCCCTCATTAATGAAGAGTTAACCGATATAATTTCTTCAAAATTATGATGCCATCATAGTACAATTAATTGTCCCAACAATTAATTGTGCCAACATAAATTAAATTGATATACTTAATTTAATATGTTAGAACCTCCTTTTTTTCTAGGTTGGAATTTTTTGAAAAGGGAGAAGCTTTGGAGAGCTTGGAGAAACTCATCTCCAATGATGAACTTCTCCTCTAAACGAATAATACCATCTCCATCAAATAACGTTCTTCGGAGCCAAGAAAGAGGACGACGTACGAGCCCAACTTCAAAAGCGTGTTGCGGAGGTGACGATCATTGGCACCCTCTTTTCCTTTGCTATTATAATCTCACGACACATCAACGAACCTTCAAGGTAGTGTTGTTGTTAGAAATTTTCCCCTTACACATTATTGATGTTCTTCATGATTCATTTTTATCAAGCCACTTGCTATCGCCCTAACAGGGAGGGTGCGGGCCAAACGAATGTGGGTTGAACTCTCCACAATCCTTTGATGTTTTTTTGTGTTCTTAGCTATGGTGGAGGATGGAAATAGACACTGGTGGGGCATGGAAATGGCGGTCGACACATCACCAGCCCCGATGAATGCGACAGAGCGACTGCGCCGCACGACGGTAGAGAACTACAGAAAGTGACGCGATGACTAAGGGAGGGTGGCTGACTGAGCTGACCACTGGAAAAGGCGTGGAACTCGACAACGCCACATGGAGAGCATGAATGGCCATCCGGCTAGTCACGGTGGACTGTCGCACCATGGCCGCCCCGCCGCACCACGATGCCCCGCCGCAGCGCGGTGCCCCGCCGAACCGTGGTTCCCCGCCGCACCACGGCCGCCCCGCATCACAGGCCACCCAGCGCGGATCGGGCCAGACCCAGTGAGCCAGGATAGAACTAGAAGGCCGCGACGACCCTAAATGGACCGGCTTGGCCAAGACCGGGTCAGGACGGGTCGGCCCGACTAGGTCGGACCAGACATAGACCAATTTCGACCCTATATTTTCTTTTGGCCATAACTTTGCCACCGGGTGTCTGTTTGATGAACCGTCTGTGGGTATGAAAACCTTGGAGCGAGATGGTAACTTTTTTATACCCTAATATAGGTTTTTATACTGTTGGGGTAAGATTGGTTTTGATCGAGCACGAATACAACTGGGACCTTGGGACAAAAAGGCTAATAACTTACAGACCGGGCGTCCGATTGACGAACTGTCTATTGCGTTGAGACCTCTATGATGTGGTGGTCCTTTGGGATAATTCTTTGTGGGACTTCATTATTGTTGGAGTATTGAACAGTGGCCCAAGAGTGACCTTCCCGGAGATAAGAGAGCTTAGTGCGGGTACCCTATAGCTGGTTGTGATGATGTACTAGGATCCTGTGTGGGTCTCACGACGTACTGAAGATTTACTAGTATCTTGTGTGGGTATGAAAATGTACTGACGATGTACTAGGATCATGTGTGGGTCTGAAGATGTGCTAACGATGTACTAGGATCCTGTGTGGGTCGGACAAAGTACTAATGATGTACTAGGATCATGTGTGGGTCTGACAACATACTAATGATGTACTAGGATCTTGTGTGGCTCTCAAGATGTAATGAAGATGTACTAGGATCCTGTGTGGGTTTGAGGATGTATTTAAAATGTACTAGGATCTTTTGTGGGTCTGAAAATGTTTTGAAGATGTACTAGGATCCTATGTGGGTCTGACGATGTACTAGGATCTTGTGTGGGTCTGCAATTTGGGATCCTTCGTGGGTTTGCCTCTTAACAGAGTAAGATGATTCTATAGTTACATATAATCTTCTCTACTATTTTACCTATGTTATACCAGGTGTGAGATGAGTCCATACCTGTGTGGTACTTTATTTTCTGGTAATACCTTAGTGATATTCTTCTGTGTGGCGTACATGTGTGGTACATACCTTTGTGGTACTTCTTCCTTTGTGGAACAGTTGAGCTTAGGCTTTTGAGTTGGACTCTGTGTTTCCTCATGATTGAGATGGGATTACTTGATAACTGAGGTATATGTATGGGCATATACCTATGTAGGTTTTTCAGTTGAATTCTTGCTTTTTGGTTTATCCTTTGTGGATTTTCTGAAACTATGAGGGTCTCAGAGTCTCTACATAGTATCGATATACTCAACCCTACACAGGCAATGCCCACACCCTGTTGTGTTTGGTGCAGATGACGGACAACACTAATTGAGGATGAGGGTACCAGGAATAGAGGTAGCTCGGAGGTGGACCTTAGACGAGGCATACAATAGAGATGAACATTTGTGATACGTACCTACCCTTCATTTAGGATCCTTGGAGGGTGTTCACAGGAGTTGTTCAGTTTACTTGTACTTTCAAATTTCCCTGGTACATTCCAATTAGGCTTGTATTTTTAGGCCCCTTTTTCTTACTGTACGCACTCCTTTTACTATACAATTTTCTTGTGTTTGTATCTTGTTGTGTGCTTGGTTGTGTGTGTCCACAGGATATAAAGGAAATGCAGTACCAGTTTTAGGGAATATGACTTTCGATGATAGTCTCCATCCCCTAGCCTATGGAAGGTGGGCTTGGGCTAGTCATGTCACGGGCCCTAGGGGATGGGTCATGACAATATTCCAATGGAATGTTTTTAGTAAAAAGAAATTTTTTTCTGTCTTCGGTCAAAAAAATGGTTTTTTCAATTTCCATTTTTCTAAAAAATATTTAAAGAAACTTTTAACTACTACATAAGTATTTTTAAATACTTTTTGAACCATGTTTCATTTTTTACAAAAAGGGTTTAAAATGAATCTTTTTTTTTCATTTTCTTGACAAGGCTCATTTGATTGTTTTACTTAAAATGTGAAAGGAGTCTTTATTTTATCATGTACTGATGGAATGTAATTTTTATTTCCCATGTACACTCAATAATATAAAACAACTATTATAAGTTTCAAATATTGTTTTTTAAAAAATAATGTACAATTTTTTTATCTTTTAGTTTTAAAAATGTTATTTTCAAAGTGAACATGTTGTTTTCCTCAATAATTAATCCAAGTGATCTTTCAAAATCATCTAATATCTATAACGAAATCTTTCAATGTTAATTAATATTAACTAGGGATTTAATCCAAGGATACCATCCTTTTTATTTATTTATATTATTTATGTTTATGATAACAAGATGTTTATGAAACCCATTCTATTTATTTGGTTTATACTATGATTAAATAAATAAATCTTTATTTAACATGTTTTTTCTCCATAGGTTAGGATATAATTAAATTTTTATGAAACCCATTTATATTCATGCGTTTTGATATAATTATTTTATTTATGATCTTATGGAACACAAATTTATTTATTATGTGATGGGTGGTACCTACATATCCCACTAATTTATTGGGTATTGATTAAGACTTCATGAGATAAAAGGGTAGACATGAGAAGCGAAACTAGTTCAGTAAGGGGATTTAGCCACTATTATAGGATTGGGAGTGAACTTTGATTACTAAAATGGTTTGATAAGTGAAACCAATCCACTATGATAGTCATCGAATTCAACCATGATTACTCTGATGATGTCGTGAGTGAACCCAGTACATTATGATAGTTTTGTTCATGATCCCTGAATACTAAGAAAATGATTTTATATGTTTATGTGTATCCCAAAAATTTATGTGTTATGCTAGTGGTATCCTCTCATAGTTTATTTACTTTGATTCTATTATTATTCATGTCTTATAATCTATAAATATTTATGCAGTTATTCATGTTTATGATCAGTGATATAAAGGGTATGTTTTATAAATTCTATTATTTTATTCCCATACCGTTATTCTCACATTATATTGATTTCCCACTTATTTACCCTTATTGAGCATCTGATATCACCCATTATTATGTCTATTTTTCCTAGGTTATGAATAATGTTATTTTTAGGATATGTTTAAGAAGGGTTTTATTTATAATGAAGTTAGTAGGAGATAACGTGGTTCACAAATAAACAATTTATTTATGTATCCATGTTTGGAACGATGCTAGAAATATAAAATTATGTTGTGTATCATTATGCTATGTAATAGATATTCACATATTAAGATGAAATATATATGTATGAAAAGTTTGGGTTTCTATAGTTTGAATCGGAGAAAGGATTAGTAAAACCTTTGCAATGTAGGGTGAAAAAACATATGTGAGAACTAGAAGGATAAGTCCAACTATAAGAAAATATCTTAGAATTTTGGTGGAGGATGGAGCTAGAGGTTTCCAAGAAGTAATATCCCTAGCTGGATAATAAAAATGTATGTTACTCTAGTATAGTTATACCTAAGGGTGATAACTCTGAAAATGAAACATTGATCTAGAATCGATCGTCACCTAGTGCATAAAGATGGGTATTGCTTCACATTTCATTTCAAACTCTTGGGGAATATGTTTTGGAAATACACAAACTAATTACAAACCATCTAAAAATATTTGAGTAGATAAAGACTAATAATGAACTAGGTTTATTTTATGGTGTTATATATTTAAATGAATATTTCATTATTTAGACATCCTATAAAATATTTTTCATGATTTTTCACTCTAATTGATGATTCTTGATGGTTATAAAAAACATTTTGGTTTTACTAATGGATTAAGGTAGAAAATTGATTTATTGGTGGTGATAGTTATGCTAAGATATTGAAGTATTTTATTTTATCATATTAACATATGTTTCCTTATATCCTGAAAATATCTAATAATTTTAGTTCCTATCCTCTATGATTATATGATGAATTAATAGTGAAAACCCTAAAGGTACGATGATTTAATCTCAAGCCTTTGATTCTTCTCCAGTGTATTTTTGTGTGAATATACTTCCAATAAATATTATTATTCTCTCTCTGGTTTAATTTAATGTTATCCTAGCCATATAATGAATTTCCCTATATAAATCCAACATTGATTTCCAAGGAAGGTAAGTCAAAATGTATATTCCAAACCAACGTATGATTATCTATGAGTGCAATGATAAATATGAACTTCCAATTTAAATTTAAACCAGTTTATGGGTCCTGATTCCCATAAAAATGGTAATTTATCTCAGATGGATGGGGAGAAAATCAACATCAATGATATAACTATTATACATGAGTTTGATGATTTATTTCTAGAAGAGTTTCTTATTCTTATACATAAATAGGATGTTGGGTTCCCAATATAACTCATACATGTTGTTAAACCTATTTAAAAGTTTCCCTATATAATGGGCCCAATGGATTTTCAAGAATTAGATAATTTACATTAGGAAAACCTTGAAAAGTGATTAATTCATTCAAGCGTGTCACCTTGGTTGAACCTATTCTTTTTGTTAGAAATAAATACAGATCAATATGACTCTAAATTGAATATCGACAGATGACTATGATCATAATCAAGAACAAGAATCCCCTACCACTTATTGTTGACTGGTTTGATCAATTGCACAAAGACCAATACTTTTCCAAGATTTAACTTTAGTGTGGATATCATCAATTAGGGGCCAAGAAGGAGTATATACCCATGAAAACATTCTATACAAGGTGTGGACTCAATAAATATGTATCGATTCCATTAGGTCTTATAAATTCCCCCTTTATCTTCATGTATATAATGAATAGAGTCTTTATATATTACCTTGATATGTTTCTAGTAGTCTTTATAGACATATTCTTATTTATTCAAGGAGTAATGAAGAACATGAAGTGCCAATGAGCCTGTACCCAAGTGGTAGAGGCTCTTACCTGGAATCCAAAATACCCATGATCAAATCTAGGCTGGGGAGGAATTCCCGAGTTATTGTAGCAACACTTTAGTAGAGGTGGGACTGTAGTGGCAGTAGTACTATATCACGAACTATAGTGGTGGCGGTACTGTAGCAGACTAGGTACTATAAAAGTACTATTCACATAAGGTCCCCTTGGAAAAAATGGGCTTTCAAGCCATGTTTCAGGCCACATGGCCTTGGGTCTTTGGGCTATGTAACCGGTCTCCCTTTACCCAAACAAGAAGACATATTTTCTTTAATAATAAAATAAATATTTGGTCCCAACCTTTATGAAACATAGCATAAAGATCACTTGATAACTGTACTAATGACCCAACAGAATGAATGAGTATATTAAAATTTTAAAAAGTGTTAATTTTTTCTATAAAAAGTTTTATATTTATGTTAGATAATCTCAAGATAGGGTATATCTATGGATCCATCAATGGTGGGGGCTATTGAACATTATCCCAGAAAGACCACTGTGATTGAGATCTGTATTTTTCTTGGTTTAATTGGTAATTATCGACATTGTTTAGAGAATTTCTCATTACTATATAATCCACTGACCTAGTTAACTTAGAATCGAGACATGTCTATCTATACAAATGAATGTGAGGAAACTTTCAAGGAACTAAGGATAATATTAGTTAGAAAACCTATTCTTACATTACCTTATAGTGTACAAGGGTACGTAATCTATAGTGATTTATAAAATAAGTGATTGAGATGTTTTCTTATGCAGGATGATAAAGTGATAGCTTATGCCTCATGATAATTTTTGGATCAGGATAAAAAAACACCCAACTCAGGATTTGGAGTTAACTATAGTAATTTTTTCATTAAAAATATTAATGGATTACCTTTATAGATAAATGTTTAATATATATAATGATCATAAAATTTTAATTTATATATTCACATAGAAGGAGTTGAACATGTGATATATAAAATGGTAAGATCTAATTAATGATTAGGAATTCTCAATACATTACCACCCTAGGAAAGAAAACAAGGTTGAAAATGATCTTATTCAAATGGATCATTATATTTTATCTATTATAAGGATCAAAATAGTTGAAATATTTATGGATTTTCAATGTATAAATATAGAAATTTTTATGGAAGGGAATGAATATTATCTCTCTCAAATGAGTGTCCAACCATCTATACAAGTAAATATTAAAGTGGAAAAAATGAAGCTTTAGAACTACATAACAAGATTTGAATTGTTCTAGAGTTTATACTTGTTTGTGATGAAATAATAAGGTTCATAATCTATGTATGTGTTTCATCCATACCATATATTAAGAAATAACTATTATAGGAAGCTCATAGTTCATCATTATTTATTTATCTGGGAAGTATAAAGATTTATAAAGATATGAAAAAATATTTTTGTGGGGTGGAATGAAGAGATATATTTCAAATTTTGTATCTTTGTTATTGGAATGTTAGTATGTTATGTCTTAGAGAAAAAAAGTCTAAGAGGATATTCTAACCATTATCCATATCAAAATGGAAATGTGAAAACATCACCATGTATTTTGTCATTGGACGCCCTAAAACATCTAAAGGGTATAATGATATACGAGTTGTAGTCGATCACCATATAAATTTAGAACACATAATCGACATTAGAGAAGATTTATATCTAATCATCTTGATGGAAGATACATTAAAGGAGTGATACTGTTTTATAGACTACATCATTCAGTTGTATTTGATAGAGATCCAAGTTTGACATTAAATTTATGGTTAAGTCTTTAGAAATCTCTTGAAATGAAGTTGTGTTTCAGTAATGTGTATCATCCAAAAATAGATTTTCAATCTAAAAGAACTATCAAAACACTATAATATATAATAAAATTTTGTTCTATGGATTTTAATGGTGGTTGGAATCAAAACCACTATCCAAAGGAGTTCTCTTATAATAATATATCTCACTCAGGAATTTAGATAGCTCATAATGAAGATCTATATAGATATATGTGTATAAATTACACATGATGGGATAAAATTTGAGAATTAAATCTAATGGTACCACAGTTAGTGAAAGAAATGGTATAGAATGTTAGATCTATTTAGTGACACATAAGAGAATAAAAATTTTACTGAAAGGTTATGATGTTATGAATCAACGTTATATAGAAATTGTTGTTTGGGAGAAGATGTTTGCATTAATGTCTCTATGGAAGAAGGTTTTGAGAGTTATAAGTAAGGTAAAATTAATCCCAATGTATATCAATCTGTTCGAAATTATTGATCACATTAGGACCATAACATATCTCTTGGAACTTCTAACAAACATCAACCTGGTTCATGATGTGTTCCTTGTATATCTCATGATAAAGTACATAACAGATCCATCACATGTACTAAACTCATAGGATATACTTTTAGAGAATGATATTTCTTATGAGGCACAACTTGTGTATATTCTCTTTCATACAGAAAAAGTGTTATGAAATAAGACCACTCACCTATTCAAAGTTTTCTGGTGAAACCAACTATATGGGGAAGCTATGTGAGAACCAGAGAACATAATGAGGAAACGCATCCATGTTTTTTTGAATCAAAGTGATAAAATTTTAAGGGATAAATTCATTTTAAGGGGGTATAGTGTAACACTATGAGATTTTATAAAATATAAAATTTTCAAATAAATTTGATTTCTTTGATAGCATGCATTACACACAACACTGAGTTTTAACAAACCATGATATTATATTATTATTATTATTTAAATTTGAACATTATAACTTAGGTATTAAATTTGGAAGAATTAATAATATATATTTTTTAAATTAAGTATTATGTTTTTATATAAATAAAATGTTTTTATAAATAAGTACATAATTTTTAGTTAATTCTTTATATTATTCATAAATAATTTTTTCTAAAAAATAATTTTTATTTCATTTTATGAAAAAATAATAAATTTAATTTATAAAATATTTGAAAAAATTATTTGAAAAATTAACTTAATTTTAGAAATCTAAAATTTAAAATTTTCTTTGAGTGAGTTTTTGAAAAATTTCTAGAATGAATAATTTTTTTGATGAGTAGTAAAAAATAATATTTTTTATTAAGAAGTGTCATTTAGTTTAATGATTTAAAAAGTTAAATCTTATTAAAAATGTTTTCAAATTAAAATTAGTTTATTATGTAATGAATAAAATAATTTAGTTCACTTGAATCAAATTTATGTATATTTTTTTATATTAAAAGTCTCAATACTTTTAGATATTAACTCTTAGTAAACCCATTTTTTCATTGCATCTGCGGGATTTATTTTATATTATTTTTCATAAATTATATGATTTGACTTTATAAAAATGGATTAAATATTTGGAATAATTATAAATAATATTATATCATAATTTAAAAATAATATTTTGTCAAAAAAATAGAAAAAATAGTTTAAATTAATTAATCTGGTTAAGGTTAAAACCAGTTTACCCGAGGGGGTGTTAAACTAAAAAGATAATGTGTAAAATGACATAATTGTTTTATAAAATATAATTTTATGGATATATTTAATCATTATAACTCATAATTTTTAATATTTTTAAATTTTTTATCCTTTTACATGTTTAAAACGTTGGTACACCTTTTCATTTTAAAAAATTCCATGTGTGTCCTCTTCGCCACATATAAAAGAGCACCAAATCTCATCTCCTATTCCCAATTACCGAACATTTAGTTCAGAAAATACCAACCAAAATAACATTATTAATTCCTTCCCCACATCGTAGAGTCTTTATCTTGATTGGGAAAACTTCCTAATAAATCTCTAAATATAGAATAAAGTTGTTTTCCGAAGAAGAGGTAATATTGTTAAACTTGATATTCTTATATTAGAAGCAGCAATGCAAAGTAGGTATGTAAGGGATGACCACAGACCATATTCCAAATATAGGTACAACTATGATGTTTTAAAGGTGTATAAGAATTATAGTATATTTTCTTTCAATATGAATACACATCTAGTTGATATTATATATTAGGGTCACTTATATAGATCCATATTGGGGGAATAGTAGGAATAGTCAAGAAAATGTGTCCTTTGGAGTAATTTGAGATCATTACTAATATCTAAGGAAATTGTTATTGTAATTCAAGACACTAAAATCATGAAGTGTTATTTATGAAATAAATGATTCCCAAAGAGTGTTATAGAATCATTTTAGACTTTATTTTTCCTTGAATATGTAGTTATGGTTCCCTTATAAGGGGTGAAAATGAAAGAGGACTTTTGGCTAGGCCCTAAACATGCGGTTTGGATGTGTATACTAAGATATATTGATTTAATCTATTAATTATCCTTATATCACATGGGAGGATCTAAGAATTAAGATATAATATTAAAAAAGGGAATTTCATTATGTTTTTTATGGAGATTCACCCAATGATGGGTACCCTTACATGGATATGGCTCACATGTTGGGGACTTGGACATGTTTGGGAGCCTGACTTGAGCACTTTAAGGACATGAATTTTGGACTATGTGTTGTGAAATTTAATGTTATGTTATAAGGAATCAGTTATTAATAGCCAAAAGGGGTATTTTATAACAACATAGCTTTATAAACACATACTAGAGTCCTTTTTTTGACTAACTTACATAAAACGAAACAAATTTTCTCAAACTCCATGTAAGGGTATATATCCTGAAGGAAAATGATGAGAGAAACTGTTTTTTAGTGGGATTTTTAGTTGAGGATTAAATAAAGGATCCGTATGCCACTATGTATCCTATATGAGTAAGTATCAATCTACACATATTTCTCAAATAATATTAGTGTGAAGGTTTATTGGGAAGGGATCTATATGGATAAAGTGTAACCCAACACTAGGATGGGTTACTTTTTTCTTTTCTTTCCATCCTCAAAACGGTTTTGTAAGTGAATATTCACTAAAAAATCCTATTTAGAACATAATAATACGTAGTTTTAGAGTTAATTTTGATTTATGAAATGTTCTTTTAGGCCTCATATAATGGATAAAAACCCTTCTCTAAATTTCTTCAAGAGGATTCCTTTTAGATGGGCCCATGTAATGTTTTTTATGATTAAAGCTTTTCATAAGACCTCTGCAATGGATCCCATCCACGGAGGAACCCCTTTTTAGGCTCTAGATGAAAGAATCATTAAACTAGACCTCTAAAAAGGAGATTCTTTATGAAGGAACCTTTTTATTACCTCTTAATTAATGAATCCTTATACAAGACATTTGAGAATAAAGGGCTTTGTTAATGATATCCTCTTATAAAGGGAACCTTTTATGGGCATCACATTTCGTATAAAATGTACCCTAAATGAATTGGGGAACTCCTGGGGTATTTATTACTCACTTATAAATATTCTAATCATGTTTGGAATTTGGATTCACCATAGTCCCTTATGAAAAGAATCCAGATGATCCCCATGACTCTTTTTCTAGGGTCAAAACCCCAAAAATTCTAATCCAAGACATCTCCCAAAGCCACTAGATGTGTATAATTAGATTATGTGCATTGGAATGAACCCTTTATGATCATGGATTACCTTTATAAAATGAGTGTTTAGAATCATTCTACTATATAGGTTTATTCCCTATCAAATACAAAATTTTGTTTTCCATAAATAATGTTGGTCTTTATCAGGAGGGTCCTAGAGTAGTGTCTCCTCGATCAATGATGAATTTATTCTCTTTATTGAAATGTGAAAGTAAGGGATCCCACTATTGTAATACCCTATAATTTCTTTTTGGGGAACACAATACTTCCACCTATATACCATACCCTGCTTATCACCAGGAGGGAAGATGGTATGTTGGGCCTCCCATTAGGTATAAAACACATGAAAGTTCTTGTTGGGGATGTCACCAACTCACCAGTGTTATTTACCTCAAGTATACTAAGTGTGTAAGACATGTTAAAAATTAATTATGAACACTAATATAGTGTTCTTGATCTTACATTGAATATTATTTCTCACCCTAATCATTACTTAGGTTGTATTAGAGACTCAAGTTGATCATTCCATTTGTACAATTAAAATTTACCAAAACTGGGAATATTAGTTGGTGTAAGCCCCAATTCTCCATTACCACAACAAAATAACTTATTGGGTTAAGTTACATTGGGATCAAAAAAATTGTAATACCTACTTAGTGTACTATTTTATACCCATTCATGGAATATGAATCCCACCAGGGAAGCTCATGTGTAATCCCCCATTGACCCCATATTATGTGCTCCAATGCAATATGACTAGCGTCATATTTATTATTTCTCAAACTGATCATGAATAACATGGTATAAAAGTTTTATCCGATACTTGTATTAGAATAATTGAAATAAATCAAAATAATCACCTTCTAGACCCCCATACTATGATGTTAAATGGTGTTTCCAACATCCTACTAAAATAATGTTAATCTACACGACATTCTTAATGAATGATGTCAAAATTCATGATATGGTATTTTCACACAACCTTAAACCATACATATTGAAATATGTATGATTTTATTTCTATTAATATTGATATGTAGGATGACTACCTAAGGTTCAAACCCTACATAAAAACCATATTCATATCATCTCACTATGGCACATTCCTATAAGCTTGGACATCCTCACTCATTGGGCCACAATCTATCTAAGATTTTTTCACCTCCTCTCGGGATATATTCCATATAGATATTACCAATATTAGTCTATATTCCTGATAAAATCATAGCCCCACCCATAGGGATATATTTTCTCTATTTCCCATCTTATTAACCTTGAGGGGATATATTTCTCATGAGGCTTATCCTCGCAAGGATACAATACTTATGAGACCAAGTTAATCATGATAGTCCATGTTTCCTTTAAGATTAACCTTACATGGACATCCATATATATGTCCAAAAATACAAAGTTTTAGTCACATTAATCCTATATATATTTTATTCATGGTGTTAAACTACTTTGATTAGTTTTCTTCAAATGACCTTAAAAGGTACAACATGTCCCACTAAGTGGAACCAAACTTTATGGGTTCTGATTCCATTTTTAATGATACCTAAGAAGATCCTATAATTGTTCATATCCCAACACCATAAAAATTTCCTTATTTATTATATGGAGATAAACTGTATAGTTCCTAGCTATACAGCTTTACACCACATACCCCTTATAATTAAGAATCACTATGTAATAATAAATCAAGATAGAGAGCCTTTGATACATATAGATGACACCATTTATGGAGAACCTATAATATATAGAGATGTTCATGTTTATGTAGAACCTCCGATACATATATATGTTTACATTGATACATGGAAAATAAAAAATGATGGTAGAGGAGTAACCTATATCATATTTGACTTTGAACAAGTTTCATGAAACATTCCATAAATTTATAAGGGATTGTAAGAGTGGGTAAGAATCCCCACAAAATGTGTGATGAGACCATCCTATATCCTTCTTAACCAAGGTCAATTCTAAATAATTTCTATGAAAACAACCCTAGAAACCACATTCATATGTAAATCAGGTTCACAACGATGTTCACACTAAAGAATCATGGATACAGAGATCAGACCTAAGGTATGTATTAATATTTCAATCTCATTATTATTTATTATTGTTTATACTTAAGTATTTACTAGGGTATATTTATCATCAAAGTACATTTTTCTTAAGTATGTAATATTATTTCAATTCTTCTACAATTATTTCAGTTAATTTTTCACTTTGGTTAATTTTTATTAAATACTATTAATATAATTATTTTTTGTTATTCTATACGAGGTACTCTTTGACTTTTCCAAAAAAAGTACGAGAAATTTTTTTTAACATGTACGACCTGATCTAATTTTTACATATTCATAACACCTTATTTCCATGAATATTCCTTTACAAGATTTAAAATTTATTTTCAAGGAAATTATTTTCCTTTAACATCTCTTGGAATTTTGAGAAACATAAATTCTTTTGAAGAAGAAATTGTATTTTTCTAAAGAATTAATTGCAATTGTTTTATCAAAATTACCTTGCATCTAAGATGAAATATTCAAAATAGGTTTATGTTTCTATACCTATTGTTAGCATTATTTTATTGTGTTAATAATGTAATGATATTTTCTGTGGATTATGTTACGATGTAATGATGTTTAAGAAACCCATTTTATTTCTTAGGTTATGATATGATGAATAATTTATGTTTTTGTGGAACATGTAAAAATAATATCATCATTAGATGGGTGGGACCTATATATACCTATAATGAATCAGGTAAATATTTATATCTCATGAGATATTAAAGCTGAAATGATAAGTATATCTGGTTCATTAATACAGAGCTGAAATGGATAGTAAATCTAGATCAGTAATACAAAGTTGGAATGAGGAGTGAACTCAGTTCAGTAATGGACATTGTATGAAATGATGAACTTGGATATATTCCATGGAAAATATGAAAATGATTTTCTATGCTTATGTTTTTTCCACAAGTTAATTTTTTATTCAAATTCTATGTTTAATGTTTCTTTATGATTTATAACTTATGTAGTGCCAAGGTTTATTTCATAACTTTGTATTTTAATATTAAAAAGTTATGTTAATGTTTTTACATTATTATGTTAATTTTTTGTACCATGCTTACCCTTACTGAGAATATGATATCACCCTTTTCAAATGTTTTCTTTTCCCCGGGATATAAATAAAGGTTTCAGGTAGGAAAATTAATGAGGAAGATATCTATGGGAGATATTTAAGATCATTCACCAAGCTAAAAGAATGTGTTTTGAGTTTTCGAATACACTAAACTAATATGGTCTTTGGGAATCTATTTGTGTTATTTATTATGTATTCCACAAAAGAAATGTAATGTCCATTTATTTCAAGATTGGGTTGTTAGAGTCCAGGCTCATTTCTAATACTATAATAGCGGAATGGGTTCACTTTCTAATCTATCACAATAATAATGGTTCACTCCCAAGGCTATCATACTGGACAAATTACCTTACAGAACTATGGTCACCCCCATTCAAGACATATTTATCTAATGTGATATTAATCATTACTCAGTGAATTGGAGAAAGATATAGGTCCCACCCCTCATTGGTTGTAATGTGACCACCATACATGGTTATTAAGTAAAAAAATATCCTTGTTTCTAACATTACAAACATCCTTGGTTGTAATAAAACCACCATTTTTTAGTTATAACATAGCCACCATATTTTGTTATAAGATATCCATTGTCCTCAGTTACAGAAATACCACCATCCTTGGTTATAACATAACCACCACCCTTGGTTATAATGTAACAAAATTCATTGTTTATAATGTGACCACCTTCATTGTATATAATGTAACCAACACCACATAATAAAAACCATACATATGTGTAAAACAATATTATAAAACATTCATCATATTATCACAACATAACATGTATACGAAAAATGTTTCATAAAAATATCATCAACTCATCATAGAATAACCCAAGAAAAATAAATGGGTTTAATTGACATCTAATAAACGTAAACATTAAACATACAAAGATATAATATGAATGGTATTAATGGATCATATCCTTATTAACTCATAAATAACCTCAAAGGATCTTATCATATATGAAAATTATTTTAAAATATCAACAAAACATTTCATAAGGAAAATAAATTTTCTATAATGGAATTTTTTTACTAAAACAATATTTATAAAATATTTTGGAAAAAATTTTATTTGAAAATACCTTTAGAAACATATAGTGGATTCCTTAAAACATTAAGTGGTTATGATTTTGGGAAATTCTTATCATGCTATATAAGTTAAAAGAAAACATTCCCCTCAAATTTTTGGTAAAAAGATAAAAAAGAACAATATACAAGAAAAGAAAATATGATTTATTAACCATTTTTTAAAAGCTCAAACATGTGTGAAAATGAATTTAAAAAATTATGGGATAATGGTAAATATACTACTTATTTTTTTATAAAACATGTATTTTGAATAAAAAGCTTGATAATCGAAGGGTGAAATAAAGTATATTTTCCTTAAAAACATATTTATAGTATCTATAGTAATTAAGTTGAGTTAAATGAAAGGAAAGTTTTATTTTCAATAAATAACTATAGGATAAAAAATCCATGAGTTTTTTAGATAATCAAAATTTTTCATTGGATAATCAATCCTAAATAATCCTTATAAAAAATGAGAGTTTAATATAAAACACTTTATTTCTTTGGTAACATATGAATCATTATCCCCATGAAATAAATAACCATATATATATATATAAGTTCCTATAAAAGTATTTATAATCATCGTAAAAACATTCTTGTGCATTATATACATCACAAAAAAGAAGAAAGTGTAGAATATTTCATGTGTCTGACAAAAAATAAAAGTGGGACAAAAATCGCTTACATTAAGTCTGAATTATTTAATATATTTTGGAAACTCATATATAATAAATATGTTTTTATTATACATATATTAATTAACTATAATCATATATATCATGCCATAATTGATTTACCTATATCCATTTATCATCCTTTTGTTGACACCTATTACAGGTGATATCTGCTTCATTTTTCATTTTAGTGTGTGTAAATTGATCATGGTTCCAACATATACAAAATTTTAATCATTTCATAAATATCAAATATATTTATTTTATACATGTTTACAGTCATTAACAAAATTATAGATAAATAAATGAATTAGACTATTCTTGTTGATGGTCGGCCATACGTACACATGAACACTATTTTCATTTTTCAATAGATTAAATGAATGAATGATAAATAATGAATCACCATTAAAGAATAATTATTATATCATATATAAAATATATATTCATTTAATCCATCCTTGTTAACATAAAAATAAAATAGAAATGTAAAATTAATCACATATGTACACATGATCAAAATTATTATTTTCCAATAACTAGGAAGGTAACAAGGTATATTTGATATTATCAGTAAAATATTATAATTATTTCATAATTATTATATATAAACATTAAAACCATCCTAATATTGATCCATAAATGATAGTGATGATAAATTAATTGTTTCACTATGTGTAGATGATAAGTCGTACGTACACACGAGCAACATGTTCGTATCCCATTTTATAAAAATAGTATGAATGAATTTTTTTTAGATAATAATAAAATTTAAGTATATTTATTAATTTTTTTCTCATTTTATTAATATTGTAATAGATTTATATGAGTAAAAATAATAATTAGAAATAAATTTATTGGTTAAGATGATTACTTCTTATTTGAAACAACTCCTTTAAATATAATTTTAAGGTCACTAGGGTTGGTATTTTTTGGAATACCTATATCTATAGAATTTTAATAGGTGTGTGGATAAGAAAAGATGGTAGATTTTGGTGGATATTTAATTTTCATGGTGGTGTGAATAAGTGAAAGGAGGGGGTTCCTTTTATAATTTACGGTAGATGCACTCTTGTAATTTATTTAAATATAAAATTAATATAAATTAATTTTGATGTCCAAATGGAAAAAAATTAATTATCTAGAAATATTATATAATAATAAGTTGAAATAATATCATAAAATAAAATTTGGATAACTTTTTATTATACTTTTATCTTTACCTTTTTATTTTAACCCTTCGTTATCTCTTTTGATAGTTACCGTAATATTAATGTTTTCTGATATTTAAGGGTTAATAATGTTATAATTTAATAAAAAATGACCTCAAATTGACCACAGATGATTTTTATAACAATAAAACTATTTTTTATGAATATGATATTTTTATGAAATTTTTATCATTTTAAAAAATATTATTTATTTTAAAATATCATTAGTGTCATTTTTAATACTAATAATTTAATTTATCTTTAAATATATCAAGACATATGGGTAATTATATAAATATTTAACATAAAACTAATACATGATATTAATTTAAAAAATTATTGTAAAATATTTAACCACTCAAATCATATTAATTTTAATATCATTAAAGTAATTGTTTATAATTTTTATTGATTTGAGAAATATTGTATATATGTTGCATATGTATTTATTGTCCTTATATAATTAATAAAAATTAGAAATAAACTTTTATCATGAAAATAATTTTACTAATATGAAAATATGAATTTATATTCATTGAATACGTTCTGTTTTCCATATTTGGACACATTTGAGGTATTTAAAACAAAGATAGTGACATTTTGAAACTTTCTTCACATTAAATATTATATAGGTAATTTTAAATGACTAGTGTCAATTAAATAACACAATTTAGAGACTAATATGACACGGGATGAATTTTTTTCATCCATTAATGACAAATTTGATAAATTATGGCCTTATAAATTATTTTTAACCTATATTAACATGATTTACCATTTACAGAGGGGATAAAGTTTACCATAGTTACTATTCACATTGAAAAAAATAATAGGGTCCTACTTAGAAAATTTTGAACCACCTGATTAAAAAAAGATAATAAATGTTATCAATTTTAATACATATAAGTGACAAAAATTTTAAAATAAGTGCACAAAAAATGTCGAAAACCACTTTTGAGAAATATAATGTTTTTATGCATATAACCCAATTTATTCTTGTCACAAGACTAGATTAATATTAGATGAATTTTAAAAAATTTGATATGATATATAATATAAAAATTTTATTAAACTAATTCACCAATAGTGACCAATTTAATTTATTAAGATGAAAACACATTGTGTCAATAAAAATAGTTTTCTCTACGAAAAAGACCTTTTTATGTATAAAAATATTTTTATACCAAATTCAAAACAAAATTCATTCCAATGAATATTATTGGATTATTTAAAATATAATAGAAATAATTTTACTATGAAATCATTTGAAAACAAAATGGAACTTCTTATATTCTTGAAACAAAAATATTTTTTTTAATAAAAATTAGTATTTTTCACTATTAACTAGAAAATAAATCTTTTGAGAAATATCCCAAAAATCAAACCCTATAAAATTTTAATAACATGATTTATAAAATGAATTTTTTTTATGATTTTTTTAATATTTTGAAAATTAAATATAATAGTTTATCAAAGAGAGCAATAAAAATCATTTTGAAGGAAATATATTTTAAGCATAATATAACCTTAATAAAATTAAATACTTATTTAATAAGAATTATTCAATAAATTTATATTGATTAGTATCTTTTTTTAATATATCATACAATATATAATTTTATTTATACCTACCAAAATGACTTCTAGTTTAAAAATATCACAAAATAAAATTTTAATAATATATCATGGTCTGTTTAAACTTAGTGTTGCATGTAATGAAAGCTATGAAAGAAACTAAATTTATTCTAAAATTAATATTAGATAAATTATCATAGAACTTTATCACTATAATTAATTATTTTTACTATCCATTCCTAATAAGAAATATATTGTTCTAGTGGTATGGAATTTTAGTTTAGTACATGTAATGAATCAAGTACGTACATCCTTAGGAGTTATATATGGAACAAGTCATGAACGTGAAAGATGTCCAATAGAAGAAAGAAGAATTAAGATACCTCCACTAATCAATCAAAAACCATGAAAGTTAATATAAACATAGTGACCAAATTTCCCTTATTCCCAAATCACATAACCTTTTACCATATAAAATTAAATAGAAACACCTCATCACCAAATTTAACTCAAGATCATGCGAATGATTTTAAGCATAGCTTCTCAGTCAAATCTGTGTAGCCTTGATTTTATACTGAATGGATCTGACTTTATCCGAACATTTATTAAGATAGGTCAAATCCAAATATCTTTTTTTCATGAATCTCAAACTTTGGTTGTGCTTTTATCAATTTTCACTTCATCTGTTTCTCCACAAAATAAATATTCAAGAAATATTTTTTCCTTAAAGCACTGAAATTAACATTTAGTAAATCATAGGATCCATAAGTCAGACATTATGCCTCAAAATATTTACAAAAAAGGATATCAAAAGTTATATAATAACATTCAAGATTCAACGCAACCCATTCTATAAATATTTAACCTTACAACTCATTTAAATTATTAAAAACCAAAATTGAATCCCACATATTGGAATAATTTCATCTGATATCATTCCATGATATAATTAATTATGATCTTGAAATATTTCTAATCCCTCATGATGTATAATACCAAAATATAAAAACCGTAATAATTTTACAAAATTAAGTCAAAATTAAATAATATATGATCCTAAAAGATAATTCACCGTTTATTCCTTAAATAATCTCAATTCTTAACCAAAAACATATCCATTGGAAGTATGGGTTCATCCTTACCATAACAGATAATCATAAGTTGATTAATAATATCAAATATGAATTATTTATTCCAAAATCTATATTGTTAGAGATAATAAATGCTCAAAATCATATCAATTATCACTAAAAATGAAGAATAATATTTTCATAGGGAATATTCAAGTAAACTTCAACCTAAAATCTCTAACCATATGTTGGTGGATAAATGAGCATTAATTATAATGATTCACTTCAACTATGGTGATTTCATAAGCTTTCGATTTTTTACATTAGCATCAAATTTTATTGTGGATTATTATACACATAATACCTTTTATTAGGAAATTGATTCACATAATTCACAAAAGCAATGCATTTATAGTACTGGAGTTTGATTGGTACCTTATTTTGATATTTTTATCTATTCAAATTATTAACTAGCTTATTCCCATCACTATGACATTCAATTACCCTCTTAAGTCCATTTCCACACATGAATCACATACTAGTTACCTGAAGACAATTTACTATTTATTTATCTTGACAATTTGAGCATAAATGAATCATCATCATATTTTATCCAAGGTTTTTAGAATATCATTTGAATTACTTATTTATTTTCTTATGAAAATCATGAGATTGATGGGTGTCTCTTATCACGATCTCCACCATGATGGAACATCAGATGACATATTCATAGATTTTAAAGCCCCTTTTGTATAAAATTCTTATAAGAATTAGTTTTAAGCCATTGAATAATTGACCAACCTTAATTTTAGGTTGGATGATAATACCATAAGCATAACTCAAAAGTATCATAAAATTTTCCTTATAGGTACCAACAATTTTGTCAGCTTTATAATTTAACTCAATTAATTAATTCTAAAATTTTTTATCTAGAATACATGTAAATTAATTATTAAAATATGGGCTCTTAAACTCATCCCACTCCATGAGGTCTATTTCTTCATATTACCTCATATTATTCACAAGATTCCACCATTGATCATATTTTCCTTCCAAATTATAGAGATCCAAAATGAATTTTTATTTTTTCACCATTAAAGAATTAAAAATATATCTTCAATGGTACATACAAATTTCTCAGTAATTAGTGAATAAATAAAACCATAAATATAAGGTTTATATAGACTCTAGAAGCACTTAAGAAAACATTGTTCCTTCCTTTATTCGTTTGGTTGTTCAGTAAATCTATAACCTGAGAAATTTTTGTGAGCATAATAAATATATTTTTCATTCATGTTTTCATATCATTTGGTTTATTAGTAGGAAAATAATTTCATTATCCATCACATTCAAGACTAATATGATTCCTTTGGATTCCATCAATTTTTTAAAACTAAAAATCATAGTCTGAGAGAAATAAGCATAGTGGAAAACCACATAATCATGAAAAATCAATTAAAATGATATCAAAATTTTGAGACCATAGGTTTAACCTATTAATCTATTTATCATTACCCAAACTTTATAATTCTATCATATACATAGGCTTATCCCCAATTTTCTCACTAATGTTCCCTTATCATAGTTTCTAAAGGTTAATTAAATCTTACTCAAACACCAAATATTGAGGACCATAGTTTTCATACATAGATATCATATCAAAATATATGAATATTAATAACATAACATAATGATCCATTTTCTAATTGTATAGGACTAGTACCTTTTGATACTTGGACAAAAAAATAACCGGTTCATAAAATATCAAAATTACCTCCCACTAAGTTCTTTATAACTAGAAACCTTCTTAGGTATACTATACTTTGTAACATTCATCATAACATAGGGAAATAAATTGTAATAAAGGGTGATCTTGGATGCTCAGATAGGGTAAAAAAGTGATATATCATTGATTAGTTGAGTGTAATATGAATATAAGGGTATGGGAATGTGAGAATAACATCTAGAAACCATAACATTCACATAAAAGATCATAATCCTGATACATGTCATAAATCATGGAATTTTATAATAATTGAATCATTATGGATCAAATAACATAATCCATGATAGTATAAATTTTTCATAAGAAATACGTATGCGTCATACACATAAGCAGAGGAAATTATTTCCTCAGTAGTCAAGGCTCATTTATTAGACTATCATAGTTGAATGGGATCACTTCTTAAAACATTGTAGTAGTCAATGTTTATTCCCAAGTCTATTATATTGTAAAAATCACCATAATAAAGTAGGTTAAATATCTATTACATTCCAATTTATCTCTTGAGATGCCAATATTTATCAAATGAGTTAGAGAGAGATATATGTTCTACCCATCATTTATTATAATGTGACCACCATTCTTATATTTAATATAAAAACCACCATCGTTTATAACATAACCACCATATGTTCTTATAACATAACCACTATCACCTAATGAAAACCATAAATATATGTTCTATAAGATTTTAAAACATTAATCATATCATCAATTCCGAACCCTTGCAAGAAATTGGGTTTCATAAACATTTCATCAATTCATCATAGAAGAACCCATAAAAAATAAAAAGGGTTTATAAACATCTCATCAATATAAACATTAACCCTATATAGAATGACTAATAATTTTATCAATGGATCATATCCCCAAAAAATCATAATTAACTTCAAGGGATGATATCATATATGAAAATTCATTTAAAATATCACTGAAATATTTCATGAGGAAAGTAACCATTATAATTTGAAAATAATTTTTAAAATAAATATATTAAGAAATTATTATGTTTTTTTAGAAAACCCTTGGAAAATTTTATTGTAGTATTAAAAAAATTGAGCAGTTATACCAGATATAAATTCCATTATTTTCTATAAATTAAAATAAATCATTCCTTTTACATTTTGGTTAAAATTTAAAAAATTATAATATTTTGGAAATGAAAAGAAGATTAATTTTAAACCATTTTTGTAAAAATTATATAATGGGTGATACTTACTTTAAAAAATCATTGTATAATATTAAAACATTTTTTAAAACATTTTAGAAAAACTTTGAAATGGACATAACATTTTTTTGACCGAAGAAATAAATAAAGTATATATTATTTAAAAACATATTTTCAGTCTAATGAGTTATTAAGGTGTGTAAAATGAAAAGAAAAAAAATTATGTTATAGATTTAAGAAAATTATAGTAAAATTAATGAGATTATTATATTAGAATAACTCATCATGGGAAACTCAATCATAATAAATCCTGACGAACAATGAGATTGCAACATAAAACCATTTAACATGTTGGTAAATTTTAATCATAACCCCCTTGAAATAAAGAACCATACAAGGATACATAAATCCAAAATAAATTCATAATAAGAATCAACAGAGAAATTGAAGTGTAGATTATACACCACATAAAATAAATAAGTAGTTAATATGGCATTTATCTCACAGAAATAAAAGTGTGACCAAAATCCCTTACCATAGGTCTGACATTCTTTGTACATTTTATAAAGTTCTATATAAAAACTATATATTTATTAAAAATATATTATATAGCCATAATAATATATATCATATCATATATGCTTGACATAGAATATTTTACTACCTTATTTCAATACTTTATTAAAACCACTGTCCTAAGCGATATCTGCTTCGATATTCAGGTATTTCATTATTCGATAGTTTTAGTAATTTTATATTGATCATGGTTCAAAAATTTATAAAATATTAATAATTATATAAATATCATATGTATTTATTATATACATGTTTATAGTCATTCATGAATACTGATATACCAAAATGAATTATATCATTCCAAGAGACGGTTGGTCGTACATACAAATGAATGATTTTTTCAGTTTTTGAATGATAGAATGAAATAAAGGTAAATAATAAATAAAATTATAATAATAATGAATATATAATATATTTCTTATATATTAATTAAATAAATTCTTATTACCATCAAAGTAAATCATAAATGAAAAATAAATCACATTGCTTTGTGGAGGTTATAATCTATATGTACATACGATCGACATTATCATTTTCAAATGGTTGGTAAGGTAATAAAGAAGATATGATATTATCATTAATAAAGTATAATTATTTAATAATTATAATATATGATCATTAAACCCATTATAACCCCCATTCATAAAATATGATGATGAAAAATAAATTGTTTCACTACGTGGAGATAATAAACTGAACTTACGTGCGATCAATATTTTCACTTCACATTTGATGGATAGAGACATAATAAATATTTTTTAATAATAAAAATAATGTTTCTATATATTTAGGATACTGAATATTTTATTTTATGAATAATATATCCTATTAATAGGAGGTAATATAATAATTAAAAATAATGTGTTCGGTTAAGACGATTACCCATTTTTTAAATAACACCTTTAGATCTCATCTTAAGAGCTCTCAACATGGTACTTTTGTAATAAATGAACCTATATAATATGACCAGGTGAGTTTATAACAAGAATTATCGTAGGTTAGTTGAGATATAAGGATCAATGTAGTGTGAATACGATAAATGATGATCGCCATTTTATAATTGAGGGGAGGTAAAATTATGCAATTTCTTTAAATATGAAATTAATATAAATTAATAATATTGTATAAAAGTATAATAATTGATATTATGAAAATATAATATGAATATGAGTTTAAAAAATATCATAAAGTAAAATTTGGACATGCTTGGATCACATATTTAACCTTATATTCTCGTTTTAACCCTTCACTAATTGTTTTGAAAATTATCATAATATAAACTATTATACCCTTTGAGTGCTAATAATGTTTGTACATAATGAAAAATTACCTAAATGGACCAGGGATGATGTTTATAAACATATCCCATTCATTTTTCTGAATATAATAATTTTATGATTTTTTTAATAAATACTATTTATTATAAAATATAATTAATGAAATGTTAAACTTGGTTGAATTAATTTCACTTAAAATATATAATGAAAAGGGGTTAATTATAATATAATATATTTAAAAAACACTAATATGTCTATTTATTCCAAAAAATTCATGTAACACATAAAAAACACAAATTATATAACTATTATTTTTTTTTAAATAATTTTATATTTTTTTATTAAATAGAGAAATAATGTGTTATTGTTGCAAAATATTTTATGGTCATTATATAATTTCTAGATATTATAAGTATATTTATATAAAGAAAATAATTTAATTAATATCAATATAGAGTCCAATATTCATGCATAACTTTTTTTTTCCATATGTCGACACATAAGAGATATGAAAAACTAAGTCAGTGAGATTTTGCAACTTTCTTTTCTTTAAATATTATATAGGTCATTTTAATGGAAATGTGTATATTAAACAATATTATATGAAGACTAATGTGATAAGGGTCTAATTACCTTCACGCAATTATAATTTGGATGAAAACGTTTGGCCTTATCACATAGTTTTATCCTAGATTAACTCGATATACCTGTATGAACCCGGTTCTTATCTTTGAGGTACGAGTTTCTTCTTTTTCCTTTTCCTTGAGTGTTTTTGAGAAAATATGGAAAATGGAATAGAATGCTAAATTTTGAAACTACACGCCGTGTATTTTTCAACACGCCGTGTACTTTTGGCCATGTTGGGATAAGTACACAGGGCGTGTAGCCTCGCCAGTGACAAAGGGTGTAGGAACTAACTACATGCCGTGTAGTGGTCTTTTACACGCTGTGTAGTCAGTCGGCAGGTTAAAAAGTAAAGCGGTGGAGTCACTGCTAGCTGGGCGGCAGTACATGCCGTGTACTTGGGAGTACATGCGATGTACTCTTATCGGCAAATGAACAGTGTGGCGGTGCCGCCAAATGAACAGTTAAATGAAAGGAGTACACGCCGTGTACTATGAAGTACATGCCCTGTACTTTGTTTTTCGGGCTTAAAATAGGCAGTAGCCTCCTCATTTGGCAGAGGAGGCATTTGGGCCATTTTGGAGCCAAAGGAGGAGGCCAGATCATTGAAGATCCACCGGTCGTTCGTCTGGAATCCGTTTTGGCTTCGGACGATTTCGTTGGAACTGCACGAGTAAGCCCTCTCCCCTCCGGGTACCGTTCTTGACAATTCTTCTACTAACGTAAGTTATTTACGTTTGAATGGGTTATGTTCTTCGTCAGATCTACACTGTTCTTGGGCATTTCTGGAATCGGCATTCGGGTATAGCATCCGTTGGCGTATAAGGTAGGTGGCTTTGTGTTCATTTTCCAACTGTCGTGCGTTTTGTGCGTTTTCATGCCACGAACCCATGTTGGGGTGTCGTGTGGATGAGGCCGTTTCTATATTTAATGCCTAGAATTGCATAGGTGATTAAATTTTGATAATAAAATGCTGATTGGGATCGTTGCTTGGATCTGAAACCACCCCGGCGTGTGTTTCTCTGTTTAGCCGTTTGGCCAGGATACCCGAGGGTATGCCTTCAATGTAGTAATTGTAAGAATTTCCTTGAGAGGAATTGCTTGTTTACTGCTTTTTGATATGTTGGGCATGGCCCGGTTACCTGTTTAACCTGAGGGCATGACTGTATTAGCCTGAGGGCGTGACTGTATTAGCCTGAGGGCGTGACTGTATTAGCCTGAGGGCGTGACTATATTAGCCTGAGGGCGTGACTATATTAGCCTAAGGGCGTGACTGTATAAGCCTGAGGGCGTGGTTCACTATATTAGCCTAAGGGTGAGATACTGGTTGGCCTGAGGGCTTGGTGCTGTTGAGCACAAGGTGAAACTAAATTAAATGGACTAAATGAATAATAAAATGGAAATTTAATTGTTAAGTTAGTTACTTTTGAGTACTGCTTACTTTATTTCATTTTACTATTTCACAGTGTTGTTGCATGCTTACACGCAGTTGGGCACGAGCCTTTGGTGGGTTCCTACTGAGATATATTTCTCACACCCTGTTTGGGTCACGTTTTTCGGCCCAAACAGATTACGTTGCTACAAGTGTAGATAGGGGCAAGAGTCCCTATACAAGTACTTGACTGTTTCAGAGGAGTAGGAGGGCATGGGACCGATCCTAGGCTCGTGATGCCGCTGCCAGCTGTTTGCTTTGCTTGCTGTACTCTTCTTTCTACTGTTTTGTATTGGTTTATAACATGTTCTGGCTGTTTTCTTCGAACTTGCAACATGTAGCATCATCACTTTTATACTGTTGGTTATATCCACTGCTATAGTTATTTCAGTTGTGTATGTTTACTGCTTCTGCTGTTGTTTTATGTTTATTTTGGTATTCCGCTACACTACACTTTGACAAATGAGGGCATAGTTTCCCCACTATCAAACCTGAGCCCTCGCTGCTAGTCGGCAGCCTCTGGCATTTGAGGAAATGCGCTTGAGGTCATGTGGCGAACCGGGCTCGGGGCACCCGTTGCGTGGAACCCAGGTCCGGGACGTTACAAAGTGGTATCAAAGGGGGTTTCTTTTCTTTGAATTAATGTTTGGAGACGTAGTCAGGGATAGGATGAAAGGTAGTTGGTAATAAGCTGTTCTCGGGCGTAGCTAACCCGTGTATAGGGAAAATCCATTCTGCCTCGTATTTTGCAATTCTTTTGATTTTACAATTTTACGGTTGATATGTTTTCATTGTTGGGTGACACACTTGTATTGTACTGTTATATTTACCTATGGGTTCTCTTTAGTTGCAACCTGATGAGATGAGGGTATGCCATCTCATGCATCATATAAGGACATGCTCGATAACACATGACATGAATAGTTTCCATGCCATGTAGGTTCATTAGATATTGCATGTTTTTGTGATAGTTGTTGTGCTAGAAAGGCATGCTGTTGTGATAGCTACACTGATAAAAATACCTGCTGTTTGATAGGGTAATTTTTTATGTGAGCTGGCCATAGAATGGACGCCAAACTTTGGTTTTTGGGGAGTATAGGCCCCCATTGACCGGAATTTGGTGGACCATTGACTGTTTATTTTGTTATAACATAGATAAGCTGTCAAACTTTGATTCGTGGGGAGTATGGGCCCTCACGGGTTGGAATTTGACACTTGGGTGTTGTTTTTCAGTGTTTTCTAGGTTCCGGGGAAGTTTTCGAGGCATACTATCCGGAAACCCAGTATACACGCCATGTAGTATTTTTATACACGCCATGTAAGTTCTTCTGTTTGGGAAGGAAAATGAACTTTTTGGGTACACACCGTGTACCAGGAGTACACGCCGTGTAGTCTCATCCCGTGTCACAAACCGTGTGGACGACGACACGGGGTAGGGAAAGGCTTGGGTAAAACACGTCGTGTAGTTTTTATGCATGTCGTGTAGTGTGACCCGGAGTCCGGCCATGTAACTAACAACACAGGTCAGTGAACTCTTTGACAGAACATGTCATGTTAGTTATAGACACGCCGTGTAGTGAGACTTGGGGACTCGGCCGTGTAACTAACAAACACGGGCCGGTGTCACCGTTCCTTGAACACGGCGTGTACCTTTGGAGGACACGCCGTGTAGTCTTGTCTGAGGACAGACCGTGAGGACTTAGCTATGTGACTGGGAAACCGGATGGTGTACACACCGTGTGTGGTTGTGACACGCCGTGTATTGTAAGCTGAGTAGTCGGCCATGTCACAAATGGCACGGGCAGTTGGAGAAAAACACCATACACACCATGTAGATTAAGTACACGCCATGTAGTTTTGTTTAACGGGATCCATGTGGCTTAGCCGTGTTGAAGGACCCAGGCAGGGGAAGGGAAGTCAAGTACACACCGTGTAGTCCGTGTACAGGTCGTGTAGCCTTGTATTCAAATTTCGAATGCCTTCTTCCTCTTGTTTCCTTTGTGGTTCCTTCGCTTTTTGGTCATGAGAATCTTGAATTGAGGCGTGCTTTTGACCTTGTAGTGTCATGCCACCTAGACGACCATGCGTTGTTCTCCAGGAGAGTGGCAATGAGTATACTCTGGAGGTGGTGGGACACGGGCTACCAGTTGATCCTCCAGCAGAGCTAGATGCAGCACCGGCTGTTATACTGGACACAGGTGCAGAGGCGCAGTTCCGTAAAGGTTTTATGCGGTTGATGAAAACCTTTCAGGGAGCACCGCAGGTTGCTACATCTATGGCTGAGCTGACTCGTATCTTCCAGCAGCAGCATCCGCCTACGTTTTCAGGGGATGGAGGATCACAGGCTGCAGAGTCTTGGCTGTGGTCGATGCAGACTATTTTCGAGCATCTAGAGACACCTCCAGGGCGGAGGGTCAAGCTCGCTACTTACATGCTGCGTTATTCCGCCAAGAGGTGTTGGGATGTGACCACCCAGTTAGATCATCACAGAGACATGGCGTGGGAATATTTTTAGGCAGTCTTTTATGAATTCTTCTTTCCGAAGACGCTGAGGGCAGATACGGCTCGAGAGTTCATGAATCTGCAGCATGGTGCCATGTCAGTGATGGACTATTCTGCTCGTTTTACGGAGCTTCATCGCTTTGCACCCGTGCTGGTGGGTGATGGGACGCTGAGAGCCAGACGTTTTGAGGGTGGTCTTCAGTATGACATCCGAGTGCTGGTGAATGTTTTCAGGTTACCTACTGTACACGCGATTGTGAACCAGGCGTTGATTACAGAGAGGAACCTGTGAGAATCTGGTTGTGTGGGCCAGGGTGGTTCGGTACCACTTACTGGTACTATTTCTACTGGCAAAAGGAAGAGACAGATGAACTTCTCTCAGGGTGGCAGTACCAGCCAGACAGTCTCTTCAGGTGGCCCGATCAGGTGCTACCAGTGTGGAAGAGAGGGGCACAAAAGGCCGCAGTGTCCACGAGACCCAGTGGAGTGCCGAGCTTGCGGCAAGATGGGTCACATGCAGCGCTTTTGTAGGGCGTATCCACCGATGGCTAGCGAGAGGGGTTATGTACAGACTCCGCGTGCGGGATCAGGACTAGTGGCTTCTTACCAGTCGGGGAACTGGAATGCGTCAGGGCATGTAGGCAGAGATGGTGGTCGTGGCAGTGGTAGCCAGACACTAGGATCACATTGGCAGCAGGGCGGGATAGCTCAGGGTAGCCAGGCTGTGTTGCAGGGCCGCGGCACTGGGCAGGCATATGCAGTGCAATAGACTCAGCAGGAGCAGGATCCCAGACCTTCTACAGTCATAGGTACTATTCTAGTATCTTCTATCTTATCTTCTATACTTTTTGATACAGGTGCTACACATAGTTTCATATCTGTACCCGTGGTGGAGAGCCTTGGGATCTGTGTTTCTACTTCTTCCGATATCATGACGCTAGAAACTCCGTTGGTAACTAGAACGACTGGTGTGCGTCAGTGCAAGGAGTTCCCCCTTGAGGTTGGCGGGTGTCACTTACTTTGGGACCTCTATGTCTAAGAGATGACGAGCTATGACGTCATTCTCGGGATGGACTGGTTGGTTCCCTATCAAGCCTTTGTAGACTGCTATCGTCGCAGGGTGCGTTTCACATCACCAGAGGGCAGAGAGTTTCTATACAAGGGCGAGTGGGATGTTCAGGCGAGTCGAGCTGGACCAGACCATCATAGGCGAGGTGGAGTCACAGCCCAGATTGCGAGTTTGTATCTGGATGATCAGAGGACTTGTCAGACATATTTCCCTCTAGTTGTTGATAGTTTTAGGGATGTCTTCCCGGATGACTTTTCAGGTCTACCTCCAGTGAGTGAGGTGGATTTATCTATAGAGATTGTTCGAGGAGCAGCACCAGTGTCCATTCCTCCTTATAGGATGGCCACGCCTGAGTTGCAGGAGCTCAAGAGACAGTTAGAGGAGTTACAAGCAAATGGATTTATTCAACCCAGTGCTTCTGCTTGGGGTTCTCTGGTCCTTTTTGCGAAATAGGTGGATGGTACCTTTAGAATTTGTGTGGATTATCGGAAGATGAACTAGATGACGGTTAAGAACTGATATCCCTTGCCGAGGATTGATGATCTGTTTGATCAGCTTCGTGGAGCACGAGTGTTCTCGAAGAATGACCTAAGATCCGGATACCATCAGCTGTGTGTTAGACCATCTGATATACCTCTCACAGCTTTCAGGAGTAGGTATGGTCTATATGAGTATATGGTTATGTCGTTCAGACTCATGAACGTGCCAGCAGTTTTCATGGAACTAATGAATCGTGTGTTCCATCCGTATCTTGATTATTTCGTGGTAGTATTCGTGGAAGATTTCTTGGTGTACTCACGCACTCGACACGACCATGCCACCCATCTCGAGATAGTATTGAGTACACTGAGAGAGCATCGTCTATATGCTAATCTCTCAAAGTGCCACTTTTGGATGGACCAGATTCACTTCCTGGGTAAAATTATCTCAGAGGCAGGAGTTTCAGTAGACCCAGAGAAGGTGAGAGAAGTAGTTTGCTGGGATCATCCTAAGAACGTGTTTGAGATACGGAGTTTCATCGGGCTAGCGGGTTACTACATGAGTTTCATACATGACTTCTCCAGCTTAGCAGCACCGTTGACAGGTCTGACTAAGAAGGGTGTGAAGTTCGTTTGGTCGGAAGCTTGCGAGGTAGCTTTTCAGGACCTGAAGGGAAGGTTGACATTAGCACCGATCCTGATGCTCCCAGAGTAGGGGAAGAGCTATATAGATTACTGTGACACATCAGGGATTGGGTTGGTAGCAGTGTTGATGCAGGGCGATCGAGTCGTTGCATATGAGTCTCGACAGTTAAGGCCACATGAGAGGAATTACCCGACACATGATCTCAAGTTGGCTGCAGTTGTACATGTGTTGCGCTGTTGGAGGCACTATCTATCGGGGGATATTTTTGTGGTTTTCACCGACCACAAAACCCTCAAGTATATCTCTACTCAGTGTGACCTAAATCTGAGGAAGGGAAGGTGGGTGGAGTACCTGCAGTCCTTCGATTTTCAGCTTGCCTATACACCTGGTAAGGGTAATGCAGTAGCTGATGCACTGAGTAGGAAGACTCAGATACAGGCAGTGCAAGAGGCCAGTGGTGAGTGGCAGCTTATGGATTTGTTTTCTGAGATGCATCTAGGGGTTCATGACAGTCAGGGGAAGACTTATCCTTCCTCGTTAGCTACGAATTCTACCCTCCTGGACATAGTGATGATGGGGCAGCTATCTGATTCAGAAGGCCTAGTTCTATGGGAATCAGTGGAAAGTGAGGACCCTCCTCCCGGTTGGGCGATAGGTGACGAAGAGGTTTTGCGTTTCCATGGACGAGTATGGGTTCCAGGGGATATACGCGAGGAGCTGATATGGGAGTTTCATTCTTCAGCTTGGGCAGTTCATCCCGGGGTTACTAAGATGTACCGAGACTTGAGACGTCAGTACTGGTGGCCAGGTATGAAGAGAGAGATAGCTCGTTTTGTTACGAGATGTTCCACTTGTTAGAAGGTGAAGTCAGAGCACTAGAGGCCAGCTGGGTTTTTACCGTAGTTGCCCATTCCAGAGTGGAAATGGGATTATGTCGTGATGGATTTCGTGACGGGTTTGCCGAGGTCACCTCATGGCAATGATGCCGTGTGGGTTGTTGTGGACAGACTCACGAAGATAGCTCACTTTTTTCCGATCAAGGGGACCTTCGGTTTAGACGAGCTTAGAAGGCTGTATTTCCGAGAGATCGTACGTCTTCATGGGGTCCCTTATTCTATCGTTTCAGTTAGAGACGCCCGCTTCACGTCTCGTTTCTGGCAGAGTTTTCAGAGGGCGCTAGGTACACAGGTGCTTCTGTGCACAACATACCTCCCTCATACAGATGTCCAGTTAGAGCGGATGATACATGTGCTTGAGGACATGCTGCGTGCATGCGTCCTAGACTTTGGGGGCTATTGGGAGAAGCATATACCCTTAGTCGAGTTTGACTATAACAATATCTTTCAGGAAACTATTGAGATGGCACCATACAATGATTTATATGGTAGGCCATGCCGATCACCTTTGTGCTGGTTAGAGGCAGGTGAGGCAGCTTTACTGGGTCCACAGCTCGTGCAAGAGACATCTGAGCAGGTCTAGTTGATTTAGAGGCGAATGGCTACCGCGCTGTCTCGTCAGAAGTCTTATGCTGATCGTTGCAGATGACCTTTGGAGTTCATTGTCAGGGATCAGGTTTTCTTGTGTGTTTCACCAAGGCTGGGACAAAAGAGGATCCAGAGATAGGGTAAGCTTTCACCAAGGTATGTGGGACCATTCGAGATTCTGGATAAAATCGGGCTAGTTGCCTATCGGTTGTAGTTACCGAAGTAGTACCGAGCCATGCACGACGTCTTCCACATGTCTCAGTTGTGTTGCTATCATTCAGACCCATCTCACGTCTTTTAGCCTGAGGTGGTTGAGCTTCTGTATGATGCGTCCTTTGAGGAGAATCTGATCCGTATCGTTGACATGAGCACGAAGGTTCTCTGAGGCCGGTCAGTTCCTCTCGTACGAGTGCTATGGAAGCATGGCCGAGTGTGGGACGAGACCTGGGAGCAGGAGACCGACGTACGTACTCAGTGGCCATAGCTGTTCTGAACTTTATCTTCGCCACACTGGAAAGGGCAATTCGGGGACGAATTTCTATAAGGGGGCAAGTTTGTAAGAACCCGATTCTTATCTTTGAGGTACGTGTTTCTTTATTTTCCTTTTCCTTGAGTGTTTTTGAGAAAATATTGAAAATGGAAAAGAATGTTAAATTTTGAAACTACACGCCGTGTATTTTTCCACACGTCGTGTACTTTTGGCCATGTTGGGATAAGTACACAGGGCGTGTAGCCTCGCCGGTGACAAAGGGTGTAGGAACCGACTACACGCTGTGTAGTGGTCCTTTACACGCCGTGTAGTCAGTCGGTAGGTTAAAAAGTAAGGTGGTGGAGTCACCGCCAACTGGGCGGCAGTACACGCCGTGTACTTGGGAGTACATGCCGTGTACTCTTGTCAGCAGATGAATAGTGTGGCGGTTCCGCCAAATGAACAGTTAAATGAAAGGAGTACACGTGGTGTACTATGAAGTACACGGATTGTACTTTGTTTTCAGGCTTAAAACAGGAAGTTGCCTCCTCATTTGGAAGAGGTGGCGTTTGGGCCATTTTGGAGCCAAAGGAGGAGGCCAGATCTTTGAAGATCCATTGGGCGTTCGTCTGGAATCCGTTTCGGCTTCGGACGATTTCGTTGGAACCGCACGGGAAATCCCTCTCCCCTCCTGGTACCATTCTTTCCAATTATTCTCCTAACGTAAGTTATTTACATTTGAATGGGTTTTGTTATTCGTCAGATCTACGCCGGTCTTGGGCATTTCTGGAATTGGCGTTCGGGTATAGTGTTCATTAGCGTATAAGGTAGGTGGATTTGTGTTCATTTTCCAACTGTCGTGCATTTTGTGCGTTTTCGTGCCACGAACCCATGTTGGGGTGTTGTGTGGATGAGTCTGTTGCTATATTTAATGCCTATAATTTCATAGGTGATTAAATTTTGATAATAAAATGTTGATTGGGATCGTTGCTTGGATCCGAAACCACCCTGGGGGTGTGTTTCTCTATTTAGCCATTTGGCCAGGATACCCAAGGGTATGCCTTGAATGTAGTAATTATAAGAATTTCCTTGAGAGGAATTGCTTATTTACTGCTTTTTGATATGTTGGGCATAGACCGATTACCTGTTTAGCCTGAGGGCGTGACTGTATTAGCCTGAGGGCGTGACTGTATTAGCCTGAGGGCATCACTGTATTAGCCTGAGGGCGTGACTATATTAGCCTGAGGGGGTGACTGTATTATCCTGAGGGTGTGACTGTATAAGCCTGAGGGCGTGGTTCACTATATTAGCCTGAGGGCGAGATAATGGTTGGCCTGAGGGCTTGGTGCTGTTGAGCACAAGGTGAAACTAAATTAAATGGACTAAATGAATAATAAAATGGCAATTTAATTGTCAAGTTAGTTACTTATGAGTACTGCTTAGTTTATTGCATTTTACTATTGCACACTATTGTTGCATGCTTACACGCTGTTGGGCACAGGCCTTTGGTGAGTGCCTACTGAGATATATTTCTCACACCCTTTTTGGGTCACGTTTTTCGGCCCAAAAATATTACATTGCACCAGGTGTAGATATGGGAAATAGTCCCTATACAGGTACTTGACTGTTGCAGAGGAGTAGGAGGGCATGGGACCGAGCCTAGGCTCGTGATGCCGCTGCCAGCTGTTTTCTTTGCTTGCAGTACTCTGCTTTCTACTTTTTTGTATTGGTGTATAACATGTTCTGGCTATTTTCTTAAAAATTTCAACATGTAGCATCATCACTTATATACTGTTGGTTATATCCAATGCTATAGTTATTTCAGTTGTGTATGTTTTCTGCTTCCGCTGTTGTTGTATGTTTATTTTGATATTCCGCTGCGCTACACTTTGACAAATGAGGGCATAGTTTCCCCACTATCAGACCTGGGCCCTCGCTGCTAGTCGGCAGCCTCTGGTGTTTGGGGAAATGCGCTTGAGGTCATGTGGCGAACCGGGCTCGGGGCACCCGTTCCGTGGCACCCGGGTCCGGGATGTTACAATACCCTTAAGCGAGGTGATAATTTTTATCATAGTTACTATTCATATTGCCAAAAACTAAAAGGGAAATATTAAAAAAATTAATATCCTAATTTAAAATAAGGAATATATATTTTTCAAATTGATTACTTATAATGTCTATTAATTTTAAAATAATTTTAAAAAATACAATGAAAACTATTTTTTGGAAAATTTCAATTTTTAAGCATAAAACCAGATTTATTATTATTAAAATCATTGAAAAATATTATTTGAATGAACTTTTTTTATTGATTATATAACATATAGTTTTATAAAAAACAATTCACTTATATTTATGAATTTAATTTATTAATATAAAAACATATTACGTGCATAAAAACCACATTCTTCTTAGAAAAATGAATTTTTACCTATAAATATTTTTTATACCAAATTCAAAAATTTAATTTTTTTAATGAACAAAATTGGATTATATAAACAATAAATTAATTAATTATATATTTAAATAAATTTTAGATAAAATGTAACGTTATTCATGCATGAAATAAAAAAATCTGTTTTAAATGAAATTCATTATTTTTCACTATTCAATGACAAATAAATCTTTTAAGAAAAATTGAAAATGTTCCCTAAGATATTTTTGATATGACTATTTCAAAAATTTAGTTATTTTTAATAAATAAAATTTTTAAATGTCTCAAAAATTAAATACAATATTTTAATGAAAAAATATAAGGATCATTTTAAAGGAAATCTATTTTTTAATCATAGTATTGCTTTCCTAAAAAATGAATGCTCATTTCCAAAGATTTAATGAGTACCTTTATATTGAGTATTATATTTTTAAATATATGATAAAGTAGTTTATCTTATTTACACCCACCAATTTAATGAATAGGGTATAATGATCATATAATAATCTTTTAACAACACATCATTGTTCATTTAAACTTGACGTTTAGTTTAACGCAAGCAATAAAAGTAATTAAATTTATTTGAAAAAACATTTCGTAAAACATTTTGGTTTTACAGGCACTATACCATCACCCCAGGGGAGTCTATTTAAAAATGTAATATTGATGGGGAAATTTAATCCCAAGAGACACAATATGTGAGGGTGAGGGAAAGGATGATACTCAAGGTTAGGTTAGAGTACCCTAGGGTTACACCAACAAGAGTTATTTTTATCAATGGGGCGAATAAAGATATATGGAATGAAAAATCCCATGAGATATATGGAAGTGGTTCCATTGATACATGGGGAACCCAAGTTACCACATTGTTGTATAGTTTATGATTATATAGCTTAAAACATGATGGTGAGGCAGTCTATATAGTATAGGGGAAGGGAAATCCCATCATGGATTGGGGAACCAATGATAATATAGATAGTTTATGAATCACACGAACATGTTTAATGTCACAATGTTAGACTATCACTTTTGGGAGAAGTAATATCTCAATTCTAGGTGGAAAAGGGAATTAAGGAACACCAAACACAAAGATAGCTGGGAAATGGTAGACTAGCAGCTAGGACCGATATTGGAGATCTAGAAATAACTAATTATGATATAAAGTGGTCATAAAGACATATATAGTTTTGTGAAAGTAGTGCGATACGGGAATGACACCAGAGGAGTGAGTGCCCTCTTAGGGAAGTACTATAACACATTTCTATTATTTAATCATCACATTGAAAGACATTGTGTAAAACCCTGAGTTTTTATGATTTTTTTTGAATAAGATAAATTTATTTGATAACTTAAATTAAATTCAACACCATTTTAAGCTTGTACAACACACAAAACTAGGTTATCTTGTGTTACACATGATATGAGTTTTAAAAAACAATGATATATTATTAATATGATTCAGACATGACCGCTATAAATTATCCATTAATCCTATTTTATGATTATTAATAATTTTTTTTAAATATTATGCATAATTTATTTATATAATAAAAAAAATTGATAGAAAATATTTAATTTTCATAAATTTAATTATATGTTTTGAAAATACAATTTTATCAAAATGATTTTTATTTCACTTTGTGAAAACTAATAATTTTTTTTGAAACATTTAAAGAAATTATTTTATACAACATCATAATTTTTGAAATCAACATTTCCTAATTATATTAGGATGATTTTATTTTAAAAAAGTTTTACCTTTTGATGAATAGAAAAAAATGCTGAATTTTAATTGAAAAAATACATTTTGTTTAATAGACTTGTAAAGTTATATTTTGTTTTAAATTATTTTTAATGGTGAATTAGTTCAATTATAAATACATTAATCTAATTTAAGTCATTGGAATAAATTTCATAACAAATTATGATATAACATCATTGTAAATCGTTAAAGATTTTATCTTTAAAAACCTGCATGCTCGTTATGTCTATGATATTAATTTTAAATTAAAAATTTATAGTTATGTTATTTAAACTTGGTAAAATTGATTACATATTTGTAATCATCCTAACTTATAATATATAATAATATTGACTTAATATTTTTAGAAAAATTAAGAGTGAATTATGGAATAATTAATTACTATGGCTAAGTAAAAATGGGTTTACTGGTTGAAAAACTAAAAAGATAAGGGTAAAAATGGACTACATACTTATATAAAAACTATTATGTGGTCATATTCTTACCCTTAATCCTATTAATTTAATAATTATCTTTTTTGGACCCCTGTGACAAAACAAATATTTTAGAGAACTCAATTCTTTTCAAAGATACCAAGTGTGACCTCTCCTCCACTTATAAAAATCCACCCCTCTACACACTTCTTCATTATATAAAACTATTTTATTTAGGCCAATATAAACTGAGTTAAATTATTAACATAACTTCCCTCATCTGATAACCATTATTTTGTTCATAAATCCACCCATGAAAGGCTTCTAGTGAAAACCTTAGGAGGATACCCTGAAAATAGGTAACGTTAATCAATAAGAAGTTTTGTTTTATTTCTTCCTCCACCCCTTAAATTATTATTATAACATGATGAAATAATAAATTAAATATATTCCTTATACTTATTAGTTGTTATGTTAAGTTCATGACCTAAAACCATCTCTAATTCTACCACGTTGGACTCATCATGTATTGAACATGTTTTAATGATCACAAATCTCATTATGATTTACCAATCTTAATAATAATTACAAATCTCCTTACTACTTACAAATCTCCTTACTGTTTACAAATCTTCTTTATATTTAGAAATCTTATTACTGATCACAAATCTCACATATCTTATTACTCATGTATATTTATGTTTCAAGTTATCTTATACTTTATAATGGCTAATCTCAATCCATTTTATGCATATTACTTTTTAAGTCTACATACAATTATTTATCTATGTACAAGACATCGTGAAGCTTGGAATGGGAAGTTAGACCCTGTGAGCAAGAAATTGACACCATGAGTAGAAACACTAAAGCAGACACCGTGAAACCTAAGTCTCAGACACCATGACCAACAAACACCGTGACCACGACACACCCTGATGCAGACACCATGATTCAGACACCATAACACAGACACCGTGATGCAGACACCGTGAGTGACACACCGCGACATAGTCACCTTGAGTGACACACTGTGAGAAATACATCGTGAGATACATACCATGGAGGACATACCATGAATGACATACCATGAAGGAGACAAAATTTTCATAAATACTGTGACACGATTTCTTAACCCTTTTTTCAATATTATTTAAATATTTCTAATGGCCATATTGTATGTTTTTAATGTAATTAATGATATTTAATGATAGTTGTTGGTATGTCAAGGAATTTTACCTCGTACCTATGAAAAGGAAATCATTCTATTTCTGAAGCTTCTGGAATATAGGAAAGATTGAGCTGCACTAAAAAAGAGTGGAACATACGCATGCTAGCAAGAAACACGAGTGCACTGTACCGAATAGAAAACCAATCCTAAGCACGACCACAAAGAAGAGATTTCAATATCCTCAAAGAAAGAATTGTCTCATGCATGAAATAAAACTCAATTGAAGAACACACAAAGAATCAAGAGAAAATCTTCACTCGTGAAGAACATAAAGCTGAACCGCGACACTCTGTTTATCAACAGAAAAACCAGAGAAGGACTCAGACGCATTTTTGACGAATCCAATGAGTCCAGTGTTGCACTGCCAATCACTAAAGTTTTTTCTAAACTCATTCATACTTACTCTAAGTGATTCATTATTTACTTTCGAGTAGTGTGTGTACCCTGTTTATTTTACACACACACACAGTCTCCTGTGCTGAACTGGAGGATACTAAATCCTTATTCCAAACATTCTACACCTTCTTGTGTCCCAATATGTATAGTGGTAAAGGTCAAGTGAGACCTGGACAACTTGTGTGCAGTTGTCTTTGTTTTCCCATGAATAACTGTGGTAGAGGTCTAAGTACCTGGACAGTTTGTAAACTGTTGTTAACCCCGATCTAGGGTGTGGATCGAATTTATATATAATTTTGAGAGGAATAAGTCTCCTCTTGAGACTCAACCTCTTGGTTATATATGCTATGAATTTTTAGATTAATTTTAAAAGTATACAATATCAAATTTATATTTCGATGCTGTTACTTTGAAATACCCAACTATTTTATAGTTACTTTGATAGTTAATCTAGAAAGTGTTTGTATGTTTTGTAAAGTATTATGTTAGCTTCAAAAGTTAATTAATATTTAATTTTTTTAACTAAGAATTAATCAATCTTTGAGAACCTAACTGACCCTTTACTTTAATTTAAATTCACTACATATTATCTTGTTATTCAATTTGGGGGATTTTAATAGAAATATTTTTAACATAAATTTTTAATTGGAACTCAATTCACCCCCCTCTTGAGTATCCACTCTGACCAAAATTTGGTATCAGAGGTTGTTGTTTTGGTTTTTCAATGTTTTCAAAATACAATTTTTTTTCAACTATGAGATTAGTTGTATATTTAAAGATATTAAATTTCATTTAATTAAAAATTTTATCTCTTTAAATTTATTTTCTAAAATCTATCTATGAATAATAGACTAGAAGGTGCTACTACCAACATGCCACCTTTCTTTAATGGTAAAAATTATGCCCATTGAAAACCTAAAATGAAAATTCATATGGAAAGTATTGGATTTGATATCTGTATTTCTATAGAAACTGAATATAAAATTTCTAGAAATTGAAAGAAGTACTTGGGATGAACCCACTAAAGTAGCTTACAATAATAATTGTAATGAAATGAATGTCTTGTATTGTGTTTTAGGGGATGAATAGTTTAATAGAATATCTACTTGTCAAACTACTTATGAAATTTGGGATACCATGGGTGTTTCTCATGAAGGAACAACCAATGTTAAAGAAATGAGATTAAACACTTATACTATTAAATATGATAATTTTAAAATGAAGACTGACAAACCTATATCTTAAATGTATCTTAGGATTAATGATATTGTCAACACTATGAGTTCACTTGGAAAGTTTGTTCCAGCAAAGGAACAAATTCTGAGAATATTGAGATGTTTGCCAGACCGATGGAGAGGCATATCTGTTTCAATAAAAGACTCATGTGACATTGGTGCTCTTCCTGTCAAAGAGCTAATTGGTAATCTTAAGATGTATGAGGATGAACTCAATGTGAACAAATAAAAAGATGATGAACCCAAGAGAAAATTCGTGGCATTCAAGTCTACTGCTTCAAAGAACAAAGACAAGGAGAAAGTACACATACAAACTGAAAGCTCAACAAGTGAAAGTTCAAAATCTGCCAGTGATGCTGAGATGGCTCAGATAGCCAGAAGATTTAAGAAGTTCTATAGGAAGAATAAGTTCTTTAGAAAATAAAACTACAAAGGTATATATGACAACAAAGGTCATTGGAAAAAGGATTGGAATAATCCTGATAAAGGTGATGAGATTATCTGCTATGAGTGTAAAAGGAAAGGACATGTAAAAGCAGACTGCCCAAAATTGATGTTCAAGAAGAAACATGACTACAAGGGAAAAAAGTATAATAAAGAAATGAAAGAAACTTGGAGTGCTCCAGAAGTCACTTTAAGTGATTTTTATTCTGCTAAGGATGAATATTATCAAAAAGCTAACATGTGTTTTATGACAAACACATCTGAGGTAACACTGGACCCTAATGCTCTAAATTCATACTATTTTGGAGTTGATTCTGATTATGATTCTGAATATAAAAAAATGTCTAGTGTGGAACTATTTTAATATTGAAACATTCTAGAATAAACATGTAATGAACTTAAGAACAAATATAAGTCATTGAAGAAATAGTATGCTGTCACTGCCAATGTTAAATATGCCCTTGGTATAGAAAAGGAAAAGAATGCTCAACTGTTGAAGGAAAATACTGAACTAAAAATGTCTAATGAGAAACTTAGAAAGGACTTAGAAAAGTTTACAAATGTAAAAGATAAACTTAATCAAATTCTAGGTAAACAAGTGGAACCAAATTATACTACTGGTTTGGGATACCAACCTAAACATAGACAGATCACCAAAACTAGATTTATTCCTAAATCTGGAAAAACTTCTGCTAGTTCCAGTTCAGAAAATTCATATGCTTCAACTAGTTACTCACATTTTTATAGATCAAGTAGAGTTTATATTTCAAAATATGTTGAATCTATTGATTATATGAGACCCATAAGACAAATCTGGGTACTTAAAGCCTTTCTTGATAACCAGTCTGGACCCAAGAGAATCTGGGTACCAAAATAATTCTCTGTTTAAAACTGTTTTGTAGGAAACCTGTTTGAAGAGATCCCATAAGAAGATATGGTACTTGGACAGTGGATGTTCAAGGCACATGTCTTGGGATTATGCATGCTTTAAAATCATAATAAAGAATGATGGAGGCCATGTCACTTATGGTGATAATTCTGAAGGAAAGATCATCGGCCTAGGCCAAATTGGTAACACTAACTCAGTTTTAATTTCTAATGTTTTATTTGTTGATGGACTTAAATATAATCTCTTAAGTATTTCTCAATTATGTGATTATGGATTTAATTTTAATTCTGAAAATTATTCTTGTAATGTTTTTAATTGTAATAATATTTTTGTATTTTCTGCATTGAGAAATGAAAATGTTTATGTAGTTGATTGGAATTATTTAGCTAAACAAACATTACTTGTTTAAATTATGTTCATAAAGAATATTTGCATTGGTATAGAAGATTAAAACACTATAATATACATTCACTTAGAAAACTGACTATGAAGAACTTGGTTAGAGACTTACCCAAAATTTAGTTTCCAAATGACAAAGTTTGTAATCCCTGTCAATAGGGAAAATAACACAAAATCTCTTTCAAACCAAGGAAAGAAGTGTCAACTTATCAACCTTTCGAGTTGGTTCACATGGATTTGTTTGGACCTTCTAGAGTATCTAGTTTAAATGGGAATCACTATGTCTATGTCTTAGTAGATGAATTTTATAGATATACATGGTTATACTTCTTATATTACAAAAGTGAATCTTGTTCTTACTTTATTAAATACTCCATATCTGTAGAAAAGATTAGTGGACTTATGATTAAGACCCTGAGAAGTGATCATGGAATTGAGATTGAAAATCATGAGTTTGACTCCTTTTGCTCACAAAATGGTTATACTCACAATTTCTCTGCCCCTATGACACCTCAACATAATGTTGTAGTAGAAAGAAGAAATAGAACCCTACAAAGAATTTCTAGAACAATGCTTAATGATTATGACCTAACTATTTAATTTTGGGATGAAGCTATAAATACAGCTTGTTAGATCATTAATAGAGTCTTAGTAAGACCTGTTCTGAAAAAGACCCCTTATGAACGGAGGAACAATAGGAAACCTAAAGTTATCTACTTTAGAGTCTTTGGTTGTAAAGTTTTTATTCTCAATACCAAGGATAATCTTGAAAAGTTTTCTTCTAAAAGTGATGAAGGAATCTTTTTAGGATATTCTATAACTAGAAAAGCCTATAGAGTTTTCAATAAGAGAACCCAGTGTGCGGAAGAATCTTTTCACATCATCCATCCAAGATAAATTTTTTTATTAAAAAAAGGGAACACACCAGATCAAGGGAATCCCCTTGCTAGGGAGGTCTGAAATAATGTAAGACGAGGGCATCCCCTCTAATTAAGTTCACCGCCTCAGGTTTCAGGTTGCAAATAGGAATGAGGCAAGTGTGCCCGGTAGTCTGCTCAGCCAAGGAGGCCAGATGATCAGCTACTTTGTTGCCCTCCCGCCTTGTATGGGAAACATGAATGGAGTCCCGAATCAGTGATCTGCATTTCCTAACTTTATATGAAATTGACCAATGGGAGCCGCCCTTTCCCCTCAGAGCATCATGAAGAATGAGAGAGTCGGTCTCGGCCTGAGTTATCACCACACCTTTATGGAAGCAGAGCAGTAGGCCTGTGAGCAAAGCCTTGGTCTCCGCCATGAGAGGGTTACCCATGCCAAAACAAGAGGAAAAATCTAGAACAACATCACCTTGGGTGTCCCTAACCACACCCCCTCCACTCATTCTACCAGCCACACATGACCCGTCAGTATTGAGTTTTAGACCAGAACTAGGTGGCTTCCAGGAAACCCACCTTCCCCGCACCTCTTCTGAAGCAGTCATAGGATGGGGGATATTAATCTGCAGCCTGCCAAACGAAGGAGCATCCCGCCACTCCTTGTGAAGAGAAGACCAGTCCAGTAGCAAGAATCTCATCCTTGCTAAAATGGATCGAGTCGAAGAGACCTCACCTTCGAAGCGGGCCCGGTTTCTGGCCTGCCATAAACACCAGCACCCTGCACTCAGAATCACCGTCCGAGCCGTACGCTCCTTCTCCATCCAGAGAGACCCTTGAAACCAGCCCTCCAGGAACGAGCAGACATCCCATTGTCAAGGGTAAGAAAAACCAGAACCACCGAAACATTTCCACAACTCTGCTGCCCAGTCCCCTTCAAAAAACAGATGAATCACGCTCTCCACCTTCTTATTCCGGCAACAGTGGCATGCAGATGCTCGGTTCGTGCCCAAGTTTTTAACACGATCATCCGTGGCCACTGCTTTCCTTCTGATACGCCAAAGAAGAAAGTTGAATTTAGTCGGGATGAGATTGCACCACATCACGCCATTCCATTCTTCCTGGTGGTTCTTCTCGGAAACCAGCCTTCGATACTCTCTGTTGGAAAAGACTCCAGAAGTCGAGGGAGAGAAAACACAGATATACAGACTTGTGATTAACTCGATGGACGCCAAAAGGTCTTGCTGATCAGTGTTTAGCACAGCCTCTGTAAACTTGGGAAACAACATCGCCTCTTTTATTGTAATCAAAGGAGTAGGACACCCCGGGAAAATAAGTGAGATACCAGCCCAGTTCTTGTGCCAAAAAGAAAGGTCCCCTGAACCAACAATCCATCTGGCATGTGGGAGTAGAAACTGAATTAGTGGGAAAACCTTCCCCGACAGAGGAGATCTGTATACATTCCTTTCATCTTTCCGAACCCCACCAATCCGTGACATGGTTCTTCCCCAAAGCGTTCGTTCCTCCAGAACTTCCCAGGCAAGCTTTGCATGCATACAGTTAATCGAGCTGCGAAGGCTCATGACACCAACTCCCCCTTCTAACACCGGCCTTGCCATTTTATCCCAAGAGACCCAGTGCCTCTTGCCTTCAGCTTTTGCATCCCAAACGAAGTTACATAGGATCCTGTCAATCATTTTGATCACACCTTGAGGCACATTGGAATCAGCCACCGCGTGCATGGGGATGGAAGACAGAACGCTATTAACTAAAGTAATACGGCCTCCAAATGACATGAATTTGTTTTTCCAGTTCAGCACTCAGTTAGTTATCTTACACACAATTGGATCAAAGTCACGTACCCGGAGTCTCCCCGAGTAAATTGGTGTGCCCAAGTACTCCAGAGGCAGATCCCCATGCTGCATGTTCAGCCGTCTACACAATGAGGCCACCCGGCTAGCAGTGCTCTGTTTTGGAAGAAAGAAACTGCTCTTGGTGGAGCTGATGATCTGGCCACTCCAGTGGCAATAAGTTTGAAGGATGTGCATAATACCTCGAACCGAATTCTTCCCATCATTGATGAATATGATAGTATCGTCCACGAACATCATATGAGAAACCGAGGGTACATTCATCCTCCTCTTAAAAGGATTTAGAATCCCTTGATTTAGACCTCTTTGAATGAGCCTGCTTAGAGTGTCTTGAGCCAGGATGAAGATGCTGGGAGATAGGGGATCTCCTTGCCTCAGGCCTCTAGTAGCCTTGAAGAAGCCATGCACCTTGCCCATAAGAGCCACTGCCATCCATGGGGAACTGAAACTTCGGAATAAGAGATCCACCACCTTATCTGAAAGGCCAATTCTTGAGAGAACTCTGTTAATGAAGCTCCATTCAATTCTTCCAAAAGCCTTGTTCATATCCACTTTGATTGCCAAGTTCGAGCCGTGGGTCTTGATATTAATATCCCTTAGCATCTCCTGAGCCGTCTCTATCGCACCTTGAATGGATCGCCCTTTCACAAACCCATGTTGTTCCAAACAAATCCAGGCCCGAAGAAACATGGTTAATCTCTGGTTAATGACTGTCGCCAAGATTTTATAGGGGAAGTTGCATAAGCTCACTGGCCTATAGTGAGACAGAGAAGAAGGGTTGTTAATTTTTGGTATGAGCACCATAGTTGTTGCACTAGCCACCCTTGGAATGCTCCCACCCTGGAAATAGTCTTGGACCGCCTCAATAATATCCTTCTTAACCCTCTCCCAAACCCCTCTGTAAAACTATCCCGGGAATTCGTCAGGCCCAGGGGCACTATCTGGATTAAGGTGTTGCATGGCTGCTTGAATTTCCTCCTCACTAGGAATGGCCTCAAGGACTTCATTATCCGCCCGAGTCACCCTCTTGGGAATCGCCTCCCACAGCTCGCTCTGACCACTAGGATATCCCGTAGCCATCCCCATATTAGGTCCAACAAGGAGATATTTAAAGAAGGAAACTGCTAAACCCCCCACTGTGTCCCTATCATTTGAATAAGAGCCGTCTTCTAACAGGAGGTTAGGTGTGGATAGGCGCTTTCTCTCTCTGATGCAAGCATGGAAAAAAGCCGAATTACAGTCCCCCTCTTGAAGCCATCTCACCCGGGAGCGATCCCGAGCCAACCTTTCATGTTTAAAAAGCTCCTCGTCCCAGCACTCCTTAATACTCACGAGGTTATAAAAAACCAAGCCATCCCACTCCTCCTCCAAGTTAGCCTCCAGGCCTTCGATACTCTGCTTCAGGTTCTCCATATTATGATCAAACGGAGGAAGCTCCCTTTCCCACGACATCAGATTGAGTTTCAATCGCCTCAGTTTATTATGAATTTTAACCCACGAGTGCCCCTGCACAGGCTCGTTCCATGAGATCTTTACGAGACGATGGAAGCTATCCATTTGGTCCCACCGTTGATTAAAACAGATCGCTTCTTGATGATCCTGCATGGGAACCAAAGAAACCAGAATTGGAGAATGATCAGAGAGCCCACGTACCAAGTGTTTGACCCTTGCATCCAGGAACTTGCACATCATGTTATTGTCAGCCAAGCAGCGATCAATCCTGCTCCAGCATCTCCTCCTGTCGGATTGATTATTACACCAGGTGAAACTATCTCCCGAAAACCCCAGGTCAAGGAGGCCTTTATCTGCCAGGAACTGAGCAAAGTCCAGGATCGCCTTTCTGGGGAACGCTCCTCTACCCTTTTTATCCTCGGTGTCCAGTACAGCATTGAAATCCCCCGCGACAAGCCAGGGAATGTCCATTGGGTTAAAGGCCCCGAGTCCTTGCCAAAGGCGTTTCCGTTCTTGGAGGTTACAGCTCCCGTACACAAACGAGACAAAGAATCAGTCCCCCCCTTTCGTTACTTTTGACGTGATAAATTGATCACCTGCATCAATAAAATCCACTACACACTCCTTATTCCAGAAGATCCATATGTGCTTATTGATCAGGTCAGCATGAACCTAAGTCGTCTCTTGAAAATCTTGAGGAAGATTTGCCTGTTCTGAACCTTAATGATAAATTCAATGAACCTGCTGTAAAGTCAACCAATTATGGAAATATTTTATAATCTGCTCCTAATTAACCCAAACCTAGAGAAGAACCTGAAATTTATAGTCCAACCTTTACTAGATCAACTAGGATTCTAACAAAACATCCTTTAGATGCTGTTGTAGGAAATCTCGATAGAGGGACATATACTAGAGCTTCTCTTAGAAATCAGGTTGAACATCAAGCCTTATTGTCACAGCTTTAACCTCAAAACATTGATGATGCTATTAATGATGAATGTTGGGTAATTTCTATGCATGAAGAACTTAATCATTTTTATGAAATAATGTTTGGAAACTAGTAGAAAGACCCAAAGACACTTTTTTCATAGGCAATAAATGGGTGTTTAGAAATAAAGTAGATGAAGCTGGAAACATAGTTAGAAACAAGGATAGGTTAGTTGCACAAGGCTATAGTCAAGAAGAAGGAATTGACTATGAGGATACATTCGCTCCAGTAGCCAGACTTGAAGCCATTAGAATTTTACTTGCTTATGCTGCACATCTGAATTTCAAACTATATCAAATGGATGTCAAGAGTGCATTATTAAATGGGTATATAGTTGAGGATGTTTTTGTTGAAAACCCCCCTAGATTTACAAACCCACATTTTCCAAATCATATTTTCAAATTATTAAAAGGTTTATATGGTTTAAAGTAATCTCCAAGAGCTTGGTATGATAGATTAAGCACTTTTCTAATTTTTAATGGGTTTACAAAAGGAATAGATGATCCTACTCTGTTTATAAAATAAATTTCTAATGATGTTTTATTTGTTCAAATTTATATAGATGATATTATTTTTGGATATTCAAAAAATTCACTATGTAATGATTTTTCTAAAATGATGCAAAACAAATTTGAAATGAGTTTAATGGGTGAACTAAAATTCTTTCTTGGATTTGAAATTTTTTGAAATAATGATGGGATTGTTTTAACTCAATGTTAATATACTAGAGATATTCTAAAATGTTTTGGATTGGATAACACTAAATGTAGTGACACTCCAATGAGTTCCACCTAAAAGTTGGTTCTTGATGAAGATGGAAAATCTGTTGATCAAACCACTTATAGAGGAATGATTGGAAGTCTAATATACTTAACTACTATCCATACTGATATTATGTTTAGTGTGTGTATGTGTGCTCGTTTTCAAGAAAACCCTAAAGAATCACATTTAAATTTTGTAAAGAGAATTTACAAATACCTCAAGCATACACCTAATCTAGGACTATTCGATCCAAAAGGACAATCATTTGAACTAGTTAGTTATTCTGATGTTGATTTTGCTGGATGTAACCTAGATAGAAAAATCACTTCTGGAACATGTCATCTTTTAGGCAAGTCACTAGTGTCATGGTGTAGTAAGAATCAAAATTCTGTTGCATTATCTACTGTAGAATCTGAATACATAACTTCTGGAAGTTTTTTTGCTCAAATTTTGTGGATGTAACACACATTACTAGACTATGAATATCAATTCAGAAACATCCCAATAAATTGTGACAACACAAGTGCTATTAACATTTCAAAAAATATTGTTTCACATTCTAGGAAAAAAATATTGATGTAAGACATCAATTTTTTAGGGATCATTATCAAAAAGGGGATATCACTTTGGAATTCATTGGTACTGAATATAAACTTTCTGATATATTCACTAAACCATTAAATTCTAAGAGATTAGACTATATCATACATGATATTGGCATGATCAATCACAAATAGATATCTTACTGGTCTTACTCTTTAATATTGTTCTATAAATTACTTTACTATTTCATGACACCATTTCTTGGTTACTGTCTCATGTTTATGGTCTCACAGTTAACACACTGTGTTCACGGTTTGTCACTGTCTCACCGTAACTAAACTGATCACTCACTGTCTCACCATGACGACCACTAACTGTCTCACCGTGACGACCTCCTATCCTCGCACTGTAACGAATACTCACAGTCTCACTGTGAAGATTATTTATGTATTTATTTAAACCCGTATCACGGTAATTTTTATTTCACCGCTATTTTATTTCCCGAGTTTTTAGTTTTGTGACTTTTGACATTCCCAAATGATAAATCATATGGGTTTCACTCGATTCTTCACCCGAGCCCTCTTCTAAACCTTCCCAACCATGCATACCTTCTCTTCTTCTCTCTTTCCTGAACCTTCAGTGGATGACATGGATGAAGCATCCATCTTCACCCTCATCTGAGAAGCGCCTCTCTAAGAAATAGAAGAGGACACCGAAGCTTTCACCCTAAGGATCCCTGAATCCTAACCTTATAGGCCATACTGTTGCTCCTGAGAAAGAAATCTGCCCTGAGTGGCTTTTTTCCAGCAAGTCTTTAGTCCTGAAAGTATTAAGAGAACAAGGATGGATCGAATGGTTCTCTAGAAAAGATAGACCTATTTACCCAAGGTTGGTATCTCAGTTCTATCAGTATGTAAAGTTTTCTTTTGAGGCCGGAGAAAGTTTTATGGTGACAAGTTGGATCAATGGTCAAAAATTTGTTTTTCCTTCGAGGATATGGGATGCATGCCTAAGGATTCCTCATGAAGGGATTTTTTATGATTACCAAAGAGACCCTCCTCCTATAACCGACATCTTTGACCTAGATAATTTCTTGGAAATTCTAACTGGAAATGGCACCAAAAGAAGGGCCATAACAGCTGAATTGGATGGGGAGACTAGAATTCTGTTTAAGATTCTTCAAAATTTGATTAGCTCGGGGAAGGGTGACTTTTATGTTTTGAAATATCAGGATGTCTTCATGATTCATCTGATGAAGAATGGCCATAAGATAAATCTATGCAAATATATCATTCACCACATGTGTGAATTAATTAAGGTCACTTCCAAATCCACTTACCTGTTTTACTCAAGGACGATTTCGGCTATGTTAGTTTCCAAGGGAGTAGTTGGACCAAATGATGAAAAGATTGTGGATTTTGAGGAATATTTATCCAAGCCTACCATCAGAAGGATGAAGATAAACTGGAACCCCTAGAAGAAGCAGTGGGTTAAAGATAATGAACAGGTTTATGAAAAGTTCAATCATATGGATTATCCAACCAGGCCAAAGGAAATTACTGATCCTAGTTTGGAACCAGATGGAATGGCTGAGTATCCAAAAGAGGAAGAAGAAGAAGTAGAGGCAGCTAGAGTACCTCATAGAGAAGAGTATGAAATACCTCATGAGGAAGCAGATCCTGTTGAGAAAGAAAGGACCGACGTTCCTGCTGGAGTTTCAAGAGAAGAAGTTGTTGTTGAAAAGGAAAGGATTGTTGGTCCTTCTGTTGTGCTTGAAAAAGAAGTACCTCCTACCCATGTAAATCAGGAAACCCAATCTGAAGCTGCAAGAGAGTTAGTTGTTTCTGAATCTGAGCAGTAAGCCATGGAAGAGACATATCCTGTTGTAGAAGAACTTCATGCTGAAAATGAAGCATGTCTGGAAGCTCTACCTATGGAAAAATCTATTCCTAAGTACATACCCTCTGTTGAAGATAGGATGGAAATTTCCTTTCAGTTGGAAAGGTAAGAAATGACTGAAGAGATTAGAGATGATCATGTGGATCTGAACCCAGTTCTTAAGCCTCAAGAATCTGAAATGGAAGCGCATTTTCAGGGGGTTGAACCTCAAAATCTTAAGATTGATGAAGCTGAGCCTGGTGATGCATCTCCACCAACTGAGTCATACTGTTTGAATACTCGATATGAATTACATAGATTTTATGATGTGAGTGAATCACAACATGTGAGTACACCTGGACTTGAACTTTCTTCTTTGTTTCGATTGAAGTTAGTCTCACACCCTGAACCTCAACCTGAACCTGAATCAGAATCTGAAACTCAAACTGACTCTGAACTGAAACTAGACCCTGAACCTACCCATGGACCACTTTCTTCACTTGAATCCTTACCTGATCATACATATTTTTCCAGTAAATAATATTTTAATGTTTTTGGAGAGACAATCTTAGCTGGAGTGGAGAATATTTTGTTCTTTCAACCTCATCCTGTGACTCATCTAAGTCAAGAAGATGCCTCGATTCTTTTAGAAAATATTATTCTGCATATTCAACCCAGGATTGTCCATGAAATTAAATAAGTAAGTGTTGAAAATAAATTTCATAGTGCTGATGTTGCAACTTTGAAAAGTATAGTAGCAGACATGCAGAAATAACTATCTTCAAGATCAGAGCCTCCTCCTGCTCTTGCACCTGTTTCTGCTTCTCTTGAACCTACTGTTTCCAATATTTCCCGATACATTGTGTCCCAAATGCATCCCTGTATTTTATCTTTTGATGAAAAGATTGGAAAAAGGCACACTCAGATGTTGCACCGAATGAGAGAGCTGGTGCAGAACTTGAATTATCTTACAGATGAATACGTTGGCTGTCTTCAAAAGGTATTGAAATAGCTCAAAGCTCTAACCGTAGCTATTAAGGCTTCTTATTCCTCTAGTCAGACCTCCACACCTTCTTTGGATGATTATCTGCTTAGATATTTAATCAAGGAAGAAATTAAGAATGCTTTCAATGGTTTTAATTTGTCTACTTTATCTGAAGTTGTTATGAATAGTGATCGATCACTTGACTTGGTTCAAATTCATTCCAATATTTCCAGTGATGCTCAATAGGAGATCACTTAGAAGATAGATTTCTATCTCACTCGAATTTTCCCCAAATCTGATATGAAAAATAACTTTAAGTATCTTGTGGAAAATTTGAAGATACCTCCTGTGACTCAGGCTTTCAAAAATCAAGTTCAGAAGCTCACTGAGTTCACCAGATTGTTGGAAAAATTCAGGGAGAATAATGATGATTTTGAAAAGGCTATGAAATATGGAGGAGAAATTATCACAGACTTCATCATCCTTCTGAAGTCCTATCTCCATGTCCAAAGTACTGCAATAGTTGCTCCAGTGGATTCCCCTCTCAGACCTGGACTGCCTACCTTAGCCTCCACTTCCATATCTGTTATCCAAGATCTTTCTCAGATCAGGCCAGTCATTCTTGATCAGCCACATACTCGATCTTCTATAGCACCATATTTGGCTCCCTCTGTATTTGAAGGTCTACCTTTACCTTCTTTGTCTACCACCTCTATGCCTTCTTCCACATCAGTAACTGATAAAGGAAAAGAGAATTCCAATCCCTGAAGAAGCTTAGTGACTACTTTCTTTTTGATGGGGATGCCTTTGATTGTTTACAGTTTTTATTTCTGTTGTATGGTTTATTCCAGACATTTTTAATGCAATATGCACTATTTTTCTTTCTATTTTGTTTAATTTTGGATAATCCTAAAAGGGGGAGAAAAAGTATTCTAAGTTATGTGTTATTCTAGAATATGTTATTCTATATGTCACTTTCTATACAGTTGCATTTAATTTATACTTCCCTTATACATGATTTGTGATCCTCAAAAGGGGGATATTGTTGGACTCATCATGTATTAATCATGTTTAAATGATTAAAAATATCATAATTATTTACCAATCATTATAATAATTACAAATCTCCTTACTGCTTACAAATCTCCTTACTGTTTACAAATATCCTTTATATTTACAAATCTTATTACTGATCACAAATCTCACATATCTTATTAATCATGTGTATTTATGTTTCATGTTATCTTATAATTTATAATGGTTAAGCTCAATCCATTTTATGAATATTACTGTTTAAGTCTAAATATAGTAATTTATCTATGTACAAGACACCGTGAAGCTTGACATAGTAAGTCAGACACTGTGAGCAAGAAATAGACACTATGAGTAGAAACACTGAAGCAGACACCGTGAAGCCTAAGTCTCAGACACCGTGAACAATGAGACACTGTGACCATGACACACCATGATGCAGACACCGTGAGTCAGACGCTGTAACATAGACACCGTGACACAGACACCGTGAGTGACACACCGTGATGCATACACCATGAGAAACACACCATGAGCAAGAAACTGTGAGCGACATACCGTAAAGGGCATACCGTTAAAGACATACCCCGAAGGAGACACTGTTTGCATAACTACTCTGACACTATTTCTTAACTATTTTGTCAATATTATTTAAATATTACTAATAGTCATATTTTATGTTTGTAATGAAATTAATGATATTTAATGATAGTTTTTGGTCTTTCAGGAAACCGTACCTCATACATATGAAAACGAAATCATTATATTTCCGAAGCTTGGGGAATATAAGGATGATTGAGCTGCACTAGAAAAGAGTGTAACATACGCACACAAGCAAGAAACATGAGTGCACTGGACTGAATATAACACCAATCCTATGAACGACCATGAAGAAGATATTTCATGATCTTCAATGACGACATTGTCTTATGCATGTAATCCAACTCAACTGAAGAACACACGAAGAATCAAGAGAACATCTTCACTCGTGAAGAACACCAAGCTGAACCATGACACTCTGTTTTTCAACTGAAAAACTAGAGAAGGACTCAGATGCATTTTTTCTAAATCCAACGAGTCCAGAGATACACTGTCAATCACTAGATATTTTTAAAACTCATTCATACTTACTCTAAGTGATTCATTATTTACTTTCGACCAGTGTGTGTAACATATTTATTTTACACACACACTGTCTCATGTGCTGAACTGGAGGATAATAAATCCTTATTCCAAACTTTCTACACCTACTTGTGTCCCAATATGTATAGTGGTAGAGGTCATGTGAGACTTGGACAGCCTGTGTGCTGTTTTATTTATTTTCCTACGAATAACTGTGGTAGAGGTCTGAGTACCTGGACAGTTTGTAAACTGTTGTTAACCATGATCTAGGGTGTGGATCAAATTTATATATAAATTTGAGAGGACTATGTCTTGGCTTGAGACTAAACCTCTTGGTTATATTTGCTGTGCATTTTTAGTTTGAGTTTAAAAGTATAAAATATCACATTTATATTCCACTACTGTTACTTGGAAATACACAACTATTTTAAAGTTACTTTGATAGTTAATATAGTAAGTGTTTGTATGTTTTTTAAAGTATTAGGTTAGCTTCAAAAGTTAATTAGTCTTCAGATCATTTTAACTGAGAATTAATCAATCTTTGAGAACCTAACTGAACCTTTACTTTAATACAAATTCACTACAGATTATCTAGTTATTCAATTTGGGGGATTTTAATAGAATTTTTTTAACAGAAATTTTTAATTAGAACTCAATTCACCTTCCCCTTTAGTATCCACTCTGACCAACAAACCAAATGGGTTACAAAAGCATCGTTCATGTGTGTGGGGGACTACCACCTCACAAATCGAGGTAATTCATTTTTCCATTACCACCTTTGAATATTCAGTATAATGATGGGTTTATTTTTTATATATGATATTTAAAATATAATTATGTTTTTTTAATTATTATTTACTACCATTTTGTGGGAAATACAATATCATTTCTTGTGTGTATGGTGGATAACCACCTCACGAAGTGATATGATTCGTTCAAAGATTATATAGAATGTATTGAGGATGAGTTTAATTAAAATATATGATATATATAACCTAAAAATGGTTCTAGAATGATTAAATATACAAATTATTGTTATTTATTTCAAACAAATATGAAAATTGAAACATCGTTCATGCGCACATACGACCTACCATCTCTATGAATGATGTATGTCATTTTCTATCACTAATTTTTTTGAATTACTATAAAAAAATATATAATGAATATATTTTATATTTATATAGGGTTATAATTCTATATATTATGTAAACATGATCAAAGTAATAAGATAAAAAAACAAAAAAATTCAAACATATACGAAAAACAAATCAGTTATTTTCCAAAACACAAATTAAACATGAAATTGCTTATAAAAAATAAGAAAAGGTCATAAGAAAATTATATATGGTATGATATATATCAATATAGTTATGTAATATATGTATAATAAATATATATTTATTATACAAGATGTTTTAATTAGTACGATAGAATTCAAGACTTATGGTATCATATTTCCGTCTCAATTTTTTTTTTGATGACACATAATCAATATTCACCACATATTTCTTTTATGTGGTATTTATACCTAAAATTAATATATACTATAATTATTATAATTATAATTATATTTATATAAATATCCATTCTATGATCTATTTTTATGAGGTTTATATTTCAAAAGTTATCAAACCGGAAATGGTTTTTGGTCTCAATTTTATTTCTTTGAGATGTTTGTTAAGTTATGCACCGATATTCTTTTTTGGAGGTGTATAAACATTCCATTTGACATGTAATACCATAAATTTATTTATTATTATGATATTTTATATTCCATTTTATGTTATTCCTTCATTATACTTACAATTCAAGGCTACGAAAAAAGGTATGGGTTTTATATTACAATCTCATCATATATCGGGATTGTATAGGATTAAGTCTCAAATATTAATATATCATGATCTAAATATCAATAATTATTATGAATATTATTATACTATGTTTATTCGTGATATCATTATGTAATATTTCCATTATTTTACTCTTTAGAAAAAAAATAACTATGAAAATGTTCTTTAGAAAATCCAACTTTATTTCTATATTCAGTCGGAAATCTATTTCCTTCCAAAACCACATTTTATAAAATGTATTTCAAAAATGTTTAATTATTACTATATTATTTTAAAAATAAAATTTTAACCATGATTTAATTTTTTAATTTTTTTGAAAGGAATCTCCATGTTATTTTCTAAATAACTATCATTTGTCTTTTACCAAAAATGTGAAAGGAATCTTTATTTTAATGTGTACAACATGACTGAAACATCCCATAATCATGAAATTTATTTTATTTGTAGATTAATTTATATTATATCAAGTTTATTTTCAATGAAAAATATTTTAAAATATGTTCTTATTTTAAAAAGGGGTTTTCAAATAAAGAAAGTATATTTTCCTCAAGAAATGTTTTAAATGATCGATCAAAATCATTTTCCATCTAAGATTTCATACATTGATGTTAGATATTCCTTACTTTGGATATAATACAAGGATTAGAATTGTTAACATTTATGATGGAATGATATTTATGAAACCAATTTCTCTTCTTTGGGATATACCCTGAGAAAATTATTACGGAACCCGATTGTTTTCACAGGTATGCTATGATGAAATGATTATGAAAACTATATATTTTATATAGATTATGATATAAAGAAATGTATATGATACCCATTTATTTCATGAGTTATGATATGATGAATTTATTTTATCTTGTGGAATATATTAATCTAGTTTTCATTATTTTATGGGTGGGATATATATCTAACTATAATGAATTGGATAATGATTTATATCACATGATATAGATTGGTCTATATGAAAAGAAAATTAGTTTTGTAAGGTATTCTTTCCACTACTGTGATCTTGGGGGTGAAACTTGACTAAAATGATGTTTTGGAAAGGTAACCCATTCCAATATGATTACCCTATTTGTGTGCTGTGGATAATATGGAATTTATTATTTATGCTTATATTTATGCCACAAATCTATGTATAAAGACAATTTTAGGCCTTTTTGGATCATGTTCTTTGGTTCCAATATTATTCATGTGTTATAAATTGAAAATCATTATTAAATGATACAATATTATGAAATTTTATATACTGGGTATGGTTTTAAAATGTTATGATCATACCCTTATGCTCATGTTATTTCTATATGTCTCCCTTATTTACCCTTACCAAGCATCTGAGCTCACCCATTCTTATGTTTTTTTCTCAAGGTTATAAAGAAATGTATTATGTATGAAATTTATAAGAATGGTGCTTGTTTTTAATAAAATAGTGGGGTATTATGTATCACACTTATGGACCAATGTTTAGGTTTCTAAGATTCCAAAGGCACAAAACTATTATTCTTTTTAAACATGTGTTTGTGTAATGTAATGAATATTCATAAAAAATGATGTAATATATATGTATGATAATATTAGGTCATTATATTTTATGTATGATATGTTTATTTAACCTTTTTAAAAAAGGATGATAACACCTTTGTGATATTCCTAAGGACATATTTAATGATAAGTTTAAGGATTTGACAATGTGTAAGAAAATGTCTCAGAATTTTGGTAAAGGATAGAGTGAGTGGTTTCCTAGAAATACATCCTTCTCTTAATAATATAAGTGGATGTGGATATATCACATATGTACCTAGGTATAAAAACCCTGATAACATCATATTGATCTAGACTTGATTGGGAAGTTGTGCATGGAAACATACCTTTCTTCACACCTATTTTCACACTCCTAGGGGAAATCCTTTGGAAATTCACATACTATTTATAAACCATCACGAAGGATTTAAATAATATATAACTATGAATAACATATGATAATCCTAAAGTTTCATATATTAATGAATATTTTGACATGATTTAGGCATTATATAAGTGATTTCTTAGGAATATGTGGTTACATATTATGATTATTTCTTCTTAAATTAAAATTTTAGGTTTTAGTCAATGGATAGAACCTGATGTAACCATGATAATGTTGAGTGAGATAAAAAATTAAATGATTTTCATCCTAATAATACAAATCTTATGGGAGTTGTAATTAAATATTTCATTGTTATAATCAAACAAATTTCTTATGATATGAACGATTCCTAACTTCTAAATGATTAAGGGATAGAAAAACATTATACTAACTCCTTCATGAGGAAACATCCACATTTATTCTGTGGATCCATTATATTCTAGTTGTTGAGAAATGGATTAGTATGACTAAAAGGACATTTTCCATTATCTAGTGTGAATAACATTAAAAATTAATTTTTCCTATCTACCATTTGGAAGGAAAAAACGGATCAATGGTGGAATCTTATCAATAATATGAGGCACCATATTGAAATTGGCTCCATGGATTGGGAAACATTCAAGAACATATTTTTAAATAATTACATTCATTTTATTTTTTTTATAATGATGGATAATGAGTTCCTTGAGTTAAAACAAAAGGATGATGAGTATATTGGTACCTATGACACAAATATTACAAAACTTTTGAGTTACACTTCTGGTATTATCGTCCAACCTGAATGTAAGGTTGATCTATAATTCAGTGGATTGAAACCATGTTTCCAAAGTGTGTTTTCTATAAGTTAATTTAGTATTTAGGAATATATTTCCTAATATTTTATCATAGTGGAAATGGATACTGGGGTAACATATCAATCTCATTGTTTTTATAAGAAGAGAATTAATGAGTTACAAAGAAAATATAAAATCCAAGGAGAGAAAAAGATGAGTTTTCAATTATTATCAAAGTGTGGAAATCAGCATGAATGATATTGAATTAAGGGAACTAGTAATTTTTTTAAGTGTGTAAGGGTATTTCATCATGAAATTGACTTCCAATGTGATGGGACGAAGTTATATAGTTATGTGAATAAAGGGATTATTGAATAGAATTCGCCACCCACACTCTAGTGTTTAAAATTAAATGATTATGGGAACTATACTAACCATTTAATAAATATAATGTTTAATCATTATGATCAATGACATCAACCTCTTAATCCAAAAGACAAATAGAAATATCACATGATCACTGTTTCTAATGAGGGGTGTGATAATGACTTAGTGAAAGGTATAATTTCCATTAACTATTGAACTACTAATGTCTTATTTGACTCCAGATCCACCCATTCATTCATATATGATTAATTTTTTAGGGTATCAATATGTCCCCAAACAATTATATTTAGAATAATAAAAAACTCATGATTTTATGATGATAAAATTTCAAGTGTATTATGCCTCTTCATTTTAAATTTATGACAATGTGATTCTTGAAAATATTGTAATTCTTCCTCTGGTTGAAACTGATTTCTTCTTGGGAATGGATTAGATTTATTAACAAAAATCCCACATCAATTTTTGAGGAAGGTAAGTCATGTTTTATATTCCAATACAAATAATCTATCAATGTTAAAATATGTAAAAACTTATAATGGATATTTAATACATTGTTCCAATCTTAATTCCCCTTAAGAAGGGGGTTTAATCTTAGATGGTTTCGGAGAAATATGAAACAGATAATATGCTTATTTTATGGGAACTTTTTTATGTATTTATGAATGAATTTCCCAATATTATACAAAACTGTGATGTTGAGTTCCCAATCAAACTTATACCTAGTACCATAAAATTTTTGATGAGTCCCAATAGAATTGTCTTGAATGATTTACAAGAATTAAAGTATAAATTCCAAGAAAACCATGATAAAGGATTTATTCATCCGTGTGTGTCACCTTGGGGATCACTTGTTCTTTTTGTTCAATTAATGATGGATTGGTTTGAAATTTCATTGATTATCGGTAGATGAACAAGAACAAATTTAAGAACAAGTATCCTCTTACCCATATTGATGAGTTTTTTTATCAACATGATAGAGCTCAATAATTTTCCAAGATTTACCTTCATTACAGATATGATTCATTCTAGAAAAATAAATTTGATATACATATGAAATAATTCTACATAAGGTATGGGAACTATGAGTTTATAGTGATTCCTTTATTTCTTACAAATTCTCCCTCTATCTATATGGATTTAATGAATGTATTATTTAAATATTACCTTGATTAGGTTATAGTAGTCTTTATAGATGACATTCTTATATATTCAAAGAGAATAGAAGAGCATTAAGTCCCCTTGATAATTTTATTAAAGAACCAATGAAAAAAGAAACTATATGAAAAATTTACAAAGTTTTAATTTTGGATGCAAAAGGTTTCATTTTTGGTACATATAATCTCTAGAGAGGGTATATCAGGAGATCCGTCAATGGTGGAGGCTTTTGAATGTTGGTTCAGAAAAATCACGGTGTCTGATATCCAAAGTTTTCTTGGTTCAACGAGATATTATTAATGGTTTGTGAAGAATTTATTAAGACTATATATTTATATGACCACATTAACTCAGAAAGAAGTCATGTTACTCTGGAAAAATGATTGTGATTGAAATTTTAAAAATCTAAAGGGAAGATTAGTCAGCACAACTATGATTACATTACCCTATAATAGAGAATAGTTTGTAATTTATAGCTGCACATCAGAGAAGGTATTGGTATGTTTTGTTATTTAGAATGAAATTTTTATAGATAATGCCTCAAGATAATTTTAGATAAATGATAAAAATTAACTAAATCCTTATTTAGAGTTAGATGCGGTGATTTTTTTCATTATAAATATAGATGGATTAGCATTATGTAGAAAATAATGATATATATACTGATAAAAAATATTTAAGTATATATTCACATGGAAGGAGTTGAGAATAAGCTATAGGAGATGGATAAAGGGGACTAATGATTATGACTACTCAATAAATTTAAACCATTAGAGACTGCACACGATGGCCAAAGCTTTGAGTTAAAAGGATCATGATATCTTATCCATGTGGAGGATAAAAAAAATATAATATTTTTGGATATTAAGAGCATATATTTTAATTTCTTAAAGTGTGGGGATAAATATTATCTAGAACAATTGAATATTCAACCATCTACACCAATGAATATTAAAGAGGTGCAAAGGGATAACATAGAGGTGTGAAAGAAAGATAGAAATGTTCATGAGTTTAACCTTGATCATGATGGAATGATAATGTTCAATAAATATGTATGTGTTCCATCTATACTAGATCTGATGAGTGAGTTGTTAGATTATGTTCATTGTTTTTTATTTTATATTGATCTGGGAGGTACAATGATGTATAAATATTTGAAAGAGTGTTTATGGTTGGATAACATGAAGAGATATGTCACATTGTTTTTATCTTGATTCTTGGTATGTCAACAAGTTAAGGATTAAAGAAAATTGTTAAGGGTATGTTTTATAAATTACCCATCATAAAATGGAAATTGGAAAACATCACCATGAATTTTATCAGCAGACTCCCCCAAGATATATAAAGTACATAATTCTATATTGGTTATAGTACATCACCTTCCTATGTCAGTACACTTAATTAATATAAGATAATACTTCTATATGGATCATATTTCTATGATATACATTACAAAATTCTTCTGGTTACATAGAGTACAAAATTACTCTATGTCTGATCAGGATATGATATTTACCTCGATGTTTTAGTGAATTATTTGGTAAACTATTGACATAGAGTTGAGTTTCAACAATGCGAAGAATCCTTAGAAAAAAGGTTAGACTAAATGAAAAAAATAAGACCCTAGAGGCTTTTTTGAAATATTATTCTTTTTATTTTAAAGGTTGTTGGGATTAACACCTTCCTCTAGTTGAGTTTTCTTGTAGCAATAAAATTAAATCAAGAATTCAGATTGTTCCTTTTGAATCCCTATATGTAAAAAAATTTTGTGCGCCAACACGATTAAATGAAGTTGGAGAAAGAAAACTATTTGGACCTGAGATAGCTGATGAAATGGAATAGATGGTTAGATCTATTCAACAACACACTGTTGCAACATAGATTCTATAGAAAAGTAACGATGATAATCATTAGCGTGATCTAGAATTTGATATTGGTGGAAAGGAGTTTCTAATAGTTTCTCAATGGAAGGAGTTTATGATATTATGGAAGAAAGGGAAACTATTCCATAGGTATATATGCCCCTTTGTAATTTTTGATTGTAATAGGGCTGTATCCCCTCTCTTAGTGCTCCCATAAATCCTCACTAAAGTTCATGATTCATTACATGTATATATCCTAAGGAAGTAAATACATCTACCATCACATATATTGAAATCAAAAGTGATACCACAATAGAAATAAAATTCGTAAAAGGAAAAACTAGTGGAGATTATAGATCATACAGAGAATGTCACATGAATAGAGACTATTTACTTAGTAAATTTTTTCTGGTGAAGCCACCAATTTGAGGAATATATGTGGGAACTTTAGGACATGACGAGGTAGACGTATCATCATTTTTTTATTAGAGTGAAACATTTTGAGGGAATGTTTCTTAAAGGGAGTATAATGTAACACAAACAGTTTTTTTGAATTTTAGTTTTTGATAATAAATTAAATTTTTTTGATAGAATGTGTTACATGAAACACCTAGTTAATCTTGGGCTACATTCAACTTTGGGTTAGCTTGTGTTTCACATGATACTGAGTTTTAATAAAACTATGGTATCTTATTAATATTATTCAAATGTGACCCTTATAAAATAGACATTAAACCTAGAATAATTAAAAGTAATAACTAATTTTTTAATATTATGGATAATGGTTTTATATAATAAAAATTTATTCATTAAAAATACATAATTTTTGATAAAATATTTATATGGTTTAAAAATTAGATTTTATCAAAATGTATTTTATTTACTTTTGTGAAAAATAATAAAATTAATTTGCTAAAATTTATGAAAATTAATTTTATAAAAAAAAAATTATTTATAAAATAATCAAGTCAAAATTATCTTAAGTAGATGTTTTGGTTTTTTTGATAGGTTTCATTTTCAAATGAATAGTGAAAAATACATAATTTTAAATGATAACACACTTTTTGTTTAATTTATTAATAATTTTAAATAATATTTAAAATTTATTTTAATGTTTACTTAGATAAATTATATATCCATTAATCTAAAGTATTCCATTTTAATCAATTAAATATTTAATTTTGATATAACAACTTTGGAATCCTTTGATCATTTTTTTCATTAAAAACAAACTTTCTCATCCCATTTGTAAGATTAATTTTAAATTGAAAATTCAAAATTGTAGTATTAAAATTATGAAAAATGTAAATCATTTTTTTAATTTGTGTTATTTATATTTTCTAATAATTTCATCATAATTTTCAACCAAAATTATTAGTGAATGCAGTAAAAATTAATTACATTGGTTAAGGTTAAAAAGGGTTTTCTATGCTGTTAAAATAAAATGATAAGGGTAAAAATGAACTATAAAAATGTATAAAAATGTATTCTATGGACATATTTCAACCCTAAAACCTCTATGGTTTGATAATAGGCAATTGTGGACACTTTTTACATAAGGAAAAGTGGGATCACTGAGTTCGTTTAAAAAATACCAAGTGTGTCCTCTCTCCAAATTACAAAGCCCACACAATCTTCTCTATTATTAAAACATTAATTTTTTTTTTCATCCAAGGCCTACCAAATTAATTTTAAAACATCTATAAAATCACCATAAAATCCATTTTTGGATACAAATCCAACCTATAAAGGATATTGGCTCAAACCTAAGGAGGATAGCCATAGAAGTGGTAATGTTCATCAACGAGCATTTTTGTTTTATCTCTTCCTCCACATCGTTAAATTTGTATCCTGAAATATTGAAATAATAAAGTTATTATATTAAAAATAATTAATTTTTTTATTTTAAGGTAATTTCTTACAACCATATTCACTTTCATCAAATGTGTTATGAAATCATCGTTCAAGTGTACGACGAGCTAACACCTCACAAAGCAATATCATTTTTCCCATTAAAACACTATAGTTGGGAAAAATTATGGATTTATTATTTATATATTATATATAAAATATTATTATGAATATTTAATTATTATTTGACATATAAATTCATTCTTTACATTTTTTGGAATATATCACTTCTGTGAATGATGGACTACTACCTCGTGAAGCGGTGTGATTCGTTCACACATTACATTGAGTTTATAAAGATGGATTTAATAAAAATACGAGATATATAATATTTAACCATGATTATGAAATGATAATATATATTATTTAATTTTCTTTATTTCAAATTGATAAGAAAATTGAAGCAATGTTAATGCATATGTATGACCTACTGTCTTCATGAATGATGTATTTAATTTTCTATCACTATATTTTATGAATTTATTTAAATAAATATGCACTAAATATATATAATATATGTAGATAATGTATATAATTACAGATATTATGGAACTATGACCATTTCTATATGACCAAAAATATAAACCATCAAAACATATACGAAAAACAAAATGGTTGTCACCCAAAACGTAATATTAACATTGAATTATTAATAACAGGGTAATAAAAGGGCATAATAAAATAATATAGAGTATTTTATATATAAATACGGTCCTATAATATATTTATAATAAAATAATATATATTTTAAAGGAGTATTTAATAATTAAAACATAATTTAATACCTTAGGTAACAGATTTCCATCTTAGATTTATTTTATGTGAGTTAGAAGCCATATTCACAAAAAAGTTATTTTATATGGTTCATATACATCCCATGAATGGATATTATGATTAATATAATTAATATTATTGGTATCTACATATAAATATTAGGATCTATCTTTTAGGGGGTTTATATTTCAAATTTTACCGAAGTGGTAAGTGATTTTTGACTCAATTTACTTTTTTTGAGATATGAAAAATGGTATCCACCTATATTATTTCGTGAAGTGTATATACAACCAATTTTAAAATTAGTTTTATAAATTTATTTATCCTCATGATATTTTAAGTTCCATTTTATGTTATTTATTTATGGGGATTAAGATTCAAGGATAAAAAACTAAGAAGGGTTTTATTTTACAATATCATTGTTTATTAGGATTGTTTACGATTAAATATCCAATGTTGATATATAATGTTCTAAATTTTAATAATTCATATTAATTTAATTATACCAGCTTAATTCAAGATATATTTATGTAATATTACTATTTTTCAGTCCTTGGTACTTAAAATAATTATGAAAATGTTTTTTAAATACGACTTTATCTCTCTCTTCAGTTGGAAATTTGTTTTCTTCCAAAATCATATTTTCTAAAAATAATTTCAATAAAATTTTATTATTCCCCTATTATTTTTAAAATACACTTTCACCCATGTTTTTATTTTAAATTTTTTTTATTTAATGGAATATTCATGTTAATTTCCATACAACGCTCGTTTAGATTTTACCCAAAATGTGAAAAGAATATTTATTTTAACAAATACGACATGAATGAAACTTAACATCATCATGACAATTATTTTAATTGAATATTAATTTATATGTTTTCAAGTTTTTGTTAGAAATAAATATTTTCAAATATTTTTTATGTTTTAAAAAGATTTTTTCAAATAGAAAATGTAACTTTCCTTAAGAAATGTTTTGATTAATCGATCAAAATAATTGTTTATCTAAGATATCTTTGATTGAATTTACATATGACTTACTAGGGATATGACCCAAGGATTACATTAGCATTATTTATATGAATGGTTTAAGTTTATTGTGATATAATGTTTATGAAACAAATTTCTCTTCCACAAGTTATGTAATGAGAAATTACTTTTGAAACCCATTTATTTTCATAGGTTATGAAATGATGAAATTGTTATAAACCCAACTTTTCAATAGGTTATGATATGATTAAATGTTTGTAATACCCATTTTATTTCATGGGTTATGATATGATGAATTTTTATATTCTTGTGATGCACATAAGTATTGTATCAATTATATTTTAGGTGGGACCAATATCTCCCTCCAATACATTGGATAAATATTTATATTTCATGAGATAAATAGGACTAGAATGAGGAGTGAACTCTTTTTAGTAAGGGATATTGTCTGCTATGATGGTCCTGGGTGTGAACCTTAAATACTTTGATAGTTTGGTAAGTAAAACTACTCTAAAATGATTACCTTGGTTGTGAGCCTTGACTAATGAGGAAGTGATACTCTATTATTATGGGACACCACAAATCTATGTCTTATTCGAATGTTATTCTCTCATGGATCTTATTCTCTAACTCCCTTTTGATTAATTTATTATTAACTACCCATGATTTTTCCATGATTCAATATTATTATCTTTGATATGAAGGGTATGGTTTTCAAATGTTATGGTCCTACACTTATGCTCATGTTATGCTTAAGTACATCCCTTCTTTAAACTTATATAGAATATGAGAACACCCTTTTGTATGTTTTATTCTCGATGTAATGAATAATTTTATTATATATGATATGTATCAAAATGGTAATAGTTATGAAAAACTTAGTGGCAGACAATTTAGGTTACTTACAGACCCTTTTTTAGGTTTCCAAGTTTCCAAATGCACTTAACTATTATGGTTTTGAGGCATGTGTTTCTGTAATGTAATGAATATTCATACAAAATGATATAATTTCTATGCTTGATAATCATGGGTCTCTATATTTTATATATGTTGTTTATGTTCATAAAACTAGGTACAGTGCTAGGTAGTATAGGGTCATGAAATAATGGCCTATTTTGAGTAGTTTGAAGTCATGAAACATAAACATATATTCTATGTTTTATAAATTAATGTAAAATATAATAGGGTGATATGGTGTTTATCATCATACTACTAGCATTAGTGTTGTGTTGTTTAATTTATTTTTGAAGAGGAATTAAGTACCAATTTTAATTTACATGAAATGACTCTTCAAGATTGTCTTGTTAGCGTGACATGTATTGTGCACCACATCCACAGTGATCATAAAAAATAATGCACCATTAGAGTAGACTATGAAAAATGCGAAGGGACCTTCCCATTTGGGTTCTAAATTTGGTGGCTTTATTTTAAGTGTACTTAGAACTCTCATTTCAATCAATAAATTAACAAAGAAAAAATAATGAAGGTTAGAATTTTTAAAATCATAGGACACATCATTCTAATGGACGTTGAGATTTTCTAGTTCTTGGATTGTTTTTTCAGAAGTGTATTTTAACACAACAAGACAATATTCAGACCTTCTATTTAGAAACAAATAGTCAAATATGGATATTTAGAGTGAAGGTATCTAATCCTCAATAGATACAACTTATTCTGTTCCATACACCAGGGGTAAGGGGTTACTTGGGTTGAAGATGAATTCATTTTATAATATAACCACAAGGAATTAGAGTAATTTTCAAGACAAATATTCAAGTTATGATCCACCATATTTTATAGAATGTTAGAGATGAATATATTTAATGACTTAATCTTTCCATTAATAAGTATGTGATAGAAGAATGTATGGTTGGACCAATTTCTGTACTTTATGTAAAAATTATTCAAATCAATGATGTGGAAGTTGGTACCACTATCCAAGAGAATAGTGTGAGGGATACAGAACTAATTAATAATGTGGTATTTCAAAAATTTGATCATGGATCTAGTATTAACCTCATTTAATTGAATTACTTCAGCCAATTGGATAAAAAATCAATTGTATTAATAATGACCACGAATAGTGGGGATAATGCTAGTTGTTAGGGTCCTACGACATCAATTACCCATAAAACGAAAGAAATTGAGCAATAGGTGATACATATAATCTTTGTAGGATTATGCATAAAGTGGGAGTGAACCTAGAATGTGTGACATTTCATGGTGAATTCCATGTAGTTACATATCATGGGGGTTCAAATGTATCACATCCTTCAGATATGGACAGAGAGCATAAATCGAGAATGATTAGATCCACATGTCCCTGTGAAAATATCCTACAAGACTTGTGTAATTTACTTACCTTGAATACAATAGAGAATAAATCCATAATATTTGTGATTGTAAAGGACCCACCCCTAATTGGGTCCATCATAGTGGGAGAAATTTTATTCCTTTTTCATATTTTATCCTATTTAGTTAGGATTATTAATAGTTTTCTATGTTTTAAATACACGATAGTGGGTGTAATCAAATTGTACCCATATTCTTACCCTTGTTTACTTGGGGTCCTACCTAGAAAGAGCTAGTGGTTAGTTTATTCACTTCCAAACCCTCTTCATTAGAATCAATGAGGGAAATTACTTTTTGATGTTATGTGAAGATGAACATGTCATCCTTGTTTAGATCAATGACTTTAATAAATAAGTTTTATAGATAATAAACTAAATCATTTTGGTACTATGGGATATTTTATACCAATTTATCGGAGGAAAATAATCCCATGAACTCATGGGTGTGCTCAAGAAGAAGATTTTGGACATAAAATTCACAAATTATTTTATTGGTGAATAACTCAAATTAGGCCTTCACAAGAAATTAGGGGATCGATAACTTAGGCTAAAAGTTTATATTGATGATAACTACATGGTATTTATCCTAAATTTTGGTGCATCCTTTTGAATGGAATGATGTGAATTACATTGATTCCCTTAAAGGAGTGACAATGAAAACTCTAAGGTCGATCCAATTGAGATAATATTTTTTCTTATTATTCTCCCAGGTTGGATTAAAACTTCACTATCAAAGTGAATCTTCCATCATAGTATTTATTAATTAATAGAGAGAATTTAAACATTGAGAAAATTGACATCCATAGGAAACTCTTCTGTGGAAGGGTATATTGAAAGAAAATATTCTAATTATTGTCCTTTGAATGCTTTATAGGGTATGATCCTGAAGTAGAACACATGAAAGATAACTTCCCACTATGATAAGAATCATATCATAATAAGATGATTGAGTATTTAGTTTAATGTATGAATTCTAAAGATCAACTAAACCTCATGAAATTGTAGATAATATCATAAATTTCAGACTATAAAGAATAATGCAAGGATGTTCTTCTCGATAAGAGAATATACAGGCTTAGTGTTTAGAAACATGAAAATAAGGTATTATAAACCATTATCCTACCATTTTTTATTCACATGATCTAAGAGGGTTTTATGTGACCAATATAAGGCTATCACGTAGAAGATAAAAGGCATCCCCTAGAAAGAATTTACATGAATTAGAAGATATAGATTTTTTTTGATGTTGTCAATTGTAACTTCACATTCTTTATCGCACTATTAGTTAAATAATTTATTTATTGGATTTAAAAATTATATAAAATTTCCAACCTAGTTGGTGTAAAAATTCTTAATGTAATTCATATTACCTTTAAAGCCTTTCAAAACATGAAAATTTCATGTAAGGGGAATTTAAATAATGAATTTAATCTTATCTGGGTTGGACTTGAATCCTATATAATTGAAAAATAAAATAATGATGCACAATTAAAGGGGTTTATATTTCCATTGTGGGTGTGAATCATGATAAAAACATTCTAATTATCACTGATATGATATTGGTATTGGTGGGATTTTACCACTAAGTTTTTCACATAGCACTCCACCATCATTTTGAGGAAGGGATTGAATAAGTGATTCATTTCCCATTTCCAGGTTGGTACAATATTATTCAAGCTGAAGGTAATCCCTTGATATTAAAATCTCCCATGTAGTTCCCAAAATTCATTGGACTTAATATCATTATTGGACATCCAAATTTGGTTTTATTTTAAGCATCCAACAATGTGTGAGAGTTCCTAGAGGATAGAAGTTGTGTAGATTAGGAACACAATGATAAAGATAAAAATTTATCATTTAAGAATAGGATTTTAAGGATATATAATTTAATACATACATTTATTTTTTCATTTTTTTTCATAAATTCGAAAATATTTCCCAACCATTTATGGTATTGAAACTCCCTGATGATGTTTTTTTCTTAGCTAGTTAACTTTATCATTAAACATGGAACCATGGGAATGTTGTACTCTTTTTTGTGTATTATTATACAAATAGTGGCCAACAAGATGACCGAGGTGCAAGATAGAGACTTGGGGTTGGATCCATAAAATATTATTATAGTTCTATATTAATGCATCATGATTATTCTTTTTTAATGAAATGTATTTCTATTTTCATTACAAGAAATGATGAAACTGATCAATTTTGGTCTTGGATCATCCACGGTGTCGAGTTTCACTTGTATCTTCACATCAATGGGGATTTAATATCCATCTTCGATGTTAGGAGGGGATTTATTGAAGAACACACAATCAAAATCATGAGGACTAGATGAAGGAGAGAACAATTATAGTACTTTTAGTTGTAAAGTGTAATAATATTCATATTAAAGGGAATAATCTTTAGAATCAGGTTTCCATCATTATATTTAAATAATGACCATGAATACTAAATCCATAAATCCTATCCCACCTAGGATTCTCTATCATGTTCCACTCATTATGTTGAAACACCATAGCTTATTTGACCACCATTTGGTCAATACATTTCTATGATCTATATGGTGGAGGTGCATGTGGGAAATAACAGAATAAACTCTTCTGAATGAAAATGAGAGTGATATTACCTAAATTAAAACCCACGTATCCCTAATATTAGTAGTAGGTGATATGAGTGAACTATTTCAATTATATCATGATAATGTGGTGTCCATGGTCTAGAATAGTTTCCTTAAAATAGTTTATTTATTGTAGAAAAATATTCATTAAGTTATCCAATGGATCCAATTAAAGGGATGGTAAATCATTATAATTTTTTACTCACATGGATCCTTTAACATAGGAATTCTTTCCACCCCTTTAGTATTCCCCAAAACCAAGTTATCAGGTTTTAAATGAGTCTAAGGGGGTGGAATCACTATGGATTAATACTTGACCATTGAAGGAGTACTTAATTCGCTCGTGATACAACATAAGGAGGGATACATGAGGGTATATTCAAGAACTTTCTAGTATGGAATTGAAAGTGGTGTCTCATGATAAAACCATTAATATAGTATTTGACACCAAGTAACCAAACCCGTTCTTTATATATATCATTATGAGTGAATTTTATTCATTATTATCATACCCCTAAATCATCAAGTTGGGCGAGGAAAGATTAATATATGTGAATATAAACTTTTAGAGTATCCATGTTAGGATAAGATTTATTCTAAAGATAGTTTAAAACAAAAAACAGTGGAAGTTAATGCTGTGGAGAAATATTAAATCATAAAGTGGGCATATGTAGCACTGAATGATTGTGTGACATCCTATATCTACATTCCAAGATCTAGTACTAATAATTTATTATTTAGAAATTATTTTAGAAAACTGAATAAATTAACCCAAAAATAACCCTGTATAATTAAAATATCAACAATAAATATTGATTCACTAACACACGTAAACACGTTTATGTTTATATATTTAGATAAATGTAGAAATCTTTAAATAAAAAACCTATATCATTTCCATCCAATGATTTTTTTTCTAATTAAACAAGGGGCTCCTTATTTTTGATCAGGTATTCAAAATCTCCAACAAAATTATCAAGACATAATACATTTCATGAAAAATTATTCATAATACTTTAATTAATTCACATATGGAATGGAGAACAATATAAAGGATGAGATCAATTCTCAGTAAGGTGTAGTGTACATCAGAATCTGTTAAAATTAAGAAAGTCATGAGTAATATGGAAGGAATAAACAATAATAAAATAATTCAATATAACTAAAAACATGAGCATATACGAAATCTATTTATAATATAACAAGGTATATAATCACATGGATATTAATATCTAATTCTTATTAGTCTATTGGATAAATTAATACATCATAATCAAACTTTTGATTCCTCGTGCCAAGACATCATATATAAATTAGTGAGGTTTACACCAAATATCCAAGATAGTTTGTCCAATGAGACCTATTAATGAATGGAGGGGGTATTTAATTTTAGGACCCACCTATCAGTAATTTAGTATAAAATAATAATAATATAAAGGAATGAATAAACAATACAATACAGAACTATTATGCCTTAATAATCAACAAGAATTTTTATTAAAATAACAAGTATATAGATTATCAATATTCCCATGGTAAATAAATGGCATAAATTTCTTGTAATAATCCTTTAATCTAACTCCATATTGAGTAATGGGAATACTTTTAATTCAAAAGTAGAGTAAGTATAAAATAGTGTAAGCCATATAGATTATCTTCACGAAATTAATTAATATGGACATGGAGGAAAAAAATAAAGTCAACAGAGAGATAAATCATTATAGAGAACATAACCCTTATTAATAAGGTGAGGTATGTAGAATAAATTCATAAGATAATTTGGATGGTAATAAAAATGAAATACATCTAAAGATGATATATGTATTTTAAGGTTTGATAGAAGAATGGAATTGAAAGTATAAAAATAGTTTTCATAAATCTTTTCTAATATGGTTGTAAAAATCCATCTATATCAATTTTATAAATTCCATTTCAAGGGATCAAAATGAGGAAATCAAGAATATTTAATTTTAATGTAATTATAAATATTTAAAATATAAAAAATTATGTTAAAATTTGGAAATTATGAGTGGATGATAAAAATAATTCATTAATAATTGGTTTAGAAAACACACTAATGTGACCCAGACATACCCATCTGTAATTACAACTTCAATAAAAACTATAATGTCACTTAAATGAACTTGAATTTTTTAGTTCTGGAGATTTATAAAATTTTAAAAACCATTTAACTGTGAAAAAAACCAAATATTTATCATCTAATGGATATTTGACCCAATAAACCAAGTATTTTTTATTTTAGAACATTATTTTAACATCTCCAACAATATTATTTACACATGATATACTTATAGACACATAATTCATAATTTTGTTCTTTATTTACCCTAGGATTGGAAAACAATATAAATTTTGACCTTAATGCTTTGTAAGGGGATGTGTACGTTGTAATATATCATAAAATAAGAAAGATACGAGTAATATAAAATAAATAAACAATAACCAAATGATTCTATATAAATAATAACATGATCTTGTAATAAATCCATGAATAACATAATAATATAAATAATCACAGGAAAAAATAGCTAATTCATATTAGTGTAATTAATAATGATGAAAATTATAGAAATACTGTCAACGTCTCATACCAAGACGGCATATATAAACCGGTATGACTTAAACCAATTATTTAAGTATGTTTGTTTCATGAGAGAAACCGACGCATTGAGGTGATCTTTAATTCTTGGCCCTAGGGGACACTAATTAAGTCTAATGAAGTCATCATATTAATTAAGGAATAAAAAATAAAATTCATAACAATAATTCTTTAGTAATCAATAACCATTTCTATTGAAATAAAAACAATCCAGATTATTGATATTTCATTAATAAATAAATGATATAAATATTTTATAAGTGTCTTTAAAACTAAAACTATATATAGTAGTGAGCATAATGTTAATTCAATATTATAAAATAAAATATAGAAATAATTTGAGTGATACAGATTATATCTATAGGGCTTAAAAATATGGACATCAATGTGAAAAATAAAGTTAATAGAGAGATAAAGCGTGATAGAGGACATACCCTTTATGAATAATGTGAGGTATGCAGTATAAATTCACAAGATAATTTAGAGGGTAATTCATATGAAATACCACCGAAGGAGATATATATTTTAGAGTTTTATAGAAAAATGGGAGTGAAATTTATAAAGTAGTTTTCAAAAATATTTTGTAATATGGTTATAAAAACAAACTTCTATATCTTTTTTAGAAATTCCATATTAAGGGGTGAAAAGATAAAACAGGAAAAATAATTGTAAAACAATTATAAATATTAAAACCTTGAAAAAGTGTCATGTTAAAAATAATAATTATTTTTTGGAAAATAAAAATATACATATGTTGAAAGAAAATCTCTTTACTTATTCTTCTAAAATATTAACAATTATTTTTAAATTGAATATTCATAGAAAAATGAAAAATAAAATTTTATTAGAAAATTATTTATACTTATAAAGTATGATTAATTATAAATAATACTCATGATATTGGGAATATTTATTCAGGTTAAAGTGGTTAAATACAATAGTCTTTCTTCATTTTTGAAAAAAAGTCAAAAATGACCCATATCAAAAACATTAAAATGATTCCTTTTAAAAGTTTTATAAATAAACTGATCATAATTATCTTGAGAAATATTTTATTTATTGGGGATAAAATTCTTGAATAAATAAAGATAATATTATACATGGATGAAAGTACTCCCAACATTGAAAAAGAGAGGAGGTCAAGAGGGCATACAAGTAACCATTTTGTTAAATTATGATCCAATATGAGGGGAAATATAAAGAAGACGTGTAAAACCTAGAAATGAAATATGGAACATATTATAGTACAATTATAGGGATGAAAAAACCAAAAATAAGAATTTTAATAATGAAGGTTATAACTTAATGAATGCAAATTATGTTTAAAAGATCCCTTAGAAATTAGGTAATGCATGAGTCAAAGGAAAAATAAAAGAGGGAGAGATTAAATAAAAGTGAAACTCAAAATTATAATAGTAGATTATTATATAAAAATTAAAGAAGTTACTATTTAAAAAATATAAAATTAAATTGGGGTATAATAAAAAATGTTTCTCAAGGAATTAATGTCGAGTCAAAGATCGCATACCTTAGGTCCCATTTATTTCATCACTTTTGAACCTCCAATATTACAAACATATGTTTATTAAAACATGAGTATAAAAATTAATTATTTAACTTTTTTCATTCTTGATCAATTCTAAACGTTGGATTATATTTATTACTATTTCTTTCAAATATTGAATGGATTGAAAAGATGTTCCATTATAAATTATCCCATTTTCATTTCATTTTATGAATTTGGGTATTTTTAATTTATCGTTAGAAGAAATAGGATATTAAAAATTAAATTTAAATTTACCTTATAAGAGAAGTCATAAAAATATACTATTTCATATTAATTTTATGGTGTAGGGGAATCAAAATAAAATAATCCTTCCGTTTGGTTTGTAAAGGGTTCCAGAATTATCTGAAGCATATCCTCTAGGAGTTTCAAAGAATTTGTGTGGTTATGATGTACTTTATTTCTTGGATAAAGATTTAATTAATAAAAACAATTATTTTTAGGTCTTTTACCATTTAGTTCATCATATCTAGAGTATCCATCAACTTCTTTTTACCCGAAAAGGGATATTATGGCTTGGAAACCACACACTATTTACCAAAATATTAGGATGTTTCTTGGATATGGGGGGTGTTTGAGCTGTAGATTAATATTTTACAAGCGGAAAGGTAGCCCAATAATCATGTGTAAATTTGAGAAACTAATCATGGTACCCCTAGGTATTTTGGGATCAATGTGAAATTAAGGTTGGGTGGTGCGTTAGTGGTGGCAGCTGGTCCTTGGGGAGGTGAGGGCTTCAGTGTTGGGAGACGATGATGGGAGCGAGACCACAACAAAGGACAACATGGAATCAACAATACTAAGGATCATTCCTTGGTGACATTTGGCACTCGATAGTGCTGGGTGCATTACCTCAGTGATAGTGGCTACACGGTGGTGTATCCTTTGTGGTTATGGGTGAGCGATATCTTCAACAATGACAGTAGAGTTGGGTGGATCAACGGTAGGATCCAAAGGTACATAATCCAAGATGATTAAAGAACATGATTGATGGGTAAATATTTGGTGGTGGGAATTATCCATACTCATGTGGAAACATTATGGATCCATGATACATGCCTTATATGAGGAGATTTTAGAGCATGATGCATCCATCCATAGTGTTTACCAGACTAATATGATTGGAGGGTATGAAATTTTCTATCGGTACTAGGCTCCGTGCAATAATACATGAGGAAATGCTATATTATTAGTTAAATTTGTCAAGAATATTATGATAATTACATGGTAATTAACTAGAGAGGGATTTTTTAACAACCTGATTTTTTGGAATTTTTAATTTTGAAAAGAATTAAATTTTACAATTTCTTGGGTTACACGCACCACTGAGTTTTAACAATATGTGAAAAACTATTAAGATTCTTATTTAGAATACATCACTATTAAATAGATTTTAAACTTTTAATAGTGACTAGGAAAAAAATTTAAATCTTAATTATAATGGTTTTATATAAATAGAACATATTCATAAAAAAACATAATTTATACAAAATGTTTTATTTTTTATTGAAAATACTTTTTTATAAAAAAAATGTGTTTTATTTCTTTTTTTATGAAAAATAGTAAAATAAAATTTTAAAACTTTTAGAAATTGAATTTAAAAATATAAAACTTATTTTTTAAATCGTCATTTATAAATTATATTATTGTTAATTATTTATATATTTTTGAAAACACTAATTTTTTTAATGAATAATGAAAATAATTTTTTTTATTGTAAACTGTCTTTTTTTGTTTAAGTAATTTATAATGTTATTTTTTTAAATAATTTGTTTTAATGTAAAATTATTTCAATTAAATATAATTTAAACCAATTTATCTCATTTGAAACATTTCCATATTGATTTTTTTATAATTTTTTTAAACTTATGAACATTTTCTCTTTTGAAATATTCTTTCTCATCATGATTGTGGGTTTAATTTATTATTAATATTTTACAATTATATTAAAATTATTAATAAAAATAGATTAAATTAATTTAATAATAATATTTTCTATTACCTAATATGGTCAATTAATTTTTTTTTCTATAATTAATAGTAAAAACAATAAAACATATTTTGTGTGGTTATGATAAAATTGGTTTTACTAGGGGTTAAACTAGAAAGATAAGGGTTAAAATGTCCCAAAATTGTATGAAAACCATTGGAAGCCCATATTAGATCATAAAATTATAATTCTCTATCATGGTCTATTTTAGAGCCTTGTCTCATGTGAAAAATGTGGATACACCATTTTCATTCCAAAACATACATGTGTGCCGCTTTCCTCACAAATTAAAGGCCTCCCATTATCCTCTCCCCTTAAACCATACAAAAAAATTGGACTCAAATAATAACTACAAAGATATATTAATTACATAAATAATGTTATCCTTGAATAGTTATATTATTTATAGATATTTCTTAGTAAGGATTTGGGTGAAAACATAAAGATGTTACCTAGAGAAGAGGTAATGTTCTTCAACAAGAATTTCTATTTTATTTCTTCCTCAAACACAAACAATTATTATTAAAACATGATGATAATATTACCATATTATATTCAATATACTGATATTTTGTCATTTTAAGGTAATGAACACTATCTATCTCCACTTCCATCAAATGAGATATGAAATCTGTATTTGTGTGAATGACGAACTACCACCTCTTGAAATGATATTATTAATTTTGCACCACCACCTCTCATAGATGGATATATTGTTGTATGAAGTGTTTATATATGGAATTTATGATATTATTATACTTCTATAATTATTATATCACATATAACTTCTTATTTTCTATTGATTAATAATATGATAAAGTTTCTCATGTGTGTAGTGGACTATCGCCTCACAGAGGGATGTGATTCATTTAATATTTTCATGAAAGGTAATAATAATTGGTTTAATGAACATATATGATACATGTGAAATAGAGAAATATTCTGGTATGGTAATATAATATTTACCTTTCTTTATATAAATCCCATGATATGATGAAAATAATGTTCATGCGTACGTATGGCCTAACATCTCCATGAATGGTGTATTTTATTTTATATCTCTAATTTCTTTGGAATATTATAAATAAATATATACTAAATATATATAATATTTATATCATGTTTAAATTTTTTGATATTACATAACTATGATCTATGTAATAGAAACAAAAACATAATAAATCAAAACAGACATGAAAAACAATGTAGTTATTACCCGAAACATGAATTTAACATAGAATCTAAAATAAAAGGGTAATAAAAGGTCATAATAAAATAATATAAGGAATGATATATATTTATAATTAAGTTATATAGTAAAAATAATCTTATACTTTTTATACAAGAGGTTCGAGCTTGTACGAAGGAATCTAAGACTTAATGTAAAGTATTTTTGTCTCAATTTACCTTCTTTGAGACATATATTATGTTATTCACCTATCATATTTTATGAGTTGTATATATATACCCTTTGACATGTAATATCAAGAATTTATTTATTCTCATGATATTATATATTTCATTTAACTTTATTCTTTCATGGGTATTACAATTCAAATTTAACAAAGTGGTAAGGTTTTTATGTTACAATCTTATAGTCTATCGATATTACTCATGATTATGCTTCAAATGATGAAATCTTATTGTATTTTTATCTATAAACTCATGAATTTTTGTATCTTATAGAGTTTTATTACAAATAAATAATTTCCCTTCATTATTCCCTCTTTATGAACTCATGTTTTAAAAATAGTATTTTTAAGAGAAAAATAATCATTATTCCTCTCTTCTGTTGAAAACCGTTTTTCTTCCAAAACCAAATTTTTATATATTTTTTTAAAATGTTTTCAATTTTATGAAAATTATTTATTAAATTATTTTATTCCATGTTTTAATTTTCTAATGATTTTTTATATGAATCTTAATGTCAATTTTGAAATAAGGAATGTTTGGATTTTACAAAAAATGTGAAATGAATCTTTGTTTTAACCTGTATGAAAATAATGAATTTTTTTTTCTAAATCACTTTTGTGGAAAAGTGAGAAACCACAAATGGGAATTACATGGGGTCATTAATCATAGAAAAGACACAAAAACTCATTGAAGATAAGTATAATATTATTAGAACCTGTCACCCTATATAATGCTCAAGGTAAAGTAGTAACATTTAATTAGAGGACGTCCTTGATGATTGCTTCAAAATGATGAGCCAAATTATTCCACATTTGATTGTATTCCTCCATATTGATCTTTTTTCAATTGAATCCTCAAACCAAAATACAGTATTTTCTATTGAGCCATACCATTTTATGCTCATTAGTTTGAACTTGGATAATTCTTCAATACAATCATCTAGGCTCCTCTTTTGATGCATTTATATGGAAGGACCCTTTACGAATTTTTTATTTGGAGTAGATAATAATCTCAATGAAATGTTATTTTTCTTATTTCAAAATTTTGGACTTTCACTTCAGTTCTTTAGTGGTTACCTCTACTTGTACTTTCTAAATGGAATTCATAACCAATTACACATGATTCACCTATCGATGATTAATATTCTACTCATGATTTTGCTCGAGAACATTGACTTCAGGAATGTTCGCCTTTTACCCCCACCTTTTTAGCTGCTCTTGTATCCATTGGCTTTGGTAGGTAGGATTAGTCCTTATGTCCTTTGAGTTTTCCCCTTCAACACTATTTTCTCCTCCAAGTATTGGTTTCCTTTTTGTTTCCTCTTCCAATTTGGGCTATAAGGACCTCTACCATGTATATAATCAGCACTATTTATAGAAAATTGTCTTGACGTTTCATCAATGGTCAAGAGACTTTCCAGATCTTTGTCTGAGAACATTAGATAAATAGTTTCTTGGACCCCATCCCCTATACTATCCTGATTATTGGAGCGATTGAGTTTCCTTTTCCACTTGGGGATAACCACTTTACAACTATCATACTGAGATTCATCAACCCTTGGTTCAACCATGTCCTGAAACTTGTTTGGAAACTGAGCTAATCTAGGGGATATCCTTTGTATATTGGGATCCTATTCCTGATCCACCCCTTAATCCACATGTTCCACCTCAACTAGTGTAGAGGGGAGTTATCTAAAACTAACAGAAAGGAAATTCTCTTGTATTCTACATTATCCAGCTACCATAATTTGTGAGAATGAAGGGACAATTCCAGAAAGGATGAGCTGAGACTCCCCCTCCATTGGCACTGGATACTTAGATGCAACTAGATTGCATCCAAAAGAACACTCATATCCCTTATGGTATGGCATAAAAGATAGATACTCCTTCCTAAGGGGAGCCTCAAGACTTGAAATACCTAGTAAACTATTATAAAAACTCACATTGTGAACCAAGCTACGAGATGAATGGCATTTAGAAAGTATCTGACCCAACTGATAACAATACATTTAGTAGTCAAACCAATTCTAAAAAAAGGGTTGATGGAAAAAAATTCTCCCTCAACCTCAACCCAAATGACCTTAACTAGGGGATTAGATATGTAAACTTCAATACATATTTGGGATTAAGTGAGATTCCATAGGGATATTGCGCTATCCTTGAAGGCCAAGAATCACCTGACAAGATTTCACAACATCTAAAGAATAGAGGGATTTTTTAAGTGAAGAGGAAGACATGGAAACATACCCAAATCCCCAAATAGGGGGGGGGGGGTCAGTTTACTAGTGGAAATAATAGCTCTTACGAAGAAGGAATAATTGGGAACCCTCGAAATGTCGATTTTTCTTGGACCATACAACAACAATTCCGTCAGCATAGGGGAACCCCAGAAGGAAGTGTCGAGGGTCCAAAAGGCTAACCATGACTCAATCATACATGGGAAATCATAATTAAAGAATCTGTCAAAGTATTCTAGCTATGTTCATTGATGAACAAATTGAGAAACTAGGGAAAACATATGGAGGGATGACACCTCTTGGAATTGTGGGTTATAATTTAGAAGCGGAGGATCCCCTTGATAAAGAGAGGGATCTTTTGGGAGGATGTATATATGTGGAAAATCATGGGGGGGTAGGGTTCATAAATGACCATTATTTTATTAATAATATTCATTTATAAATTTTCAAGGTTATTTTGAAATAAAATTATTTTCATAGTATTTTATAATTTTTTAATTTAAAAAAGTGATATTCAAGGAAGGGATATTTTCCTCCTGAAGCATTATAAGTGTTTTTTAAATCATTTTCCATATAAGACTAAATCCTATGATGTTATATTTAATTTAGTGGTGATATTATCCAAGGATACCATTATTATTCTCTCTCAAATTGGTTTAGGTTTGTGATGAAAAGATCTTTATGAAACCCATTTCTCGTCCATGGGTTATTCCATGAAAAAATACTTATAAAACCTACTTCTTTTTTCACGGGTTATGCTTTGATGTAATGATAAATGATTATGAAACCTATTTCATTTCCATAGGGTTTTTATGATGAAATTATTATGAAAACCGTTTTATTTTAGGGTTTTGAAAGGATGAATATTTTAAGATATTATTGTATATATTTTTATGATTTTTATTTTGTGATGGGTTAGACCTATATCTTATTCCAATGCATTGGGTAAATATTGATATCACATGAGATAAAATATTACTAAAATGGTGAGTGAAACCACATTCGTAAGTATCTCTACCCACTATGATAGTCTTGGTAGTGAATCATGACTACTATGATTCTTTTGGGAGTAAACCCAATCCCATATTATAGTCATGGAAATGAGCCTTGAAATACTATGAAATTTATTTTATATACTTATGTGTATGCTAAAAATTTATGTCTTATGGAAATATAATTCTCTCATGGTTCATGTTATTTGATTCCAGTATGATTCATGTCTTATGAACTTTCATGATTTGTGCTATGACTTGAGGTTATGATATATTATATGTTTCGTATGGTATTCAAATATTATTCTCATTTTCTTATACCATTTTGGTCATGAAATATTTAAATCTACCTTTTTACCCTTACTGGACATTTAAGAACACTATTTTTTAAGTTCACATTTCTTGGGTTAGGATGAAAGGTATTATTTATGATTTATCTAAGAAGGTTGATAGTTAAGAGGATCCCAGTGGGAGGCAAAATAGCTCACTTATGTACTAGTTGTTTATGTGTCCAATTTTAAAAAGAAACTATAAATTTTTGATCCTCAGGAATGTGTTTTTGTAATGTAATGAGTATTCATAAAAAAATATGTAATATCTTTGTATTATAGGTTTGTGTCTATACAATTTTTATTAGTATATAGGTTTATTTATCATTTCAAAACTAGGATATGAAAACATCAGTGGGGTCTTTAAGGATAAGTCCAAGGATGAGTGAAGGTATATGGAAGTTTTCTAGAATCTTGGTAAAGGATATAGAGAGTTGTTCACACATGATTACATGCCTTTATAGATACAAAAAAGTGGATGTGTATTTTAAAAATAAGTACCTAGGGGAAATAACTTTGAAAAGGAAACGTTGATCTTGACTCGACTGTGACCTGGTGTAGAAAAATGGGACTTATTATACACCTAGTTTGACACTACCAGGGGACATGATTTGGAAATTCACAAAATATTTAAAAAAAATTATGAAGTATTTTAATATATAATGACTATTAATTACCTAGGATAAACCTAATGCGTCATTGATTGAAAATAATATTCCATTATTTATACTTCATATAAGTGTTTTTTTCATGATTTTATGGTTCCTCGATGTTATTATTTTTTCATACATTATGGTTTTTGGTTTTAGTTAATCAATAGAACCTAAAGGGAACTTATTAATGAGGATTTTCTTAGATAACGTAATGATTTTACTTTGAAACAACCCAAAATTAGGGGACTTAGAATGAAAAATATCATTTCTAAACTTAAACAACTTTCTCAGGCTAGTAATTAGGATGAATATCCAAATAAGAAAAAGAGGGAATGATTTTTTGCTGATTCCAACATAAAGAAACATCCTTTATCTTTTAGTGGTTTCACAAATCTAGTAGTTTTTAAACATTGGATAGGTAACAATGAAAAAAATATTTTATGTTATCCAATTTATAAAACATGAAAATTAATTTTGGTTGTAAATATTTTGGAAGGGCAAATGGATCAATAGAGAACCCTCAACAACAATACAAGGAAACATGATGTAATTGACTCTATAGAGTGGTATGAGATAAATAGATATTTTTTTAATAAGTAATTCCATAATATACTCCATTAAAACTGAAAGAAAATTACTTGAGAAAAATAATAATCATAATAAATCAATTGGTTCCTATAAGGAAACTTTTATAGGGAATGCATGGTTTGATTTTGAATTATCATCCAACATGAATGCAAATTTGTTCAGTTATGTAGTTGATTAAATCCATGTCTCTGATGTGAATTATCCATCCGGGAATTTAGAAGCTATGAATAAATCATTTGATGTGCTCTCAAGGTGGAAATAGAGATTGGAGTAACCCTTAAATCTCATTGTTTTGTCAGAATGGTAATATAGAATTAAAAGGACACTCTAAAAATCATTAAGGGAAGAAGATAATCTTTGATTCAATCTCTAAATGTGGAAAGAAATATAGAGGAAATATTTTAAGGGGGCTAGTATTTATTTTAATTATAGAAAGTAAATTCATCATGGAATCATTTACTAATATGTTTGGAAGATGTTAAATAATGATGTTAATAGAGGTAAAGCTACACAAAATGAAACACCCATAGCCTAGTGTTTAAAATGAAAGGAGTATAAGAACTATGCTAAATAGTTACCAAAATTAAAGGTTAATGATGAAGATCGATGTCAATAACCTCTTAAGTTGATGGATAATAAATACCTCATGTGATCCCTATCTTCTATGAGGGGTGTGATAACAATTCGGTGAAAGGTACACCTACCATCCACTCTAAAACTAGTAATGTCTTATGAGAATCTATATCTACCCATTCATTCAAATATAATGAATTTTATAAGGTAATGAATATTCCACCCAAATGATTAGATGTAGAATTATCAGTGAAAACCTCTAACGGTATGATGAACATATCTAAATTATATGATTCCTCTCTTATTGATAATTATGGGAATGTACTTCCTATAAATCTTTTCATTCTTCCTCTAGTTAAATTATATGTTATCTGTAACACCACTAGTTTGAGGTACGTAACATTTTTTAGGTATTATTATATATTTAAATTGCTTGGGTAATGTTTGACAGAGTTTGGGAAGGTTTCATATTCGTTTTGAGGTATTTATAAGGGAGCACGATTTAAGCATGGTTAAGGGAAAACTTGAAGGATATCCAAGAAACCATAGATGTCTAGGAAGTGGGATTCAAATGGCTTGTTCATGTTTTGTCTAACTATGTGAGAAAACCATGTGGGGGTCCCTGTTTTCACAGTAACATGTGCATGATTAGGGCATGGTTTTCCTAACCGTATGAGCTAAACTTGAGCGACATTAAAAAGTTTTTTTAAAAAAAACTGGGACCACTCAGGATTTTCCCTAAACTCCCCTTCACTTCTCTTATATAAACTCAACTTGTTATTTCTTATTCTCACGGTTTTGAGGGGCTATTACACTCATTCTGGAAGTCATTTTAAGGGTTTTCATGGTGTAGTGAATGCAATTCTCTTTTGGTAAGAATTATCTCATACTTCATTCTTGGTTTTCCTTTAGTTATAGTTCTCTATATCTATCATTTTTCTAGATCTAATTCCATAGCATGTAGATACAGTTGTTTTTTCCTAAAATGATAAGGGTTGGGATTTTTGATGATAGTCAAAGGGATCTAGGTAGGTTTTGTGGACGTTTTACCCAGATTCAGTGTGTATTTGTGAGGTGGGTTTATTTCCCCCAAACCCTATGTTTGGTGTCTACAATATCATCTCCATTTGGATATAACTAGAAAGATTAAATTTCAAATTAATGGTTTAGGCTTGAAATTGATGTTTATTGTGTTGTGTGAAGCTTGTTTTGCACCCATTTTGTGATGATTTGGGGATCCAAAGAAATATATTATTGTTGCAAAAGGGGATTTATGGTGTGATTTTTAAATGTTGATTTTAGAAATAGTGGCTTGTTTGATTTAAATAAAATGGGTTGTGAAGAAGGTATTTATATATAAATTTTATTTTATTGAAATAATGTTTGGAATGAACAAGGGTTTATGGGTGTTTCAATAAATGGGTGATTGATTTAAGTGATTTGGCATGCTGCAGAGATTGTTTATTTTTTTTTTTTTGTGGTTTTGGATGAATGTTTAGGTTTTTTTGTATTATGTGGTTAATCATGATTTATTAGTGATGGGTAGTGGTAGTGAATATACAACATCAAAAGTGTAGTGGGCGTGAAGTAACACTATAAAAAGTGGACGAGTTTGGACATGAAGTTCCACCATCAATGACAACACCATAATCATGTGTGTGTGGTTGGATGTAAGTGTTAAACATTGGATTATTTTTGGGATGTGCATGAAGATATGCTAGTTATACTTGTTTACGAAAATGGGAACTGGGAAATGACTTGTTTGTTTTCTTTCCATGCAGTTGTATGATTTGGGTGAATTTTATGAGGAATGGAGGTGTTTGGATTATTGGGAATTATTATACTATTTATTGGATTTATATATATTTTTATATAAAATATGCTAATGTGTTCTATCCTAGTGGAATTTTTAGGAATTTCCTTTGGGGAAACCCTACTGAGTATTGTTACTCACCCCTTTCTTTTGGACTTCAGTGCTTTTGTAGATGTTGAATTCCATGATATAGATAAGGGCACTGCATCTCACTTTTTTAGTGGTTCATCATGATTTGTGAATAGTTTTATGGGGATTGGAGCTTTGATATTGGAATGAGGTTTTGGAGTTGTGTCATTGTTCCTTTGGGTTTTTTGTTAGACTTCAGTGTTGTACTATAATTATGGATTATTCTTAGTTGTTTTCATTGGTCTTTTGGTATTTTTTAGTTGTACTCATTGTTGAAATTTATCTTGTAGTTGTGGTTGGTTATGACTTGTGTCATTGTTTGGATTATTTATAAGGGTACATCATTCCAAAATTTTTCTTTAAGACCTCGACATTTATTTCCATTCTTTGGCTCCTTCAGAACGTCGTCTAATGCCAAGTAGTATCTCACTACCTCCTCAAGCCAATAAAGAAGGGTTGGGACATTACAAGTGGTATCAACTTTTTCATTCCTTGACTTTAAAGTGGCATTAGCTTGTTTAGTCCTTAATCTTCAAGTTTGTTCAGTTCAATGGGGTTGATATTTGGTATTGGTGTTGATATTTTTATTGGTTTATTCCTCGAGTTGGGATGGTTGCGAGGCTTAGGATTGTTGGAACATGTAATGTATAAAAAAAGAATTTAGTGACCGAACTCTCATGAATGTCAAATTAATAGTGATTTGAAGAAGATTTTATAGTATTTGGAAGACCCTGGGTCATCTCACAAGGATTTGATAGGTTTTGAGTGTGTATTTTTAATAAAAATTACTTAAAGAGGGGGTGGTTTTGAAAACAGTTTCAAGAAAGTAACTTAATTTAAAGGGTTATAAAGTTGAAATACCATGTGTATTTTAAAAAATATGAGATAAATAATTGATCATTTTTATGTTACTGCATCACTTGAAGAGTTCCTCGTTCTTAATTGATTATTATGTTTTAGTGTAATCCTTTGGTTTAGGGTTTTCCAAGATCCTGGGTTCCCACAAGCCTCTTAAAATGATGCGATTAAAACTAAACCTTGACATAAAAATCATGTAGTTATGTTATAGAACCTTATCATGCTTTATGGTTTGTGAATGAACATTTAAATATCAAATATTGGGAAAGAAAATTATTCTTATATTGTCCAATTAGAAGAACACAAGATGTACACTTAAAAACATACACCAATTGGTTATGAAATAAAAAGTGTTTCAATTAAATGCATAAAATGAAGTTAAGATACATATTAATGAAAAATTCAAACCAAAATATACCCCAAACCGGTGGAGAATTATGTATCGTAACTCTCTCTTTATGCGTGTAACTCCCTCATAATGATCACCCACCATTTAGATCGACATCTAGAGGTGGAGGAAGCTCAGGTGGAACCCCTTCTTCATTCATGACCCCCAATGAGTATAGATCCCCTTTAGAAATTATAGGATAAGGTAGAGACTCCACTAAGACTACAAAATGGCCGAAAATTTTTTCTGGTTCAAACATGAAAATGAGGTTCCCTTGGTCTTTATTATAGCCAAAATGGTAAGTGGTTTTGAGCACCCAGTTTTGGTGATACCACTTGAGTCTCTGTTTTGGGTTGGTATATAGAATTATTGAAACCTGGAAAAAAAAGGAAAAGTTGTTATGAGATGTCTTTAATATCACCATGTCAAATTTGGAGCCATAGAATTTCTACAAATAGAGATATAGTCCAAATACTGAACTAAACTTTGGTCTTCATGTGAATTTTGTCCCATAGAATGAATGGTTCTGATGGTCCCTTTAATGGAAAAATGGGGCTTGGGTTCCTTGAGAAGAGTTGTAGCCGATGAATCTTTGGATCATGATACATATGTTTAGCTCAATTGGAGGTGCTAATTTCGTGGAATGGTCAAAACTGTGGATATATGTCATTGGGCTATCATGCAGTTTGGCTCATTTTCCTTCTGGATCATCTCTAGGGCCTCCAAATCACCTCGACCTATAATGGAATTATCAAAAAAGTAACATTTACCTTTTTAACAGTGATAAGAAAAAAATAATTGAATCGATCATGAAGTAATATTTGTTATTTATTTTATAATATTCAATATAAAACTAATTTAGCACAACTGTGTAAGGGTGAAAATGAAACAGTGAATTGGTACACGATCACACCCCCACACCAAAACATTTTCACTCATGGGAAAATTTATATTTCCAAAAATTATGGATGTAGATATTTCCAACTTCATAAATATTTATCAATAATTGAAAATTTAATTCTTGATAGAAATGCGATCAAAGAAAAAATCACTCCATGGAGTTATTCTCAAAGATTATGGAAAAAGGCATCTCAAAAATTGTATCCAAATGCAATTCCAAGAGACACATGATACCAATCAATGAAAATAATCAAAAAGATAATCATGTCACTAATTATCCACGCGTGTGCTTGTTTTAAAACCATTTCATTATATTATTTCCACTTTCTATTGAGGAAATGTAAGTTATTTTAAAAATTGTCTACTTACATGGACCTTTCAACTGAACCTACCCTACATACTTTTCAATCAAATTTCAAGACCCACTCACTTAATCATTCCCAGAAGTGAAACTATAAGCCCCTGACCTAGATATCCCCATGTGTAGTACATTTCATCACACCCCCCTTTTGTTTTCAAAAGTTTCACTTGGAACAAATCTCACACGCTTATCCCAAGCCTTTTTTGATCTCCTCACAATACTAATTGTAATAGTTATAATAAGATCAAAAGTCAAGGATGGGTGGTTTTTGACCTGCCCAATATACAACCCCTTTTAATTTGTTTTTTTGAGGGAGTAAATTAATCAGATAATAGGTACAAACATATATGTCAATATGGTAGTGTAATGAAATAGATCAGATAAGGAACAAACATATATAAAAATGATTTTTAAAGTAGATAGAAACCAACCAAAGTTGTATTTACCTTCTATTAAGTATAAAATTTTCACACTTCATGGTTGGGTGAAAATATGTGTAGAGAGATTATGTGAAATAATTTTCCCTTAAGCTGTTCACAATAAGGGTACCATTCTTCTCAAAGGTTTCAAAATGATACAACCATTTATATCATTGACAAATACTTAAATTTCAAAAGAAAGTCACACCATATTATTGAATTCTTGCTAAAATGTATATTTTTTAGATTGTTTTTATAGAAAAGACAACAATAAATACATACATTCCACAAGAATATTCAACAACATCCCTGATTAAATGGGGACCATTTTCCATGATAAACTGGGAATAAAAAAAATTAATATTCTAGCACAAAGGTGATGGGGAGGGGAACGGAGGAAAGTAACATTACTATTCAGAAAGATATAACGAGAAAAGGAAGAAAGATGATGAAAATTCCAAATTAACCCAGGAATATACCCATCACCCACACCTAAAGTGTGTAGTTTCCTCACTATAAAAAAATAGAATTTGGGAAGGAAGGATAACAACTAGTGAGTGTCATTCATATATTTCATCTTGAATATGGATATCCTATATCAACGACTCCATAATGGATTAATGGAAGTGATTCACCCAATTCTCATTAACAGTGAAGTTTTTCTTTGTTTCATTATTTTAAACCTAGACAAAACCAAATGGAGGGATGTTAGTGACAGTGTATAGTAAAAACCAGTGGAAATTAAGATTACTTAGATGAAACCTAAACATTTAAATATAGATTAAGACCTTATTCCCAATTTGGAACTGACGATGAATGATGAGATGGTCGTGGGAAGCCTTAGTTATCCCCTTATAAATCTGAGAGTTTTCAAATGAATATATTCTCATTATCTCTAGCTCTTGAATCTACAACATCCTTTGAGAACCTGCCCCAGAATTATAAGAATTTCATTGTTTAATGGCCTAGTAGGCCTGGTGCTAAATTTCAACTGGGAGGTGAAACCACTTTCTAAACACTATCCAATATGGTGACATTCCAATGGGAGTTTTGAAAGTATTACAGTAATCCCATAAAGAATCATCGACTCTAAGACTCAAATTTTATTATAAGGTTGAACCATTTTTTCAAGAATATGTTTTTCCTCTCTATTTAACACCTCAACTTAACTATTGTTTTGTGGGTGATTTTTAGTAGACATTCTATTCTCAACACCATACCAATGAAAAGGAGATTTCATTGTTCAGTTGTAGAAATGAGAACCCTGGCCACTGATGATTAACCTAGGTAATCCAAACCTACAAAAAATTTGGGTTCTAACAAATTCCACAACATTCAGGGAATAATCATCCCTTGTAGCTCATGACTCTACCAATTTTAAAACAAAATAAAATTCTAGACTAATGTAAAGGTTCCCAAATTAATTGTGGACTATTCCTATAATGTCAATTCCCCAAACATCTAAAATGTCATGGAATAGAAGGGGTTTTTTTGGGAAATTTCATTTATTTTAGATACACTCCCCAATCATTGAAAGTGAGGAAAATATTTACAGAAATCAAGGGCAAACATAAATAATGTTGGCCAAAAGAGATCAGAATCAATGACCTAGTGAGTAGTCCGTTTAGGACCAAAGTGGCCCTCATAACCAAGAGAGTGACCGAACCTAAAGTCAGACGAAAAATCACTATTGGGAACACAACGTCCAAGGACATGATCACTACATGTTAGAAAAAGGTAGGGGTCACCCAAAATGTATCAATGAGACTCATGTTTTAGACGGTTGGCCTGATATTTATTAAAATCAATAGGAATGCCATATGATACCAAATAATTTACATTTTAATCATACTAAGGAATAACAACATTCAATCGGTACAATTTCTCATATAGAAACATGTCATTTATGGTAATATAGTGGGATGAGTAAATATTTGAGGATAGATGGATCATTCCGATATGGTTATCCACTACATTCTCTTTTCCTTTTTTTCTCTAATTTCTAAATTGAATTCTTAATGTATGAGTATCCAGTGAATGAGACATGGTTTGGCTTCTATTTTCTTAAGGAGATACTGGAGGGGTACATGGTCCGATAACACAATGACTTTGAATCCTAAAAGATATGACCAAAATTTATCCAAGGAAAAAATAATGGTAAGAAATAATTTTTCAGTTGTGGTCCAGTTTTCGTGGGACGTTTCCAAAGTACATGACGCATAGGTAATAACTTGTGGAGGTCGATCAACCCATTGTGATAAGACTGCCCCAACTACATAATTAGAGGTGCCACAAATGAGCTCAAATAGTAAATACAAATGAGTTTGTTGGATTACCATGGGTTATGTGAGACTCTATTTTAACTTATTAAAATATTCCTCACATTCTTTATAAACAAGAAATTCCTTTTATTTTTGGATAATTCTGGAGAGGGCAAGTACAATTTTACTAAAGTCACTAATGGAATGATGGTAAAATACAACATGACCTAGGAATTACCTCACATTTCATAAATTTTTAGTGAATGGTAGGGAAGAAATGTCATCTATTTTTATTTATCTAGATGAATATGATCATCAAAAATTACATGTCCCAAAACTATACCTTTTCACACAATGAAATGAAATTTCTCATAATTTAATACAAGATTCTTTTCAATACAGTGACGTAGGAATTAACCAAGAAAACAAAAACATTTATCAAAAGAGAATCCATAAACAGTGAAATCATCCATGAATACTTCCATAAAATTCACCAGGTAATTTGAAAAAAATAGTAAACATGCATCATTGGAAAGTACTCAAAGCATTTCCCAAACCATATAGAATCCTCCTATATGAAAAATTTCTAAATGGGAAATTAAAGTTGTCTTTTCTTGATCCTCAAGGAAAATATAGATCTGAATGTATCCAGAATACCTATCAAGAAAACAGTAATGAGACTTCACTTCTAACCTCTCTATCATCTCGTTAGTGAATGGAAATGGGAAATGGTTCTTCTTAGTGTGTTAGTTTAATCTAAGATAGTCCTACCAACACACCAATAATTTTTCACATGAGTTGGAACCAATTCATTATTTTTTCTTTTTATTACCGTAATACAAGTTTTTTAGGGACCACTTGTACTAGACTAACCCATTAGATAATAGAGATGGGGTAAATTATTTCAGCAACCAATAATTTTGTTAACTTCATTTTAACAACATCTAAGAGGTTTTGGTTCAGTAGATGTTGTGACTTCCTCAATAGTTTAGCCTCATAATTTAAAAATATATGATGTGTACAAACTGATGAGCTAATAAATGAAATGTATGAAAGTGTACATCCCATATCTTTTTAAAACTCACTCAAAATTTCATGTAGTTGAAATTCATGCCTAGTAGGGAGTGAACTAGAAATGATGACATGAAATATGTTTCCATTCTCAAGATTGGCATATTTTAAATAATGAGGAAGTTGTTTTATTTCCAATTAAGGGGGATCTTAGATTTATTTGAGTGTGTGTGTGAAAGTGAGAGGTCAATGATCTCATCTAACTACTTAATGGTAATATCCTTAGATAAAGAATGAGCTTTTACAATCTTTATAGTATCATCGACGGTCAGTGGATCTTCAGTGTTCAATAAATAATCAATTAATAAACATGCATGACATTTTTATAGAACACTACAATAATAAATTCCTGATTCATTTCCACGAATATCAATCAATGATTAAAAATTATAAAGGGGATCAGGGGAAAGGAAATATGTTTTAGGAGAAGGGAGTACATTAATTGAATTAATAGAGAGATACAGGAATATTATTCGAAGGGGTGCTTCGTTACATCAAGGATGTTGAAGAGGATAATGTCACCACCAAACTCCATAGATAATGTACCATTATGGAAATTAATTACAGTTTTGTCATTTTTCAAGTAGGGTATCCCCAATATAATCAGGTCATGCCCATTAATCCTATCATATTCTATTTTAAGCACATAAAAATCAGCATGAAAAATTAAAATTCTTACCCTCACAAGAACACCCCCTAACACACTAGATAGGTGGCAGTACCCTGGTTTCCCAGTTGAACAAAAATTCAAGTGGGCTTTAGTTTTCTAACCTATAATTTAGTGTAAATAGGGTGAGGAATCACATTTATTGAAGAACCAAAATCAATAACAGCATTGGAAAATGAATACTCTCATATAGTGCATGAATTCGAGAATGCCCCAGGATCGTTGCACTTGGTGCGAAGTGATGGCTCTATAAATGTTGATACGTTCCTCCCCAAGATCACATTTTCACCTCCATGAAGTTACCTTTGATGTATACACATCTATATTAGATACCTTTTGTATTGTGGAATTTGCTTTGCGACATCAATCAAGGGGATGTTGACCTGATGTTTTTTGAAAGTTTCCATGATTTCCTTATCAATTTTTTTTTCTTGGTTTGGTGGTCTTTTTGGGAAAATAAAGAGGAATGGTTTGTAATAGTGAATCTTCAACATAAACACTCTTTCCTTTGGAAGGGACTTTCTTAGGACAAGGTTATACCTCTTTTGAATCATTTCTAGTGGTTGGGATGGGGGTTTCCCTTAGAAGGGATTACTCTAGTGGATGTGCCATTTGCATTTTAAGTTTTTTTTCACTACTAAGGGTGAAGACACAACATCTCCCTTATACCTAGTGTTAACTACTGGAAGAGAATGTAGTTTACCTGACCCCTGGATTTGGATTTCCCCCATCGAGTTGGAAAGTTGGAAAAATTGGGTTTTTAGGTCTTGTATGGCAGCTTGGGTGGTTTTTTGGAATTTTAGATTGTTGGAAGCCATTTTTTCATCATGTATTCTAGGCCAGGATTGAGTTTTGGAGGGGTTTTCTGGAAAGGCCTTTGTTGTGGTTGAGGATTTATTGGATGTGGTGGATGGCTTCTCTGCCCTGATTGGTTCCATTGTTGTTGATGCTGGTTTGAATAACGTTCTTTCTTATAGTCTTGGTTTTCCTTCCACCAAGGGTTGGATGTATATTATGGTTCTTGCCTAATGGGTTGGTTATATGTGAGGCCTAGAAATATTTCCTCACAACTCTCATATTTTTCTCCCAATTGAGGAAATTGGTCAGAGTAATGGGTGTCAGAAGAACATATACCACAATGGATGGGAGGTGGAGATTTTTATTTCTCTTGGGAAATAGAAAGTTTTCAATGAAGGTTACATACCTTCTAAAACATTACATCCACCTTTGTATCAAATTTGGAACTTTTTATCTCATGGAAACCTCGAATGGGTAGGCTGGACCTTATACCAAATTGTTGAGTGCTCTTTTACATGTTCTAAATTAGAGTTCTTGCAGAAATTAGGGTCTTATCACCTAGAGCACCATCTGCAGAAACATTGAACATATTTTCATCAGTATGTATTAAACATTAATAAAAATATAGAATTAAAATTTTATAACATATTTGGTGGTGTGGGAAACCTGAACATAACCTTTTAAATCATTCCCAGTTATCATGTAATGTTTTTCTTTGTGATTTAATTATTCCACATATTTCTTTCCTTACAGTTTTTGTTCAAGAGTTTGGGAAATGTTTTTCAAGAAAAAGGCATTTTAGATCTGAACAACCTCTAATTGGTTAATTAATGTAGTAAATCCAATATCTTTTAGTGTCTTCTAAGAAATATGGGAACTCTCTAAGTTTTACTTGTTCTTCATCCACATTAGTAGGTTTTAATGTAAAAAAACATGAAATTATTTGTAAATTATTTAATGGATCTTCTCCCATGGGACCATGGTATTTTGGTAATAACTGAATTAGACTAGATTTTGTTCAAAATTGGGTGCCTGGCCTTGCACATCAACATACGTGGGTTGGATATCAACATCAAGAGAGGTTAGTTCATTTAATTTACAGTTATTTTTAGTCATGTTATGCAAGTTATTTTTAGTTTTAATGCGTGTTTATATAGAATAAGTGGAAGGATCAATAAGAGTGTCGATGTTATGTGTGTCCTCCTTCAAAGGGTTCTCTACTGTTTCCCAGTGTCGAAGATGTAGGATATTCTCTGGTTCAAGATCAAAAGGTGGAATGTCTCCTGAAGTGGAAAACTCCATGCACCGAACCTACAAAATAAATAAATCAGGACACCAAAATATTGGTAAAGGTATAAGATAAATCATATAAATATTCACAAATTTTACAAAAATATTTTAAAAAACATGCACTAAAAACAAAAGCACTCCCCGACAATGGCACCAAATTTTGACCATGCTGTCATGAAACATCAAATTGATAGATATTGAAAGAATATTTTTTAGTCTAGAAAATACTATAGGTTATATATCGTGATATTTTGATAGGTTTGGATTATGTATTTATAATAAAAATTACTAAAAGAAGGGGTGGTTTTGAAAATAGTTTCAAGAAAGTAACTTAATTTAAAGAGTTACAAAGTTTAAAGACCAAGTGGATTTTGAAAAATATGATATGAATAAGTGATCATTGATATGTTACTAAAACACTTTAAGAGATCCTCATTCTTAATTTATTATAAAGTTTTAGTGTAATACATTGGTTGAGGTTTAACCAAGATCTTGGGTACCCACAAGCCACATAAAATGATGCGATTAGAACTAAAAATCAACATAGAAATCTGTCAGTACAGTTCCTTCCCCTTATCATTCAATAAGGGTTATAATGGAACATTTAAATCTAAAATTTTTCGAAATGAAGAGGATTCGTATTTTGTCCAATTGGAACAACCCATGGCACACAGACAAAATCACACACCAATCGGTTATGAAATAAATTTTGTTTCAAAAAAATGAATCAAAACAAGTTTATATGAATATTATAGATCAATTAAAACCACAATAAAAACCAAAAAAATAAGATAATTATGTGCCAAAACTCCATCATCAAGTGTGTAGCTCCCTCGCAATGATCACCCACTACTTAGCTCGACATTGGGAGGAGGAGGAAGCTCGGGTGGAACTCCTTCTTCATTGTTGACCCCCTATGAGGTTAAGGGCCTCCATAATGTATAGAATGGAGAGGAGAGTACTCTGGGACTCTAAAATGGTAGGTATTTTTTTTGTTTGAACTTGTAAATGAGGTTCCCTTGGTTTCCTTTTATAGTCAAAATTGTAAGTTGTTTTGAGCACTCAGTATTGTGGATACCACTTAAGTCTTGGTTTGGTGTTGGTAAATGGAATTATCTCGACTTGGACAAAAGTGAAAAGTTATTATGAACTATATTTACTATAAACTTGTAAAATTTAATGTCTATTGAATATATAAAAATGAATATATAGTCAGAATACCAAACATATCTTCTGACTTCATGATGATTCTGTCCCCTGGACAGAATGGTTACGATGGAGCCCTTAATTGATGAATGGGCCTTGGGTTCCTTGAGATGAGTTAAATACTATGAAGTTTTGGATAGATCTAAAAAATTTAATTCCATTTGGAGACACTTAATTCTCATAATTTTCAAAATTTTGGACATATTTCATTGGGATCCCATGCAGTTTGGCCCATTTTCCTTCTGGATCACCTTTGAGCTCTCCAAATCACCTCCAACTACAATGAAATTATCAAAACAAGTAACATTTCCCTTTTTTAATAGTGATAAACAGAAAATAATTTATTCAAAAATGAATTTAAATTTGTTATTATTTATTAAATTTTCAATATAAAACTAATTTTTCATATTGGTGTAAGGGTAAAAATGAAATAGTGAATCGCTACACAATCACACCCCCACACCTAACCATTTTCACTCATGGTAAAAGTTATATTTCTAAAAATTATACATGTGGATATTTCCAACTTCATGAATATTTTACCTTCAAGGAAAATTTAATTCTTGATTAAAATGTGATGAAAGAAAAAAACACACCGAGGAATTATTCTAAATGATCATTGAAAAAGTCATTTCAAAAATTGTATCCAAATGAAATTCCAAGAGACCCATGTTACCAATCAAAGAAAATAATTCAAAACATAATCTTTTCACTAATTCTCCTTCTGTGTGTGTGTGTGAAAACCATTTCCTGTTATTCATTCCATTTTCTATCAAGTAAATATAAGTTATTTTTAAATTTCTCAACTTACATGATCATTTCCACTGAACGTGCCCTACATTATTTGTAATCAAATTCCAAGACCCCCTTATTTAAGAATTTACAAAAATCAAAAAATAATCTCTTAATGTAGATATCCCCATATATTGTACATTTTATCACTCCCATCATTTATTATTGCTTACAAAAGTTTTAGCTGGAACAAATCGCACACTCTTCTCCCAATCCTTATTTTATCTCCTCAAAACACTAATTGTAATAGTTATAACAAGATAAAAAGTAACGCAAGGGTGGTTTTTGACCTTCCCAACATAGAACCCCATTTTTTTGGGGATTATAACAGTTAGATAACAGGTACACATGAATATTATTATCTGGTATAGTAATGAAATAAATCAGATAAAGAAAAAACATATAGAGAATGATTTTCAGAATGTGGGGAAAATAAACCTAACAAATATATACCTTCTATTAAGTAAGAAAATTTCCCACTTCATGGTTGAGTGAAAAGACGTTTAGATATATTATGTGAAACAATATTTCCTTAATCTATTCAAAAAAGGGTACGATTCTTCTCAAAGGTTTCAAAATGAAACAACCATTTATATCATTGATAAAGAATTAAATTTATAAATAAAGGCACACCATGGTATTTTTTTTTTTGAAATGCACATTTCATAATAATTATTTTTGAATTATCCAAAAAACATGAAATAGAAACATTCCACATGTATTTTCAATAACTTACATGGTTAAACAGACACAATTTTCCATGATAATGTGTCCATAAAAATATATTTCAGTACAAAGGTGAGGGGTAGGGAAAGGGGGAAAGTAACACTACTATTCGACAAACTAAAAAGAGAAAAAGAAGAAAGATAATGAAAATTCCTAACTAACCCAAGAATATACCCATCCCCACACATAAAGTGTGAATTTTCCTCACTTTAATAAAAGTTAATATGGGATGGAAGGATAAAACCAGATGAGTGTCATTCATAGATTGCTTCTTGAACATGGATTTCATCAATTAGGTACCCTGAAATGGATTCATGAAAGTGCTTCAACCACTTCCAATTGATAGTGATTGTTTTCTTAGTTTCTTAATTTTGAACCTAGATAACACCAAATAGAGAGACATTTGTAATAGTGTATGGTCAAAAATAGTGGGAAGAAAGCTTACATGGATGCAAATTCAGCCTTTCATTGTAGAGGAGGACATTCTGCCGAATGTAGAACTGACAATGGAGGATGAGACAGTTGGAGGTTGTCTTGGTTTGCCTTTATAAATCTAAGAGTTATTTTATAAATCTCTTCTCATTTCCTCTTTCACATGAATCTACAACTTCATTTGAGAAATTAAATCAGAATTATTAGAATTGCATTGTTTAATATATCAATAAGCTCAGTGCTCAATCTCAATAGGCAGGTGACAACTCTTTCCAAACACTAGATAATATGGTGACATGCCAATGGGAGTTTTGAAAGTAGTACGGTAAGCCCCTAATGAATCATCAAGTCTAAGACTCCAATATTTTTTATTAAGTTGAACCATATTTTCAAGAATATATTTTACCCCCCAATTTTACACCTCAACATGACCATTGGTTTGTGGGTGACATTAATTAGACACTATATGACTGACCCCATTCCGACACAAAAGATATTTCATTGTTTGGTAGCAGAAATGAGAACCCTTGTCACTGATGATGAACCTAGGTAATCAAAACCTAAAAAAATTGAGGTTATTAAAAATTACACAACAGTCTTCGAATCCTAAGTAGTTTTTGATCATGCCGCTACCATTTTGAAACATAATCCTCTTATCTAAGAATATAAAGTTTCCCACATTTATTTATGGAATGGCCCCATAAAGTTAATTCCCCAAACATCGAGAATGACATGGAAGAGACAGGGTTTTTGTGACATTTATTTTATTTTAGATAAATTCCCCATTCCTTGATAGTGAGAAAAATATTCACAAAAATCATAGGCATCCTGAAATAATGTTGTCCAAAAGAGACTAGAATCAATGACCTTGCGAGCATTCCATTGGAAAAAAAAGTGGCCCCCGCAACCAGGAATGTGAAATAACCTTGGGACATAGTAAAACTCACTATCGAGATCACAACGCCTAAGGACAGGATCAACACATGTTCTCTAAAGACATGGGTCATCCCTAATATACCTATGTGACTCAGGTTTTAGATGGTCTACCTAGTTTTTATTGAAATCAATAGGAATGAAATATGCTACCAAATAATTTAAAATTTTATTATAACATGGAATAACATTTTGCAATTTGTTCAATTTCTCATCTGAAAACATGTCATTTATGATAATATAGGGGGACGAGTCAATGTCCAGGGATGGGTGGATCCTAATGATATGTTCAATCACCACATTCTCTACTCCTTTTTATATCTAATTGATAAATTTAATTATTGAAGGAGGATCATCGAGAAAATGTGACATGGTTTGGTTTTCTGTTTCTTAAGGAGATACCAGTGGGCTGCATGGTTGAAGAACACATTGAATTTGGACCCTAAAAGATACGACATGAATTTATCCAAGGAAAAAAGAATGATAGGAAATTATTTTTCAGTTGTGGTATATTTTTCTTGGGTAGGGTCCAAAGTATGCGAGATGTAGGAAATGACATGTGGAGTTCGATCGAACCTTCAAGATGAGACTTTCCCAACTACATAGTTAGAGGCATCATACATGAGATAAAATGGTAAATCCCACCAAGGTGGTAGGATTATCCGGGGTGATGTGAGACTCCATTTTATCTTATTAAAATATTCCTCACATTATTTATCACGAACAAATTCAGTTTTTAGAGCAATCAGGAGGGGGGAGTATAATTTTACTATAGTCATGAATGGAATGACGGTAAAATATATAATAACCTAGGAAATATCGTACAACCCATACATTTTTAGGGAATGGTAGGGATGAAATGAAACCAAATTTGATTTATCTACTTGAATACCATCCCCAAAAAGTACATGCTCCAAAACTATACCTTTTCTCAACGTGAAATGGATTTTTTCATAATTTAATACAACATTGTTTTCAATACAGAGATGTAATACTAAACCAAGACTATTGAAACATTCATAAATAGGGGATCTCTAAATAGGGAAATCATCCATGAATTTATCCATGGATTTCTCTAGGTAATCTAATGAAATACAAACCATGCATCACTAAAAAGTACCCAGAGAATTTCACAGACCAAATGGAATCATTCTATATGAAAATGTTCTAATAGGGAAAGTAAAGGTTGTATTTTTCTGATATATAATAGAAATATGGACATAAAATTATCCATAATTCCCTTCAATAAAACAGTAATGGGACTTCCCTTTAGCATCCCTAGAATCTGGTCAATGAATGATAATGGGAAATGGTCATTACTAGTGTGTTAGTTTAATCAGAAATAGTATATACAGACACACCAACAATTCTAAACGTGAGTTAGAACCAATTCATTATTTTAATTTATAATTACCGTAAGATAAGTTGTTTTAGGAACCACTTTTACTGAACTAGCCAATTGACTGTAAGAGATGGGTTAAATGATTCCAGCAACCTATAATTTTGATACCACCTTTTTAACACCATCTATGAGGTTTGTGTTCAATCAAGGTTTTGACTTCCTAACTTGTTTTCCCCATCATTTAACAATATATATTGTATACAAATTGATGGGATAATACTCAAAATGTCTACAAGTGTCTATATCAGGGCATGTTTATACTCCCTCAAAAGTTCATGCAGTCACAATTAATGCTCAGGAGGGAGTGAACTAGTAATGATGACATGCCACTTGTTTCTATTATCAAGATAAAAATATTTTAAATCTTGAAGCAGTTGTTTTATTTATAATTTAGGTGGATTTTGGATTGATGTGAGTGTGCCTGAAAGTGATATATCACCGATCTCATCTAACTTCTAAATGGTAACATCCTCAGATGAGTAATGAGATTTTCCAATTATAGCAGTATCATCGATGGTCAGTGGATCCTCAGTGTTCAAGAAACCATAAAGTCATAATTATGCCAGAAATTTCTCTAGAACACTACAACATTCAATTCACTATGAATTTCCAAGAATTTCATTTGATGATAAAAACTAAAAAATGGGATCGGGGGAATGAAAAGATTTTTTTTCGGGGAAGGGAGTGCGTCAATTGAATTAACAGAGAAATAGATGAATGTTTTCTTGAGGGTTTCTTCAAGGAATCAAGGATGTTAAAGAATAAAATCTCACCACCAAAACCTAAGAATAATGTACCATTATGAAAATTAATTATGGTTTTGGTAGTTTTCAAGAAGGTTATTCCCAATATAATCAGGTCATTTCCATTCATCCAATCATATTCCATTTTCAGCACATAAAAATTAGTAGAAAAAATTAAAATTTTCACCCCAAAAAGAACATCATCTAACACACTAGAGGGGTGTGTGGTACTTCAGTTGGCCATTTGAACTACAATTATAGTGGGTTTCAGTTACCCGACCTTCAATGTAGAGTAAATGGAGTGAGACATGACATTTATAGAATAACCTAAATCAAGAATATCATTGGAAAATTAATACTCCCCTATGGTGCATGGAATCGAGAATGTCTCAGGATCGATGCACTTAGTGGGAAGTTATTTATCTCTTCAATGATGATATGTTACTCCCCAAGCTCACATTTTTATCTTCATAAAGTCACATTTGGTGTTCAAGAAAAATCTTTTATAAACATGACATATCATGGGATTTTTTTTTCAGGAAATCTACCAAGGGGATGTTAACTTTCACTTTTTTGAAAGTTTCCATGATTTCCTTTTATGGTTTTGTTTCTTTTTATTTTCTTGGATTGGTGGACCTCTAGGTAAATGGAAGAAGAATGGTTGGGCTAGGTGACTCGTCAATAGAAACACTCTTTCCATCGGAAGGTATTCTCTAAGGATAAGGTTGTACCTCATTTGGATCATTTCCTGTGGTTAGGATGGTGGTTTCCTTAGCATGGGATGAATCTAGTGGAGGGGTCATATGGATTATATATTTTTTTCATTCTGAAGGGTGATGGAACTAACATCTCCATTATCCCTAGGGATAACTACTAGTTGAGAAGGTATTTTACCCAACCCGTGGATTTGGATTTCCCCCCACTGAGTTTGAAAGTTTGCCAAATTGGGTTTTTAGGTCTTGTATGGCAGATTGGGTGGTTTTTTGGAATTGGAGATTTTTTGTACCCATTTCATTCATCATGTATTATAGGCTAGTCTCGGGTTTGGGAGGGGTTTGTTGGAAAGGCCTTTGTTATGGTTGACTATTTCTTGGTGGTGGTGGATGACTACTCTTCCCAGTTGGTTCCATTATTTTTGAGGTTGGATTGGATACCCCCTTTCCTATAGGTTTAGTTTTCTTTCAACCAAGGGTTGGATGGGTAGTATGGTTCTTGCCTAAATGGTTGGTAATAGGGGGACCTAGAAATATTTCCTCACAACTATCAAATTTTCCCCTCAATTGATGAAATTTTTCAGAGTAGTGGGGGTCATAAGGACATATACCATAATGTATAGGAGGTGGAGATTGGGATTTCCCTCATAAAAGATCAAGTTATCAAAGAAGGGTACATACCTATTAAAAGATTATGTCCATCATCTTCTTGAATTTGGTATTTTTCACCTCATGGAAACCATGAATGGCTTCACTAGACCATGTACTTAATGTTTGAGTGCTCTTTACCATGTTCTCAATCAGGGTTATTATAGAAATTGAGGTCTTATCCAATAGTGCACCACATGTTGAATCATCGATCATATTTCGATCAATAGGGATTAAACCTTCATAAAAATACTGAATTAAAAGTTGATCACATATTTTGTGGTGTGAGAAACTTAAACATAAACTTTTAGAGAGTTTCCAAAATTCATGTATTGTTGCCCCTTACAATTTCCTTATACAACATATTTCTTTCCTTATAATAGAAGTTCAAGAGGCTGGGAAATATTTTTCAAGAAAAAGGCATTTCATGTCTGCCCCATCTCTAATTGGCGAATTAATGTATTAAATACAATATTTTGCATTGTCTAATATAGAAAATGGAAACTCCCTAAGTTTTACTTGTTCTTCATCAATATTAGAAGGTTTTAATATGAAATACACAATATGAAATTTCTTTAAATTTGTGGTGGATATTTATCCGTGAATCACTGGAATCTTGGTAATAAATGAATTAGACTGGATTTTATTTCAATCATGGGTGCCTCAACTTACTTTTGAATATATGTGGGTGGGATATCAACATCAGGTGAGGTTTGTTCATTTAATTTTAGGTTATTTTTAGGCATTTTATTAATGTTATGTTTAGTTTTAATGCATGTTTCGTTGAAATAAGTAAATGGATCTAGAAGAGTGTCGATGTTTTTTATGTCCTCTTTCAAAGGGTTCTCTTCTATGTCTTAGTATCGCTGATGTAGGATCCTCTCTTGTTTGGGTTCAATAATTGGTATGTATCCTAAAGTATAATTCTTCATACATTGAACCTAAAAAATAAATAAATCAGAACACAAAACTATAGGTAAAGGTATAGGATAAAAAAAGTATCACAAATTTTACAAAAATAATATAAAAAAACGCACTAAACCCCAAAAACTCTATGGTAATGATGCAAAAATTCAGCCACACTATTTTGAAATTTCAAATTTATAGTGATTTAAGGAAATATGTTTCGTCTAGGTTAGACCCTAGGTCATCTATCAATGATAATAGATAGGTTTTGGGAGTGTATTTTTAATAAAAACTAGTAAAGAAGGGGATGGTTTTGAAAACAATTTCAATAAAGTAACATAACTTAAAGAGTTATAATGTAAAAATACCAAGTGGGTTTTAAAAGATATGTAAAAAATAAGAGATCATTCTAAGTTACTAGAACAATCTATGAGTTCCTCATTCTTAATTAATTATTAATTTTTAGTGTAATCCTTTGGTTGAGGGTTAACCAAGATTTTGGGTACCTACTAGCTTCTTAAAATGATGCGATTAGAACTAATGCTTAACAAAATAATCATGTAGTCAGGTTCCATCCCCTTAGAATGATTTGATATTTTTTAGGAATATTTAAATCTCAAATGTTTGGGAAAGAAAATGATTCTTATGTCATCCAATCAGAACAACACAAGACAACCATTTAAAATCTCACACCAATCGGTTATGAAATAAAAAGTGTTTCAATTAAATGCATCAAAAAAAGTTATGATACATATTAAAGAACATTAAAACCACAATATAAACAAAAATAATAGTGAATTATGTGCCAAAACACCCTCTTCAAGTGTGTATCTCCCTCACAATGATCAGACACTGCTTAGCTCAACATCGGGAGGAGGAGGAAGCTCGGGTGGAAGTCCTTCTTAATTCATGATCCCCTAATGCGGATAAGGGCCTCCAGAACTTTTAAGATGTGGAGGAGACTCCTATAGGACTCCAAAATGGATGATATATTCTTCTGGTTCATACATAAAAATTATATTCTCTTGGTTCCCTTTTATATCCAAAATTGTTTGTAGTTTTGAGAACCCAGTTTTTGTTATACCACTTGAGTCTCTGTTTTGGGTTGGTATATTTCATTATAAAGACTTGGAAAAAAATTTAAAATTCGACCCTATATTTCTTTAATATCTCCATGTAAAATTTTTCTGCTATTGAATATAAATAAATGGAGATATAGTCATAATACCGAACCAAACCTCTGACTTCGTGCAGATTCTGTCCTCTGGACACAACAGTTCGGATAGACCCCTTAATGGAAAAAATGGGGCTTGGGTTCATTGAGATGTGTTGTAGTAGGAAAAGTGTTGGATTTTCCTACAAATATTCAGACCATTTGGAGACCCTAATATCAGGTAATGTTCAAAATAGTGGTTATATGTCGTTAGGATCCCATGCAGTTTGGCCAATTTTCCTTTTGGATCATATCTTGGGCCTCCAAATCACCTACACGTACAATGAAATTATCAATACAAGTAAAATTTCTTGTTTGAAAAGTGATAAAAAATAATTGAATCAATCATGAAGAGAAATTTTTTGTTATTTTAATAATTTTCAATATAAAACTAGTTTATCACAGTGGTGTAATGGTGAAAATGAAATAGTGTATCACTACACAATAATATAGCTAACCCTTTTATGTTGAATATCACGTTTCCAAGGATTTGGGTATATAAGTGATTTGGAGACACTTATTGGAACGTGATCTTATTGTTGTGGGTATATCCATTGAGATGAGCATGGCATTCATGGCAGAAATGAAATCCCACTAGGAAGAATATATCATTGAGTATAATAATTTATGTTCTGAAATGAATGTGTGGACTTTGAAAAATATGAATTGTTCTAAAATGTGTATATTTGAAAATATATTTTTTGTGGAATTTTTTAAATGGTACAATTTTATAACATTGTGGATTTTCAAATATTTTTGAACATGTGAAATGTTGAATTGTTGAAGGCATGGTTGTGGCAGTTGTAATGATAATGAATTTGAAATTTTAAGCCTGTAGTTATTAGAGAGTGAAACTTATGGATGTTTTTATGTCAATAGAAATGGACATAGGTTGCTATCGTAGAAACCAATTAGAGTATGCTATGGAAATGTGGTTGCACTGGAGCTCTAATTGAGTTAGTTTACTATTTTTTTAATAAATATCACCCTACTGATCCAAATTGTGTGGTTCTTGTGTTTTAGGATTTCGAATGCAATATCAAACATTTAATTAGAAGGATTCATGGTACAATTCTTCTATTTGATGGCTCATATGGACCACACAAGAAGGCCCACAGAATCTGTGAGAAAACAGGAACATCCATGAAGATTGAATTACATGGATTAATCCATAAGTGAAAATTCATTAATTATCTTCAAACATTTGGATAATAATGGAAGGGGTCTTGGATAAAAGTTCCAGGGCCCAACTCCAAGAACAAGGGGCCCAACTAATGCTTTGATGTCCAGCCAACCATTCTTTCTGAGAATTAAAATCCAGACACTATTCATGACATATCTAATGATTTAATCATCAGATCAATATTATATTTTTCAGTGTAAAATAGGAGATACAGGAGGCCGACTTTGTTGAAGAAATCATTCGGATTTTAAGGCATATTCCTATTCTAAAACCAATTCACATTTTGGACTTCAAAAAGTTTGTATTGAAGTGGACAAATTAACTTTTTTTAATCAACATGCCATAACATTGGCTCCTTAAGTCCTATGGCCACAAACGTTTTAGAGTAGATAGAGGAAATATTTATATACAACATGTAATAAGATTATAACTTGACATTCGTCTATCTCATTTATCAAATCGGCGATTCAAGTGGAGGGGATGTTTTGGAATGAAAACAACCGACAACATTGGGCTATAAATTCATCCCCCTCCTCTCCTTACAAAGAGTTGGAATTTCAGAAAAGAGGATAACATATTAGCACGAAAAAAGCCTTTCCATTGGCTTAGGAGGACCTGCCATACACATGTTTTTACTTGAGAGAACTTTCCTCCTCTCTTTGTTTTCATTTACTTTTGTGTTCTTCATTTTTGTAATCTTGTAAGTCTCTTTCTTTGTAATTCTGTTTTAATGAATGTTTCTTCTTAAATATCTATTATTCTTATCCACCTTATGTAGATTCATATTAATTTTATTAAAATATATTAAATACAGTTTAATCCCCTTCCCTTCTTTTTCATTCTAAATCAATATAATGTTAATATTTATTTCTGATCACCCTTTATGTGTGTGTGTTCAATGCACAAATCTTTTCTTATCCCGTTATTTTTGTTATATTTATAATTCATCACCATTCACATATATTACCAGATTAATAAATATATTAATGGATGAGTAAGTCTATTATTAGGGTGAGTGAAAATTTAGGTATGTTAAGTGATTGAGAGTATTTTCTCGATGAATATTATTCAAATTAACATTGTGTATATTGGACTTAACATGTCCTGGATTAATGACTTGTTTTTTTAACGTGTGGTTTTCATAGATTATTGGTACCATAAATACACTACCATCAACAAGATCTAATAGAGATTAGAACTATATGTTAAGTTAAGGCTTGTATTAAATCGTTATCACTTAGTAATTCCAATCAACATTATTCTGTGAAGTGAGTGTATATTTAAATGAAATATAAAGAAAAACTCAAGGATATCAGAATATTAAATCCCTAAAAATGAACTCACCCCAATATTTATAATTTTTTTAAATCAATCTTAATCAATTGTCCATTTTATAATCTCAATAAACAACCCCCCCCCCCGAATCAGAATACAATCAATTAAAAACAAACGACTATTAAAAATTATCATCGCTGAGGATTCAATGAAAGTGTTGCTATACACATTAGCAGAGCTTCAGAACTTTGACTGGTCGATAGGCGACAATCGACCACATGTTTCAAATGGCACCGTTTCTGGGGATGTTTCTTTAATTAGTCATTATTTACATGTTATTTAAAAAAAAGAAAAAAAAATTAAAAAAAATAAAAATAAAAAATCATCTTTTTCTTTCTTCCAAAATCTCTCTAAATTCCCCGTAGCCTCCCATAAAACCCCTCAGATATTTTTCTTCCTGAAATTTAGTGAAAACTTCTCCAAATTAAGAGGAATATTAGAGATAATCAACTCATTCAAGAACCACTCCTCGTCCAACCAGCTGAATTAAAAATGGCCAATCCTAGGTTACAAACCCTTAAATAACTTTCCACCCCTGATTTGAATTACCAACCTATTTTTATTCAATATCCAAACATATAATATTATTTTGAACTCAAATTGAGTTTGATTCATCTTCTACCTCATTTCCACGGGCTAGATGGTGAGTATCCACATCTCCACCTTAAAGAGTTCCAAGTGGTGTGCTCTACCATGAAGCCTCAAGGGGTTTCTGAGGAACAAATCAACCTCTAAGCATTCCGTTTCTCCCTAGCTGACTCTGCCAGGTCATTACTTTAATACCTCCCTCATGGTTCCATAACCACATGGAATGACATGAATCAACTCTTTTTAGAGAAATTCTTTCTTGCTTCTCATACTGCTTATATCCAAAAGGAAATAAGTGGTATCCATCATTTCCCAAGTGAATCAATCCATGTATACTCGGAGAGGTTCAAAAGGCTTGTTGCAACCTGCCCACACCACCAAATCCTTGAACAACTCTTGATCAAATATTTCTATGAGGGTTTATTGGCTATGGAGAGAACACTCATTGATGCCACAAGTGTCAGTGCTATTGTGGATAAGACTCCTACACCTGAAAGAGATCTCATAAGCAACATGGCTACGAACACACAAAAATTCCATACTCATGAAAATGCTCAAGTCAAAAAATCCCAATATAGTCAATCGATAGATCCGAACAAGATGACATATTGGATAATTGAGCTTACAGGTCTTGTGAGACAACTAGATGTGGCTACCAAAGCCCCAACTTCATATTCTCTACAATCAATGTTTTCTACACCTGTCAAAAACTATGGGATCTACAACTCACCAGATCATCCAACATACACTTGTCCACAACTTCAGGAGGATCAATCTGATTCATTTGGAGAAATGGAACTCAATTCAGCATAAGCTCATAGGAACACCAACCCTCAACAACTAGGACAGTTCATTAGAAACATCAACCAACCTCACTCTGAGCCCTTCTCTTCTTCCTATAACCATGGCCTATGATATGGTAATCCTATCTCTCATCCCCCTAAATTACATCTTCAAAACCCAAACTAGTTTCAATATGGTCAAGGTGTTGGTATCTTTCAACAACCTTACCCTTTTCTTCCTCAACTTCAAAGGATCAATCCTCCTCCGGGATTCGACTATCCTAGTGAGCCTTACTAATTCCCAAACCAATACAATTGCTTTCACAAGAACCAAAATCAAGGTAATCCCAATCTGGGACAAGCCTATTCTTCTAGGAAACCATGGGAAAGTGTTGTTGATGTTCCTGCCTCCTTCCCTGCTCTAGTCTCATGAACATTGAAACCCAAATTGGTCAACTTGCATCCCACCTGATCAAGAAACAACAATCAAATTCTTCCCAAATACTATATCAACCATTACCCAAACCCAAGAGTAATGTAAGTGAAATTTCACTTAGATTGGGAATTAAAATTACTATTCCATATGTTGAGTCCTCCAACCCTCTTTTGAATGTTGACCTAGAAAATGAAATGGAAAATAAATATTAAAAGGAACATGAAGCCATTTCCTCACCTCCTTCCATTCCACTTAAGAATCCAATTCCATTTCCTCAAGTCATATCTATGCCAAAGAAGTCCTTTGAACTCAATCCTGAAATGCTCAACATGTTTATATGTGTTGAAGTCAACATACCCCTCTTATATTCCATAAAACAAATTCTTAAGTATGTCAAGTGACTTAAGTAATGGTGCACCCATAAGAGGCAACTTAGGACCTTCGAAAATGTTTCCACCCTATAGTCTATTCCCATAAAATGAAAAGTTCTAGGGACATTTATGGTTCCATGCCAAATTGGATGTTCAAACTTTGATGATTCACTCATTGACCTAGGACCCACAAATAATTTCATTCTCAAATCCATATTATCCTACCTTGTTCTAGGTCCCTTACATCTGATGGGTGTCATCATTCAATTAGATAATCAAAGCACAACTAGTCCGGAGTGAATAATTGAGGATTTTCTTGTTCATGTGAATGATCTTATCTTCCCAGGTGACTTCTATGTCCTTGACATGGAAGGTTAGGAAACTTCTTTACAATCTCCTCTAATTTTAGGAAGACCTTTCCTCATGACATTTAAAACCATATTTGATATCCATGCTGGTATCTTATCCATGGAATTTTTTGACCAACTGGTCAAGTTCAATATTTTTCAATCCATGCGATACCCATCAGAGAATGAATCTGCATTATCTATCCATTCTCCAAAAAATATCTCTAAGAGTGTGTTGAATCCTAATACATCGTGTCCTTCTTGTTCTGCTAATAGAGAAGTTTTTGAATATTGCATCCCCATTAACTAAGTCATAAATAGAGAAGTTGATGTTGACATTACAAATGCAAAATTAATTTACCTTAAGGATATTGACAAATCATTAGAATCTCATCATGCCTCTGACCTATACTTCTCCAGCTTGGATGATAATGAGGATAATGAACTAGAATGCTCATTTTTTGATTCATATTTGTTTATCCAACATTCATCATTTACTATCTGTGATTTTGAAAATTCTATTATATGTGAGGTTAACCCTAAACAAATGTGTTTATCTTGTCCCAATGAGAGTGAAGGTTGTGTGATTTATTCCCTAATTAATAATGTGATCACTGGCGATATTGAGATTGTCCATTATTTGGAGAACAACATTGAAATAATCGATATTAAAAAATTTATTCATTCTTATGACTCCACTGATCCTCATTACTCAACATTGGTAAGTGATGAAATAAATAAGTCAAAAACAATTGGGATATCATACTCTGGTTTCATGTTATCTGTACCTTACATAAATGAACCATAAGAATTGAGACATCTTCCTAAATTTACAGGCATAGAAAACCATCTCTTGGTGGATAAAATCATTCATCACATTGATGAACCAAGAGAGGATAGTCATATGCTATTTCCACACCCGTTGAATTGCAAGTGAAACAACAAGGAATGGATGAAATTAGCCAATGAATCATCAGGCCTCACAAAAGAGAAGTTTTTCATGATGCACTTTTATGTAGAGAAAATACAGTGGCCACTATCAGACTATGGATAGTCCACTGCATCTATTTAGCTATAGAAAAATAAATTTAGTGCTTCTTGGGAGGTAACCCATGTTTTCTTTTACATTTATGAAATTTTAATTTCTTTTTAGTTTTTCATTAGATGAATAATGATTTTTCTTTTTCAGGTAACAACCCACAATCCTGGAACCATGTTGACTTCCATCGGATCCCCAACTTCTAAGTTGACCCTCCATTGGATGGATATGGCAACCCACCAAATCCAAACCAGGGGCACCTCTTTCCCTTTAACTCCTCTTCTCTCTTTCTCCCTCCCTCTCTTTCTTCTTCTTCCTCCATTATACTCATTTTATTTTATACCACTTTCCTCATCACATTTTTATTTAATCTTTTTCTTTTGTGGGGGTGTATAATTTAAAAACGTTGAAAAAAACTAAAAACAAAAATGGAAAAAAAGTCATACTTACTCCCCATCTAGTTTTGAATTTTTTTCCAACCTTTTTGGGGAGTCAATAGAAAGGTTTTCATCTCAAAACTTTTGTATTTTCATCATGGATTTGGATAAAAAACATTCTGTCAAAACCAACACATTTTGAATTCTAAATTCTTGATTTGGAAAATGATTTTACCAACCCATGAAGAACAACATTTGATTTTATGCCAAGGAAACCTATGGCCATATTTTTAAAATGAGTGTTTTCACCCCCATATGTGAGTATTGAGTTTGTGGACCATTGAGCTGAATTTCCTACTTTCGTGTGCATTAATATGATAGAGGCATTTTCTGAGCCACATGAGAATTATAATAACCAAATAGCCTCCCATTAACCATCCATTAATTATCCTTTTGAAAGCCCCATCAAGCCAATGAAAACATTTTCTTTGATAGCCATATTACAAGCCCAATACCTTATCCCACCTGATATCAACATGAATTTTTATTACATAATTTTTTTTGAAATTTACGTGTTCGGGGAATGGATTTCATTTTGGGTACCCTTTTTTTATTCCACTATGTTTTCAAATGCGTGACGACAAGCATCTATTTTAGTGTGGGGGAGAGGTTTTCCTTCTGTGCGGTTTAGGAATGTATATATGTTTTTCTTTTAAAATTGAAGTGTTCAAAAAAAAACAATCAATAAAAAAATTCAAAAACAAAATGAATAAAAAAATGAAAATAAGAATGGGTTGTGTCTTGGGTGGGTCAAAAATCACTCTTCCTAAACTTTTTATCTTGTTATAACTGTTTCAATTAGTGTCATGTGAAGATCAATCATGGGTTGGGAGATGAGTGTGAGATCTATTTCAAGTTCAAATTTCGAAAAAAGAAAAAAAATGAACACTTATGTCATTGGGAGAAGTTTTGTGTTTTTTAAATATTTCATCTTCTTATCACCCTAAAATTTTATTCCTCCTTTTTGTATTTCTTCACATAATCATGCCCTTGTAAATATGTGTTTTTATTTCCTTCCATGTCTCACTTCAAAAAAATGTGCTTTGATTTTTTTTCATTTTTGTGTTTTACCCCCTTCTTTTTCTATCTTTTTGATATCATCTTCCTACCACCCCATAGCCATAGAAAACCCACTTAAAAATACCTTTTTATTCTTGTTCTTTTTTTATAGGGAGTGGAAGCTGAGATCTCTTACAAACTCTAGGATTTTCACTCTTGGTTAGTGACTGAGTGAAGCTCCAAAAATTAATTTTATCATATTGAGTGGTGTAAGTTTTGTGTGCCACCATTTTCAATTTCTAAATTTGAGCATGAAAAAAAGAGTTGTTTTTAGAACATTTTTTCTGTAGAAATTTGAGGTGTAATTAAATATGGATGAGTGAAATATTCTAAACCTCCCCTGATTGGAGAAAACAAAATTTTCATATTTGTTGGTGAGTGAAAATGATTTTGTCATGTTTTTATATTTGTTGCACATGAGGACTTGCACAAGATTACGTGAGGGGGGAGTTGATGTTACTAATATTTTCATGATTTATTATATACTCCCTTTACTTATTTTATATGAAATGTGCATAAATTGTGTGAAATATTAATGTTTTAATACAAAGTATAATTTTTGACCATTTTTAGAAGTATTCCAATTGAGTCAGTTTATTGTTTTATACATACCTATCACCATACTGATTAAAATTGTGTGTTTATTCTTTTTTAGGATTCCTAATTCAATATCCAACATTTCATTAGAAGGGATCATGGTCCAATTCTTCCATTTGAAGTCTCATATAGACCACTCATGAAGGCCCACCTAATTTTTGAGAAAACTAGACCATCAATGAAGATTGAATTACACGACTCAATCTAGAAGTTCAAATTCTTTATTTATCCCAAAAAATTATGATAACAATATAAGGATTCCTGGATAAAAGTTTTTGGGCCCAACTCCAAGAACAAGAGTCCCAAATAATGCTCTGAAGTCTAGCCCACCATTCTGTCTGGGAATTAAAATCCTGACACTATTCATGACATATCTTATGATGTAATCATCAAGTCAAGCTGATAATTTTTAGTGTTAAATATGAGATACCTTCGGTAAACTTTTTTGATGAAATTATTCATATTTGAAGGAATATTCCTATTCAACAACCCAATTACATTTTGGTATTCAAAATGTTTTGATTGAAATGGACATATTAACTTTGTTTAATCATCCGGCCATAACTTTGGATACTTAAATCCAATGGCCTCCAAATGTTCAAATTAGACAGAGGAGATATATATGTACCACTTTTAAGAAGATATTATCTCTATATATGGCTATCTTATTTATCAAATTGGCGATGCAAGTGGAGGGGCAGTTTTGGAATGAAAACAACCCACAACATTGGGCTATAAATACATCCCCCTCCTATCATTGAAAATAGTTGACATTTAAGAAGAGAATAAAACATATTGGCACGACCAAAGCATTTCCAAGGGATTTTGGGGACATTACATACTCATGTTTTCACATGATATACCTTTCCTCCTCTCTTTGTTTTTATTTACTTTTGTGTTCTTCATTTTTGTAATCTTGTAAGTCTCTTTCTTTGTAATTTTGTTTTAATGCAAGTTTCTTATTTAATATCTCTTATTCTCATCCACATTCTATAGATTCATATTAATTTTCTTAAAATATTTTAAATATAGTATAATCCCATTCCCTTTTTTCTTTCTATTTCAATGTAACGTTCGTTTTTAATTCTGATCACCCTTCGTGTGTGTGTGTGTGTTCGAAACACAAATCTTTTCTTATCCCGTTATTTTTGTTCTATTTATAATTTATCCCCATTAACATATATTACTGGATTAATAACTATCTTAATGGATGAGTAAGTATATTATTTGGGTGAGTAAAAATTTAGGTATGTTACGTGATTGCGAGTATTTTCTCGATGAATACTCTTCAAATTAACATTGTGTATGTTGGGCTTAACATGTCAGGGATTAATGACTTTTTTTGTGTAATGTGTGGTTCCCACGGATTATTAGAACCATAAATACATTACCATCAACAATATCTAATTGATATTAGAACCCTATGTTATGTTAAGGCTTGGATTAAATCCTTAACACTTAGTAATTCCAATCAACGTTATCTTGTGAAGTGGGTGTTAATTTAAATGCAATATAAAGCAAAGCTCACAGATATCACAAGATTAAATACCAAGAAAGGAACTCACCACGATATTTATAAATTTTAAAATCAATTTTAATCAATAACTCATTTCATAAGCTCTTCAATCAAACCCCCCATAATAATACAATCAACTAAAAGAAAGCGACAATTAAAAAGTATCATCACCGAAGATTCAACCTGAGTGCTGGTATACACATTAGAAGAGCATCAGAACTTTGACTGGTCGATAGGCGACAATCGTCTGCGTGTTTCACTATCGTATAGAGCAATAGGAGTAATCTATGAAAATGTGGTTTCACTGGAGCCCCAAGTGAACTATCAACTAGTTTAGAGCAAAGTGAAATATTTCCATGTTGTGGAAAGTTGGAATAGAATTGATGACCCAAGGCATGTGGATTACTCGGTTTAGTTTCAAATGATGAACCCACACATTTTTCAGGGTGATTCAGAACCAGAAATGTTATAGGAACGGTTAAAAAGAATGAATAAGATATTTTAATTCTTCGGAACACCAAAAGAGTTTATATTGAAGTTAGCCACATATATGCTGGAAGATATTGCCCATCAGTGTTGGCAGTTGGCTGTCCATGATGGAACAGACCAAGGTATGACATGGGTGGTTTTTACAAATTATTTAAAAAATAATTCTACCCTCATTAATTCAAAATTCCAAGTGAAATAGATTTATTTAGTTTTAATTAAGAGGAAATGTTAGTAACAGAATATGAAGTTATGTTTATGAACTTAGTGTGGTTTTCACCTGAGGTGGCGAGTAGTAAATAATTGAAGGAATGTGTTTTTGAAGTTGGGATAAGGTATTAAATTCATTCTAAAATAGAGGTGTTATAAATAAGTGATTACCTATAAATTTTGAAGAGAGAAATAACAACATAAAGGGATATTTTGGGGGATAAAAGTGGGTGAATAATGTTAGTTCCCATGAGAAAAAATGGGAACTCTAGCACTAGTAAAAAGAGGAAAAGGGACACTTATTTACCCGGTGGGATTATGGCTCAAAATCCGATGACAAGATTAGTAAAAATTCATCCAAAGCCTTAGAGTAAGACTAGATGTTTTCAGTACGGCTCTACGGTCCATATCAAGTGGTATGTATGTCACAACCTTGAGAATGTCATATGTATAAGTATGTGGGGGAATATTCCGTGTTATTTTAATAATTCTCCATGGACGAGTATTCGTGGTACTTTTAAGGGGTCGTAAGAATCCTATGCCTCAACAAGATGAGGGAAAAATCATACCCCTCACCAGTAGAGTAATGTTAGTCATAATGATTCAAGGAACACCACAACTACTCAGTAGGGAAATAATGAGTAGAGTGTGGTAAGAAATATGTTGTTTAGAGCTAAGAAGGTTATGGTGGATGATAATTCGAAACCATCCACAATGCAAGGTACGATTATTTTAAATTCTACCTTGATGAAATCATTGTTTGATATGGGTTCTTCGCATTATTTTATTGCATCATGTGTTGTCAGTATGATGGGTTTAACTATGGAAACAATGCCTTTATTTTTAAAAATCCTATCTTCTCTGGGTCAAAGAGAGTGTTGAGCCTTCTAGTATAGAACATTTTTTATAGTAGTGGATGGGGTTGAGTAAACGTGGGATTTCTCAGTGCTTGAGATAGATGCTTATGATATAATCATGATAATGGATTAGTTGGAAATGTTTAAGGTCTACATCAACTATTACATGTGAATGGTTAGTTTTATGATTGTTGATGGTCTCGAACACCTCTTTAGAAGTTAGAAAAATGCAAATCTAGGTACTATAGGCTGGTTGGAACTAGTTGTTGGCATGATCTTGTATCGGTTAGCGGTGTTGTCCGTGGCATAAATGGAAGGAGTTCAACATAACCTTTTTCTTGATGTTTTTGATTAGATTATGGGTGGTTTTCCCAAATAATTCATAGGGTTTCCACCCCTGATAGAATTGGATATTATAATTGATCTCTTTTCGGGGGCTGTTATTATCTCACTTTCATCTTACCATATAGATCCAATCAAATTAATTGAATTGATAGTTCATTTTGATGAGTTAGAAGATAAATGGTTCATATAGACTGGCACATCTCTCTAGGACGCATCATTCTTGTTTTCTAAAATCGCAGATGGAAATCTACAACATTGTGATGATTATCATAGGATAAATCAAGTTACAATAAATAACTAATAACCAATTCCACACATTGATGATTTGTTTGATCTGTTTAGGGGAGTTGAGTGGTTCCATAATATTTAATTGAAGTTAGTATATCATCAATTATGAGTTTGGAAAGAATATATCTCTAAAAAAACCTTCAAAAGAAGATATTTCCATTATGAATATGTGGTTATGCCATTTGGTCTGATGAATGCACCCTTAGTTTTTATGGCACTGAGTAATTGAATATTATAGAAATATCCAGATTCTTCTATAGTGGTATTTTTTATTGAGATATTGATGTATTCTAGGACAAGGGTGGAGCATGAGAAACACTTTGTGATAGTTTAGGGGATCTTGAGTTATCATCAGTTATATTACAAATTGTATAAGTGTGATTTTTGGATAATAGAAGTAAATTTTATTGGCCATGTGATTTCTGAGAATGGTGTTTTAGTTGATACAGAAAAGGTAGAGGTTGTTATTTCATGGAAACTGCAAAAGAATGATTTCGAGATAAAGAGTTTCCTTGATCTAGATAGATATTATCGATGTTTTTTCATGATTTCTTATTATTGACATCACCAATAAGAGAATCGACAAGGAATAATTTTCTATTTCAATGGAATTAATAATGCCATAAATCTTTTATAGAACTTATGTGTCTCCTTAACATAGAACCAATATTGGTTTTTCTAGAACTAGGGAAAGGGTACATGGTGTATTGTGATGCATCAGGATCAATGTTTTGGTGTGTTCTCATGAAATGAGATCATGTGGTTGTGTATGGATTGAGGCTATTGAGGTTTCATGTGAAGAAGTACCCAACACATGATTTGGAGTTAGTGATAGTGGTTCATCCCTTGAAAATATAGCATCATTACCTATTTGCTGAAAAATACACAGTGTTTACCAATCATAAGAGTTTAATGCATATTTTCTCAAAATTATATTTGAGCAAGTGGAAACTTATATGGATGGTATATCTCTAGATGTTCGATGTTGACTTAATATATACAATGGGTAAGGGAAATTCAGTGGTAGATGAAATAAGTTAGAAGTCTTATGCTCATGTGGTGAAACAGACAACATAACAGTGGCATTTGATGTCAGTCATAGCCGAAATATAGTTGTAATGTTAGGACCAAGGTGGTATAGAAGTCTTATTTCCGATCTATATGGTTCTTAACTTGGTTGGTCTGGTTAAAGAGGCACAAGAATCTGATTCTGAAGGAATGGAGAAGAGGTTGAAACTCAATGGCGGGGAGACAAAAGAGGGAAGTAATCTGAATGGGCATTTAGTTTTGTGTTTTAGGAATCAGATGGTTGTACTAGTGGCTTATTATGAGGAAATTATATGCGCTTATCATCAGTCTAGATGGGTAGTCCCACTAGGAATTTATAAAATGTATAATACATTTAAAACATAATTTTGGTAGGCTGGTATGAAGAGGACATTGATAGAGTTTATTTCGAGATGCTAGATTTCTCAGAAAGTCAAGGCAAAGAATCAACAACCAATAGTTATGTTGAAGTCATTACTGATCCCTATATAGAAGTGGGAATATATATAAATGGATTTTGTTATAGGTCACCCCTAAAAGTCTTGGAAGAATGATTTTATATGGGTGATAGTGGATCAACTCACAATGACGATCCATTTAATCCCTATTCGTGAATCTCATACAGTAGAGGATCTATAAAAAACTATATATGTGAAGTTTTAAGGAGGCATGTTGTTTTTTTGTGTATCCTATAGAGATCCAAGGTTCACACCTCATTTTTTAAATCCTTATAGTAAGCCCTTGAGACACAATTTTCATTGAGTATGGCATACCATCCTTTGATGGATGGTAAATCTGAGCGGTCGATATAAACTTTTCAATATATTTTACAGGCATGTGAGATGTATTTTGGTGGCTCATGGGAGGATCACTTATCGTTGGTGGAGTTCTCTTATAATAATAGTTATCAGAACTCGATACATATGGTTCCATTTGAAGCATTGTATGGGAGTCATTGTTGTTCTCCACTATGTTGGGTAGAAATAGCTAAAACATCATTGCTTGGGATGAGCCTTTTCCAAGAGACTATGGTGAAGACCATGTTGATTTTGAAGAGAATGGAGATGAATCAATGTCATCATAAATCATATAAATACCACCGTCAATGTTCGTTGTTGTTGGAGGTGGGTTCTCATTTGTTTTCGAGATTCTCTCATAGGGTTGGACACCGTTGGTTTGGAAAATAGGGAATGTTATCTCCATGGTATATTGGACCTTTGGCGACACTTGAGCGGGTTAGAGAGGTGGCATATAGGTTGGATTTTCCAGCACAGTTCTGGGTGGTGCATAATGTATTCTTGGTTTCTTAGTTGAAGAAGAACTTCCAGATCCTCACCATGTGATTTGATGGGATCATGTTGAGATAGAGATGGATGCTTCTTCAGTGCACGTGGAAGTGTGGAATGTGGATATACAAGAGAATGTATTGCATGGTAAAAGAATTAGTCTATATCTGGTTTTTTGAAAACATGTTTAAAATCAAGAAGATACATTGGATTAGGATAAATAGATGGTCTATTAGTGGCCCAAACTCTTTCGGAAAAATGTTGGTTCTCTTCATTCTGAGGATGAAAAGCCCAATTTTGGGGAGAATTTAGAACCCCTAGTTTGATTTATGTAACATTTTTTATAAATTTTTATTTATTTAATGTGGTTGGGTAATGTTTGGGAGAGTTTGGTAAGGTTTCATATTGGTTTTGGGGCTTTTCTAAGGGAGCACGGTTTAAGCAGGGTTAAGGGAAAACATGCAGGATCTTCCATAAACCATGAAAGTGGAGGAAGTGGGATTCACATAGTTTTTTCATGGTTTGTATAACCGTGAGAGAAAATAGTGCAGGGTTCCTATTGAAGTAGTAGCATGTTCATAGCTAGCGCATGACTTTCCTAACCATTCAATCTAACCGTGAAAAACATTAAAAAGAAGTTTTCAAAAAACAAGACCACTCGAGATTTGTCCTAAAATCCTTATATCTTCTCCCATATGAAACCTAATTAGGATTTCATGTTCTCAAGGGTTGTTGGGGATATCCCACTCATTTGTGATGCGATTAGAAGGGGTTTCAAGGTGCGGTAAAGGTAATTCTATTTCTTTAAGCCTCCCTCTTGGATCCTTCTTTGTTTTCCCTTAGATATAGTTCTAAATATCTCTCTCGATTTTACATATCTACTTCTATAGTAAGTATATCTAGGATTTTTTTCCTAAATTATAAGTTTTGTGATTTCTTATGTTAGGAAAATCAATCTAAGGAGGTTTTCTGGATGTTTTACCTAGATTCGATGTGCGGTTGTGCAGTGGATCAATTTCACCAAAACCCTAAGTTAGGTGGCATTACAATCGTCTCCATTTTGATAGAACTGGAAGGATTTAGATTCAATTTAAAGGTTTATGCATGAAATTTATGATGTTTGTGATGTTTTAATCTTGTTAGATACCCATTTTGTAATGATTTGAGGATTTTGAAAAAATGGGTTACAGTTGTGGAATGGGCTTTGTGGTGTGATTTTTCAATGATTATCTTAAAATTGTTGTCTTGTTTGATATATGGAAAATGGGTTCTTAAAAATGGATTTCAGTATAAATATTTTTATTGAAATTTAGTTTGTAATAAAAAATGTTTTATGGGTGTTTAAATAAATGGGTGATTTATTGAAGTGATTTGGCAGGTTGTGGAGATTGTTGATTTTCTTGTTCTTATGGTTTTGGAAAAATGTTTTTTTATTTATTGGATTATGTGGTTAATTATAAATTATTAGTGATGGGTAGTGGGTGTGAAGAACCACCATCAAAAGGGAAGTGGGCATGAAGTACCACTATAAAAAGTGGATGGGTTTGGAAATAATGTTCCACCAACAATGGAAACACCAAGCTCACGTGTGTGTTGTTGGGTGTGAGTGTGAAACTTGGGATTATGGCGGGGATGTGCATAAATACATGCTAGTTAGAGTGGTTTATGAAAAAGTGAAATGGGAAATGACTTGTTTGGTTGCTTTCCTTGGAGTTTTATGATTTGGGTAAATTTCTATAGGAATTGAGGTGTTTGTATTATAGGTAATTGTCAAACTATTTATTGGATTTATATAATTTATTAAATAAATTGTGATAACATGTTCTACCCTAGTGGTGTGTGTAGATATTTCATTTAGGGAATACCAACTGAGTATTATGAATCACCCCATGCAATGACACTTTTTTTCTTTTTTAGATGTTTTATTCAGAGACACAGGTAAGGTTAAAGGAACTCACTTCCTTAGTAGTTCCTCATGATGTTAGGATGGTTTTTTGGGGCTTGGAGCTCGGATCAGGGCACATATATGTGGAGATTTGTCATAGGTTCTTTTGGGTATTATTATTAGGTTTCCACTTGGTAATCTAGTTCTGGATTATTGTTTGTTGTTTGTATTTTTATTTTGGTCTTGTGGAGTTGTAAACATTGTTGACATGCATCATGTAGTTGTGGTTGGTTGACTTTTTCTAAGGGAAAATAATTCCCCAATTGTTCTTGAAGCCCTCAATATTTATTTACAGCATTTGGCGCCTTTGGAACATCACCTAAAGCCAAGTATAATCTAAGTGGATTCTCATGTAAATGAGGAAGGGGAGGGACATTACATTATCATAGGCATGTATTGGCTTTCTCTACATAAATCCCATATCAATTTTTGAGTAATAGAAGTAATTTTTTCTATTCCCAACCAACCTATGATATTCTATTAATGTGATGATAAGTATGAACTTCTTATGGAGATGAAATCGATTGCATGGGTCTTAATTACAATAGAGAATGGGTGATTATATTAGGTGGTTGAGGAGAAACTCAACATCAATGATATTCTTATTGTTCAATAATTTTTTATGTATTTTCAAAAGATTTTCCAACTCTTCCACTAAATCATGAAGTTTTTTCTTCAATAAAACCCATTCTGGGTTCCATAACAATTTAAAAGACTCCCAATAAAATAAACCAAAATGAGTTGAAGTAATTGAAGAAGAAACTCCATGAGATACTTAATAATGGATTCTTTCATTCAATTGGTTCAACTCGAGGACAAACTATTGATTTTTTAAAATAATGATAGATTGATAAGACTCTTCATTTATTATTGGGTGGTAAACTAGATCATAATCAAGAAAAAGTATCATCTACCCCTTATTGATGAACTATTTGATTAACTTAACATAGATCGATACATTTTCAGGATGTAAATTCATTCTGGATATCATCAATTAAGGTTCATGAAAGGTGATATACCCAAGAGAAAATTACATAAAATGTATACACACTATAAATATATAGTTATTACATTTATTCCAACTAATTCCGCTATATCTACACTTATTTTATAAATATATTCGTTAAAGATTTCCTTGATTAGTTTTTGGTTTTCTCTATACATGATATTATTTTATATTCAAATAGAAAGGAAGAGAATGAACATCACCTGAGAATTATACTAAATACTATAAGGAAGGAGAACTATATAAAAAATTTATAATTGTAATTTTAGCTACAAATGGTGTCTTGTTTGAGGTATTTAATGTCAAGAGAGGGTATATAGGTAGATCCATCAAATATGGAGTCTATTGAATGTTTTCATAGATCAACCATGACAATTGAGATTTTTAGTTTTATTGGTCTATCTAGATATTATTGAATGTTTTTGGAGAATTTCTCATGACTATATAATCCACTCACCATGTTAATTCGAGAAGAAGTGATGTCCCATTGGATAGATGAATGTAGAGAAAATTGAAAGGAATTGATGATAATATTAGTTATCACACCTGTTCTTAGATTAATCTATAATGGAGAATTGTTTTTTATATATAGTTATGTATCAAAGAAGGTATTGTTATGTGATCTTATGTAGAATTACATTATTATTGAGTATAACTCACTTTAATTAAAGGTTCTTGAGAAAATGACTCAACTCATGATTTAGAGTTAGATATGGTAATTTTTTGTTAAATATATGGATCCATCATCATTATCGAGAAATGTGTGATATATATACTGATCAAAAATATTCAAAGTATATATTAACATAGAAGGTGTTGAAAATGAGCTAGATAAGATGGTTGGATCTAATTAATGATTATGACTACTCAATACATTACCATCCTTGAAAAAAATATAACACATGCTTTGAGATGAAAGGATCATGCTAGCTTATACAGGAAAAGGATCACAAAACATCCTATATTTTTGGACTTTTAATAGATTGATATGGTAATCCTGAATGAAGGGGAAAAATATTATCTTTATAAATTAAATCATCAACCATAAATCCAATTTATAAATAAAGAGACATATAAAGAAGATGTAAATCTATAAAAGTAGGTTATAAATGTCTATATATATGACTTTGATCCTATTGGAATGACAAGAAACATGATCTGTGTACATATTCCATCCATAAAAAACACAAAGAATGTTTTATTAGTGGAATCCCATTGTTCTTAATTTTAAATTCATTATGCATGTATATAGATATATAATCATTTGAAAGATTATTTATTATGGGATGTTTTAAAGGGAGATATCATAAATTTTTTTTTCTTGATTCTTGGTATGTCAATAACTTAAGGATGATAGAGTAAAGTCTAAGGGGATGTTACATCCACTACCCATTCTACAATGGGAATGGGAAACAATCACAATGTATTTTGTCTTTGGACTCCCTAAAATATATAAACGGCATAATACTATATGGGTTATGTAAATCAACTTAATTATTTGGAACATTGCATCCCTATCAGAGAGTATTCTTCTCTATATAATATTTCTAATATATACATAATATTTTTAATGTTTCAGGGAGTATAAAATTCAATTTTTTCTAGTCAGGATCCAAGGTTTAAATCAAGTTTTTGACAAAGTCTGCTACAATATCTTTATATAAATTTTAGTTTCATCACTACATATCATCCTAAAACAGATTATATTTTGGAGAGATAATATAAAAACCTAGAAGATATGTTGATATTTTGTTCTATATGTTTTAGGAGTTTGGAATCATCACCTTCCTCTAGTTTCGTTTTCATATAACAAAATATTTCACTTTAGAATTTAGTTGGATCCTTATGATGTCTTGTATAGAAATAAGTATAGAGATCCAACATGATGAAATGAATTTAAGGAATAAATATATTGGAACTTGAAATAGATGAATAAATGGTAGAGAAGTTTTGATCTAATAAACACCACTTAAGGGTGGCACAAATTCAGTAGAAAATATATGTTGGTGATTATTAGTGTGATTTGAAATTTGTAGATGGTGATATGGTGTTTCTGAAAATATCTCCATGGAACAAGGTAACAGGGTTCGTAAAAAATTAAAAACTAAGCCCTAGATACATTATTCTCTTCGATATTATTGATCATATTTTTTTAATAGGTTATCATTTGGAAGTTCCACCAAATATCTCTCATGTTCATGATGTGTTCTATACATATTTATTGAGGAAGTACATACCTGAACCTTAACATATATTGAACTCAGATTTTAGTCTATTGGAGAAAGATTGTTCTTATGAGGAACAACTGGAGTAGATTATGGATCATACAGATAACATTCTGTGAAAGAAGACCACTCACCTTGTCAATGTATTGGGGTGAAACTACCAGTTTGAGGATACTACATGGGAACATGAGGGTATGACATGGTATAAGGGTCCTCATCTATTTGTATCAGCAAGATAAAATTTTTATGGAAAATTTTATTTTATCGGGGTGGGGGTAGAATTTAACACAAGTTATTATGATTTTTTTTGAATAAATTAATTTTCTTAGAGAACTTGTATTATTCACAAAACCATGTTTTAATGAAACATAATAACTATTAATATTAAAATTTTAAAAAAACCATTATTAGCTAGCCATTAAAATCTCTGGAATTAATTGGATTAACAAAATTTTAAATATTAAGTATAAATTTTTATAGAAATAAAACATATTGATAAGAAATTCTTAATTTTTAATAATGTATTTATATGCTTCAAAAATAAAATTTTTTGAAAAAAAATTCTACATGAATAAAATTAATTTTTAAAACTTTTATAATATTAAATTAATAAAATAATCTTAATTTTTTTAAAACCCTCATGTAAATATTACATTAGGGTTAATTTATTTTATTTTCTAAAAATATTAATGTAACACCCCAAGATTCTTTGAGAATTATTCTTTTTAATTTCTTTGATGTCTTTTGTTGTACGCTACACCATGATTATATTGCACTATACCCAACATAGTATTAGTTTGTAGAATACACAACACTATTCTTGGCTTGTATTACACGCAAGAGCAACCTTCCTTGATAGCTTGTGTTGTATGAAATACGGAGTTTCACTAAATAATGATATACTATTAAAATATTATATAAACTAGCCATTATAAATAGTGATACTGAATATTTGAAATTTATAAATTTTATATTTCAAAATGGACTTCATTTTCAGATTCTAAATATCGAAATTAACCTTGGGCGATTTTTTGGTTTTTTTTCAAAAAAACATTCAATTTTTAATGAATAGTGAAAAACATTGAGGTATAGTTTAAAACAGAATTTTTATTTAAATAATTATTTATTTCAGTTAAATTTATTTTAGGTCAAATTTGATACATAATACCTATATAAGTTCAATGTAATTCATTGGATTCATTTTATTATAATTTGAGATATATGAAAATTTTATTGAACTTTTTACCGTCTTTTACCCACCTCCTAAGAGAATTTTCAAATTTACATAAAACATAATTTTACCACATCTGTGAGTTGAATTTCAAAAATCTGAGAGACACAGTTAATATGAAGGATTAAAATTTGGTTCAATAAGATAATTTTTTTTTTGTGAATAGTAATTATTTACTTTTATTTACCACGGTTAAAAGTAAATAGGGTAATTAAGGGTAAAAATGATATTATAATTACCCTAAAACATGTCCAAATTCTATTGGATAAGTTTAATTCGAACAAAAACAACCGTAGGAAAAAAATATTGCCATTTAGGTCCACTTGGATAAGATTAGGACACTTATTATTATTTTATTTAAAGAAGAGTTAAAAGAGTTAAAATCAATGTATAATAAGTAAAACATTTTTAATATAGGGTTATAAATAAGATTAATTAGACTATAAATATTCATTAGAAATATAAATATATTTTCTAAATTATGGTATTTTATTTATAATTTTTAGACATTAAATAATTTATTTTATTTATGACACAATGATGATGCAGGAATTACCTTAGTAAGGAAATATTAACATAATTGATATTATAAATATCCAAATAAATGAAATTTGAGACTTTTTATAAATTAAAATAATTTTTTAGGTTAACATGACTTTTTATTAAAGATTATATTACATTTTTTCGAACTAATCATGCTGTTATGATTTTCAAAAAAAATCAATTACCAAATAGTGTCAAAATTGACATAAAATTGTTTTTAAAACAAATATTATATTATTAATTGTTATTATATTCCTAGAAATCTAAGGTTCATCCAAATTACATAGATAAGGTTATATATTTGAATAATGAACCACTTGGGGTTATTTTGGCTTGTTATAGTAACTTTATTAACCATATAGAATAAGAAAACAAGAAGACACGGTAAACGTTAAATTATTTAACTTAGAGTTAAATCTAAATGATAAGGTTAAAATAGTAACCTAAAATTGTCTAAAACATATTGATTGAGCATATTTCTACCCATAACCACTTTAACTTCCAAATAAGTCACTTTTTTCCATTATAAACCGAATATGACTTTGTTATAAAGTAATAATTTATGTTTTTCCTAAAGTGCCCCTATCCTCCCTTAAAAAAGGGAACCTCCTCCCTCTTCTATTCACACAATTTTGAGCCTTCAAGCTCGGAAACCCCATGCCAATTTCCCTTCTCAACTTCCCTAGAAACTTTATAGAGGTTATTTTCTCATAAAAATACCCACTCTAGTGCCTTAAGAGGAAGCTTAAAAGAGGTGCGTTGAAGAAGAGGTAATCTCTTCTACATATTTTTTCAAGTTTATTTCTTCATCAACATATTCTTCTTTAGTTGTTTCATTATAAATTAATAACCTAAGTATCATTAATATACTAATATGTTATTATAAATATGTGAAAACCCCATTTCACCTTCTATCCATCCTATAGAAAATGAAATCACCACGCGTGCGTACATACACAATACCGTCTCCACGCCGTGGTGTAATCTATTTTTCCACAACCACCTTAATTGGATGGGTATAATGGTGTAAACAATAACTATATATGGTTATTATAACATCATAATTATTATGAGATATTATATCATCCCCTTCAATTCCATTCAATAATTATGGGAATGATATCATCGCTCCTGCATACGTACATATTACTGTCTCCACGACGCGATTAGATTCATTCCCCATGTTAACCATTAAAGAATGATTATAAAGTATATATAATGAATAATAATGAAATATATTAAATAATTAAGCTAATGGATATATATAAATATATATATATATATATCATCTACTTATTTTCATTCAAGTCAATAAGGAATGGAAAACAGTGTTCATGCGTACGTACGGCCTGCCGTCTCCATGAACGGTGTATTTCATTTCATTCATCTATATATTATATATATATATACTAAATATATATGATATATAAAACATGATTTAAATTTTTTATGTATGTAAATTATGATATAACTAATAAAATTATCAATAACAACATGTCCAAACACGTACGATAAATAAAACGATTTTTCCCAAAACACTGCTTTTACATGGAATTTACAAAAGAACGGGTAATATAAAGTCATAAGTGAACCATATATGATATCATAACAATGAATATGATTCTGTAATAAGTAAATGACAATATTTAAATCATTATAAAGGAGGTTTAGATATGTACAAATCATATCGGACCTAAGGTGAGGGATAATTATTGCAATCTCGTTCTTATTTGAGATTGTTTTTTCGTAAGTATTTACTAGGGTTATATTTTTCATCCATGTCCATAAAAATGATTTAATAAAGTGTTTAATATTCTTCCATATATTTTTAAAGTCATGTTTACCCCTCTTGACTTTTACTTTGTGTTATGGAAGGAGTCTTTCTTTTGTTTACTGTACATGGTACTTTTTGACTTTTCCGTTAAAAGTAGGAGGAGAGTGTTTTTTTAACATATACGGTTTGAATGGATTTTTACGATTTTATAACACCTTATTTTCATGAATCTTACTCTACAATATTTCCTGACTATTTTCAACAAAATAATTTTCTTTTAAAATTGCATGGCATTTTGTGAAAAAAAAATGTTTCTGAAGAAGAAAGGATATTTTCCTCAAGAATTCCTTTCAACTGTTTTATCAAAAAAAATTTCCATCTAAGATGACATTATTTCATATTGTATGTTTCAAGTATAATGTCTCCGTGATTTACATGGTTTTACTTTTCTTATGATGAAATGATATCTATTTGTTTTATATGGATTATGTTATGATGGTATGATGTTTATGAAACCCATTTTATTCTTTCGGTTGTGAGGTATGATTTATGTTTATGTTGTGTCACATGTAAGAATGATTTTATTATGAGATGGGTGGGACCTACATCTTCCTCCAATGCATTGGGTAAATATTTACATCTCATGAGATAGCCATGGATGGAACGGTAAGTTAATCCGGTTTAGTGATACATGACTGGAACGAGGAGTGAACTTGATTCAGTAATAGACTTTGTCCACTATGATGGTCTTGGAAGTAATTCCTTGGATACTATGGAAATAACATCTTGTGCTTAATGGTTTTCCACAATTAAATGTTTTATTCCCATGCTATTTTATCAATATTGATGCTCCTTTATGATCTATGCCTTAGGTACTACCATGATTTATTTCACAACTCAAGATTTTGACGTTTAAACTTTATGTTCATATTTTGAAGTTCAAATGTATATGGATTGTTTTATTTTCTATATTCTTACCCTTACAGAGCATTTGAGATCACCATTTATATGTTTTCTTTTCCCCAGGATATAAAGAAAGGTTTTTGGTAAGAAAAAAGGGAAGATTTTTATGGGAGATGTTGAAGGTAATTCACCAAGACTAGAAGATTATGTTCCTTGTTTCCAAAGACACTAAACTATTACGATCCTTTGATGTCTATTTTTTTATTCCGAAAAATTAATGTAATTTCTATGTACGTCAAGATTTGGGTCTCTATAGTTGGTATCAGAGGAAAGGTTTACTTAACCTTTGGAAACCAGGATCTGAAAAACTTTAGTGAGATCCCTAGAGATATTTCTAAGGTATGTATAGGGATGTCCATAAGGTTTTGTATAAGTTTAGGTTATATTCCAAGAATTATGGTAACGATATGAGAATTAATCCTAAGATGTTATATATTTAAGGTAACCCCCCTTGATTATGTTTTTTCCTCTCACAATATTCTTTTTGGGTTTTAGAAAATGGCTGGAAACATGAAGATTCACGATAATGGAGGATATGATGGACAATGGAATGATATTATTCATGAGAAAACAAATGAAATTGGATCTGGAAGTCCACATATTGTTATTATGAATAATCATTAATCTCATAATATGATCAATAATCTCATCTTTGGTAAGTTTCCCGACTTAGCTAATAAGAGAAAGATAGGGTTTCATGGTGATTATAGAGGAAAGAAAGTTCAATTTCCCTCATGTAATTCATGTGGGAAGAGGCATCAGGGAGAATGTTTCAAAGGAACTCGAAGATGCTTTGGGTGTGGAAAATAAGGACACAAATCCAGTAATTGTAAAGGAAAAGGTTCAGTTAACACCATGGACAAGTATAATGGTATTGCGAAGACATCAACAATGGTTAAATGTTTTAAATGTAGAATGTACAGGCATTATGTAAACAAATTCCCTAAGGGAAAATCTCATGAAGAGAATCAACATGGTCATATGGGAAGTATTTATGTGGATGATGATGAAGAGACTAAAAATGATATATGAGATGAAAGAAATGATGGAGCTCAGTTGGTGGTTTAAGAAGGTAATATGATTATCAATAATAATGTATGGTACTATGGAATAAAGAAAAATATAAGGATAGTTACATTGTTGTCGTTCCTTGAGTTTTTGAAAGTATATGTTGAATGGTACCGGTAACCATGAAAGGTTATTCAGAAAAGAAGATGATATGTGCATACTGAAGGGATAAAGAGATAATGAAATGTTTGATAGTATTAATGAGTTCATGACTGATATAAGGACAAAGTGATATCATAGTTTCAGTATATAGAAATTTTGGGATATTGGTACATAGAAAGTGTTAACTTTTGACAGCATTCATGTTTTTACTAATGTTCTATGGGTATTCATTTTTCAAGAGAATATATGATTAAGGTATTCATATATTTGGAATGTGACCAATAAGATATATCTTATAATATATGGGAGATAAACAATGGTATTCACTTGCTTAGTAAATGACCTTTCTAGTAATTGTTTTCTTTATACTATGAGCTTGGACCGATGTATTTTGGATAAGCCTAAAAATTGGAATGAATTAATTTACACATAAGATATTATTGTTTAAGGTTATAAATTTTTTCGATATTACTGTAGGAATGTTATAATAATGTAGTTTTAGAAAAAGGGACAACCTACAAGAGGGGCGAAAACCCATCGCGTCAAACAAGGTTGTGGGAATTGAACCCACAATCAAAGTGCGATAGGACTTTATAGCCTACCACTAGCCTACAAGAAGTCCATAGTTAGTAGAAACTAGTTTAATTTTATAAATAGGCGTGATTGATGAAGTATAAGTCCATTTTAGGAACCATATACGATTAATCTCACCCTAGATGGACTTATGTATATAACTTTTTCTAACCTTATGTTTGAGACAGATTGAATGACCTATCATTCTATCGCATGATCTGATAACACTTCATTAAAGACAAATTTAACTTCATTTCTTTAAGAGACGAAGTGGAAATTATTCATGGTAGAAACAACAGTGAGATTGTACCAAAATCAAGTAAGTATTTCTTTTAATTCAAAAATTCATCAACATTAGGGAAATTATCTTGAAAACCAAAAATGTTGTCCTAGTACTCTCATATCCGATGAATAAGATGGTACCTTAGATCATCACAAATTTATGGCTTTTTTATTGTTGGATTTTTCATAGCCATGTTCTCTACCACTCTCTATTAGAACTTGATGATTATATTTCTCTTCCATATCCATATTTTCACTTATATTCTCCTTTGTGGAAACCCATTGATGAGTTACTTTGGTTTCCCATTACATTTCTAACGTCCCTATTTTAAAATGACAATTTAGTATTTCTTTTTACGATGTGGGTTTTTATGAAAGAAACTTTCAAGTATAAAATGATTTATAACCCCAATGAATTTCTAGGGAGAAATTTATTTTATAGGGGGTATAATGTAACACCCTGATATTTTAAGAGAATTATTCTTTTTAATTTCATTGATGTATTTTTTTGTATTCTACACCAAGATTGTCTGGCACTATATGCAACACCGTATTATCTTGTAGTATACGCAACACTATTCTTGGACTACATTACATGCAAGAGTAACCTTCCTCAATAGCCTGCGTTGTACATAATACCGAGTTTCACTAAACAACGATATGTTATTAAAATATTATATAAAATTGTTGTTATGAATAGTAATACCCACTTTTTGAAATTTTATAAATTTTATCTTTCATAATGGACTTCATTTTTGGATTCAGAATATCGAAATTATCCCAGCGTGAAATTTTGGTATTTTTCTGAAAACATTCAATTTTTGATGAATAGTTACAAACACTGAGTTATAGTTTAAAACCGAATTTTTATTTAAATATTTTTTTATTTTATTTTAATTTATTTTAGGTAATAATTGATACATAATACCTATATAAGTTCAATGTAATTCATTGGAGTCATTTTACAATAATTTTAGATATATAAAAATTTTATTGAACTTTTTATCGTCTTTTACCCACCTCCTAAGAGAATTTGAAACTTAAAAAAAAACATAATTTTACCACTTCTGTGTGTTGAATTTCGAAAAATCTGATAGAAATGTTTAATATCAAGGAGTAAAATGTGGTTCAATAAGATAAAAATAATTTTTGGTGAATAATAACTTTCTACTTTTATTTACCACGGTTAAAAGTAAATTGGGTAATTAAGTGTAAAAATGATATTATTACCATAAAACATGTCCTAATTATATTGGATAAGTGTAATTCGACCAAAAACAACCTTAGGAAAAAAATATTACCCTTTAGGTCCACTTTTATTAGATTAGGAAACTTATTATTATTTTATTTAAAGAAGAGTTAAAAGAGCTAAAATCAATGTTTAATAAGTAAATTTTTTTTAATATGTGGTTATACATAAGATAAATTCGACTATAAATATTTACTAGAAAGATAAATATATTTCCTAAATAATGGTATTTTATTTATAAATTTTAAACATTAAATATTTTAATTTATTTATGACACAATGATGATGCAGTAATTACCTTAGTAATGAAATATTAACATAATTGATATTTTAAATACCAAAATAAATGTAATTTGATAATTTTTATGAATTACACTAATTTTTTAGGTAATCATGACATGTTATTATTTATTCGATTAATGTTTTTCTAACTAATAATTCTTTTATGATATTTTAAAAAATCAATTACCAAATAGTGTCAAAATTAACATAAAATAGTTTTTAAAACAAATATTATATTATTAATTTTTATTATATTCCTAAAAATATAAGGTTCTTACAAATGACTTATATAGGGTTATATATATGAATAATTAACCACTTGGGGTTCTTTTGGATTGTTATAGTAAGTTTATTAACCATATAGTGTAAGAAAACAAGAAGACACGGTAAAAGAAAATTAATTAACTTAGATTTAAATATAAAGGATAAGGATAAAATAGTAACCTAAAATTTTCTAAAACCTATTGTTTGAGAGTATTTCTACCCATACCCACTTTATCTTAGAAATAATTCACTTTGGAGCCATTATAAACCCAATATGACTTTATTATAAAATAATATTTTAAGTTTTTTCTAAAGTGCCCCTCTCCTCCCTTATAAAAGGGTACCTCCTCCCTCTTCTCTTCACAAATTTTGAGCCTTCAAGCTCAGAAAAACGCTGACAATTTCTCTTATAAACTTCCCTATAAACATCATATAGGTTATTTCATCCTCAAAAGACCAACTCTATGCCTTAAGAGGAAGCTTAAAAGTGGTGCGTCGAAGAAGTGGTAATCTCTTCTACCGATTCTTTCAAGTTTCTTTCTTGTTAAACCTCTTCTTCTTTAGTTGTATCATTATAAATTAATAACATCAGTATCATTAGTATACTGATATGTTATTAAAAATATTAAACAACCCCATTACACCTTCTATCCATCCTATCGAAAATGAAATCACCGCACGTGTGTATGTACGGAATACCGTCTCCACGCCGTGGTGTAATCTATTTTTCCACCACCACCTTACTTGGATGGGTAAAATGGTGTAAATAATAAGTATATATGGTTATTATAAAATCATACTGATTATGAGTTTTTATATCATCCACTCCAATTCCATTTAATAATTATGGGAATGATATCATCGCTCGTGCGTACGTACGGATTACCGTCTGCACGATGCGATGAGATTCATTCTCCATGTTAACCATTCACGAATGATTATAAGGTATATATAATTAATAATAATGAAATATATGAAATAATGAAGGTACTGTATTTATGTATATATATATACATATATGTCAGCTACTTACTTCCATTCAAGTCAATAAGGAAAGGATAACAGTGTTCATGTGTACGTATGGCCTACCGTCTCCATGAACGGTGTATTTCATTTCATTCATCTATTTATTATATATATATATATATACTGTATATATATGATATATAAATTATTATTTACATCCTGGAAGTAATTAAATCATGATATAAATAATAATAATATCAATAACAACAAGTCCAAACATGTAGGATAAATAAAACGATTTTACCCAAAACGCTGCTTTAATATGGAATTTACAAAAGAACGGGTAGTATAAAGTCATAAGTGAACCATATATGAAGTCATAACAATGAATATGATTCTTTAATAAGTAAATGGCTTTATTTAAATCATTATAGAGGAGGTTCAGTTACATACAAAGCATATCTGACCTAAGTTATAGGATAATTATTCCAATCTTGTTATTATCTGAGATTGTTTATTTGTAATTATTTACTGGGGTTATATTTTTCAACCATGTCCATAAAAATGTATTCATAAAGTGTTAAATATTATTCCATGAATGTTTAAAGTCATTTTTACCCCTCTCGACTTTTACTTTGTGTTATGGAAGGAATCTTTTTTTTGTTTATCATACGTGGTACTTTTTGAATTTTCCATTAAAAGTATGAGGAGAATGTTTTTTTTAACCTATACGACATGAATGGATTTTTAATGTTTTATAACAACTTATTTTCATGAATCTTAATCTACAATATTTCATGACTATTTTCAACAAAATCATTTTCTTTTAAAATTGCATGGCATTTTTTGAAAATAAATGATTTTTAAGAAGAAAGGATATTTTCCTCAAGAACTCATTTCAAGTGTTTTATCAAAACAATTTTCCATCTAAGATGAAATTATTTCATATGTGTATGTTTCAAGAATAATGTCTCGATGATTTACATGGTTTCACTTTTCTTATGATGAAATGATATCCATTTGTTTTTTATGGATTATGTTATGATGGGATGATGTTTATGAAACCCATTTTATTCTTTGGGTAATGAAGAATGATTTATGTTTATGTTGTGGAACATGTAAGAATTATTTCATTATGAGATGGGTGGGACCTATATCTCCCTCCAATGAATTGTATAAATATTTATATCTCATGAGATATCCATGGCTGGAACAGTAAGTTAATCCAATTCAGTGGTACAGGACTAGAACGAGGAGTGAACTTGATTTAGTAAGGGACTTTGTCCACTAAGATGGTCTTGGAATTAATGCCTTGACTATTATGGAAACCATATCATGTAATTAATGGTTTTCCAAAATTAAATGTTTCATTCCCATGCTATTTTATCATGATTGATGCTCTATTGTTATCTATGCCTTACGTACTACCATGATTTATTTCACAACTCTAGATTTTGACGTTTAAAATTTATTTTCATATTTTGATGTTTAAATGTATTTGGTTTGTTTTATTTTCTCCATGCTTACAATTACTGAGCATTTGGGCTCACCATTTATATGTTTTCTTTTCCCCATGAAATAAAGAAAGTTTTTAGGTAAGAAAAAAGGGAAGATTTCTATGCGAGAGGTTGAAGATCTTTCACCAATATTAGAATATTATTTTCCAAGTTTCCAAAGACACTAAACTATTACAGCCCTTTGGTGTCTATTTATGTTATTCCTCAAAAGTAATGTAATGTATATGTATGTCATGCTTTGGATCCCTACAATTAATGTTTTGATGAATAATTAAAAATAACTAGTTTTTTTGAAAACTTCTTCATAATTTAATGAATTTATAATTTTCAATTCCTTTTTATAATGGGAATAATAATAAAATTATTTATATTATATATAAATAAAACAAATTTAGGTCATTGGAATCATTTTCACATTGAATTTTAATATAAAAAATTTAAAACATTTGAACATTATCTCTTTGAAAAATTTCTTTCTGGTCACATTTGTGGGTTTAATTTTAAATTAAATTCATACACTTATATGAATGGAATTTTGATAAATGGTTCCCATGTTTTGAGTAATTATAATTTATAAAATTTATAGTCAAATTATTTTTTTACTATAATTAATAGTCAAAACAGTCTAAATGATTTACCATAGTGAATATATAAATTGTTTTATTGGGGGTAAACTAAAATGATATCCATTAAAAATGACCCTAAACTTGACCAAACCCCATTATATGCTTGTATTTGGACCTTATAATGTCTAACTATCAACAATTTTCCATTTTTGATCCTTGTGGAATTTTTAAAAATGTGGGTATTCTTTTTTTCTTTCCAAAAGAGAATGGTGTTCCACTCACCTCACTTATAAAAGGACACCATATATCCTCTATAATTAACACCTCCAAAAATAATTTAGTTTGACTAATAACTACCAAAATATATTCTTTATTTCCATTATTTTATCCTTTAATCCTTATTTTTGTTATAATCCCAACCTGAGAAGGATTTTGGTGTAAACCTGAGGAGTATACCTAAAGATGGGGTAATGTTTTTCAATGAGTGTTTTTATTTTATTTCCTACTAAAAATACATATTTTTTTTTAAAATGAAGATATAGTAACCAAACTATATTACATATACTAAGACACTGTTAGGTTATGTGAATAACTTACAACCATCACCACTACCATAAAATGAGACACTAAATCACGATTCATATGTATAATGGGCTTCCTCCTTGTGAATCGATGTTATTTATTTTCCATCACCACCAATCACAACTTGTTATATTTATAGATAAATATTTATATATTATATTTATGATATTATTATTCTTCTATAATGATTTTATCACATATACCTTCTTACATTCAATTCCGGGGGAGTACGATAATGGCAGTCTTGTGTGTGGAGGACAACTGTCTCACAAAGCGATGTGATTCATTAATTCTTTACATTGAAGGTAAAAATTATATTTTTAATCAAAATATTTAATATATACTAAATAAAAATTATTTTCTAGTGTTAATACATTATTTAACTTTATTTCATTCAATTCTTTAATAAAGGGAAACAACGTTCATACGCATGTATGACTTATTATCGACATGAATGGTTTATTTGATTCTCTCTATATAGCATTTATTTATTTCTATAAATACATATATACTGAATATATATTATATTTATATCATGGTAAAAATTCTATAGATTATGGGTCAATGATCAATTTAATATGAAAAAATAATAATAATTCAAAACATACACATAAATAAAAGTAGTTATTTTACAAAACATAAATTTAAGATGGAATTTTTAATAAATAGTTAACAGAAGGTCATAAGTAAATAATATACAATGTAACTTCTCAGACCCAGGTGTCACTCGAAATGGTGACTCGAGCCTGATGATTCACATGGCCTCAGACACATCTCCCCAAAAGATAGAGACTACAAACTAGCAGTGAGGGCCTTTGTGAGTTAGTGGGGAGACTATTCCATCATTACTGGAGTGTCATAGTTGAAATCAAACATAAAATAAATAGTAGAATAGAAATAAGAAATAGTCAACTAAATGTATGTCAAGACCAACATACACATTAATGACTAGAAGTATCTTATATACAAACTGATGAGGATAATACATGTATCTATAAAACAAATATAACAGTACATAGAAATATAATATAGTAAATGTAACCAAAAAGAACAAAAGACTAAAATGTGAACATATAATCACATGCCTCATCTTTGTATTATACTACCAAACTCTGAGGCATAGTCAAAAACACATACTAGGTGGATTTCCTCTATCATCACCAGGAAGCATATATTCTATTTGGATCCCCGAGGAGGCCCAAAAAGTGTCTGAGATAAACATACAAATTGGTAACCACCAATGGTCTATACAGTTCTAACAACAATTCAATAAGTTCTAGAAAGTGTAAACAAAGCAGTAAAATAATTGTGTATTCCATTATCATAGGTCCACTACCATATTTAAAGCCAAACAACCCCTCGAGGATACCAACAATAGAGACATATCCAAACAAGGAAGCTAAAAATAAATTAAATAAGTCACACAACCATTCCGTACATCCATCCATGTTAAGTAACCCATGGTCATACCGTTAAATATTTGTATAATCCAACTACCATTCCATAGAGTGAATTGTAGACCATAAGGGCCAGGTCCAATGTATCATGTACTTGGGAATCCATGTAATTAATATAAACCACGTGGGGATGGATCCAAGGAACTCATCCAAGGAATCATTATTGATTCCCCTGTGCATTCTTGTGGAAACTCGGTCTAGGAACTAGTTTGAGTACTAGTAACATATGTATGAAAATTTCCTATTTGAGTCTATGAAAGCTATATCCATGAGGTAGAAAGGTCCAAGGCATCCCACAGAATCAAGACCCAAAGGGAAGAGTAAACCCAAGGCGTCCACTACCACATTCTATTTCCATGGGGAGTAATACATGGAATCTATCAAACCATTAATGTAATTCATTCAATTTAAACAATTCACTCCATTTGAGTATACCCACTCACATAATCAACTACAATCCATGAGTATACCCACTCATGAAATCCACTTTTCATTTACAGGAATATGGTCTAACCCTCCCATATAATCCATTAAACATCCCATTAGTCATTTCATATTTGTATACCCACCCATATTATTCATTCCATTTTATCCAAACTATCAAAATAAGAATAACATAACAAGACACAAAAAGGCATGGTGGTGGTACATATTTTAAAAAAATCTATTAAAACCATTAAGGCGCCAATGAGATTCCCCTAAGTAGGCAAGCACAAACACACAACTTGGCTAGTTTAAACATGCATAAACATGTTATTTCTTTATGGTGCTCCCCCCATGGGTGATAATTAAATGAGAAACGAGTGTTAATGAACCTAAATGGATCCTATGAGTATCCTCACTAAGTCCTCCTAAGCCAACCAAACGTAGCTCTCTAAAAAATAGGGCCCCGCCAGAATGTCTAATGGGTTGAAAAATGGCCAAACGCCAAAAAACCACCTAAAAAGTTAAAAGAATGTCTAGAACACACACATAGGCTCGGTAGTAGAGAGAACATCCAATATCAAGTCCAGATTTGTCCTGGTTTAAGAGATATATGAAAAATGGAAGAAGAATAAGAAATTAGGGAAAATGAAACTAATATCAAATAGTGAAAACAATTTCTCGAAAAATCGAATATGGATAAAATAGAATGTAGGCCTTATTGTTAGAGGTCTGATGCGACAAACCATGTTTTAAATAGAGGTCAGATGGATGTCCATTCTAATTTCTTATCATAGGCACCTCAAGGGATATCTCAATGGAGGAGGGTTGTCGTGTGTGAGGAGGAAACCCACAATGAGTTTAAAAGAGAATTTTAAATTTAAATATTTTTTTAAAAAATTCATACAACAGGCTCACACGATTTCCCCGCACAGTTTCCCAAACCATGTGTAGACCATGTGCATCTCACTACATCCAAGGGGGAACATCACATGGTTTCCCCATATAGTCTGACTAACTATGAGGTAACAATGTGAAAACATTTTTTAAAAACATGCAACATTTTCAGACTTACCTGAAAAACATGCAACCTCTACCGCATGGTTTCCCAAACCATACAGAAGGTACTACCTCCACTCAAACAGTTAGCTTAACCATGCACAAGCCATGAAAAAACTATGTGCCAGGAAATTTTAAGCCCAAAACCTAGTTCCAGGCTCCGAAAAAGCCCCAGAAACCTACACAACACACATGATCTAGAGTGTTTCATACTTAATGCCAAAACATAGCATTTTAATTAAAAATAAAATGATCTGTACCTCATACTAAAATTTATGTTCTTATAACCTTCCCCCTTATATAAATTTGTCCCTACATTTCTCTTTGAAGGGTGGTCAAGAATCATCTTAGAACAACTATGTCCACTGAGCATGTATTTCGGCATTCCTCTCCCTAGTGTCGTCTTACAAAAGGTCGTGCTACTATAGCACCCGTACTAGAGGAAATAACTAGCCTTAGAAAACCTCTGTGATCTTATCAACAATACGAGTCATATGATCCTAAAATTATGCATCAACACGAAGCTCAACTTCCTTGGTTCGGAAAGCAGGTATGAGTTATAGCGGGGCGACTGGGATACATGGAAGATGTCATGCATGGATCAGTACCTCTGAGGTAACTAAAACTGATAGGAAGCTGCCCCGAGTCTATCTAGAATCTCAAACGACTTGAAATATCTCATTGGAAGATTAACCTAACTCTTGATCCATATGTGTCCCAACCTCGGTGAAACATGAAAAAATATGATCCCCAACCTGAAACTCTAGAGGTCATTTTCACTGATCATTGTATGATTTCAGATCTGATTGTGTAGTTTCCATCCACATTTGAATTAACTAGACCAACTCAAAAGTCTCATGCATGAGATGTGGTCCCTGAAAATCTACCTCACTTGCCTCCAACCAGCATAGGGAAGAATGACATGACCCACTGTATAATGCCTCTTAAGGTTCCATCTATATCATTACCTGATAATTGTTATTTTATGAAAACTCAACTAGGGTAATATTCCTCTTCCAAGAGCCCCCGAAATCCAAGATGAATGCTCACAGCTTTTCCTCTTGCACCTATATTGTACGATCTAATAGGCCATCAGTCTTAGGGTTGTTTGTTGTGCTCAAAAGAATATATGAACCTAGGTCCCTCTGAATACTCTACCAGTAACTAGATGTGAATCGAGAATATATACCCAAAATGGTAGTGCACAGGACCCCATGATGTCATAGTACCTATAAGATGTACAAACTTCAAAGAACATGAACACTAAAGGACGCCTTGATTAATAAAAATTGATATACCTTCATCATCCTATCAAAAATAACCCACACATCATCGTTACCTTGAGGTGACCTCGAAAACCAAGTAATGAAATCAATTGTGACGTCATCCCATTTCCTCTTTGGGATATGTAACTACTGTAAAATCCCAGCTTGTCTCTGATGTTCCGCCTTTATCGGATGACATGTGGAACACATCGTAAAAAAACTAAGTACCTTTATCTTCATACTCTACCACCAATATTGATGACATAAGTCATTTTACATCTTCGTGACTCTGGGGTGTACTTCCCAAGATAAAACATGAAACTCTTGCATCAAATCCTCATGTATATCCATTGGAATCCAAAAATATCCATGGATGCGCAGGCTTTGATCATTTCCTACCATCCAACTAGGATAAGGGTTCTCACATGCCACAAACACCTATGGAAATAGGCATTCAAAATATGATATTTGCATCATCATAACTATATCTAATAGGGTATAGGTCACATTTAAGGATGATAGATAAGTCTTTCCCTTTCTGTCATGCACCTCTAGGTGAATCTTAGAGAATAACTCCATAAGCATCCACTCACTAATGGCCTATTGCACTGGATATATATGATTCCTCCTGCTTAGTGCATCAGCCACTACATTTCCTTTACCAGGAATTTAGGAAAGCTCGAAATCAAAGGACTATAGTTAATCCAACCACATTGTCTTCCTCAGATCTTGTTCACAATACATAAAGATATACTCGAGGCTTTTGTGGTTCATGCACCACAAAAAAAATCTCTCACAGTAAATATTGTTCCAATATTACAGCACGTGAACAATTGCCATTGGATCGAGGTCATGGGTAGGTTAATTCCTCTCATGAGGACTTAGCTACGAAGACCAGTATGCCACCACTCTATCACCTTTCATCTCCCAGTATGATACCTGATGCATCACAATACACCATGTAACTAATTCCCTACTCTAGAAGTATCAGGAATGGTGTTGATGTCGACCTTCCTTTTATCTACTAAAAGGATGTCTCGTAAGACTCTGACTAAACATACATCAAAACATTGTTAGTCAAGACCTAAAATAGTGTTACTAGGAATGAGGAGTCATGTATAAAATTCCTATAGTTTCCATCTATCCTCAAGAAAGTCATTATGTCCAAAACAATTCATGGGATGTTCCTAGGAAACTATAAATCTCACCTTCTCTAGGTCAAACGACACTCATATCTTCGAGATGTTGTGACCCAAGAATTGAATTTGATATGATCAAAAGTGGCACTTTTTGAGCTCAAAAATATAACTGATTCTCTCTAAGTGTATTAAAAACAATCATAAGATGACTATCCTGGTCATGTTGGTTGTGAGAATACAAAAAGATATTTTCCATGAAAACCACAACAAAATAATCCATGTAAGAATAGAATAGTCAGTTCATTAGTTCCATGAAAACATCTGGCATGTTTGTGAGACCGAACAGTAGAACTAGATACTCATATAACCCATACATTCTATGAAAGGATGTATGAGGTATGAAAGCAAGGATACCATGGACCTCTTCATATCCGGAACTCAAGTTGATCTTATAGAACACTGGAGCTCCTAGAAGCTAATTAACCAAGTCATCTATTCGTGGAAAGGGATATCAGTTTTAATATTTAGCTATTTCAGTTTCCAACAGTCCAAACATAGACTAAGGTTACCATACACCTTTTTTGAAAAAGGAATGGTGAAACCCATACAGAAGTATTGGGCCTAATAAATCACTTTGCCCTTAAATCCGCTAGCTACCTTTTGAGATCCAACAAATCCATTATAGCCATCCTATAAAGAGGAATAGATACCAGTGTAGATCTTGGAAGCATATCAATAGATAAATACACATATCTCTTACGAGGTAACCAATAAAAACCATCAAGAAACATGCCCATAAGGCACCCAAACACTGGAGGAAGTCCACCTGACTCACTCCCTGATCATTTAGAAACAAAATAGTGATCTGGGATGTCATCCCACCCATCCCACAATGCTCTGGTCCAACTCGGATTTCCTAGACATTCCATTAACCCTTTTGAGTAAAAAATGAACCCTTTGGTGATGTGAAAGTCTCCCTCAAATGATAATAGTGAACATACGCTTGATAAGCTACTATACAGTCAATTCCGAGGATGATGTCAAACCCTACAACCTTGAGGACATAAGGATCCCAGATAAAGTGACACCCTCCAGACACAATGAGAAACTATATTAGCTGGTACACATCACCTGTTATAACTCCCAATGGGGTATCTAGAATCATAATTCATTAAAAAATAAAAACCACAAGCTGGGAGATTTTAACCATCCATGAAAATATAAAATGATCCAATCCACCTGCATCGAAAAGAGAAGAATAAATAATAGAATCTATTAAGATTGTACCTATCACCGTAGACAGTTTGGGACCCTAAACCTATTTGGTATATTTCATAGCATATGTCTGGCCTGTAAAACAACCCTATGACACTCTCCGGTTACCCTGGGGTGATCCACCATGATGTCCTTGAGAACCTGTTGTCTGGAAACCATGACCACATCCACCAATACCTTCTTCTAATCAATTAGAACTTCTACAGCTTGCAACCAGACACAGAGCATAAGAAAGAGCTCCTGAACATGATGTTGGAGCTTACCCCCTACCACTCACAGTCGTTGGGAAGGTCATAAAAAACTACTTCATCTGCCTCAAACTGCCACAAGATCGGAACTCAACTGGGTCGTGGTCGCACTGATTCTTCATGTGGATTCACTTACCACACTGATGGAAAATACCAAGTTTCCTTCACCTATATCTCAACTAGAAATAACCTCATGAGAAGCCTTGAGATGGTGAATCCCACCTAAATACATAGATCCATTGGCTAGAGAAACATCACCCCTTGTTCTATACCCCCATATTCCCTCAGGTTACGCTATGTGACCAGCACCTGATTCACAATCTCAGTGATATAAGCCAACCTGAACATGTTGAAATAATATTTGATAGAATGTATGAAACCTTCATCAATGCATCTCTCCCTCGACAGTTCATATATAAGATACATCAGTGCAAAACACTACAGATCTGTAAATCATGAAAAGTATTCAAAAAACATCATCACACTCTTCTACAGCTAAATGAACTCACTAGTCCGCTCATCATGCAGAGTCACGTGGTAAAGGTAGTCCTATAAGTTGGTTTGGCGTTCTTCCCAACCCATACCTCAAAGGTGATCATCCTGGTTCAACACATGCCACTATCATTTTTCCTCCCCACATATCATAAAATTATCGAGCTTGACCCTTCACTATGGAGGTGTCTTCATATGCTCAAAAATCACTAAAATTGTCTTGATCCATAGCTCTACAGCCTATGGACCACCATCCTCTGAAAATGATGGAGGATGCTGATGTTGGAACAGGTGTTTTAGCTCATCCATAGATAAGGCTGACTGCAGTGCTTCTTGGGACATCTGAATATAGTGTAAGAAGCCTTCAAAGAACTTCTCCTCAACATCTATGTCTAGAACAACCCTTGGAGTCTTAGCTAGAACTAAATTATGATCAACTAGTATACCATGGACCGCCATATTCAACTCATCTTCCTCAAAACTTACCACTGGAGGTCATTGTGGTGGAATGTCTCCACAATTATAAACAAACTCCTTAGAAAAGATCAACATCAAAGAACACAACTCAAAAGTGCAGGACATGTACAAAACCTCCTAGAAACCAATTCAAAACCAAAACATTCTCCTAAAGCTAGGACTGTATAAAGAAAGACCATCAAAACACTAGAAACTAAGCCTCTTACCCACTCAAAAGCTAGGTCTTGGTAAAGTTTCTATCCATTATTTCTAGTTTTCATTTCCATTTCACATTTAGTTATCCAGGAAATTCAACCATGGGATACTAAATTTGAATCCATGAGGGCCCATAACACTTCACAAACTCAAATGTGGTTCCCATTCAAACCATACATATATCATGTTAATTTAGAATTTAAATTCCATCAGTATATTACTTTCCAACTCATCAGGTCCCATTCTCATTATGAATTGATAGATGATGTATCTATTCTATTTATACTACACTGAAATAACACAATAATAGACACAACTATCATATTAACTATCGAAATAGCACGAAATAACTTATGCATCCTAAATGGAATGAAAAAATTCATGGAATATGATTATACAAAGTGTATATATGATGCATGAGATGAAATACCCTTATTTCATTAGGTTAGAACAGAAATAGAACCCAATATTTCATCAATAGTAACAAAACAATCATGTAAATAACTCAATGATGAATTCAAAGCAACTTTAAAAATCAAAATCTAGAAGATAACAATTCTATTTAAGGAAGTTTAGATTTTCCCAGTATGAGGCGTAGCTACTCTCAGGAACAATTTATTTCCAAACCCAATTTCTTTTTTATCCCTACTTAATGGTGCCAAAAAGTATGAAAAACTAGAAAAAAATCCATTGATACCACTTTGTAACATCGTGGGCTTGGGTGTCACCAGAAACGGTGCCTTGAGACTGTTCGTTCATAAAGCCTCAAGTGAATCACCCCAAATTCCAGAGGCTGCTGACGAGAAGTGAGTGCCTAGGTTAGTCTGTGGGGAGACAATTTTCTCATTAGAGATCATCAAAACGAAAATAAAACATACAATAAATATCATAATTGAAATAAACAATAGTCAAATAGAATTAAGTGAAGATATGTATACATATCCACAGCCAAAAGTATTTCATATACAAAATGATATGGATGATACATGTATCTAGAAAATAGCAAGAAAAATACATAAAAATATTGTAAAGTACAAGTAACCTAAAAAAACAAACACCAAAAATATCCCATTGCATCGTCATCTTCATATTGTTCCTATTATCCCCTACTCTGAAGCCATAGTCAAAAAACTGTACCAGGGTGCTTTCCCCTATCATCAACTACAACCATATAATTTGTTTATGTCCCTAAGGAGACCCAAATAGGGTGTGAGATAAACATAACAACAGGTAACCACTAACAGTCTATATAGTTCTAGAATCAATTATATAAGTTCTAATAAGTTTAAACAATGATGTAATGTAAGTGTGTATTCTATTTGCATAAGTCTATTTCTATATGTAAAACCAAACAACCACTTGAGGCTAGCTGAAATAGTGAAATCTGATAACAAGGAATCTATAAATAAATTAAATTAGTCACATGGCCACACTATACATCCATCCATGTTATGTAACCCATGACCACACTCTAAAAGAAGTGTAGAATCACATAGCCATTCCATATAGTGAAGTGTAGACTACAAGGGCTGGGTCTAAGGTATCATGTAACAGAGAATCCATGTAATTAATATAGAACATTAAGGGATAAATCTAAGAAACTCATCCAAGTAATCCACAGAGACTCCCATGAGTTTCCTAGTGGAATCTTGTCCAAGGAACTAGTTAGAGTCATAAGAATATGTGTAACAACATGTCCTACACGAGGACAAGTAAGCCGAGTAGATGGGGTAGCAAGGCCCGAGGTATCCTATAGAATCAAGACTCAAGGACAGAGTAAACCTAAGGCTTCCACAAATTCATTCCAAATCCATGGAGACTAGTCCATGACACCCATCAAACCATTCAATTAATTTATTCAATTAAAACAATACATTCCATTTGAGTTTACCAACTCAAACAGTCAAGCATAATCCATGAGTATACCCAATCATAAAACCCACTTATCAATTACAAGAAATGGGCCTACCCTCCCATATAATTCACTTCACAAGACATTAATCATTTCATATAGGTATACCCACCCATATTCTTCATTATATTTAAGCCAAAATATAAAATTAGGCATTACATCACAAGACACAACAAGGAATAGGGGCAATACATCTCATAACCAAACAATTCAAAACCATTAGGGCATCAACGATCTTCCATTAACTAATAAATAACAAATACAAACCCCTTGGGTGGTTTAAACAGGCCTAAACATGTTAATTCTTTACTGTTCACACCATGTCTGACATTGAAATGAGAAACAAGTGTCAACACACCAAAAATGAACCTATATGAATCCTCACTAGGTCTGAATAAGCCTACCAGGAGAAGTTGACTAAAAAGTAGGGCATGATCGGAAACTCTGATGGGTGGTGGAAATGCATAACACCCAAAAAGCACCCAAAAAGTCGAAAGAAAGTATATGAAACCTACCCCGACTTGGTATTAGAGTGATCATCTAGTATAAAATCCCGATTCATCCTAGTTTAAGATAGATATAAAAAACAAATTAAGAATGATAAATTAGGGAATGTGATCCTAAATTAAAATAGTGCAATCAATTACTAGAAGAATAAAATGGGGATAAAAGAAATGTAAGTCATACCATTATAGATTCAATGAGATAAACCATGTTTGAAATGGAGGCCAGACGAATGACTGAGCTTAATCCATAGCTTAGATGCCTCAAGGAAGGGCTCTACATCAGAGGGCTATTATGTATGAGGAGGAAACCCAAAATGGGTTTAATAGAAAATTTTACTTTTATTAAAATTTAAAAAAAATAACACAATTGGAGGACATGGTTTTCCCACACAGTTTCTAAAACTATTTGGAAACTGTGCCCAGCTCAATGCCTCTTAGGGGGGACATCACATGGTTACCCCGCATGGTTTAAATAACTGTGTGATAACCATGTGAAAACTGTCTTTAAAAAAATACAACATTTTAGACATACCACACAGTTTCCAAAACCAGAGGGAAGCTACTGCCTCCACTCACATGATGAGATTAACCATGCACAAGCAGTTCTCCATGCTATTTTCATCCCAAAACCTAGTTCCAGGCGTCATAAAAGCCACCAACACCTCTAAAACACCAATGATCAAGATGGGTATATACATAATGCCACAAAAGGAAATTAAAATAAAAATAAAAGAATTTTTACCTCATACGAATACCCAAGTTATTACATATGATATGATATATATATATATATATGGTTATGTAATAGATGTACAATAAAATTATATTTATTATACAAGAGGTTTTAATGTGTACTAAAGAATTCAATATTAAGGTAAGGTAATCTTGTCTCAATTTGACTTCTTTGAAACTGATGTTATGCTATATACATATCATGTTTTAAGAGGTGTATATAAAAATAATTTGAAATGTAATATCTTAAATTTATTTATTCTTATAATATTATATATTTCATTTAATTTTATTCTTTTATGGGTCTTATTGTTCCTGTTACTAATGAGGTAATATTTTTATATTAAAATCTCATCATCTATTAGGATTACTCATGATTATTCTTCAAATGATGAAATATTTTGACATATATATGAATAAACTCATGAATTTTATTTTCCTATAGTTATTTTAGGAGAGGAAATTTTTCCCTTAATTTTCCTCTCTTTTTGTACTCATGAGTTCAAAATAAAATTTTTATGATATAATCTTATTTATTTCTCTCTGTGGGAAAAAACCATTTTCCTTCCAAAACCATGTTATATAAAAAAAATTTAAATATAAGTTTTAAAATTTATAAAAAAAAATTATTACAATTTTTCCCATGTCTAAATTTCTAGAAAATGTTTTGAAATGAATTTTCATATCATTTCTCAAACATGGTTAATTTGGCCATTACCAAAAATGTGAAAGGAATCATTACTTTGAAGTGTAAAACATGAATGTAAATTTCCAAAAATCATGACCATTATTTGAATTGAATATTCCTTTATTTTATTTTAAATGTTATTTTAAAAGGAAAATATTACAATAATATTTTATGAATTTTTAATTTTAAAAATGTTATTTCGAAGAAAGGTTATATTCCTTAATAAATGATACAAGTGATTTTTATTTCATGATCATTTTCTATCTTAGAAGAAAAAATTTTATGTTACTAATGTTTTATTGGGGATATTATCCAAGGATATAATTATTATTCTTTCAAAAAATGATTTATGTTTTTTATGAAAAGATATTTATAAAACGAATTTATATTCCGCAATTTATAATAAGCTAAAAAGATTATGAAACCTAATTATTTCTTTCCATGGGTTATTATTTGATGAAAATATAAAATTATTGTGAAATATTATTCTCTTACATTGGTTATGTTATTATGAAATGTTTATGAAACCCATTACATTTAATGGTTTATGTTATGATGGATATTTCCTGATATTGTGGAATAAATATGTATTATTTTTAATATGTCATGTGTGGGAAAAATATCTACATATAATGAATTGGGTACTGATTGATATCTCATGATATAAATAAGACATGAATTATGAGTGAAACCAGTTCATTAGTGGAATCTATACATAATGATAGTATTGGGATTGAACCTTGGATACTACGATGGTTTGGGGAGTGAACCCAATCCACTATGCTAGTCTTGGAAATGAGCCTTGCACTACTAAGGAAATGATTTTATATTTTTATCTTTATTCCATAAATCAATGTCTTATGAAAATATTATACTCTCGGGGATCATGTTTTTTTATTTAATTATGATTCATGTCTTATGAACTTTAAAGTTTAATTCTATGACTTATTTTAATGTTTATGATATGTTGGTTATGGTTTTGAAATTTTATTCTCATGTCGTCATCCCTTATCCTCATGATATGTTGATATCTCTCTTATTTACCCTTAATAAGAATATAATCTCACAATTTCTTAGGTTTCATATCCCCAAGTTATGATGAAAGGTAATGTGTATGATATATGTAATAAGGGTTCTATTTATGAAGTAAATAGTGAGAGATGACACAACCCACTTATGGTCTGATTGTTTATGTGTCCATGTTTCCAAAGGAACAATACCTTTACGATCACCAGGAATGCGTTGGAGTAATATAATTAATATTACCATAAAAATTTATAATATATATGTATTTAAAGGTGAGGTAATTATAGTTATACTGTATGTCTATCCTTTGGCCCTCAGGTCATTTATATGCATTATGCCTATGGGCCTACGGGTCATGTATGGGTTCCCTATCAACCAATTCCAAAAAAGGGTTCATCCATAAAATTAATAAAAATACAAGGCCTTTGGGCTTGAGGATGGGGTGTTTAAGAACTATAAAATCTTGTTAAGGTATAAAAATGAGAGGTAACTATGATATATCATTGAAAATAAAATAGACCATTATAACAATGAAGCATAATAACTTTTCTCACTGAACAGAAACAGAAAATTGAACGATTTTTAAAAACAAAAGGTAGAGATGGTGATATGAACCATTACCTTGAAATATAGATTCTCAAATCATTAAATGGACTTGTTAGTGTGACATCCATCAATTTTAATATTCATTCCTTCTTTATTATTTCATAGAATAACTAGTTTTCCATAAAACTATAGACAAAAAATGAACCATGACATGTTTTTCAAGATAAAGTATAAGTAATAAGCATAATCAGTATAATGTATTCAATAAATTTGTGGGTATAAATATATATAATAATATTAATAATTCTATATAAAAAAATTAATGTTTTAATACTAATTCATTTATAAAATTCAATTAGTATAACTAAATAACTAATTAGGCTGTTTTATTCTTAAAAATGTTTTTTATAAAAAAACTCCATTTTAAGCCCTCTTTATTTTAAATGTAAAAAATTATATTAATCATGGGTAAATAATAATAAAATACTAATACTAAATTAATAAGTAATTTATATTAAGTAATAATAAGAAAAAATAATATTTAAAAATACATTTTCGTATATAAATATTTTTTTGTTATATTATATGTTTTAATTTGAAGGTTAAATTCCTAGATTTTAGAATTTTATTTCTAAATAATGATATTTATTTCTGTATTTTTCATGAAAATATTATATTAAAACAAATTTTTCCGATTTTTTTTGAAAATATTAATTTTTAGGTGAATAGTATAAAATAATTTTTTTTATAAATATCGCGATTTTTATGAAATCATTAATATTAAAGAAAGAAATAAATATTTATTAAAACTTTTTAATTGAAAAATGTATATTTAATAATTAAAAATATATATTTAATTATATTATGTTTAAATTATAAACCAATATTTTTCATTTTGAAACCCCAATTATATTTTTTCAAAAAATGTTTTTAAAAATTATCCATTTATTATTTTAAAGGAATTTTTTTATAAACTTATAGGAATTTAATATTATGGAATGGTTTTCAAATTTGGAATTAGATTATATAAATTATATAATTGTGGTAATTTTATTTTTAGATATTTAAATATGTTACTCAGGTTAAAAAAATAGTTAGTGTGGAAAACGTGAATTATAAAAAAAAGATAAATTAAATGGAAAATGAGGTAAATATCTCAAAACTAATCTATTATATGTGTGGATGAGATATTTATTGATCAAGGTTTACCCCTATCTATTTTTCCACTCTTAGAGACACTTTCCTTGAATAATGCACCTCTTTCTACCAAAATAACTCTTATCTCAATTATAAAAGGATCCCATCACCACCCCAATTTTCCTCACACATTAAGCCTCAAGATCTAACAAAAGTACAAAAAAATCCATCCAAAACACTAATTTTATGTCTTATAGTTCCTTCTATCATAAAAATAAGTCCTTTCAATGGATTAATCCTATTCTTAAAAGAGTTGTTTCATAGATTATATTAATGATTTACAAACAATACTTTTTCATTTATATTCCATTTATTTTTTATTATACATGATAAAATTATATTACAACCATTATAACACAATCAAATAAGGAAAATATATATAATTAAATGATATTATTTTTGTGTAACAATAATTTTTACCTTCTCCCAACCATTTTAAAAAATGAAGGCGTCGCTGATGTTATGTGCGAACTACCGCCTCCACAAACAATGTGCTATGTTTTTTATCACTACCTTACGTGGAAATTTATATGAATTAATTTAAAAAATATTACAATATATATGAAATAATTATGATTATATAAATATCATTTATTTATTATTTTAATAAACTAATTCGTTTAAAAATAAAAATGTCGCTTGTGTGTACGTGCAAACTACTAGCTCCGCAAATAACGTATATCATTTATTTACACTACATTGTATTGATGGTTTTAAAACATCTTTAATGAATATATATGGTATTAATAATTAGTATATATCATGGATATGTTCCTAAAATGATGACACTAAAATTGATGATCATTATAAATTAATCTGTTGATATTAGTAAACTAATTGAAACAACCTTATCATTGACCCAATTCTCTCGAACCCTAAAAATAATTTACATAAATTGAACATTGGAGAACATAATAATTTTTTTAATTTTTTTACCATATTTTATAATTACTGAATGGTAAAATTAATTTACATGAATGGGGTTTCATTCCCCCATTATGAAATATGTGCGAAATAATAAAAATTACAAACATTTGATGATGAAAATAAACAATAACTAAACAATAAATTTATAATAAATGATTATAATTAAATAGTAAAAAAATAAATACATAGTAATAAAGTTTTTAATAATTTTATTTTGTTGGTTATGTTTATTATATATAGGTTTAATGTGGTTTTATGGAAACTGGAGTAAAGGTACCATTTTCTCATCTCATGTTTCTTCTATTGAGATATATTCAATATCTTCTATTTGTTTCTTTTTGTGCGGTTTATATACTTCGCTATTGTCAAATTCTACAATACATTTATTGAAATTAATGTGATTCTTGTCCATATTATGTCCTATAATTTAGGTGGGTTTTATTAAAATATAACAAACCTTATAAGGGTTTTTATTTATAGTCTCATTTTAAATTCGATACCCATAGGAATAAATTAAAATATGCATAAATTATTAGAATTTTATCATATAACCATATCTATTATGTTATAATTTTGTCAGAAATTTTGTTTAAATTTTATATTTCCATTTAATATCTCTTATGGTTTATAATTCACTCAACATGATTCATTTAAGAGAAACCTACCTTACCTATTCTGTTTAAAATAAAGCATTTTTCCTCAGTATCCATATACTTTTTTTTTGTTTTATGAGTATTATTATATCTAATTACATGATTTTAAGGGCTTTTTTAATGAACATTAATTTATTTACAAAAATTATTATTTTTAATTCTTTCAATGTAATCTTTTTCGACCAACATTAAACTTTACAAAATATGGAAGGAATCATATTTTTAAACATTTTAAATATTTGGATTAAAATTCATGTCTAATTTTTTAATTTTATTTAAGAAATATCCTATCCATTTTTTCATGACTCTCCAAATAAATTCATATTCCCTTTATTTTGTAAAAGGCTTTGGAAAAATTTACAAATAATTCAATTAGTATTTCTACTTTTTTCTCCATATAAATCATCATGCTCTTATAAATGTTTTATTTAAATATATATCATCATAAATTAAAGTTTATATTGATTAAATGGTGAATATAATCTTAGGAAACCATTAATTTATTACTCTATATGTATTATAATTACATTCGATGCAATTTTTCATGAAACCCATCTCTTTTCTAAGAAAAATTATGTTATGTTGTAATATGAATGTTATAATGTTCTTGTGGAATATATATCTACGGTTTATAATTATTTAATATGCGGGGTCCTATATGATCCCCCAATGAATTCAATAAATCATTTTGTCGCATGAGATAATAATGGGTAATTAGTAATGATTCTCATTCAACAATGAGAGAAATATTTTTATTCTTGATATATAATGCAAAACATGTTGTGAAGCCCAAAATAAGGGAAATGAGAAGTAATTATTGATCCAAAGTATTATGATTTTCAATCTTATGTTATGAAAAATTTATTTACTTTGTGCCTATGATATTCCCCATGAATATTGATTACTTCTTCATGTCTATGTTTTCTTATTCCATGGTTTATGTTCAATCATTTGGATTTATATGTATACTTTTAATTATTATATAAATATCAAATTTTGTAATGTTCTATTAATCGAAAATTCCCACCATGATCATGTTTTAACATATGATTAAGATCTAACCCATTTATAAAACATTTATAATTTTCCACTTATCAACCATTTTAGCACAACCTTTCCTTTGTTTATTTCCACAGTTTATGAAGAAGATTATTGTATATGATGTTTCTAAGGCATATAATATAAAAATTATTTTATTAGAGATATTAAATATATTGAAATATAATATTAGTATGTATCTATTATCTAAATAATATAAACCTTTGGTTTATAACATTTTATTAATTGTGATATGTAATGAATAATCATGTGATATGAATTATTTTATTAAGATAAATAGCTTAGGTATCCTCTATTGGCCTCAAAGAATGATTTAGATATCTTTGGGGATTAGTTCGGTTATATTGGGATTATGACTATATATAATTAGTGAAAACCCTAATGGATAATTATAAATATAGTAAAACATCTGATAATTTTACTAAAGTAGAGAGTGTTTCGTTTCTTAGAAAATATACCCCAATATAGATACAAACCAGGGGATGTAGGCTCTGGAATACATGTAGTTAGGGGAAAGAACATTGAAAAATTATATTTTGGTATCCACTCAATATTCTCTCACATAATGACTTGTGCTCCTAACTACACTCCTATTTGACACTCTCAAGGATATTCTTTAGTGGCTCATATTATTTTTATGAATGACTATGAAAGATATAAAGGAAATTGAAGGATTTTATATGTAACTAGTATTTTAAATAACCTAATTGGAAAATGACTATGGATAACCAAGATTTAAAATTAGATATTCATATATTATGGTATTCGAAATTTATATGTGTTACTTCATCTAGGATTATAGTTACCTTTTACGTATTTATTACTACCTCAATTTTCCTTTATTTATTGAAATTGATGGATTCAAGAGGAATCAAGTTAACAATGGGAGTTATGGATAATATAGGGGAAGTCTTAAGGAGAATCCCAATGATAAAGAGGCTGTAATGAAGAATATATAATAAATTCCCACCCAACTCTCACAAGATACTAATAAATATCAAACCATGTTAATCTATTGAATTCATCTTCAAATGAGAAATTTATATCGAGTCCTTTATTTTTTAATGTAAACCTTCCTTTAGTGTGTTTTCAAAAATGATAATTTCTTGAAAAATATATCAATATGATAAGAAATATATTTTTCATTCTCCAACGCTCAGACCATGAGAATATTGTCTTATCCATGTATCTTTTTTAGGGTGTGGCTACCCAATGGTATATCCCCAATAATAATGTGATAAATAAAAAAAATGGAATCTATGAGATAAGAGGATTTCAGGATGATATTATTCACTAAATATTATTCCTGAATTTGACATATGATAATGGAGCACAAATTCCAACAGATAAAACAAAAGGTGGATGAATTTTTTAGCCCTCATCAAGCTAAATTCATAAGAGAATATATAGAGAAGAAAAATTTTCACATAAGGTAAGGATGTTATCAATCCATCATAATGCCATTTGGGATCAGAAATTTATCTGCAATATTTATTTATTTTATGAATAAAACCTTTAGATGTTACCTTGAAAAATGTATGGATGTATTTATCAATGATATTATCATATATTCTATGATAAAGGATAAATATAAAGTGTATTTCAGGATTGTTTAAATGAATTTTGGAATGGAGAAATTATATTCCATGTCTAGAAAGTGGGAATTTTGTCTATAATTGTTTTTCTCAGGTAGTGTAATCACATTTGAGGGTATATTTGTAGATCTATCACCAAAAAAGGGACTGGATAATTGGTGAGACCAATCACTATAAAATAAATCAAAACCATTCTTACATTTGTGGTGTAATAAAGGAAATATGTGATAATTTTTTCATGATTTTCCAATACTATAACCAAGTTGACATGAATATGAGTAATTTCCCTCTAGATAAAAGAATGTGAGGAAATCGTCAAGGAGAATAAGAAAAAATTGGTCACGACACCTATAATTAAATTACCATATAATGGAGAAGAGTTTTTTATTTAATGTGATACATCATTAAAGGTGTTGCGATGCATCCTTAAAATAATGAAACGTTAATAGCTTATTCTTCATGTAAATTGAAGACTTAAGAGAAAAATTATCCAATTCATGATCTGGAGAAAATCACAGTTGTTATCGCATTGAGATTTTGATAACATTACTTCCATGGTAAAAAGTTTGAAATCTACACTCACCATAAGATCTTGAAGTTTATATTATTACAAAATGATCTAATCAAGGCCTAAATGGGATGGTTATAACTAGTTAAATATAAATTTTTATCAATAAATTTCCACCATAGGAAGGAAAACAATGTTGTTGACCCTCTGATAAAGAAGGATCAAGGTACTTTGTCCATGACCATGATTATAAAGGACCCAATACTCAATGATTTGAAATTTATGGATCTAAAAATCATATGGGAAGAGGAGAAACCCGATCTATCCCAAATAAAACTCAACAATACATCCATGTAAAGGAAAAAGATGAATTAAAAAGTTTTTGGAAATATTGAATACAATGTGGAATATTCCTAACATCAACATTGACAATAGTAGAATCAGATATCCGTCCCTTGAAAACAAAGATTAATTGAGTTATTGGATGATAAAACTAATTTTGTTTATCTATTCAACTTAGATGTAAAAATATATATAAATCTTAAATAAAATATATTTTGGGATAATATGGAGTGAAAAGGTTCAAAATATGTATCTTGATGCTTGTTATACCAATAATTTAAGGTTAAATGAATGAAGTCTAATGGGATGATAAAACCATTAATTATACTTTTTTGTACATGGGAGAACACCACCACCAATTTAATTGTTGGAGTACCTAAAACATATAAGGTCCATGAATATTTTTGGGTTGTTGTAGATCATGTAATGAAGTTAGGGTGTTATATTTGTATCAGAGAAGATTTCTCACTTGAAAAAAATTCCATGATATATATAAGGGAAGTGATAAGTCTATATTGTGTACCCTATTTAATTATTTCGTCTTTGGATCATATTTTTACCTCTAAGACTTAGATAATCCATCAATATGATTTTGATATTGAACTATGCTTTAGTACTACTTATCATATTTAGGATGATGGTCAATTTGAAAGGACCATACAAACTCTAGAAGATTTGTTGAGATTCTATTAAATAGATTTCATGGGAGGTTAAGATCAATAACTTCACATGGTGGAGTTCTCAAAAAAAGTTTCCATTACAGAATTAAAATGTAATTGTGTGATGCTCTATATGGGAAAATGTGTATAACTCCAAAATGTTAGGAAGAAGTCAGAGAGCATTAGTTTATGAGTTCATACCTTTCATAATAGAGAATAGAGAAGATCCAAAGTATTTAGTGACATATTTAACATAATCAAAGGATAAATAGAGCTATAATTATTACCATTGATGGAATTGGAGTTTTATGTTGGATGTAAGGTTTTCCTATGTATATTTACATGGAATAATGTTATGATATTATGAAAAAAGTGGAATTTAATGCATAGATACATTAGTTATTTTAAAATCCTTGATCATGTGGGGCTAATAGATTTTCATCTTTCATTTTCACCCAATATCTCTCAAGTATATGGAGTGTTTCATGTATCAATTTGGATGAAGTATATACCTAATATATCATATATAATGTACAGAGAGTCTTTTTATCTGGAACACGAACTATCTTATGAATAATATCTTATAAAAATATTAGATCATAAAGACAAAGTAATATGAAACAATACTAAAAATATGGTAAATATTTTGTGGATAAATCAATAGTTATAAGAATATAGTGACCTAGGATTTTCATAGAAGGATATTACATATTTTTAGATTAATATTTATTACATTATAAAAATTCACGCATGTGGGCCATAATATTTTAGTTATTTTGAAAAATTGGAAAAAATATTCTTAATTCATGAAAAATATTAAATATATCCCATAAAGATATCACTCTTTATTACTTCTACTGAAATAATTTATTCATATTATGGGAAAAGAGAAATTAATAAAGGGTGATATCAGACTATCAACAAGGTTATACAAAGGTGATACATACGCATAACATGAATATAAGGGTATGAGAACATGAGTATAACATTTGAAAACCACTCTATGAATATCAAATATAATGATCCAAATCTACGGATAAATGATTGGTAGTTACTATGACCTGAAACATAATATAATCAAAGAACATGAGCCATGAATTCATAATATCGAAATAAGATTTAGAATTCGGAAAAACAAATAAGTAAAAAATCATTTCCTTACCAGTAAAGGATTATTTTAGTAACATATATGGGAAATCTATAGGATGCAACACCATCTAGGTAGGAAAAACCTCCATACCTTGTGTCATCCCTTTTGTTATAGTGGAATGATTTCATAGCCAAACCATTACAGTAGTTATGGTTCACTACCAAAACCATCATAGTAGAAAACTGCCTTAGTGAACTGAGTTTAATCTCCATTTATGTACTTCATAAATTAAGAGATATAAATATTAACCCAGGGAATTAGAGGTAGATATATATCCCACCCATCTATAGTTCTATAATAACCACCATCATTGGTTATAATTAATCCTTTATAATTGGTTATAACATAACCATTGTCCTTGGTTATTATTTAACCACTATCACATAATGGAAATCATAAATATGTGTGCCACAAGATCATAAAATATTCATCACATCATAATCGTTTCAATGAAATGGTTTCCATAAAGTTTTCATCATAACATAGCCAGTAGAAACTAATCATGGTTCTTAATAATTTCAATATTTCATAAAACCAAAACACATGGAAAAAAGAAGTGGGTTCTATAAGAATTTTATCAGGGTATAACACATGGAAGAGAAACAGTTTTCTAAACAGTACATTATCATTAACATATACCATTAAAATAAAGAATAATATTGATATCCTGGGATCATATCCCTATAAAAGCATATGTAACCCCAATGGATTCTATCTTTGATGAAAAATGATATTAAAGGAAAAATCACTTGGAATATTTAATGAGGAAAATAACCATTATATTAAAATAATTTTAAAAAATAAACCTTATACAAATTTTTTGAAATCCCTTTATTTTAAAATGAACATTAAATATTATAATGAATATTTAAAAACCCTTTAAAACATTTTTTGAGGAATATATCATTTACACTTTGAAAAAACACATTTAAAGATATTTTTTAAAATCATAATCTTGAAAAATAACCTTGAATCATATAAAAGAATATTAAAATTCAATAATGGTCATGATGAAGGGAAGTATCATTAATTACATAAATTTAAAAACAAATATCTTTTTCATATTTTTAGTAAAAGACAAATGATAATTTTTTGAAAAAATACAACAAGATTCATTTAAAAACATTTTTTTAAAATAGATAAAATGGGAAATATGTATTTTAAAAATCATTGGAGAGTAATAAAACATTTTTTAAAACATTTTGACAAAATATTGTTTTGAATGAAAATTTATTTCTAACCTAAGAGAGAAATAAATTCAGATTTTCATAGAAACATTTTCTCAATTATATTAAATACCAAAGAGTCAGAAAATAATTATATTACATAAAAATATCATCAATACCCACAATATAATAAAATTAATGTGTTTCCTGATTTATGGATCATAAGATTTTATCCATAAAAAAATAATCACAATCAATCCTCCTAAATTATGAGACTGTAACATAAAATCATTACCACATTGGTAACATTGAATCATAAAGACCATGAAGGAATATAGTAAAATTGAACCTCAAATAACCTCAGGATAAATAAATTCAGGGTATTACATTTAAAAGTTGATGTATATACACCTCATGAAAGAATATATGTTCATAAAATAATGAACATGTCAAAGAAGGAAAAATTAAGACACAAATCACTTACCGATTTGTAACTTATTAAATTTAAACCTCATGAAATAGATATAATGAAATGGATATGTAAATATCATTAATTTTAGTTATAATAATCATATAATACATTCATGCGATGTATATACAAATCATAAATGAAACATGCTTTAAATATGGAGTTTGTGTCACATAAAGTAAAAGTTAGAAAAAAATCATTTACCTTATGCCTTGAAGCCATCCATAAATGTTTGAAACACCTATAAACATGATTTAAAACCAACTTATTTTTCATAAATGTTTTGATATGTTATATTTCTTACATATATGACTAAATTATGACCTTTATCGCCATTTTATTAACATCTCAATATTAAAGTTACATTTTATTTAATAACCAACTTATTTTTCATAAATGTTTTGATATGTTATATTTTTGGTATTTATACTTTGATCATGGTACGTAATATATAGAATGATAAACATTATATAAATATCATTTATATTCATTATATTATTATTATTGTTAATCTATAAAATTTAGTGATTAAATACACTATTTATAGCGACGGTTGGTCGTACATATGCATGAAAACTATTTAAATTTTCTTGTATGATTTAAAGAAATACATTAAATGATAAAGTATCATTGATTAATAATTTTAATGTCACATATATGAGATATTTTCTTTAAAACCATCCTTAATACGTTCTATGTAAAGTGTAAACAAATCACATCACTTTGTGAGGTGGCAGTCCGCCATAAACATGATTGATGATATCATATTCCAAAAAAATGGAAGACATAAAGGAATATGTGATATAAAAATGATTGAATCATAAAAATATAATAAATATAAAATAAAAAAAATTAAAAAAATCATTATATATAACTTTTATAGGTATTAATGGAATAACAAATGACATTAGTTTGTGTGGTCATAGTCTACCTTACACGCGAATTATGATTTTATAACCAATTTAATGGACGTAGAGAAGGTTATTGGCCATTAAATTAAAGTAAAAAAATATCAATATATATAATATATTGATGTTATTATAAAATTATTTTCTAATAATAAATGAATGATGTGATGGTAGAAATAAAAAAAATTACACATTGATTAATGTTACCTCTTATTTTTGTACCTTCCTTAGGTTTATACTAAAATACTTACTTGGATGGATTTTTATCCAAAATAAGTTTTATAGGATGAGGGGAGAGAAATTTGGAATTAATTTTGGAAGGTATTAACCAAACCAAATGGTTTTTAAGGTGCTAAAAAATAGAGTATAGGTGGTGTCTCTTATATGTGGGGGAGAAGATACAATTGATATTTTTAAATAATTGAGCAATCATACATTTTTCATATGTCAAAAGGGTCCAAAAAGTATCCATTATAAACTTTATTAGTGTAATGGTTGAAATATGAACACGAAAAAATATTTATAATAGTTTATAGGCCATTTCAATATATATCAATTTAGTTTAACCCCCGATAGAGCTATTTTAACCTCAACCACATTTATTAATATTTACTGTATTCACTATTCATTTTAGTTAAAAACTATGATGATATTATTATATAACATAAATTATTCTAAATCCAAATATGAAGTAAATTTTTAATAATTCAAATAAAATAAGTGGACAATTTTAATTTAAAATTAATCCTAGAGATGTGATGAGAATGAATGTTTTTAAGGATAAAATGTTTGAACGTTTACAATTTGTTTATATGTAAATTCATTATTAAATTGATTAAAATATAATAAGTTTTATTAATGGATTTATAATTGATAAAATTTTAACTTAAATGAATAATAAAACAGAATTTATCTTTGTAAATAAATTAAATGAAAATTAAATTCTCAATAAAAAATTTAGTATTTTTTCTATTCATCAAAAAAGACACTTTTTGAAGAAATTACAAAAAATTTACCATAGTTTATATTTAATAATACAATTTTAATAATTAATTATATTTTTTTGACTAAATATTCTAAAAGGGGTAAATAAAGTTTTTTTAATATGTGTGCAAAAGAATACAAAACTATTTTTATAGAAAATATAGTTTTAAAGATAAAATTGGATTTATTCTTATATATTATCTAGAAAACACATAAGATGAATGTTAAATATTTTATTTAATATATAACTTAAAAATATCATCAAAATAAATAAAATAATGAGATTTGATCATTTTATTATAGAAAAATGAGTTAATGTGCATAAAAATTGATTTTTAGAAAATGATTTCATTCAATTTAGAAGTGTCTTTATTTTAAATTATAACTAACTATTGAACAAAGAATTAATTATACATATACATGTTTATAGAATATATTTTCATAATTTAGATAATCCTACTCATACCCACTAGTCCAATTGTTGGGGGATAATTATCATATAATCATGTCTCAATAGAATTTCATATTTTGTTTAAACATGATGTTGTGTCTAATGCAAGATGAAATCAGTATTCTGTGTAGCACAAACCAAACATTGTTTTTAATGTAATAAAAACTAAACTTATTATTTTTTATAAGACAATGAAAAATTATTGTTTCAATTAACTTAAGGTAAACTAAGAATTATTTGTATCAATAGATAAAATTAATGTTGTGTGTAAAACAAGATAAATTTTGTGTGACTTGAAAGGAAAGGTAAAATACGTGTTAAATATGAGACAAAATAGGGAAAATATTATTTTTTTATTAAAAATAATTTCATGAAATATTAGGGTGTTAAATCCTACCAACATAAAAATGAATTTTGTCCTAGAAATTCATCTCTGTTATTAAAGGTTTATCTTTTGAAAAATCCTTCATAGAAACCCACATCATACGAATAAATAATAAAACATAAAGTAAAAAATGGATATTTTAAACATAGTGGTTACCAATAGTAACTCATAACTTGGTTTCTACATAGGATAAAATTGGTCAGAAGTGATGGTTTTTAGGTGGATGAAAAGTGTAAATAATCATAGAGAGTGAACAATATCACTGATCACAAGAAATTAGGTGATCCAAAGAAGGTTAGTGACCATAAAACCAGAGACCAAAGGGGAGTAAAAAAGGTCATTGATATAATAAGAAAATAGTTATAACAAGACACCATTTTATTTCAATATCCATTACATAATTTTGATGAATTTAAAAGAGAAGATACAATTACGTGATTTCATCCCATTTCATAAGCATGATCTATCCCTTTGATTGTTCCTTGATCAATTTCCTCTTCATCTCATACCCCGAGAAATGAAAGTTAACTTTTTATGCCTAATGTACTAATAGATCATAAGATCCATATATATAATGATACGTCACTCTATCTATCTTCAGTTATCATTATAACAATATGGTTATCATAGGTTATCCAATACGTATACATCTTCATATTGAAAAAATATTACATTAATCTATTAAAACTCATTCATTGATCAAAATAAACCATTTCATAAATGGCTAACCATAAGAATCCTATAAAATATTTAAATCCAAATCATTATAAATGAGGTCACTAAATTTCCAAAAGGAACTTATCAATAATACTTCAACTAACATGAAATAGTTCTTAATTTTCACATACCAAAAATTTGAATAACTTTATTGTGTATTCTATTGAAACTATAATTACCATTGAACCTCAAAGAAAATATTATTGATTTATCATTACTTGAATAAAAAGAAATATTTTTTATTATATTTCATAGATCAAATAATGTTTCAAACACTATAAATGATAATATAATCAAATTTTTCAACAAATCCATTATCAATTATGAGGTCATAAAAACTATCCTATTTAATTTACACCAATAAATAATATTTTTTCCAAAATAAACAGCATTTTATTTAAATCTATTATATATTAATGGTTACCTTTCTAAAATAAAAATATCACTTTCCATCGAATCAGTCTTCCAGTATATTAGTATCATTAAACATATTCCTTTAGATCTTAAAAAACATTATAATGAAACATACTTAAATATTCCACGATTCATTTATAATAATCAATGAATTTCAATACATAAAAACTTAAATAATTAATTTTTATATAATTGAATACACTTCATCATCTTATTCTTTAAAACTTATTTCCTTTCTTATGTCATTTTTAGTCTCTTCATCACTAGAATTATGACATTTACTCATATAACCTTGCTAGTTTTATTCATGAGCATTCACTTTAGGACATAGATTTGATTAATTCCCATACATTTCATTTTTAAACCTTTAAAGACTCAATGACCTATTTGGTAGACCATTATTCTCAGTTATTGTGTTAACCCAACATTTAATTTTCCCTTGTTAGTTATATTTTTTTTCAATAGTCAAAAAATATTTTCATTCCTCTAATACATCCACATGATAATTTCATCACACATACTCAACTAATTAGAAAATTAATATTCTTTAATACATGGTATCTAATATCAAAACTCACATTAAACTCTTTACCTATCTTCATTGGTGAGTTTGAGAGTAGGATAAGTTAGAACCACTAAATTGTGTTCCATAAAAACTGATTAGTTATAATGGAAAAGTCTTTCACTCTAGTTATAATCTAATTTAGATACTAATTAGAAAATTTGACATAACATTAATTGTTAAACTAGTACATTTTAGTTCATTCAATTGACGGAAACTAGAAATCATAGTGTAAGAAACAATAATCATGATTGGAAACAACCTTATCTGAAAAAATCAGATACATGATACCTAAACCATTACTTCTATTCATTAATATATTACACCTTAGTTTTACACTATTTTATTCACGATAATTTTATATTTAAATCATTAATGATAATTCATGATGGGAAAAAATCCCTCAAGGCATCATTGAAGCATTTTTGAGGTGATTGTGTCTGTTGACAAAGTGGACATCTGTGTTGTGATTGTTGACAACGAAAAACAATGACATAAATTTTTTTTGTAAAAGGGGATTTCATAGTGTAATTTCAAGTTCAAGAGACATGGTCAATGATCCATGTTCTATTCAAGAACTTCGAAAATGGAATGGATGATCTGGAGGTGGTACAAAAAGAACAGATACAAGGTGGAAAAGTTTCTCAGTGTTTGACAAATTTTTGGGCTGGAAAATCGACAAATGAAGAAAAGTGGTTTTTTGAAAAGGGACTTGTGGGCCATGTACTTGAAGAATAGGAAACTTGCGTGCCTAATGTTTTTTAAGATCAGAAGGTCAAATATGGAAAAGGAAATAGGGTCGCGTAGGTATTGGTGTGGTCGCGTAGGCGACTTGCGCGCCATGAAAGGACCTGCGCGCCAGTGCCTAGGAGGGTTGGAATGATTGTAACATCCCAAGTAAGTAATGAATAATATATATTTTTATCTATGTATATTAATGAATTATATAGTGTTTTAGAGGCTTAAAATTAAAATAAATCCAATTTTAATCATGGAATACACTAATATTTTTAAAAGATTGTTTTACTGCCTTTTAATGGAAAACCATTTTTAAATCTATCATTTGACAATTTTATAAGCCACATTTGTCAAAATAAACTTATTCTTTATGATTGGGACATCAAAATTTACTTTTTGTGAATTTTTGGTATTTTTCTGACAATGTTCATTTTTTAATGAATAGTGAAAAATATTGCATTTTACATCAAAAATGCTTCTTAATCTAATTTATTTATATGATTATATTGTCTTTTGAATTGTTCTTAATGTGTAATCTGAATATATTTTTACCATTTAATCCAATGGTGGTCATTGGAATCAATTTCTCTTTGAAATTGGACTTAAACTTGTATCAATCTTTTGATACTTATTGTTTCATAAAAACACGCTATTTGTCCTGACAGTGGGAATTAATTATTAAATTAATTAATGTGACTTATATGTTTTTAATTTTATAAAATAGACTTCATTTTTTAATTCGGAATATCAAATATATCTTAGGGCGAATTTTTGGTAATTTTCTGAAAAACTTCAATTTTTGATGAATAGTGAAACCACTAAGTGGTACTTATAAAAACTGATTTTTCCGTTTAAATGAAATTTTTCCATCATTGTGTTTTGAATTTCAAAAATCCGACATACATGGTTTTCATTAAGAAGTAAAATGTGGTTCAATGGGATTAAAATAATTTTTTGGTGAATAATAACTTGTAAGTTCTTAATCGCGATTAGTGGTAATTAGTGTAGTTTAAGGTAAAAATAATTCTTTAATAATATAAAATTACCTAGACACATGTCATAACATTATTGAATGTTTCATGGCCGACCAAGATAAGCCATGGGTCAACTTGGGGACCCCATGGATCCACTTTGGTTGGGAAATGACATAAATAACTTTTTATTTATTGTTAAAGTAAAAATGACACAAACAAGAAATGTTTTACTAAAACAATTTTTACATGGGGATATACAAGTCATATTTTTGATTATAAATAGTCATTGGAAAGATAAAAGGATTTCCTACATCATAGTATTTGTTTTATAATTTTTAGACTTTAAATAAATTAAATTATTTATGACATCATGTTGATGCAGCGATGACCTCATTATTTAACGATTTAAATAAAATGGAAAGATAATGTAAAATATAAAACCTACACATGGCCAAAACCAATTGGATGAGTGGATTTCTAAGCCTTATCACCTTATCATCGAATTATATCAATGTGGGACCTTTTGAATCCGAAACTCATTTTAAAATAAAGTAACCGATCTTTACTTTCCAAGAGTGCCCCTCCTCTCCACTTATAAAAGGCCCCCACCTCTACCTCCTTACCCACACTTACAAAGCATTTGGCTCGGCCAACCCCTGCCCATTTTGTCTCTCCACTTCCCTCTCTTACTCCTTGAAGCCACAATTTGGGCATAAGTCTTCCCAAGGAAGCCTTTGAGCTCAATCCAAAGGGAGTTACCCAATTTTAAGGTAATGTCTTCTTTTGAGTCCTTTTGTTTTATTTTGCTTCTCCAACCCCCTAAACTCTTTTTCTTCTTTTCTTTTGTAACAACTACAGTATCCTCAATATACTATTATGTTGTTATAATAAGTATTTTATCTACACTTACACACACCTACATCTAATGGGTAACGAACATACTGTTTCCGTGGATGGTGAATTTATGCCTCCCGAAACGATGATTGTTCAACATTCTTTTAACACCTTCAAAGGTGGCCATTAAGATGTCACTATATTTATATATGATATGTAATATGTTTATGTTTTCCTTAAGCTTCTGTATTTTCCTTTTTGGTCATACCTTTATGCTTTCCATTATGGGTGAATGCGATATCTTTATTTAAGGAAGTGCGGACTACCGCCCCCTCAAAGTGATTTGATTCGTTAAATACCATATGTGGGATGTATAAAGGATGGAAATATGATATTATATATGTTATTGTACTTTAATAATAATATACCTTTATATCATTATGATTCCATTCAATAAAATATGAAATAGAAATGAAAGTAGCGTTCATGCGTACGTATGGCTTACCGTCTCCATGAACGGTGCATTTCATTTCTTACCTCTAAATGATTATGTAATATTATAAATGCATGCATGTACTGGATATATATGACATATATGATATCTACATCATTAATACCATTCTGGATATAATGGATACATGAACAACATGTAATTATAAAGGGCTTATTGTTGACTCAAGTACCAATGATCGTTAAAACGACCGTTATTAACATAAATAATTACATAGTGTTCATGACATGGCAATAAGTGATATAAAAGGAATAATGAACTTGAAAAAGGTTCTTAAACAAGTATAAATTAAGTCAAGTTTATTATTCAGGACATTAACGAACGATCGAGTCAAGTCGGACCCGAGGTATGGGACTTCGTCTCAATCTCCTTTCATTGAGGAATATTTTGTTTTACACACAACCTTATTTTATATGGTGTATAAACCCCTTTGAATTTTATGTTTATTCAAAAGGAATCTTTTTTATACGAAGCATTTACTAAACGAAAAAAGGGAATGTTTTTTTCGTACGTATGCGGTGACAACAACTTCTCCGCCGTCGTGACCGTTATTTGAGTTTCGGCTTACTCTAAAAGCCATACCTTCTTTTTAAAAGAAAAATAAATACCATGTTTTACTTTTCTCTTATTTTGGTATCAAAAATGGTTTTCATAATGTTTTTATATCAATGTGTTGTATTGATATCTTGTGATTGAAAGGTGGGAATGTTATGTTTCCTTTATGCCTGTTTTATGTGATACGATTATGTTGAGGTTCTTGGGCATTATTATGAAGACGGGTGGTTCCGTGATAAAATAAGGGTGGGTGATCCCGATATAGCTCTCCAATGCATTGGGTAACACGAAGGAGTGAAACGTTAAGGTTTCTCTGAAGAGATTTAGGGAATATACTGTGATGGGTATTCCAAACGTAACCAAGAGGGTTACTCCCTACGTAAGAATGTTATGAATGCCTCAAGTTACCTTTATGTCTTATGATTTCTATGATTTATTCATGATTTGATGAGGTATGTTAAAGTGCTTATGTTTTATGGGAAAAGTATGATCTCATCCCTATGTATATATGTACCCATGTTTCCTTTCCATATTTTTATATCCCTTAATGAGTTTTTTATGCTCATCCCAAGTTTTTTTGAAATGTTTTTCATAGGTCAAGGGAATGGTACATGATATGATGATAGTGTCAAGGAAGTGTCAAGAAACAATCCATGTTTATTTTAAATATGTTTCCATTGATGGGAATGAAGAATACTATCTTTATGTAACCACTTTGTTTATATGTGGAATGTAATGCAAGTTTTTTGATCTAATTCTCTAAAACTCTAAACCTGAAAAGATCCTCAATGTGTAATCTTGTAATAACTCAAGATTAAGTAAGGTTTAAGGCTGGGGCCTTATAGTTGGTATCAGAGGTCGGTTTAGATATCTTTAGGAGTTAGAATTATATTAAATGATTATCCAAAAATATTTTTTTTTGAAATGATATAGCATTTGAAGATTACCATGTTGCTTCGTCTAAGACATGTTTGTTCAGAATGGTTTTCTGCAGAGGAAATAGGGAAGCAGTGCTAGGAAGGTATACGGAAGGAAATAACCTTCCGAACCAGCATCCTGAGATGGTCGGAATTGGAACTGAATATATTGTTGTAGTAATGGAACAGTTGACTCAAGCGATAAATGGTGGTGGTATCCATGCACGAGATCAGCCAGATCAACCGCAAAGGAACATGTTAGCGGTGGAACATGTCATGAGGCAACGTCCCCCATCATTCAAAGGATCATCTGACCCTGTGTTAGCTGAAGGGTGGATTAAATCACTAAAGAAGATTTTCGATTTCATGGGGTGTTCAGACAATCAAAAGGTTAGTCTTGCTATTTACCATTTGGAGGGTGAGGCAGATCAGTGGTGGTATATGGTTAAAAATATCAGGGAAGCCGATGAGATTGATTCTCTCGACTGGGATGAATTCAAAGGTATGTTTCTTGAAAAGTATTTTCCTAAGGATGTTCGACTTAGGATGGAGAAACAATTCATGGAATTGAGGAAAGAGGAAGACTCAGTGGCTACCTATGAAGAAAGGTTCACTCGATTGGGAAGGTATGCTCCAAATTTTATCCGAGACCTTGATAGTAAAATAAATCATTTTTACTTAGGATTAAAGCCAAAATATCGAAGGTCATTAGCTTCTCGTGAGTTTAAAAGTTATGAAAAGCTTGTTCGATGTGCTAAGAAGGTGGAAATGGAGTTTTCCGATGATCAAGTGTTCTATAACAACCAACAGAAGAAGAGACCGAGGTGGCAGGAGAAAGGTATGAATTATTCAAAAAAGTCTGATGGTATGAAAACTATGTTTCCAGTTTGTGATAAATGTGGAAAAAGGCATGCTGGGGAATGCCTTCTGAATTCTGGAAAGTGCTACCGATGTGGTAAAATGGGACATAAGGCTCATGATTGCACTGAAAAGGATCAAGGGGAATGTAAGACCAAATTTGATTTACAGTTAGTGAAATGTAATAAGTGTAATGAGATGGGTCACTATGAAAACTAGTGTCCAACAAAGAGCTTGAGTGATGGGAAGCAGTTAGACTACAAGCAGAAAGGGGTGGTGAAATCCTTTGCAACTACTTCAGCAGATGTCGGGCCATCAAATGAAGTTGTATCAGGTACTTTGTTTGTTTTTTCAGATTATGCCAGTGTGTTGTTTGATTCGGGGTCTACACATTCTTTCATCTCTGAAAACTTTTCTAGTAAAATGGGAATACCATCTCAAGAAATGACTCCTGAACATTTGGTAAAAACAACTGGGGGAAATGTTGAGGCTAAAAGAATTTATAATAATCTTCCTATCCTTATCTGGGGAAAGAACCTACTTGAAAACCTTATTGTTCTACCTCTAGTATAGTTTGATGTTATCCTAGGTATGGATTGGCTCTCTATTTACCACGCTAAGATTGAATTTAGAGCTAAAGAAGTTTCTTTTCATAAAGAATTTCAGTTTGTGTACAAGAATGAACCCTTACTGTTGATAACTTATCAAGAGGCTGAGAAACTTGTAAAAGATGGAAATGAATGTTACCTAGCACACATCGTTGAAAATAAAGGAACTGTTCAGATTAATGATGTGCCAGTGGTAAATGAGTATCCTGAAGTTTTTCCTGATGAGTTTCATAGAATAATACCAGACCGGGAAGTTGAATTTACTGTAGACTTAGTTCCTGATGCTAAGCCAATTTCAAAACCCATTTATCTAATGGATCAAATTGAACTTTTAGAGTTGAAGGAGAAATTGCAAGATTTATTAGAGAAAGGATTCATTCGACCTAGCACATCACCATGGGGTGCTCCTGTTTTATTTGTTAAAAAGAAAGATTTTTCTATGAGACTTTGCATTGATTATAGGGCCCTGAATAATATCACTGTTAAGAACAAATATCCTTTGCCTCATATCGATGATTTGTTTGATCAGCTCCAGGGAGCTCAGTTTTTTTCAATGATTGACTTGAGATCGGGGTACCATCAGCTGAAGGTAAAGGAGGAAGATATTCCGAAGACCGCGTTCCGTACGAGATATGGCCATTATGAATTTGTAGTAATTCCTTTTGTGCTAACCAATGCACCTTCTGTATTCATGGACTTAATGAATATAATTTTCCATGAGTTCTTGGATAAGTTTGTGGTGGTTTTCATTGATGATATTTTGGTGTTTTCAAAAAGTAAAGAGGAGCATGAAAGACATTTAAGGGTTATCTTGCAAACCTTAAAAGAAAAGAAATTGTATAGGAAATTCAGTAAGTGTGAGTTTTGGTTGCAACAAATTTCTTTCCTTGGTCACATTGTTTCTAAATATGGGATAACTGTTGATCCTGAAAAAACAAAAAGTTGTGGAAGACTGGCCAAGACCCGAAAATGTAACTGAGATTCGTAGCTTCCTTGGCTTGGCAGGCTATTACCGAAGGTTTGTTAGAAAATTTTCACAGTAATCTAGTCCAATGACTAAGCTAACTCGGAAGGGTGTTAAGTCTATCTGGACAAAAGAATGTGATGATTGTTTTTAGGAATTACAAAGAAGATCGGTGAATGCTCCAGTTTTGTCACTACCTCCAGGAATGGTGAGTTTGTTATCTACAGTGATGCTTCATTGAAAGGACTTGGTTGCGTCCTAATGCAGAATGATCAGGTAATTGCTTATGCTTCACGACAGTTGAATACTCATGAGGTAAACTACCCTACACATGATTTGGAATTAGCTGCTGTTGTTTTTGCTTTAAAAATTTGGAGGCATCATTTGTATATAGTAAAGTGTGAAATATATACCGATCAAAAAAGTTTAAAGTATATATTTACTCAGAAAGAATTTAACATGAGACAAAGGATATGGCTAGAATTAATCAAGGACTATGATTGTAAAATTCATTACCATCTGGGAAAAGCAAATAAAGTGGATGATGCTTTGAGTCGAAAAAGTAATGCTTCATTAGCAATGTTGCATTTGGAACGTGATCCTTTGGATAAGGATTTGATGAAAAATGGCATAGAAGTTGTGGGTGCAAGAAGTTCTTCTGTTTTGTTTCAGGTATCAGTGAGATCATCTCTATCAGATAGAATCAAGCAAGCACAGAAGCAAGACAGTGAGTTGCAGAAGAAGGTAGAGCTGGATCAGAAAGGTAAGTTGTATGAATTCAACATTGATAATGATTGCGTTTTGAGATTTGGGAAGAGATTGTGTGTGCCTTGTGATTCACAGTTGAAGAGAGAGTTGTTATGTCAAGCTCATAGTTCTCCGTTTTCAGTTCATCCTGGCAGTACTAAGATGTATAGAGATCTGCGGGAGTATTACTGGTGGGATGGAATGAAAAGAGATATTGCTGATTTTACTGTCAAGTGTTTGACATTTAAACAGGTTAAAGCTGAGCGACAGTTACCGAAAGGGATGCTCCAGCCTTTACCAGTGCCATAGTGGAAATGGGAGAATATATCCCTGGACTTTGTTGTGGGATTACCGAAGACATCTCGAGGTAATAATGCAATCTGGGTTATTGTTGATCGCTTGACCAAATCTGCTCATTTCCTTGCTATACGAGATACGTTTTCCCTATATCAACTTTCCTGTTTGTATCTTAAAGAGATAGTTAGGTTACATGGAGTTCTTATCTCCAATGTATCTGATCGTGATCGCAGGATCATTTCTAACTTTTGGAAAGGCCTTCAGAAGTCGTTGGGTAATGAATTAAATTTTAGTACAGCTTTTCATCCTCAATCAGATGGGCAGTCAGAACGAACAATTCAGACCTTGGAGGATATGCTACAAGCTTGTTCTATGGATTATCAGGGAAGTTGGGACCAACATCTTTCTTTGGTTTAATTTTCATATAATAACAGTTTTCATTCCAGTATACAGATGGCACCATTTCAGGCATTATATGGGAAGCGGTGTCGAACTCCAGCTTTCTGGGATGAAGTGGGTGAAAGGGAGTTGATGGGACCAGAATTGGTAGAAGAGATGGAAGAAAAAGTTCAGCTAATTCAGAAGCACATGAGAACAGCTCAGAGCAGGCAGAAGAGTTATGTGGATAACCGTAGGAAGGATCTATCTTTCGAGGTAGGTGATCATGTTTTTCTCAAAGTATCTCCATGGAAAAGTGTGATGCAATTTGGTAAGAAAGTAAAGTTGAGTCCAAGGTTCATTGGACCATATGAAATTCTAGATAGAGTTGTATCAGTTGCATACCGGGTGGCTTTACCTCTGAGTTTATCTCAGGTACACAATGTTTTTCACATTTCGATGTTGAGAAAGTATATGCCAGATCCATCTCATGTTTTGAGTCCAGAGGTAGTTCAGCTGGAAGAGAACCTATCTTATGAGGAACAACCGGTCCAGATTCTTGACCACAGGGTGAAAGTGTTACAGAATAAGGTGATTAAGTAGGTAAAGGTTTTGTGAAAAAACCACATGATGGAAGAGGCAACATGGGAATCTGAAAATGCAATGAGGGATAAGTACCCCCATTTATTTGATAAGTAAATAAATTGAGGGGACACAATTTTCTAAAGGGGGGAAGGATGTAAAATCCCAAGTAAGTAATGAATAATAGATATTTTTATCTATGTATATTAATGAATTAGATAGTGTTTTAGAGGCTTAAAATGAAAATAAATCCAATTTTAAGCATGGAATACACTAATATTTTTAAAAGATTGTTTTACTGCCTTTTAATGGCAAACCATTTTTAAATCTATCATTTGACAATTTTATAAGCCACGTTTGTCAAAATAAACTTATTCTTTATGATTGGAACATCAAAATTTACTTTGTGTGAATTTTTGGTATTTTTCTGACAAAGTTCATTTTTTAATGAATAGTGAAAAATACTGCATTTTACATCAAAACTGCTTCTTAATCTAATTTATTTATATGATTAGATTATCTTTTTAATTGGTCTTAATGTGTAATAGGAATATATTTTTAACATTTAATCCAATGGTGGTCATTGGAATCAATTTCACTTTGAAATTGGACTTAAACTGGTATCAATCTTATGATACTTATTGTTTCATAAAAACACGCTATTTGTCATGACAGTGGGAATTAATTATTAAATTAATTAATGTGACTTATATGTTTTGAATTTTATAAAATAGAATTCATTTTTGAATTCAGAATATCAAATATAGCTTAGGGTGAAGTTTTGGTAATATTCTGAAAAACATCAATTTTTGATGAATAGTGAAACCACTAAGTGGTACTTATAAAAACTGATTTTTCCGTTTAAATGAAATTTTTCCATCATTGTGTTTTGAATTTAAAAAATCCGATATACATGGTTGTCATTAAGAAGTAAAATGTGCTTCAATGGGATTAAAATAATTTTTTGGTGAATAGTAACTTTTAAGTTCTTAATCGCGATTAGTGGTAATTAGTGTAGTTTAAGGTAAAAATAATGCTTTAATAATATAAAATGACCTAGAAACATGTCCAAACCTTATTGGATGTGTCATGGCCGACCAAGACAAGCCATGGGTGAACTTGGGGACCCCATGGATCCACTTTGGTTGGGAAATTACATAAATAACTTTTTATTTAATGTTAAAGTAAAAATGACACAAACAAGAGATGTTTTACAAAAATAGTTTTTAAATGGGGATATACAAGTCAGAGTTTTGATTATAAATAGTCATTGGAAATCTAAAAATATTTCCTACATCATAGTATTTTTTTTTATAATTTTTAGACTTTAAATATATTAAATTATTTATGACATCATGATGATGCAGCGATGGCTTCAATATTTAACGATTTAAATAAAATGGAATGATAATGTAAAATCTAAAACCTACACATGGCCAAAACCAATTGGATGAGTGGATTTCGAATTCTTATCACCGTATCATCGAATTATATCAATGTGGGACCTTTTGAATCCGAAAATCATTTTAAAATAAAGTAACTTATCTTTACTTTCCAAGAGTGCCCCTCCTCTCCACTTATAAAAGGCCCCCACCTCTACCTCCTTACCCACACTTCTAAAGCCTTTGGCTCGGCCAACCCCTGCCCATTTTGTCTCTCCACTTCCCTCTTTTACTCCTTGAAGCCTCACTTTGGGCAGAAGTCTTCCCAAGGAAGCCTTTGAGCTCAAACCAAAGGGAGTTACCCGATTTTAAGGTAATGTCTTCTTTTGAGTCCTTTTGTATTATTTTGCTTCTCCAACCCCCAAAACTCTTTTTATTATTTTCTTTTTTAACAACTACAGTATCCTAAATATACTAGGATGTTGTTATAATATGTATTTGAGCTACAATTACACACACCTACATCTAATGGTTAACAAACATACTGTTTCCGTGGATGGTGAATTTATGCCTCCCGAAACGATGATTGTTCAACATTCTTTTAACACCTTCAAAGGTGGCCATTAAGATATCACTATATTTATATATGATATGTAATATGTTTATGTTTTCCTTAAGCTTCTGTATTTTCATTTTTGGTCATACCATTATGGTTTCCATTATGGGTGAACGTGATATCTTCATTTAAGGAAGTGCGGACTACATCCCCCTCAAAGTGATTTGATTCGTTAAATACCATATGTGGGATGAATAAAGGATGGAACTATGATATTATATATTATATTATACTGGAATTATAATATACCTTTATATCATTATGATTCCATTCTATAAAATATGAAATAGAAATGAAAGTAACGTTCATGCGTACGTATGGCTTACCGTCTCCATGAATGGTGCATTTCATTTCTTACCTCTAAATGATTATGTAATATTATAAATGCATGCATGTACTGGATATATATGACATATATGATATCTACATCATGAATACCATTCTGGATATAATGGATACATGAACAACATGTAATTATAAAGGGCTTATTTTTGACTCAAGTACCAATGATCGTTAAAACGACCGTTATTAACTTAAATATTTACATAGTGTTCATGAAATGGAAATAAGTGATATAAAAGGAATACTTAACTTGAAAAAGGTTCTTAAACAAGTAGAAATTAAATCAAGTTTATTATTCAGGACATTAAAGAACGATCGAGTCAAGTCGGACCTGAGGTATGGGACTTCGTCTCAATCTCCTTTCATTGAGGCATATTTTGTTTTATACACAACCTTATTTTATACGGTGTATAAACCCTTTTGACTTTTACGTTTATTCAAAAGGAATATTTTTTATACGAAGTGTTTACTAAACAACAAAAGGGAATGTTTTTGTCGTACGTATGCGGCGACAATGACTTCTCCGCCGAGGTGACCGTTATTTGAGTTTCGGCTTCCTCTACAAGCCATACCTTCTTTTTAAAAGAAAAATAAATACCATTTTTTAATTTTCTTTTATTTTGGTATCGAAAATGGTTTTCATAATGTTTTTATATCAATGTGTTGTATTGATATCTTGTGATTTAAAGGTTTTAATGTTATGTTTCCTTTATGCATGTTTTATGTGATACGATTATGTTGAGGTTCTTGGGAATTATTATGAAGACGGGTGGTTCCATGATAAACTAAGGGCGGGTGAGCCCGATATAGCTCTCCAATGCATTGGGTAATGCAAAGGAGTGAAACATTAAGGTTTCTCCGAAGAGATTTAGGGAATATACTGTGATGGGTATTCCAAACGTAACCAAGAGTGTTACTCCCTACTTAAGAATGTTATGAATGCCTCAAGTTACCTTTATGTCTTATGATTTCTATGATTTATTCATGATTTGATGAGGTATGTTAAAGTGCTTATGTTTTATGGGTAAAGTATGATCTCATCCCTATGTATATATTTACCCATGTTTCCTTTCCATATTTTTATATCCCTTACTAAGCTTTTTATGCTCATCCCATGTTTTTTTGAAATGTTTTTCACAGGTCAAGGGAAAGGTAGATGATATGATGATAGTGTCAAGGAAGTGTCAAGAAACAATCCATGTTTATTTTAAATATGTTTCCATTGATGGGAATGAAGAATAATATCTATATGTAACCACTTTTTTTATATGTGGAATGTAATGAATGTTTTATGATCTAATTCTCTAAAACTCTAAACCCGAAAAGATCCTCAATGTGTAATCTTGTAATAACTCAACATTAAGTAAGGTTTAAGGCTGGGGCCTTATAGTTGGTATCAGAGGTCGGTTTAGATAACTTTAGGAGTTAGAATTATATTAAATGATTATCCAAAAATATTTTTTTTGAAATGATATAGCATTTGAAGATTACCATGTTGCTTCATCTAAGACATGTTTGTTCAGAATGGTTTTCCGCAGAGGAAACAGGGAAGCAGTGCTAGGAAGGCATACAGAAGGAAATAACCTTCCGAACCAGCATCCTGAGATGGTCGGAATTGGAATTGAACAGTTTGTTGCAGTAATGGAACAGTTGACTCAAGCGATAAATGGTGGTGGTATCCATGCACGAGATCAGACAGATCAACCGCATAGGAACATGTCAGTGGTGGAACATTTCATGAGGCAACATCCCCAATCATTCAGAGGATCATCTGACCCTGTGTTAGCTGAAGGGTGGATTAAAGCACTATAGAAGATTTTCGATGTCATGGGGTGTTCAGACAATCAAAAGGTTAGTCTTGTTATTTACCATTTGGAGGGTGAGGCAGATCAGTGGTGGTCTATGGTTAAAAATATCCGGGATGCCGATGAGATTGATGCTCTCGACTGGGATGAATTCAAAGGTATGTTTCTTGAAAAGTATTTTCCTAAGGCTGTTCGACTTAGGATGGAGAAACAATTCTTGGAATTGAGGCAAGAGGAAGACTCAGTGGCTACCTATGAAGAAAGGTTCACTCGATTGGCAAGGTATGCTCCAAATTTTATCCGAGACCTTGATAGTAAAATCAATCATTTTTACTCAGGATTAAAGCCAAAATATCGATGGACATTAGCTTCTCGTGAGTTTAAAAGTTATGAAAAGCTTGTTCGATATGCTGAGAAGGTGGAAATGGAGTTTGTCGATGATCAAGTGTTCTATAACAACCAACAGAAGAAGAGACCGAGGTGGCAGGAGAAAGGTAAGAATTCTTCAAAAAAGTCTGATGGTAAGAAAACTAAGTTTCCAGTTTGTGATAAATTTGGCAAAAGGCATGCTGGGGAATGTCTTCTGAATTTTGGAAAGTGCTACCGATGTGGTAAGATGGGACATAAGGCTCGTGATTGCACTTAAAAGGATCAAGGTGAATGTAAGACCAAATTTGATTTACAGTTAGTGAAATGTTATAAGTGAAATGAGATGGGTCACTATGCAAACGAGTGTCCGACAAAGAGCTTGAGTGATGGGAAGCAGTTAGACTACAAGCAGAAAGGGGTGGTGAAATCCTTTTCAACTACTTCAGCAGATGTCGGGCCATCAAATGAAGTTGTATCAGGTACTTTGTTTGTTTTTTAAGATTTTTCCAGTGTGTTGTTTGAATCGGGGTCTACACATTCTTTCATCTCTGAAAACTTTTTTAGTAAAATTGGAATACCATCTCAAGAAATGACTCCTGAACTTTTGGTAAAAACACCTGGGGGAAATGTTGAGGAAAAAAGAATTTATAAGAATCTTCCTATCCTTATCTGTGGAACGAACCTACTTGAAAACCTTATTGTTCTACCTCTAGTATAGTTTGATGTTATCCTAGGTATGGATTGGCTCTTTATTTGCCATTCTATGATTGACTGTAGAGAAAAAGAAGTTTCTTTTCAGAAATACTTTCAGTTTGTGTACAAGAATGAACCCTTACTATTGATAACTTATCAAGTGGCCGAGAAACTTGTAAAAGATGGAAATGAATGTTACCTTGGACACATCGTTGAAAATAAAGGAACTGTTCAGATTAATGATGTGACAGTGGTAAATGAGTATCCTGATGTTTTTTCTGATGAGTTTCCTAGAATAATACTAGATCGGGAAGTTGAATTACTGTTGACTTAGTTCCTGATGCTAAGCCAATTTCAAAACCCCCTTATCGAATGGCTCAAATTGAACTTTTAGAGTTGAATGAGCAATTTGAAGATTTATTAGAGAAAGGTTTCATTCGACCTAGCACATCACCATGGGGTGCTCCTGTTTTATTTGTTAAAAACAAAGATGGTTCTATGAGACTTTGCATTGATTATAGGGCCTTCAATAATATCACTTTTGAGAAAAACTATCCTTTTCCTCATATCGATGATTTGTTTGATCTGCTCCAGGGAGCTCAGTTTTTTTCAAAGATTGACTTGAGATCGGGGTACCATCAGCTGAAGGTAAAGGAGGAAGATATTCCGAAGACCACGTTCCGTATGAGATATGGCCATTATGAATTTGTAGTAATTCATTTTGGGCTAACCAATGCACCTGCTGTATTCATGGACTTAATGAATAGAATTTTCCATGAGTTCTTGGATAAGTTTGTGGTGGTTTTCATTGATGATATTTTGGTGTTTTCAAAAAGTAAATAGGAGCATGAAAGACATTTAAGGGTTATCTTGAAAACCTTAAAAGAAAAGGAATTCTATGGGAAATTCAGAAAGTGTGAGTTTTGGTTGCAACAAATTTCTTTCCTTGGTCACATTGTTTCTAAAGATGGGATAACTGTTGATCCTGCAAAAACAAAAAGTTGTGGAAGACTGGCCAAGACCCACAAATGTAACTAAGATTCGTAGCTTCCTTGGTTTGGCAGGCTATTACCGAAAGTTTGTTAGAAATTTTTCACGGTTATCTAGTCCAATGACTAAGATAACTCGGAAGGGAGTTAAGTTTATCTGGACAAAAGAATGTAATGATTGTTTTCAGGAATTAAAAAGAAGATTGGTGAATGCTCCAGTTTTGGCACTACCTTCCAGGAATGGTGAGTTTGTTATCTAAAGTGATGATTCATTGAAAGGACTTGGTTGAGTCCTAATGCAGAATGATCAGGTAATTGCTTATGCTTCACGACAGTTGAAAACTCATGAGGTAAATTACCCTACATATGATTTGGAATTAGCTGCTGTTGTTTTTTCTTTAAAAATTTGGAGGCATCATTTGTATGGAGTAAAGTGTGAAATATATACCAATCAAAAAAGTTTAAAGTATATATTCACTCAGAAAGAATTGAACATCAGACAAAGGAGATGGCTAGAATTAATCAAGGACTATGATTGTACAATTCATTACCATCCGGGAAAAGAAAATAAAGTGGCTGATGCTTTGAGTCGAAAAAGTAATGCTTCATTAGAAATGTTGCATTTGGAACGTGATCCTTTGGTTAAGGATTTGATGAAATTTGGGATAGAAGTTGTGGGTGCAGGAAGTTATTCTGTTTTGTTTTAGGTATCAGTGAGATCATCTCTATCAGATAGAATCAAGCAAGCACAGAAGCAATACAGTGAGTTGTAGAAAAAGGTAGAGCTGGTTCAGAAAGGTAAGTTGCCTGAATTCAACATTGATAATGATTGCGTTTTGAGATTTGGGAAGTGATTTTGTGTGCCTTGTGATTCACAGTTGAAGAGAGAGTTGTTATGTGAAGCGCATAGTTCTCCGTTTTCAGTTCATCCTAGCAGTACTAAGATGTATAGAGATCTGCGGGAGTATTACTGGTGGGATGGAATGAAAAGAGATATTGCTGATTTTACTGTCAAGTGTTTGACATGTCAACTGGTTAAAGTAGAGCGGCAGTTACCGAAAGGGATGCTCCAGCCTTTACCAATGCCAGAGTGGAAATGGGAGAATATATCCATGGACTTTGTTGTGGTATTACCGAAGACATCTCGAGGTAATAATGCAATCTGGGTTATTGTTGATAGCTTGACCAAATATGCTCATTTCCTTGCTATACGAGATACTTTTTCCCTTGATCAACTTTCCCATTTGTATCTTAAAGAGATAGCCAGGTTACATAGAGTTCCTCTGTCCATTGTATCTGATCGTGATCGCAGGTTCACTTCTAACTTTTGGAAAGGCCTTTAGAAGTCGTTGGGTACTGAATTAAATTTTAGTACAGCTTTTCATCCTCAATCAGATGGGCAGTTAGAATGAACAATTCAGACCTTGGAGGATATGCTACGAGATTGTTCTATGGATTATCAGGGAAGTTGGGACCAACATATTTCTTTGGTTGAATTTTCATATAATAACAGTTTTCATTCTAGTATACAGATGGCACCATTTCAGGCATTATATGGGAAGCGGTGTTGAACTCCAGCTTTCTGGGATGAAGTGGGTGAAAGGGAGTTGATGGGACCAGAATTGGTAGAAGAGATGGCAGAAAAAGTTCAGCTGATTCAGAAGCACATGAGAACATCTCAGAGCAGGCAGAAGAGTTATGCGGATAACCAGAGGAAGGATCTATCTTTCGAGGTAGGTGATCATGTTTTTCTCAAAGTATCACCATGGAAAAGTGTGATGCGATTTGGTAAGAAAGGAAAGTTGAGTCCAAGGTTCATTGGACCGTATGAAATTCTGGAGAGAGTTGGATCAGTTGCATACCGGGTGTCTTTATCTCCGAGTTTATCTCAGGTACACAATGTTTTCACGTTTCGATGTTGAGAAAGTATATGCCAGATCCATCTCATGTTTTGAGTCCTGAGGTAGTTCAACTGGAAGAGAACCTATCTTATGAGGAACAACCGGTCCAGATTTTTGACCACAGGGAGCAAGTGTTACGGAATAAGGTGATTAAGCAGGTAAAGGTTTTATGGGAAAACCACATGATGGAAGAGGCAACATGGGAATCTGAAAATGCAATGAGGGATAAGTACCCCCATTTATTTGATAAGTAAATAAATTGTGGGGACGCAATTTTCTAAAGGGGGGAAGGATGTAACATCCCAAGTAACTAATGAATAATAGATATTTTTATCTATGTCTATTAATGAATTAGATAGTGTTTTAGAGGCTTAAAATGAAAATAAATCCAATTTTAAGCATGGAATACACTAATATTTTTAAAAGATTGTTTTACTGCCTTTTAATGCAAAAACATTTTTAAATATATCATTTTACAATTTTATAAGCCACATTTTTCAAAATAAACTTATTCTTTATGATTGGGACATCAAAATTTACTTTGTGTGAATTTTTGGTATTTTTCTGACAATGTTCATTTTTTAATGAATAGTGAAAAATACTGCATTTTACATCAAAACTGCTTCTTAATCTAATTTATTTATATAATTAGATTATCTTTTGAATTGGTCTTAATGTGTAATATAAATATATTTTTACCATTTAATCCAATGGTGGTCATTGGAATCAATTTCACTATGAAATTGGACTTAAACTGGTATCAATCTTTTGATACTTATTGTTTCATAAAAACACGCTATTTGTCATGACAGCGGGAATTAATTATTAAATTAATTAATGTGACTTATATGTTTTTAATTTTATAAAATAGACTTAATTTTTGAATTTGGAATATCAAATATAGCTTAGGGTGAATTTTTGGTAATTTTCTGAAAAACTTCAATTTTTGATGAATAGTGAAACCACTATGTGGTACTTATAAAAACTGATTTTTCCGTTTAAATGAAATTTTTCCATCATTGTGTTTTGAATTTCAAAAATCTGACATACATGGTTGTCAATAAGAAGTAAAATGTGGTTCAATGGGATTAAAATAATTTTTTTGGTGAATAGTAGCTTTTAAGTTCTTAATCGCGATTAGTGGTAATTAGTGTAGTTTAAGGTAAAAATAATGCTTTAATAATATAAAATGACCTAGAAACATGTCCTAACCTTATTGGATGTGTCATGGACGACCAAGAAAAGCCATGGGTCAACTTGGGGACCCCATGGATCCACTTTAGTTGGGAAATGACATAAATTACTTTTTATTTATTGTTAAAGTAAAAATGACACAAACAAGAAATGTTTTACTAAAAATATTTTTACATGGGGATATACAAGTCAGATTTTATATTATAAATAGTAATTGGAAAGATAAAAAGATTTCCTACATCATATTAGTTTTTTTTATAATTTTTAGACTTTAAATAAATTAAATTATTTATGACATCATGATGATGAAGCGATGAACTCATTATTTAACGATTTAAATAAAATGGAAAGATAATGTAAAATCTAAAACCTACACATGGAAAAAACCAATTAGATTAGTGGATTTAGAAGCCTTATCACCTTAGCCTCTAATTATATCAATGTGGGACTTTTTGAATCCGAAACTCATTTTAAAATAAAGTAACTTATCTTTACTTTCCAAGAGTGCCCCTCCTCTCCACTTATAAAAGGCCCCCACCTCTACCTCCTTACCCACACTTCCAAAGCCTTTGGCTCGGCCAAAACCTTCCCATTTTGTCTCTCCACTTACCTCTCTTACTCCTTGAAGCCTCACTTTGGGCATAAGGCTTCCCAAGGAAGCCTTTGAGCTCAAACCAAAGGGAGTTACCCGATTTTAAGGTAATGTCTTCTTTTGAGTCCTTTTGTTTTATTTTGCTTCTCCAACCACCTAAACTCTTTTTATTATTTTCTTTTGTAACAAATCCAGTATCCTCAATATACTATGATGTTGTTATAATAATTATTTGAGCTACACTTACACACACCTACATCTAATGGTTAACGAACATACTGTTTCCGTGGATGGTGAATTTATGCCTCCCGAAACGATGATTGTTCAAAATTCTTTTAACAACTTCAAAGGTGGCCATTAAGATGCCACTATATTTATATATGATATTTAATATGTTTATGTTTTCCTTAAGCTTCTGTATTTTCCTTTTTGGTCATACCTTTATGGTTTCCATTATGGGTGAACGCGATATCTTCATTTAAGGAAGTGCGGACTACCGCCCCCTCAAAGTGATTTGATTTGTTAAATACCATATGTGGGACGTATAAAGGATGTAACTATGATATTATATATGATATTATACTGGAATTATAATATACCTTTATATAATTATGATTCCATTCTATAAAATACGAAATAGAAATGAAAGTAGCGTTCATGCGTACGTACGGCTTACCGTCTCCATGAACGGTGCATTTCATTTATTACCTCTAAATGATTATGTAATATTATAAATGCATGCATGTACTGGATATATATGACATATATGATATCTACATCGTGAATACCATTATGGATATAATGGATACGTGAACAACATGTAATTATAAAGGGCTTATTTTTGACTCAAGTACCAATGATCGTTAAAACAACCGTTATTAACTTAAATAATTACATAGTGTTCATGGCATGGCAATAAGTGATATAAAAGGAATAATGAACTTGAAAAATGTTCTTAAACAAGTATAAATTAGCTCAAGTTTATTATTCAGGACATTAAATAACGATCGAGTCAAGTCAGACCCGAGGTATGGGACTTCGTCTAAATCTCTTTTCATTGAGGCATATTTTGTTTTATACACAACCTTCTTTTATACGGTGTATAAAACCCTTTGACTTTTACGTTTATTCAAAAGGAATTTTTTTTATACGAAGCATTTACTAAACAACAAAAGGGAATGTTTTTGTCGTACGTATGCGGCGACAAAAACTTCTCCGCCGTCGTGACCGTTATTTGAGTTTCGGCTTCCTCTACAAGCCATACCTTCTTTTTAAAAGAAAAATAAATACCATGTTTTAATTTTATTTTTTTTTGGTATCAAAAATGGTTTTCATAATGTTTTTATATCAATGTGTTGTATTTATATCTTGTGATTGAAAGTTGGGAATGTTATGTTTCCTTTATGCATGTTTTATTTGATACGATTATGTTGAGGTTCTTGGGAATTATTATGAAGACGGGTGGTTCCGTGATAAAATAAGGGCGGGTGAGTCCGATATAGATCTCCAATGCATTGGGTAACGCGAAGGAGTGAAATGTTAAGGTTTCTCTGAAGAGATTTAGGTAATATACTGTGATGGGTATTCCAAACGTAACCAAGAGGGTTACTCCCTACGTAAGAATGTTATGAATGCATCAAGTTACCTTTATGTCTTATGATTTCTATGATTTATTCATGATTTGATGAGGTATGTTAAAGTGCTTATGTTTTATGGGTAAAGTATGATCTCATCCCTATGTATATTTGTACCCATGTTTCCTTTCCATATTTTTATATCCCTTACTGAGCTTTTTATGCTCATCCCAAGTTTTTTTGAAATGTTTTTTCACAGGTCAAGGGAAAGGTACATGATATGATGATAGTGTCAAGGAAGTGTAAAGAAACACTCCATGTTTATTTTAAATATTTTTCCATTGATGGGAATGAAGAATACTATCTTTATGTAACCACTTTGTTTATATGTGGAATGTAATGCAAGTTTTATGATCTAATTCTCTAAAACTCTAAACCCGAAAAGATCCTCAATGTGTAATCTTGTAATAACTCAAGATTAAGTAAGGTTTAAGGGTGGGGCCTTATAAAGATGCACACCATATGCTTTTCTAGTTCAGATCATCGAAATATGGAAAAGGAAATAGGGTTACGCAGGTGTCTTTGAGAGGAAGAAACCTGCATTCCGGGACTTTCACACTGAGGGGATACTTGTGCACCACCGCGTAGGGTGACCAAATGCCTATAAATACAGGACCACCCCTCCTCATTTTTAAATGGAGTTCAATACTTAGAAAAATCAGAGCTCCCGTCGCGCAGATGTGGTAGTCTCCCAAGTGGTGTGTGGTTGTGTAGGTGGACTTGCATGCCAGTGTTTGATGTTGCGCGTCAGTTGGTATTTTCATGCCAATATTGGCTTGGGCGTAAAAGGGGTTAATCCGCGCATGTTTGGAGTTGCAAAAGATTGTGTCGCGCAAGTGATTGAAGTATACTTACGCACCAGTTGTGACTTGCTTGCTGATACTTGAATGTCAGATTAGACTTTCATGACATGTAAGGTTTATTCACGGTGGCAATTCAGGGCTGCGTGAAATCTGGAAGATTACCCGATACCTTCGGTGAAAAGAGAGATTCATCTATGGGTGAAAGTTGGACTTCAACTGAGCATCTACTTACAACAGAGGATGTATTCATTAGAGAAAATGAAGAGACATACAGGTCTATAAACTGTGAGTGGATCCTTTCTGAAGTAGTGAGAAAAGGAAGAAGAAGAGGGTTATCCTCTTCACCGGCAGTGAGCCAGGGAGAGAGAGAGAAACATAGAGTGACCCTTGGGAAAGTAGTGAGCTGACCCTAAACCCTGTAAAGGCAGTGATCCTAGGACAAAGTGACTGTTACCAAACCTTTGTATCCACATCTATTGAAGAATAATGGAACTTGGTAAGACCTGCAACTTGTCGGCGTACGCTCCTTGGACATAGCCCAGTGAGAGTGAACCAAGTAAAAATCCATGTGCCTGCCTTCTTACTTCCCTACATTGCATTTAAAGAGTCATCATCAGATAAAGAAGAAAATAAGTGATCATAATAAACACCCAAGTGAAACCAAAGTGACCCTTATAATAAAGAGGTCATGATCTAGTGGGGTAGGAAGAACTTTGAAAAATAATATCCATACCCTGATTCACCCCCCCCCCTCTCAGGGTATATATGCCCCTATTGGCCCTAACAATTCATAAAGAGTTTTTGAATTTCGAGTTCATACCCCCAGGAGTGTCGAACCAAGTGTGTAATAATACACATAATCATACACCAATTTATGATTTATTGTAGCTCAATATAGATTTTTCTAGGTTGTTACCCGTAGGTATATATATTCAAGATCCAAATCCACTTGTAATTTATAGATTGGGATGTAATTTATTGGAAACCACATTCTCTATAGTGTATAAAAATTCTATGATATGTTCCTATATTTTGAATCATCCATATACTTATATATAAACATATCCTTAGGGATCCCACTAAAGTTTTATTTTCATACTTTCCAATGGTAAACTAAACCTTTCTTTAGATACTAAATAAATAAAACCAGACTTTTAATACATAGATATTACATATATTTTTTAATGAATATTCATTATATTATACAAACCCATTCCCGAGGACTGCAATAGTATAGGGCATTTTGAATCCTGGAACATAATCTTCTTAACTCATGAAAATCATCAATGAATCCTATCAAGTTCTTCCATTTTATTACTCATACTTAAAAACATTATTCATAAATAGGGTAATGTAAAAATAAGTACGGGTGATCATAGATCCTCAATAACGGTATGAAAAAGATATATATAATCATAACATAAACATAAGGGTGTGAGGACATGAGGATAATATTTGGAAACCATACCCTTCCAATAAAATATCATAATCCCGAGTTATAGAATAATGATTCGTAGTTAATAATAAATTAATTATAAGATAATCAAATAACATGGGTGACAAGAGCTTAATATTTCCATAAGACATTTAATTTTAACATACATATAAAAGTATAAAATCAGTTCTTTAGTTGCAATTTCTCATTTCAAAAAGTTATAAGGGAACTCGATGGGTGGATGCACCTCCTAGGTGGAATAGAACACCATCCCTAGGGGAACCCCTTTCCTAATATTGGAATGGGTTCACTCCTCATACCATTATAGTATTCATGGTTCACTCGCAAGACCATTATAGTATACAAATTACCTTACCAAACAGAGTTCACTACCCCTTCCACTCTAGTCAATTCTTTAAGATATTAATATATAACCAATGAATTGGAGGGAGGTATATGTCCCAACTATCTTTTTTAATAATGTAACCACAATCCTTGGTCAAAACGTAACCACTATCCTTGGTTATAACATAACCACCATACTTACATATAAGTTAACCAATATCAAATAAGAAAATAATACATATTTATACCACAATATCATAAAAAAATCATCATATTAGAACACTTGAAATAAAATACGATTAATAATCATTTAATCATAAAAAAATTGTAGAAAATAAATATGTTATAATATCATTTCATTATTTCATAGAAAGAAAAATCATGGAAAAATAATTGGGTTTCATAAGCATTTTATCATAGTTTAACCCATGGAAGATAAATGGGATTCATAAAAATCATGACATCATTATCATAAACTATTCATATAATTAATAATAATGGTATCCTTGGACCATATCCACAATAAAACATAAGCATCCTCAAATTATTTCATCTTAGGTGGTGAAGGACATTGAAATAAAAATATCTTGGAATGTTTTTTAGAAAATTATCCCTTATTTTAATATAGATATTGTCTAAAAAATTTAAAATCTTTTTGGAATAATTTTCATTGAAAATAATATTTAAATCTTATAAATAAATATTCAAAAAAAATTAATCATTTATTAAGGAAAATATCCTTTACAATTTGATAAACACTTTCCCAAAGATAAAAACATTTGAAAATACATTTTTATTAAAATAACCATGAATCTTATAAATTATTATTCAATAAAAATAATGTTCATGATGATTTGAAGTTTTTTTCATTTCATATATGTTAAAAAAAATTCCTTTCACATTTTTTATAAAATCAAAATATAAATTATTTGAAAAATAACATGAATATTACTTTAATTTTTTTTATAAAAATTAAAACATGGTTGAAATTATATTTTAAGAATCATATTACAATAAAAAACATATTTTTTTTGAAAACATGGTTTTAGATGAAAATAGATTTTTGACTATAGTGAGAAATAATATCATATTTTCTTAAAAATATTTTCTGAATTATTTTAAATTTATATTTTTTGTAAAATGGTAATATTAAATGAAAATAACAAGAATAAAGAGAGAAGTATAAAATAAAATATTTCTTTAGATATGGATCGTAATATTTTATCATCATAAACATAATAAAAACAATTCTCATAAATAATGAGATTGTAACATAAAATCATTACCAATTTCATAGCTTTGAATCGTAATCACCATGTAGGAATAGAAAAATATGGAACAGAAAATATCAGGAGGATAAATTAAATAATTATATTACATTTTAGTGTGGATTTATAAAAACATATAGAATAATACAGGTTCATAATAAAATGTACATCTCAAAGAAAGAAAATTGAGACAAAAAATCCCTTACCAATTTGGTAACTTTTGAACCATAAAGCCCATTAAATAGGGATCCTAAAATTTATATGTAAATACCAATAATATATATTATTATAATAATAAAATAAATTCATAGGAATTATATACACCACATAGAATAAAAATGTGGTGAATATGACATTTGTCTCACAGAATGTAAAAGTGAGATTGAAATCCCTTACCTTAAGTATTGACTTCCATTATACACATTAAAAACTCATGTATAATAAATATAATTTTATTATAAATGTATTATAGAACAATTATTATATATTTCATAACATATATTAATTTCTTATGACATTTTATTACCCAATTAATAACAATTCAGTGTTAAAGTTATATTTTGGGCAATAAGTGCTTTGTTTTTCATATATATTTCGATTTGTTATATTTTAGGTTATATTAATTTGATCATGGTTATATAATATATAAAATTATAATTAATATATTAATAATATATATATTAGTTATATATTTGTTGATAGTAATCCATAAAATTTTGTTATAGAAAATGGAATACACCATTCATAGAGATGACATGTCGTACATACGCATGGACAATATTACCATTTTATTGTTTAATGAAATTATTAATGTTTAATGATATATTATCATTAAATAATCATTTTAATTTCATATATATCACATATTTTTATTAAAAAAACCATTAATACATTCCATGTAAATCATAAATGAATCACATCTCTTCACTAGGTGGTTTTCCATCGTATACACGAGTGACATTATCTTATTATCCAAAAATGAAAATAATGAAGGTATGTGTGATATAAATTTTATACAATAATAATAAAAGTATCATAAATATCATATATAGGAAATAAATATATAATTATTTACAACTTCTAAGGGCATTAAAGGAAAATCTAATGACATCTGTTCGTGATGCGGTAGTCCACGACACACACAAATGATGATTTCTCAACCCAATTGATGGAAGTGGAAATGGTTTAAGATAATTAAATTAACATAAAAAAATATAATTATATTTTAGTTACTGAGGATATTATATAATCATGGTATAAAAATAAGTTAAGGAGGTTGAGGAAGAAATAAAACAGAAACACTCATTGATGATTGTTACCTCTTGATTGGGTATCTTCCTTATAGTTTCACTTATGTCCCTCCTTGGTTAGATTTATAACCAAAATGATGTTTATTTGATGATTGTAGAGAATTTGGAAATTTATTTGGGTAGTTGTTGGTTTAAATATTATTTTTAAGATGTGTATAATAGAGGAGATGTGGGGTCTATTTATATGTTGGGAAGAGGACCTAGTTAGTATTTTTGAAAATAATTTAGTGATCACACATTTTTATTTTGTAAAAAATGTCAAAAATATAACTTTATAAGATATAATATGTGGAATGGAGGAAATATGGCCTTAAAATAGTTTTTATAAAACTTTATAGGTTATTTATACCCTTAACGTTTTAGTTCAACCCTTAGAAAACAAATTTTTACCTTAATAATGGTAATTAATTTTTACATCATTAACTGTTAATTTTTTTGGAGAAATTTACCTAAAAATATTAAAAAATATAATTTATCTATATTCAAATTATTTAATTAATTATTTCAAATTGAAATAAAATAATTGGTGAAATTTAATTTTAAATTAATCCCAAAGATCTGGTGAGAAAGTATAGATTTAAAGATAACTTGTTAAAAAGTTTACGGGGTTTTCATATCTAAATTCAAACATAAATTAATTATAAAAACCTAAATTGGATTAAAGGATGTATAATTGAGATTAATATACTTTAAAATAAATTTAAAATTTAAAATATCCTTATAAATAAATTAAATAAATATTCAATTTTCAATCAAAATTAATTTTTTTAGTATTGATCAAAAAATGAAATTTTCTCATCAAAAACCCAAAAAATTAACCATAAAAAAGTTTTATGTTGTAATTTAAAAATATGATAATTTTTTAAAGTATTATTTCTATAAGTGGTAGAAATTAATATTAAAATAAGTGATTTAAGGTTATTTTTTTATAAAATAGAGTTTTAAGTGTTAAATTTTATTTATTCTCATCTCTTTTCTAAATAACACATAAGATGAATTTTAAAAATTTTATTGTATTTATATTACATAAATTTCATTTAAATAATTCAAAAAATGTCACTCATTTAATTTGTTGAGGTAAACCGCATTTATGTTCATAAAAATATTATCTTTAGAAAATGATTTCTTTTATTTTCAATAAGATTTTTATTTTCATTTATAACTAATTGGTTAAAATTAATTACATATATACATTTTTAAACAATATATTTTCCTGAATTATTTAATCCTACTCATATTCTTCATTCCAATGTCTAAGTGATAACTATCGTATAATAATATTTTAACAGTATGTCACGTTTTTTTATACTTGGTGTTAAATTTAACGTAAGATAAACTTGGTATTGTGTGTAATAAAAGACAAAATTAGTGTTGCTTCTAATGTAAGATAATATAAATTGTAATGACCCTAACCTTAGTATTCTGGATCCAGTTCATTAATCAATTAAATTATTATAATAAACAATGAATTGACATCCCAAAAGACCAAATAGTTTAGCTACTTTTGAAAATGAGATACAAAGATAGTTATTAGATTAAAAATTAAAAGAAAAACAACAAAGAAAACCCGTATGAACAAAAACATAAACTCATAAATAATCTCCTCAATTCATTCATAATACATTTCTTAACATGGTGAATGACTAAAAACCAATATGGAATGGTGAATGACTAAAACACATTGTAGTAGAACAAAATTTTGAGTATAATATGATAGGAATAAATTTTGAAAAACAATTCTACATAAATAATCACATAAGACTGAAACATAACAACATATATTATTCTAGTTGAATAATAACATGGATTATCAATTACCAACACCATAATGAGGTAATTAATAATGTGAGAGATCATAAACATTCAATCAAGTTCTCAGCTGGGAAGTCAATATAAATTGGTAATGCCTTGGATAAAACGTGGTCTAGTTTGTCTCATGAGACCTACCGATGCATTGATGGGTTATAACGGTCCTTACCCATCACTTACTAAATACAATTCATTCCTCATACATTTAATTATTGATTAGATAATATCTTAAAACAATATTTTCCCATTACACTTTGAAATATTTTAATCATAATCATATATTAAAATACTCTAATAAAATCATTGATAAATTCTTGAGAAATACACTGAACTTTGGAAGGAAGAGTTATTCATTAAAAATAATTATATTTTTTTTATAAAATATGAATTGTATACATGGATAGTATAGATAATAATATGTGAGTAAAATGAAATCATATTTTAGGAATAAATTATTTCAAACTAAAGTGAAAACATGTAAAAAAAGTTTTTAATAGACTTTAGAAATGGGACACATCAATATGGTTTACGGGAAAATATAAAGGAGTACATAAAACAGAAAATGTCATATTTTTTGTATAAAACTAGAAATGAAAAAATATAGTGTTTCATGAAAAAATTGTTATTTTATAAAAATAATGGTGTCTCCAAAGAGATTATTGATGGTAATAAAAAATGGGTATGAAATTAGAAAGTTCCCTTTAATCAAGCTTGCTTACCATGAATAATTGAAAATGGAACCTTATAAAACACATATTTCTAAACAAAAGAAATATTAATTGATCTGGATACAATTTTTTTAACATATATACAAAATTTATAATAATTATATAGAAGGGAAAAAATTAAATTTGGGTAAAGAGATATAATGTGTAACCCGAATGATAAATGGATGTTGGGGGAGAATCCCTTACCACTTTGAAAATAGTCCAATTGTATGATCCTTAAAATTAATAATAACAAAATGAAACATTTAATACCATGAATATAAATATATTCATCATATTATACATCAATGGAAAGTATAAATAAACAAGACAAAAGAAATATTGGCGAATAAGGAATATCCCATAGAAATAAAGGTGAGATGAGAAAACCCTTACATTTTGTCTAAATGTGTTATACACATGATCTAAATGTCCATGATAATAATATTAAATAATCTAATTAATTAATTTATAATATTTTATGTATGTATTATATTATATTATAATGTCATTAAGTTCACTTCTGTCCTTTTTTATGAGTTATAAAATACAATTTGTTTCATTTAGTAATGTTCTTTTCCTTGGTTTTCATGATCAGTTTAATTGTATATATGTATGGAAATGGTGTAAAATGAGAAACTATGTACAAAATTGAAATTATATGTTATAATTTATCTTATAAAATATTAAATTATTATATATTTCATTCTATTACTTGGTATAAGGATAAATCATTAGATAAAATGTTTGTGATAACGGTTTGGATTTTATTTGGCATTTTTTCGATCGTCACGCATTAGTTTTGTATTATGATTTAATATTATGTATATAGAATTATTATAGAAAATTAAATATGTTTTATTAGAGATATTATAGTATTTATTGTTGATAAAAATGTTTCTATTACCAGTAATGATGGTTTAATTGAAAAATAAAAACACGTCATCCATGAAGGAGGTTAATCGGCAACTCACGGATGATTCTTTCATTTTTTGAATAAAAATCTGGATATGAGAATAGAAATGATGGTGGATTTAATATTAAAATAATAAAACTAAAGTATATATAAGAAAATTTAGTTATCATGTATGTTTAGATAGAGGAGGTGAGAGATGGTTAATAAAAGAAATGAAAAATAATAGAAAATGAAAAGGAAGGATTAAGGGGTTTACCTCTTGAATTATAATCCTTGAGATCCTCTTTAAAAAACTATAAAATGGAATTTTGGGTGAGAAAAACAAGAATAAAACATGGTGTAGATGTTTAAGAGTGGTATTGGAAAGAAATTAGATATACTTTATGGTTTTTGTGGTGTGAGAAGGATATGTTGTATTTATAATTGATGAGAAGGGTGGTTTTGAATATTTTATTAATTTGATTACTATTTTTGTAAAATACTATGAATATTTTGGGAATTATAACTAAATATATTAAAATAATTAATTTTAGTTCAATATTATTATTATTACATCAAAAATTAATCAAGTAATAGTGTATTTAACATTTAATGTATTTATACTATAAATTAGCATATTTTACTATTAACTGAAATTCAAGTATTTTAAAAAAATACAAAAAATTAAACCTAACAATTTTAACTATGTAGAATCTAAAAATGTACAATATTTTATAAAATTAAAATTTTTAAATATGAGAAATTATGTTTATAAATGAAATCACTATTTATTTTAAAAATAATGATTTTAATATTATAATTGTCTTTAAGAGACATTGAAAAATTCATGAAGGTATCATTAAATTATATTATAATCACAAGACAATAAAATATTTATTTATCAATTTTTTTAGAAAATAATTTTAGGTTAAATCTCTATATTAATTATAATATTTTAAATAAACAAATATGTTTTACAAAAAGGACAATAATTAATTTATCATTTTGAAAACATTTATTTACATATTCCATCACATATATATACCATATTTTCATTTATAATATTCATAAATAATACATCTACTTTAGTAGTTTTATTTATTATTCTAATGGATAAAATACAATTTCTAATAGTCTCATTATTATTCCAATGGTCACATTACTATTCAAAAAAGAATTAAACTTATCAAAAAATTACTATAATTTAATGAATGTAAATTTTTATATAATACTATAAAAAATAATGTTTATTTTTTAAAATATAATTTACAAAGGCATAAAAATTTATTTTGAAAAAAATTTATACATTAAAAGGTGTAAAAACTGCGTTTAGAAAAATATATCATTTTTATGTGTAAAATTTGATTCAATCTTTTCTTATGTCCCTAAATATATTATATTTAAAATATATTATATAATTGTTTTTAATATCATTCAAAAATATTTTTTAATTTAATATGTAAATATATAATATCATTGTGGGAATAAATTTTTTTATATAAAAATACATCCTTTATGTTCAACTTTTTTTTATTTTTAATTACTTAGTAACCATTGAATTAATTTTATAAAAATGTTTAATAAATTATTTTGTATTTTAATCAACATAATTCAACCCACAAGACACAACATATAATATATAATTGTACTAATTAAAAATAATAATATTTAATAATTTGTTAAGCTCGTATGCTATCGAAGAAGTAAAATAAGAAAGGAATACTGTATAATCATGGGATGATACTTTATCACCTCCTTCAATAAATTTCATCCTCGCAATTTGAAATTGAACATAAAAATTAGTTGTTGATACTTGAAACTTATTTTGTGAGAAACCCACATAAGAAATTGAGTTAATAAAATATCCTCTTAATAAGAGGAAGAATGAAAAGTTAAGGTAATAAAAAAAACTAGGATTTCGGGTAGGATATCATTAGTTGGAAGCAATATCATGGAATTAAAAGAGTAATATAACTATCATGTTCTACTGGAGAGTGATATATTATTTCTTCAATATAAATTTAACCATAAAAAAACCATAAATATGTAATTGGCTAAAAGAACATTTATTATTTAGAAAGAAAAGTAAATAGATCTGGTTTTGTTCTATAATATTTTTTCTCAAGGTGTGGGATCATTTTAATATTTGGATAAGCACATGGGAAAGTAAACTAACTTGATCACTTTCTATTTTATAAGAATAATCTCATCCTTTTTTATGATTATATCTATTTTGACTTCATACCCTACAACTGGAAATGAACTTTCAAGTATAGTTTTTCATATTTAACAAACTTTTAATGAATTATATGGTCTATAAGTCATTACTTAAACTTTTAAAAGTTTTTTGAATCAATTAAAGTTTTCATATGTTATCAGTAGTTAATAATATTAAAATTGGAAATTGATCTATTCCATAAGAAGATAATCTTTAGAATCTTATAAAACATGTATGTCCACATCCAATGATACATTTAGAGAAAAGGTCACTAAATTTCTTAATTATACATAACTTATGATTCTCAAAATAATGTATATATTAATATATATTCCACATATATTAATAAATTAATTCCCTCTAAACATTTATGAAACTTACATGTTTTCAAGTGTAAATTCCCAGGTTTTCTATAAATCCAACCATCTAATTATTCTACCATAACATAAACCATTAGATCACTCACCACATTCATAGTCGCCAATAATATCCCATAAATTTCTATTTGATATTATGTCATCATAAATAACATATTTAGGGTTATGTTACTCTAGTCATGTATTTTTAAGAAGATCAAATTACAATATAATCAATTCTCTGGATTACTTGTAGAGACCCGAAGCTTATCGTACATGGACATTACATTACTATTGCGGAATACTTAGTACATAACAAAAACACACACACAAGGATCGTAATAGTTTAGTGTCTTTGGAAACTCGGAACGTAATCTTCTAATCGTGGTGAAAGATCTTCAATATCTCCCATAAAGATCTTCCCTTTTTTTACCTATAAACCTTTCTTTATATCCTGGGGAAAAGAAAACATAAAAGGGTGAGCTCAAATGCTCAGTAAGGGTAAACAAAAGAAATATCAATCACATCATATACATAAGAACATAGCTTTTTGGAAATCTTAACCTGCAAAAGAGCTCATAATATCCTAACATGGGATAAATCATATAAGTGAAAATGAGATCCCCATAATCATAACATGAAACTTGAAACTTTGTGGCATGCACACATAATCATAGAAAATCATTTCTTGTTAGTCATGACTCATTGCCAAGACTATCTTAGTGGACAAAGTCCCTTTCTGAATCGAGTAACCCTCGTTTCAGTCCTGTTTCACTGAACCGGTATAACCTACCATTTCAGCCATGTATATCTCATGAGATATAAAATCTTTACCCAATGCATTGGAGGGAGATATAGGTCCCACCCATCTCATAATGATACCATTCTTATGTGTGCCACATAATCATAAATCATACATCATTTCATAACCCATGTAGTAAAAATGGGATTCGTAAACATCGTGACATCATAAAACAATTCATATTAGATAAAGGAATTCATAAAAATGTTTCCATCACAACATAATCAAATCCATGTAATAATAGGGATAAAAACAGAACCCTTTATTATCTTAGATGGAAAATAATTTTGATAAAACACTTGAACTCCATTCTTGAGGAAAATATCCTTTCTTCTTCAAAAACATTTTTCCTTTCATAACATGTCATAAAACATTAAAATAAAAGAATTTGATTAAAAATAAACTTGAAAACTTTTAAAGTAAGCTTCTTGGAAATAATGTTTTAAAAATCCATTCATGCCGTATAAGTTAAAAAAAACATTCTTCGTACTTTTGTCGGAAAAGTCAAAAAGTACCTCGTACGAAAAACGACAAAAGATTCCTTTCATATCTTTTACTAAAAACTCACCGAAGGGTAAAATTGGATTTAAACAATTGTATGTGGGTGTAAATAACATTACATATTGAGGAAACATGGATGTGGATGATAAAATACACCCCAGTAAATACTTACGAATAAACAATCTCGGATAAAAATGAGATTGTGATATTTCCCTTACCTTAGGTCCAATTTTCTTCGTATGTGTCCGAACCTCCTGTATAATGATTTAAATAATGTCATTGACTTATTACAGAATCATATTCATTGTTATGATATCATATATTGTTCACTTATGACATTATATTACCCGTTATTTTGTAAATTCCATGTTAAAGAAGCGTTTTGGGTAAAATCGTTTCATTTATAGTAGGTGTTTTGACTTGTTGTTCTTGACATCATTATTACTTATATCATGATTTACTTACTTCCAGAATATAAAATATGATTTATATATCATATATATTCAGTATATATATTTATATAATATATAGATAAATAAAATGAAAAACACCGTTCATGGAGACGGTAGTCCGTACGTACGCATGAACGCTGTTTTTCTTTCCTTATTGTCTTGAAATGGAAGTAAGTAGATGACATACATATGTATATATATACATAAATCCAGTAGCTTTATAATGTCGTATATTTCATTATTATTTCTTATATATACATTATAATCATTCTTAAATGGTTAACATGGAGAATGAATCTCATCGCGTCGTGGAGACGGTAGTCCGTACGTACGCACGAGCGATGATATCATTTCTATAAATATTGAATTGAATTGGAGTGGATTATACAATATATCAGAATCCATATGATGTTGTAATAACTATGTATAGTTATTCTTTACACCATTATACCCATCCATGTAAGGTGGTGGTGGAAAATAGATTACACCACGGCGTGGAGACGGTATTCCGTACGTACGCACGCGCGGTGATTTCTTTTTCCATAGGATGGATAGATGGTGAAATAGGGTTGTTTCATACTTATAATAACATATCAGTATATGAGTGATACTGATGTTATTACTTCATAATTAAACAACCTAAGAAGAAGAAGTGGAAGAAGAAATAAAGATGAAAGAATTGGTAACGGTAATTACCTCTTCTTTGAAGTGCCTCTTTGAGACCTCCTCTTAGGGCACTAGAATTGGTCTTTGAGGAAGACCAGAACCTCTAGGATGTTGCTAGGGAAGTGGAGAAGGGATTTTGGCAGGGGTTGGCCGAGCTTGAGTGCTCAAATTGGTGTGAGGAGGAGGGGGAGGAGGTGTCCTTTTATAAGGGAGGAGAGGGGCACCTTAGGAATATCTCAAAATATTATTTTATATTAAAGTCAAAATCGGTTTATAATGGTTCCAATGTGGAGACCCGTAGCCTGACGTACATGGACATTACATTACATTTGCGAAATACTTAATACATAACAAAAACACACACTAAAGGATCGTAATAGTTTAGTGTCTTTGGAAACTCGGAACATAATCTTCTAATCCTGGTGAAAGATCTTCAATATCTCCTGTAAAGATCTTCCATTTTTTTTACCTAAAACCTTTCTTTATATCCTGGGGAAAAGAAAACATAAAAGGGTGAGCTCAAATGCTCAGTAAGGGTATACAAAAGAAATATCAATCACATAATTTTCATAAGAACATAACTTTTTTGGAAATCTTAACCTGCAAAAGAGAGCATAATTTCATAACATGGGATAAATCATAGTAGTGAAATGAAATCATAACTTAAAACAGTACTCATTGTGGCATACACACATAATCATAGAGAATCATTTCTTGTTAGTCAAGACTCATTGCCAAGACTATCTTAGTGGACAAAGTCCCTTTCTGAATCGAGTAATCCTCGTTTCAGTCCTGTTTCACTGAACCGGTATAACCTACCATTCCAGCCATGTCTATCTCATGAGATATAAAATCTTTACCCAATGCATTGGAGGGAGATATAGGTCCCACCCATCTTATAATGATACCATTCTTATGTGTGCCACAAAATCATAAATCATACATCATTTCATAACCCATGTAATAAAAATGGGATTCTTAAAACAACATGACATCATAAAACCATTCATATAAGATAAAGGAATTCATAAACATAATTCCATCACAACATAGTCAAATCAATGTAAAAATATGGATAGAAACAGAACCCTTTATTATCTTAGATGGAAAATAATTTTGATGAAACACTTGAAATGAATTCTTGAGGAAAATATCCTTTCTTCTTCAAAATCAATTTCTTTTCACAAAACATCATGCAATTTTAAAAGAAAGAGATTTTATTAAAAATAGTCATGAAATCTTTTAGAGGAAGCTTCATGAAAATAAGGCTTTATAAAACCATAAAAATCCGTTCATGCCGTTTAAGTTAAAAAAAACATTCTTCGTACTTTTGTCGGAAAAGTCAAAAAGTACCTCGTATGAAAAAGCGACAAAAGATTCCTTTCATATTCTTTACTAAAAACTCACCGAAGTGTAAAATTGGATTTAAAATATTGTAAGTGGATGGAAACAATATTACATATTGAAGGAACATGGATGTGGATGATAAAATACACCCCAGTAAATACTTACGAATAAACAATCTCGGATAAAAATGAGATTGTGATATTTCCCTTACCTTAGGTCCGATTAGCTTTGTACGTGTCCGAAGCTCCTGTATAATGGTTTAAATAATGTTATTGACTTATTCCAGAATCATACATATTTATATGATATCATATATGGTCGTATTATTAGCTTCTTGTTAGTAATATTTCATTGTTACTTGTTACTCGGGTCTTTATAACTTTTTGTTCTTATGCGTGTTTTGTCGAATAAATTCTTATTCTTATCTTTAGGTTATAGATAATTCATTTCCAGAATGTTATTAGTGTATTATATACCATATTCATTCATTCAATTCATTTATATAATCATTATGAAATGAAGATCATGTAGAACGAGTCGCATCACATCGTGGAGACGGTATTCCGTACGTACGCACGAGTGATGATATCATTCCTATGATCGTGGAATTGTATTGGAGTATATATATATTATTTCAGTATCAATATTACTTCATAATAATCATATTTAGTTACTCATTACACCATTATAACCATCCTTGTAAGGTGATGGTGGAAAATAGATTACACCACGGCGTGGAGACGGTATTCCGTACGTACGCACGCGCGGTGATTTCATTTTTCCGTAGGATGGATAGAAGGTGAATTAGGGTTGTTTCATATTTATAATAACATATCAGTATGTAAGTAATACTGATGTTATTACTTTATCATGAAACAACTAAAGAAGAAGAAGTTGAAGAAGAAAGAAATTGAAAAGATCGGTAATGGATATTACCTTTTCTTTGGAACGCCTCTTTGAATCCTCCACTTAAGGAACTAAGATTGGTCTTTGGAGAAGACCAGGACCTCTAGGATTATTATAGGGAAGTGGAGAAGGGAAAATGGCAGGGGTTGGCCGAGCTTGAGTGCTCAAATTGGTGTGAGGAGGAGGGGGGGGGAGGTGCCCTTTTATAAGGGAGGAGAGGGGCACCTTAGGAATTCTTAAAAATATTAATTTATAATAAATCTAACCCCACTTAAAAACCTCCAAAAATGACTCATATTCGAAGATTAGATGAGATAGGGTTGTAATCTCATCAACCAATCAAATTTAGACATGTTTGGATATTATTTTAAACCTTATCAATTATATTTAACTCCAAGTTAAATAATTTAACTTTTACCGTGTCTTTTTGTTTTCTTTCACTATATGGTTAATAAACTTACTATAACATGCCAAACGAACCACAAATTGTTTATTATTAATATATATATCCTTATATAAGTCATTTGGCCTAACCTTAGATTTTTAGGAATAAAATAACAATTAATAATATAATATTTGATTTAAAAACTATTTTGTGTCAATTTTGACACTATTTGATATATGATTTTTGTGAAAGTCATAACAGAATTATATGTTCGAACCAAGTTGATTAAATCAACATTAATATATCATAGTAACCTAGAAAATTAGTGGAATTCATAAAAAATCTCAAATTACATTTATTTTGGTGTTTATAACATCAATTATGTCAATATTTCATTAATAAGATAATTACTGCATCATCGTTGTGTCATAAATAAATTAAATTATTTGATGTCTAAAAATTACAAATAAAATACCATAATGTAGGAAATCTTTTTAGCTTTCTAATGAATATTTACAATCGAATTTATCTAATGTATAACCCCATATTAAAAATGATTTACTTATTAAACTATGATTTTAACTATTTTAACCCTTCTTTAAATAAATTAATAATAAATGTCCTAATCTAATCCAAGTGGGCCTAAATGGTCATATTTTATTCCTAAGTTTGTTTTTGGTCGAATTACACTTGTCCAATAGAATTAGGACATGTGTTAGGGTAATATTAATATCATATTTACCCTTAGTTACCCTATTTACTATTAACCACGGTAAAAAAAAGTAAAAAGTTACTATTCACCAAAAAATTATTTTCATCTCATTGAACCACATTTTAGTCCTTGGTATTAACCGTGTCTCTCGGATTTTCGAAATTCCATTCACAGAAGCGGTAAAATTAAGTTTTATGCAAAATTCAGTTTTTAACCTACCACTTAGTAGTTTCACTATTCATCAAAAATTGATGTTTTTCAGAACAATGCCAAAATTTCATCCCAAGCTATATTTCATATTCCAAATTCAAAAATGAAGTCTATTTTACCAAATTCATAACATAAAAGTTGCATTAATTAATTTTATAATTAAATCCCGCTGTTAAAACAAATAGCGTGTTTTTTAAGAAACAATATCTTTCAAAAGATTGACACTTGTTTATGTCTAGTTTAAATGTGAAAATACATCCAATGACCAACATTGTATTAAATTGTAAAAATATATTCTAAATATACTTTAAAACCACTCAAATTAATGATTTATCACTATTAATTATTTCGATTAAAAAAGTTGTTTTTAATTATAATTTAGTAATTTTCACTATTCATCAGAATATGAAAGTTATCCGAAATGTACCAAAATTTCACCTTAGGCTAAATTCGATACTCCGAATCCAAAAATGAAATCCATTTTGAAAAGAAAAAAAAAATTTACAAAATTTCAAAAAGTGGTTATTACTATTCATAACGGCTAGTTTTAATAGCATATCGCTGTTTAGTGAAACTCGTTATTGCGTACTACACACACTATCGAGGAAGGTTGCGATTGCGTGTAATGCAAGGAAAGTCAAGGATGCGTGTTGTGCAACCTCCTTTTGGTGTAGCGTACAACACACGACATTAATAAAATTAAAAAGAATATTTTTCATAAAATCTTGGGCTGTTACATTCTACCCCCCTTAAAATGAATTTCGCCCTCGAAATTCGTCGGGGTTATAAATGGTTTTCTATTCGAAAGTTTCCCACATCGTAAAAAGGAATACCAAAACTTGGCTTTAAAAACTAAAGTATGAAATGTAACGATTACCCAAATAAACTAATTGTTGGGTTTCCACATAGGTAAAAATATGGATATTGAAGAAAAATCTAACCATCATGTTCTGATGGAGAGTGGTAGAGAACATGGCTATGGAAAAGCCAAAAATCACAAATCCATAAATTTGTGATGATATAAGGTACCATCTGATTCCTCAGGTATAAGATCACTAGGACAACATTTTTGGTTTTCAAGATCATTTCCCTAAAGTTGAAAATTTGAATTAGAATAAATACTTACTTTATTTTGGTACAATCTCACTGTTGTTCGTGCCTTGAACAATTTCCACTTCATCTCTTAAATAAATGAAGTTGAATTTGTTATTCGTGAAGTGTTAGCAGATAATGTGATAGAATGACGGGTCATTCTATCTGTTTCAAACAAAAGGTTAGCAAAATTATATACATAAGTCGATCTATAGTGAGATTAATCACATATGGACTTATACTTCAGATATCATACTGCTTAATATAATAAAACTAGTTTCTACTAAACAGGGACTTCCTGTAGGCTAGTGGTAGGCGATAAAGGCCAGTCGCACTTCGGTTGTGGGTTCGATTCCTACAACCTTTTCAGAAGCGATGGGCTGTCGCCCGTCCTGCAGGTTGTCCCTTTTTCTAAAACTACGTTACTATAACATCCCATCAATAATATCGAAAATCTTATATCCTTAAACAATACTAACTTATGTCCAACATAATCCAGTCTAATCATTAGGCTTATACATAATACTGCAGTCCACTCTCATAATATAGTGACAACGATTACCAGAGATTTAATACTGTCGTTGGTCCCCACATATCATAAGATATGTTTTGTTGGTCACATTCTAAACATTCAAAGTCCTTAATCATGTATTCTCTTGAATACCTTAGTGAAAACATGAATGCAGTTAAAAGTTAACACTTTCCACATACCAAAATCCTCAAAATTCTATATACTCAATCCATGATATCACTTAGTCCTTATATCAATCATGATCTCATGAATACTATCAAACATTTAATTTTCTCCTTATCCCTTTATTATGCGCATATCATCTAAATTCCAAAAATATCTGAATAACCTTTCATGGATACTAGTAACATTAATCATACACTTTCAAAACACAAGGAAAGACAACAGTGTAACAATCCATAGATGTCTCTTTATTCCAAAATTACACATGATAAACATGTAATCATTCCACTACATTCTCAAACCATTGACCGAGCTTCAAAAATTCTTTCATCTCACATATCATTTGTAGTCTCTTCATCATCATCCACATAAATACTACCCATATGACCATACTGATTCTCTTCATGAGTCTTTCCCTTAGGGCATTTGTTTGCATAATGCCCATACATTCCACATTTAAAACACTTAATCATTTTTGATGTCGTAGCAATACCATTATCCTCATCCATGGTGTTAACCGACCCTTTTTCTTTGCACTTACTTGCTTTGTGTCCTTCTTTTCCACACCCAAAGCATCTTCCAGTTCCCTTGAAACATTCTCCTTGATGCCTCTTCCCACATGATTTACATAGGGGAAATTGAACTTTCTTTCCTCTATGATCATCATGAAACTCCATCTTTCTCTTATTAGCCGAGTCAGGAAACTTACCAAAGTTTACTTTATTGATCATATTATGAGATTTCTGATTCGGCATAATAATGATGTTTGGACTTCCAAATCCCATTTCATTTGGTTGCTCATGAAGAATATCATTCCATTGTCCATCATATCCTCCATTATTGTGAATCATCTTGTTTCCAGCCATTTTCTAAAACCCAAACAGAATAGTGTTAGATGCAAAAATCGTAATAAAGGGGGAGTAACTTAAATATCTATCATCTTTGGTTTAATCTAATATCGTTACCATAGTTCTAGAACTATATCCTATACGTATACTTATCCTTAGGGGCATCCCTAGACATACCTTAGAAATATCTCTAGGGATCTCACTAACGTTTTCGCATCCTAGTTTCCAAAGGTTGACTAAACCTTTCCTCTGATACCAACTGTAGTGTCTTTGGAAACTCGGAACATAATCTTCTAATCCTGGTGAAAGATCTTCAATATCTCCCGTAAAGATCTTCCATTTTTTTTACCTAAAACCTTTCTTTATATCCTGGGGAAAAGAAAACATAAAAGGGTGAGCTCAAATGCTCAGTAAGGGTATACAAAAGAAATATCAATCACATAATTTTCATAAGAACATAACTTTTTTGGAAATCTTAACCTGCAAAAGAGAGCATAATTTCATAACATGGGATAAATCATAGTAGTGAAATGAAATCATAACTTAAAACAGTACTCATTGTGGCATACACACATAATCATAGAGAATCATTTCTTGTTAGTCAAGACTCATTGCCAAGACTATCTTAGTGGACAAAGTCCCTTTCTGAATCGAGTAATCCTCGTTTCAGTCCTGTTTCACTGAACCGGTATAACCTACCATTCCAGCCATGTCTATCTCATGAGATATAAAATCTTTACCCAATGCATTGGAGGGAGATATAGGTCCCACCCATCTTATAAGGATACCATTCTTATGTGTGCCACAAAATCATAAATCATACATCATTTCATAACCCATGTAATAAAAATGGGATTCTTAAAACAACATGACATCATAAAACCATTCATATAAGATAAAGGAATTCATAAACATAATTCCATCACAACATAGTCAAATCAATGTAAAATATGGATAGAAACAGAACCCTTTATTATCTTAGATGGAAAATAATTTTGATGAAACACTTGAAATGAATTCTTGAGGAAAATATCCCTTCTTCTTCAAAATCAATTTCTTTTCACAAAACATCATGCAATTTTAAAAGAAAGAGATTTTATTAAAAATAGTCATGAAATCTTTTAGAGGAAGCTTCATGAAAATAAGGCTTTATAAAACCATAAAAATCCGTTCATGCCGTTTAAGTTAAAAAAACATTCTTCGTACTTTTGTCGGAAAAGTCAAAAAGTACCTCGTATGAAAAAGCGACAAAAGATTCCTTTCATATTCTTTACTAAAAACTCACCGAAGTGTAAAATTGGATTTAAAATATTGTAAGTGGATGGAAACAATATTACATATTGAAGGAACATGGATGTGGATGATAAAATACACCCCAGTAAATACTTACGAATAAACAATCTCGGATAAAAATGAGATTGTGATATTTCCCTTACCTTAGGTCCGATTAGCTTTGTACGTGTCCGAAGCTCCTGTATAATGGTTTAAATAATGTTATTGACTTATTCCAGAATCATAAATATTTATATGATATCATATATGGTCGTATTATTAGCTTCTTGTTAGTAATATTTCATTGTTACTTGTTACTCGGGTCTTTATAACTTTTTGTTCTTATGCGTGTTTTGTCGAATAAATTCTTATTCTTATCTTTAGGTTATAGATAATTCATTTCCAGAATGGTATTAGTGTATTATATACCATATTCATTCATTCAATTCATTTATATAATCATTATGAAATGAAGATCATGTAGAACGAGTCGCATCACATCGTGGAGACGGTATTCCGTACGTACGCACGAGTGATGATATCATTCCTATGATCGTGGAATTGTATTGGAGTATATATATATTATTTCAGTATCAATATTACTTCATAATAATCATATTTAGTTACTCATTACACCATTATAACCATCCTTGTAAGGTGATGGTGGAAAATAGATTACACCACGGCGTGGAGACGGTATTCCGTACGTACGCACGCGCGGTGATTTCATTTTTCCGTAGGATGGATAGAAGGTGAATTAGGGTTGTTTCATATTTATAATAACATATCAGTATGTAAGTAATACTGATGTTATTACTTTATCATGAAACAACTAAAGAAGAAGAAGTTGAAGAAGAAAGAAATTGAAAATATCGGTAATGGATATTACCTCTTCTTTGGAACGCCTCTTTGAATCCTCCACTTAAGGAACTAAGATTGGTCTTTGGAGAAGACCAGGACCTCTAGGATTATTATAGGGAAGTGGAGAAGGGAAAATGGCAGGGGTTGGCCGAGCTTGAGTGCTCAAATTGGTGTGAGGAGGAGGGGGAGGAGGTGCCCTTTTATAAGGGAGGAGAGGGGCACCTTAGGAATTCTTAAAAATATTAATTTATAATAAATCTAACCCCACTTAAAAACCTCCAAAAATGACTCATATTCGAAGATTAGATGAGATAGGGTTGTAATCTCATCAACCAATCAAATTTAGACATGTTTGGATATTATTTTAAACCTTATCAATTATATTTAACTCCAAGTTAAATAATTTAACTTTTACCGTGTCTTTTTGTTTTCTTTCACTATATGGTTAATAAACTTACTATAACATGCCAAACGAACCACAAATTGTTTATTATTAATATATATATCCTTATCTAAGTCATTTGGCCGAACCTTATATTTTTAGGAATAAAATAACAATTAATAATATAATATTTGATTTAAAACCTATTTTGTGTCAATTTTGACACTATTTGATATATGATTTTTGTGAAAGTCATAACAGAATTATATGTTCGAACCAAGTTGATTAAATCAACATTAATATATCATAGTAACCTAGAAAATTAGTGGAATTCATAAAAAATCTCAAATTACATTTATTTTGGTGTTTATAACATCAATTATGTCAATATTTCATTAATAAGATAATTACTGCATCATCGTTGTGTCATAAATACATTAAATTATTTGATGTCTAAAAATTACAAATAAAATACCATAATGTAGGAAATCTTTTTAGCTTTCTAATGAATATTTACAATCGAATTTATCTAATGTATAACCCCATATTAAAAATGATTTACTTATTAAACTATGATTTTAACTATTTTAACCCTTCTTTAAATAAATTAATAATAAATGTCCTAATCTAATCCAAGTGGGCCTAAATGGTCATATTTTATTCCTAAGTTTGTTTTTGGTCGAATTACACTTGTCCAATAGAATTAGGACATGTGTTAGGGTAATATTAATATCATATTTACCCTTAGTTACCCTATTTACTATTAACCACGGTAAAAAAAAGTAAAAAGTTACTATTCACCAAAAAATTATTTTCATCTCATTGAACCACATTTTAGTCCTTGGTATTAACCGTGTCTCTCGGATTTTCGAAATTCCATTCACAGAAGCGGTAAAATTAAGTTTTATGCAGAATTCAGTTTTTAACCTACCACTTAGTAGTTTCACTATTCATCAAAAATTGATGTTTTTCAGAACAATTCCAAAATTTCATCCCAAGCTATATTTCATATTCCAAATTCAAAAATTAAGTCTATTTTACCAAATTCATAACATAAAAGTTGCATTAATTAATTTTATAATTAAATCCCGCTGTTAAAACAAATAGCGTGTTTTTTAAGAAACAATATCTATCAAAAGATTGACACTTGTTTATGTCTAGTTTAAATGTGAAAATACATCCAATGACCAACATTGTATTAAATTGTAAAAATATATTCTAAATATACTTTAAAACCACTCAAATTAATGATTTATCACTATTAATTATTTCGATTAAAAAAGTTGTTTTTAATTATAATTTAGTAATTTTCACTATTCATCAGAATATGAAAGTTATCCGAAATGTACCAAAATTTCACCTTAGGCTAAATTCGATACTCCGAATCCAAAAATGAAATCCATTTTGAAAAGAAAAAAAAAAAATTTACAAAATTTCAAAAAGTGGTTATTACTATTCATAACGGCTAGTTTTAATAGCATATCGCTGTTTAGTGAAACTCGTTATTGCATACTACACACACTATCGAGGAAGGTTGCGATTGCGTGTAATGCAAGGCAAGTCAAGGATGCGTGTTGTGCAACCTCCTTTTGGTGTAGCGTACAACACAAGACATTAATAAAATTAAAAAGAATATTTTTCATAAAATCTTGGGCTGTTACATCCAAAGGGTCTTATTTCGAAGCTAAAGTGGGGAAGGGTCGAAATCCTATAAGACAATAGAATTTAGACAAGTTTAGGATATTATTTTAACCTTATCAATTAAATTTAACTCTAAGTTAAATAGTTTAACTTTTACCATGTCTTTTTGTTTTCTTTCACTATATGGTTAATAAACTTACTATAACATGCCAAAGGAACCCCAAATTGTTTATTATTAATATATATATCCTTATCTAAGTCAATTGGCCGAACCTTAGATTTTTAGTAATAAAATAACAATTAATAATATAATATTTGATTTAAAAACTATTTTGTGTCAATTTTGACACTATTTGATATATGATTTTTGTGAAAGTCATAACAGAATTATATGTTCGAACCAAGTTGATTAAATCAACACTAATATATCATAGTAACCTAGAAAATTAGTGGAATTCATAAAAAGTCTTAAATTACATTTATTTTGGTGTTTATAACATTAATTAGGTCAATATTTCATTAATAAGATAATTAATGCATCATCATTGTGTCATAAATAAATTAAATTATTTAAAGTCTAAAAATTACAAATAAAATACCATTATATAGGAAATCTTTTTATCTTTCTAATGAATATTTATAATCTAAAATCCAACATATATAACCCTATTTAACAATTGTTTTTCTAAAAGATATATGCTTGTGTTATTTTTGTATTCATTTTAACTTAATTAAAATAAAGTGTCATTATCACTTACAAGTGGATCAATGGGGTCCCAAAATCGACCCAAAGATGCCCATGGTCGACCATGTATCAACCAATAGGTTTAAGACACGTTTTAGGGTAATTTAATATTATTTGTTTAACCCTTATTTACCGGATATACCCTTAACCATGGTAAATAAAATATTTACCGCAGTAATTATTCAAAATGTCTAAAAATAAAAGTTACCTATTTACAAAATTTGAACATCCTGATTCCAAATATGGAATCCATTTTTCTAAATTCAAAACACAGAAGTGGCAGAAATTAATTTAAAATTAATTCCCGCTGTCAAAACAAAAAGCGTGTTTTAAAGAGATAATAACTATCAAAAGATTGACACTTGTTTATGTTCGGTTTAATTGTAACATTGTGTACAATGACCAACATTATATTAAGTGGTAAAAATATATTCTAAATATACTTTAAAACCACTCAAATTCATAATTTATCACTATTAAATGTTTTGATTAAAAAAGTTGTTTTTAATTAAAATTTAGTAATTTTCACTATTCATCAAAATATTAAAGTTATCCGAAAAGTACCAAAATTTCACCTTAGGCTAAATTCGATACTCCGAATCCAAGAATGAAGTTCATTTTGAAAAATAAGATTTTCAGAATTTTAAAAAGTGGTTATTACTATTCATAATGGCTAGTTTTAATAATATTTTAATAGCACATCGTTGTTTAGTGAAACTCGGTATTGCGTATTACACACGCTATCGAGGAAGGTCGCGATTGCGTGTAATGCAAGGCAAGACAAGGATGCGTGTTGTGCAAGCTCCTTTTGGTGTAGCGTACAACACAAGACATTAATAAAATTAAAAAGAATTTTTCTTTATAAAATCTTGGGCTGTTACATTCTACCCCCCTTAAAATGAATTTCGCCCTCAAAATTCGTCGGGGTTATAAATGGTTTACTATTAGAAAGTTTCTTTAATAGAAACCCACATCATAAAAAGGAATATCAAAACCAATCTTTAAAAACAAAAGTATGAAACGTAACGGTTACCCAAATAAACTAATCATTGGGTTTCCACATAGGAGAACATAGGTGAAAATATGGACATGGAAGAGAAATCTAACCGTCATGTTCTGATGGAGAGTGGTAGAGGACATGGCTATGGAAAAGCTAGCAATCACAAAGCCATACATTTGTGATGATCTAAGGTACCATCCGATTCATCAGATATAAGATCACTAGGACAACATTTTTGGTTTTCAATATCATTTCCCTAAAGTTGAAAAATTTTGAATTAGAAGAAATACTTACTTGATTTTGGTACAATCTAACTGTTGTTCGTGAATTTAACAATTTCCACTTCATCCCTTAAAGAAATGAAGTTGAATTTGTTATTCGTGATGTGTTAGCAGATCATGTGATAGAATGATGGGTTATTCCATCTCTTTTAAACAAAATATTAGCAAAAGTTATAAGTCCATCTTGTGGTTAGATTAATCATATATGGTTCCAAAAATGAACTTATACTTCATATATCATACCGCTTAATAAAATAAAACTAGTTTATACTAACCAGGGACTTCCTGTAGGCCAGTGGTAGGCGATAAATGCCAGTCGCACTTCGGTTGTGGGTTCGATTCCCATAGCCTTGTCCGAAGCGATGGGCTATCGCCCGTCCTGCAGGTTGTCCTTTTTCTAAAACTACATTACTATAACATCCCATCAATAAGAAAAAAAAATTTCTATCCTTAAACAATACTAACTTACGTCCAACACAATCCATTCCAATCTTTAGGCTTATCCATAATACTGCAGTCCACTCTCACAACATAGTGAAAACAATTACCAGAGATTTAATATCATCGTTGATCCCCATATATCATAAGATATGTTTTGTTGGTCACATTCCAAACATTCAAAGGCCTTAATCTTGTACTCTCTTGAATACCCATTGAACCTTAGTGAAAACATGAATGCAGTTAAAAGTTAACACTTTTCACATACCGAAATCCTCAAAATTCTATATACTCAAACCATGATATCACTTAGTCCTTATATCAATCATGAGCTCATGAATACTATCAAACATTTAATTTTCTCCTTATCCCTTCATTATGCGCATATCATCTACATTCCAAAAATATCTGAATAACCTTTCATGGATACTGGTAACATTAATCATACACTTTCAAAACACAAGGAAAGACAACAGTGTAACAATCCATAGATGTCTCTTTATTCCAAAATTACACATGATAAACATGTAATCATTCCACTACATTTTCAAACCATTGACCGAGCTTCAAAAATTCTTTCATCTCACATATCATTTGTAGTCTCTTCATCATCATCCACATAAATACTACCCATATGACCATACTGATTCTCTTCATGAGTCTTTCCCTTAGGGCATTTTTTTGCATAATGCCCATACATTCCACATTTAAAACACTTAACCATTTTCGATGTCGTAGCAATACCATTATCCTCATCCATGGTGTTAACCGACCCTTTTCCTTTGCACTTACTTGCTTTGTGTCCTTCTTTTCCACACCCAAAGCATCTTCCAGTTCCCTTGAAACATTCTCCTTGATGCCTCTTCCCACATGATTTACATAGGGGAAATTGAACTTTCATTCCTCTATGATCATCATGGAACTCCATCTTTCTCTTATTAGTCGAGTCAGGAAACTTACCAAATTTTACTTTATTGATCATGTTGTGAGATTGCTGATTCGGCATAATAATGATGTTTGGACATCCAAATCCCATTTCATTTGGCTGCTCATGAAGAATATCATTCCATTGTCCATCATATCCTCCATTATTGTGAATCATCTTGTTTCCAGCCATTTTCTAAATCCCAAACAGAATAGTGTTAGATGCAAAAATCATAATAAAGGGGGAGTAACTTAAATATCTATCATCTTTGGTTTAATCTAATATCGTTACCATAGTTCTAGGACCATATCCTATACGTACACTTATCCTTAGGGGCATCCCTAGACATACCTTAGAAATATCTCTAGGGATCTCACTAACGTTTTCGCATCCTAGTTTCCAAAGGTTGACTAAACCTCCCTCTGATACCAACTGTAGAGACCCGAAGCTTATCGTACATGGACATTACATTACTTTTGCGGAATACTTAGTACATAACAAAAACACACACACAAGGATCGTAATAGTTTAGTGTCTTTGGAAACTCGGAACGTAATCTTCTAATCGTGGTGAAAGATCTTCAATATCTCCCATAAAGATCTTCCCTTTTTTACCTATAAACCTTTCTTTATATCCTGGGGAAAAGAAAACATAAAAGGGTGAGCTCAAATGCTCAGTAAGGGTAAACAAAAGAAATATCAATCACATCATATACATAAGAACATAGCTTTTTGGAAATCTTAACCTGCAAAAGAGCTCATAATATCATAACATGGGATAAATCATATAAGTGAAAATGAGATCCCCATAATCATAACATGAAACTTGAAACTTTTTGTCATGCACACATAATCATAGAAAATCATTTCTTGTTAGTCATGACTCATTGCCAAGACTATCTTAGTGGACAAAGTCCCTTTCTGAATCGAGTAACCCTCGTTTTAGTCCTGTTTCACTGAACCGGTATAACCTACCATTTCATCCATGTCTATCACATGAGATATAAAATCTTTACCCAATGCATTGGAGGGAGATATAGGTCCCACCCATCTCATAATTATACCATTCTTATGTGTGCCACAGAATCATAAATCATACATCATTTCATAACCCATGTAGTAAAAATGGGATTCGTAAACATCGTGACATCATAAAACAATTCATATTAGATAAAGGAATTCATAAAAATGTTTCCATCACAACATAATCAAATCCATGTAATAATAGGGATAAAAACATAACCCTTTATTATCGTAGATGGAAAATAATTTTGATAAAACACTTGAACTCCATTCTTGAGGAAAATATCCTTTCTTCTTCAAAAACATTTTTCCTTTCATAACATGTCATAAAACATTAAGATAAAAGAATTTGATTAAAAATAAACTTGAAAACTTTTAAAGTAAGCTTCTTGGAAATAATGTTTTAAAAATCCATTCATGCCGTATAAGTTAAAAAAAACATTCTTCGTACTTTTGTCGGAAAAGTCAAAAAGTACCTCGTACGAAAAACGACAAAAGATTCCTTTCATATCTTTTACTAAAAACTCACCGAAGGGTAAAATTGGATTTAAACAATTTTAGGTGGGTGTAAATAACATTACATATTGAGGAAACATGGATGTGGATGATAAAATACACCCCAGTAAATACTTACGAATAAACAATCTCGGATAAAAATGAGATTGTGATATTTCCCTTACCTTAGGTCCAATTTGCTTCGTATGTGTCCGAACCTCCTGTATAATGATTTAAATAATGTCATTGACTTATTACAGAATCATATTCATTGTTATGATATCATATATGGTTCACTTATGACATTATATTACCCGTTCTTTTGTAAATTCCATGTTAAAGAAGCGTTTTGGGTAAAATCGTTTCATTTATCGTAGGTGTTTTGACTTGTTGTTCTTGACATCATTATTACTTATATCATGATTTACTTACTTCCAGAATATAAAATATGATTTATATATCATATATATTCAGTATATATATATATAATAGATAGATAAATAAAATGAAAAACACCGTTCATGGAGACGGTAGTCCGTACGTACGCATGAACGCTGTTTTTCTTTCCTTATTGTCTTGAAATGGAAGTAAGTAGATGACATACATATGTATATATATACATAAATACAGTAGCTTTATAATGTCATATATTTAATTATTATTTCTTATATATACATTATAATCATTCTTAAATGGTTAACATGGAGAATGAATCTCATCGCGTCGTGGAGACGGTAGTCCGTACGTACGCACGAGCGATGATATCATTTCTATAAATATTGAATTGAATTGGAGTGGATTATACAATATATCAGAATCAATATGATGTTGTAATAACTATGTATAGTTATTCTTTACACCATTATACCCATCCATGTAAGGTGGTGGTGGAAAATAGATTACACCACGGCGTGGAGACGGTATTCCGTACGTACGCACGCGCGGTGATTTCTTTTTCCATAGGATGGATAGATGGTGAAATAGGGTTGTTTCATACTTATAATAACATATCAGTATATGAGTGATACTGATGTTATTACTTCATAATGAAACAACCTAATAAGAAGAAGTGGAAGAAGAAATAAAGATGAAAGAATTGGTAACGGTAATTACCTCTTCTTTGAAGTGCCTCTTTGAGACCTCCTCTTAGGGCACTAGAATTGGTCTTTGAGGAAGACCAGAACCTCTAGGATGTTGCTAGGGAAGTGTAGAAGGGATTTTGGCAGGGTTTGGCCGAGCTTGAGTGCTCAAATTGGTGTGAGGAGGAGGGGGAGGAGGTGTCCTTTTATAAGGAAGGAGAGGGGCACCTTAGGAATATCTCAAAATATTATTTTATATTAAAGTCAAAATCGGTTTATAATGGTTCCAAAGGGTCTTATTTCGAAGATAAAGTGGGGAAGGGTCGAAATCCTATCAACCAATTTAATTTAGACAAGTTTAGGATATTATTTTAACCTTATCAATTAAATTTAACTCTAAGTTAAATAGTTTAACTTTTACCATGTCTTTTTGTTTTCTTTCACTATATGGTTAATAAACTTACTATAACATGCCAAACGAACCCCAAATTGTTTATTATTAATATATATATCCTTATCTAAGTCATTTGGCCGAACCTTAGATTTTTAGTAATATAATAACAATTAATAATATAATATTTGATTTAAAAACTATTTTGTGTCAATTTTGACAGTATTTGATATATGATTTTTGTGAAAGTCATAACAGAATTATATGTTCGAACCAAGTTGATTAAATCAACACTAATATATCATAGTAACCTAGAAAATTAGTGGAATTCATAAAAAGTCTTAAATTACATTTATTTTGGTGTTTATAACATTAATTATGTCAATATTTCATTAATAAGATAATTACTGCATCATCATTGTGTCATAAATAAATTAAATTATTTAAAGTCTAAAAATTACAAATAAAATACCATTATGTAGGAAATCGTTTTATCTTTCTAATGAATATTTATAATCTAAAATCCAACATATATAACCCTATTTAGCAATTGTTTTGCTAAAAGATATATGCTTGTGTCATTTTTGTATTCATTTTAACTTAATTAAAATAAAGTGTCATTATCACTTACAAGTGGATCAATGGGGTCCCGAAATCGACCCAAAGATGCCCATGGTCGACCATGTATCAACCAATAGGTTTAAGACACGTTTTAGGGTAATTTAATATTATTTTTTTAACCCTTATTTACCGGATTTACCCTTAACCATGGTAAATAAAATATTTACCGCAATAATTATTCAAAATGTCTAAAAATAAAAGTTAACTATTTACACAATTTGAACATCCTGATTCCAAATATGGAGTCCATTTTTCTAAATTCAAAACACAGAAGTGGCAGAAATTAATTTAAAATTAATTCCCGCTGTCAAAACAAAAAGCGTGTTTTTAAGAGATAATAACTATCAAAAGATTGACACTTGTTTATGTTCGGTTTAATTGTAACATTGTGTCCAATGACCAAAATTATATTAAGTGGTAAAAATATATTCTAAATATACTTTAAAACCACTCAAATTCATAATTTATCACTATTAAATGTTTTGATTAAAAAAGTTGTTTTTAATTAAAATTTAGTAATTTTCACTATTCATCAAAATATTAAAGTTATCCGAAAAGTACCAAAATTTCACCTTAGGCTAAATTCGATACTCCGAATCCAAGAATGAAGTTCATTTTGAAAAATAAGATTTACGGAATTTTAAAAAGTGGTTATTACTATTCATAACGGCTAGATTTAATAATATTTTAATAGCACATCGTTGTTTAGTGAAACTCGGTATTGCGTATTACACACGCTATCGAGGAAGGTCGCGATTGTGTGTAATGCAAGGCAAGACAAGGATGAGTGTTGTGCAAGCTCCTTTTGGTGTAGCGTACAACACAAGACATTAATAAAATTAAAAAGAATATTTCTTTATAAAATCTTGGGCTGTTACATTACTATTTCTATTCAAAACATTATTCAAATTACTCAAAGAAGAAGTAATACAATAAAATCCTTATATATCTCATGATTATATAAACCAAATAATTATTGATTAAATACTCATATAATATAATTCTTAAACCAAAATACAAATATATTAAACATTACTCTTCTTCTATTATATTTGCATAATATTAATAATGATCCATTATCATTTTTGGTGTATATTCTTTTGAAAAATTAGACATTTATTTATATAGTTTCCCATATCCTAGAAATTGAATCATTTCACATTGGAAAAAATTTCCTGACCCAAGAAATTATTTTAGACTCCATGTCTTGATTTCTATACTGTAAACACGGAAGTTATTCATTTACAAAATAATTCTATTAAAATAACTAAAAAATTTAGTCAAAAGATACTCATACATACATCTAAGTATTTAATGTTGGCATCTCTCATAAAGAGCACGAGCCTTGTAATTCTAGTGGTACTTGAGGGAATCCTTCAAATCCTCAACATCCTCTTTCCAAATTCAACTTATATTGTTTTTATGGACAGGAACTGAACATTGATTAGTATTTATAATGGTTTTATTTCCAATATAATTTTTTTAAACATCCATATGAACCTGAAATTTATAAAATAATCATATTGTGGTTCCCTGAAAGTTATCAAAATTATCATGAATAATTCCAAAGATATAAAAGTTAAAAATTTGTTAGGTGTAATCTTCTCAGAGGATTACCTTGTCTACATGTCCTTCAATATTGATTAGAGATTCATATGTTTTAGTTATGGTGAATAATTCAAAAATACCCTTGTAATACATTCCTTTCCTATAATAGTAGGAAAGATGATAATATATGATTTGTTAATATAGAAAACATGATCGTTGAAATAAACTAGGAATAGTAGAGGTGTGAGAATACTCATACATTTTCTTGCATGTATCTTGGTTATTGATAATCATTTTGAAATCATTTAAGCATGATTTCAGAATTTTCCTTTAAAATAAAGCCCATAAAAGAGAGATAAGAGTTTTTCATGATATTTATCCTTCCATTTTGAGGATTTACCTCAACTAAAAATTAAATTTAAGGAATAAGGGTTCCTATAAAATACGATACTTAGAAAGATTAATTTATTCATAACTAATTGACCTTAGGGAAAAATTTTTTATATAATGCAATATAATAGATTATCTCATAAAATCATAATCATAATGTATAATTTTAAAGTAGAAAAAGACTTAACATAAATTAATAATTTATAAATATCTAATATTGTAAACATTAATACAGTTTCATTGGGAACATATTTAATTTCAAATCCTTCAAAATGAGTTGTAATGGTAAAGGGAATTATCATAACTATATCCCCTGAGAGTGTCAAAACAGGTGCACAGTAATTCCTATAATCATGTATCGGGTTAAGATGAGTCACGCCCAACACACCATGTTAGATTTGTTAACCTAAGGTACATCTATGATCAAAACACGTCCACTTTTAGTATCCATACATGGATATATTTCTAGTAACACCCACATAACCTCTACCTTACCAAAACAATAAGATGTTATTTTATACTTAACCTCAATGTCTATATTAGGATTATGTTCCTTAATATATGTTTTATAAATATATTTTCCAATATTTCTACAAAATTTCCTTTTATACCAACATTAAAGACTTCTACCCTAATATCCCAGAGTTGGTGACTTACTTAATTACATTCATATAATGACTAAGTCTAATCCCAAATGATAGAATACTTCAGTAGATTTAAAAACCTAGATAAAAAAATTGATACATTTCAACATGAATGAAAAACAAAAAATCAACTCCATAGGAAACACCAATAAACTCCTAAATCATCCTTGAAAGTCATTAATAATACACATCTTCGCATCCTAGGGAAAAATAAAACACAAGAAAGGGGTGAGACCATATGATCAGTAATGTTAAGAAAAATATAAGAAGCTAACATAAATAATAAGGCAATATGATTGACTAAAAAACATGCCATCAGATCATAATATGGGATAAGAAAAATATAATTAAATAATTCGATATAAAGAATCTCATGAGAATGAAACTTAACCATGGATATTCTAACAGTCAAATAATAACACGGATTATCATTTATGAACATCATAACAAGGGAATGAATAATTAAAAAAATCATAAAAAAACCATAAAGTATTTATAGAAGAAGTATACATAAATGGCTAATGCCTCAGCCAAAATTTGGTCTAGTTTGTCTCGTGAGATCTACAAATTAATCGATGGGGTATAGTGGTAACCTCCACTCAATTAATAAGTCTAATGAATTACACATATATCGAATAATAAATTTAAAAAATATCTTTAAATCAAAGTGTCCCATACCACTTTGAAATATTTGAATCATAATCATAAATGAAAATAGTTGTATATAATAATTGATATATTCGTTAGAAATACCAATTTACTTTGTAAAGAAGAGTTCTTTTTGAAAATCATTTATATTTGTTGTAAAACTAGATTGCAAATAGAAATATCCCAAAAAAATAAAAGGGAAGGAAAAAAAATTGTGTTTGACATATAAATAATTTCCGACGGAAGTAAAAAATTTGTAAAAATAGTTTTTAAGATAATTTATAAATGGAACACTTCGCTGGGGTTTAAGGGAAAATATAAAAGGGACATAAAAATTGACATTTTTTAATTGTTTATATAAAACCATGAATAAATAAATATTGTTTTTAATGAAAAAATATTGATTTTTAATGAGTAATGAGGTCATAAAATATATTATGGATGATACTTTAAAATTATTAAGAAATTGGGAACTACCCTTTAACCAATATTTCATCAAAAGAAAAATTAAAAAGGAAACCATATAAAACACATGTTTGGAAATAAAAGAAATATTAAGTGATCTGGATACATGATTTTGGGATCTATAAATAAAATGTAGAAGAATTAAATAAAAATAAAAAATAATTAAATTTGGGTAAAGAGGGAGAAGGCCTAACATAATTGGGAAATAGTGGTTTTGGGAGGATCCCTTACCACTTTGAAAATAGTCAAATCGTATTCCCCATTAAATTAATAATAATCAAATAAAACATTTATTAAAATTAATATTAAGTTATTCATGATATTATTCATCAATGGGTAGTATAAATACACCACACAATTTAAATATTGGTAAATAAGGAATATATCATATAAATAAAACTGAGATAAAGAAACTCTCAATTTATGTTCGAATGTGTTCTACACTTGATTTTAATATCCGTGATAATTTTACTAAATAAGTTAATTAAATAATTATGATGCTTTTGAATATGTATTTAATTTATTATAGTTTTATTAAGTTTATTTTTTGCCTTTTTGAGAGAAAAAAAGTAAAATTTTATCATTTTGGAACATTCATTTCCTTAGATTTCATTATTGGTTTACTTGTATAAATGTATAGAAAATCATCTAAAATTAGAATAGATGTATATTATTAAAAGTATATGTTATTAATGAACATAAATAATATTAAATGGTGAAAGATTATACAAGTTTAATATGGTATAGGGATAAATAATTAGATGAAATTGTAGTGATAATTGTTTGGAATATTTTGGTGTTTTTTATCATCACACAGTAGTTTTTTATAAAAAATTAATATTGTGTATATATACTAGTTCCATAACATTAAATAATTTTATATTATACATATTAATGTATTATTTAACCATATAAATGCTTTTTTGACCATACATTATGGAATAGTTGAAAAATGAAAACACGTCGTCCATGAGGGCAGTAAATTGGCACCTTGGAGACGATGTTTTCATTTTTGAAATAAAAAAGGGAAGAAAAGAAGAGAAATGATTGCGTATTTTCCATTGAAATAATTAAATTATATTATATATACGATACTATAGTTGTATTTTTTTATAGATTATTTGAGGTAAGGACAATAAAATCAAAGAAATATAAAAGAAAATGAAATGGAATGCTTAAGGATAATACCTATTGAATTCTTCTCCTTGATAAACTCCTTAAGGAAATATGAAATGGAATTTTGGGTGGGAAAAATAGAACAATAACTTATGTTTGAGTTTTGGTTTATGTATTGGGAATACATTTTAAAATATTAAAGTATTTGATGGTCTGAGGAGAATAGGTGGTGAGGGGTGATATTTATAGTGCAGATGTGGGGTGTTTTTTGAATAATTTATTAATTTTTTAATTATTTTAATAAATACCATTAATAGTTTTATTGTTATCATGAAATATATTAAAAAAATTAATAAGGGTTTTATATTAGGTTTATCAAATCACGAATGAATGAAGTAATATAGAATTTAACTTATAATGTATTTATACTGTAAATTACTTTAATTTACAATTCACTAAAAATCATGTTTTTAGAAAAATACCAAAAATTCACCCTAACCATTTCTCAATATTTAGAATTCAAAAATGAACTTCAATATATGAATATAATATTTAAAATTTTCTAAATTTATAAAATTATTATTTACTTGAAAAATATCGATTTTAAAAATATAACTGTTTTTATGACACTTTGAAAAAATCATTAAGGGATCATAAAATTATCTTATAAACCTAAGAAGAAATATATTAATTTATGAATTTATTTACTGAAAATAATTTCCCTCTAAATCAATATATTAATAATAAAAATCTATATAATCATTTATTTTTCACAAAAAACCAATATTTAATTTAATATTTTTAAAACATTTATTTACTTATTATATGATATAAATATATAATAAATTAATTTATAAGATAAATAAATATAATTTATACTTTTATTGATGAATTTATTTTTATAATGATCACATTAATATTCTTAATGGTCATATTATTTGTCCAAAGGTCACATTACTATTCATCAAAAAATGAAACATATAAGAAAAATACAAAAAATTTATCAGAAGTAAATTTTAATTTTATAAATTAAAAAATAATGTTTATTTTGAAAAATACAATTTATAAATTTTTCAAAATTTATATGTAAAACATGTTATCCATTAAAACGTGGTAAAATTGTATTTAGAAAAATATATTCTTTTTATGTGTAAATCTGGATTTATTCCAATCTTATGTCTCAAAAAATATTTTTGATGGATGTAAAAATATTTCATTGAATATATAAAATATAAATTTAATTAATATTTTTAAAAATTTGGTTTAATATAATTTATTAATATAAAATGTTATTGTGGACATAAAAATTGTTTTTATAAAAATGCAACCTCTTTGTTCAAGTGGTTTTCATTTATAATTAATTTTTAACCAATGAATTAATTTTATAAACACGTGTAATATATATTTTCATAATTTACTTAATATAATTCATTTATTCCATTCCCAATATCATGGAGATAAATATAATAATTATATAATAATATTTAATTATTTTTAATCTCACAAGCTATCAAAGATGTTTAAATAAAAAAAAGGTAAATCATAAAATATTATGGTGTTACCTAAATATTTTGTGTATTAAAATCCACATTTCTTTTTTCATTTAGTGTAATATAAAGTCATTATTTTTTTAACACAATCCAATAATAGTGTTATGTGTAATACCCGAAAACTCTATGTTACTTGTAACATAAGAAAAATTTAGTGTTGTTTGTCACAAAAAATATTAAAAAGACCAAATTTATGTACAGATAAAGAATTTAAAAAAATATCAATGTGTTACAAGAAAGCTATATGAGATCATGAGGATGAAATGAGGTAAAAATAAACTCAACTAATTTAATTATAGTCATAAAATGTTGAGTATAAAATTATTTTATGGTGGCAGAATGGAATACCCCACTATTTTACTATTTTACCTTTTAGTATTTAAATGAAGATCTTGTTTCACATGAATCACTGAACCAAAATGAACTTTTATACATTTAATTTAATGATAATATCATAATTATTACATATAATAATGATGATATAAACATTTAATTAGTGGGTATAAACAATGAGAACAACATTATAATATCTATATAGAAGTAAAAATTTATTTTTAATACAAATAAATTGATAAAATTCAATTATTATATTTCAGTAAATAAAGAGATCATTTTATGCCTGAAAATTTATTTTCTTAAAATTACGTTTTATGAACTATGAGTTTTTATATTAGTAAAATAAAAATATCAAAGTTTAATTATGATAAAATATCAAAACTATTCTTATTATTAATTGATAGGAAATAAGAGTAAGAATAATTAATAACAAAAAATTGATTTCCATATAAAAAAAATTCAATATATTTTATGTTTCCATTTAAAAGTTAACTTGATAAAATTTTGAATTTTAATTTTGAAAAATTAGCTAAATTTTTTGAATTAGCATTACAATATAATATTTGGATAAAATATTTTTATTTTAATAAAAAAATTATTTTTAGGTGAAATGTACAAAATAATATTTTTTAAAAGCACCATGAATTTTATGAGATCATTAAGATGTAAAAATGATGAAAAAATGTATGAAAATTTTTAAATAATGGAAATTTTATTTAATAATAACAATTATAAATTTAATAATATAATTTTTAAATAATACACCCATTATTAACATTTTGGAACCTATGTTTTGACTTTTCTAAAAAAATTCATGTGTTATATATTTATTACTTTAATTTAATTTTTCATCAATTTTTGAAAATGAATATTATGAATTGTTTTTTAAATATGGAATCATCATAATAAATATATCTAATAATATGAATTCTATTGTTGGTCATTAAAATAAATTAACAATGTTAAAAAATGAGTTATCAGGGAAAATGTAAATCATTATGAAAAGATAAATTATTGGGAAAATGCCTAAAATATATACAAAATATCCCTTATTTTTGTGTATGATAGGATTATAGACAAATGGTCAAACATATCCATTATTTTCTACATTTGGAACTACTTTCATTGGATATTTCACCTCTTATTAAAAAATTCCACTACCATCACTTTTAAAAGGATCCATTTACCACCCCAATTATCCTCACACCTTATACCTATTGAATTAAGAAAATACATATAACTACCCAAAACACCAAGACACATAATATTGTTATTTATTTCATTAAAGGCCACCCATCAATGTCTTAATCCAATTTTAAAAGGAGTTTTTATGGAGTTTGGTGAAAATTCCTAATCAATTTGTTTTTTAATTTCTATTTTTTTATTTCATCATCTACCTCTACCAAATATGTTATAAAAATTATAAAATTATTACATTGGTATAATAAGTATAATTAATTTAAATTATGTTTATTTAAAATTCATTTTCAACCATCCTCCTAAAAATCTAATAAATAACCATGTCCCTCATATTAAGAGCGAACTACTGTTTCTATGAATGAAATAATTAGTTTTTCATCACCACTTTACATGTATAGTTTTAAGAAAATATTATTTATCTATGTGTTATATTTATCAAAAAAATTAAAACTCTATAAATATAAATTATTATTTCAATTAATATCCTCATTTATTGGAAAATAAAAATGTTTTTCGTGTATAAATATAGAATATATCCTCTATGAAAGTTGTATTTATCTTTTGATCACTTACTTACATGGATGGTTATGAAATATATTTTATGGTTATGTAAGATATTATGAATTAATATATATCATGGAATTTTTTCACATATAATGACACAGAAATTGATTATCCTTATAAAGTAATTGTTGACATTAGTAAATTACCCAAAACATTATTTTCATGGATCTCAATTCATAAAATGTATTTTAGGATGCATAAATGATTGAAAAAGAATATTTAAATATCTTTTTATAATCCATGAATAATGAAAATATAGTAAACATAATGGGTCTCAACACCAAAATTATAGAATTTTTAAAAACCAATCGACATTACCAATATCCAATGATGAAAATAAACAATTACTAACCAATAAATATATATAAAATTGTTGTAATTAATTTTTTTAAAAAATCATAGAAATGAATAATGTTTTGAATAAGTTTGTTAATATTTCTATTTCTATTTTACTAGGGGATAATATTGTTTCGTGGAAACTCGAGTAAAGGTAAGGGTTTCTTATCTCAACATTATTCATTTGAGACATATGTCATATTCACCACATTTTTATTTTTGTGTGGTATATATACTTCCATATAGATTTTTTTCATAAATTTCATGAAATTGTATGTATTTATAAATTCATATCATTTTATCTCTTTTAATTAGGTTTGATTCAAATGTTACAAAATTCATAAGGTTTTTTCCTTCTAATATCATGTTGAAATTGACAATGATATAACTAAATTACTATATAGGTAATTTTGTGATATTTATCTCTAAAACAATATCTATTTTATTCTAATTCCATTGAAAATTACTTTTACACATTCTCCTAACATAATCACTTCCCCTTTGCTTTATAATTCAACGAATGTGATTCTTTTAAAAGAAAATTACCTTATCTCTTTTTTTAGTCCAACAAATTTTTTACTCTATTTACATATTCATTATTTTATTTGGTATATGTTCTTATATCTACTCCTATGATTTTTTAATGTGTTTCTAGAAAGTGACTTTATTGACATAATTATTCATGTTTTAACAATTTCACTGTTGTTTTTTCTACAAACATTTACTTCTTACAAAATGAAGAAGTAATATTATTTTTAAACACGATTAATATTCAAAAAAATTACTTTTTTTAATTTTCACTATGAACATTCCCATCTAAGTTTTCATTTTTTTCAAAAAAAATTATGTTCTCTTAATTTTATAATTTTTTTTTCAAAAATATATAAAAAATTTAAATACTATTTCTTCTTATTAATCAAGTTATTATGGATGCTCCCTGTATCATTTTCCATATGCATTAATGATTCTTGTCATCCAATGGGTAATATTCTATAATCAAATTGTTCAATTAATTTATCTATATTGTTTGTGATTATGCTATATGGAGGTTTTCATGAAACACTACAATTTAAAATTTTTAAATAAATTATGTTTAAATATGAATTTTTTCATGTTTTTGGGGAACATATATGTGTGATTGATCATCATGTGATAGGTGGGTCCTGTATGACCCTCCAATTCATTGGGCAAAGCTTTATATACAATGAGATAATAATGGAAAATGAGTAATGACTCTTGATATATAATGATAAATATATTTTGATACTTGATCTATAGTGAGAAATTGGTTGTGATATAGTGTACACGTAGTGATACATTATGTTATACTTAATCCACTATATTATATTTTAAAATATTATTCTACTCAAAATTTTTATGTTATATGACTATTATATTCCCCATGGATCTTGACTATATCCTTATATATCATGTTCATGACACCATAGTATATGTTTAGTCATTTGGGTTAATAGGTCTTATATTTCTTGATTATGGACATATATTATTTCAAAATGTTTCTTTAATAACATATTTTTATCCTAATCATGTTTTATAATATGATTTAGATTGGACCCCTTTATGAAATGTCTATATGTTTTCCCTTTTTTACCATCTAATGTCACCCTTTCCTATGATTATTTTCAATTTTTAGAAATAATATTATTATGTATGATGTGTCAAAGATAAAACATGAAAAATATATTTTATAGGAGATATTTAAGTGGTATAATATTACGATTATGTATCAAATATTCAATGATATTAAAACATTTGGTATTGGGGTAATATATATTGTGAGATGTAATTAATCATGTGAAATAATGTATTTTATATAGATTTTTATCTTGGTTCACCTCACATAGAACCTTATAAGATCCTTGCATATAATATTTATTGGGGAAATAAGATTTAATTCATAATCCATGAATTTGGGGTAGAAAAGAATGTAATAATAGGTGTTTATATGTACATGAGGAGGTATTTATTGTTTAAAATATTGATAATTTTATAAATTTTGATAACTATATTTAATTTTAATTATTTCCAACTAATTTTATAGGATTACTGTTAAAAAAGAATGGATAATTGACATTAAAAAAACTGTATGGAATCTTGAAATTACTCCATTAAATGTAAATTTTAAAAAATATTTTATATAGGGATAAAATATAATTTAGGTTCTATAACATAAAATATATGTGTCCAAATAAAACAATAAATTTTTATGTTCATTGCTTTTATCCATAAATACATTATTTTTTTGAAAAACGATTGATACGTTTTTGGTCATGCCTACATCATAATTATTTCATAAAATACATGATATTCAAACAAATTTATTTATTACCAATAAAAAAACTTATTTATATAATACTAAAATTTCACCAATAGAAAATTTTGACGCGATGATTCAAATAATTAAGTCCTTTTCAGAAAATTTAAATTCTAATGTATATGTATTTAACATTTAAATGAAAATATATAATATTATGAAAACTATTTTTTTATAATATAACATCTCAAAATATTGGATTTCTTAATAATATTTAAAATAAATTAATAAATAAATCATTATTAATATATATATATTTATATTGAATAATTTATTCATATTAATCCTTTAATTGTTTTAAATATAATTAATTAAAATTAAAATAAAGAATAAATAAATAAATAAATTTACTTTAAAAATAAACATTTTTAATAATTAATGATTTTAGTCAAATCTGACTATTAAATTTCAAAAATTAATTCATATTAAAACACAAATAATTATTATTTAAAATAATAATAATGAAATATAATTAGTGAAAATAATCCATTTTAACTATCTTTTTATTTACTTTAGGTTTTACTCTTCTTTAAATTTTTCTTATTGATATTTGACATTTTATTCTCATGGTTTATTAATATTATTCTTTCATTTAATAGTATTTCATGGTTAATTTTTGTTAGTTGTTGATTATGAAAAATATTTATTTAACAGAATATTTATTTAAATAAAAACTTTTAGTTCAATATTAGGTTCTTATCCATTCCTCCTTTATCTTCTCTAAAAAAAGAAATGATATACTGGTAGTCCATGTTCTTAACTTACTGTACTTGGTATACTTCGGAAGTATCCATTTTTTATCAAAATATAAAATATATTAAAGAGTGTGACGAGGGCCTTACAAGGTGGATTTTATAGGTCGAGTGATTTATGGATTGGGAGCTGAGTTGGTATGATGAAAATGTTCTTGAAAATTTTGTAATTTTCTATGAGGGTTATATTTTTTCTCTCAAGGGACATCTTCTTGAATTGATGTTTGGAGAGCCCAACTAGTTGAGGATTAGGTTCATAGTTTTCACCTACTGGATGTTGATGTTTATTGGATGACTGTGGATTAGCTATGTGGTCAACCCTAAAAATAGACCATGGAGTTTCACCAAATGACTCTTCCATAGAGTATATTTTTATAGATATTGGTAAAATTATTTCCATCTTTGCATGATAGCATTAAAAAAATTTAGGGATATCACTTTATGAATTCTTCTTGAAAATGGAGTTCCTTCTTTTAAAAATATAAAATTAAAGAGAGGTTTAAAGAGGGGATTATGGATGTTCTTCAACTTTAGGATTGGCACACCAGTCCACCAATCTGATGACAATGACAACAGAGAATTACTACTCCTCATCAATAGATACCTCCAAGCTCATATGTGTTATAGGACACCCTCCCAATGTTGGGTGAATGATGTCCATGATAGTCAAAGTCAAATTATTCCCTAGAAAATGATCTAGATCATCCTTATGATGTTCCTAATTTTTTACTTTATCATTATAGGGATATAAACATGATGGCATATTTGGAGTGGATGTTTTATCTAAGGAGGGTTCTGGTTGGTTCAACCATACAAGCATAATCATGTGGGACTTGATGATTATCTTTCAGGCCAAAAATCACCCAACTTTTATGGTACTTTGACCAAGACTTGATGTATATTCTTAGAATCTTGATCCTTATTATGGGTGATAAATACACATAAGAAATATGCATGAGGATCTCCCAATTTGACCATTCCATTACATACCATAATTTTAAATTGGTAACTAAAAATTAAATACTGAAAAAATATATTGTCAAATGAATTTGTGGTAGGGTCATTAGTGTGGATAGGTTTTCAACATAGACTCTTATGGACACTTAATTAATAGAAGCCAGATAAATTTTTTCATTTTGAAACATATGAAGAATTGAGGATCCTACTTATCCTTGAAGGAATTGACCTTGTTCTTTTGGTAAGTGAAGGTCCAATCAATTTTTCCTTTATAGGAGGCCTAATAAACATTATTAGTGTCATTTTATTCCTAATAGGTATTTTTATTTTGGGGATCTTGGATCCTGGTCAGTTCAGGATCCATAAAATAGAATAAAACATTTATTTATTATCTTCCATACATTCATTTAGGAAAAGTTGTTTTGGAAAAAACCATTAATTGGTGTAAGATATATCCTCCTATAAACACTAGGCTCTCCCAAATAAATCTCATAATCCTTCTATGTACATTATGTAGATAAGGTCCAAGACCAACTCATTATGGAAATTTACTATGCACATCAGTAAAAATTATTTCTAGGGAATTTTAACATTGAGGAAGTAATTTAGGAACTTTCAACAAGTGATGAAGTAAATGATACATTCATTATTATAATATTTTAACATGGAGAAATTAATGACAATCATCCTATAAATGGTGGATACAAATTGGTAGAGGAATTGTCAGTGGAAATCCTCCTAGATTATATGATTACCTGGTACTAAGGTTTTTATACCAGAAAAAAGTGGTCCCTCTATTAATTTAATGAACTATCAAATCTTGTATTCCTCTTGTTTCACTAGAGAGACTAGTAACTAGCTACACAGATAGGTAATGTGTGAGAAGTTCTGGTATGGGTCACTAGTTGCAATGAAGGAAGTAATGCATGGACTGGATAAATTTGGAAGCGGGTATACATGGTCCACCCAATCTAGATATTCATCCCTTTCAAGTTTTATTAATTTATTTTGGGTCTCATTGGATTTTGGATTATTTATTAGGGAATATATGAGGTCTTCTTAAAAGGCCTATCCATTTTTCCCTCTTATAATTTTACTGACAGATGAAGTGGATCGAACATGGTCCAGATGTGGGAAGACATATTGATCCAATAGAAATGAGGGATTTTGGAAAACTATATTGCTTCATAGATGTGAGGAACCCCTGCTTCAGTTCCAGTCAATCAATAGTTAACTAATTTTTGAAAAGATATTATGTGAAGTGTGACATGGTCATCTTGAACATCCTATTGATCGGGTAAGTTGTAACGCCCCGACCCCAGTTACCCAGAGTCGGTGCATTATTACATAACATTGGCATGATCACAAGAAAGATCAAATCTCGAAAGACCGATTGGTTTAGTAGCCTTGGAAACACTAGATATATTCATAAGTTTTACATTACATCATAAAATGAAAAACTACTACAATAACATAATGTCTCCATAATCCACACTCATATCCCCACATAATATCCCTGCAGGTCATTCATAATTTACTTCTTCACTTCCTGGGAAAAATAAAACATAGAAAAGGGGTGAGCTCAAATTCCCAGTAAGGATAAAAATATAACAGAAACATTCATAAATAAGAATAAACATTTAAGGCAATGTATAACTAAAACAAAAGCCTTTTAAACTTGAACATTTAACATAGTATGTCATAAATAAAATGAAATAATGCCATTTACTTATTCACATGGTTATTCTACTAAACGAATAATCACATGCAAAATCAATAACCACTTTCATAATGATGGAATGCATAATGCCAGACTATCATAACCACATAGCCAAGGCCTCGTGCCAAGACTAAAAATAAGATTTTGTCAAGGCCTTGTGCCAAGACACTAGTTTGTCTCATGAGACCTACCGATGCATCGAGGAGCTATAGCGGGCTCCACCCGTCACATATTAAGTCCAATGCATTCCCATATGAAAAGGTTTAAACATAACATAAACATTCGTATTAAAACTAGCATAGGAAATGTCAATACTTTCACCATAAACTATGAATGGTATAAAAATAGCACATCCACAGTCAAACATATCATAAAACCTTCAATAAAATATAAAAGTTTTGTATCATAATAAATCAACTTCAAATAATCTTAAAATCCATCAAAGGATGTTGACATAGATGAAATCAAAATTCTTTTTAAAGAAATATCTCCTTTTATTTTGAAATAATTTAAGATCCATATAAAATAAAACATTTTCTTTGAAAATATTCTTATAAGCTTGTAAGGGAAGCTTTGAAGATTTTATAACGGCGGAAAATAGCCGCACCCGCCGTATAAGTTAAAAAAACATTCTTACCTTATTTATGTCGAAAAGGTTAAAAAGGACCTTGTTTTGAAAATGACCGAAAGATTCCTTTATAAACCACTTATAAAAGTCAAAAAGGGTATAAATGAATTTAACTCATATTCTAGTAAATAGTAAAAATGTTTTGAAATGCATTTTTAAGAAACATGGATGTGGATGATAAAGAGATCCCAGTAGATTATTACGTATAAACAACCTTGGATAATGAAGAGGTTGTAAAGTAAACCCTTACCATGTACTTTTCCTTTGTTGGGGTAGGTTAACCTCCTGTATAATGGTGAAATAGTTGTTATTAAATTATTCAAGAATCATATATAATAATATGATATCATATATGATCTTTTAACATTGATTTGTTAATAATATCTTAGAATTATCGTCGTTTCGGGAGTTAACTTACTCATTTTCTTTTATATGTTTTGTTACATAAGCCATGGTTGTTGTATCTTATTCATATCCAGAATGATATCTAGTCCTTAAACATCATTTTTAAATCATAAAATGATAATTATACTTGAATGGATACGATGGAGAATGAATCTCATCGCGTTCGTGGAGACGGTAGTCCGTACGTACGCACGAGCGACAATATCATTCTTTTGATATTAAAATAATATATAAATGGATGGTATATCATATATACAGAATCATTAACATGTTATATTTATTATTTACATGAGTTACACATCATTATTATACCCATCCAAATAATATTATATTGAATAACAATTACACCACGACGTGGAGACGGTAAGTCGTACGTACGCACGTATGGTGACATGTTATTCAAAGGGTGGATAGAATACTGAATATGATTGTACCATATTTATAATAACATCACAGTATATGTGAGATACTGGAGTTATTATTTTAGAATGGTAAGAACAAAGGAAGAAGAAGTGGAAGAAGAAATGAACTTGGAGAAGGGTGGTGAAATCATTACCTCTTCTTCGGGTTCTTCCTTTTGATTTGATCAAAAGGGCTCCTTAGGTTGGCTTTCTGATCAAACTAAGGCCTCTAGGTTGTATTGATGGATTTTGGGAGAGTATTTGGGAAGATTTTGCCCGAGCCAAAAGGCTTTGAAGGTGTGAAGAAATGAGAAGGAGGAGTGCCCTTTTATAAGAGGGGTGAGGGGCACCTTTGGAAAAGTTAGAAATATTAATTTATAATAAATTCATATTCGGTTTCTAAAGGCTCCAAAGTTGATTATTCAAAGGTTAAGGTGGGGATAGGTCGAAAACCACTCAACCAATAGAATTTAGACAGGTTTGGGTACTTATATTAACCTTATCTTTAAGTATTAACTCTAAGTTAATTAGTTTCACTTTTACAATGTCTCTTTGTATTTTTATATAATATGGTTCATAAACTTAATATATACATACAAGCGACCCCCAAGTGGTACATTAATGATGAACCTATCATGATATAAGTCTCTTGGCCGAACCATAGATTTTTAGGAATTTAATATCAATTAATAATATAATATTTGTTTAAGAACTCTTTTATGTCAATTTTGACACTATTCAATAGTTGATTTTTGTGAAACTCATAACAGAATGATTACTTCGAACAAAGTCAATTAAATCAATCCTAATATATCATATTATCCTAGAAAATTAGTTTAATTCATTAAAAGTTTCATATTATATTTATTTGGGTATTTATAATATCAATTATTTTAATTTTTCACTATTATAGTAATTATTGCATCATCATTGTGTCATTTATAAAATAAATTATTTAATGTCTAAAAATTATAAATAAAATATCATTATGTAGGAAATAGTTTTAGCTTTCTAATGAATATTTATAATCTAAAATCCAACATATATAACCCTATGTAACAATTGTTTTTCTAAAAGATATATACTTGTGTCATTTTTGTATTCATTTTAACTTAATTAAAATAAAGTGTCATTATCACTTACAAGTGGATCCATGGGGTCCCAAAATAGACCCAAAGATTCCCATGGTCGACCATGTATCAACCCGTAGGGTTAAGACACGTTTTAGGGTAATTTAGTATTATTATAATATTATTTTTTTAACCCTTATTTACCAGATTTACCCTTAACCATGGTAAATAAAATATTTACCGCAGTAATTTTTCAAAATGTCTAAAAATAAAAGTTACCTATTTACAAAATTCTAACATCCTGATTCCAAATATGGAATCCATTTTCCTAAATTCAAAACACAGAAGTGGCAGAAATTAATTTAAAATTAATTCCCGCTGTCAAAACAAAAAGCGTGTTTTTAAGAGATAATAACTATCAAAAGATTGACACTTGTTTATGTTCGGTTTAATTGTAAAATTAGGTCCAATGACCAACATTATATTAAATGGTAAAAATATATTCTAAATATACTTTAAAACCACTCAAATTCATAATTTATCACTATTAATTATTTTGATTAAAAAAGTTGTTTTTAATTAAAATTTAGTAATTTTCACTATTTATCAAAATATGAAAGTTATCCGAAATGTACCAAAATTTCACCTTAGGCTAAATTAGATATTCCGAATCCAAAAATGAAGTCCATTTTCAAATATAAAATATATATAATTTCAAAAAGTAGGTGTTACTATTCATAACGGCTAGTTTGATTAGTTATGGTGTGTTAGAACTCGGTGTTGCGTACAACACACGCTATCACATTATTCAAAGAGAAGCTTACCGTAGAAGCTTGGGGTGTTACATTCTCCCCTCCTTCAAATAATTGCGTCCTCGCAATTTCTAGGGTATTACTGCATAAAATGACTTGGGTGGTTCTTCATCATAAGTTCCTCGGGTTCCCACGTTGCCTCTTCCATCTTATGGTTTCTCCACAAAACTTTTACCAGACGCGTCGTTCGGTTTCTCAGTACTTGTTCTCTTGTATCAAGAATCTTGACGGGCTCTTCACAATAAGATAGATCGGGTTCCAGTTCTAATTCCTCATAGGTGAGTACATGCGTTGGGTCAGGCATGTATTTTCTCAACAGAGATACGTGGAACACATCGTGAACTTTGGAGAGACTTGGCAGCATTGCCAATCGGTAAGCTACAGCCCCAATTCGTTCTAGAATTTCGAAAGGTCCGATGTACCTGGGACTCAATTTACCTTTCTTTCCAAAACGTATGACTCCCTTCCATGGAGATACCTTTAGGAAAACATGATCACCGACTTGAAATTCCAAATCCTTCCTTCGATTATTGGCATAGATCTTCTGCCTAATTTGAGCTGCTTTGATGTGATTTTGGATTACTTTCACCTTTTCCACCGTTTCCTCCACCAGTTCTGGGCCTACAAGTTTTCTTTCACCAACGTCATCCCAACAGGTTGGTGTACGACATCTCTTTCCGTATAACGCTTCATATGGTGCCATCTGAATACTCGAATTGAAGCTATTGTTATAGGAAAATTCTACCAAAGGTAAATATTGATCCCACATACCCTGAAAGTCAAGTGAGCAAGATCTCAACATGTCTTCTAAGGTTTGAATAGTCCGTTCTGATTGTCCGTCTGTCTGAGGGTGGTAAGCAGTGCTCAAATGAAGTTCAGTATCCAGGGATTTCTGAAGACTTTTCCAGAATCTTGAAGTAAAACGGGGATCACGATCAGAAACAATCGATAGGGGTACTCCATGAAGTCTCACAACTTCATTAATATATAGTCTTGCTAGACGTTCCAGGGGTAGATCTTCTCTTATAGCAAGAAAATGTGCTGTCTTGGTAAGACGATCAACAATAACCCATATTGCATCGTTCCTTCTAGGATTCTTTGGTAGCCCCATGACAAAGTCCATCGTAACATTGTCCCATTTCCACTCCGGTATGGGAAGAGGTTGCATGACTCCTCCAGGCTGTTGCCTTCCAGCTTTCACTTGTTGACAAACCATACATCTTGACACAAAATCAGCAATCTCCCTCTTCATGTTGTCCCACCAAAAATGTTCCTTCAAATCTCTATACATTTTGGTGCTCCCAGGGTGTATAGAGAAATTGGAACTATGAGCATCATCCAGCAATTCCCTTTTTAGATCAGGTATATTGGGAACACAAAGTCTCTTCCCGAATTTCAAAATTCCATCTTCATACACAAAGTCTCTCAATCTCCCATCATTCACAGCTTTAATCTTCTTTTGGAATTCTTCATCATCGGTCTGAGAACTCTTAATCCTTTCTAGTAAAGATGGTTTGGCAACCATTTGAAAAAGCATTGATGTTTCACCTTCCCTGGTTATTCCCATGTCCATCTTCACTAGATCCATGAAAATTGGATCCCTTTCAATTCTCATATTGTTCAAAACTCCATGGTCTTTTCTACTCAAAGCATTTTCCACCTTGTTTTCCTTCCCTGGGTGGTAGTGTATCGTACAATCATTATCCTTGAGTAATTCAAGCCATCTCCTTTGCCTCATGTTGAGTTCTTTTTGTGAGAAAATATATTTCAAACTCTTGTGATCAGTATAAATCTCACATTTTTCACCATAGAGGTAGTGCCTCCATATCTTCAAAGAAAATATCACTGCTGCTAACTCGAGATCATGAGTAGGATAGTTTTGTTCATGAATCTTCAACTGTCGTGATGCATAGGCAATAATTCTATCATTCTGCATAAGGACACAACCAAGTCCTTTCTTCGATGCATCACTATAAATAACGAACCCATCATTCCCCGATGGTAGAGTCAATATAGGAGCATTGACTAATATTCTCTTCAGTTCTTCGAAACATTCGTCACACTCTTTTGTCCAAACAAATTTAACCCCTTTACGTGTGAGCTTCGTTAATGGGTTAGCCAATTGGGCAAAATTCTGGACGAAACGTCGATAATAACCTGCCAAACCAATAAAACTACGTACCTCAGTTATACTCATAGGTGCTGGCCATTCTTGGATTTCCTTGGTCTTAGAAGGATCAACAGAGATTCCATCTTTAGAGACAATATGGCCAAGAAAAGAAATCTCCTGAAGACAGAATTCACACTTGCTAAACTTCCCATATAATTCATGCCTCCTCAGAGTCTTCAAGATAATGCGCAAGTGATTTTCATGATCTTCGTAGGTTTTGGAGTATACCAAGATATCATCAATAAATACCACCACAAATTCATCGAGATACTCCTTGAAAACTCTATTCATTAGATCCATGAATACAGAGGGTGCATTAGTCAATCCAAACGGCATTACAGTAAACTCGTAATGCCCGTACCTGGTTCAAAATGCTGTTTTCGGAATGTCTTCCTTCTTCACACACAACTGATGGTATCCAGATCGAAGGTCAATCTTTGAAAAGTATTGAGCTCCATACAGTTGGTCAAATAAATCATCAATACGAGGTAGGGGATACTTGTTCTTTATCGTTATAGCATTGATCTCCCTGTAGTCGATACACAACCTCATACATCCATCTTTCTTTTTAACAAAAAGAACAGGTGCTCCCCATGGAGAAACACTAGGGCGAATAAATCCCTTATTACTCAATTCCTCTAGTTGTTTCTTTAGTTCGACTAACTCTACAGTGGTCATTCTATAAGGGGTCTTCGATATAGGCCTTGATCCAGGAATCAAATCAATAGAAAACTCAACTTCTCGTTCTGGAGGATGTCCAGGTAAATCTTCCGGAAATACATCTACAAATTCTTTCACAACAGGTACATCCTCTATTTGAACATTCCTTTCCTCACCGACAGTTATTTCATTCTCTTCCTCCCCAATAATTGAATTAAGTTGAGCTACTGGGGGTGGATCTAAATAAGAATTAGGTGGTGACGATTCCGCTCTAAAAATAAGGTGCTCCTTATCATTATCATCAAGAATCGTAACCTCTTTCTTCTTACAATAAATCTTCGCATCATAGTCCGAAAGCCAGTCCATACCGAGGATTATATCAAACTCAATCATAGGTATGACGATGAAATCAGAAGATAAAGAAAATTTATGTGCTCTAATGGGGACTGATTCACAAAACTTTGTTGCAACGATACTTCCCTTAGGAGTTTTAACTAACAGCTCCCTTATTAAATCAAACTGGAAATATCTAATTTTCTTAGCAAACTGGGAAGATATGAAACAATGCAATGATCCAGAATCAAATAATGCATTTGCTAAACTTGAGGAAACCATTAAATTACCTGCCACCACGTCTTTGGAGCTTCTACCTCAGCAGTAGTGATAACATAAGCCTGGCCTTGATCCCTTGGACTTTTCTGAGGTAAGTTCTCCTGACGCTTAGGACATGAATTTTCATAATGCCCCATCTCCCTGCAATTATAGCACTGAACGTTGGTAGCTTCCTTCTTCCCCTTGAAATCATGAGCTTGGTGGCCTTTTTCACCACACTTGTAACAGACTCCCATTCCCTTCAAGCAAGTACCCGGATGTTTCTTCCCGCATTTACCACAAGATGGATATTCAACCATTCCCTTCTTCCCCTTATTTCCATTCCCAGATTGATCAGCAGGTCTCTTCTTCTCTTGCTTTGCTTTAAAGTCATAAGACTTAGAGAATTCCTTTTCGGTTTTGATAGCACATGAGACAATGTCTTCGTACGATGAAAAGGATTGTGAGACTAATGCTCGACGGAGAAATGGTTTTAACCCATCAAAGAAACGATAAATCTTACTTCTTGGGTTACGAATATAATCACCAGCGTACCTCGCTAACCTTGTAAAGTTAGCCTCATACTTTGTGACATTCTCATCCTCCTTTTGTCTCAGACTCAGAAATTGCCTTTCCATATCTGCTCGATGGTCGCGAGGGAAGTATTTTTCTAAAAACAGATCTTTGAACTCCCTCAATTCCATATTTGATACTTCATCATCTTCCTTCGTATTTTGAATCAATGACCACCATTGATCAGCATCTCCAGTGAGGTGGTAAACTGCCATGATAACTTTTTCCCTTTCACTGCTCCCCAAAGCCTGAAATATTTTCTCTAGGGAAAATATCCATTGCTCAGCTACTAAGGGATTTGTATTCCCATTGAACGTTGGTGGTTGTTGCCTCATGAATCGATCTAACATTGATCCTCCACGCTGCGGATCAGGGTGCTCCATACGGGTAAGGTTATTATTCATAACCTGAGTAAGTTGTCCCAGTATGGTGATTAGCTGATCAGCACCAGTTGCATCACCAGCCCCACTATAATTATCTTGAGCAGGAGGGAAATCCCTACATGGAGTGCGTGCATTGATACAGTTTCCATTTCTTCCACTAGGCGCCATTTCTAAACAATGGCATAAACTAGATCAGTTTATGAATCAAAATACATAATCCCATACTTATAAAACGCTTAACATAAATTGAACTATTTATGGATATAATCCATAATCATAAGAATTTTTTCTTTGAGGATGTATATACTCATAATCCCTTCAAAATGATTTGTAAAGAAAATGGGAGTTATCCTAAGCATATCCCCCGGGAGTGTCGTAACCAAGAGTGCAGCAAGGCCCGTTGTCGTGCACCAGTTCCCGTTCGAGTCTAGCTCAAAGCGGTGTTTTCGGGTTTTACCCCTAGGTACATCTGTGACAGAGCCGCCTCTACCTGCTCGTATCCAGACAGGGATGTATTGCTCGGAAAACTCACAAAATATCTACAATACCAAAATTCTAGGAAGTTCTTCTATACTAATCCTCAAAGTTCATCTTAGGTCTACGTGCTCTAATCAGAGTTTATCTAAATCTAGTGTCCAAGGTTTGTACTAAACTTCCTCTGATACCAACTGTAACGCCCCGACCCCAGTTACCCAGAGTCGGTGCATTATTACATAACATTGGCATGATCACAAGAAAGATCAAATCTCGAAAGACCGATTGGTTTAGTAGCCTTGGAAACACTAGATATATTCATATGTTTTACATTACATCATAAAATGAAAAACTACTACAATAAAATAATGTCTCCATAATCCACACTCATATCCCCACATAATATCCCTACAGGTCATTCATAATTTACTTCTTCACTTCCTGGAAAAAATAAAACATAGAAAAGGGGTGAGCTCAAATGCCCAGTAAGGATAACAATATAACGGAAACTTTCATAAATAAGAATAAACATTTAAGGCAATGTATAACTAAAACAAAAGCCTTTTAAACTTGAACATTTAACATAGTATGGCATAAATAAAATGAAATAATGCCATTTACTTATTCACATGGTTATTCTACTAAACGAATAATCACATACAAAATCAATAACCACTTTCATAATGATGGAATGCATAATGCCAGACTATCATAACCACATAGCCAAGGCCTCGTGCCAAGACTACAAATAAGATTTTGTCAAGGCCTTGTGCCAAGACACTAGTTTGTCTCATGAGACCTACCGATGCATCGAGGAGCTATAGCGGGCTCCACCCGTCACATATTAAGTCCAATGCATTCCCATATGAAAAGGTTTAAACATAACATAAACATTCGTATTAAAACTAGCATACGAAATGTCAATACTTTCACCATAAACTATGAATGGTATAAAAATAGCACATCCACAGTCAAACATATCACAAAACCTTCAATAAAATATAGAAGTTTTGTATCATAATAAATCAACTTCAAATAATCTTAAAATCCATCAAAGGATGTTGACATAGATGAAATCAAAAAAATTTTAAATAAATATCTCCTTTTATTTTGAAATAATTTAAGATCCATATAAAATAAAACATTTTCTTTGAAAATATTCTTATAATCTTGTAAGGGAAGCTTTGAAGATTTTACAACGGCAGAAAATAGCCGCACCCGCCGTATAAGTTAAAAAAACATTCTTACCTTAATTCTGTTGAAAAGGTTAAAAAGGACTTTGTTTTGAAAATGACCGAAAGATTCCTTTATAAACCACTTATAAAAGTCAAAAAGGGTATAAATGAATTTAACTCATATTCTAGTAAATAGTAAAAATGTTTTGAAATGCATTTTTAAGAAACATGGATGTGGATGATAAAGAGATCCCAGTAGATTATTACGTATAAACAACCATGGATAATGAAGAGGTTGTAAAGTAAACCCTTACCTTGTACTTTTCCTTGCTTGGGGTAGGTTAACCTCCTGTATAATGGTGAAATAGTTGTTATTAAATTATACAAGAATCATATATAATAATATGATATCATATATGATCTTTTAACATTGATTTGTTAATAATATCTTAGAATTATCGTCGTTTCGGGAGTTAACTTACTAATTTTCTTTTATATGTTTTGTTACATAAGACATGGTTGTTGTATCTTATTCATATCCAGAATGATATCTAGTCCTTAAAAATCATTTTTAAATCATCAAATGATAATTATACTTGAATGGATACGATGGAGAATGAATCTCATCGCGTTCGTGGAGACGGTAGTCCGTACGTACGCACGAGCGACAATATCATTCTTTTGATATTAAAATAATATATAAATGGATGGTATATCATATATACAGAATCATTAACATGTTATATTTATTATTTACATGAGTTACACATCATTATTATACCCATCCAAATAATATTATATTGAATAACAATTACACCACGACATGGAGACGGTAAGCCGTACGTACGCACGTATGGTGACATGTTATTCAAAGGGTGGATAGAATACTGAATATGATTGTACCATATTTATAATAACATCACAGTATATGTGAGATACTGGAGTTATTATTTTAGAATGGTAAGAACAAAGGAAGATGAAGTGGAAGAAGAAATGAACTTGGAGAAGGGTGGTGAAATCATTACCTCTTCTTCGGGTTCTTCCTTTTGATTTGATCAAAAGGGCTCCTTAGGTTGGCTTTCTGATCAAACTAAGGCCTCTAGGTTGTAGTGAGGGATGTTGGGAGAGTATTTGGGAAGATTTTGGCCGAGCCAAAAGGCATTGAAGGTGTGAAGAAATGAGAAGGAGGAGTGCCCTTTTATAAGAGGGGTGAGGGGCACCTTTGGAAAAGTTTGAAATATTAATTTATAATAAATTCATATTCGGTTTCTAAAGGCTCCAAAGTTGATTATTCAAAGTTTAAGGTGGGGATAGGTCGAAAACCACTCAACCAATAGAATTTAGACAGGTTTGGGTTCTTATATTAACCTTATCTTTAAGTATTAACTCTAAGTTAATTAGTTTAACTTTTACAATGTCTCTTTGTATTTTTATATAATATGGTTAATAAACTTACTATATACATCCAAGCGACCTCCAAGTGGTACATTAATGATGAACCTATCATGATATAAGTCTCTTTGTCGAACCTTAGATTTTTAGGAATTTAATATCAATTAATAATATAATATTTGTTTAAGAACTCTTTTATGTCAATTTTGACACTATTCAATAGTTTATTTTTGTGAAACTCATAACAGATTGATTACTTCTAAAAAAGTAAATTAAATCAATCCTAATATATAATATTATCCTAGAAAATTAGTTTAATTCATTAAAAGTTTCATATTATATTTATTTGGGTATTTATAATATCAATTATTTTAATTTTTCACTATTATAGTAATTACTGCATCATCATTGTGTCATATATAAAAGAGATTATTTAATGTCTAAAAATTATAAATAAACTATCATTATGTATGAAATCTTTTTATCTTTCTAATTAATATTTATAATCTAAAATCCAACATATATAACCCTATGTAACAATTGTTTTTCTAAAAGATATATGCTTGTGTCATTTTTGTATTCATTTTAACTTAATTAAAATAAAGTGTCATTATCACTTACAAGTGGATCCATGAGGTCCCAAAATAGACCCAAAGATTCCCATGGTCGACCATGTATCAACCAGTAGGGTTAAGACATGTTTTAGGGTAATTTAGTATTATTATAATATTATTTTTTTAACCCTTATTTACCGGATTTACCCTTAACCATGGTAAATAAAATATTTACCGCAATAATTTTTCAAAATGTCTAAAAATAAAAGTTACCTATTTACACAATTTGAACATCCTGATTCCAAATATGGAATCCATTTTCCTAAATTCAAAAAACAGAAGTGGCAGAAATTAATTTAAAATTAATTCCCGCTGTCAAAACAAAAAGCGTGTTTTTAAGAGATAATAACTATCAAAAGATTGACACTTGTTTATGTTCGGTTTAATTGTAAAATTATGTCCAATGACCAACATTATATTAAATGGTAAAAATATATTCTAAATATACTTTAAAACCACTCAAATTCATAATTTATCAATATTAATTATTTTGATTAAAAAAGTTGTTTTTAATTAAAATTTAGTAATTTTCACTATTTATCAAAATATGAAAGTTATCCGAAATGTACCAAAATTTCACCTTAGGCTAAATTAGATATTCAGAATCCAAAAATGAAGTCCATTTTCAAATATAATATATATATAATTTCAAAAAGTAGGTGTTACTATTCATAACGGCTAGTTTGATTAGTTATGGTGTGTTAGAACTCGGTGTTGCGTACAACACACGCTATCACATTATTCAAAGAGAAGCGTACCGTAGAAGCTTGGGGTGTTACATAAGTATCCTTAGTAGTGATTGAAATTAAGTTGTTAGCTATCTTTGATCACCTAGAGTAAAGAGAAATTTTTTGTATCTTTAGAGGTTAGTTTAGTGTTTTTTAGAAAATCAAGATGTTTTAATACATCTTTACCCTAATTAATTCTTTAGTGGGTGTTTCCAAGTGGAAGATTAGGTGTATCTCCAAAAACCATGTATGGTTTTTTATCACTGATGTAGACACCTCTGGGGGTCGGTGTCACCTATCTATATTTATATAAAATTGAAAATATTCCTTTCATACCTCTTCATAAATTTCATTCTCTTGATTATTAAATACAAACAAGGTAATGAAATTCATTGTGGTAGTGGTTATTGGTGAAGATCTGATGATATCATTGGACAAAAAAAAATTTAGAGTCTATTATTGATATTTATTTGGACTGAATTCGAAGAAATTATGCTACCTCCAACATCAATATTTCACATGGGGATATTCCTCTCAAAAATATAGAATAGTAGTATGAGACATTTAGTATATAATTTCATAAAATTTTATAGGTTTCTACCTCATCTAGGATACTAAGCTACCTGAACCATTAACATCCCAATCATTTAGTATATATGGACATGTCCCGAAGGTATTTAATGATCCATCGATAAGTTAACTTATGATGTTGATGATTTTTGAACATCACCAATTAATTAGTCTAGATATATGTTTGGTGATTTCTAGTGGGGAATTAAATAGTAGATAACTTCTAAATATCCTATGTCCAGAACATAAATAAAATCTGGTCGGTGGCTAGGGCCTCCTATAGGATCTCATCTTCCAACTGATTTTAATCAATGGTGCACTCAAAATATGAGTTGATGGGTAGGTAGGATGTCATAGGAGGGAAAGATGAAGAACTTCTCTAATAAATATCTCAATATGGGAATATGATTTTCCATGACACCCAACCACACACTATAGGGACATTTTAGAAAGATGGATTATCCTTTATTAACATATCCTTGTAAAATTGCGAGTCTATATTCTTATATTGAGGGAGATCACTAGGTTCCTATAGATCATTCAGATATTTTTCTTCATTTGAATGTTCTAGGGCTGATCTAGAAAACTCTCTTCGTAACACATTAGAGTTTTAGAGAGGGTATGATAATGATTTTGTATCAAGGGTGATAGAAATTACATAGAAGAAGGATAAGATATCATACAATCATAGGTGTTTTTTGAAGGGATATCAAGTTTTAGAGGACATCAGTTTCTATAATAAACATCATCATCCCTGGGTTATTTTACCAAAGTATTATTGAGGTGAATGAATAAAGATCCCCTTAGAGTCATTAGTGTTCTTAGATTCTGATAGTATGGGGGAAATATGCTATTAATTAACTCTGTATGGCCTTTAGTTCCAGCCATTTTTTATTATAATGAAATTTTATAATTCATATAGGAATTTTCCATGGGCATGGTGAACCTACTTTCCACCAAGCTGACCTTTGTGATTTTTGATATCATGGGGATGACCTTTATGATACACTTATTTATCATGGGGAAGACATTTAAGATGCCTAGTGATTTCACTCGGAGGACATCAATGGTAATTATTGGTATTGTGCGAATGACCTCTATGGTAATCTTCTTAATTATAGATGGGACCTCCATGTTTTTTGATGTTGTGATGAGGAGATTAAGGGTTGTTTTTGGTATAATTGGGATGATCTCCATAATTAATTTCATATGTATGGGAAGGACCTCTGTGAAGTATGTTGGTGATCTTAGTGGTTGGGAGAGTCAACTCAACATTCTTGCTAGGTGGTTGGGGTCATAATCCATGTCTGGAGAAGATGTGTTCATCCTCAGCTATCAAGGTTATAGGGGATTTAATGATAGATACCAAATAATCCCCTCATGGAGTAATAGGGGTGATGTTCTCTTGGCATGAGAACTATATATTCTAGACTATAGATGTTCTGATAGGATAAGGATTAACCTATTCATTCCCCATGTAGGAGGCCTTGTGTTTTTAGTAAGAGCCCTATATGGAGACTCTCTAATGGTAGATAGGGATTCCATATCCATAATTTAACCAACCTTCAGTTTAGGGGAATGTATTCTTTGTTCACTCTATGGATAAGCTCCCAATGTTAGTGGTGATGATGAAATGGGGTTCATAGCACATACGCGATCTCTACTATTGGTGGTGCTTATGAGGAACCATTTATTTGAGATCCTACTATTCTATCCATAGGGTAGGGATGATGCCATATATCACGTAGAAGTGGACCAGTTCATTGATGACCATATTCTATAAGATCTTATTTAGGAAAAGGGTTAACAAGAACTCAATAGCCACGAGAGGTATGGAGATATACATCAAAGAATACATATATGAAATCACTACTTATATAAATATGAGAGATTAAACATTATTGTGAGAATTCTGGGTGCCTGCAAGAATATTAGTTGTTGTAGGAGGACCTCTCAATGAATTATCATTGGTTGTAATTTTCATGAGTTCAAATATAATAGTGAGTACATATCTGATAATGGAGATTCTGGATATTCTAATAGTTATTCTTCATATTTCTATTGAAGGAGAAGGGGTTCACATTATGTTTAATATTTTTATTTTGGAAACATTTCTACAAAACATCCATGTTATATTGTGACGTGATGGTGATAATGCAGTCCCCATAATCCCCTTTTCTAATGTTGAGCAGCATATCACCACCATGGTGATGATGATTGACCCCTTGAAAAGAATGGGGGGATGGGGGCCAACACTTCTATCTCTTGAAATATCACTACCTATTCCAAGAATCCCTATCTAGTTTAAGACTTTCTTATGTATCCCATTCCAAAAATATATTCTTCTATATATTGGATGGTTAAATATTTTGTCTCTCTAACATGGTGAACACCTTCAATTGTAGAGGATGATTCTTTTAGTAATATTGGTAATCCATATGTTTATTTTTATATAATCCTCATATTTGGCCATGAGAGAATCTTGTTCTCAACAAACAAGAGATTAATATGGGTATTTATTATGGATTTATGAATATATGATATTTTTTCTCCTTCATGTTAGGTGATGAGGGAATATCAGGCTCTTCACATAAGGTATCATAGGCTCGCCACATAAGGAACACCATGCTCATCACATGAGGAATCCTAGGATTCTCAAGACTCATGTGCTCATCACATGAGGCATCTTATGCTTTTTATCCAAGTCGTCATAGAAATCTCACCAAAGAAATCCTAGGATCATCACCGAAGGATTCCCATTCTCATCGCATGGGAATTATAAGTTCAAAGTGAATCAACAATGTGGGGTTACACTATGCTCAAAACATAGGTTGTCCCGTGAATTTTAGTTAAGGAAAAAATCAACTTATTCTCATTAAATAAGGGTGGTCAATACTATTAGAATAAATCTGTATGGTTGTACACAATTTAGTGTCTGGTGGAGACATTAGTCCACTTATGATTGTTACCAAAGGGTATTCGTGGATTATCATCTAGTGGGGATGTAGATTCCCTAATGCTCATCACACAAGGGTTGTAACAATTTAACATCCATTGGGGATGTTTACCTTACTATTTTCATTACATTAGGTAATTTATATTATAATATCCAATGGGTACACTTTTTAAGGATCAATATTTTCTCGGAATGTAAAAGTTTTACTATATCTCAAAAGGAAGTTGAGATGGCTTAGTTGTTTGGATGTCTGGATTTAACATTACAGAGATGTCCAACATATATTGTTGGAACAGGAATTAAAACTCATATATCATTATTTTCACAATACAAGGTTATGGAGATGGACTGATATATGTATCTTAATTTCATATGGTAAGGATTTTCGTGCTGTGAAAAAGACAACATCATAGAAAAGAGTGGGTCTTTTTTATTAAGATTCTAAAACTACACATAAGATAAACATGAATTAATGATTTCTAACTGATAATTAATGAAATATTCTATTTTTGAGGCACCAAAACCATAGTTGTGTGTGTTGAGTTATCATTACTGGGATCAAATTGAGTGGATGAGGATCCATTAAGCCCTCATCTTTCATGAAATCATGTCTCAAAAATTTGGTCACAAAAGTGATCATTATAACACTATTTTATGAAACTTATGGGTTGTGAGATACTTTAACTTCTGTGAGGAATTATTAATTTAATTGATAAGTGTTATTAATTAAATGGATTTTGAAAATATTTCTCTAGCATATAAAAATGCTTTGAATGTCATTCATGATAGAGTTCACATAACTTTCCCAAATGCATGAGTCCATGAGTGTTTCTTGGACTGTACGAAGCTCCTCGGATTTTAGGTTACATGAGTAGAGAACATTAGCTTCCCCAAATATAAAATTTTGAGTTTAACCCTTGAAACAGAGAGTTTTGAGGTATTTATAGGCCTATATATTTCATAACTCAATATATTGAAAAATTATTACGTGCTCCCACAAATTTATTTTTTCATGACACCACTTTCTATTGGATGATATAACTGGAGTTTTACAAGAACCTATACTTTTATCATGAATTTCTTCTCTTAACTATATTTACCACCAATTCCTTATTGGGTATCATTTTTAGTATCAATAATGGTTTAATTCCATATAAAATATTTATATTAGACAAAAAAGTATAAGTTCAATCAAATGGTGGTATTTTATTATTTAGACATTAACATAATTGTATTTTAATAAAAACAACAAAAACCTAAAAAAGAAGAACAAACCCTATCTATATGGTCTCACCCTATGGGAATGCTGACAATTTTATATAGACACTATAAAAAGGGGACATATTACCCTTATCAAAAAATCATACACCATGGTAATCTAGACTTATTATAATGAACCCAATCCACAATATCTCTATCAAAACATATCAGAATATGTAAAATGGGAATGGTGGACCATATTTATATAGTATCACCATGTAGGAATATGATCAGGACAATATTTAAACTGATTGGAAGAAATAAATTGGTCATGGATAATCTTATCTCAAAATAATCTCAATCCATATTGTAGTAGTAAGAGTATATTAGTATGGTGGTCTAGGTCTAGAATGATCTCATTTACTAGGAATCATTATCCTAACCCATATCAATAAATGGAAAATGGTGAAAGGTGGACCAAGAATATAGTGATCTAAACACATTAACATATCAATCTAATTCATAATATCTATAATAACATCAATGAGGAAAGCAAAGTATATATCAATACCAATGTTCATTTTTCTTAGCTCCACATATTAACTCATTATGTATTATAATATAGCATGGAAAAATAAAAATGTTAAGGAAAATAAAAACCTATACCTCATATTGATAACAATATAAATGGTTATACCACCCCTATAATAATAACAATATAATATGAAATAAGTAACAATTTGTGAAAAGATAGATAGGAAAACACAAGTATCTTGGAATAATGTGTAACTATCTTAAAGTATATACTATGTTTTTCATAACATTTCCTACCAACATCCACATTCAAAGATAAGGTATAACTAACTGATTTACTAGAAGTCATAAGGGGAAAGAACACTTAACCCATACATTAGTCATATAATCCCAAAAGGGAAATAATGAAACACTAATGTTTTATTCATTTCAAAACATAATATGATGTCTCATAACTCACATATATCCTACTTGAGGAGGATAATGGAACTTATTATAAACTTTCCATGTCATAGATAATAAAAGATACAATCCCTCTTAATTCAAGAGGTCATAATTCCCAAAATTTAATTTCACCCCATGGACTTTAATGGATAAGGAATCAAGTTTAAAAAAATGAAAACCAACCATATCCCTAATATCCCTTACTATCACTCAAATGGTGAGAGGAAATAATATATTTAAGGGATCATTTACATATCACCAAATCATAGACCTCTTATATGCGCAAGGAATAAAAAAATATCCCAATTTATGTACCATTCATTATAAAATACCTCAAGGGGAACACCATTAGGTCATAATTATAAATTTTAACACACTATAATTCATGATCATGGCTATCCACACCCAAAAAATGAAAAGAAAAACATACAGAGAAACCACCATGATCCATGAACTCATTAACCAACACATATGTGTCAAGTGAAATCAAAAAAATTTGTTCTTTTTTTTCAACAAAAAATGGGTTATGAGGCATCATGTCACACGACTCATGATCAATTCATAAATCCTTATGAATGGTTACGGACAACCTACCTCCGAGCAGAGTTATCCCCTTAAGAAAAGATCAACCACCCACACCTAAGCTCAACAATGTACAAAAATTCACCATCAAACATCATCCAACTAAACACAACCCCTTCTCTATTAAAATTCATTTAAAATGATTACAAACCATTATTATTGGTTAAATAATTTAATTACATAAATAATTACACTAGTAATAATCAAAGTATAGTTAAAAGGCTTATATAAAAATTCAATAACCATAAGATGTGGGAAAAAATCCATCCTAAAACACCCCAAGACCATTACCCACAAGAACCATAACACCCAACAACGATTCATCAATTTATTCCTTTTTAATTTAATGATACATGAAAAATAATTTAGGGAATTGGATTACTTCATAAAAAACATCTCATAGTAATAACTGTATAACCTCAAAATAAATCCTCTTGACAAGCAGATCTAAATCCCCATCATTTAGACGTGATTCCTCCATGATTTGGTGATATATTTATCAAAACCCTATATCAATCCCACCATAAATTAGAGGTAAAGAAATAGAAGCATTAATGGATACATATGGAACTATATCATCCCTCAAATCACTGAATAATTTCCTCTAAATCCATTAAAAATAAATAGAAAGGAGGGAAGAGGAGAAAAAGTGGGATGTCATGCTTCCCCTACTCATCCAACTTCAGCACAATAACACTGTAAGGGTTTTAAAACAAAAACCATCAAATTGTAATACCCCGACCCTAGTTACCCAGAGTCGGTGCATTATTGCGTACCATTGGAATGATCACAAAAGATTGAGTCTTGAAAGACCGATTAGTTTAGTAGCCTTGGAAACACTAGTTACATTCATCAGTCTTACATTACAGCATAAAGTAAAACAAAACTAAAAAAAACATCTTATCTTCATATCCCCTCATACTATCCCTGCAGGTCATTCATAATATACTTCATCACATCCTGGAAAAATAACAACATTGAAAGGGGTGATCTTAGATGCTCAGTAAGAATAACAACACAACAGAAAATTTCATAAATAAACAAAAACATTTAAGGCAATGTATAACTAAAACAAAAGACTTTTAAACTTTTACATCAGCATAATATGGAAAAAATAAAATGAAATAATTCCATTTACTTATTCACATGGATATTATACTAATCGAATAATCACATGAAATATCAGTAACCACTTTCATAATGATGGAATGCATAATTCCAGACAATCATAACCATGTAGCCAAGGCCTCGTGCCAAGACTACAAATAAGATTTTGTCAAGGCCTCATGTCAAGACACTATTTTGTCTCATGAGACCTACTGATGCATCGAGGGGCTATAGAGGGCTCCACCAGTCACTTATTAAGTCCAATGCATTCCTCATATGAACAGGTTTAAACATATCATAAACCATAACATAATCGTATCACATAAAACATGTATAAAGGAAACATAACATTTCCACATTTCAATCATAAGATATCAATAAAACACATTGATATAATAAAAACATTATCAAACCAATTTTCAATACAAAAATAAATGATAAATAAAACTTTGTATGTATTTTTCATTTAAAAAATGTTATGGCTTGTAGAGGAAGTCGAAACTCAAATAATGGTCACGATGACAGAGAAGTTGTTGTCGCCGCATACGTATGACAAGAAAAACATTCCTTTTTGTAGTTTAGTAAAACGCATCTTATAAAAATATTCCTTTTGAATAAATGTAAAAGTCAAAGGGGTTTATACACCGTATAGAAGAAATTTGTGTATAAAAAAAATATGCCTCAATGAATGGAGATTGAGAAGAAGTCCCTTACAAAGATAATTTTTAAATAAAATAGATATATTATGTGTATTCACTATATACACACATAAATAAAGTCTAAATACAAGAAATGACATAATAATATCATGATATAATTTGAAAGTAGGAGATTAACCCAAAGAATGGAAATTGGGTTAAGAAGTTCCCTTACCTCGTGTCCGACTTGACTCGATCATTCTTTAATATCCTGAATAATAAACTAGAGTTAATTTATAATTTCTTAAGAACCTTTTTAAATTTTATTATTCCTTTTATATCACTTATTACCATGTCATGAACATTATGTAATTATTTATGTTAATAACGGTCGTTTTGTCATTCTTTGGTACTTGAGTCAAGAATAAACATCTTATAATTAAAAGTTTTTCATGTGGTGAAATATCCATTATATCCAGAATTATATTCATGATGTATATACCATATATATCATATATATCCAGTATATAAATGCATTTATAATATTACATAACATTTAGAGGTAAGAAATGAAATGCACCGTTCATGGAGAGGGTAAGCCATACGTACGCATGAACGCTACTTTCATTTCTATTTAGTATTTAATGGAATTAAATAATAATTATATAAAGGTATATTATAATTCCAGTATAATATCATGTATAATATCATTTACTCCATCCTTTATACATCCCACATATGGCATTAACGACTCAAATCACTTTGAGGGGGCGGTAGTCCATACTTCCTAAAATGAAATTCTCGCGTTTACCCATAATGGAAATCATAAAGGTATGCCATAAATGAAAAATACAGAAGCATAAGTAAAACATAAATATAATATATATCATATTTAAATATTGTTACATCTTAATGGCCACCATGAGAGGTGTTAAAAGAAGATTGAACAATCATCATTTCATGAGGAAATAATTCACCACCCACAGAAACAGTATGTTCATTAACCATTAGACGAAGGTGTGTGTAAGTATAAATAAAATAAATCTCATAAAAACATCCTAGTATATTTAATATACTGGTTTTGTTACAAAATAAAGTAATAAAAAGATTTTAGGGGGTTGGAGAATAAAAATAAAACAAAAGAACACAAGAGAAGACATTATCTTAAATCGGGTAACTCTTTTTGATTTGAGCCAAAGGATTCCTTGGGAAAACTTCTGCCCAAAGTGAGGCTTCTAGGAGTAATTTAGGAAAGTTTAGAGATTATTTGGGCCGAGTTTGGCCGAGCCAAATGTCATGGAAGGTGTGAATAAGGTGGTAGAGGTGGGGGCCTTTTATAAGAGGAGAGGAGGGGCACCTTGGAAACTCCTGAAATGTTAAATTATTATGAAATTATTTTCGGATTTTAAAGGTCGCACAATGATATTTTTCAAGGATAAGGTGATAATGGTTCCAAATATACTCATCTAATAGGTTTTTGACAAGTATATGTATTGTATTTTACATTATCCTTCCATTTTATTAAAATCATTAATTAATGAGGTAATCGCTACATCATCATGGTGTCATAAAAACATTAATTTATTTAATGTCTAAAAATTATAAAAAAATTACCATGATGTTGGAAATATTTTTATATTTCCAATGAATATTTATAGTAAAAAAGTTAACTTATATAACCCCATGTAATAATTGTTTTAGTAAAACAACACATGTTTGTGACAATTTTATTTTTACATTAAATAAAAAGTTCTTAATGTCATTTTCTTACCCAAGTAGCTCCATGGGGTCCCAAAGTTGACCCATGGATTTTCTTGGTCGGCCATGACTCATCCAATAAGTTTAGGACAAGTGTAAAGGTATTTTCATATGTCTATAATATCATTTTTACCTTAAATTTCATTAATTACCTTTAATCGCGATTAATAAAACTTTAAAGTTACTATTAACCAAAAAATTATATTAATCCCATTGAACCAAATTTTACATCCTAATGACAACCATGTATGTCAGATTTTTGAAATTCAATTCATAGAAGCGGTAAAGTTTCATTTAAACAAAAATTCATTTTTTAACAACTTAGTGGTTTCACAATCCATCAAAAATTGGAGTTGTTCTAAACAATGCCAAAATTTCACTCTAAGCTATATTTGATATTCCTAATTCAAAAATGATATCTATTTTTCAAAATTAAAAACATATAAGTTGATTTAATTAATTTAATAATTAATTCTCGCTATCACAACAAATAGCGTGTTTTTAAGAAACAATATATATCAAAAGATTGACAGTAGTTTATGTCCAATTTCAATGTGAAATTAATTATAATGACAAACATTGGATAAAATGGTAAAAATATATTCTAATTGTACTTTAAAACCACTCAATAGTATAAAACATCACTATACATTTTTTTTATTTAAAAATTTGTCTTTAAGTATTTTTCATTATTCATAAAGAATTGGATGTTCTCAGAAAATTACAAAAAATTCAACATAGGATAATTTCGATATTCCTAATACAAAAATAAAGTCCATTTTGAAATATAAAATTTATATAATTTCAAAAAGTGTGTATTACTATTCATAATGACTACTTTGATTGGTCGCGGTGTGTTAGAACTTGAGGTTGCGTACAACACACGCTGCTCTATTATTCGAAGAGAAGCGTACCATGGAAGCTTGGGGTGTTACATTCTCTCCTACTTAAATAAATTGTGTCCTTGCAATTTGAAAATTTTCTTTGAATATAAAAGGTTGAAAATAGAAAATACCTTTGTGGAAAAACTGAATCGGAAATAAGGTTAATAAAAATATAACTTTAAAAGAAAGAAAGAGAAGTACAAATGTCACCCGAGATAGCCAATACTAGGATTATATGAAAACATGGATATGGAGGAAAAACAAACCATCATGGACTGATGGAGAGTTTTATAAAACAGTATTAGGAGAATGTTTAACTACAAGAAAATCACAAACCTGTGATTGGTTAAACAATCATTAATTCCCTAGTAGGAAAATTTAACCAACAACGGTTTTGTTTTATGTTACTTTTCATAAAGTTGAGGAATTTATTTAGGAGATTTACTAAGAACGTAATGAAATATACATACTTCTCATGTAGACACTCATTCTTTAATAAATTTTCACCACAAAACCATCTTTCACTAAAAAAGATAATAGAACTCAAAAATATTATATTTATCTTAATCTTATAAGGTTCCATATAATAACACATAGCATTTAGATTAGGAAAACTATTTTGTAATAACCAGAGACTTCCTAAAGTCTAGTGGTAGGTAATAAAGTCCCATCGCACTATGGTTGTGGGTTCAATTCCTATAGCTTTGTCCGACGCGATGGGTTATCCCCCGACCGGCAGGTTGTCCTTTTCCTAAAACAATAGTATTATAATATTCCAAAAATAATCTCCAAAAATATTTTAACCTTAAACAATACTATCCAAAGTTCAACTTAATCCATTCCAACCATTAAAGTTATCCAAAATACCTCTGTCCAGACTTCCTCTAAAAGGTATTTAAATACCAAAATCAATTTTATCATCAGATTCCTCAAACAAAGTAAAGTTTCTCTTATTGTCACATACAAAAATATGATTACCTTCATAATATTAAAACCATAATGAAAACAACAAGTACTGCAGTACAATCCTTATATATATCACATTATTCGTATAACAAGAATATAATCCTTGAGTCCAAAAGCACCAATACATTAATTATTCCACTTCAACTGTATTAACATCATAAAATTGTCCTTGATCCCTTGGCCTTTTCTGAGGTAAGTTTCCCTGACACATAGTACATTCATTTTCATAATTCCCCATTACCCTACAATTGTAGAATTCAACATTGATAGCCTCTTTCTTTCCCTTTCAATCATGAGCCTGGTGACCTTTTTATCCAGATTTATAACAAACTACCATTCCTTTTAGGCAAGTACTGGGGTGATTCCTCCCACAATTATCACATAATGGAAAATAATTCATTCCCTTTTTCACTTTATCTGACTCTTGTTCCACCATTCTCTTCTTCTCTTACTTTACTTTATTGTCATAAGATTTAGAGAATTCCTTTTCTGTCTTGATAACACATGAGACAATATCTTCGTACGATGAGACAGATTATGAGGCTAAGGCTCGACGGAGAAATGGTTTTAACCCATCAAAGAAACGATCAATCTTACTTCTTGGGTTACATATATAATCTGCAGCATGTCTTGCTAACCTTGTAAAGTTGGCCTCATACTTTGCGACATTCTCATCCTCCTTTTGTCTCAGACTTAGAAATTGCCGTTCTATATCTGCTCAATGGTCATGAGGAAAGTATTTTTCTAATAAAATCTCTTTGAACTACCTCCATTCCATATTCAACACTTCATAATATTCCTTTGTATTTTGAATCAATGACCACCATTGATCAGCATCTCTAGTGATGCGGTAAGCTGACATGACTACTTTTTCACCTTCCCTACTCCCTAAATCCTGAAATATTTTCTCTAGGGAATTTATCCATTTCTCAGCTACTAAGGGATTAGTACTCCCATTGAATGTTGGTGGTTTTTGCCTCATGAAGCGGTCTAACATTGATCATCCACGTTGCGGATCATGGTGCTCCATACGAGTAAGGTTATTATTCATAACCTGAGTGAGTTGTCCCAGTATGGTGATAAGTTGATCAGAACCAGTTTTATCTCCATCTCCACTATAATTATCTTGAGCAGGAGGGAAATCCCTACATGTAGTACGTGCATTGATATAGTTTCCATTCTTCCCACTAGGCACCATTTCTAAACAATGGCATAAACTAGATTAGTTTTTGAATCAAAATACCTAATTACATACTTGTGAAACACTTAACATAAATTGAACTATAATCATAAAAATGTTTTCTTTGAGAATTATATACTCATAAACCCTTCATAATGGTTTGTAAATAAAATGAGAATAATCCTAAGCATATCCCCCGGGAGTGTCGTAACCAAGAGTGCAGCAAGGCCCGTGGTCGTGCACTAGTTCCCGTTCGAGTCTAGCTCAAAGCAGTGTTTTTGAGTTTTACCCCTAGGTACATCTGTTCCAGATCCACCTCTACCTGTTCGTATCTAGACAGGGATGTATTTCTTGGAAAACTCACAAAATCTCTATAATACCAAAATTTTAGGAATTTATTCTATAATAATCCTCAAAGTCTATCTTATTGCTATGTTCTCTAATAATAGTTTTTTCTAAATCTAGCTTCCAAGGTTAGTAATAAACTACCTTTGATACCAACTGTAACGCCCCGACCCCAGTTACCCAGAGTCGGTGCATTATTGCGTAACATTGGCATGATCACAAAAGATGAAGTCTCGAAAGAACGATTAGTTTAGTAGCCTTGGAAACACTAGACACATTCATAAGTCTTACATTACATCATAAAGTAAAACAAAACTAAAAAAAATCTTGTCTTCATATCCCCTCATACTATCCCTATAGGTCATTCATAATATTTTTCATCATATCTTGGAAAAATTAAAACATTTAAAGGGGTGAGCTCAGATGCTCAGTAAGGATAAAAATACAGCAGAAACATTCATAAATAAACATAAAACTTTAAGGCAATGTATAACTAAAACAAAAGCCTTTTAAACATGAACGTCAACATAATATGGAAAAAATAAAATTAAATAATTCCATTTAATTATTCACATGGATATTCTACTAGTCGAATAATCACATTCAATATCAAAAACCACTTTCATATTGATGGAATGCGTAATTCCAGACTATCATAACCATGTAGCCACGGCCTCGTGCCAAGACTAAAAATAATATTTTTCAAGGCCTCATTCCAAGACACTAGTTTGTCTCATGAGACCTACCAATACATTGAGGAGCTATATAGGGCTCCACCTGTCACTTATTAAGTCTAATGCATTCTTCATATGAACATGTTTAAACATATCATAAACTAAAACATAATCGTATCACATAAAACATGCTGAAAGGAACATAAAATTTCCACATTTCAATCACAAAATATCAATACAACACATTGATATAATAAAAATATTATCAAACCCATTTTCAATACAAAAATAAAAGAAAATTAAAACTTGGTATTTATTTTTCATTTAAAAAAAGTTATGGCTTATAGAGGAAGTCGTAACTCAAATAATGGTCACGACAGTGGAGAAGTCGTTGTCTCCGAATATTTATGACAAGAAAAACATTCCTTTTTTTTGTTTAGTAAAACGCGTTATATAAAAATATTTCTTTTGAATAAACGTAAAAGTCAAAGGGGTTTATACACCGTATAGAAGAAATTTGTGTATAAAACAAAATATGCCTCAATGAATGGAGATTGAGACGAAGTCCCTTACAAAGATAATTATTTAAATAAAATAGATCTATTATGTTTATTCACTATATTTACATATAAATAATGTCAAAATACAAGATAGGACATAATAATATCATCACATAATTTGAAAGTAAAAGATTAACCCAAAGAATGGAAATTGGGTTAAGAAGTTCCCTTACCTTGTGTCCGACTTGACTCGATCGTTCTCTAATCTCCTGAATAATAAACTACAGTTAATTTATAATTGCTTAAGAACCTTTTTCAAGTTTATTATTCCTTTTATATCACTTATTACCATGTTATGAACATTATCTAATTATTTATGTTAATGACGGTCATTTTGTTGATCTTTGGTACTTGAGTCAAAAATAAACTTCTTATAAATACAAGTTGTTCATGTGGTGAAATATCCACTATATCCAGAATTATATTCATGATTTAGATATCATATATATCATATATATCCAGTATATACATGCATTTATAATATTACATAACATTTAGAGGTAAGAAATGAAATGCACCATTCTTGGAGACGGTAACCTGTACATACGCATGAACACTACTTTCAATTATATTTCATATTTAATGGAATGAAATAATAATGATATAAAGGTATATTATAATTCCAGTATAATATCATGTATAATATCATTTACTCTATCCTTTATACATCCAACATATGGAATTAACGACTCAAATCACTTTGAGGGGGCGGTAGTCCGCACTTCCTAAAATGAAATTATCCCGTTTACCCAAAATGGAAATCATAAAGGTATGCAAGAAATGAAAAATACAGAATCATAAGGAAAACATAAACATAATATATATCATATATAAATATATTTACATCTTAATGGCCACCATGAGAGGTGTTAGAAGAAGATTGAACAATCATCGTTTAATGAGGCAGTAATTCGCCACCCACAGAAACAGTATGTTCATTAACCATTAGACGAAGGTGTGTGTAAGTGTAAATAAAATAATTATCATAAAAACATCCTATTATATTTAATATACTGGTTTTGTTACAAAATAATGTAATAAAAAGATTTTAGGGGGTTGGAGAAGCAAAATAAATCAAAAGAACACAAGAGAAGACAATACCTTAAAATCAGGTAACTCTTTTTGATTTGAGCCAAAGGCTTCCTTGGGAAGACTTCTGCCCAAAGTGAGGCTTCTAGGAGTAAGAGAGGTAAGTTGAGAGAGTATTGTGGCAGTGTTTGGATGAGACAAATGGCTTGGAAGGTGTGAATAAGGTGGTAGAGTTGGGGGTCTTTTATAAGAGGAGAGGAGGGGCACTCTTGGAAACTCATGAAATGTTACATTATTATGAAATGATTTTCGGATTTTAAAGGTCCCACAATGATATATTTAGAGTATAAGGTGATAATAATTCTAAATATACTCATCCAATAGGTTTTTGACAAGTCTATGTATTGTATTTTACATTATCCTTCCATTTTACTAATATCGTGAGTTAATGAGGTAATCACTGCATCATCACGGTGTCATAAAAACTCTAATTTATTTAATGTCTAAAAATTATAAAAAAATTACCATGATGTAGGAAATATTTTTATATTTCCAATGAATATTTATAGTTAAAAAGTTAACTTATATAACCCCATGTAATAATTGTTTTAGTAAAACAACATATGTTTGTGACAATTTTATTTTTACTATAAATAAAAAGTTATTAAAGTCATTTTCTTACCCAAGTGGCTCCATGGGGTCCCCAAGTTTACCCATGGATTTTCTTGGTCGGCCATGACTCATAAAATAAGTGTAGGAAAAGTGTAAAGGTATTTCCATATTTTTATAATATCATTTTTACCTTAAATTTCACTAATTACCTTTAATCGCGATTAATAAAACTTAAAAGTTACTATTCACAAAAAAATTATTTTATTCCCATTGAACCACATTTTACATCCTAATGACAACCATGTATGTCGGATTTTTGAAATTAAATTCATAGAAGCGGTAAAGTTTCATTTAAATGAAAAATCAGTTTTGTAACTACCACTTAGTGGTTTCACTATTTATCAAAAAATTGAAGTTTTTCATAACAATGCCAAAATTTCACCCTATGATATATTTGAAATTCCTAATTAAAAAATGATGTCTATTTTAAAAAATTCAAAACATATAATTTGATTTAATTAATTTAATAATTGATTCCCGCTGTCACAATAAATAGCGTGTTTTTAAGAAGCAATACATATCAAAAGATTGACAATTGTTTATGTCCAATTTCAAAGTGAAATTAATTACAATGACCACCATTGGATAAAATTGTAAAAATATATTCTAATTATAATTTAAAACCACTAAATAGTATAAAATATTACTATAAATTTTTTTGATTAAAAATGTTTTTTAAGTATATTTCACTATTCATAAAAAATTGGAAGTTCTCAGAAAATTACAAAAAGTTAAACGTAGGATAATTTCGATATTACGAATACAAAAATGAAGTCCAGTTTGAAATATAAAATTTATATAATTTCAAAAGGTGGGTATTACTATTCATAACGGCTACTTTGATTGGTCGTGGTGTGTTAGATCTCGAGGTTGCGTACAACACACACTGCTCTATTATTCGAAGAGAAGCGTACCATGGAAGCTTAGGGTGTTACAAAAATGAAAAATTTAAAATAATTAAATTTAAAAAAACTACCCTGAATAAGTATTATAGTGTGATAAAAATGGTCCTAATGCAACACCCATCTAGGGTTTCAATTTTAGAATAACTCCATTAGTCATAGTGTAACACCCCAAACCTAGGTTTAAACCAAAAACCCTATCCCATACCTTCCTAGTGTGGCTTCACCCATCATAGAATAATGATCCAACACTATCCTAACATAAAGATGAAACACCCATTCACTATATTATGATATATTCCCATTTAACTATGCTTTTAAATAATATCTTAGTGGTCTTGGAACAACATGAATTCTAATAATAAAATTAATATAAGACATGATAAAATTTATCTTATGTAGAATTATACATACCAAAAATCCCTACACAGTGGTTTGTTTCCTATAGGCTCTAAAAAATTAATCCCACGTTGGCCTCAACATGACACAGTGAACAAATTCCATGAGGTAACTGACCAAATATGTAATATAGTAATCTTTTTCAAGCCACTAAAAATGAAACCACACCTTGTATTCCCCATAATCTTTGATTTATAATATATTTTGAGTCCAAACCCTATAAAAACCCCCAAAACATACACTCAATAGTCATATTGAGTCTCCTAAAATAAAGATATCTCCTCATCAACATCCTCTCCATAATTTTAAATGTTTATTTAACACTAATTATCAATTTTAATAAAAAATTAAAATCTTCCTTATTTATAAACATATAAGAACCCAACATTTTTTTGACTCCACTGACACACTCCAGTGGAAGGAATTACATCCTCCCTATAATAAAATTTTTTATCGAAAAAATGCTTTCTTATTCATCTATCATGAACTACATCATCTGTAAAAAATATCTTCATAGTGTAAATTAATACACATCATTATCCATGATCATTATAAAACCATATAAAAACCATAAAAAATATCTGACATCCCAGATGCCTAATACTCCATCTCATAATCAATATTGGTTGTCAGCAGAATGAAAAAATAGATCCTTATATAATACATAACTCACAATGATGTATGAAATTTACTAATTGGTAAAAAAAATCCAATAATCACTAAAACCATAGAGTCTCAGGAATAGAATCACATTTAAATCCAAAACTCTATAAGGATTACCCAACCTTGGTGACAACCATGGATTCTTAATTCACTAACATCATACACCAAAGTTCACTGTTTATGTTCTATTCTAGACCACTAAACACCTAGAACTACACATGAGATCCTAAAAAAAGATCTGGGTGGCCAAAATAGTATCTCAAACCAAAGAATCTATTAATAAATGTATCATTTCTCCACTGTATAGGTCATCTGACATTCTATAACTACTGAAACACATAGACCGTGTTATTCAATGCAGCCAAATTCCTTAAATTTCCACTAGTCTATCACTAAAAACAATGAATTAATCAAGAACTATAATTTGACACTATATTCTAGTTATCTTCTTGTATCCATATATAAATATTTATTCATGTATATTGGAACATTCTATCCATGTGAAAATATAAAACCCTTAAAAATACCCATACAGGATTTCCATAAATTTCACAATTAAGGTTTACCATACCCCACTAGAATATGTTTTAGAATATAAGTAATCTCAATGGTGTCTTCTCACCACATATGTCCCCACCAATTCAGTCATACATATCAATGTTTCCATATCACATAACTAGGTGAACAATAATATTTAAAAGGACATTCTCACCACAACTAGATAGATGCATCCAAGAGCCTCATTCCTAGGACTAAGATATAGTAGCGACCCATGTAATCACTATCTAGAATCACAAATAATACCCCATCATATATTTAGCCTCAATGGATATAACAAAAAACAAGGGATGTCTTTAATCTATGTGAATTCCATATTCCAACTCATGATAGACTCTATCTGGCTCATCTAGTAGTCTTATACTTTCAAGGGTACCCATCCTTCCCAAGAAACATTCAAAGAACCAAACAAAAAACCATTAAACACAATGATATAATCACATCCTTATCATGTCACTAAGTACCTAGATTACCTCATTGTTTTACACATCACAAAATAGGTCATATTTAATACCATTATAATGAATGAAGAAAAAAATAACATCATGTCTTTTCACCCATGGAATAAGATAGGTTTCTTAATCCTTTATGAGGTTATCTCATAAGAGATCATAGACCAAGGAAGATCCTACAAAGAATATTTAGTATTCCTCAACCTATCTCTAACTAATCAGAATGGCCATGGAGTCCTGACCCCATCACAACATACATACACCTCAGAAGGCCCTATACTCCACTGATCACATAATGATATATTGTTAAATTTCACCCTTATAATATTTATTTAAATTTTTATGGGTTTCAGTTTCCCATTATTAAATCCCTTTTCACTCAATATATATTTTGGATTGACTTATTGAAAACATGATTGAGAATAAGAAATTGCATTATGAACTAATTGGAAAACATTTTTCTATTTTTTTTAAAAAAATTAACTACACTTATAAAAAAAATGAAAATTTCATTCTTATTATAATTATTATTTGAGTTAGATACACGTTATTTAGTTGGATAAATATATGGATCCAATAAAAAGTGGCACAATGGGGCTTAGAAAGAGGAAAAAATCTAGATGAAGTATATTGGATTACCTTCTATAATTTAGGAAATATTAGAATATAGACTTGAAAATGTGTTTAATCTAAATCCATTGGAAATATGAATCAAATGATCAAATCCCAAATGAAATTCTTGTTAATATTTGTTTTATAATTTAATGAACTAAATATATTTAGTGGAGGTAGAAATTCAGCCATGAACAGTTCATATAGTCTGTTAGTTAGTTGATTTATTTTTTCATTTTATTACATAATATGTTAAAAAACTACTCCCATTATTAATTTGAAAATAATTATTAATTATAGGTAAAATTAATGGTTCTTGGGATTTATATATACTTATATTTTTAATCCTTCCAATTTTATAAAATTTTATACCCTTTATGGTAATCAGGGTAGAAAAACCCTTGATTAAATTTGATGCTTCAACATGCAATATTTTGGGTGATAGTTTTAATTCTAGGATTATGTGTAATTGATATTATTTATTTATCTTTTGTTTATATGTTTATATAGTATCCTCACATATGAATCAATGTATAATGTATCTTGAAAAATTATTTCATAAATCAGATTATGTGATGATTTGAGCCTCTCTAAATCATCTATCACCAATTTGATTTATTAATTACTTTTATGAAATGATTTATTGATAAATCAAAATACAATATTATTAATATGTATTTTATCTTAATGGTTCAGTCATTGATAAATAAATAATCCTAAGAAACACATCGATTTCTTTGTGTGCTACCCAGATGAGTTTCATTTATGAACTCATACATAAATCATTTAATCAATGAGTTAGTAGGTGAATGAATTAATATTTCTATTAGAATCATATGAGTTATATTAGATAAAATATTTAGAATTATTTTTTACATGTTTTGTAAATCATGGATAAAAATATCTAAACCGTATCATTTAAAGGGATGAAGCTATGGCCTAAAAGGATTTTTCACATTAAATTTATTTCTTTAACTTCACCTTCACCCCCTATAATTTTTTTTGAATATCTCTTTCTCAATATTATTCTATATTCAGAAGATAATTTTTAATATAGTTCATCTTATTTCCTTTATTCTCATTTTTTTTATGATTATGTTAAATTAAATAATAATGAGAAAAACATCACTAAATTGGTTCATGACATGATATATAAATGAATAATTACATCATATTGACCTATAAATGAAATAATCCCTACATACATTCATTAAATCATAAATAATAGTGAAATATATTAATATTTAGGAACAAATTTTGGATACAAAAGACATACCAAACCATGATAAGAGTGATGCAGCTAAAATTCCTAAAAATTTAGATGAAAATTAAGGGATCTTAAAATAATTAACCAATATCAATATATATTACCACCATACATACATCAGGAACCCTATTGAAATTAAAAAACATTGAGTTGAGTTTGGTAATAATCCACCAATGTCTAAATTGTTTTGTCTCCAGGGTGAGGAACTAAAAAACCTCATCAATAAGAATCACATAGTGTTCTCCCCCGTGAAACCGAAAGTACTTCCAAAATACCTAATAGAAATCAGGGCATCCCATTTCTCATTTTATGGTGTATCTAAATTTCGGTTGTATTATCCTCATAACAAAATTTGTTGATTGAATGGACATAAATTGTACTTTTTATAAATTTTCCTTCCATTCCCCAAAACTAAATCTATTAGAAAATAAATATACTGAATTATTAAATCTTAATGAGATACCATTCATGCATATTTGGAATGATTTTAAATATTTTCTATAGTTCCCCCAGAAATATATTAGAGAAAAAATTACAATACAATAATTATATGATGGAATAATCCCCATGTATCATAGAATGATAGATTTTGTTCCTGGTTTTGTTCTAGTGGAAAAAAAGTCTTTATTATACTTATTATTTGATAAACAATAGGACTCAAATTCACAATAATTCAGTACATGAAAAAATGTACTCAAGGAGTTTATGAGGAAAACTATTCATCTTTAGATAAAATTTTGGATAATAAACTTATGGAAATGGATAAAATTATAAGACAATTATATTGAGATTAAAGTAATTCAAAATATCTGAATATTCATTTAGATTATGGTATTTGTGATAATAATACCCATTTATTTGATAAATTCACTAACATATGAATTCTTTTGAGTCTTATGAATTAGTATTTCTCAGGTACCTATTTTAGGAAGTACCACCCTTAAAGAAAGACATTAAGGCAGAATCCTAATCCTAATTTAAAAAAACCATAGTATTAGTAAAGAGGTTACTCAAACTATCCACGAAAGAATTGGTATTCTTTGGGTTAATATACACATCATTCTAATCCTTAAATTTCCCAAAGTAACCTTTATTTTCCTCCCAAATCTAAACTAAATTGTGGTGATTTAATGAAGAAATTTTCATCCCATACTATATAGTTCTAAAATACCAATAAATAAATAATTCTAAACCCATGGAATCAAGTTAGAAATATAGAAAACCTAATGATTGAGGTAATGATACATGTTTTTGGAAAACTACAATCCCAAACAATTCTGAATATCCTAGGTAGAGGTAATGTATCTTCTATTACACATCATATTGGTAAATAAAATGTTTATATCTAATGACTGAAGAAAACACATGTTTCCTCCAATTCAATACTATCTTCCATAGCTCTCAAAAAGATTCATCTAATGATGAAAAAAATGTAAAATAACTACCAATGTGGATTAATAATTTATCATGGACTCTTACTTTTCCCCAATAAATTCTCAATCTATGAAATATTTCATAATTAAATTGATAAAGTGATCATGGATACATTTAAATAGGTACATGATACAATTCATGTCCATAACTCCATTAAAACAATATCCCACTATTTAATTTATTTAAAGATCTTTATACCCCAAGGAGTTGACTATAGGGGAATGAGATTATAAACCTTTAAATGATTGTCTTAGACTTTATACAACTAGAGATTCTATAAAAATTAAGGGACATGACCAAATTTATAATTCCTTTCTGCATAAAGCATACTTTTTTTCATGATGTAATGATTGATTTTTATTCCTCAACTAAAATTATGCATCACTTTATACATACCTATTTGTTGGTTTGAGAGATTCCACCACTTGGCATTATGTTGGGACTTAAAAAAGCATAACAAACCCAACTAGAGTGATTAAGGTTTTTCTCACGTGAGTGAAGAATATAAAATTCATTGTAGATTTATAAATTATTGTAATAAATTAAACACATTACTGAGGAAATTATCCTCTCATATATAGAATTCTATTTCTTAAAATTTAGAAGACAATCATTGATGTTCTGAATGGAACATTTTCCATGGATTTTAGGGGAGAAAAGGTAAGTCTAAAATAAAATATGAAATAAAACACATTTGGGATCATTCCTCTATTCCTATCTATTTTGTTGAAGATATCTCTTATAACACCCAATCACTACATTCTTCTCATAACCCCCATTATAATTTTTTAACAATTTAACACAATGGGTTTTAATTCATGTATTTATTATTTTTTGGCTTTGGAAAATTGTGTTTTTTTTGTATTTAAATTTATGATTGTGTGTATTTTGAGGTAACCATGACTGTCAATGATTCTATAAACTTAATTTTCATTGATTCTAAATCTTTAGAGAATAATCTTGAGATGATAAATAGTATCGTTGACCTCACTCCTACAATTCCTTTACCTCAATCCAAATCATGAGGATATTAAATAATTTATTGATATTATTTCTATTTACCTCCTTATAGAGCTAGAATAAAAATATTTATACCTTTTGAGAGTGTTTAAATTGGTGATTTTATGGACATTATTTAATATTCACATGAATAACCTATCTATTTTCACACATCACACAATTTTATAAAATAGGATGTGACTATAAGGAAACTAAAAACAAGATAAATCCCTCCAACAATAAATTACTAAAATTATAAATCCGAAAATTAATTTTTTTTGGGTTCATATATCCCGTATCTGATAGTAAATAAGCTAGGGAAGTGAAAATTGGGCCTAATACAACAATAATAGTAGTAGGTTCAATTGAAAAAAATGAATTGGTTCCAAAATGTGGGAACAAATGGTTGGCGAGTCTATATCAACCACTATAGAATAAATAAATCCTTGTGAAAGATCAAATTTTCTCCTCCCTTAATTAGCTAAATTTTATGAATATTGGTTAGTAAGAACCCTTTTTTTTACTGAATGATATTTGAGATTTTTTTAAAATCAATATATCCCCGAACAATTAATAAAAGGAAATATTTACATATCTATTTAGTAAATTATCAAATATTATAGTTCCATTTGCCATGTATTACAATAATGGTACCTTTAGATGTCAAGTGCTTAGTTTTTTATCTATGTACACTAAACATTTTATGGATTTTTGGGATATTTTTTGGAAGTTTGCATTGATGATTTAATTTTTCATGGATATAAATTTTATAATTCTTTGGCACACTAATGTTCTTTAATCCATTATTTCATAAACAAATGTCATATTAAATTATGATAGATTACATTTCATGAATTTTAAGAGTATAATGATTGGGAATATAATTTTAAATTAGGTAATTTTGGATAATTAATAAAAAATTGAAATAATTTCCTCCCCTCCATATACAATATGTGTTCGCGAGGTATAATTTTTGTTGTTTAATGCTGGTTTGTACCACTGAATCATTAAATAATTATGAAATATCACACATAACTTGTAAAAATTATTATAAATAGATTTTGAGTTTTTATTTTATGATTAATTAATGGATTCTTTTAATTCTTTAAAAGGTATTCTCACATCCCAACCAATCAAATAACCATATTGTTAAGATCTCCCCTTTGAGATCATGTGCGAAGCCTCTAATTTTTTACTTTGGGAAGTTTTATCATGAATGGTTATATGGTCTCCCCATGACCTTATTTATAAATCATGTACCCTTAAAACTTCCTAGTAAATCTCCACAACCACTAAAAAAATCTTTTTTCTATGTTCTTTTCCCGAGAACAATTTGTTCATTTATAATTCATTTATATTCACTGCATTTTCTGGTCTTCATTACCTCCTCACATGGTTTATTCTCATCCTCTTGTAGCATTACATAGATATTAGAGATAATAGAGGAGTGGAAAATGTGGTAGTTAACCACATTAGTAAGATTTCCCCACCATTGGACCACCATGTTGACCCATCCCGACCCATGTGAGAGTTATCTTCTAATGATATTCTTTTTGATGATGTATATCGTACCCCTTGGTATGTATATAATGTGATTTTTATGGAATCATGGGTTACCACTAAATTTATCACTTCCCAATCCCAGTATCTAAAGCATGAGTCATGTTGGTACAATTGTGATAACACATAATTGTGGCACATTTGCAGGGACCTGATTATTTATTGATATATCCCCAACCATGAGTTTAAATTTTTTTAGATACTTAAACACTATGGATTTTAGGGGACACTTATCTCTCAATATACCACTAAAAATGTCACTGAATCTAAATTTAATTAGACAACATTGTATAGTGACACTCATCAGTTTTGTATGTCATCTACATGATGCAGATTTATAGGTAATAAATCTACGAGGAATGAAATTACAAAAAAAACCATGTTATTTTGTGACATATTTGATTCAAGTATAATTGAGTTCATAGGGAATTTTTTAATTTTAGTTGTATTTTCATTTATCTTAATTATTTTTTATTATGTCTCTAAATGTGTAGAGATAAAGGAAACTAGGGAAAATGACTCTAAATTGGTTGTTGTATTTATGGGAACCTAAATTTTATCATGTTTGGTTTATCAAGGTTTATCATTACCAATTATGGTTCTCATTTATATAATCACAAATTGAAAAAATTATTCATAAACATGTATATATTTGAAAATTCTAAACATCATATTACCCCTAACCAGGTAGGAAAGTTGAAATATTAAATCGAAATGTTATGAAAATATTATAAAAAATGATTCCACCCAATATAATATATTATAATTTTCACTTGGATGACACTTCAGGTGTACCATATATCTTTTTAAACATTAATCAGAATGCCACATTATATGATTTTATTTGTAAATGATTGTTACCTTTCAGTGGAGGTATCTTACTATACCTATTTCATTGTTAAATAATATTAGATTAATCTATCATATACTATTGAGTATAAAAAATGGAAAATTCATGAGTTTTAATCAATTCAACATGATTCATATGAGAAATACCGCATTAAGGAAGATAATAAATAGGCTATCCCTAATGATATGATTCAACAGTGGAAGTTTTATATTGGTGAGAATACCCTCATGTACAATTTGAGGCTAAAACTCCACCAAGATAATATTAGTTTTTTATGAATTAGTTTTGATAATGTTACTAAATTTTATCATTTTTGAATAATATTGGTTTTCCCCATGTATATTGGATAAAGGTTAAATGTCAATGGGAAGAACCATAAAAACATCTAAGAGTATTTTCTAAAGAATTCGGATGATAAAATATTTATGGGGATTCCAAATATTCCATAGCTTATTAGGGTATCCCATATCCATACCTTTATTTAAATTCAATTCTATTCAAATTACATATAATTTGGACACTATAACTTTTATCTTCCGGGGAGGGATATACAATTTAGTAAATATTAGAGTTTTCAAAAAAAATAAAAATTAAAAACATAAAAAATACTAATGTGTTTTCATTTTTTTTTATTTTCTTTTTTTATAACCCAAGATATTAAATGGAATATCCAAAATAATTTTACATACATGAGTTAATTACGAGGTAAGAAAATTAGTTTATTAAAATAAGAGTTAAATGACAATTCATATAGAATCTTTTTCTCAACTTTGAATTTTTGAAACATTCTTCAGATTTTAGGGGTTTTTTAAAACCATACCTCAATATAGTTTCCAAATGTTGATTTTTTCCAATCCTAGAGGCGATCTAAATAATTTTTTCATAGTCTTCCACATGTTCTCTTTTCATGAGTGACTGAAAATTATGTTTTTCATCTTAAACATTGTTTTATCCTTTATCAAAACTTTTGAGAACAAAGATACATTCTAGTGATATTAAGGTATTTATTTAATATTGTTCCATTTTGATTATCCACAGTTGAAACCATTCATTGATTTTTTCATAGGATTTCTTTAGTAGCCCTAAAAGACTATATAAGTTTCGAAATTAACTTCCCGCTTTCTTGACCAGACATTACTATTGTATACATTGAATGACCATAATTCATTGTGAGTGTTAAGGAATCGGGTAATTTCATATATTATATTGGGGATTATTTAAATTATATGAGGATCTGGGATGGATTTGTCTCTTTATTGATGATATATAATTAATGTAAATTTCATTTTAATTCCTTTGAATTATTTTATAAAAATGTAAAAAAATGAAAAACAATAACGACATTAAATTCTTTAATATTATCATTCCTATGTATCATGGAAAAAATTAAAGGATAGGGGAACGAATCATTATTTATTATATATATTTTATTCTCAACCCATTCTAAAAAAATGCATATAAAATATATAACCAAAGATTTTAAAAATGAATAATAATAGAAACGATATTTTATTGTACTTTTGTTTTGATATGGAATGAGGAAATAATTTAAAAAATGTGAAATTAAGTTGGTTGATCCATATTTTTGTACATTTACTGATGAATGTTTATTAATTTCTATTAATGTATGTTGTATTTTATTATAAGAAAAATGAATCCTCTTTATAGCCTTAATTTTAAATTTTCTAACCCACTAACTCTATATCTCAATAGAAATATAAGAAAATCCTGACGATTAGCACAAAAGTATTCATATATTATGTGAATATACAATATTCAATAAATTCTATGTATTGAATTGAATTATTTTTAGTAGATTATAAGTTTTCATAAATTTCAAATTCAAGAGATGAATACATTGTGATGTAAGTTGTGATATGTTTCATGGGTGAAATAATGAATTTGACTAAAATTTAATGCGAAAATAATAATTATAGAGTAATCGATTTGATAAAAGATACATGATGGATTTAACTTTGAAATTAATATTTTAAAATTTCTTACTTTATATTTATATGTTGGTTTTGATTAGGATATATGACTTCATCCAGGGGTACAATGGTTTACGAGTGGGGGTTTTATAAAATATTGATATATTTTTTATATTAACCAATATAATTATTTTTTAAATTGTTAATAGGTTTTAGTATTCCATTATCAAATCCATTTACAGTTATCTGATACTGTGGATTTATTTATTGAATAAATATTAAAAAAGTTGATGTTTTATTGTGACCTGATTAGACAATGTGTTAGTATTCTAATTATATAATTATATAAAGTGACATAAAAATAAAAATTATTATTTTATAGTATTATTGGTTTAATATGATACCGTTTTATTAAATGGACCATGATCTAGATCCAATCAAAAGAGGCCTAATGTGACCTATAACGAGAATAAAGTCTTGAAGAAGCAGATTGGATCATACTTATAAAATTTAGTTATATATTGGGATGAAATAATCTAATTAGTATTATTACACCTCAATTAAAATTTCTAATAAAATTACCACATTTACTAAAAACAATAATTCAATATTCAATGTATATATTAGTCAACTAGATGGGCCAAGTGGACAGAGAAATTCTATCATAAACGGTTCAATTAGTCCCTAATATAATTGAATTATTTTTCCTTTTTCGTGTTTTTTAATAAGAATAATCCTATTACTCATTTAAAATGTATTATATACATTATAAAGAATTTAATGTTCTTAGTATATCTATATAATCATACTTCTATTTCATTCCATTTAATTGATTTGAATAATCAAACCGATCACTGGGGAGAAACAACCTTTATGTAATCACAAGCTTCAAATTATAATGTTTCGTGTGATATTGTTAATTAAAATTTGATTTAATTTTTTCTGTAGGTTTATCATTTAGTTATTTTTTCCTATATTAATAAATTTGAATCAAAGGACCATGAATCTTGAAGCATTTTAACACTGATCAAATCATCTGATGATTTGAGTTCATTCAACTATTCTCTCAACCATTATATTTCTTAAGTACATTGATGGAATGAATAATTTGATAAATATTGAATATAAAATTTATGAATATTCATATTATCTTAATGTGTTTATCTTAGATAATGAAACAAACTTTAAAAAAATTATGTTGTTTTTGTGTTTCCTTTATAAGATTCGATTATGAAGTTGTGAACAATTCACTTGATCGTTGATGGTAGTTTGTGGGTCACATTTCGTTTCTAGTTGAAACCTAATGAGTATCATAGTTTCGAATAAATATAATTCTAAATCTAGATATTATAAATTAATTATTAATATATCTAAACCCTATATATTGAATCTATGAAGGATGATCACCAAGGGATTTCCTCTTGTTGAACAATTTTAATCTAATAAGTAAATATTCATTTAATTTTTATATTTATTTATGTTCAATAGATTATTGATCCAGAAAATATTATTTTTCTTATCCAATTTCATATAATTACATTATTTTCTATTAATTAATTATATAATTCCTAATCCCAATTTTATCGAGGGTTCTTTCTATACTTCAAAAACAGTAGTAAAAAACAGAATCTAATTTGACAAGTTTAATAATGCGATCACCAAAGTGGGTCTCAAGATAAAAACAATGTATCCCAATATATTATAACCACATTACATTATAATTTCAAAAGGAAATAATAATCCTTGATATATTCATGATGATATAAAATTATTAGAAACACGATTCACATATACACCCTCCCAGTTCGGGAGTGTTTTTGAAATCCATCCACCATCACATCTGACATTCCAAACTATTGAACCCTCTAAAGGATGATTTCATTGAACCCTATAGAGAATAATAATTTTTTAGTACTAGTTTAAAATTTAATATTATTAAAATAGTATTCAAATCAAAGTCACATGTTGAGTATTTGAGGAACCCTATCATCTAAATTTTTATAAGGATATTGTAGTAGGTAATTTTGAAAGGACGAATCTATATGCATTAGTGAAAATGAATATCCATTTCATGTTTTTTTGATTTTAGTGAATATTGGAATGTTTGTGATTCCTATCATTAGTTTTATCTAAATAATTTTTTTTACAGTTGATCTCAAAACAACCTATTAATAATTTATTTATAAAGGATTTGGATATGATGACATGTGATTTAGAAAAAGTTGTATGATCTATGATCATGATAGAAAATTTTCTAATTCAATCATAAGACATTTTCCAATTAGAGAGTATAAATTTTAATCATGTATGAATTTTATACAGTGTCATGTATGATTTCATGAACCCTTATATGACTATGTGTAAGAGCATGTGGTCATGTATGACTTCGATCCATGTAAGACATTGAACGCTTGGTTTAAAACTTAGTTCAAAGTAGAAAATATGGAAAGACATGATAACTAAACTTGTCCCATGTATCTTTTTATTTATTAAAAAATAAAACTTCTATGAGATGTGTACGAAATCCATTGAGGAACCCATGTTATAATCTACACATATGAATTTCATGAGAGATTTGGTATGAATATGATCCAAATTGTACAACTTTGATCCACTATATGACTATGAGCCGTTTAAGTATTTAATGTATTATTAGATTCATGAAAAATATAATTCACATATTCATAGAGATATAAGAATAATTTTTTGGATAAATTAGAGATTAAATTTGGTGATTCCAGGTTAGTTGGTCATTCAAACTATGAAATTTGACTAGATTATTTCATTTGATTTATGAAGTGATGTTGGAGTAATTTTTAGAGTACTTTGAGTTTATGATTGGTCTCTATGAACATAGTATATTCACAATATTTCCTTATATAGTTGTGCATGTGATGTTTGAGGAAAATAAATAAATGATAAATAGGGGACGATGATAAATTTTCTAATATAATTGTGAAGTGATGAGGAAAAGACACAAAGAGAATTATTGCAACAAGAAATTAAGATATTTTCTTCAAATATTTTATTGAATATTTTAAAACTAAATTGAGAAGGAATAAATTGATGATGTGGCTGGAAAAGATCAATATCATCGGGTGAAATTATTATGAGTGTTGATAAGAGTCATATGAGACTTCTATTGAGAAGATAAAGAAGATATCAATCTGAAGAGTCCACTAAATCTGTTAATCTCTAATTAATATCTATATTTATATATTTTTATTGTTTATTTTTAAAAAAAAAACATAATTTTTTGATGTTTTTATTATTTATCAGTTAAGAGTTCAAACCATTTCTAATATTTATATATTGATAAAAAAATAGATGTGTGTGTGAGTGGGTAGAAAACATCCAAAAACTATGGATATAGTCATATTAAGGGTGGTGAACCTCATTAAAAATTGTTCTACACTGTAATATTTAGTTATGAACTCTTTTTGATGAGATTTCTATTGAAAATTCATATGTTCACTGAGGGTTCAGAAAAAATAATATTAATAACTGATTTACTCCCCCTCTTAGTGCATAGAACAACCTATAAAATATTTTGTAATTGCTATAATATCTGGGAACTCCCTTGAAGGTCTCTTTTTGGTTTTTTGTGGAACACCAAAATATAGTTAATTTAATAGGGTTCCCAACCATTTTTGATAGATATTTTCACATATGAAATGAGATAATGACCTATGGTTTATTAACAAATGGGATTGGATATTTATGATGTTACTCATCAGGGTTTCACAATGCGAAAGGAAATTTCTGTATGGTATCCAACTGATAAGATTATTTTTGATAAGGGGATACTTTATTAAAATAAAAGGATATATGTAGAAATAAATCTATTTTAATAATTTCACATAATATAAATATGAGTGTGAACAAATATGTTTAGATGCAGAATATAATATGGAATATTATTTTGAGAAACTTTCTATCAAGTCAATAAATTGTACTAGAAGAATAGGAGGTAAATTCCAATTGAAATTCCCCTTTAAATATTCTGACTATGGGAAAGTGGATCATTTCTTTACTTAATATCCCATGAAAATAAAAATTGAATATAAATATGATAAAATAGATACATTTTTCATCTTATAAGAGAATATCACAATAGAGTAGCCAATTTCATGTTAAATGGAAAAAATGAATAAATTGTTTTTATAAGGAACATATTATCTTTTGAAGAAGGGGTTTCTCATAGTGATGACTATAATGATTATGTAGAGACTCATATGGAATCGTATAACAAGGTTTCCATGGACTAATAAATATAGAAGATTGATTCATCTGATGATGACTCATATGTCAATAATGAGTTTTCTTTCGAATTTGGCTAGTATGCCAATAAATATACTACGAAGACAAAAATTAAGATTTATATAAAATAAATCATAATAATAAGAAATTAAATTTATTTTATCAGGAAGAATCTTTAAGGGATTAAATATATTCATAAATAGAAATAAATCTTGTTAACAAAATAAGAAAACTAAAAATTTATAATTCATAAAAGAAAAAGATAATTGTTGATAAAATATACACTATTCTCATTGTGGGTAATGATATTGATATATTGAAGAATAAAATTATCAACATGAAAAAGTGGAAATAGAAATGAAGACAGATAATAAAAAATTCTATCAATGTTAGAGTTCAATAATCTAATAAATATAAATATTTCAATTCTGTTGTTGATGTTTTTGAACATGCAATTAAAATCATTATTGAAAGATCATCTCAAATGGAAGTCATCACATCTAAAGATTTCAATAAAAAATAAAATTATGTTTTAATGAAAAAATAAAAGTAAAATAAAAAATTTTCTCACATCATGAAAGATAAAAAATTCTTGGAAAATCTCGACAAAATTATCATATATAAAGAAAAGATGAATATTAGAAGGTTTGGTCAAATCTACTCAGTACATGAAAAAAGGGAAGAAAAAATATTTTATATAGACCCCTAATTTTTAATAAATAAGTTGGTTTATGGGATATTGTTGGTTTTTTATTGTTCATAGTCATAAATAAAATGATTTGTAGTATACTATGCCTCTTCTTTGTCAAATAAAAGAGAATACATCAATAACAATAATTGAAGAGCAGTTTTGGGTATCAAAAACCAGAAAGGAAAATTTAGATGAAATAAAACATTTATTTTCTATATTAAACTGGTAGAATATGTGATGAGAATAGAAATATGTAAACTTATTATGTTTTATTTAAACTTGGTATATAAAATAACCATCATAAAACAAAAATGATTCAGAATCAAAATCACAATGCCATATTGTAGAAGTTGAATTTAATGGTTTTAAAAATGTGATGACCTTTATTATAAATTATAGATATTCTTCTCATATGAATGTAGATATAAATAAACTAAATAATGTTGAGAAATGTTTTGGAATATATGCTACTTTTGGTAGTGATAGTCCTCTAAAAATAAATTTATTAAAATATGAAAAAAATGAAAAGAAATATTTGTACCAATAATATGGGATTTATTAATGGGTTGAAGAATAACATTCTGAGTGTGTAATAAAATTATTATGGATTCAATATATTAATTTTATGAAGGAATAGTTACCTTGTAATGTGAACATAATATTGATTTTTTTCAGTACATGAGTAAAAACAGCTGGTAATTTCTTTTAAATGGGGAAGGAAAAAATCAAAATGATATATAAGATGTAAAGATGAAATTAATTTATAGAACTAAATTATTTGATATATTTGAAAAAAATAATATGTGGATATTTATCAAATATGAATTGGTGAGAATCATTACTATCCTGAGGGAAGACACTAAAATAGTTTATATGACATGTAGGAAATGAAAGATGGTGAAAAAATTACACAAAGGAGTTGATATTAAAACTGTGAAACCATTTGATCGAATACATACTGAATTGTGTGGAAAAATGAAAATGAATTAAAGAACTGTACATAGGCCATTCATTGCATTGATTGATGATTTTACTATAATGACATGTATAATGATCACGCCTCAAAAGTCTCAATCTCTAGATAAATTTAAAAGTTTCAAGAGTGTGGCTAAAAAAAAACTGGTTTCTCCATGAAGAGGTTGGGATCATATAATGGTATAGAATATATTAATAGATAGTTCTCGGTGTAATTAGAAAATCATGGCTTTAAAAACGAGTTTGGTTCTCTATAAACCCCTCAATAAAACTGGGTAGTTGAAAGGAAAAAAATGAGTCATGTTGATATGAGAATAAATATTATTTCTAAGCATTACACTTTAAGGTTCAACTACATTAAGGCAATTACTGTAACTAAGGTAATTCAGGAAATACTTTCATAATTCCAGACTATAACATTTCTCCCTATGCAATGTGGTTCTGACAGAATCCATGTATAAAAAATTTCAGAGTGTTTGGGTTATTATTCCTAATAAAATGAAGGGGAAGAACTTGAAAAAAATATGAAAAAATGATGAAGGAATATTCCTTTAGTACACAATCGATAAAAGTTATTAAAGATGTTACAAAAACATTTAGAGGGAATTTTTGAATTTTATGATGTTAGAATATTCGAAAATGATGAATATTTGAAGAATGACAATAGGATTTATAGTGAGAATGATTTTGTTGGTGCTGGACTAAAAGAAGTTAAAGAAGAAACTAAACTACATCAAGAATATTATACACATTATTTTCATACCCATGATGAAGGAGGACTATAGTAGTTTACATGTGTGGGTTCAAATTAGAGGAAGTATGCGAATATGAAATAAAAAATTTGTTATCAAAATATAGGTGTTAATACATGAAGTGTCATGAACCAGGTTGAGTTTCCATCTAACTAGACACCCTACCCAGCACAAGGAAATGCCCGAGAGGCATTCCTGATCATTCTAGGATGGAAACTAGTGCTAGGAATCAAATATAATCTAGTGGTACTTATTTATCCCAATATAAAATGATCAAAATAATAAAAACATATCATGAAACTAGAATCCATAAACCATTATATCAGAATAAATACCAGCATATCCAAATACAATAGTAGCTGAAAAAAAAAAAAATAAAAACAAAACCCAAACGGAACATAAAAGGGACTAACAAAATCTCCTTGTGACCTCTTATTCACCACCATCCAAAAGAACAACCCCACTCTATAAGAATATATTAATAAATATTGTACATATGAAACATCTTAGGTCTATCGACACTGAGTGGCATAAGTAGGGTGTGAGCATAGACAACTCAGTAGGTAAAAACCACATAATCCATAATTTTCCATTATCAAAATTGTATATAAAGAAAATTTTGAAATACATTTATAGAATAGGATTTTATTATAAATATTAGGTTCCTGGTGGTACAATTATGTTTTAATGGATGCACACACACCTCACCCACCAGCCAGGAAGGTAGACTATAGCCCCACAAAGGGATATCCCACCCATAAAGCCTTATTTATTCAGTACATGGACCATAGGTAGTTTGTTCATAATGACCATTACATGGCTCAGAGGCCCAGTGGGAATAAAATCCATTTACATGGCCCATAAAGGCCCAATTTTGACCAGAATGCCCTCTGGTGAATAGTGATGCTATTGTACCTGGCCTATTAAAGTACATGATACAGTGCTACTACTACTACAATTCCCCCCACAGCTATAGTGTCTTCATTTCTATGATGACTCGGACCCGTATGCCACTTAACAGGTTCCCCAAACCTGGTGGCCCATATAGCCTCATGCGCATATTCCAGAATTCTAGAGGCTGCCGACTAGTAGTGAGGGAATATGGTGTTTCCATGGGACGACTATGCCCTCATTAGATGAGTGTAGAACAAAGGAAGAGATATAAATGAATAGTTAACAACAGAATTAATATATGTAAACATCGATTAACAGCGGAAGAAATACTAATGTAATAGTTAAATGAGGATAACAATAACTATATCAGCTGAACAATGATGATGCAATTTCATGTCACTAGATATATAGAAAGCATGGATTCAAGAAAATAATCATAACATGTTCCACAAGTTAAAAGAAAAAAAAGTCTACTCCATGCATCCTGAGATCCTACTCGGTCATTTACTATCAAGCTTCATCCTATCAGCACACAATCAGGTATTTGAAGCTACATTCTTTCCTTTGTCAATACCTGCAACCATGTAATCTACTCTGGGTACCAAACGATGCCTAGAGAGGGTGTTAGATAAATCTCAATGGACCACCACCAATAGTTTCTATGACATTCATCCCATGTAATGAAATATAACAGTGTGTAGGAATGCATATATATAAAGTAAATCAAGCCGTACAAAATAACTAAATAACCATGTACCATCTTTATCCCTTTGTTGGTATCTAAACATGTAATCAATTCATTAATCAATCAATTAAAATTTAGTTTTAAAAGGTAATGTGAGGCATATCCAACACTGGAAACACCTCATGATATTATAAGTAGTGAAGGTCCTAATATTTAACAAGGAAAAAAAACAATGATATCTAATGAGGGAGTTCCAGGGTAAAAACCACGGTAATGTAAACTCATGGAATTCTATCCCAGTAGTATCTGAGTCTAGCTAATGCGTAAGAGTGTAATACAAGGAGCATAATCCAAGGAATTTAAAAAATAAGGCACCTACTAAGTCCAAGGTGATCGACCAAGATAAAATAGGGCTACGAAAAGAAAGGGCCCTATGGGATTTTACCATGGCACCTAGTATTCAATGATTAATCCAAGGAGTGTATCTAATGTATCCTGTAAGATGAAGGGACCCAACAACAGTATACCAGGAATCCAAGGAATAAACAAGAACCAAAATCTTGTTGGGTATCAATATAAGAAAACTATATCCTTGAATCGAGATGGGGTTCCCGAGACCCAAGGTATTCTCCTCTTAGAATCCAAGACAAGAACAAGTAATTACATTCCTATTTGATATTTTAATCACTTAATAATTCATTTGGTTCAATTATTTCCTTCAATTAGTGTGGATAGGTCAAGTAGAGTTGAAACCATAGGTCCAAGCCTTGTCTCCGTTAGTGTGGATAGGACAAGTAGTGTTGCAACCATTTAATCAAGTATTAGTTTTCGATTAAGGTATAATCAATCATTCAGTTTCACAATGATACATTATATCAAAATATAAAGGGGTGATACTAACATGTATCCTTTACTCAATATTAATTATTAAGGCCAAGTTATATACTTAGTATACTTTCCATTTCACATTTCATATTTCACAATTAATAACCATTTGTAAGCACATACCTTAGACGGGTTAAGTGATGAGAATACATGGTACATTCCATTATGAAATTATCATTAAAATAGTCAATTTTTTATAAAGAGACTCACCTTTAGAAAGGGCATGTAAAGGCACACCTGAGCAGTGGCTAAAATGTGCCAAAACACTAAAAACCCAATTATGGCATTGCCTTCGACATGAGGCAGATTGAGTTTGGGTAAAACCACTAAAAGCTAATAACATATTTAGAAATAGAAAAACCATAGGGATATAAAGATTATAATCATGGAAATTTAATTTAAGAAATAGTTTTCAGTGAAACCGGTGTACCCCACATGGACATTCCAAAAAAACAAACTTTCGGGATGAGTTATAGACCACCCACCATAGAATTGTACGATTCTCCTCCTCTAGTAACAGCCCTTGATTTCCCTCGGATCGTAGTAGATCTAAGAAATGAAAAAAATTCTCACATGGTGATATCTAGGTCTAGAGTGAAAGAGAAGAAGAAATACTAAAGTGGACTCGACTACCTACCATTTCCCATCCAATGTGACAAATGAAAGATCGATCTGAAACCAGACGAAGAAGATCTCTTGATTCCAAGCCTTGATCTTAAAAAACCACAAAACTGAGAGAGAAGTAGGTCAATCCTACACAAATGTGGATTAGGGAGAAAGGGGGAGGATTAATAGATCATTAAGGGTATTTTAGGCATTTTACAAATGTTTTTTGCCTACGTACGGTTTGACAACACATTTTGTCAAACAGTGTGCAAACCATGTGAGATGGTTCTACCCGAATCTAGGAAAAATGGGTGGTTCACATATATACACCGCATGACCATTCACAAACCATGCGAGATGCCATTGTTCAAAAAACACAAACCACATGGTTAGGCAAACTGTACACAAACCCTGATCAAACCATGCAACATGGCTTGTTTTACTAAAAAGTTGTGTTCTGAGCTCCATAAAATCCCCAGACACCCTCAGAATATTTTCCTACTCATTAGGAAACTATATTAGGTCTAAAGTAAATATATAGTCTAAAAAATGAAGGATTCATACCTGAGTTAATAACTGGGTTCTTATAGTCTCCCCTCCTTAAAAAAACTCGTCCTCGAGTTCCCCATCTAAGGGTAAGGAAAAAATGCCTGAGAACAACTTTGGCCATTGAACATGTACATTGGCTACCCTCTCCGAAGTCTCATCTTGTACTTGGTCATGCTACCAAAGCACCCATACAAGAGCGATAGACTTCCCTCAAATATCCTTCATGCTTCATTCAATGATGTGTACTGGATATTCCTCAAGGGTAGAATCAACATCTAACTCAACTTCCTTGTGATCAATGGTATGAGACGAGTCGACATGATATTGGAAAATCTATGAGACATAAATGATGTCATGCATGGAACTGTACTATTTAGGTTGTAGCAACCGACAAGCTACCGGCCCGACTCTCTCTAGAATCTTGAATGGCCCGATGAAACGAGGTGATAGCTTACCCTACTTCCATAACTGTTTATTCCAATTCCTGGGTGATACTCGAAGAAAAAAATGGTCCACAACATCATAATCAAGAGATTTATGATGACGATTATCATAAGATTTATGTATAGAATGAGCATTAGTCATAACTTCCTGATCAGTTGGACCTATTCTGAAGTCTCCTGAACATGATGAGGACCTCAAATGGCTACCTCACCTGCCTTTAGCTAGCACAAGGTTGAACAACATCGCCTACCATATAAGGCCTCAAAGGGAGCCATTTGAATCATCTTTTGAAAACATTTATTATAGGAAACATCTATGAGAGGGATATATTTTTTCCTAAGAACCGCCGAAATCAAGGCTCATGCTCGAAGAATTTCCTCTAAAAACTATATTATCCATTTCGATTGCCCAGCTGTCTGAGGATAAAAAGTTGTTCTTAGAATACCCTGAGTTCTCAAAGTGTTCTTCAAACCATTCTAGAACTGTGAACTGAAACAAGCATCTCTATCTAAAACAATAGTACATGGGACTCTGTGTTGTTGTATGATCTCAGAGACATATAGTCTTCACATCTCATCAACTGAGAAAGTCTCCCAAATAAGAATGAAGTGGGCTGATTTTGTTAGTCAGTCAATGACTACCCAGATATCATCGCTACCCCTCAGTGACTTAGGTAAGCCTACTACAAAATCTATAGCAAGATCATCCAATTTCCATTCTGGGACTAGAAGTGGATGTAACAAGACTACATGTATCTGGTGTTTCGCTTTCACCTGCTAATAGGTGGAACCCCTAGTGATGAAGACTACACTCTGACGATTCATCTATGGCCACCAATACTGGCGTTGCATATCTCGATACCTTTTAGAGATTCCTATATAAACTACCCACTGAGAAGCTTGGGACTCTTTCATCAACTCCTATCTCACTTATACATGAACACAAATACATCCACATAGACGCCAAATGCCATTTATATCCACAAACCAATCCAGAGGTGGGTTATCTCTTGATATACTCTCAAAGAGAACCAAACCTTCAGGATTTGAAAACTCCCTACTATCCACCTTCTCAAAGTGGGAAGAGGTAACTATTAAGGTTGAGAGGTAAGACTTATCATGAATATTGTGAAACTCCAAAGGAAGTTCAGAAAATAGTGCCATTAACATCCATTCATCACTGGCTTCCTGTACGGCTTGTGTTTGAGTTTTCCGAATCAGTGCATTTGTGACCACATTGCCTTTTCCAGGCATATATGAATGCTCAAAATCAAAGGATTGTAAATATTTTACCCATAGTCAATGTCAGAGGTTCAAGTCACATTGAGAAAAGATATACTTAAGGATATTGTAGTTTGTATACACCACAATGTGATCACGCAATAGATAGTGTATCAAGCAATGTAAGGCATAGACAACTGCTGCTAGCTCAAGGTCGTGCATTGGGTAATTTCTCTTAAGAGGCCTCAACTGCTGAGATCCCTATCCAACTACTTTATATTCATGCATCAAAACTTCTCTTAGGCCACTTCCTGATGCGTCACCGAAGAAGATATAACATTTTTCAAGTTATAGAAGAATCAGAATTGGTGTTGAGACAAGACTCCCTTTTATCTCTTGAAAGTATTTCTCACATGATTCTGACCAGGTTAACTGGACACCCTTCATAGTATGATTAGTAAGAGGTGCATTAAGATGTGATATTTCTTGTATGAAATGCCTGAAAAATCCTAAAAGTCCTAAGAAACTTCTGATATCAAACACATTCTTAGGATGCTCCCATGAGACTATAACACTATCCTTTTTAGGATCAACAGATACTCCTAATTTTGAAATAATATGACCCAATAAGTTGACTTTTTTAATCTATAAGTCACATTTAGCAAGATTTCCAAAAATATGATTCTCTCTCAGTGTACTAAGAATGATCTCATGATGCTTTTCATGGTCGTTACGTGTGCATGAATACACCAAGATGTCATCCACAAAGACCAAAACATAAGTGTCCAAATAGGGATGAAAACCCCTATTCATCAAAGCCATGAAAATGATAGGCATGTTTGTAAGACCGAACGGCATAAAAAGATACTCATGCAGACCACACCTGCTACAGAAAGTTTTTTAAGGTATCTCTGAGGGTTTGACTCACACATGATGATAACCCGATCTTATGTCAATCTTAGTGAACACCTTTTATCCTCAGAGCTGGTCAAAGAGATCATCTATTCAAGGAAGTGGATAATGGTCCATGACCATAAGATGGTTGAACCATCTATAATCCATGTAGAAACGTTGATTTCCATCCACCTTCTTAGCAAAAAGAAAGGGTGAACCCTAAGAGGGTGTACTTGGCCATATAAATCCTTTGTCCTCTAAGTCCCCTATCTTCCACTTGAGACCTTGATGCTGAGTAGGTGTAATCTTATATGGAGGGATGGGCACTGGAGATGCTCCTAGGAAAAGCTCAATTATAAACTCTAACTCTCTCTTAGGAGGTAATAAAAAAAGTCATCAGGAAAGACTTCCGTAAAATGATCAACTACTAGAACAAAATTAGTTTGGAGATAACCCTGATCCTTCGTGAAAAGATTTTCAATCTGGATGGTCACTCCACCTAGCCCATGATGCTTCAGTCATTCTCTCCCAGTCTAGAAAACACACTCTCCTTTGAAAATAAAACATATTCCTTTTGGTAATGTAAAATAAACCCTTCAAAAATAACCATAAAAAATGGAATGATAGTGGACTGACCATTCCATCTTGAGAATGACATCGAAGCCAATTATCTCGAGAATAAAGAGCTTCCACAAGGAAGGGTAACTTCCAACCACAAGGGGAGAGTCCCTACACTGGAATATGCCCTCCATCCGTATTCCCAGCATTGTATCGAGGGTCATTACACCGCAGTGATATTGTATCTCTAGACCGCGACATTCCCCAATAGATACAGAAATAAAAGAGTTTAATGAACCTGTAACAAACAAAGAAGATACAATAGTAGAGGCTACTATAATAGTACATCGTAATGTATATGGTCTCGCAACCTGATCCTCGGGTATCAGTTGTAAGGCATGCAGCTGACATGATCCATGACTATGTTCCACAGATGGACTACCACGATCATGACTGCTCCGTTGGCACTGCTGGTGATTAGGGATCATACTTCCACGACTATGACCTCCTCCTCGGCCATACCATGTAGTGTGACTCCAATTCCTCGCCTGACGTGGAATAATATAACTTGATCCTGAAGTTTAAGATGAAGCTAATACTTTTCATCTCAAAGCTAGTGGAAAGGTCATAAGAATCACTGAGGATAACCCATATGACCGCAATCCCGACACTCCATAGGGTCTCTATCACACCGGGGCTTCTTAATCCCTATATTTCTACTCAGATGACATACTATAGAGCTATAAAACTAGATACTCCGGCTACCACTTCCTTGACGATAATCCTCAAGGGATCATTTCATGCCACCGGAAGAACTACTGGCCTAACGTGACACTGATCCTTTAAACCCGGTACACACTCTTTCCATCAGGTTATGTTATGTGATAAGGGATTGATCAACTATAGATGAAATGGTAGGAAGGTAAAAGAAATTTAACTATGTTCGGATGGCGTACTGGAGCCCATCCTCAAAACATCTAGCACACGAAATCTCATCACTGGCTAGAAGCAGTGTAATGTGCTATAAAATAGTAAGACGTGCTGAATACTCCATAAATTACATAGAACCCTACTCAAGATGCATGAACTCTTTGGCTCTTTCAGCTCTCAGTTGTTGAGGAATGAACTGATCATAGAAGGCAGGCTGGAAGTCAACCCATAACATGCCTTGATGACGTCCGGCCAGGGTAATGACATCCCACCAATGCTTGGACGCATCCTGAAGCATGTGTTTAGCGAGCTTGACTCTCCTCTCTAGAGGTGTTTATAGATGGTCAAATATATATAGCATTTCCTCTATCCAAGATTCAACATCCTGAGAACCATAATCCCATAAAATAGTAGGAGGATGCTACTGCTGGAACTCGTGGGTCAGATCAGCCATCGTAGGTACAACCCATGGAGCACCTTTCATAGACTGCATTAGACGTAGGAAACTATAATGGACTTGAGAATCCGTTCCCAGATTAGGTACAAAAGGTGGTGCCTCATGTGGCAATCCAGGAAGTATGACTAACAGATTAGGACCCACCATGTCTAAAGCATGGTTGTCACCACTCTCCTAGAGAATGACACGAGGATGAAACGACAACATTGGAGAAAAAATGCTAAGAACACAACTTAGAAAAGAATTCAAGAAAAGAGATATAATAACTAATGGAAGATAAACATATGAAAAATCACTACCCAAGGCATACTACCTAAACTTCCCACTTAGATGGACATGTATCGGTAAGTGATGAAGTATAAGTTTCATGTCATTTTGTAGTTAATTCTTAGGTTCAGCCCTTTAACTTTCATAAACATTTGAAGGAGGGAAAATGATGTTCAACCAATTAATTTTATATTTTAGGATTTTATTTATAATGGATAGTCATTTCCGATGAATCCATGGTCATAAACCCATCACCAAAAATTACACCCATTTAGTTATATTATAATGGTCTAACTCGGAAAATTACTCATTCCAACCCATGAGGGCCAAGACACCTCATGAATTGAGATAGGAAATCACTCAATCAAAGCCAATGTAATACATGTACAAGAAAATATCACAACATAGATTAACAATCACAGAAATATCATGAGATGAAAAGTAGTGAAATGCACCTATATGGCATGGCAATGTGCATGACATGTGAATTATAGGTTCCTATGATGATGCATGTAGAAATACTCCTTTCCCTTATATCCTCAGCTAAAGGATAGAATAAAATCCACAAGGGTAATAATCAAAAACACCACACAACATGTGATTTACCCAATGGTGAAACAATATCAACTATAAAAGGCTAAATAGAACAACAATTTCATTATGGGTAACATGGATTTTACCATGAACATGGGTTCAAAATGCCCAATCACGACTTATGACCATGTCCCATGCATTCCTATTCTCCAATATATTGTCTACAAATAGTCATGAAATAAAAGAAACCACCTCTAATACCACATTGTGATGACCCAGACATGATGCCACTTAACGGGTTCCCTGAGTCTGGTGGGCCACATACCTCAAGCGCATCTTCCTGAACTCCAGAGCCTGTCGACTAGCAGCGAGGGCCTAGGGTGTGTATGTGGGAAGACTATTCCCTTATTAGTAAAGTGTAGCACAACATAAGAGATATAAATGAATAGTAAACACTAGAAGAAATATAAGTAAACATTTATTAACAAAAAAAGAAATACTTGTGTAATTGATAAACGAGGATAAAAATAATTGTATCAGTTGAATAATGATGAAGCAATTTCATGTTACTAGAAAATTGGAAAGCATGGATACAAGATAATAAGAATAACATGTTGCACAAGGTAAACGAAAACACAGTCTACTCCCGGTATCATGAGATCCTACTCAGTCATATGCTATCAAGAGCCATCCTATCATCACACAATCTAGTATTAAAAGCTTCATGCTTCCCTTTTTTAATACCTACAACTATGTAATCTTCTCAGAGTACCAAACAGCGCCTATAGAGGGTGAGAGACAAATATTAGTGGGCCACCACCAACAGTGTCTATAACATCTACCCATTTTAATGGAATATAACAGTGTGAAGACATGCATATATATAATGTAAATCAAGCAGTATAGAATAACTAAATAACCATGTACCTCCTTCAGCTCTTTGCTAGTGTCTGAACATGTAACCAGTTCATTAATTAATCAATTACCATTTCATGTTAATAGGTCTTGTGAAACAAATCCAACACTGAAATCACCTCATGATAGTATAAGTTGTTAAGGTCCCAAGACACAACAAGGATACTAAACCATGATATCCAATGACTGAGTTCCAGGGTAAAAACCTAGGTAATGTAAACTCACTGAAAGCTATCCCAGTAGTATCCGAGTCTAGATAAGTGGTAAGAGTGAAATCCAAAGAGTGTAATCTTAGAAATTATCTACAATAAGGTTTCTACTGATTCCAAGGTGATCAAACAAGGTAAAACGAGGCTATGTAAAGATAGGGACCAATGGGAGTTTACCATGGAACCTACTATTCAATTCTATATACAAGGATTGTATCTAAGGGATCTTGTAAGAAGAAGGGACACAACGATAGTATAATGGGCATCCAAGGAAAAGAAAAGAACCAGAATCTAGGTGGGTATCAACCTATGAAAACTTTATCCTTGAATCGGAATGGGGTTCATGAGACCCAAGGTATTATCTTCTCAGAATACAAGGAGAGCACAAGTCAGTCCATTCTTATTTGATATTGTAATTATGTGATAATTCATCTGGTTCAAGTCTTTCCATCTATTATTGTGGATAGGTCAAGTAGAGTTTAAAAAATTTGTCCAAGACTTTTCTTCCATTAGTATGGATTGGCCAAGTAGTGTTTCAACCATTTAATCAAGTATTAGTTATCCATTAAGGCATAATCTATTATTGAGGTTCAGTTCTCTACCTTCCATCAACATGGAAAGGGGTGTTATGGACATGTAACCTTTATTAAATATCTTTTAATAAGGAAATGTTATATACTAAGTATACTTCCCATTTCACATTTCATATTTTACATTTAATAAACATTTGTGTTCACTTACCTTAGATTGGTCAAGTGGTGAGAATACATGGTACTTTCCATTATTCAATTATAATTAACAACAGAAAATTTATTATAAGGAGACCCACCTTTAGAAAGGTAAAGTAAAGTCACACACGAATGGTGGCTCAAATGTATAGAAACACTAAAACGAAAATTATGGTATAACCTTCAACATAAGGAAAATTGTGTTGTGGGTGAAACCACTAGCAAATAATCACATATTTGGAAAGAGCACAACCATACAATTCTAACGAGTATAATCATGGAATGTTAATTTAAGAAATGGTTTCCAACGAAAATGGTGGGACCCACATGAACATTACAAAAAGAACTGTCTTTAGGGATGAGTTATAGACCACTCACTTTGGGGTTGTACAACTCTCCTCCTCCAGCATCGACCCTTGGTTTTCCTTGGATTAGAGTAGATCTAAGAAAATGTGAAAAAACACACATGGCGATATCTAGGTTGAGAGTGAAAGAGAATAAGAATGGATAAATGGAATCAAGTACCTAAAATTTTTCAAACAATATAATGAACATAAGATCATTAGAAGACAGACAAAGAAGATATCTTGATTCCAATCTTTGTTCTTCAAAAACCCTAAAATTGAGAGAGAAATAGGTCAATCCTGCACAAACACAGATTAGGGAGGAATGGGGAGGATTAATAGATCATTAAAGGGAATTTTAGACATTTTACACATGTTTTTATCCTTTTGCATGGTTTGTCCGCACAGTTTACCAAACCGTGCCCAAACCTTGCTAGATGAATCTGGTTGAATTTGGGAAAAATTGAGGTTCGCATGGTTAGGCCACATGGTCGTGCAGAAACCATGTGAGATGCCACTATCCCAAAAACACAAACCACATGGTTAGGAAAACCATGAACAAATCACATGAAATCCATAAGACTTGTCCTGGGAGAAAGGGGTTTCACATGGTTAGGCCACATGGCCATGTGCAAAACCATGAGCAAACCATGTGACTCAGCCTATTTTCTTAGAAATAGGTGTTCTGAGCTCCAAAAAAGCCCATGATACCCTCAGAAGCTTTTCTAGATCATTAGGAATATATATTAGGTCAAAAATAAATATTTAGACTAGAATATTAAGGATCCATTCATGAGTGAAAAATCGGGTTCTTACAATTACTACAGTCCCTCCACTTATACAGAACTACTACAACGCTGCTACAATACCTACGCCCAATGGTTTTGAACCCCAACCTCGATGTAGTATTATAGTGTTCTTACCAAGAATCCAAACCCCAAAAATATATAATATGATTTTATCCCTTTGACAAACTAAACACATTTATCATTTATAAAAAAAACACACATCTTTTGTCTTTTCTAAACATATTTCAATCTTAAAACCATGTTTTAAAACCTAATACCACAAGAAGGAGCCTAACTAAGTGATCGAAATCTATATCATAAAATAATTGAGTCGTTGTAGGTAAATAAAAATAAGGAAAAAATAGTAGAGAATACAATCGTGTGTAGAGAAATAAAACAAAACATACAGATAATAAAAATGGTATTTTTCCTAAAATCTCTTGAATAAATCCATGAAAGTAATATTTTCAGAATCACCATTGTTAGTATGGTGAAACTCCATAGTCAATAACCAACATAGATGATATAAACTATCCTCACTAGTGTCACAACCCACCTATACTCTCAACAAATCTAAGGATTAGCAACCCATCTAATTAGGGATATCAAGAAACTGTCATTCAACACTCTAGATCAAACATAAGAATCCAATAATAATAGTACACAAAAAATTTGGAGGTCATGACATGCATGAAATAAACCAATAACACACATATTCCACCATTATTTCATACCCAAACATCGACATCAATTATAAATATGCCCTCTCTTCGAAGGGAACCCTATATAGGTTACCATCACACATCAAACATTCCAAAAGTGATAACGGGCCTACACATCACATGAGTTTTGAAATTAAATTCCAAAGCACCACAAGGTACAAACTGGGCCATTTACATTTTAAATTAAATTAAATTTCCAAAACTATTTTTAAAACCATAATAGAAACATTATTTAAGATTAGAAGATTCAAAACAGGTCTCTTCTTCATTTAGTTACCGAATTCTACTTGAAGGTACCAAATGGGACGAACAATAAGAAAAAAAATATTAAAGCTATATTCAAGGTCATTTAAGAATATTTAAGGTTTTATAAAAACCAATTACAAAGAGAAGTGATAAAGAGGGTTAGAGGGATGAAGAAAAATTGTTATTTTAAAATCTAGGGTTTAAGGTGAACATCATTTTAAAAATACATTATTAGTGGTGTTATTATCCATGTGTACACTTCAGGAACACATTGATATTCCCAAATAAAATTTACACTAATTGAAAACAAGAAAAAAACACGAGGAATTTTTTAAATAGAGACCACTAAAAATACCCCCAATCAAAAAAATTTACACACAAAACACAATTGAAAAACAGATCAGTCTATCAATACATAGATAATTCCAAACATTACTTAATCACCCAATATCTCTTTAAAACCCTATTGGAATTTCATCAAACACATTGTGTACATATACATATAGACATGATTAATGAAATACCTTGAAGCCCATTTCTCACCTAGATAATACCATAATTAATCACACAAAAACTTCAAAATAATTTATAAAAAAATTATAAATTAATTAGGGATCTCAGTCATCAAAAGATAGTTTTGTAATGTAAATTAATAGATGCACCGACCTCAATAAAGTGAGAAGACAATTAAACCCTTGGAGAATGAATAACTATGCCGAAGGTATAATCTTCACACCCTAACATCAAATAAACACAAGCCACACATCTACTATAACCCCTAGAGTTCAACCAAGAGGGAACCCACCATGTAAAAACAAGGGAACAAACAAAGAAAGAAGAGAATTGAGTGGGAAAACCTAAAAAAGTAAAAATAAATCACCTTTAAAGACTGATGAGGAATAAAATGAGTAAGGATATCCATATAGAATGGGGTTTGGGTTCCCTCTTACAAACCAAAACTGACTAAGGGTGATAGGGGGTCGAATGGGTTTATAAACATAATAGGGTATAAAAAGAGTTTCTAGTTTTAAATAAACTGGGATAGTCATTGTATCTGAATGCAGAGTTTTCCAAACTGTACACCAACTATGAACACCCCACTGTATAATTAGGACACCCACAAATTATAGTTCCATGGTTTAGGAAATTGTTTTCCAAAAATGTGACTGCACCCTATCGAAATTTCAAATACTCTCAACACACATTCTGCATGGTTTCTCCTAACTACATGCAATCCATGCACCTAGTTCCATTCACCACGCCAGGGTTGCATATATTTTCTTAGGCCTCATATTTTTTCTCATAACATGAAAATGAAGTGAAAAGAAAAAAAGTGCAATAAAAAATTGAAATGAAAACACCCTCTAGCATAGCCAACTACATAGTTTACCATCAAACCATGGACACCAACCATGCATAGAAAAAATTAATTAAAATATCAAAAAAATTAAACATTTTCACTAAAAAATTTACTTAAAACTAAACCTAAATATCTAAAAATGAAAAGAATAAAATAAATACAAATCCAAGGTTAGGGTATTATAATTATCCCAACCACAAAAAAAATTCTTCCCCTGGAAAATCACCCATCAAAATGAGGAATATAACACCAGTTCAAGACTGAAGGAGGCTAAATGAAATGATGAAACTCATTGTGACCTTTCAACCTCACAAGTCACATTCATCCACATCCAGAAAAAATAATTACTGGAAAAAACCATAGAGGATGAAAATAAAAAAGTTCTACCCACCATAATAACCCATTTAGAACCATGACACCTACAAGGGGATCCAAACATCATCCAATTCAGGAACTCCCCCAACATACCAAGAAACAAACCCATATGGAAATGTAAAATGATACTAAAAACCCCAAAAACAATAGGTAATACCTTATAAATTAATAAATAAGGAAGCAAAAAAAGCATAATTTATATATTCTTCAAGACTACAGTTTCTCTTAAATATGAAAAAACCACAACCAAAGACTGAAAGTGATCCATAAGAAGAAGAGCCGTATTGGGATTCAAATTTTCTAGGAACAACCAAAACAATACAATAAAATTAAAACATCATTATTTTATCATAAAAGAAACTTTCAAAATGTATAAAGTTATAACAGGGAACCTTAAAAAGTCTCCAATCCGATGGAAGAGATAAAATCTAGACAAAGGATCCCTATATGCTCAATGATTTTAGACTGTTTGGTGATCTTCATTGCATGGCCTTTTCGTGGATCCCTGGTGACTTGAAGCATATGGTTCCCCATAGTTATTATCTATACAACCCGTATTGATACTTATTCTTTTAAGATCAATAATTTAATAACTTCTCCAAGGGACCCAAATGGACACAATGATTAAAAGCCTTTGGAGTAATAGGGAATGATATATTTGAATTCCTAAAATGTCTAAACTGGAAGAACAAGAGTAAACAGTCTGAAAAAAATAATTCATAACTAAAAAATGATACACCTCAAGAATAAGCCCCTCTATCCAGAATTAACATCTGACTAGGAACCTCCAAACATTGAAAAAGAAACTAGATTGACAACCATTCAGAACTAAACTCTAGGAACCAAATCGGCTAGATAGCCTTTATCCACCAACTTATCTAACTGAACATTAATATAAGATAGGTATATATCATTATTCTTTTGATTATACAAATATAAAAATAGAAGTAGTTTCACATGATCATGTAACTCTATATCTTGGGAGAGAGATCCTAGATCTTCGTAGTGGTCAACATAGGATTTAACCATATGTTGACCTGTCTAAATGGCCAGGAGCTCTTCCACAGTTCCCACCTTCAACCACTTAGGTATAAAACATAAGCTAAATGTGGTCTTAAATACTTGAAAATAAATACAAACATGTACTAATGATTGGACGATAACGTTCCAATGATCTAAACTAGGACCCTAAATCCTTCATAGAACAACACACACCCTCACAAAATTCTGTAATTCTTAAAATCCTTAATACACCGTAAACATTTTGAAGCCACTCTATAGCTTATAAAAGAACTTTTTAACCATGAAAACTATAAATTAATAATATTAAATCAATATTTTCACTCTACATAGAGTCTGGTAGGGTCCCACAACTAGAGGATAATCACAAGAAACCATTGGGATCCTTCTTTGTATCATATTCATAATAACATATAGAAACAAAATTTAATCAATATATAAGCAAAATATAACAAAAAATAACATTTCCCACTTAAACATCTACTCTTAATCCAAAAATAACAAAACAAAACAACAATATGAATTTAAAACCACCATTTCCATTCTAAATTCCAAAAACCTATCATTACGAAACCACTTTTTACAATACCCATTCCATTTTCAAACCCAACATTGACACCAAGTACCACTTAAAAATATAGTTCCCTTAAATCATTTTACTTATGAAAATATATTTGTACAAAAAAAAATCCATTTTCATTTAAAAATCCACTCAAGATAACAAAAATCAAGGAAAATAATTACTGAAATCAAACCTTCTAAAATTGGGAACTAGAGGCTTTATACCTCCCAAGAACATAGTTTACAAGACCATGCCCCAACTAAGTAGCAACCAAAAGAATTATCTCAAACAATTCCCTCAGGATCCACATGGGTCCCTACTCCATGAAAGCTCACCTAACAAAATTGGATCACCTATATTGTTATCCCCCAAAACACACCATCCCAATAATAATCGAAAAAATAAGCACAAAAACCCAAATGAAATACTCAAATCATAAAATAAATATGGTAACTCATTGAAAAGAATTAGAAAAGGTTTATGATGACCTTACCATACCAACCTATACAGTCTAACAATCCTATCCTCAAACTACATGATGCCCAAAATGAAAAACAACCCTTTTGATACCATTTTTTCATGAACCATGTCATATTTCCATCTGACATGACACCCACCCCATCATGTGGAAAGGCCAGAGAGGAATTCCTGATCATCTTGTATTGGAAACTAGTGCTTTAAATATTAGATAATCTTGTGGGAAACATTGACTACAATATCAACTGATACAAGTAAACTAAATAGAGCATACAAAAAGTAACCATAAACTACAGGATCAAAACAAATACCACCAGATCAAAATAAAATAGTCATTGAACCAAACATAAAATAAAAAAACCACAAAAAACTAAATAGGTACTGATGAAATATCCATGTGACCACATGGTTAAAAATATATATAAAAACCATCCCATTCCACAAAAAACCTGAGAAAAATATGAACCTTTAAAATATCTTGGGTCTATCGATGCCATGTGGAATAAGTAGGGTGTGAGAAAAAAAAATATAGTAGGTAATAACAACACAATATATACATTTCTTTCCCTAAAATAGTATATAAAAATTATTTTAAAATACTGTTAGAAAATATGATTTTATCACCTTGAAGTACAAAAAATTATTTCTATTTTTGAAACCACACATTACACTTTCCTCTTTTCATAACATATTTCTATTTTATAACCCAATTTTAAAACATAATTTCCCAAGGATGAACCAAACAAGGTTATAAAAGGATACATAAAAAAAAGGATATATTGAAGGTAAATATAATAATGTAAATAACTAGAAGAGATGACAATCATGTTTATCTAAATAAAACAGAACATATAGGTATTAATAATTGGTATATTCTAAATACCTATAAAAGAAGTCTTTGAACATACTATGATCATAATCACCTACCAGTGTATGGTGTAGATCCATATTTAACAACCAAACTGGATGATCTAAACCAGACTCACTAGTGGCACAACCCACATGGCTTATCAACAAATATATGGCATACCATCATGTCTAATCAATGTTACAAGAAATTGTCACTAAACCCTCTAGATGACACCCAAAAATCCCATGATAATAGTAAATAGAGAATGAGGAGGTCATCACAGACATAGAATAAACTAGTAAGACAAAAATTCCACCAGTATTACCAAGACCAATCTCTGATACAAACCATGCAGAGGCCCTCTCATCGGTGGCACAATCATATAGGTTCCCATGACACATTGAACCACACAAAAGTGATATATATGCCAAAAAATCACATGATTTTAAATCCAATTTCCAAAAAACCATAACTATAATGCCCCGGCCCTAGTTACCCAGAGTCGGTGCATTATTTTAATACATTGGCATGATTACAAGGAATCAAGTCCCGAAGGAACGATCAGTTTAGCAGTCTTGGAAAATAGATTACAAACATGAATGTCACATTACACTTGATAAAATACAAAAAACATAAATAATCCTTTATGAATTACATTATTCCCTTGTCTTAACCCTGCATATCAATCACAATACACTTCATGTAATCCTTGGTAAAATAAAACATAGAAAGGGGTGAGCTCAAAAGATTAGTAAAGGTAAGCAATACAACAGAAACTTTCATAAATAAGCATAAACATTTAAGGCAATGTATAATTAAAACAAAATCCTTTTTAAACTTGAAATTCCGCATAATATGGAAAAGAAAAAAATGAAATAATGCCTTTTACATATTAACATAGATATTCTACTAGTCGAATAATCACATGCAATATCAATAACCACATTCATAATGATGGAATGCATAATGCTGGACTATCATAACCATGTAGCCAATGCCTCGTTCCAAGACTACAAATAAGATTTTGTCAAGGCCTCATGCCAAGACACTAGTTTGTCTCATGAGACCTACCGATGCATCGATGAGCTGTAGCGGGCTGCACTTATCACTTACTAAGTCCAATGCATTCCTCATATGAAAAGGTCTAAACATAACATAAACATTTCTATTAAAACTAGCATATAAAATGTCAATACTTTACCCATAAACCATGAATGGTATAAAAATAACACATCCACAGACAAATATATCACAAAACCTTCAACACAATATGTATGATTTGTATCATGATAAATCAACTTCATAACAAGTTTGAAATCCATTGAAGGATGTTGACATAGATGAAAATGATGAGTAAATTTTTTTGAGAGAAATATCATTTTTGTAAAATCATTTAAAAGTCACACATTTATAAAGGAAGTAATTTAAAAGTGATTTTTGAATCAAATTTTCCCATACCACTTTGATACTTTTGAAGATAAATTTCATTTCAAAACATTCTTGTCCATATAAATAAATCCTTAAACTCATTTTGAAAACGTGGACATTAAAAAAACGATTTAGAAAGATAAATCATTAAAAACATTTGAAATTATAATATTGAAAAAGAGTACCTTTAAAAATATTTAAAATCTTCATTTTGAAATCATTTTTATGAAAAATTTACATGGATGATAAAAATGTCTCAGTAAATACTTACACATAAACAATCTCGGATAATAATGAGATTGAGGAATTAACCCTTACCAATTTGGTATCTTAAAAAACATACAACACATGAATGAGGTATCATACAATGAATATGCAAATACACATAAATTAAAGTTTATTACACAATGAATATAATTATGGGCAGTACATACACCACACAAAAGGTAATACTGGCAATATGGCATGAATTTCACAAGAATAAGGAGTGAGATGAAAACCCCTTACCTTGCACTTTTCTTTAGTCGAGGGTACATTTAACCCCCTGTACGAAGATCATAGTATGTTTTTAAATTATACCAGAACCATATTAATATTTATGATATCATACATGATTCATTTATGAATTTATACGAATCATTTATTAATAATTTCTATGTTAAATTAACATTTCGTGTAATAATCATTTTCTTTATCGTACATGTTTTAACTCGTTACTCTTGATTGTATCACATAGATCATGATTTAAATACTACCAGAATATAAAACATGATAAATATATCATATATATTTAGAATATAAATATGTATAATATACATATATATGAAATGGAAAACACCGTTTATGGAGACGGTAGTCCGTACGTACTCATAAATGATGTTTCTGTTTTCATATAGTATTGAACGAAAGTAAGTGAAGGTAAGTACATAAATACTTATATATATATCTATATATATATATATATCTAGAAGCATTATTATGTCATATATTACATAATTATTAGTAATATATATTTTTATAATCGTCGATGAACGGTGAACTTGGAAATGAATCTCATCGTGTCGTAGAGATGGTAATTCGTACGTACGCATGAGCGAAAATATCATTCTTTTGATATTAAAATAATATATAATTGGATGTTATATCATATATAAAGAATCATTATCATGTTATATTTATTTTTTACATGAATTATACAACATTATTATAACCATCTAAATAATAATATATTGAATAACAATTACACCACTACCTGGAGACGGTAGGCCGTACGTACGCACGTATGGTGACATGTCATTCAAGGGATGGGTAGAATAATGATTTTTTTGTTAAAAAATTATAATAACATCATAGTATATATAAGATACTAGAGTTATTATTTTATAATGGAAATAACAATGAAATAAGAAGCTGAAGAGGAAAGGAACTTTAAAGAGGGTGGTGAAGACGTTACCTCTTCTTCAAGTTCTTCCTTTTGATTTGATCAAAAGGGCTCTTTAGGTTGAATTTACGATCCAAATAAGGCCTCTAGGATGAAGTTAGGGAAGTTTAGAGAGTATTTGGGCAGGGTTTGGCCGACCCAAAAGGCTTTTAAGGAATGAAGAATTGGTTATAAGTTTGGTCCTTTTATATGGGTGAGGAGGGGCTCTTTAAGAAAAACATAAAGTATTAATTTATAATAAATTAATATTTGGTTTCTAATGGAGCCAAAGTAGATTATTAATAGTCTAATGTGTGTATGGGTTGAAATAATTTCAACCAATATATTTTATAAAGGTTTGGGTCATTATATTAACCTTATCGTTTAGTTCTAACTCTTGGTTAATTAGTTTACCAATTTCCATGTCACATTGTATTTGTATAATATATCGTTAATAAACATACTATATACATAAACGAGACCCCCAAGTGGTCCATTAATGATACACCAATAATGATATATGTCCTTTGGCCGAACCATAGGTTTTTAAGAATAGAATATAAATTAATAATATAATATTTTTTTTAAAAAACTCAATTATGTCAATTTTGACACTACTCAATAATTGATTTTTTTTAAAGTCATAAAAACTTTATTAATTTGAACCAAATTCCTTTAAACAACCCCAAAATGTCATATTAACCATTAAAATTCTTTTATGTCATCAAAACTTTCAAATTATATTTATTTTAACATTTATAATACCAATTATTTCATTCTTTCATTAATTAAAAAAACACTGCATCATTATTGTGACATATATATTTTTACTTCTTCAATGTCTAAAAATTATAAATAAAATATTATTACATAGGAAATATTCTATATTTCTAATGAATATTTATAATCGACAATATAACATATATAACCCCATGTAAAAATTGTTTTTCTAAAATATATAAGCTTATGTCATTTTTGTATTTACTTTAACTTAAGTAAAATAAAGTGTCCCTATCACCTACAAGTGTCTCCATAGGATCCCAAAAATCGACCCAAGGATTCCCATGGTCAGAAATGTATCCACCAATAAGGTTAGGACACGTTTTAGGGTAATTAATTATTATTATAATATTATTTTTTAACCCTTATTTACCAGATTTACCTTTTAACCATGGTAAATAAAATATTTAACGAAGTAATTATTCAAAATGTCTAAAAATAAAATTTAACTATTTAAATTTTTTTGACATCCTGATTCTAAATATGGAATCTATTTTTCCAAATTCAAATCACCGAAGTGGCAGAAATTAATTTAAAATTAATTCCCGATGTCAAAACAAAAAGCGTGTTTTTAAGATATAATAACTATCAAAAGATTGACACTTGTTTATGTCCGGTTTAATTGTGAAATTATGTCCAATGATGAAGATTGTATTAAATGGAAAAAATATATTCTAAATATACATTAAAACCACTCAAACTAATAATTTATCACTACTAGTTATTTTGATTAAAAAATATGTTTTTAATTAAAATTTATTAATTTTCACTATTCATCAAAATATAAAAGTTATCCGAAAAGTACCAAAATTTCACCCTAGGCTAAATTCGATATTCTGAATCCAAAAATTAAGTCCATTTTGAGAGATAAAATTTATAAAATTTTAAAAAGTAGGTATTACTATTCATAATGGCTACTTTGATTGGTTGTGGTGTGTGTTAGAACTCGAAGTTGCGTACAACACACGCTATTGTATTATTCAAAGAGAAGTGTACCGTGGAAGCTTGGGGTGTTACATTGTAAAATTTTTATGTCCCCAATCTATAGAATAAATTTATTTATTAAAATTGAATATATAAAAGTTTAAAATATCGGATTTAAAATGGGTTCAATATTAAAAGATGGTAAAAGTGTATTTTTGAAAAATACTTCTTTTATCTGAAAAAATGAATTTTTTCTTACATTATGTATAAGAAACTCATAATATGAATTCTAAAATTATAAGAACTATATAATGTTCAAAATTTAGTTAATACTATTCATAACCTCTTTTAAACGGCTTGTTCGGTAAGTTATGGTGCACTTGAACTTGGTGTTGTGTCTAGTGCAAGTTATTGACTTGTTTTGTAGAAGTATATACTATGAAATCGTGGGGTGTTACATTCTTCCCTCCTTCAATAAATTGTGTCCTAACAATTTGATGTTGTTCTTCGAAAATAAAGGTTGAAAATAGAAAATATCTTTGTGGGAAAACCCACATCGGGAATTTGGTTTATAAAATTTATTCTTTATAAGAGGAAAAGAGAAATGAAAGTGTCACCAACAAATTATGATCTCGATTAAGAGAAAATTGGTGGAAATTAGAGACATATAATTGGAGGGAAAATGTAAATATTTATAGTTAGTGATTGAGGTCATCAATCATAAACAAGTTTAAAATTGAGGTCCTTAAATTCACCAATCTATGATGATTTAAAATTACATCGGTTCAACAAAACATAAGGTATTAGGATAACACATTTTTTGGTTTTATGATCCCTTCAATAAATTATAAGAAATAATTTTTTCATAGAATAAGAGGAGAAGAAAAATATATACTTGAAAAGTAGAGTTCCATCTTTTAAATAATTTCTACTACAAACTCATCTTTCACTCTAAAAGATAATAGAACTTAAAAAAATATTCTATTTGTCACATTCGTTTGGGGTTAAAAAATGAATTTACAATTCATCTACTTGACCTTATTATAATAAACAACATTATTTAATCTAGGACATATCGTGGTCCAGTGGTAGGTGATACACCCTTGTCTCCCTTCGGTTGCAGGTTCAAGTCTCGCGGCCTTGCTGGTCGCGACGGGTTGCCGCCCGACCTCCGGGTTCTCCTTTTATGGAAATCCAAAATTAATCTCAAACTAGAATTATCCAAAATACTTCTTTCCAAACTCACAGTCAAACATTTATAAGGAAGGTACACATAATTTATATCCTTTTTACCCCGTAAGAGCATGTGAATACCTTCATCATGTATTCTTTTAAAACACTGAAACATCCTGAATTACCATAATCTTTATTGATTACATTCATGCTCCATTATTCTATATAGAATACTGGATATACTTCATCCATACAAAAATGTTGTAAAATCCAACAATGATGGAATATACAAATCTTTAATCAGTTTCAAGGTAGTCAAGAATATCCAAGATAATTTAGCCAAATCAACCATATCTTATTCCAAATTTAGTACCTCAATATTAGGACCATATTAAGTTTTATCTTTCCTTCAATCATGTAATTTACAAAAAGTTTAACTCGTTGTAGAGTCACTTTTCTTAGTACCATAAAATCTCAAATCCTCAATGAATTAGTACTGCAGTACAATCCTTATATATTACATAATTATTATAAAATGTACATTTTTGATACAACACTCAAATGACATAATCAACATAAGAACTCTAATCATTCCTCTTCATCTGTGGTTGTATCATAACTTGACTATTATCTAAAAGCATCATTTACGATATAGTCTGATGACTGGGACATAGGTTCACGTAGTGTCTAAACTCCTTTCAGATGAAGCATTTTACATTTGAAACCATTTTCTTACCCTTTCAGTCACGTACTTGGTTCCATTTTCCTCCACAATTATAACAAACTCCCATTCCTTTCAGGCAAGTTTCAGGGTGTTTCTTCCCAAAATTAATACATATGGGGAAATTCTTCTTTTACCTTTTCCCTTTATCTATCTTTCTCTCTTCCATCCTTTTCTTCTCTTGTTTCCCTTCAAAGCCATAGGACTCAGTAAACTCTTTACATATCTTATCAACACATGATACAATTTCTTCATATGATGATAATTCGTGGGAGACTATTTCCCTTCTAAATGATGGATTAATACCATGAAAGATACAATACTTCTTACTCTTTAGATCATACGTATTTCTGGAGTTCACATTCCATCTACTGGGCGTCATTTCTATACAATAGCATAAACTAGGTCAGTTTATGAATTGCAATGAATAATACCAAACATGTAAAATACCAAACATAAATTGAATAGTTTATGGACATAATCCATAATCACAAAAAATGTTTTCCTTGAGGAGGTATATACTCTTAAACCCTCCATAGCTGTTTGTAAAGAAAATGAGAATTATCCTTAGCATATCCCCTGGGAGTGTCGTAACCAAGAGTGCATCAAGGCCCATTGTCGTGCACCAGTTCCATACGAGTCTAGCTCAAAGAGGTGTTTTTGGGTTTTACCCCTAGGTACATATGTGCCAGCACCACCTCTACCTGATCGTATCTAGACATGTATGTATTGCTCGGAAAACTCACAAAATCTCTACACTACCAAGATTCTATGTAGTTATTATATAATAATCCTTAAATTCTATCTTAGGACTATGTGATCTAATCAGAGTTTATCTAAATCTATCTTACAAGGTTATTTCTAAACTTCTTCTGATACCAACTGTAACACCCTGACCCCAGTTACCCAGAGTCGGTGCATTATTTTAATACATTGGAATGATTACAAGGAATCAAGTCCCAAAGGACCGATTAGTTTAGAAGTCTTGAAAAATAGATTACATACATGAATGTTACATGACACTTCATAACATACAAAAAAACATAAATAATCCTTTATGAATTCCATTCATCCCTTGTCTTAACCCTGAATATCAATCACAATACACTTCTAGGAATCCTGGATAAAATAAAACATATAAAGTTGTGAGCTGAAACACTCAGTAAGGGTAAGCAATACAGCGAAAACTTTCATAAATAAGCATAAACATTTAAGGCAATGTATAATTAAAATAAAATCATTTTTAAACTTGAAGTTCAACATAATATGGAAAATATAAAATGAAATAATTCCTTTTACTTATTCACATAGATATTCTACTAGTCGAATAATCACATGCAATATCAATAACCACTTTCATAATGATGGAATGCATAATTCAAGACTATCATAACCACGTAGCCAAGGCCTCGTGCCAAGACTACAAATAAGATTTTGTCAAGGCCTCGTGCCAAGACCCTAGTTTGTCTCATGAGACCTACCGATGCATCGAGGAGCTATAGCGGGCTCTACCCATAACTTACTAAGTCGAATGCATTCCTCATATGAAAAGGTCTGAATATAACATAAACATTCGATTATAACTAGCATATGAAATGTAAATACATTACCCATAAACCATGAATGGTATAAAAATAACACATCCACAGCCAAACATATCACAAAACCTTCAACACAATATGGAAGATTTGTATCATGATAAATCAACTTCAAAACAAGTTTAAAATCCATTAAAGGATGTTGACATAGATGAAAATGATGAGTAAAACTTTTTGAGAGAAATATCCTTTCTGTAAAATCATTTAAAATTCACACATTTATAAAGGAAGTAATTTAAAAGATGTTTTTGAATCAAAGTGTCCCATACCAATTTGAAACTTTTGAATAGAATTATCATTTCAAAACAATCATGTCTATATAAATAAATCCTTAAAATCATTTTGAAAACATGGACAATAATTAAAAATATTTAGAATGATAAATTGTTAAAAACATTTGAAATTATGATCTTGAAAAACAGTACCTTTAAAAATCCTTAAAATATTCATTTTGAAATCATTTTATGAAAAATGTACATGGATGATAAAAATTTCTCAGTAAATACTTACATATAAACAATCTCGGATAATAATGAGATTGGGGAATTAACACTTACCAATTTGTTAACGTAAGAAACATACATCCCATAAAAGAGTTATTATACAATGAATATGTAAATAAAAAAATATAAGTGTATTACACAAAGAAAACATTTATGGGTAGTACATACACCACAGAAAAGGTAATAGTGGAAATATGGCATGAATCTCATGGGAATAAAGAGTGAGATGAAAACCCCTTAGCTTACACTTTTCTTTAGTCGAGGGTATGTTTAACCTCATGTACGAAGATCATAGTATGTTATAAAATTATAACATAACCATATTAATATTTATGATATCATACATGATTCATTTATGACTTTATACTAACCATTTTATAATAATTTCCATGTTAAATTAACATTTTGGGTAATAATCATTTTCTTTATCGTACATGTTTTAACTTGTTACTCTTGATTGTATAACTTAGATCAATATTTAAATACTTCCAGAATATAAAAAATGATAAATATATCCTATATATTTAGAATATAAATATTTATAATAGTCATATATATGAAATGGAAAACACCATTTATGGAGACGGTAGTCCGTACGTACGCATAAACGATGTTTCTGTTTTCATGTAGTATAGAACAGAAGTAAGTGAATGTAAGTACACAAATAATTATATATATATATATATATATATCTCCAATAGCATTATTATGTCATATATTACATACTTATTAGTAATATATATTTTTATAATCATCGATGAATGGTGAACTTGGAAATGAATCTCATCGCATCGTGGAGACGGTAATCCGTACGTACGCACGAGCGAAAATATCATTCTTTTGATATAAAAATAATATATAATTGGATGTTATATCATATATAAAGAGTCATTATCAAGTTATATTTATTATTTAAATGAATTATACATCATTATTATAACCACCTAAATAATAATATATTGAATAAAAATTACACCACAACGTGGAGACGGTAAGCCATATGTATGCACATATGGTGACATGTCATTCAAGAGATGGGTATAATAATGATGTTTTTTGTTACATAATTATAATAACATCAAAGTATATATTATATACTGTATTTATTATTTTATAATTTAAATAAAAAGGAAAACATAAGTTGAAGAGGAAAGGAACTTTAAAGAGGGTGGTGAAGATGTTACCTCTTCTTCGGGTTCTTCCTTTTGATTTGATCAAAAGGGATCCTTAGTTTGTCTTTCTTATCAATATAATGCCTCTAGGATGAATTTAGGGAAGTTTAGAGAGTATTTTGGCAGGGTATGTCCAAACCAAAAGGCTTTGAAGGTTTGATTAATTGGTTTGATGTTCGGTCCTTTTATAAGGGGGAGTAGGGGCTCTTTAGGAAAAACTTAATGCATTAATTTATAATAAATTCATATTCAGTTTCAAATGGATCCAAAGTGGATTATCCAAATTATAATGTGGGTATGGGTTGACATAATTTCAACCAATAGATTTTAGAGAGGGTTGGGTCATTATATAAACTTTATCATTTAGTTTTAACTCTTGGTTATTTAGTTTAACACTTACCGTGTCACATTGTATTTTTATAATATATAGTTAATAAACATACTATATGCATCCAAGAGACCCCCCAAGTGGTCCATTAATGATAAACCAATAATGATAAATGTCCTCTGGCTGAACCTTAGGTTTTTAGGAATATAATATAAATTAATAATATAATATTTGTTTTAAAAACTCATTTATGTCAATTTTGACACAACTCAATAATTGATTTTTGTTAAAGTCATAAAAACTTTATTAATTCGAACCAAATTCATTTAAGCAATCATAACATGTCATATTAACCAATAAAATTCGTTTATGTCATAAAAACTTTAAAATTATATTTATTTTAACATTTATAATACCTATTATTTGATTCTTTCATTAATAAGGATAATACTGCATCATTATTGTTTCATATATATTTTTACTTTATCAATGTCTAAAAATTATAAATAAAATATCATTATGTAGGAAATATTTTTATTATTCTAATGAATATTTATAATCGAAAATATAACAGATATAACCCTATGTAAATTTTTTTTTGCTGAAAGATATAAGCTTATGTCATTTCTATATTTACTTTATCTAAATTAAAATAAAGTGTCCCTATCACCTACATGTGGCTCCATGGGGTCCCAAAAATAGACCCAAAGATGCCCATGGTTGGACATGTATCAAAAAATAAGGTTATTACACATTTTAGGGTAATTTATTATTATTATAATATTATTTTTAACCCTTATTTGCCAGATTTACATTTTAACCATGGTAAATAAAATATTTACAGAAGTAATTATTCAAAATTTCTAAAAATAAAAGTTAACTATTTAAAAAAATTTGAAATTCTGATTCCAAATATGGAATCCATTTTTCCAAATTGAAATGACAGGAGTGGTAGAAATTAAATTAAAATTAATTCCTGCTGTTTAAACAAAAAGCGTGTTTTTAAGTTATAACAACTATCAAAAGATTGACACTTGTTTATGTCCGGTTTAATTGTGAAATTATGTCAAATGACCAAAATTGTATTAAATGGTAAAAATATATTATAAATATACTTCTAAACCACTCAAATCCACAATTTATCACTAATAATTATTTTGATTAAAAAAGTTTTCTTAAATTAAAATTTTGTAATTTTCATTATTCATCAAAATATAAAAGTTATCGAAAAAGTACCAAAATTTCACCCTAGGATAAATTCGATATTCTGATCCCAAAAATGAAGTCCATTTAGAGAGATAAAATTTATAAAATTTTAAAAAGTGTGCTTACTATTCATAACGACTACTTTGATTGGTTGTGGTGTGTGTTAGAACTCAAAGTTGCGTACAACACACGCTACTATATTATTCAAAGAGAAGTGTACCGTGGAAGCTTGGGGTGTTACATTGTAAATTTTTTATGTACCTATTCTAAAGAATAAATTTATTTAGTCAAATTGAATATATAAAATTTTGAAATATTGGATTTAAAAAGGGTTCACTATTAAAATTTGGTAAAAGTTCATTTTTGAAAAATACTTCTTTTATCTGAAAAAAATGAATTTGTTCTTAAATTATGTCTAAGAAACTCATAATATGGATTCTAAAATTATATGGATTATATAAAGTTCAAACTTTAGTTAATACTATTCATAACCTCTTTTGAACGGCTTGTTTGTTATGTAATGGTGCGCTTGAACTCGGTGTTGCATGTAGTGCAAGTTATTGACTTGTTTTGAAGAAGTACATACTATGAAATCTTAGGGTGCTACAATAAGGTAGCAACTAGGAATTTAACATTTAAAATCTGAATAAATTTCCAAAAACTATTTCCAAAACCATGATGAAAACACCAGTCAATCTTAAAAGACACTAAACAAGCATCTATGTAATTTATTTATGAGATTCAACATCAAGGTTTGAAATGGGATGAAGATTATTAAAAACATTTGAAAACTAAATTTGAGATCATTTAGGAACCCTGGGTGGATAAAAGAACCATTTAGAAAGATAAGGTATTTATTGGAAGAGTAGGAAGAAGCAAATGGATTATTTTTAATTCTGGGATATTAGGTATCCATCTTTTTTGAAATACATTATAATTTCTGTGATTATATATATGTGAACTCCTTGCACAGATGGATATAAAAACATGAATTGAAACACTCATTTAAAAAAATAAAAAACCATAGGGATAATTAAATGAGTCTCTACTAGCATTACAACCAATTATAAAACATAGAAAAAAAACCTAGTTCACAAACACATCATTCTATCCAGAAATAATCAATAAAAAACATAACCCATGACACCTGATATATTTCTTAAATATTCATTGTAATTTCATCAAACACCTTTTTTACATATACATATAGGCATGATTCAAGGAATATTTTGAAACCCGATTTCTCACCATGATAACACAACAATTCGTCAGAAATACCCATCACATTGATGTATAAACTAATTATAAATTAGTTAGGAAAAACAAATCATTAAAATAAACCACTTGATAATAAATATATAGATACACCTACCTAGTTGAAATTTACACACGCACAAAATCCCTCAGAGAAGGAATAACTCGGCCCAAGAAATAATCTATACACCATAACATAAAAAAATACAATACACACATCAAATATAACCCCAATGGATTTTCCAACAGGATAACAACCAAAAACCCCCTAATAAACCAAGAGAGGATGAATAGAATAGAGGGAAATTGACCATCAACAAACATGTACTCACCTTAGAATATTTAGGAGTAAATCAAGGAGGAAGGAGAGCCAATGGGTAGAAGGATTGAGAGACCTCATGTGCACAAAAAAACCAAGGGAGAGAGTGGGTCAAATGGGGTTAAAAAAATAAGATGATAGAATAGTAATTTAAAGTATTATGGAATCTTGGGAAGTTACATAGTATTGCCACATGATTTTCTAAACTCTACACCAACCATGCACTCCCCACCAGAGGAGGAGGACACCCCCATGAGATAAAAACATGGTTTGGGAAACCATGTGCCAATCATCAGAATAATCTATTTTAAGATGAAAGATCCTCAATGCATGCCTATTGCAGATTTTATCATAACCATGCACTAGTTATGCACATATTTCAAGACATCACACTTAAGCTTCACATGTTTTCCCAGACCTCCCTTAGTGTATACCAAACCTTGTTCAAGTCATTTAAATAAAATAGTGCAAGAACAAATTGAACTAGAAACACCCTTTTCCATAACCATTTGTACAATTTAGCATCAAACCATGTACAAAAAATGTTTACAGGAAAAAAAACTACCCAAAACCACCAAAACTCAAAAATTATCATAGGAAACTAGATATGAACCCTAAACAAAATATCCAATGCCTAGAAATGAATAAAATATTGGAAAAACAATGGTCTATGTGAAACATGAAGAATGGTTATGGGATCTTGTCACATTTAAAAACATTATAAGATAGGTACAAAAAATGTTAAATAATATTTTGAACACAAGTATATGATCTAATATATGAATTAATATACAAATCTAATAAAAAAGAATTAGATTTAGGGACTTATTCTAGGAACTATAGAGAATAATATTATTATAACAAAATTGGTTTTCCGGAATCAGATTAATAAGAAAGGATATATTTATATAAATAGGGATATACATGTATGTATGGGGTAATCTAAAATTGAGAGTATTTATTTTGACAATAAAATTTTCCCTATTTATAGGTATGAAATAATAATAAAATTCCAAGAAATTACTGCTCAAATAATTATTTTTTTCAAATGGATATAAAGATAGTATTTCGTAATGGTGAACTCAACAAGGATGTATATATATAACAATCCAAGGTATTTTAATATGATGATATTGGAAACAATATTTTTAAACTAAAGAATTATCTTTATGGATTGAATGAATATACTAGTTATTAGAACATCAAATTAGATGTACACATGATATGAATAGAGTTTATGAAGTCACATATTGAAAATAATCTGTACATAAATGAAACCAATACAACATCACTTATTATGATTTTGTATGTTGTAAGTATCATATTTTATAGTGATAATGAAAAGTTATGTGTAATATTCCAAATTCAAACGAAGAGGACATTTTATATTGCATATATTTGTGAAATGAAATTATTCTTGGATTTACAAATAACCCAAAATGATATCCATGTTTTCATGTTTTGGAAAAAAAATTTAAAGAGAAGTTAAATGGTTTTGGAATGTTCTAATGAAGAGGAGTATCTACCCCTATACTGGTGGGAACAAAGAATAGTAATGATGATGAAGTTAATGAAAAAATGAAAAATAATTTAGAAAAATAATTTGATGTCTATTATACCTATATTCATATAGAATAGTCATAGTTTTTTCAATCACACATTATTTTATATTTTATTATAATCAAATCGAATATAATTTACCTGTAGGAAAAAGAATTCATATATATATTTCTAATAATCTCAACTATGGTTTGTTATTGAAAAATATAAGACAATTAAATTTAAAAGCGGTATTATATCCTTATTGGGAAGAAGTTGTTGATGATAAATGATCCACTTCAAGAATAGTATTATTAATTAGAGACACATGTGTTTTATGGTACACAATGAAACATACATTAGTTACATTGAGTATAAATAGGGTATAATTCATGGTTTCATTATAGGGAGTTACTTAATTGATGAAGATAAAGACTCAACTTGAGTACATGGATGCCCAAACTGGAAACCCACTGATTACAAACTATGATAATCAAGTTTACATTAATCTATTTTAATCTAATTTACATTATTCCAAGTCTGAACACATTGAAATCAAATATCATTTTCTAATGGAAAACGTGGGTGTTGATACATTGAAGCTGTAATTTTTCAATCCGAGGAAAATGTTGATGATATTTTAAAAAACCCCTTTAAAATTAAGGTATTTTAATTGTTATGTATAAGAATAAGAGTGAAGCCTAATATCAAAAATTACGGTATAAAAATTATTTATTTTATTTCTATATCTTGTAATCTTTAATTTTTTAGATATTGTTTTTTCAAGGGGAGAATGATATTATTTTAATTTTTGAGTTGTTATAATGTGTGTATTTAGTTATAGAATGTATAATTTTTTAAATATGTTTAAAATTTTGAATAAGTATACTATTTAAAATGTTTTTTAGATGAGTTGATTTAATTATAACATTGATGTCAGATTTAATCACTATATTTTTATATAGATATAGCTCACGTAGACTTAGATTTTATTATTTAATATCTTTTTCCTTTATAAAATTTGCAGTTTTACCTTATAGCTTGTTTTCATTGGTTTTAATATAAGTAAGATGGATACTAAAAAGTATGTATAGCATTGATAAAAATAAAAAAAATGGTGAGGGGAGATTGTTGAACCCTCTAGTGTATGATTTTCCCCCTCTAGAGGATTGCGTTTTCTTTGTTTCCATTAATAGTTTAAATGTAAATACTATTGATTTGGAACTAAATTCAAATAAAAGGGTTTTGGATTGAAGGTAAATAGTAATATAAATTTTTATAAGGAGAAAATAGAATGTAATAGTGAAATCATGGGTTTATGAGTGTTTGTGACACTGATCATCGGTGTCATGCTATATTTTCCATGATAAGTGTGAAAGAGTGAGCATTGGTTATGATGATCATCTGTTTCATGAAAATCAATACGTTATTAACTTTTATATGAAACAATATATTCATCATTTTTATAAATGATATAGATGTTTTGATAGGATATTAAGAAAAATATGGAATATTTGTTCCCATGAAAAAATTATATATTTTTTGAGTGTATGACATATGCTGAGTAGAGAGAATCAAAATTTAGGTGTAGATAAATTTTATTGGGTTTAATGTTTGATTCATGTGAAAACATATGATTTTGAATAATAACAGGTGTTCTTGAATTTATTTTTCCTTAACATGACATTGGGAATTCGGTGTATGAATTTTTCTACAGCAGAAAATATAAAATGGAATAAAAACTAAGTTGATCCCATAAGACATTATAAAGTGATGTGAATGTAACATTAATTAACGACAATAATGAACACATTTAAAATATTGTATATAATAATTTAATTAGATATTAAATATCAATTTGAGCCAGTACATATTAATTTGAGCTTTTGTATGAATCATTTCCTCTTAAAAAATTAAATTATTATTATATTTAAAAAATATAGAAATCAAATATTATAAGATAAATTAGAATGAAAATTATGATAAGTTAGAAATTTTATCAGAAAATTTTCAGTAATATTGTCATTTAACAAGAAGAATAAATTTATATTGTTACATCAGATTCATAAAATAATGTTGGATGAAGTTATGGAGAACAATAGACTAAAACATGAGGCTCTATGATCACAAAGGGTGTACATCATGTCTTCATAAACTTTCAAATGATATATTTGTTAAAAAACTTAATGAGAAATAAAATGCCATGATAATTATTCTAATATCATGTAGAAGTGATGAAGTTGTGTATTTAGGAGAATTAATATAGTGAGAAATGCGGAGATTATTTTTATGTGGCTAGTGAATATTTAAATATAGAAATAAGATAGAAGATGGTGATGATGTGGCTCAGAACTTACTGTATAATGACTCAAAGAGTTTTCATTGATTCATACACATGTGATCAGATTATAATTTTATTATTCCCAATCTATACTTACTACAAATACCTAGTAAATTAGTAGTGATGGGTTGAATCGATAGGGAAAACTAGCATAAAATAGTCCTTGTGATTCAAACCCTATATAATAATTCCTCACATTCACCCTTCATGTTTGGTTTTTTAAAACTAGGATTTGTTGATTTAAATTAAATAAAAAAGAAACGATTGCGGTGAAATTCAAGGATTTAAGAAAATGATAATGCAAAATTAGTCTTGGGATTGTCCCATGGATTATGATACAAAGCAGTGCATGGGTCACTAATTGGTCATGGTCAAACCAATTGGATCTAACTAAACAATAACTATCCCATAGTCTATGTATTTCTTAATAACTAGATATATTACACTTAACTTCTATATAGAAAGCATCAAATGCTAATGGTTATATACTTCTCCACTCCAATTAGTTCATCTTCATTTAATTACAAATATAATGGTTAGGGATATGCAACAGAATGTGATCACTAGTTTTTTAACCTAATTAATATTTCTAGGGTTACCAAGGTTCAATTAAAAGATTATTTATGCTCAGAAACACCCCATTCTCTTGACCCCTAACCCTAAGAGAATTAGTCACACATGACAATTTTGATCAAAAGAGAAGAAATAATAAACAAAGTCATAATAATCATGAGAAATTTGAGGGATAATAAATCTACACCAACAATAATGTACGAATCAATCAAAAAGTACTACGAAGGAATAAACAATGAAGAAATAGTGCATAGTTCGATGTTAGATAGCAATCAGTGTTTAAATGGGCATTAAAATGGAAGTTGAATTGAAACAATTGATGTATAGACATAGAATAATAATAAAAAAGAAAAGGATTTAGTAAAATAGGTAAAGGAATGAATTAAAAATATTTCAAAAATAAAAAGGAGAAAAACATAGTAAAATTTATAGAAAACACCATATATCCCAACTCTCTATCCATGCCAGCATTGAAAAAATATTTAATGGAATTAAAGTCACATTATGTATAAATAAATCACAACATGTATTTTATTTGGGTGAATTTTGTATCAACCATTACATGATGTGAAATGTTTAAAAATAATGAACTCTAAATCCTGAATATTCTCTATGAATCTTGAATGTTATGAATTTCCCAGGCTGCGTCTTTGACTAGATTGGATCTTGAAATTTTTCCCATCATGTAAACTCTGCATTTTCTGTATGTGAGGCATGAATTGTACTGCCTTCACATTGTGTAATTTCATCAAAAATTGGACATTGAAAATCACATGATTTGTAAAGTAGTTACATTTCATATAAACTCTTAACATCATGTAATTTCTCATGGGATGACATTTGGTCCTTCCAAAAACAGGCCCGAGTAAACTAGGAATCAGTCACCTAATCCGATCAATTACATGTCCTATGAAAAATTCATGATCCCCCTCAAGATGAAAACTAGAAATGGGAATCAAAATTAACATGTGGGAATGATTTGTCCCATAAATAAAATACAGTGAAATAAATAAAGACTGTCATTAAAAAAATAAAAACTAGCAAAATATAGAAAATAAAACTGCACATACCTTATTGTGACCCACTAGTCACCACCCAACTCATAACCAAGCTCTCTCTAAGAGCGATATATAACCAACATATAATGAAACTGAAATGATAAAGTATGGATGAGCACCATAATTCTCAGTAGGAAATCATCACAGAGTCTATTCCATTTTTTCCCAAAACATTCCGTTGGTACCAGTTTTAAATACATTTATAAAATTGTATTTTCATTGATGTTATAAATTTAAAACAACAACATGATCGATTTCTCTCATAATTTTAAAACCAAATACCAAAAAGGGAATAAGAAGGTTGTGTTTTTTTCTTCAAAAACTTCTACTTAGAAATCCTTTTTAAAATAGCCACACGTTCATAATATTCAGAATAAAATCCAAAACTAGGTAAAAGGTATATAATTTTACATGGGAAGGGAAACAACACTAATAATACTTATAATGAGGAAACATGAGAAATACTAATAACTCAGAGGAATATTGTAACATACTATACATGTGACTCACCCAGAATGCATGCCCTACTCAATAACATCATAACACTTTAACACATGACTGTCTCCCAACCTGGCCTAATCGAAGGGCTTAATCCCATATCAATAATAATTACATAGTATCCACTACTATGAGACACTACCAAGCGCATAATATAAAATAGTGCAGAAATCGTTCATAGTGAGCCTCTTTGTTATGGTAGGTTCCTATGTATATTTCATATTACGGTGGGGGGGGGGGGGGTGTTCCATGCCATTCAAAAAACAATTCTCATACATATAATCAAACACACCACATAAACTGGCACTACCCTGACCATCTTAAGGGTTCGTCTCTTTCCTCAAAATAATTACCATTCAAAGATGTACAATATCGTGGAATTTTTCATCCCACGATCAACCGACGAGGCAGAAGACCTAACTCAAAAAGGGTTTTGAAAAAAACATTTCATATATGCCAAACGGGCCTCATCAAATTTTCTCAAATCAAACCCTATCCAAGTAAACATACCAAAAGTGACAACCAGGCCATTATCTTTATCCATACATGGTACATTTACCAAAACACATTATAAAAAACATTACCAAAAAATAGAGATCCCATATTCACTATGCCCTTACCATTTGACATTTAAGTTTCAAATGAACACCCTAACATGTTACACCTACCAAACAATCTGTATTTCAAATCTGTTTTACCAAAATATGTTGAAACCATGGACAAGATACTTGAAGGTGCCAAATGGGCCTTCAACCCTGTGAAGAAACAATTTCTTTTTAATCAACACAAAAAATGTCAGGACATTCTACACTTTTGAAATCACCTTAAGTAACTTTCAAAACAATGAATCATTTTATCAAAATAATTGAGGAAGAGGATAGGAAATAATTTTGTTTATAAAATTTTTTTTGAGGAAAGGACATCTCGAATTGACAAGAGACCCCTTCCAACCATTTTGAAGGGACTAAAAAAACAGCATCCACTAGAGCATTGAAACATTCCACTAAGTTATTATTTTCATAAATCAACCTATTACGAACAAATTTTTTTCCACAAAACATTTCTACCAATGAACACCACCATAGATAGTAAACAAGACCATTTGAAAGCAGATGGCGATTATTCAAAACCCAAAACGCAAGGCATTTACATCTGAATAAAAGAAAAGCATTTAGAAACCCACCTATGATCAATTCAACCAACACTAAATAACTTCTAAAAAAAATTTAATCATGTAATAATAGTGAGAAACACGTTTTTGAAATTTAAAAACAAAACTAATGCACCAAATGAATTGGAATTGGGAGTAAAGGGCATGGAAACACCAACCTCAAAGAATGGACAAGCCAATGCTTCCTAACTCAAGAAACTTCCCGCTCGCATGAACACACTTCCATATATATAGATACACACCTTTAAAAGGAATCACGTGTTCCCCGTTCCATGAGGAAACACACAATTAGAAGATACACACGCGCATGCACACACACACACACACACACACATATATATATATATATTCAAACCTAGTAAAAATGTGTGCAGACACCCAGAATTGATCTCAACACCCTTCAACAATTCCCAAAACCCAAATTTTAGCGTGACAAGGACCAATACACAACAAAAAAATGTACCAGGGACTCGCATAAACCAAAATTCTTCGAATAAAGAGTGAAAAAAGGAGGATGGAGGACCTCACCTCAGACGATGGTGGAAACCTTGAAAACGCACGGCAAGGTGAGATTATATACCAAATAATTATCTGCACTACAAATAAAATATGAGGAATTAAAAACACATTTATGACACTAAATTTAATGTGTTAAAATCAATGATAATAACTAAAGTCTCACCTGAAATGCTAGTGACGGTCCAAAAACCAGTGAGGGGTTCGTGCCTGAGAAACGGGTCTCCGAAATAGGAGACAGCTGGACAGAAGGATGTTAGGGCGGGGCTACAGGCGTGCTATAGGTATAGTGGAAGGAGGGGGCATGTTGGGAGAATATGCGGTGTCTAGAGGCCGGTTGGAAATGATGGGAGGTGGTTTGTACAGGACTACTCGTGAGAGGGGACCCGAGCCAGGACAGTTACCGATGAGTGTGAGGCGGTACTGCGGGTGGTGCGACAACAAGTGGATGGTGCAGGAAAACTGCGTTAGGGTGGTGCGGGATGGTGACGGACAAGTGGGTGGATAGCGTATGTAGGTTCTTGGCATAAGAGGAAGGGCATGTTGCATTGTGGGTGCATGAGGGGAAGAGCAGATGAGGGGGGGGGGGGGGGTAGGACCTTCAGTGTTTCACCAAAAAAAATTAAAATAAAATAAAATAAATATTCAACTCAATAAAAAAGTATTAATACTAATAATAATGTAATGATAAATCTAATAAAAAAAATAATTAATAATAATAACACAAAAAAGAAAAACAATAATAATAATATAAAAACTCAATAATAAAATTCAAAATAATATATTTGTTCCATTTCATTTTAAAAAATAATATTATTATTTATAAAAATTTAGTAATAATGATAATTCTATTGTCTACCCAAAATATTATTATTTTAAGAGTCACCCAACTGGACGGTCACCTGGTATGAAGACACAGTCACTGGTAATAGTCTGGTGTCTGCGCAGTAGCATGAAACCTGTTAATATTATTAAACTTCAAAAATTTCAAATAGGGACCTCAAACCAACATGGTCTAAACGATGTGAGATCGATAAAAGAAAAAAAATAATTTTTTTTCTAAGGTCGGGGTGTGACAATTATCCCGACCACAAACACAATCTTCCCCAAGAATGTCACCAATCCAATAGTTGACACAGCTAAAGTCCATGCCCAGACAAAACCAAAGGAAATATAGAGCCTCTGGGTAACAATTCCCAACACACGCCACACCCGACCAATTCAAAAATAAAAACCTCTATCTGAGGTTGAGGGGATAACACTAGTGGGTTATTCCTACCACAAGAATTCCAATAACACTAGAACATTGAAATCCAAACACACTATGCACGAAGGGGGGGCAATGTGGTGTTAGATCTGGTTATACCAAATATTCACAAGAGGGGGTGAATTGTGACTTTTACAATTTCTTCGATAATTGTGATGATTGCCTAATATATCCTTTAACTTTATCAAAATGTTTATGTAGCGGAAAATAAATAGATTGGAGGACGCATAGATGTATATTAGTTCAGAGAACATAAGAACCCTAGTCCACTCCACCGATGCTCTACTCCACGAGCTTGGTGATTTTCACTATCTCGTCCTCTTATCAACAGACCGTCCAAAACTAAATGCAGGTAGTTAACACCATTACATGTTAAGGAAAAAATAAAGCCTTCTGATTCATGCACATAACTGGATACATATCTTAGTACGAGAAGATGGTTATTGAAAATGAAAAGAGTATTTGTCTAAAAATACATACCATTCGTTCTTCACAGTTTCAGAAGAAAACAACTAATAGTAGATGGATCGTCATCTTCAATAAAATATGTTCTTCAAGTAAGATCAGTTCCGAGTCGATCCATTTTCAAAAATACCTTGAATAAAATTAGAAACTTTAATGATAATTGATTCATGATTTATATTAGATGTAGAATAATAATCTTTTATACTTTTCATTTTCTTTAGAAAAATAGAGTTTGATAGATCTTAGTAGTAGTAGATCAATATGACTCATATATCTTTTTTCGTAATGATTCGTCTCTCTGTATGTAAATAAAAATAACACAGATATATAAAGAATAACGATGACCATTTTTATTTCAAATTTAGATAAAAAAATGTCGTCTTAAGAATCGTGATATTCAAATGTTTGAATAACAGAGGAGCCGTAACTTCCTATAATAATCTAGATGAAATCATCCCCTAAATCAATACTTTGACTCACAAATAAACGGTTTTAAATCAATAATAATGGGCTTTAATATTGGGCTTTGAATCTGTCTTGAAATCAGCCTGATATTATGCATAAAGAACGTTGCACGACAATGTCGTATTTTAAATCTCTAATTCTAAACGTAGAGTTGATGATATATTCCTCAAACGAATGGTTGATATCCAATGTAAGGTTGATCTCAATTTCAAGGCTGATCATCCATAGTTTTCTCTTCAACTTTAAAATGTATGGTATTTTATCCATAATTTCCTCTTCAGAAACATAAGATACATGATCCATACTTATTGATAGAATGTAAGGTTCATTAAAAATGTATGTTTGACCATCCATAATTATTTGAAGCAAACATAATGTTCCATACTCACATATGGTTCTTCTACCATAAAATTTTGATATTACAAATTTAAGGTTCCATCTAAACTTAAGGTTCTTTTACTATACTTTTCCAAACTCTCATAATGTAAATGCAATATTTTAATCCTTATGCTATGTTCTTCAACGCAGGGGATGAACAATTTTTCTAGAACACACTAAAACGATTTACGAACACTTTTTCAAATATTCCATGTGAATTAAATTCTTTAATATTATTTCAAATTAGAAATTTAAAGAATATTAATTTCCATAAATATACTCAATGTAAAATAATTAGAAGAAAAAACAAGGGTATTTTTGATTATTAAAATCATCATAAAAAGCTATAATATTTTTAAATCAATACATAATTAATAATATACCTTAATTATAGTATAGAATATTTTTGATACAGAAACAATTGATAAAAAATCTCCCCCCTTTTGATGATCAAAAACCGATGAAAATAACCCTGGAAATTAATTTCATATAATTTTTATTTTTGTAAGATTTTTTTTTTATTTTAACAGAATTATTTCAACAAGAAATATTGTGTTATTTATAGTTCTCCCATAAATAATGAAAAGGCCTTTTTTAAAAAATATAATTTATTTTATAAAATTTTCCCTCTTTTATAAAGTAAAGTAATACTTTTTTTCTAAATTTCCACCTTAAAGGTAAAACATAAATAAAATATAGAATGTTGTACTGTATCTAGATTTCTTCCACTGAGAAAAATATTTATCCACTGTCTTGAAATAAAATTTTGTGTTTATCCAATTTCTCCTCTATTTTGTGATATAAAAAATAATGATAGAATTAGGAATATAACACATTTATTGTGGAACTGAACTTAAGTAAATTTTATCATAAACTATTTATCAATAATTGAATATGAATTCTGGCATTCTAAGATAGTTAGAGTAGTAAAAAAAATTAAAAACACAAATAAATGATATTCAAAAATAGTTTATTTAAAATTTATGTACAAGTACGTACTTGATACATGAATTAATATTAGGCTAAATGGGATTGAAAATTGTTATGTCAGTGACTCTGAACATCTTACTTTAGCTCTGCTAATTGAATTATCAACCTCTTCATCAGTCCATCTCCTAATTTAATTATCATTTCCCTTCATTCCTAGGTTAAATGAATATCTTCATTCAGATTTACTCTGAAAAACTCATGCATCTTTTCTTCCTTTTCCACGAACTAATTTTTCTTCTCAGTGAATCTGTCTAGTAATTGTCTAATAATTCATTCACCTAAGGTAATATGATCATGAAGTAATTTCTAATTGTCCAAAAAAATAGACTGAGGATGGATATTACACTTTAATTCATGAAACCTGTGATTCATATTTCTCATTATAGTTGTAATGTCCGGGAATCTCTTGATTAGATAAGGTTAAGTACCTGATGTACTTGCTTTACTGCCCCAGATAGTTGAAACTATTACTCAATGAATGTTATGAAGTCTTACGAATTTGATTTTAGTATAATTTTAGATTTTAATTTCCCAACATTGGCTAACATATCCTTCTTAAAATATTCTAATTCCCTTTTTGAAATTGAACTTTCATTCATGTTCTCAAACTTCTGTCTCTCCTTCTCTAATTCTATTCACAAAGAAGCATTTTAAGCTTGAATTATATTCACTTTTCTAATTAACACCTCCACATGATTGTTCTTAGAATCCTAGGCACCCTACTCTTGAGTCTCAACTTGATTTAACAAAATTAAAGTTAATTACCGTGCATCATATATCAGATATGTATCCTTCTCAACTGGTTGATCATCTGATTTTTCCTCAGTGTAATGAACTGACTCATCCATAGAAATTTTTTTATTTAAGACTTCAATATGAACTTCAAATATATTCTCTCCTCAGTTAACATATTCATCAGGTTAGTGCTCCTCATGATCTTCTTCATTTAATTCTTCTAGAAAATGTTCTTCTTGAATTGGTTATTCTTGAATAACTTCAGATGGTTGTGCAGACGGTTATTGAACAGATTTAGGTCGAGCCACTTCACCTTCTACAAGATCTACCTATACTTGAGGTACAACCTCCACTTTAATTTGAGGTACCACCTCAATCTGAGAAACAACTTCTTTCACAAATCTATAGCTTAAAAGATTTCTAGTTGTAATAGTATTTGTTTGAACAAGATCCTCACTAGATTGAGCTGCTCCGTGTCTTTTCCTCTCAATTTCCTCTTGTCTTTCCTATTCAGCAGGTGTATTGAATACTTCAAATATAATTCTTCTTTATGTTTTTGAAGCATCACTAGTCCTTGATTCTCTTATTCATTATTTGGGTTTTCCAATTTTCTCTCCCCAAGCAGACTCATGGTCTTCATCTTCACCAACATGAATAATATTTCCTTTCACAGTGCTCTAGAAAAATCATCCCTTTATTAATGTTCCAGCATTGAACATGTTATTGTGATGGCATCACACTATGGCATATGCTAATCTCAGTATATTAAACTTAAAAAATAATTTTTAAATTATCCTCCTATTGGGATATAAGTTCATTATAGCCTCTAGTTGACAACAATAGCTCAAATACCTTATCATGTAATGAGGAAAATTAAACTTGATGTCACTATGAAATAGAAACATAAAATATATATCAGAAAATAAATTCTTCTCCATTTATGAAATCCTTGGGGAAATCCCTATATGAATAAATTTGACAAGAATTTTTTGATCTGGCTCCAAATACTTGACTAATATTTTTCTGATATTCATAGAACCAAATGAAAATAAAATCATTTCCTATGACTTTTGTTCATTATATACAATGGATTTCAAATCAATGTTATAATCTCTTTCATGAGGGTAGTTTAAGATTCTAGATATTTCCCAGATGAAATAAAAAAATCATGATCTTCAATTTTCTTGAATATGGAGACATCTGTATATCTAAGACTAAACTAAACAGTTTTAAAGAAAATTATAAACTCTACCTCGTACAAAAATTCTCTCTTTTCATAACTAAATGTTTGTTTGAGATTATGAAAATCCAAATCATTATTCAGCATTATATTGGTTTGGTACAACCATTCCAAATCAATTACCTTTCCATTTAATATGTTCTTTCCTACCAAACTTTGACACATGGAATTACTATCTTCTCCTTCCTCAATTATTTTTATCATATCCATTCTGTCTCAAAGTTTTTATATCTCTAAGGTTTAGGGTTTCGAAGGTTCAGTCAAATGTAGATGAATGTAGTAAGGGTTTTAGTGTTTTGAATTGTTTTAATAAAATGAATGGGTTTGGAATTTGAAATAGGTTCTAAAAACCTTGATTCCTATGTCATTACATACATAAATATCATTACATTATATGAAAAACCATTCACAAAAGACAATTATAGTAGTCATGAAAAATTTTAAATTTTTCTAAGAAAAAATAAGTAAATTATTTAAAACAGCGAAGATTAAAATAAAGTAATGATTAATATAATAAAATAAGTAAATATTAAAAATAAAATTAAATTTAAAATTAAATAAAACTAGCCCCCCCTTAATAAAATCAAACCTGGTAGTGGGAAGTGGTTTAGTAAAAATATCAGATAATATAATTTCAGTACTTACAAATTCTAAGAATAACACCTTTTAAAGAACATGATTTCTTAGAAAATGATGTCGGATACCAATATGCTTAGTCCTAGAATGATAATAAGATTTTTTGAAATATTTATTACACTTGTAATATCACATAAAATATGTTTATTATTAAAATTTATTCCAAAGTCCATAAGAGTGTTTTTCATCCTCAACACTTGTGCATAACAACTACCTACAGACACATATTCCGCCTCGGCTGTTGATAAGGAAACTGAGTGTTGTTACTTAATAGACGATGGAATTAAATATTTTCTTAAAAAGTGACATGTTCCTGAGGATATTTTTCTGTCTAATCTATAGCTTCCAAAGATAGCATCTAAATATGAGATTAAACTAAAATCAGAAGTTTTTGGATAGAGAAGAGATTGAAAAACAATTCATTTTAAATATATATTTTTTTACAACACTAATGTGAGATTCTTTTAGATTTGATTGAAATATTTCACAAAGACATACTAAGTACATTATAACTAGCCTGCTAGTAGTAATATATAATAAGGAACCAATCATACCTATATATAACTTGTGGTCAACTTATTTTCCAGTTACATCCAAATCAAGGTTTATATTAGTACACATAGGAGTTGTATATTTCTTGATGTTTTCATGTCCAAATTTCTTCATCAAATCAGTATTGTATTTTCATTAATTCAAAACATTTCTAAAATGGTGTTTATAAATTTTAAGTCCTAAAAAAATTTAATTATCCCATCATACTCAATTAAAAATCCTTCTTACATTATTTTTGAAAACTCATGAAAACATTTTTTAATTTTTTATTGAAAAATTACATCATCAAAATAAATTTGAACCAATAAAATATTAGCGTTTACAATTTTATTAAATAATTTTGGATCTGCCACTGCAATAGTAAAATCATTTTACAAAGGAAAAGAACTAAATCATTCATACAAAGATCTAGGTTCTTGTTTAAGTACAAAAAGAGCTTTAGTAAGTTTAGAAACGAAATCTGGTTTTTGAGAATTTTCCAAACTAGAATGTTCATCAACACAAACTTCCTCAATTAAATAAAATTTTTAAAAAGAAGACTTAATATCCATCTGAAATAATTTAGAGTTCATATGAGATGAATAGGCTAAAAGGATTCTAATGGCTTCAAATCTAGCTATAGGTGTAGAGGTTTCATCATAATCTTTACCTTATTCCTGATTATATACTTTAGCTACTCGTATTTCTTTATTTATAGTGATTATTACTTGATCAAATTGTTTATTTCTAAAGTCCCATTTAGTTCCTATAAGTGGATACGATTGAGGTCTTTAAACTAAATTCCAAACTATATTTCTATGTAATTGGTTTATTTCTTATTGCATTTCTATAATCCAACATTCATCAACTAATGATTCATAAAATGTCTTAGGTTCTAATTGGGATAGAAAGGAAAAACTCCACAAGATTTCCAACATTTCTTCCAGTTTTTATTCCAGCATCTAGGTCACCTATAATAGTTTCTAAAGGGTAATTCTTTAGGGTTCTATATTTTATAGGTAATACAAAATTAGGTTCATCTGTGTAATGTTCTTCTAAACTGGACTGAATTTTATTTATAGATTCATAAAATCATCTTTCATGTTCTCATATCTCATGTTTTCCTTAGAGTCAGATTCATCTATTTGATATTTCCTTTTCTCAAAGGGATCAGATTTGTCAAATTTCAAATGAAATGATTTTTTAACAATCGTTGACTTTTTATTAAAAACTCTATATGATTTGTACTTAGAAGAATATCCTAAGAAAATGCCTTCATCATATTTTGGATCAAACATACCAAGGTTGTCCTTAGTGTTCAACATATAAACATTGCATATGAAAATATTATAGTATTTTACTTTAGGTTTTATATTATTCCAAATTTCATAGGGTAAATTTTTAAAAATTGGTCCAATTAAAATTCTATTCATTATATAACAAGTTGTGCTTACAGCTTCTTCCCAGAAATATGTAGGAAGTTTGTATTTATTTGGAATAGTCTTATCCATTTTCTGAATAGTTCTATTTCTTCTTTCAAAAATCTTATTATGTTGAGCTGTTCTTGGTACAGATAAGGTGTGGTCCATACCTAAATTTGAGAAAAAGGAATTGAATTCCAAATTCTCCAATTCTACACCATGATAACTTATTAATGAAATTATTTTATAATCTTTTTCATTTTGAACAGCTTTGCCAAAAATTTCAAATATAGTAAAAGCTTCATTTTTATATTTTAGAAAATAAATCCAAGTAAATATATAATAGTCATCAACTAAAAAATATAAATATAATTTACCAGCCAAACATTCTATTCTTGAAGGTTCAAACAAATCCATGTGGATAAGTTATAGAGGTTTAGATGCAGTAATTTTGTTAACAGATTTTAAGGGTGATTTGTGATGCTTCCCAAGTAGACATACCTCAAAACATCTGTCACTATCAAATTTAAAACAAGGTAAATCATAAACTAGTTGTTTCTTAGAGAATGTATGTAAAGAATATATATTACAATGTACAAGTCTTATATTCCAAATACAAGATTCATTTATCTTAGGAGTTAGACAATTCACCTTCTATTTACATACTGAATTTAAGTCCAGAGTATAAACATTATCAATTCTGGGTTCTCTAAATTTAATAAACTTATCATTAAAAACAGAAAAATAGTTTTTGAAAAAATCCACAAAATAACCATCATCACATAGTTGAGATATAATTGTTAGGTTGTGATTCAATCCTTGTATATAGAGTACTTTATTGACTGAGATAGCTTCAGGATCTCCAATAGTTCCAATGCCAATTATTTTTCCTTTGGCATTGTCACCAAATGCGACTAATCCTCCATCCTTATGAGATAATGTTTTAATGTTTTATGAGTTCTCACTCATATTCTTGGAGAAGCCACAGTCTATATACCATATTTTATTTTAGATTCTATGACCTAGTTCCTGCAAATATATTCAAACAAAAGTTTTTTTGGTACCCATATTCTATTGGGTCCAAAAGTGTTATGTAGTAAAGATATGGTAAACCAAACATTCTTTGTTTTTATATAATCCATAAAATCATATAAACTATTTGCAAGAAAGGATTTCATAATCCCACTTATTTGAGGTTTCCTTTAATAACAGTTTTTAGATAGGTTACCTTTTTTCCACAGTAATTGAAATTACACATTTTGTATTTGAAACAAAATAGTTCTTATATAGTTTGGTTTCTCTCTTTTAGTTCTAATTCCATATCATTCGTTTTTAATCACATTATTTCCAAGAATTTCATTCTGTGAATTTTCTCCTTTTGTAAAAACAAGAGATACACTTTTTTATGTCTGTACTTCTATTTGTTGTGTTTTTATTTTAGTTTCATTATATGTACAGTTTGTGACTAATGAGTTATATTTTTCAATTACCTATTGATGTTGTTATAGAAGAGTGTTTATTTCTCCTAAAAGATAATTGTGAATACTTTTCACAGACTTATGTTTCATAAATAAGGAATAATATTTCCCTTACAGTATATTGTAGTAGGCTGCAAGTTTATCATTTGAGCAACTAGAACTAGAATCGGAATCAGATGAGTAGTAAGATTGTACCTCATTAGCCTCTGTCATAAAGCACATATTTGATTTATGATTCGATTCTTCCTTTTTTGTGTCAAACATTGATGAGCTATAGGATCCTTCAGAAACACTCCAAGTATTTTTCATTTTTTTGTCTTTCTATTCATAATCATTGTTTTTGAAAAATTTCTTCTTCTTTTCACTTTTTAATTAAGGACGGTCAGTTCTTATGTGACTCATTTTTTCATTCATAGAATATTACTTCCTTTGGATATTTCTCGTATATATTGAAGGATTTTCTGAATCCCTTCTTCTTTCTGTATAATTTACTGAATTTCATGGCTAACTGATCCAGCTTCACATCTGAATCAAATGAATCAGAACTTCTGGGATTTCTTTTGATCTCTTGCTTCATATTTCTGCTCTTCTTTTGGTATGTTACTTTCAAATTTATCTTTTCTCTATTGATCAATAATTTATTCTCATTTTTTGTATCTTGCATCTCAGATTCATACATCATCAGGGTTTCAATTAATTCCTTCATAGTTAGATCTTTTATTGGTGATGATTTCCTAAGGGATACTGATATTCCATTTCATTGGGTTGGAAGTACTCTCAGTACTTTTAGGGATTAATCTCTTATTTGATAGGATCTCTCAATGTGGTGATGTTTTTGAAAATATATATGAGTCTTTAATTCATTTGAGTGATGCTTTCACCCTCAAACATTCTGAAAGTGTCAAATTTTTATTTTGTTGTAGAATAACTCATTTTTCTGACATTTTCAGTTCCTTCATAGGCAACAACAATTGTCTTCCACATCTCATATACAGTAGGACATTGAGATACTCGATTGAATTCATTTTGTTCTAGACCATAGATGATAAAATTCAGAGCTTTTTAGTTTATGTCATACTCTCCTTAAGTAACAACATTACATGTTTCATATTTCTCAGAAATTTCCTAAGGTGTAAGAATTTTTTAGTAGACTATATATCCCAAAATTTTCAGATAGATGATCATCCTTGACTTCCACCATCCATAGTTTTCACCGTTGAGGTACGGAGCTCGACCCATTGACATTCCCTCTTGTGTATTTTCCATTGATATTTTTGAGTATAATCCTTTGAAACTTTCAGCATGTTATAACTTTAACAAAATAACCACCACAAATACCAATTTTTTGATCGGGTTATACAAAATATGCACAATAGGGGGGGGGTGAATTGTGACTTTTACAATTTATTAGAGAATTTTTATGATTTCCAAATATGTCCTTTAACATTATAAAAATGTTTATGTAGCGGAAATTAACAGATTAAAGGATGCACAAATATATAGTGGTTCGGCAAACAGAAGGCCCCAAGACCACTCCACCAGTTACCTACTCCATGAGCTTGGTGATTTTCACTTCTGGTCCTCTTATCAATTGACCGTCAACATCTGAGTGCAGACAGTTGGGACTTATACAACTTAAGTCTAAAATAGAGCCTTCTGGTTCATGCACAAAACTGAATACACATCTTAGTACGAGAATATAGTTACTCAAAATGAAATGCTTATCTGTCTTAAAATACTTTCCAGTTGTTCTTAACAGTTGTAGCAGAATTCAACTGATAGTAGAAGGGTAGTCATCAGGTAAGATTATTTATGAGATGACCCATTTTCAAATAGATCATGATATAAAATCAGAAACTTTAACTATAATTGAATCACAATAGATCTTAAATGTAGAATAAGAATATTTTATGATTTTAATTTCCTTAAAAAAACAGAGTCTGATAGATCTTGTAGTAGTAGATCTGTGAGACTCAAATATATCTTTTTTACAGTGATTTGTCTCTCTGTATTTTAATCAAAATAACATAGATATATAATGAATAAAGACAAGTGTTTTCATTTCAAATTTAGATCCACAAATGTCGTGTAAATAATTGTGATATTAAAATGTTTGAATAACAATGCAGTCGTAAATTCCTTTAGTAATCAGATAGAAGTACTCCTCTTAAATCAATCGTTTGAATAAAAAATAAACAGCTTTAAATCAGTCAGATAAGTACTTTAATATCGGGCTAGGAATCTGGTGTGAAATCAGCCTGATTTTCCGTATAAATATAGTTGCACAATAAGGTTATATTTTAAATCTCTGATGCTAAACATAGGGTTGATGATCTATTCTTCAAATGTAAGGTTGATCTCAAATGTAATGTTTATCTCAAATGTAAGGGTGATCGTCCATACTTTTCTCTTCAACTTTAAAACGTATGGTATTTTATCCATACATTCCTATTTAGTAATATAAGATACATGTTCTATAATTTTCGATAGTACATAAGGTTCATTATAAAAGTAAGGATGATGATTCATAATTTTGTGAAGCATACATAAGGTTCCATACTTACTCAAGGTTCTTCTAACAAAAATTTATGTTATTAAAAATGTAGGGTTCCTTCCAAACATAAGGTTCTTTTACCATAGTTTTCTGAACTCTCCAAAAGTAAATGTAGGATTTTAATCCTTATGCTACGTTCATTAAAGCAGGGTATGAATAGTATTTCCAAAAAACCCTAAAATGATTTATGAACACCTTTTCCAATATTCCACACAAATTTAACACATTAATATTATTCTAAAATAAAAATATAATGAATATTAATTTCCATAAATATACTCAACATAAAATCACTAGAATAACAAACAAGGGTATTTTTGAGCATCAAAATCATCATAAAAAGATCGAGTATTGTTGAAACAATACATGATCAACAATCTCCTCTAATTATAGTATAGAATATTGTTGAAAACAAAAATTTCTCAACAAGTGGTAACTCCCAAACCAAACTCATTCAATTTCTCCACATCTACTGAACAACATCCCAGAGGCATAAATAGAAATCTTACAATCAAATGACCTAGAAATCTGAGGATGAGAAATTAACTCAATGCCCCCTAAAACGAACGAATAAAATCCCCACCGCAATCAGAGACTAGGGAATTCCTAGCCCGAACACAACACACTTCCTCAAAACTAACATAAAAACTCCACCACTAGGACTAAGACCATTATGGGGAAAAAGAACACATTGGGACACTGGGACAGAGGAATCTCTTAAATAATAAAAACACACTAGAGGAAAGCACACAGAGAGGTTGTCGAATAAAGAACGGTCCTAGATACACCACACATTAATCAATGAATCCAAAAATTCCCCGGAATAACACAAACGAGACCAAAACCAAAATCAGAATGGGTCCACTTATTCATGTGCCTATCACCCATCAAGGACAATGAATGATTTGAAAGACACAACAGGAGAAGATAAGGCCACTTGAATTGTAGTAGAATGAGCTCATCACAACACCACACAAAGGAAGAGCTTAAGACGACGATAAAAATAGAAAAAAGATACATTGGGTATTTCATCCCAAGGTTAAAAACATGATATGGACCAAGGTTACACACACCCTCAACAACTTTGGACTATGAATGCGCTTTACCCTCAGACATGTGGCTGGGGCCCTGATGGTTGAAGCATCTCTTGCCTCACAATCATGCATTTTCATCCTCTGGTCCCTAACTCATTCTTTTGATCGATGATTCAAACAACCACAATGGTAGTAAATTTTCAAAGGGATGTAACATGATGTATTAGAATTCCTAGACTAGCCATATTGGTGGCACACAAGAGAGTGTTTTGAAAAACTAGGTGCTGACACCGAAGAAAAATATTTTTCAGAAACATGTTCCTAGGTCAGACGCCACTCACCAGATAGGGAACCCTTATGAAATCTTACCCCCACCAACTACACCCCAAACTCTAATGACTATAAGATGACCAATCTCCACTGGCCCTAAATCGGACCACAAATAGACCTGAGGTGGTAAGAACCGTAACACCCTTGGGATTTTCCCACATCCCAAAGACATTCTATCTCTAAAAACCACCCAACTACCTCTAACAAACATCGCCTTCCTCGATAAACAAGTAACACTCAAAAATATATGGAAATGGGGATTGAATCATTAGAAACATGGAGAAAATATCTAGAAGGCATATTCAGAACAACCAAATAACACAATCGAAACTGGCATCAAGCCAAAACTCAATAAAAATGAACACGATGATTTCAAAATAATTGGATAAGAAGCCAGATGTATTCAAGAAAAAACAAAAAAATCTTTTCAAAAATCCCATTTAATATAAATTATCAGAAGGTCCACATTTCCAAAAAACATTCAAAATACTGAAACCATTTTTTTAAACCAAATTCCATTCCCAAATTTTCATTTCACTTTTAATTTTAAAAAAAATCACTTCTGGTCCCTTATGAATTGTCACGTGTGCATTCATCCAATCCTGCTTACTTAATCCACATTCAAGTGCCCCCACACACTCTCTGTACATGCCTAGGAACATGTGACCCTCCATAAAGAATGTAAAGGTCTAGGAATATCTTTTCCTTATAAAATATAATCACATACCAAAGAATACAAATCAAAACACTTCCCCTTTTAAAAACCCACATTACCTATTTATAAAAAATTGAGGAATGAAATACCATTATAAAACCATTTTCACTTTAAAAGTCCACATTCAATTTCAACACACACTCACATCAAAGGAAATAAAAATGAAAAAAAATGAATGATAAACCATCATAATGATGAACTTGTGTCTACACCATACCAAGAGACATGGTGGTGAGCCATACCCCATGTATGGCATAACACTAAAAGAACATTGAACTAGGAACATAGACACTACATGTGTCACCACCCCACGTGAGGCCCCAACATAATCCGATTCACCTCTATTGTCATCCAACAATTCGAAACAACCCATGAAAAAAAATAATCAAATCCCTAACAACCCCTAGAGACTTGTGGATCATTGTGACCAAGAGTTTTTGACGCTCTTCTCGCACCTATCTCTCGAGTCATGATAGTCATAATCTCTTTCGACCAGACACCCCACATAACAAGGGCCTCCTCTGATACCATTTTTTATGAACCAGCACGGGTCAACATTTAACCGGTCACCCGAGCTGGTCTACAACATGTCATGAGGGGCGTTACTGATCCTCCTGGGATGGAAACTAGTTCCAGGTATCAAAATTAACATGTCAGGATGATTTTTCCCATAAATAAAAGAAAAGTAAATAAACAAATTCTCATAGTAAAAAAATAAAAACTAGTATCAGATAGAAAATGAATCTGCACATACCTCCTTGTGACCCACTAGGTCACCACCCAACTCAAAACTATGCTCTACCTAAGAGCGATCCTGCACTAACAGAACCTGAAACTAAAATGATAAATTAGTGGTGAGCATCAGAATGCTCATTAGGAAATCATCATAGCGTCCATGTGATACCTTCCCCAAACATTCCATTGGTACCAGTTTGAAATAAATTTATGAAAATATATTTTAATACATTTTATAAATTTAAAACAACAACATGATCTTTTTCCCTCATAATTTTAAAATAAAATTCCAAAAATCTAACAAAAAGTTTTTGTTTTTTTCTTCCAAACCATCTTTTTATAAATCCTTTTTAAAACAGCCACACTTTCACTGTGTTCAAATGAAACCCAAATCTAGGTACATGGAATATAATCCTATAATATGAAGGAAACAACACTAGTAATACATGTAATGGGGAAACATGGTAAATTGTAGGAACTCAGAGGAAGACCAGAACGTACTACACATGTGACTCATCCTTAAGAAATTCACAAATCAATGACGTTATAATTACCTAAAGCCCAACCATTTCCCAAACATGCCTAGTCAAGGGGCCCTATCCCATAGCAATAATAATAATAGAGTACCCCATTTTATGGGCCACTCTCCAGTGCATAATCTAAACTAGTATAACAATAGTTCTCAGTAAGCCTCTGTGTTATGCTAGGATCCAATGTATATTTTATAGGGGGGTTCCATTCCATTCAAACAACAATCCTCATACATACAATCATACACACCACACATACCAGCACTTCCACAGACACCTCAAGGGTTCATCTATAGCCTCAAATTAATTATCATTCAATGAAGTTCCATACCGATGACCCTTTCATATCATGATCAACTAATGAGGCAGAACAACTAACTCAAGGGGGATTTTAATAAAAAACATTTCAAATATGCCAAATGGTCCTCATCCAAGTTTCAAACATAAAACCATATCCATGTAACCATACCAAAAGAGCCAATCGGGGCATTAGATTTAACTATCCAAGGTACATTTACAAAAACTCTTTAAGAAAAACTTTTCCAACAAATAGAGATCCCATATTCACTCTACGCTTTACATTATACCTTTAACTTTAAAATACACACCCTAATATGTTACATTTTCCAAATAAGCATTTATTTAAAATATTTTTTATCAAACTAAGTTGAAACCATGTACAAGATACTCTAAGCTTCCAAACGGGCCTTCAACCCATTGATGAAACAATATCCTTTTAATCAACACCAAACAAGTCATAACTTTCTACACTTTTGAAGTCACCTTATGTCACTTTGAAAACAATTAAACCATTTATCAAAAGAAGGGAGGAAGATGAGAGGAAATAATTAAGTTTAGAAAAATAATTTCAAGGAAGGATCTCTCCAAATGACAAGAGACCATTTCCAACCATTTTGAAGGGAATATACACACATCATCAACTAAAGCATTAAAATATTCAACCAATTTCCAATTTTCATAAAACCACCCATTACATACAAATATTTTTTCATAGCAACATTTCTAATAATGAAAACCACCCAAGATATATATGAATATTATTTTAAAGAAGATGACGATTATTCAAAACCAAAAAAGAAAGGCATTTACATGTGCATAAAAAAAGAATCCAAAAACCTTATTATGATCAATTAAAAAAACAATAAATTACTACTACAAATTAATTAAGCATGAAATATAAGTGTGAAACATGTTTTATAAATTTAATAACAAAACTCAAGAACCACATGAATTGAAATTGGGAGTAAAGGGAATAGAAATACTTACCTCAATGAATGGACAAGTCAAAGCTTTCTATCTCAAGAAACAACCCTTTCACATGCACAAACCTTCATATAAATATATATAAACCTTTAAGATGAATCATGTGTTCCCCACTCCATGAGGGAACATTCACTCAGAAGATATATATATACATAGATACATACATATACATATACAGATATATATATATATTCATACATGGGGAAAATGCATGTACGCACCTAGAATTCATCTCAATAGCCTACAATAATTCTGGACAACCAAATTTTAGCGTGATAAGGACCAACACATGCCCCAAAAAAAGTTTCAGGGACTCACATAAACCAAAAGTACCTGAATAATGTGCGAAAAAAGTGGATAAAGAAGCTTACCGCAGACGATGGTGGAAACCTTGAAAATGCACGACAATGTGAGATTGCATAACAAATAAATATTTTCACTAAAAATAAAATACTAGGGTCTGAAGAAAAATTTATGACACAAAATTATATGTGCGCAACCAGAAAATGATAATTAAACTCACACCTCAAATAGAGTAAATGATTTAAAAATCAGTGAGGGGTTTACGCCGGAGCAACAGGTCGCTAGAAGGGGAGAGTGACGAATAAAAGGAGGTAAGGGCGGGGCTACTGTTCAATACAGGTTGAGTAGAAGGAGGGGGGATGGTGGGGGCATATGCAGTGCCCAAAGGATGGATGGACCAAAACGGAGGTGGGTTGGATGAGACTAGCATTTATAGGGCTCATGGGCCTAGAAGATGGCCGGTGAGGGGGAGGTGGCGCTGCGGGTGGCCAGTGCAAGAAGAGGCGGCGCTATGGGTGGCACGATGGCGAGCAGACAGTGTAGGATAATAGCCTTATGGAATTTCAGGATAGGGATAGACAAGAGGGAGGAGGGTGACCACATTTGGCTGACATAGAAGGGAGGGTAAGAGGGCGCTGCGAGTTCATGAGGGGAAGATCAGTGGGGGGGTTTAACCCATTAGGGTTTCACAAAAAAGAATTAAAACAAAACAAAATAATAACTGAACTCAATAAAAAATATTAATACTAATAATAGAGTAATGATATTTGTAATCATAATAAAACATAATAATAATAATTACAACATAGAAATTCAATAATAAAATTCACAATAATAAATTTGTTCCATTTCATTTTAAATAATAATAATATTCATAAAAATTTAGTAATAAAGATAATGTTATTATCCATCAAAAATAATATTATTTTAAACATCACACAACCAGATTGTCACCCAATAAGAACACACGGTCACCGATAATGGTCCAATATCTGTGCACCGGCCCAAAAACCATCAATAATATCAAACATAAAAAATTTCAATTCGGGACCTGAAACAAAATTGGTCCAAATTACATGAGACCGAGAAAAAAATAAAATAAAAAATGCGTCTAAGGTTGGGGTGTGATAGGTCCCCATTAATTTCTTGAATGATGAATACTCATTGTGTACATCATTAATGATGTGAAAAAATGTTTTTTGCATGTTTTAAAATTTTCATCACTTCACTCCCAAATTACAAATTCATGAAAAAAACCATAACTTAGTACATTATCTAGTAAAACATGATTAGATATTACATTAAATTACCCAAAATGTGTATATAAATTTGTCTTATTAAATTATGACACACTTAAGAAATTACTTATCGTTAATAAAAAACACCTCAATAGGGATTCCAAATGATTTTTAAAAAAAACTTAACTTAAAACCGAGAAAATAAAACTAAGAGTAGGTTGATGAATTATGTACTCCAAGATCGATCCTTTAGATTCAATTAGTCATGCCTCATTTTTTCAGTTCTTCATTAGTATTCCTAGATCATTTGATTAAAATTTTAAAATTATTCCTTAAATTCTATGCCCATTTTTCATTTAACCTCACAATATGTTTTGTATCATAAATAAATGTAAAATAAAATAAGATTTAGGATCATACCCTGAATACTTGTTCCTAACAATAGGCTTCCATTGGTTATAACATTTCATCTTTATAAGGAAAAATAAAAAATCAATCATGATGGGTCATCAATAAGGTTCAAATGAATCTAAGGCTGGGGTGAAGGTGGGAATGTGATAAAAAATGAGCTCATAGATAAGGGTAATATCTAAATTAAAATTCATGAAAATCATGAACAATGCACTGAGGTAACTAATCCCAAAATAAAATGTTTCTATACTGCCAAAAACTCATAGTGGTTCCATGAATGTCTTTAAACAGAATCAACAATGTACCAATTTTATTTATTATTCATTTTATTAATTTTTTGAAAATCATGTCTAGGATAGGTATCATATCCATCACCCAACTACATATGATCAATTATAGGATTCATCTTTCTTGTAATATCGATTATTGACTTCCTAATACACAACCTAGCATATTTATTTTTTAGATATTTGATTTTTTTCAATGTTAAATTCTATGTGTAGCAAAATTAAAAATTTTGTCATGGACCACATCATATCAATATAGTGACAATGTCACTATATGTATCCTAAAAAGTTAACATCCCTTGTACATCAGTAGTGAAAGTTCCACCGCAGTTATTCCAAGAAAAATCAAGCATCATACTAAGAGCATTATGGTAAGGTATAATAGGCTTAAAAAATCCATCCTCACAAGGTCATGCATGGATACAATGGGAATGATTAAGAAGTATGTATTGGTGGGTATTTGGAGTATATGGGTCACAAAGATTTACCTAATCATTTTAAAATTTTATTTGTTCAATCATATCATCAATAAGATCTGAATTCAAGATATGATAGGTTTATATGTATCAAATATATCTCCAAACATATGCTCATAAAAGAATATGAAAGTGAAAGCCTAGAATATTCTTTGGAATGGTAGTATAAAAATAATTTAGTATCATCCATCTAATATTATTCAGAAGTATGTCAATCAAAAGTAATTTCAAGAGTCTATAATTATAGTTAATGTATATAACTCAATAATAATGAACAAATAGTAATATAAATGGATAACAATAATATCTGACATAACATTGACTATTATTTAAATGGGTATAATGATATTTTCAGTTTAAAGCATGCTTTAATTGAAAAATTAATCAATGGATAGGGAAAGAAAGTAATAATTCATGTGTTTCTAAAATTAAGATCATGAAATACCCCCAGACTTAAAATGAGAAAGTTTCTTCATCACACTAAAAACAATAACAGTAGAGATAACAATAGAATCATACATAGAAATGAAATTTTATTTTATATTTTTATATTATAGACTTTAGATATCCCTATAGTGAATGTAATTCCATGGGAAACATGGTGGAGGGGGATTATAAATTGGGATACATAAATTAATTGTTAAAAAAATACCTTCATAAGATAAATATTAGTTAGTTGGGGTTAATGAATTTGTAAAAAGATAAATATGAAAGTGCATATTGTTGATCGTAAGGAATAATAGCTCTGAAAAATATAAGAAGGTGAGTATAGTGATGTTTGAGATTATATATGAAAAAAATTATAGTAAATGTAAAAAATATATCCAAAGAACAAAAAAACTAAAGAAAACAAAAAAATACAGGCAACCACTCATAATGAAAAAAATAACATCTTCATCTAGATGGATAGAAAAAGAAATTAGTCAGTGTCTTCATTATATTCAGAGGTCAGCTGTCTCCTTTTAGAACTGGTTGTAGTATTGTAAAGATCACATGGATGGTTAGTGGGATTAACCACCATAAGATGGTATTGACCATGAATCTCATGTTGTGGGAGTAATTTCCATGATCTTCCTAAAGGAGGCTTATACTATAAACATATCTATAGATCAAGCTCCTCAACCAATTTATATAGGTCAAAAACATGATGATATAACTCATGTGGTATGTTAAATGATGAAAAAAGGATCATTAGTGACTATAAATCATATAAGTAATCTAGAAACAACTAACGTAATGCGGTAGTGAAATGAAAATGAACCAGTAATTAGTAAACCTAAAAAACTATATCCCATATATATATATATATATATGTAAAAAACCATACATCAGGGAGTAAATAAACAAAATGATATAAAAAACAAACCATATACTACATATATGAGGGGAAGGAACACATAAAAGACTAAGATCCATGGGTATTCTCATTGGTATCTGTATTAATAGTCCCATATTCAATACTAGCACACTGAATTAGGTATCCCAAATCAATCTCATTGATAGTGGAAGGGGTTGTTGGATCAACCACCATAAAAGATTCAGTGGTGCTGGAAATTGGATCAGTTGATGAAGGAGGAAGTAAGGTGTCAATCCATACTGAGGCTATATATCTAGTTGTTAGAGTGATTATAAGCACCTCAAATGTATTCTGTATGGATTTCCACTTTCCCTATCAGTATTGTCTATAAGATACTTCTACAAATTATTACAATCAGTGAGCTTAGAAGGAAGATCATACAGGGATGAGGTGGTGTGGGAAATGATGTAGATGCGGGAGAAATAGGTGGTGGTGGGTGGGAATATAATGGTATTGGTGAAGGGGGTGTATTGGTGAAGTGATATGGGTAGGTGAATGGGATATATATATATATATATATATATATATATACGTTGAGAAATCTTTCTCTTATTCTATATGATTGATTTGATAAATGGAAGGATGTCTCTGGGAAATGGTGGGGTGGGGGAAGATGTTGTAAGGGTAGTGGTGTGTATCTTAAAAAGGGGTAGGATCTACCATTCTACTTGGTATAGAGGTGGAGGTGGGGGTGGTAGAGCTTTTTGTATAGTCATGTGATGTTGGGTCAGTTGTATGCTAGAAAGATGATTTTTAACTCCAAAAAAATATCCCACCACCAACCAGTAGATACTTTTAATGTTAATAAGAAGCCCCATTTTTAGGATATAATTGAGGACGATACTCCCCATCTAACTGAGGGAGGTTTGACGTAGAGTAGCATTAAATATGATGAAGTTCCCAACAAAATGCATAATGAAGAAGACCCCCATATGAAAACCGTAGGTACTCTTCACTATGGTTAGGTAGAGAATGCCAAAATGCTCGACATATTGATGGATATGCTACCCATGGATGAAGAAATAATAATAAACTCAATCTGGATCTCACACTTTTGAGAATCACCTTGTCCCATCCATGCATGAGATAACATTCAATGAAGGGTCTAAAGGGAATCACCTCAGATCTTTGTGATCTTCATGGTGTGAGGTTTATAAAGGTTCTACAGATCTCTGGACATCCTCACACAATGATTTTCATCTTCATACTTGTTTGGCTCGATCTGGAGTGTTGGGAAGACTGGGTAGGCAATGAAGTCAGTAGAGTAAATGCATAGGTTAACACCAAAGAATCCAAAGATGATCTCCCATGGCCGACCTCTGAGTCTAAATCTGAAAAATTAGATTAACATCTCAAAATGTGACTAGGAACTCAAGGAAGATCTCCCTAAATGTATTTTCATACACCCAAGTAATGGTAGATAGGTGAATCCAACTGATGTGGTCATGGACCTCTTGGTGAATCTGAATCCTCTCAAAAATGGAGAGGTCTATGGATTTGTTGGTTCACATGGTATTCTCTTGGATATAGATGAATCTAACCTGGTGATTAGGTATCAAGAAGTGAAGGCTTTGATAGAGGTGCACATGTTCAGTTCACCAAGACCCACTAGATGAATATTGAGAGTCCTTAGAAGATAATGTCGAGGCTGATGTGGATCTTTAAGTGGAGGTGGGGGGATTTTCAGGTAGTAGTGGATGTGTTCTATCTCTTGGTTATAAGAGGTGTTTCACCATGCTCATGTAGAAAGTTGGTAGGAGAAGTGCGGGTGGTTTTGGTGTAGTTCATGTTGGATTGGAAGAGGAAATGGGGCTTCGGTGGAGTTGGTGATGATGGACTAAGAGGAGATGATAAGAGGAGGGTTGAATGAGACATGTGTTGAGGAAGGAGGATGGATGCTTGGTGAGGGAGGGGGATAGGTGGTAGAGAGAATAGGTGTTGTGTATACATCAGGATAAGGAGGGTGAGGGGGGGGGGGTTCTATGAACCCAACATTTACATCATTTCAAAGCTCCCCAAAAGTTACATGCGACATATTTTATAGATGATCCGTAATGCCCTATTTTTTTGTTTTTTCCAAAAACACATACATTTACATATCATGTATAGGTTTTAGGGAATGTATTTTGACTTTTGTTCAACCTTTAATAATAGGTACTTTTGACTAGATTCTATAAATGATTTACCTTATTAATGACTAAAATAACTTATTTTAACCTATCATACCTTCCCTATATTTCCTCCCATTCAATGGTTTATTTAACATCGAGAGATGGAATCTTTCCAGTTCAGTTGAATTTGAGTCTACCAACAAACCCCTCATGGAATAGGTCATGGTATATCATTAACCCATTATCATTAACCTTGAATGGTTGTTCTTTACCTTTCTGAACCTCAAAAGATCCATAAAGGAAAACCTTAGTGAATTGGTATGGTTACTTCCATCAAGATGTCAACATAACAAGGAATTATTTTAATTGAGAATTTAATAACCGAACATTATCCCGCTATGTAATAATTGGATGCACGATTCTTCAGTCGTGCCATTTTTTTCCACTATATATAAATTCAGGCATTCTCATAGTCATATTTTCTGATTTCTTCTTACTCATATATATTTAGAATTCTAACTTCACTGTATTTTTAAGCATCCGTGATCATTTTTTTATTACCCAATTTGAGAAGTTCTCTAACTCCACTGGTAAATGGGATTGATTTCCATACACTAGTTAGAATAGAGTAGTATCGATCGGTGTCTTGTATACTTCATTATACATCCAACGTGTGTCATATAGTTTGATACTCTAGTTTTTTATATGTGTGTTGAATGACTTCTCTAGGATTTATTTAATTTCTTTATTTGAAAATTCAACTTTTCCACTTGTTTTTAGGTGTTAGGGAGTTCCCATGTTATTTTTAATTCCAAAATTTTGAAGAAATCATTTGAAAAAATTATTGGTAAAATTCATTCATTGATTAATACTGATTAATCAGGAGAATGGAAATCTTAACAAGATATTTTTATTTAGAATGTTATGGACTATTTTTTATGACATGAGTTGTTTTCTCATCTGCTATCCGTTTTGAGACATATTCAATACTAACTAGAATAAAAAAATTCCCATGACAGTTAGGGAATGCTCTCATGAAATAAATCCCCCATATATCAATGATTTTGACTTCTATGCCAAGATTTTGGGGTATTTCATTTCTTTTACCTATAGTTCCTTTCCATTGTCACCAATAAAAAAACTTACAAAAGTTACTGGAATAATAATGAATAATGGGTTAGAATAAACTACTTTGAAGGAATTTTTACATGTTAGGTTTTGGTTCGTGATTCCCTCCTGCATATGTGAAATAGTTCCAGCCATTTCCCTTTCTTCTCCTTCTCGTGTTCCCATGTTTCATCCAGAATCTGACCATGTTGCCATAAAATCCACACTAGACCAATGAATTTTCCTTGCAATACATTCTTTTTACTATCCAAAATCTATAATAGGATATTTATCAAGGACGTATCCAACTCTAGATCAACGTGATCCCATCTGATCACATGGTGAGGATCAGGATGATACTTTTTCAAATAAGATACATTGAACACATTTTGCGCCGAACTGAAACATGGTTGTAATGGAAACCAATATGCCACCTCTCCAACCCATTTAAATATCTCAAAAGGGCCAATGTATCCAAGAGATAACATTCCCTGCTACCTGAAATGACGATGACCGAGCCTAGTAGATATCCTTAAGAAAACATGATCACCCAGAGCAAATGATAATGGTCTTCAAAGGTGATCTGCAAAAGATTTCTAATGAATCTGAGATGTCTCTATCCTCTTTCTAATAAACATGATCTTCTCCATTGTTTCTTGGACAAGGGTCAACCCAAACAGTGAATTCTAACCAGTTTCCCCCCAACACAGTAGATAATTACATGGAATCCATTACTGTGCTTCAAACAGACCCATGTGTATTGAGGAATGATAGATGTTATTGTATGAGAACTCCACTAAGGGTATTTTCTTCTCCCATGATCCAAAAAAATCCATTTCACAAGACCTCAACATATCTTCTAACTTTTATATCGTCTGCTTGGATTTCCCATCCATCTGAGGATGATACGTTGTGATCATAGTCAACTGAGTCCTAATGGATTCTTATACGGATTTCCAGAAACAAGACGTGAACCTCAGATCTCTGTCTAATACAATTTACATTGGTACTCCATGTCTCTTTTGCACTTCTCAAATACTGATTTTTGATAGATCCTCCCATGAATGAGTTCCAAAAATAGGAATCAAATGAGACTTCTTGGTAAGTCGATCCACTATCACCAAAATGAAATTATGTTTTGGAACGTTCTTGCAAGACCAATAACAAAATCCATCAATATCTACTCCGATTTACACACTGGGATATGTAAATATTGCAACATTACCTCTAGTCTTAGATTCTCTGATTTAACCTGCTGACAAGTTAATCACCATGACATGAACATGGCCACCTTCATTTTCATGCCGATCCACCAAAACAATACCTTCAACACCTTATGAATCTTCCTTATTCCTAGATGTACAACCCAACTCGAATGGTGGTAGCATGAATTAGTTGTTCCAGACAATGCATAGGTACAACCATCTGATCCCTAGAACACAAAACTGAACTCCCATAATGTTTCCAATTTTAAATAGTCTCCCCACCATTGAGTTTTAAACTCATAACTAGACATTATGTATCATCTGTTTATTCCTCTTTCATCATATATTCAAATAAAGAACAAGTGTAGCTGAAAAGGAAACCACAACATCCCCTCGGTCATTACATTCTATATGCATTTCGGCTTAGACCGACATAAAATTCCATTCTCTAATGCTTCTTTTGCTAACTGGGCATATGACATTCAGTTCAATTCATCTGCCACTAAATTTTATTTACATAGTGTATATATCATGTAAAAGTTAAACATTTTGAGCTACACTATCCATATCCTTTTATTTATATTCAAGTATCGCTGTGAGGAAATGTGTTTCATGATTTTGTGGTATGTGAGACATTAAATTTCTCTCCAAAGAGATAATGTTTCCATGTTTCCAAATCATGGATGACTACAGGTGACTCCAAATCGTGTGTTGGGTAATTATTTTCAGGTATCCTCAACTATCTTGAACCATAAGAAATGACATGGTCTCCTTCCATGATAACACAACCGAACCCTGATCCCGAAGCATCACAGTAGACCACATACCGCTGTCTTGATTTTGAAAAAATCAAGATATCTGCCGATGTAAGATGAACTTTTAGTTCCAGGAAAGACTTCTATAATTCCTATGTCCATTGGAATGGAACATTCTTCTTTTTCAGAGCTATCATTGGTGAATCTAGTCATGATAATTGATGCAAAAAACATCGATAATAACCAGCTAGACCAAGAAAAATTTGTATCTCAAAGACATTCTTCGATGGTTGACACCAGTTAACAACGTCTATCTTTTCAGGATCAACAAAAATGACTTTTTCAGAAATTTCATGTCCAAGAAAACGTACTTCCTGTATCCAAAAATCACACATTGATATTTTGGGATAAAAATGATATTCTCTAGAGATTTTTAATTCTATTTCCATGTGTTCTTCATGGACATACCATATCTTTCAAAACACCAAGATGTCATCAAAAAACACAACATCAAAAGAATTAAGATATTTTTTAAATATCTAATTCATCAAATCCATGAAGACCACTGGTGAATTAATTAGACTGAAAGGCATGACTAGATATACATAGTGTCCATATTTTATTTTGATAGCTGTATTTGGAATATCCTCCATCCAAAATCGCAATTGATGAAATCCTGATCGCAATGAAATCTTAAATAACCACAGAGAACCTCTTAATTTATCAAAAAGGTCATCAATGTGTGGAAGTGGAAATCGGTTCTTTATCATAACTTGGTTAATCTTAAAATAATACACACACATCCAAAGAGTTCCATCCGCCTTCTTCATGAACAAAATGGGTGATTCCCATAGAGACGTGATTGTCTGAATGAATCCCTTGCTTTAGAGTTCCTCCAAATGTACATTCAATTCATGTAACACTATTGGAACCATCCTATAATATAGAAGGGAAAAAGGACTTGTCCTTGGAAGGAGATAAATTATAAACTCCACTTCTCATATAGGTGGTAACCCTAAGATTTTTTTTGAAATACATCTAGAAATTGATCAAAAACTGCTAGAAAACTATTTTCCTCAATCTCTTTAATTGATGCCAATGTAAATTATACCAACTAATAAGAGATCATTAGCACCATCGGTACCAACATAATATTTCACCTTTTTTTACCACCCTCTCTCCTATGAAGAGATTTTAAATGTCATCGTCAGTCATGAAACTCATTGTTCTACTATAATAGTCTATGTGAGAATTAAACATTTTCAAACAACCCATAACTAGGATTACATTATAGACATCCATGTCCAGCATTGAGAAGTCCCATTTCAGCTCAGCTCCATCAATAGTTATAACACATGCTCGTCACAAAAATGCTTGTCAATCTCTTTCACCAAGATTAGTTTGGAGTTTTAAAATAGAAGGAATAATTTCTAACTTTAAACATATAAGTCAAATGCACGATAAGGAATGAAATAATTTGATTCACCAGTATTGAAGAGCACATGCATAAGGATAAGATTCAACAGAATTTTACCTCTCACCATAGATAGTCCAACATGGTCATAAAAAATCTTTTCCTTAACTACATATAATTTCTTCATTTATGCATTGTTCTCCTTGTTTCCTTGATGATATTTCCCATGTTGAGGAGCCATGGTATTTTTATAATCACCATGTCTAGCTCTGCCCTGCTGATGAAACTGGTTTTGTTGTCCTCAACCTGTAGAAGCATACGATGCTTGCAACACATGAGATGTGTCTAAAGCACCCGACCTTGGAGCACTGTGACAATAGCACTGAATATTCCCCATCCCTATATAGTTATGGCATGCTCTATGTTGTTCCGTACACTCTCACTTTATGTGGTCAAGAGAACCACATTGAAAACAACTTTCTTTTCTCTAGGGTCAATGATGAAGGTGCACTGATCCTACTAACTCATTCTAATTCCCACTTCCACCATGGAAATAGGTGTCCATTTTCAACTTAATTATATCATTTGAGTTCCCACCATTCATTGTGGGTATCATCATACATCCTTCCATAGATCCTGAGATATCACGTTTAGCCACAATCACTATATTCACCATCTTTGTATAATCTGTAATACAGAGCATTGAAATCTTCAATCAAATCTCCTACCGTAGCACCAATTTGATGATACATTCCTATAATGATGCACTTGTCGCAATATCTAGTGCAAAACAGACTAAATTCATGAATTTATCTACGTACACTATGATAGAGAGACTCTCTTGTTTCAGACTGAAGATGTTCGTCATTTTTTGTTTCTTAAACATATGAGGATAGAATTTTTTGTTGAATAATTCACCAAATACTCCCATGTAAGGCCTTCATCCAATTTAGCCCGCACTACTAAATCCAACTACTGGAATGCAAGGTCCTTAAGCATATACATCAATAGCTTGAACTTTAGCTCTACAAATGTGCCTATGAAGTCGATGATACGATTCATCCAACATAGTCATACCTCCACCTTCTTGGGTTCAAAGTCACCCTGAAAGTTAGGTGGATTTTATTTCATGAACTAGATGGTATGATCTACATGTCTTTTCTCATTCATCCGGTTTCCAATATCCACATCTTGAAAATCCTAGACAATACTCTAAAGTATCTCTTGGTTCAAATGTAGTTCAGGTAAATCCACATTTTCTAAAGCTTCTTTGGGTTGCTTTCAATGATGGATATCGGGTTCCATTTTATAAACCAATAAAAAACTCAATAAATCCCACTCTTTAGCAACTGATGGATTAGAATTTCAATATTTTTTCACATCAAATGTCACAAAATTATTTTAAAAAACAACCATTTTGTATTTCAACCATTTTTTGGAAACATTCATTTATTCTTTTGAAAAATACAATTTTCAAAATTCATCACATACCCTCTTTTAAAAATCTTTCATTTTAAAAAAAATTATTCATTTTTCGAAAATTTACACATTTCACATAATCATAAATCATTACTCGAAATGAAATATGTAGTCTTTGTGGGAAATCACTGCTATAAAATTAATTTCATGCTCGTATCATTGGATAAACCCATGAAAATGGTATTTTTGTCATTTTAAAAGTTTATCTGAAACACCTATGTTACCAACTCACTATAAAGATGAATTTCAGCATAAAAGGGTTAGTTATGTCCATTAATGCTATACATTTCGAGTTCCGACACTCATAATCCTATCTAATATTTCATCGCAAGAATAGAAAAGAAATAATTTCAACTCCCAGAGCAAGAAAACTGATGACCACTTGGTATATAAGGACAAAATAAGTTGATAAAATTTATAACTTAATGGAAGGACCAGACTGATACAATTTGTTATGACCCGCTCATTCCCATTCGGTTGAGTTCATAATGAGTCATTACTTAGCCTTAAGCGACATCACCAAGATGCCAAAGGCTGGAAATAAATTCCTAAGGGTTTCAAATAAAAGTTGGGGAAGATTTACTCTTTAGGGAATAGACCAATAAAACAACACACCATAACCAAACCATTTACTAAATGATGAAAGAAAAAAATAAGGACAACTAAACAACTTCAAGTATCTTAAAACCATATCAATGTGTACAGCAATAGAAGAACAAAAAGTATCTAAGTACAAAATAGATAAAAAAACAAAAGACTCTCAAGGGACAACAAGACTCTATGATCCACAAGCTCCAAGCTCCACAATCACTTAATATTCCAAATATCATTATGTAGTGCTAAAAAAATGGGAAACGCCACATTTCCCCTGTCTCGGAAGATAGAATCATCAAGGGCACCAAAGTGCCAAAATACGGGTTAGTATAAAACTAAGTAGGTTTTCCCCAATGACTTCCTTACTCATGCCACTAGGATATAAATGTTAGCTACATTATTATAAAACATTTTATATAAAACAAACTTCCAAAAAAGTTTTATAACCAAATATAAAAAAGTTCCAAAAAACAATTTACAACCATGTGAAAACAAAACTCAATGAAAACAACATTCTGAAAGTTATTGTTTTCATAAAAATAAATAATCCCAACATAAAACCAGTTCTTGTTATCATTTGGCATACCAATTCCATAGTTCACCACACACTCACACATGTATGGTTCATTTGACAGCCCCATACTCATGAGAGGTCTCTCGTCCAATTACATTTTGTACCAATGAAACATTCCCCCAATCCAGGGTCACGTCCATTAATACCCCCATGGTACTCGACCCTTATTAAGGTCTCGTTAAGAATGGAATCACCCAACACAATTTAGGCCAAATATTTCCATTTCCAAAGCAAACCACTCCAATAAAACTGAACTTTTATTGGAAACAAAAGAACAACCAATTTATAAGAATCATTTCATTACAATTAAACCTTCTATTTTATTGAAAACATCTAATCCAGTTGTTGTGCCAATAATATAGATAAATATCTCTTCTAAAATCAATATTTTAAAACCAAGAGCAAAATCACTTTACTCAAACACCCAATTTTCCATATTTCCAAACCATCACTCAAAATAGTTTTCAAAAAGTGTTCAAAAAAAATATCAGAATCAATTAACACCAAGAATAAAATATTAAAGCATTCTAATCAGTTCTACTATGTGGATTCAATAAATAATCCTCCAACTTTGACGGTTTTGATGAAAACCCCAACGAACAAAAAACGAACAAGAAAACTGGGTTGATTCTCCAAGAACCCACCTTAGATATCTTCTCCTAGAAAGATCAAGAGAAAAAATGATTATATATTTCATCTAAACACCTATATCTACCCATAAAAGGCATAAATCTAGGAAACCAAAAGAAGAGAAGATGTATATCTAAGTAGATCTATGAAACTGATCAAGAACGAAGACGAATAATCACATACCTCAGGAATCTGGACTCGATTCATATAGGAAAGCATTTAGATTTACTCCAAAACTCTTGGGAAAGGTTATCTTACCTTCAAGGAAGAGAAATCACGAGTTATTGATGCTTAGTAGAAAAATAATCCACTTAGTGGCAAAAACATGTGAGATCCAATTCATTAGGATATAACTTAAACCATCTGCACGATTAGTTCGCATGATTAGAAAACTATGCGCTAACCTTGCACTATTTACTACCTAGTTAGACCCTCACACGACATCCTCACCCAGTCTCTCTAACTATTCTCCAACCATGCTGGAGCTACTGTCTCAAGAGGACCTTTGCGCACGGTTTGGCCGCATAGTTAACCAAACCGTGCGTCGCCTGTGCAACTTCCATTTTTTCCCAAAACCACATCAAATGTTCTCCCAACTATCCCTTCCATCACCCTAACACTCTATAACCATAAAAAGAATCAATTAAGGGTTACATACCAGAAATCAGGGGTACTAAATATGACATATCACATCAACTTGAAGTCCCTATCCCAATATGGGGAAATGATGATAGGAGTAACACCAAGAATTTGTTCAGGGTATTGAATTCCCATCGACACGCTTCAGTGAAACCAAAAAGTGTTTCATTTGAAAATATATGCATCAAGGGGTGGGATACTTCTAAAAAATTATTTTAAGACGTGGTGGTATAATCCAACATGGCCATGATATCTTATTATTACATTTACTAATGCAACATTAGGTAATTCATTTAATAATTTAATTTTATCGTGATCTACTGACATGAATTTATTTGAGATTTTCTGTCTGTGTAATATGAATCCTTGTAATATGATGGAAAATTTCACTAGTTTAATACCAGTAATTGTTGTCTATAGTGTTGTAATAGGAGGTCTAAATTTTTCAAGTACGCCTTAGAGTAGATTATATAAATTGAGAAATATTCCATAAATATTTTTAAAAACTCTTTTTTAGGTTAGGAAATATATGTTTCATTCACCATTGAAAATTAAATTGTTTATTAACCATACAAAAAAATATGTAACTAGGTGAAATATCTAAAGGATGAAGCGAACGTTGTTTTGGAGTTTTCATCTGGATCGACTTCAATTTGATTGTATCCTGAATAACAATCTATGCAATTTTATAATTCATTACCTTCATGCATTTACACCATTTTATCGATAAATGTTAATTGTAAATGATATTTTATGTCTTCTTTATTCAGGTTCCAATAATCAACACAAAATCCCCATCTAGTGATGGTACGAGTTGAGATTAAATCATCTTTATTTTTTTCAAAAGGGTTAGACCACAATTTTTTGGGATGACATATAGTTGACTCACTCATTTTATATCATATATTGAAAATATTATTCTATAATATATATGTTTCATCACTTTTTATTAACTACTTCATTCATTGGTGGTGTGAGTCTCTATTGGGGGTGGAATTTGGATTTATAACCTCATTTCTAAAATATCATAGGGGTTATGATTTTGGGGTTGATATCATTAATGTTATAAAATCCCCAATTTATTGAGTTATTGTGCCTTCTTAAGTGTTAAATCAAATTTTCCTATTTTTGTTGGGTCAACACGAAGATAATAATGGCTAAATGTGATGCTACAGTATCTACGAATGAGTACCTATTTGAGATAAGTAGAGTTTTTAGTTCCAACGATGGTGGATTGATGACTGAGAGTATGAATATTAGAATTATTTCCCTTATCAATAGTTCCATGTAATTTTCATTCTCATGATCATTGCCTTAAAAATTCATCAGGGGAAAATATCTCTCTGTCATCCTCTCTGTTAATAAAATCATTTCTATCATCATTAATAAATATGTTGTGATAGTAAAAAGTGTCATCTTTTTTTTCTTGGAAGAATTAACTAAATTGAATACTACTTGTTTGTCTCCAACTATGAATTTCATTCACGTTTGATTTAAATTAATCAGTGTCTTCACAGTGAAAATAAATTGGTGTCCTAATATATTGTAAACTTCTCCTTCTTCTTCCAAGTCTATGATGAGAAAATACACATGGAAGACGAATTTTTTGACATAAACTAAGACATACTCAAGAAGTCCCCATGAGTACATTAAAAATATACCATCCAGTAGTAATTAAATTATTGGTGGATTGTATTTTTTAGTGCAAGTTTTTAAAATATTCTTATTGAAATGTGATTGGTTCTCTTACCTAGATCACACAATTATCTTGTGATGTTTCATTCCCCTATAGTACACAGAATTGAGATTCTACCAGGGTCTCACGTATTAGGGGTAAGAGTCCACCGAATGAAAATAACTCAATCTTAATTTAATGGAATTACTTATATTTTTTTGTATCATCCTTTTGATGGAAATCAGTTATTTTAAGAATTTTTAATTCATAGGAATCTAAGAAATGGATTCAGCAAGGTGTTTGTCGATTTTTATTTTCATAAACATCCCTGAATGTTATTATATTAACCTTAAATATTACCTTTAATAATATTATTTCAAGAACAAAAGAGGGGTTTTATAATATGGATTTACCATATTAACTTATTCCTTTTTAGTCTGATTTCAGTAGCTTCTGATTCTATACTTTTTTTTAACCATATTCCTTTTGTATATTGGTGGTGTCCTCACTAATTACTATTGAATATTTCATAGAATATTTAGGACTATTTTTTAACCCTTTAATGGTTCCTTAAATATTATAATTTTTTCACTCATAAGAACCACTACCTTTTCCTCTTCATTTGGGTGAATCTTAGTGGTACCAGATAAAGTACATGTTTGTCGATCTGATAAAGACTTTTAGATTTGACCAATTGGATGGAAAAGATTTTTTATTGAGTTAATTTGGTTATGCATATTTATATTTTGGTTAGTAATTATTTTATATGATTTTTGAACAAATAAAAAGTGAATGTTTTAAATATTAGACTGTAGAGGTAGGGATTCGTATCGTGGTCCTAGTGGAGGTGGCATGAATTGCTACTAAACTCTAGAGGGGAAGGGTTGCTGAGTTATTTTTTATTGGGGTTTAGGATCTATATTTTAAAGAGGAAAACCAGGTGTTACTTGATTTCATTGAGTTAATTGAACACTTTTCTATCGATAGTACTGTTTATTAGGTTGTTTTTGTGGATACTGAGCCATTATCTGCAGGTAGTATTGCTACTATTGGCATTGCTGAGGCTGTTGGAATCATTGGAATTTTTTATTGTAATTTAAATAATTACAATCATTGTCTTTATGTTATTATATCTCTCCCCAATAGTTATGGTATGTGTGTGGGTCTCTATAAATATCTCATGTACATATTTACATCATAAGATAAGGAGGGGGCAGTAGTTCAACATGTAAATGAAATGGCTCATGTTTTTTTGGTGAGAGCCTCTACGTGGGTTGCGAGGTGGGCACTAACCTCCAAATGATGTATTCCATGTCAATGAAGTCCTAGATCTACATTAAAAACCTTGGCATTATGGAAGATCTCATTTATATTATCTCAACCAACTTTCAATGTTTTAAGCATTAATCCTCCATTGGTAGTGGTATCCACTATAGTTCATGTACTAGGTTAGAGTCCCTGATAGAACGTTTGGATATAAAGATACACCTAAAGTCGGTGATTTGGTAGTATTCTAGTGATCCTCTTAAAATGATCATAGGCTTCCCTATCTATCTCACCATCAATCATGGAGATGTTCTAGATGTTATTTAAGAGCTTCTAAGACCTTATTGGTGGCGATTACTTATTTAGAAAATTCATGGTAAGGTCATCCCAAATATTGATCGACACAAGAGATTAATTTTTTATCCAATCCATGAATAATACATGAAAGGTTAATAGAAAGACTCATTGTCTAATTACATCAGATGAAATTCAATATTTGTGAAGGTATCACAAACCTCTAAAAATTATGAAATATGCTTATTGGGGTTTATCTTTGAATCCCACTAAAGTGACCCATGTTCTAGGTCATGTGGATTATTATAGGTTTTGTCTCAAAATTATATTCCTTTATAGGAGGGTGTAGAATTATAGGTTCAACACAAAATATGGATGATAAGGCGTAATCCATAATGGTGCACTCTTGAAGTGTGGGAACTCTCCATATTTGACTAGTGGCACATTTTTTATTTTTTGTTGGTTGAGATGTATAGGATTGATGGAATCATCCATTGTAGAGAGGAAGTGTGAAGCTAAAGGACAATCAACGACAGGATCAAATGGAAGTAGTTCTCGATAATCAATTCCATTTTAATGAGTTAGAGGGCCTGAAAACATTCAATATCCAAGAAGGATAAGATTTTAGTTTTAGTAAGTCACCAAAAGAATTATAAAAGAAGATTTAAAGGAAAAAAGATGAAAGGGGGAAGGGTTGCAGAAATCGTAGGTACAATCTGAAGGGTTTTTTTCTTAAGAAATAGGAGATCCCTAACAACATCCTGAAAATATGATGTGCCAAATAGGCATTGTTGATTCCTCTAGGTAGGATCACATTAACAGTTTATTATTCCCAAACTAAAAATACCACAAAAGAATTGTAAAGCGATATTGTGGGTCAAACCCACTGGGAAAAATAGAAGAAAAAAACTAGTGATTCAAACCCTAGGGAATTATTCCTCACATTCACTCTTAATTTTTTTTATGTAGAACTATGTATTTTGGATTTAAATTTTATAAAAAGGGATCATGTTCAATTTCAGGGCATTAGTGAAAAGAGAATCATAAATATTTCTTGGGATAGTTCTATAAATTAGGCTATGAAGTGGCGTAAGGGTCACAATTTGGTAATTGTAAACCAATTGGATGTACTTATGCTACAAATATACCTTAATATGTGTATCTATACAAAAATAGATTCATTACAATTATCTTTTATGAATAAAGAATCAAATGATAATAGGAATAGCCTTCTCAACTTTAGTTATGTCAGGTTTATTCAATTCCACCTCCCACGGTTATGTATATGAAATAGAATATGAAATTTTTTAACCTAATTACCAGAACGCGGGTTAGAAAGGTTCAATTGATAGATTCATTTGGCATAGAGAAATCCGTAGTCTCAGCCCCAAATCCTAAATGGATTATTCACACATGACAGTGTTCCTTAAATTAAAAGGAATAAAAAAAATGGTCAATATAATAATTAAATAGTTAAAAATAAGAAATATATAGTCATAATCATGTATAGGTTAATTAAAAAATTACTATGAATGAAGAACCAATGATGAAATGTTGTAATAATTGACGTTGGACATCAATTAGTGTGGAAAAAGGCATCACAATAGAAACAGAATTGAAATTGTTGAATAAAAGATGTTGAATAGAGAACAATGTAAACGGATTTAATAGTATTAGTAAAAGAATGAATTATAAATACTTTTTGAATTAAAAAATGATAAATAATGAAATAATTATTGAAACTTATATAGGTCCCAATGCTTTGTCTATGACGGAATTTCCAAATTACTTAAAGACATGAAAGATACACAATGTGTAAAGAATTCACATTGTGTATTCACATTAAGTGAATTATGTCTAAACTTTTACATGATGTGAATGATTTATATGTAATGTTAAATATATCCACAATCTCATATATGGATATTGATTTTTGAGAATTTCTTGGGCTATATCGTCAAATGGATGGGATGTTGAACTATTTCATGTTATGTAAACTCTACACACCATATATGTCATCCATGTCTTGTACTTATATACTTTTTTTAATATCAATATGAATTAGACTCTTAAAACCACTCAACTTGTAATTTAGTTACACATCATGTAAATTATCCACGTCGAGAAATTTATCATCAGTTGGACTTAGGTCCACATGGATGTCATGAATGAGAAATAAACATCATGTACATTGTTTATGGCATGTAAAACCTATTTTTTCTATATTTCCATCATTTCATCCTTTGAGTCCAAAATTCCAAAAGTTTATGAAAACAGACCAAAACCCAGTGCATTATCATGTAAAGAATGATTAAGACATTAAAAAATGTATCCAAAATGTGTATATAAATTCGGATTATCATTGTATCATTTTAGAATATTATTCTAAGTATCGTTAATAGTGACAAAAGATATTTCTGAGAAGAATAATATCTTATATTATCATGTACACTAGTTCTCATAATATTTATTGTCATTATATCTTCTATGATATTCTGTTGTTTATTTTTAATAAAAGACAGTTTATTATTTTCTGGTTGTTTCTAGTATTCTATAGTAAGTTAAAGGTCATTCACATTCCAAGAGCTATACTTGTAATAAAAGTATATTTTTGTGTGATTGGTACAATAACCACCATACATTAGAGATATAATCATCATTAAAGAGGAAAACCACATTAATAAATGTGTTATGATCCACATTTTTATTTAGAACTCTTTGTTTAATAATAAAACTACTAAATAAGTATAAGGTAATATACAGTTTTGAAAAAGAATATTAAGTATTGATCTATCCCCATATTAGTGATTATCATCGTCTGTTTGATTCTATTCACATAGAAGGTAATTTTTCCCTAACTAAAAACAACCATCACTATTTAGACTTTGATCTAAATCTATATCCAAAATAAATAATATACATGTAGCACAAAATTCCATCCTCCTTACCAAAAGGTATGTTAGGATTATTAAATACATATCTAAAATAGTGAACACAACTACTATATTAAATAAACATGCAATGAAACAAGCACATACCCCAGTGTTATCATTTCATATACCTGACTCATATCATCAATATTTTCAACCTAATGATTCTATGTTCATCAGTATAATAAACTACTGACTATGTATATGATAAATTTTGGACACATAACAATACAATGAATCACTTTTTATTTTTGTATACCTCAAATAATGTCACTTCACTAGAAAATATATCTTCATATTCCATTGATATGTTGTTCTTACAATTCATATCATCAAAACACCTACCCATGTTTGTTATAAAAAAGGTGACCACATTTTTTGGTGTCACACCTCCCTTGGGATAGATTACAGCCTCAAAATCTATTATAGATATAATCACAAGAACTCCTATATATGACTAAACTCGACTTATAATGATCCTGAGATGGAAAAATCACCACTAGTCTCTCCAACTTTGTCAATAGACTTTATCCAATGAAGGTAAAAAATACACAAATCAAATTTCATGTTTTTTAATTAAATATATATATGGGATGTTATGTTCCATCACCTAATTTTAGGATCTTATCAATAGTGGTATCGCTATGCCATCAAAAATACCCCTCTTTAGGGTGACAATTATCATTAGGTACCCTCATACTAGACTACTCACTGGATGATATCTATCACATCCATTTGTACATAGATGATTCTACCCTTATAATTAATACATCTTATTGATCACTTATAGCAATGAAAAAGGGTAGTAATAGGAAAATTTTCTTGTTAACTTTTACAACCTACTACATAAGGGCCTCAATCACTAGGGAATAACTCTATCTGACCAACCCGCTCTCATGTAAGATATCAAATATATATTGTGTTAATATCATAAATTACTAAAAAATAATAATGTATTCAAATTTCTAGGGTAGTAATATAGAGTTATTACATTAATATATATATGAAATATCTATATAATTTATCATAGACACTAAATAATCAAAACATATATCATAGTCATGGAGACTAATCACAATCATGAACACAAAATTAATGTGAATCCCATATACTTATATTATGAAGTAACATTTTACTTTTTCTAGACTAATACAAGAAGACAGTAATAAATCTATAACACTCAAAAGATCATAAATTTAATAATTAAACAAAAAAATACAACAGATAAACCCCAAATCAATAATTCCAACACCTTGGTAACTTCTATTTCAGCTCATATAGTTATTTTCCTAGTATAATACACAACATAAATCCCAAATGTTTTTCATTCCTCTCTCAATATACCATATGTCAAATAGTAATACAAAGAAAAATAGGGATCCACTACCACATTATTTCATCCCTAACTAAGTTCACCTTCACTATGACTGAACCAAATTTCATAATCCTAAATTTTTCCTCCCTATATTTGAGAGGTTATCAGTTAGTTGAGATGGTTGTTGTATAATTTGGGGAGGAAATACCATCTCAAGTAGAAGTATCATTAAATTAATAGTAGAATATATATAACCAATGAACATCACATAAAATATGAATAATAAGACACTACATATATATTCTATTAGTAAGTAATTAAAAAAACACATGCTATTAAAAAATTACAAGAATGACAGAATATAATATATAAAATAAGGTCACTTGTAAAAAATTCATGATGAGGATATTCAAAATAAAAAAAGGTAAAGGGAACTACAACAAAATTGGGTCTTGATTCCCAAATCGGTCTCATCTCCTAACTCAATTTGATCTACAAAACTCAAATATCCAATAAATATCTATTTCCCATACCTGTTCATAAAACCAACAAGTCTTCTTGCATACCAGGGCACCCAAGGATGATGTGAGTATAAATAAATCGGATACCAACACTAACATACCTAAAAATATACTGTATATGAAGATGAATTAATAGTATGATTTTCTTATATGGAAAATATATATTAGAAAAATAATAGTAATAAAATATTAATACCACAGGTAACACAAAACCACCTAGGTATAACAATACCTCATTGTCTAGTGTGGGGGTGTATCTAAAAATGTCACAATAAATATTAAGCCCGATAGCGTAGTATGTTCCTATTAATATAATGTCTCAACTAAAATTATCATAAAAACCATATGAAAATACATGTCTATTGGGACAAGTGACCTCTGCCTATGTGATATTATCCAAATACTATATCAATCACATCTCTAACAATATAGGTCTAATGGTATGGTTTACCATAGATATTGTAATCCCATCTTAATTATTTCTTGGTCAAACTAAAATGATGTATTGAAAAGGGGTGGAATGCTCCTTTTATGTATTATCATAACCTATAGAAATCATAACCATTATATAACAACACCATATCATGGGAGAGATGATCCATATATATAAGGTATCACCCCAAGGCCAACTCAAACTATTATGATGATCTCAACATTATGAATCTTGAATGAATTTTAACAAAATAATATAAAGGGTAATGTAAGCCTTTATCATTGTTGTCTCGTACAATAGGCATAATGACCTCTGGTCAAGAAAAAAAAGAGAAATGAGAATAATAGAATTTGTATAAGATGATATGATCTCTGAAGGATCATAAACCTTATCATTGTAGTAAGAAGACCATTGGTATGGTAGTGCAGGTCTAGAATGATCTAATCTATCAAGAATCTTGATCCCAACCCACATATATATGAGAAAAAAGATAAATTGTCTCCTAAATAATAGTTATCTATGTTTTATAACAACTCTATCTAGTTAAAAATATATAAAATATCATGTGAGCAGTTGTTTGGATCCATATAGGACTCAAACCTCATGTTTCTCAATAATTGATGTCAACTCATTAAAGTTTTCAATAAAACATGATCACAGAAACCATTTAATATATAAATATCTACTTAAAACTAATAATAATAATAATAATACAAATAGGTATAGTGTCCCCCAACATAATTACATCTCAAGTTGGAATAAATTAAATCATTAGAAATGATAGATAGGAAAACAACACAATGTTTGAATAATGTTCAACCCTATTTATATTTGTTATAGGTAAATCATCACATCCACAACCTATATCCATATTCAAGACCATATTATAACCAATTTTTTTTCTATATGTAAGATGGGGGAAGGAACACTTACCCTATATGCCAGTAATATAATAAAAAGGCTAAAAATGAAACAGTAATATTTTATTACGGTAAAGCCTCAAGATGACAATAACAGAATCATATATCTCCTGCTACAAAGAGGATAATAGAATATATTTATATTCCAAAATTTAATGGATAACCAAAGTGAAAATAACTCTATATTCTAGAGGCTATATTTCCAAATACATTAATTTGACCCCATGGCCTTTGGCGACCAAGGAATCATTCTATACGTAAAGGGAAAATAAACACGGGTCTAATAACACATACTCACTATCATGTGGTGAGGGGGAACAACCCATTTATTATCTTACCCAAATCTCTCTCATTCAAACAACAATATTTTGTCTAAGGAGTAAAAATGAACCTAATCAAGGTCCTTAAGATCATAACATAACTCAGGGAAAATACCTTTGGGTCTCAATGATAATTTAAAAAACACATTAATTCAATATGAATAATCGAAAGACATAAAATCCCAACATAAAATTTGGAGGGTCTATCATGACCCTAGAAATACTTTCCCAACACATATAGTTCAAGGTAAAACAAAATAATTTATTTATTTTGGTCAATCATAATTGGGTTATGAGATAACATATCACAAGTTTCTCGAACAATGTATACACTACAAGAAATGGTTATTTACCACAAACATGAAAGTGGAATTTTAAAATTAATTAATTCTATGAATGTAAATACCCGAAAAATTCAAGGATATTTTTTTTAAAATTCATTGGAATTTTATGAGTTCGCAATTTCTGACGATGCCTGATTTCGAGAATCGGAGTGCTCGGAATGATCCGTCGAAATTTTGTTAAGCTTGAATTAATGTGCGTAAGTATTTTTCCAGAAAAAGTGGAATATATTTCAAACGGTTACTCACATCAGAAATATGAGGGCACTGTTGCCCTCAGGATGGTGGTTTTACCCTAGGTGCGAATTAAGTTTGGTTAGCGCGGGCCTCCTGTGAAAAATCAAAAAACGGCATATCTGTAAATAAAATAATTAAGTAAATTATTTTATTTTTCAAATTCTTCTAACTCAAAAATGGTAGCTCGGATTAGAAATCCGAGAGCACCACTGAAGTCATGAGGGCATGCTTTATTTAAGAAGATACTAAATTTGGCCTGCGCAGGATGGCAGAAAAAGTTAGTTTTTGGCCGCAAATAAAATAATTTAGTGACAATTATTTTATTGTAAAATTCATAACTTCTAAACAGTGAGTCAGATTAAAAATTCGAGAGTACCATTGGGTTCGTCGGGGAGTTTTTCACCTAGGCAGTGCCTAACCTTGACCAGCACGAGTTTAGGGTGACTGATAATAATTTTCCAAACTTTTTTTAGGTACGTTCAGTAAACGTATGTTCGAGATTTTATATCTTTTGAACCAGTGCTCGGAATTAAAATCTGAGGGCACCATTGAACTCTCAACATCGATAATTTCTTAGTGAGAACTTCACTACAGTTGCATTCTGGTGGGTTTGGAAGTTAGTTTTTTGGATATTTATAAAAGAAATTAATAATAAAATAAAGTACAACACTGATTTTATTTTTAAGCTGTCATGTGTTGTGTGGGAAGTTAGTTGGTTAAAAGCTGCACTTGGGAGTCGGTGGTGGGACCACCACACCCTAACATCCCATGGGAGGAAAATTGTGGTGGGGACCACCCGAGCAGCATAACCTCCCATGAGAGGATATGAAGTGGGGTCCACATGTGGGTTAACCCCCCCCCCCCCCATTTAATGGGGAGGGAGAAGAAACCTCTCAACCCCCTATAATATAATTTTTTTTGTGTCGACGTAAAACTATTTTTCATAAACTAATTTTATATGTCGACGTAAAATTAATTGTGTCAATTAATTTTATGGGATGACATAAAAGTAATTGTTGTTAATTAATTTTATTTGTCGATGAGAAATTAATTAATGTAAATTAATTTTAGGGGATGACGTAATATTAATTGATGTCGATTAATTTTATGTGTCGACGAGAAATTAAATGATGTCAATTAAGTTTATGTGTCGATGTGTAATTAATTTCTCTCAATTAATTTTCTCTGTCAACATGAAAATTAATTGTCGTCAATTAATTTTATGTGTCTACATAAAATTAATTCGTGTCTTGTTTTGACGCAAGCTAGGTGGGGGAAACTTCTTGGCATCCTCCCCTTTTTACTATACCAACGAACATCTTAATTTTAGCCAATAAAATTTAATTCACCCGACCCCCGTTTTTAATTAAGTAACCGCATATTTGGAATTTAGGAAGTCTCATAATAATTAAACCATCATAAATTCCATGATGTTCACATACCTCTACCCCTATCCTATATATAGGGAGCTTGGCAGAAGGTTTTGGGATGGCTTCACCAAACAACGAAGCACTGGTAAAGTATTGTGATGCCAAACACTTGGAGAAACTTATCTTCTCCAACGAAGAACGCGAAGACGCCGAAGACACCGCTACTTCCTCGACTTCTTCCTCGAAACCCACATCTAACACGGGACCTCTCTGAAGACCCTTCTTCCTTCCTCTTCATCGTCAACGGACCGACACATGAGCTCCGAAGTGGAAGCGTAAGGCGAATGGTGACAACATCGTCTTCCCCCAAGATGAACAATCTCTTGATAATTAAAGAGGCAAGGGTTTGTTTTATGTTGTATAATTCTTAATCATCTCACGTTAACTCAACTTATTGAGCCACTTGAAATCATTCTAACGTGGAGGGTTCGGGGCGAACGAACACGGCTCGACCCCACTGCAACCTTTATGGTTTTGGAACCTTGGATCTACGACGAAGTAACAACGACATGGCAATGTGGTGACAGCAACAAAGATGGAAAATAGAGGTTGCGCTTCCCATGACCTCCACAAACCCCACCCACGGTCGAGTGGTTCCCGACCAGCCTACCTGGGTGCTTCCGGCATGCCCCGCACCTGCCCGGCTCCCTGCAGGCCACCTTCCCGGTGCACCCCGGCACCCTAGGCCGCCTGCCCGGCATACCCCGGCGCCCCGACCGCCTGCCCGGTGCCCCCGGCCGCATGCCCGACGCACCCCGCGCCCTTCTTGGTCCACCCGCGGCCTTCCCACGCCCTACGCGGCCCGCCGTTGGCCTCTCGGGACGAGTCATCCGAGCCGCGCCCCTCACTGCACCGGCTAGACCTGCCACTCGCCTTCGGGTCGAATCACCCATGTAGCGACTTCGGCCCGAATTGTCCACGCAATCCACTGGGCCGGACCCAAAAATTGTAGGGTGAACCGCCCAACGGGCCGGGTCAGACCCAGAAAGTCTGACCGGGTCGACCCAGACCGGGTCGACCTGGACTTAGTTGGGCCGAGTCGGTCCGACTGGGTCGGACTGGACCCAAGCCCACTTTTGACCCTTTTCTTGCATTGGCCATATCTTTGGCACCAGACGTCTGTTTGACGAAGCATCAGCGGAACTGGTAATCGCTTTCAGAATCAGTCCCTTAAAAAATATCCCATGAATATTCGGTGTACCGTTGGGATACGGTCGGGTTGGTTCGTACATGAAACCAACCAGGACCCCAGGATAAAAAGGCTAATAACTCACTAACTAGGAGTTCGATTGACACGCTGTCTGTTGAGTTGAGACCCCTGTGATGAGGCGGTACTTTGTGATACTTTTACACGAGACTTCATGACACTTGGAGCATCGACCAGTAGCTCATCGAGCGGATCCTCTCGTAGATGAGAAAACTGAGTGCGGAGACCATGTAGCTGTAGACCTGACGACTACTTGACTGATTCGAGTCAGAGTGATTCAACTAGCCCAGTGTATGGAGCGCCTAGTTTGTTGGAAGACCCATAGTGGACGGAGTCCCTGGTTTGGCAGAAGACCCACGGTACTCGATAGGAGGAGTACCTATGACGACAATTAGGGGGAGCGCCCGGTTTGGCGGCAGACCCACAGTGGAGAAGCGCTCGATTTGGCAGCAGACCCGCGATACTCGACAGGAGGAGTACCTCAATAGTCTAAGTTTAGTGAGTAGTGCCTTGGAGTCATGATAGGGCCACTGTACTCGACATAGGAGGATTTCTCCTTTAGTTGTGGTTTCGTTAACGAAAATCCTGGTTTGAGTTGAGTCAATGACCTTTGTGTTTTCCTCATAATTGAGATGGTTTACTTGATAACATAGGTATATTTATGGGAATATACCTATGTAAAGATTATCTGTTGATATCTTTCTTTGTTGTTTATCCTAGCTGGATTTTGTGAGACCTTGAGGGTCCTTGGGTCCCTACTGAGTATTTTTATACTCACCCCTGCACGGGCTATGTCCGCACCTCATTTTGTTGTTTGCAGACGACATCCAGTGCTGACCGAGGCAGAGTGTAAGAGGGTTGGATGGTACCCGGAGGTGGTCTCTCGGCGTGACGGCACACGGAGTGGACCGATTGACGCGAAGTGCTGATGAGGACATTTGTACCTACCCTTCAGATCGGAACCTAGAGGATGATCCAGGAGCAACTTCCATCTACCGGCTGTTTGTCATTTAGTTGTACATTCTTTCAGTTGTAGCTGTACCTTTCTATTGGGATTGTATTTCCGGCCCCTTTGTACATTCAGCATACTTGTTACTGCTTTACTTAGTGTTTTCTTCCGCTTGTTCTCTGGTTGTGTGTGTTTACATTTCATAATGGCAATACCTTCCCATTTTATCGGGATTTACACCTTTGGTTCTAGTCGCCAGCCCCTGGCCTATGGATGGCGGGCTTGGGGTAGTCACGACACGGGCCCTGGGGGATGGGTCATGACAAATTGGTATTAGAGGAGTTAGTTCTACCACAGAACATAAGACTCTGATATTTTCATTCCATGAAGCAATATTGTTAAGGGTACTAAGTGTGGTTTTCAGTTTAGGGAGACCAGTGTTGGTGCGGGCGGTCGACGTATCCATACACCAGGACCCTAACTTCTGATTTCCAACACAGTACACAAAAACACTGATTGCGTGTGTGTTTTCAAAAGATTATTTTTAATCATCTCAAACAAAGTCAGCTCACCAAGTATAGTCTTTGACCGTGTCACATATGTTTCTTTCAGGATGCCATCCCGTGGATGACCAGGTAGATCCACGAGAGTTGTATGTACTGACAGCCTGTTGAGTGACGAGGCCTCAGTATAGGGCCCTCTTCCAGTTGAGGCACCAGTGGAGTCACCAGCGGTACTACTTTCCAATGGACCACAATGACACCAGCCCCAGTAGTAGGCAATGCATGCCTCTTGAGCATGTTTTATGTGTTCTAGCGCTAGAGACCACCCAGGTTCAGGGGAGAGACGGACCCGCAGGCGGCTGAGGATTGGCTAGAGGTTGTGGTGAAGGTTTTCAGGCTAGTAGGGACACCAACAGACTTCATGGTGATCCTTGCTGCCAACCTCCTTCAGGCAGCCGTAGGCAGATGGTGGAGCCCGATGCTCTAGATGCACGACGAGGTGAAACTTCTATTGGCAGACATCGAGACCCTGTTCCGGGCGGAGTTTGTACCAGCCACCCTTCATGCGATGCATATACAAGAGCTATTGCATCTTCAGCAGGGTAGAATGACGATGGAATAGTACTCAGCGAGGTTCACCGACCTCTCACACTACTCCACTGATATGGTACGAGACAAATTCTTCAGGGCCCAGACCTTCGAGCAGGGGCTCAGGCGAGAGATTAGAGCTTCATTTGTTTCTCACAACACCCCGACGCAAACAGGGGTGTTGGAGTGAGCCCTCCTAGTCGAGAGTTTCCTTGCTGAGCAACCTCCAGAAGTGGAACCCACCACTAGTGGACACGCAGTGGAGTCTTTTGCAGCTTGTAGTAGACAGATGACATAGAGGTCCAAGAGAACCAGACCTACGGGTGGTCGACCGCACGACTCAGGATCAGTGGTGCGGGGCACCCATGGTGGAGACAGAGCCAGGAAAACCAGGAACATACAGTGTTACTATTGTGGTGGGCTTGGTCACATGGCACGTGACTGTCCAACCGGTCGTGCTAACGATAAGCATATAGATTAAGGACCTCCCAGGTAGAGGCAGATCTTCGATTGTGATGGACCGCAAGGACCTGGTCGTGCATCTGGTGGTGGACGGCACTTCGGGGTGTTTCCACCACCACCACCAGGAGGTCCACCATGACCATAGGGAACAAGTGGATAGGGGAGAGCACAACTTCAGGTAGCTGAAGCATATGACTACGGAGCTCCGGAAGCTGGTGGATAGGAGAAGTACAAGTTTCATGCATGGAGGCCTTTGTTCTTGGTGCTTCTAGCTTCCTTGTAGTTGTTGTTTGTGGTTGATTTGTGTCTTTGTACTTTGAGCTTCAGTAATAAAAGACACTTGTCCTTGTGACGTTAACTTCCTTTCTTTTTTTGTGGTTAATACTAAGAGGTTCCGGTTAAAACTGTTGACTTGACCCTCACATTCGAGATTCCAACTGGAGGAGAACCAGTGACCACACACTGATTCTGATAGTGTGACTCAACCATTGGAGGCGAGAGTGATGGTTGGATCTCTTGGTAGTAGTATGTAGGCCTTACGACGTTTTCCATGTAATGAATTAGTACTGATCATGTCAGGATTGACTATATTAGGAAATGGATGTGGTCCATCCAGGGGATGAGACCGGATTTCACTTTTTGGAAAAGGGGAAAATATAGAAGCTCTAGTAGGACTAGAGATGGTTCAGTCTACGATGGAGGAAGTACAGATCATCCAGGAGTGGATGAAGACTATAGAGAGCAAACAAAAGTCCAATACTGATAGGTGTCGAATACCACTAGAGTTCGAGGATGGTGACCATGTCTTCATACGGGTCTCACCTCGATGAGGTCCATGGAGATTTGGTCGAGGTGGAAAGTTATCTCAGTGCTTCATCAGACCTTTCCAGGTCCTTAGTATAGTAGGCAAGGTGTCTTACCACCTGGACCTTCCACCTCAATTACACCAGGTGCACGACGTCATCCACATATCTCAGCTGAGAAGATACGTGCATGGCCCTTCTCACATTATCGATCACGGGGAGCTGGACATCGATAACAGGGTGACTTTCACAGAGGTCCCGATGGAGATTGAGGATCGACAGGAGCGGGTCCTACGTGGACGATCGATTCCTCTGGTGCACAATCTTTAGCAGCACATGAACCTATAGGAGAGAAAATGGGAGCGGGAGGCTCAGATTCGTGCTCAGTACTCTCATTTGTTCCTCTAGTCTATGTTGTAGCTTTTCGGGGATGTAAAGCCCTGAGGTGGGTGTAATTTAAAGACTCAGAAATTAAAATGAATTTTTTTTCATAAATTATTTGGAATTTTATGTGTCTGCGGTTTCTGACTGCGCCTGATTCTGAGGCCCGGAGTGCTCGGAATGATCCGTCGATGATTTTTAAGCTTAAATTAATGTGCATAAGCAGTTTTCCTAAAAAATTGGAATAACTCTTAAATGGATACTCAGATCAGAAATATGAGGGCACCATTGTGCTCAGGAAGGCAGGTTTACCCTAGGCACGACATAAGTTTGGTCAGTGCGAGCCTCCTGTGAAAAATCCCAAAATGGCATAACTTTAAATAAAATAATTAAATAAATTATTTTATTTTTCAAATGCTTATAACTCACAAAAGGTAGCTCGGAATAAAAATCTGATACCACTTCTGAACTCGTGAGGGCATGCTTTGTTTAAGCAGATACTAACTTTGGCCAGAACGAGGCGACAGAAAAAGTTATTTTTTGGCCGCAAATAAAATAATTAAGTGATAATTATTTTATTGTAAAATTCATAACCTCTAAACGGTGATTCAGATTAAAAATCTAAGAGTACTGTTGGGTTCGTCGGGGCATGTTTCACCTAGGCAGAGCCTAACCTCGACCGGCGTGAGTCTAGGGTGACTGATAATTATTTTCCAAACTTTTTTTCTGGTACGTTCAGTAAACATACGTTCGAGATTTTATATCTTTTGAACCAGTGCTTGGAATTGAAATCTGAGGGCACCGTTGAACTCGTAGTGTCAATAATTTCTTAGTGAGACCTTCACCGTAGTTGCGTTTAGGTGGGTTTGGAAGTTAGTTTTTGGTTTTTTATTAAAGAAAATAATAATAAAATAATATACAACAATTTATTTTATTTTTAAGATGTCATGTGTTGTGTGTGCGGTTAGTTGGTTAAAAGCTCCACTTGGGAGTTGGTGGTGGGACCGTCACACCCTAACCTCCCATGGGGGAAACATTGTGGTGGGGACCACCTGAGCAGCATAACCTCCAATGAGAGGTTATGTCGTGGGATCCACATGTGGCTTAACCCCCCATTTAATGGGGAGGTAGAAGAAACCTCTCAACCCCCCCATCAATTAATTTTTTTGTGTTGACGTAAAATTAATTATCGTCAACTAATTTTATGTGTCGATGTAAAATTAATTTTTGTCAATAAATTTTATGTGACGACATAAAATTAGTTACTGTCAATTAATATTATGTGTCGATGAGAAATTAATTACTGTCAATTAATTTTATGGGACGACATAAAATTAATTTTTGTTGATTAATTTTATGTGTTGATGAGAAATTAAATGTTGTCAATTAAGATTATGTGTCGACGTGAAATTAATTTCTCTCAATTAGTTTTCTGTGTCAACATAAAAATTAATTGTTTTCAATTAAATTTATGTGTAAACATAAAATTAATTTGTGTCTTCTGTGTTGACGTGGGCTAGGTGGGGAAAACTTATTGGCATCCTCCCCTTTTTATTGTGCCAACACACCTCTTAAATTGTGCCAACACAATTTAATTCGCTCAACCCCCATTTTTAATTAAGTAACCGCATCGTTGGAATTTTGGAAGGCTCCTAATAATTGAACCGTCATAAATTCCATGATGGTCACATCCCTCTCCCCATATCCTATATATAGGGAGCTTGGGAGAAGGTTTTGGGACATCTTCACCAAGCAACGAAGCACTGGTAAAGTATCGTGACGCCCAACACTTGGAGAAACTTATCTTCTCCAATGAAGAACGTGAAGATGTCGAAGACGACGCTACTTCTTCGGCTTGTTACTCGGAACCCCTTTCCAATGCGGGACCTCTCCGACAACCCTTCTTCATTCCTCTTCATCGTCAATGAACCAACGCACGAGCTCGGAAGTGGAAGTGTACAGCGAACGGTGACATCATCACCTTCCCCCGTGACAAACAATCTCTTGATAATTAAAGTGGTAGGGGTGTGTTTTAAGTTGTTTAACACTTAATAATCTCTCATTAAATCAACTTCTTGAGCCGCTTTCTATCGTTCTAACATGGAGCGTTCGGGCTGCATGAACACGACTCGACCCCTCTGCAACCTTTATGGTTTAGAACCTTGGACTGAGAATGACGTAAAAACGGCATGATAATGTGGTGACGGTGATGAAGATGGAACATAAAGTCTGCGATTCCCATGACCTCTAAGATCCCCACCGCTGGTCGTGCGACGCCCGACCAGCCTTCCCGCATGCTGCCGGCACACCCCGCACCTGCCCGACACCCTTCTGGTCGCCTACCCAGCTCCCTTTCGACGCCCGACCGACTGCCCGACACACCCCGCACCCTTCCTGGTCCACTCGCGGCCTTCCCGCACCATGGGTGGCCCTTCGTTGGCATATCAGGCCGAGTCGTCCGTGTTGTTCCCCTCGCGGCGTCGGCCGGACATTCCACTGTCCTTCGGGCCGAATCGCCCACATGGCGACTTCCCCCCCGAATTGTCCACGCAGTCCGCTGGGCCGGGCCCAGCTGACTGGCCCAAACTCAGCGGGGTGAACCACCCAACAGGCCGGGTCAGACCCAGCAAGTCTGACTGGATATAACCAGACCGGGTCGTCCCAAACTGAGTTGGGCTGAGTCGGTCCGACCGGGTCAGACCGGACCTGGGCCAACTTTTGAACCTTTGCTTGCGTTTGCCATATCTTTGGCACTGGATGTCCGTTTGATGAACCGTCAGCGGCATTGGTAATCTACTTGAGAATTGGTCCCATCAAAAATACCCCATGGGAATTCGACGTACTTTTAGGATACGTTCGGGTTGGTTCGTACACAAAACCAACCGGGCCCCCAGGACAAAAAGGCTAATAACTCAAAGACTGGGTGTCTGATTGATGCGTCGTCTGTTGAGTTGAGACCCCTATGACGAGGTGTCCCTTTTTTATACTTCTACGTGAGACTTCATGACAGTTGGAGTATCGACCTGTTGGTCATAGAGAGGATCCTCTCAGAGAGGAGTAGACAGAGTGCAGAGACCTAGTAGCTGTAGACCTGACAACTGCTTGACCGATTCGACTCTGAGTGATTCGACTAGCCTAGAAGATAGATCACCCAGTTCAGTGGTATACCCAAGGAGGATGAAGTGCCTGGTTTGGTAGTAGACCTGCGGTACTCAATAAGAGGAGTACCTCTGACGGCTATTAGGGGGAGCGCCTGGTTTGGCGGAAGACCCACAGTGGAGGAGCACCCGGTTTGGCAGCAGACCCATGGTACTCGATAGGAGGAGGACCTCAGCAGTCTAAGGTTAGTGAGTAGCGCCTCAGAGTCGCAATAGGGCCACTGTACTAGACAGAGGAGGATTTCTCTAGCAGTTGTGGTTTCATTAAGGAAAATCATGGTTTGAGCTGAGTCAATGACCTTTATGATTTCCTCATGATTAATATGGGTTACTTGATGACATAAGTATATGTATGGGCATATACCCAAGTAAAGTTTATCTGTTGATATCTTTCTTTGTGGTTTATCCTAACTGGATTTTGTGAGACCTTGAGGGTCCCTGGGTCCCTACTGAGTATCATTATACTCACCCCGGCACGGGCTATGCCTGCACCTCATTGTGTTGGATGTAAAGGACAGACAGCGCTGACCGAGGCAAAGTGTACAAGAACTGGACAGTACCCAGAGGTGGACACTCAACGTGATGGCACACGGAGCGGACCGATTGATGCAGAGTGCTAAAGAGGACATATGTACCTACCCTTCAGGTCGGAACCTGGAGGACGATCCAGGAGCTTCTTCCATCTACCAGCCGTTTGTATTTCAGTTGTACTTTCTGTCAGTTGTAGCTGTATCTTTCTGTTGGGCTTGTATTTTGAGCCTCTTTTTACTTCCAGTATACTTTTTACTGCTTTACATAGTTTTTTATTTTGATTGTTATCTGGTTGTGTGTTTTTATATTTTATAAAGGCAATGCCTTCCATTTTTATTGGGATTTACGCCTTTGGTGCCAGTCGCCAGCCCCGGGCCTATGGAAGGCGGGCTTGGGGTAGTCATGGCACGAGCCCTAGTGGACAGGTCATGACATTGAAACCCTCTCCAAATCTCGTCCAAGAACAATAAAAATCCGTTAAATTCCATAAACGCACAAAAATTACAAACTCTACTAAAATACTTGTAAATTAATTATTAATAATTACAATTTTTGAAAAGTAAATAATTTTATAATAAAATCCATTATGAATAATAAAATGAAATCATTATATCATAATGACATAAAAAACTCAAGTAATTGGGTGGAAATCACTCCGGACACACCGATGAGACCACTACTTATTTAAACACAAACACCATATATATATTAATTAATCAATATAATTACACTTCAAGAAAAAACTATAATAATATATGTCATGAACTTATCATAGGTGAAGCCACAAATAACTATAAGAGTTCAACCTCTTGAGACCTACTATAGAGAAGTTGATCCAAAGTCTTATCATCCATACCTGATTCCACAACACTATCATGGAATTGGTTTCAAAAATCTATCTCAAACCCACAAAAAAATTTAGTGAAAGAGAGTTAAGTAGATAAGGATTATTATGTAACATGATATTACATAAATTTAACAATTAATATTCTTCAATAAACACAAAATTAATGAAACAAGGAGGGTAGAGGGGAGTAAGAGGGAGGAAAAACCACCCCTTCTGGGTTTATTGAATCACAAGAACCCTATAAGGGGTTCAAAATAAGAACCCCCAAATTATTATTTAATTTAACAAATTAAAAGTACTATGTAGAATAATCCATCATTATTTTCCATAATATTTATGACATAATTCCCCTTTTAGGGTCATCAGCATAGCATGGACCCACTGACCACAACACAACACCCCAAACCATAGTAGAAACCGAAAACTCGAGCCCAATACTTAAAGGTATGACCTTTACCCTTCATGACATAATTCTAACTACCTATCCATATATCATTATTTAATAATCATTTATTATATAATGATAAATATCACCTCTATAAACCCCTAATGATACAGTCCAAGTAATATGGTGCAACCTACCTCCTGTAATTAAAATTAATCTTATATAGACGTGAATTTCTTTTAGAATGCCTTCTCTATATTATAAATCCCAAAAATGTAGAGTTGTTCCTCTATAATCCATTAAACTAATTTTATATATGATTAATCATTGATAATATAGCTATGGTTATATAATACCACTTATGAAATATGCTAATCTTTAAAATGACACTCACCATGGTATAATTCCTTCGGAAATAGAGTTGTATTTGATGTGATGCACTTTTTTTCTGAACCCTAATCCAACTCTAAAAACCAAATATTAAAACTCCCTATGGGTATCCTCCACCTAATATAACTCTATGTAATCGTCCTATTAAGCATTTTAAATATGTATAAAATGCTGACTATCATTCAGAATCTAGAAACTCAAATTGGCCATCGTTCTAACCTTATTAGAACCCAATCATTCCCCAAATCCACAAAAACATTTCAATTAAAGCCTTATCATGAAATGTGTGAATTTATTATATAAAAATTATTATTCACGGGTCTTCTAAAAACAAGTGAGGGAATATCATTTGATCCTTTAATGATTGGGGAGATTAAAGAATGTATTAGGCCAATATCTGTAATAGAGTTATGTAGTTTCCATTGATTGGATTGGTATTACCAAAAAATTTATGTAATTTTTGAAATTTATCAAATACCATAAGAAAATTTACATGGAAGGGATTAAATAACATTTGGATGAAGTAATGTTAATATAAAATCATATATTATAAGATGAGGTTGGTAATTACACATGTGGTCACGCTACCCTACAGTGGTGAAGGGTTTGTGATCTATATTGATTCTTAAAAGAAGGAAATGGGATGTTTACATATAAAAAATGAAAAGGTGGTAGAATATGAATCGAATAAATTAGACACCCAAGATGAAAATTATCCAATAGATGATATAGGGATCACAACCATAATATATTCATTAATTATTTTACTAAATTATAATTTAGGTAAAATGTGTGATATGTATACTGATCAGAACAGTTTAAGTGATATATTCATAAAGAAGGAGTCGAACATACACCAAAAAGATAGAATTTTTAGTCACGTATATTTATTTCTCATTAAATTTCCATATCTGGAGGAAAAATAAGGTAGATTATGCTTTATATGATGTAGGGTTTTAGGGTCCTTGGTGATGGAAAATGCCAAGAAGATTCCCTTTGACCACTTATTGGGGTTCTTTTAACATTATCATATTTCTTTTCCCTAAAAATATATTATTCCATTATATAAAATAGTTTATTCTTGAGTGTTCCTCTATTACCTCTTTTATAGAAGAGTCATTTTTTGGTGAGTGGTGTTTTCTTCTTCTACAATTTTAAGGAATCTTCTCTAGATCCACCTGATCATAGAGACCTATTTTGCTAAATATTATTCAAAGTGGGATTTTTTTAATATAAATAATCCATTTCTCATTTATCAAGATCTAGTTCCATTAATTGTATATTTCTATTCCATGTGGATAATTTTTTTTAAGTATTGAACTTTATGAAATTATGTTTATTATGGAAGAGATATGGTGTTTTTCTATTCCAAATATCTGGTGATGCCCTAATCAGTCAATTAGTTTTAGATACCCATGTGTCTCACTGACTCACTATATGATTTATTCACTACCCATTGTGCAAGACCCCATCATTTTTGGGTATTATGGATCGTATAACATATTCAGATATTGAGGAGGTTTAGGTGGACTATTCAATCAAGTTATTTCATTTTTTTCTCTGAAGGATGTTTCTCTATATTTAACCAAACATTAGTTCTTCCTCTTCATAATATCTAATTATGTTTCCAATCCATATTTGACCTATAGTATTATAAGTTTTTGTGGTTTTAAATGAGTAATACATTTTTGGTGTCCTAAGAAACATGACATGTAGTTGGTCTCGGTCCTTCTATTATGATTTTATATTCCTTTGGAGGTGACATTTTATACAACATACTTCCTCATTTCTGTCCTTCCAATATCACGTTTGTTCCCATCTTTGGCTTATTCCCCACCTATCATTTTTCTTCCTTTATTTCATTCAGATTTTTTTTGTTCTTAACTACTCCAAAATTTAAATTGAGGCCTCATAATTATGAAAGTGTAACATTTTATGTTATGGTAACATTTCAAAGGGATGTTCGAATTAATTGGTATTTATGTGGTGCGTGTTATAGAAATATTATTTTATTTTGGTGAGCTAGGCCTATGAATGCTAAAGGTTAATGTCCATCTACTGGTTCTTTTCTGAGATTCCAAAGTTAGTTCTTTTAGATTTCTTTTGTGGAACATTAGTGGATTTAGATGATGATTTTTATAAGTGTTACTTATAGTTTGAAATTGTAATTCCTTTTTCTTTTCAATCAACCATGTGGACCTTCTAGATTTCTAGTCACCCTTTGGTGTCATTTTTTTGAATTTTTCTATTAATTCAAGTATTTTTTTTGTGTACTAGTTTCTACACAATATTAAAGTGGGTAATTTGAATATAATGTAGTAGAATATTTGGTGGGGGGGTTCCCTATTTATAAAGGATCATTCCTCTTTATCTATGATAAGTTTTCAATGATATTATTTGATTTGACAATTCTGGACATGGAAATCATAAAGAAAGAGATGGAATACTACCATTATTAGATAATTTTACAACCATAAATTTATTATATTTTCAATGAGGTATTAAAGGTAAATATAAAGATACATAATATGTTATGGAATATTCTAAAGTTCAACCTTGGTAACAATAAAATTATAATATCAAGGGAATGAAAATGTTCCTCTTAAATACAATAGTTGAAGAAGGATTTCTTTGATGACATAAATTTCTAATCGTTCTCTAACTATATTGGAAGGAAAAATGTACAGAGATCCCAAGGATCATTTTTGGATATACGAATGAATAAAAAGATTACAGAGTATATCATTATGCTTGTATTGTTAATAAGTTCATACTAAATGTAAAAATATAAGGGTATAATGACATTATTACACATAACTTTAAAGATAAATTTCAAAAGTATAAAAATTATAATTCCATTTGGGTTGGGGTTTATCTCCTTATGAAATCGTCACATTTCATTCCTAATTGGCAGGATTTATCAATTAATCAACTATGAACGGTTTACATAAATAGAGTTGTAATGTTATATGAAGTACAACTTTAAAATATATCTGATAATGATATAATATTCACCTAGAAGTTTGAGGAAAGTATTCAATAATCATTGGTAGAAAACATGATATTTATAGTCACTTAGAATCCTCAAGCCAGTTATCAGTATGAAGAGACCATTCATAAACGAGATGATATATGGAGATCCGAGTAAAAGAAATTTAATAGTGGTTGATATCAGCAAATTCCTCTAGTATTTTTCTCATAAAATAATATTTTTTACTCAACCATTCAAATAGAACAATATTAATACAATGTGTAGAAGATGTTGGGACCATATATTTCCCAAAAAATGAAATATATGATTGAAACTATGCAGTGATATATAAAAGTATAACATATTTAATATAATTTCTATGATGAAAATCATTGAGGATATTTATAGATTGGTGCTGGTGAAAATTTATTCCTTTTAATATCACCATGGAATAAGTTTATGAGATTCATAAATTTTGGAAATTTGAGTAGAGATAGATTTCCCCTTTTAAATTCCTAGTAATGTGTGGATGTTAGTTTATCACCTTTCACTTCCTATAGACCTTTGATATGCTCGTGAATTTTCCCATGTATCACTTTTAATAAATTATATACCGGATCCATTACATGTACTGGACTCAAAGGTTTTACAAGTGGAACTTAGTCTCTCTTATAAGAAGTCACCATTAGTGATCTTGGATCAGTGGGATAATGTATTTCTAATCATGAATACCCATTTAGTGAAAGTTATCCAGAGAAATAGTATTTCTAGGAATTGATATGGTAACCAAAATTGTAGTGATAAAAAACTACCCTAATATGTCTTCATATGTGTAATGAAATTTAATGGGAAACACCTATTTTAAGAGGATGCCCACATTCTAATTACAATAATTTTTTTAATTAATTTTTTTAATATGAATGAATGAATGTAAACAAGTTGTGATATATTTTATTTATATATAAAATTTTATTATAATAAAAGAATTAATACATTATGATAATGAAATATAAAACTTCATTATGAAAATTACAATATTACTAAATCTAAATGTAAATAAAAATTCAATGAAAATGAGAACTGCATCCTCATGGTTATACTTAATGATCATACCATTGATTATAATTATAAAAATATAGAAAAGAATTAAAAAAATTATATTCATTTCTAGGGATAAATAAATGAAAATGATGAATGAATTTAAGTGAATCGTGTAAGATTATATATAGCAGAGTGATATGATAGTTATATATAAGATTGTTAGATATATGGTTGTTGGATATATGTTCATTAGATATATGGTTATTGGATATAGGGTCATTAGGAATATTTTTATCTAAAAGGAATAATAGATATTTTAAATTTAGAAGTAAATAATATATTTGAAATAAAATATTTTATAAATAATTGACATAAAAAATAATTTTGGAATAAAATATAACTTCTCAATTAATTTTAGAAATTTTCTTTTATTTTCTGGATTTTTTCTATAAAATATGTCTTTCAAATTAAATATATCACATGAAAAGAATAATTTTAATAAAATATGTTTTAGAAAGTCATGTAACTAAAATCAAATTATGTAAATAATTAAGTATTAATATTGTATAATTATTTAATAAATTATGATCAATAGAAAATGTTTTATATGAATACAATTATTTTTTTCTATACAAAATGTTTTTATTCTGAATTTAAATTTCACATATTTGCATTATGAAATTTAATTATATATATTTTAATGAATAAAAATTTATACATTTATTATTAATTTGTCATAAAAAAGATAAAATAATTTTATTGATAAAATATTCTTTTCTAATATTCATTTACAAATATAATGAAGTTTAATTTAGAAATAATACATCATTGTTTATAGACTAATTTTTTAATTTTATTTTTTATATGTTTAAAAATATAGTTTTGAACTCATGTGACAATTAGTAATTAATATGAATAAGAAAACTTGATGCTATGAAAGCCTTCTCTCTAAAAAAACATTATATATTTTTTCAATAGAAAGATAATTTTCTACATTTGGAACATGAATTAGATAAAGTGCAGTCCAAATTTTGAATCATGATGATAAAATCAGGGAATATGGGTCATATTATAAAAAAATACCTACCATGTTGGGTAATTAAATGAAATAAAATGGGGCTAAAAGGTGGTAAATAAAGTTGGATAAAATTTTGAGTAGTTAATTTTATATTTTGACAATATATATGTCCTTTTTAAGAGTGATAATAAATTATTAAACTATCACAAATATTTTTTAACCCCACTCATGAAATATCAACGAGATTCTATTGTTAACCTTTACTTAACTTATGTTTTGAATGAAATGTCCATCATTTTCCCATATAGAAATTTCTATCTTAAACCCATATATAACCACTTATATCTATTTTTTTATCAATAATATATATCTAAATTACCTCTCTTAAATACTTCATACATGTCTGGAAACATCTAGTCCAATGATGGGGGCCTAAATCATTCATACTAAATGAGCACATTACAAAAGAAGTTGTTCCATTTATGTAAGTATATAGTTATTTTTTTTCTTTTTCAATTAACATATCATATGAAATATTCATAAATATAACTATCCACTATGATTTTATTCTATTAATATCATTATGCTTATTTAAAAGTGATATAAGTATTATATGACTCCATAATCTTACACATTCATTAGTATAACATGATCTTATTTGGGTAAGTTCAACAACCTACATAAATGATTCTATAAAAAACTATCATTTTCACCATTAATGATTATAAATACCATAATACAAGAAATATGTGATATTAAAGAGTAACTTAATTTATAATTACGTTTTTAAAATTTTGACAGCAAAATAAATATTCGTTGTAACGTAACACAATGTTATCTCTAAAATTACTAGAAATGTTAGCATCTTGAAGGAAATATTTGTAATCGAAGTTAAAAATTAGTTATTATATTGGTTATTTTTATTATCTAGGGATTTAGTGAAAATTTATAGATGTTTGGAGTAATGCCAATGGTTTATTTTATAATATCACATTGAAATTTTGATTTTCCTATGTCAAAATTTCAATTACATGTTCATTCACTCAAAAAAACCTCTAAATTATTTTCCACGGTTTTTGGGTTCACATGTCTTATTAATTTTTACTCCCCATTTATTTATCATTCACCAAGAATGATGCTTATAAGTAGAACTAATATTGTCTATTCTTACCATTCAAAATCTATTTCTACCATGTCCATGTTTTTTTTAATGTTGTTTTAGGGATGTTTTTGTTTCTAATTCTATGATTTATTAAGATAAAAATCTATTGAATTTATTTTATTTGCAGAAATGTGATGAAGAAATATTTTTACTCTCTTATTAATCGTTTTCGAGACATTAATTTTCTCCAACCAGGTTCTTCAGTATTCTTTATAATGATTTTTTACACATTTTTATGGGTTTTCAATGTAATTTTTATTCATAGTCTCATTATTTTTCTCAAACGATTTATTTGTAATATATATAATTTTAAAATAAGTATTATTAAAATTAAAACAATATTTCTTCTTATTTTACAAAAAACTCCTAATTTTCTTCGTAAGTGTTTTTAATTTATGTCATTATCCTATAGTTTTTATCATGATTTACCATCGAAAATTTTTAATTAAAAAACACACTTCATTTCTGAAGATCATTTATTCAGTCCAAGTGAAATTTTTAATTAAAATTGCTTATTTATTTATGGGTAATTTAATCTATAGTTTATTTATGAATGTGATCATGTTCATATGGGCCACATATTTTTTGTTTATCTTTATATGAGGGGTGATTCTGATATATCCCTCCAATGAGGTGGGTAAAAATTTATATATCAGGAGATTAAAAATTTACATGGGTAATGATTCTTGATCCAATATGTTATTTGATGAAGGTAGTGTTGACTGGTCCACTATTTTATAATTGACAGGTAGTGAAACCTTCCTTCCTATGTCATGATGGTCTGGGTGGTTAAACATGACTTGTTTTATTATTTTAATATTTATTTCGAAATTCATATTTTAATTTTTATGGATTATAACTAGTTAAATAATAGATTTCACATTGGCATTTTAATTTGGGTTATTTGATAACCATCATTAATAAGGACACAAGAATGATGTTAACATTGGTTATTTAATAAACCATGATAAAAAAGGATTTTTTTAACATTATTGTTTGAATAAAATATTCTAAAATCCTTTTCAACTAAAATTTACTGTATCTTATTACATAACTGGTGTAATAAACTAAATTGATCATCCGTTCATCAGAAAATCAAGCCAGTCCACAACATCCTTGTGGTGCATTCTTGATCTACCTTGTATAGAGACAAGCATTATGGGCATCAGAATTAACCCATTGGAATGATTTTCCTATATTAATTATAAACATAAAATATGGGAAATATTAAAAAAAATCATGAACCATTCGTACATCATATTTCTGTGAAAAAATAAAAAATTAATGAATCAATGAAAAAATAGAAAAACAAAAAATAAGTTAAACGTTTATAAAAAAATCTCTTAATCCCCTAATGTCACTCCCGCAAGAGGAAAAGAAACCCAAAATTCTTCCATCAGATTCCTTTAATTCATCCAAAATCACATATTGTTTCTCAAAGTCTATAAAAATACGTAAATTCCTATGTGTCTGATATGTCAAAATGAAATAAAATAAAATATCCACAATAACAAATCATTAATGGATTCTACAATCCACCCTCAGACAAATATAACATAGACACCCATGGGTGAGAATAAAAAAAACCAAAAAATGAAAAAGACAAATATTGGAGTCTCAACTAATATCATTAGGAAATGTAAGTAATGAATGCTCAATTAATTTAATTTTAAAGAATATCCTTATTATTATAGTCTGAAATACAGTAATAAAAATAGCTTACAATTTAATAAAATAAAATCACATGTAATTAATATTTTATAATATTTACCATTTCTTATATTAAAACTAAAAAATTGATAATAAATAATTATCAACTCCCCATTTTATTAAAATAACCAATTAAACATATATAATTAATTATTTTAAAACATTATTTTTAATAAAATTTTAGGTGACTAATTTCCATGAATGAAGACATATTGTAAAATTGAGAAACCGATCAAAGAAAACACATTCCATCAAGTATAATAAAATATGGAGTAAGAAACCATGGGAAAATCATAAAAATCATGTGATAAAACCATAGGAGTACTGAGTTTGAAACTACCTACAACCATATTTATGTTATCCAAGTTTTATAAACAACAAAGATTATATAATCTTGCATCATCTATGGTATAAGCCGCCATTTATTTTTAATATCATTGGGGATCTAATTCGTCTAATCCAGACTAAATAGTAACCATCTCTAAACACCAACTAGGATTTTGAAGATCCCATAATGATATTAAAGGGGTGGTGAGGAAGTAATCAAAAATACTAAATGTCAATCACGATTCGTTACCGACCATCATACATGCTATGCCCACCTCCTAAAACCCTATTTGTGAAGAACTTCCCTAAACCTCATTGCTTCTATTGAGGTGTTTACTTCTAGGATAAAAAAATTAAAACTATTAATTGGTCAATAAAATTTTTAGAATTATAATTAATTTTTAAGGAATCATCTTTATCTTCAAAATCAAATTCCAAAAATATGAAAAACATCAAACTATTTTATAAAGGTACCAACTGGCCCTTAGTATTTTATTGTAAATATAATATCAACTTAAATAATAATTTGAAACCAAATATAATCTTACCATTTATATCTCTAAAGTTCCTCTATAATTATCAAAATTGTATATAATTATATATATATTTATGGTGCACTACACTAATTTATTTATTGAAATATGAGATAGTACTAACACACATGTACATATATACACACATATACTACACTATTAATATGTGTATAAACATGTATAGTGAAAAAAATTTATCATGCCTCACACATTTAATTCAAAACAAACATTGAAGTAGCCTTTTGAAATAAGTAATTTCAATAATTACTTGAAATGAAATTCAAAATTAAGAGGTTAATATTAATATCACATTAAATATCCAAGAAATTATTAAGAAAACAATTGAGTCATTTACATGGTATATTCATACCTTCTTCAAAATAAGTAAAGATTAGTTAGAGGGAAAACATTCAAACCAAAAAAATCAGTAAAACATAATTTTAACTTAAAATAACATTTTATAAATTTAATAATACCAATGGATACCTAAAAAATAAATTTAAACATAAGAAAAATATTGATCCTAAATTAAAATCTGAAAAATAATGGGGAACCTATCTTAAATCCTAGAAGAACTAACCACCACTAATTTGAGAGTGAAAAATTCATCCCAATACTGTTATATGAACCCTTATTGATGAAAAAAACCTATTTGAAATGAAAATAAAGAAAATTAGTCAATATTAAAACCTGAGGGATCATCTGATCGCATGCCATAGTGAGGGAAAGAAGAATGAAGAAGACAAAAAAGGATGAGGAAAATAAGACACACCATAAATAGATCATAGAAGGAAAAAGCAAGAAAACTAGTGACAAAAAGAATATGGTGGAGGGAGACCCTGAAAAAAAGGATCCCTTATTGGTCATACATGAAATTAAAATGTGTAGGGTGGGAGGGTATAATGCTGATTTAGAGGGAAATTGAGGGGTAAAAACTAAGAAATCCATGTTTAAGTGTTCTAGAACCACAGACTGTTGGCCATATTGTCAGAAAAACCATTCTCTAACCATGTGTCTTACACTGGGTGCCATAGATTATCTTGCATGGTCAATATGAATGGTTTGGGAAACTATGAACCAACTATGTTATTGTCTCTATAATGTTTATAGACCCACTTACATGGTTTTCACATGGTTTAAACTAACTTTACAGTTGTGCTAAAAATTAAAAAGATAATTTTTATTATCAATTTGGACCAAAATTAATGAATGGGGATATATTTAATTAAATAAATAATGATAAATAATACATTAATGTCAATCTGTGAAATTCTCCCCACCATGTCACTTTCTTCCACTATAAATTCATTAGATGATACATGTAGTTCTAATGTGAAGAAAATAAAACCTCAAACCATGAAAATGAATTATAATACATGAATACATACTTGAATTAAAACAAATTATTGAAATATTTATACAATATTTGGGAATGATGCATCTCAAAATTATCTAATTTCATTAGATTAAACAATTACGATGGACACAAAACAAAAATGGTACTCCAGAAAAGGTAAAATATTGAATTTCATAATGTATATCTTCAACAACCTATTAATACCTAAACTAAAATAGAAAAACTAAATGAAAATATGAGTGTCTAAAATAATCCATCACTAAAAATTAACCTTTGGTTGGGGAAATTGGAGAAAATTTCTAGAATTGGTTTCCAACTATTTGAAATTTCTCAACCCATAAATGGAGAAACATACACAATAATAAAGGAAAAAATTTGTTTAAAATGGATTTACACCATAAAGGTTTGCATACAGTGGTATCCTAACCATATAAAAATTCATTAAAATAATATATTTCCAAGGAAACTAATTATTTTAATAAATGAGTGAGCTCATGATTATCACAAAGGATAAAATAATATATAGTAAAGAAAGGGATCAAAAAGTCATCTCCATTGAATGGGTATTTAAAAGGGAAACTGATAAAAATCTATAACTATCATAACAAGACACTATAGTCATCAGGAAATAAAGATAACCTAGTATCCCAAAACATAAAAAATAGGACAGACAAATGATAGAAAAATTAAACATGGGTAGAATTGCCTCGAATGACATGCTACTGAACATGAATACCCATTGATAGCTTTAGAACAATGGTTTAATATGAGCTAACTTGTGACCTTATATCAGAAACATTAAAACTCCAAGAACCTATCCAAAAATTCAAATCACTAGCTATGTACAACCTATGTTGAGGGTAACACCCATCTCTGTCATCCATAAATTATCCAAAAAAATTATTCTTTCCAACCCCTAACAACAAGATCACATGGCCATGTTATAGTCCTATCAAACCCTTGATACACAACTCATCAATGAGACCCACATACCAAGAAGTAAATCCCTATACTTTTTAAAAAATATAAATGAAACCTAAAGGATTAGATTAACCAATATTTACCAAAAATAATATAAAGACGAGAATAGTTAAATAGAACATCCCCACCAGTATTAAAAAATAATGTCACTAAGATATAAAACCTACCAATTTAGGATAAGGGTTAGACAAACACAATTGTAAAAATCCATCTTAGAGGGGGAAAACTCATTTATTACATAAAAAACAAACTAGGAGGACAAAGTGAACTAATATAAAATAGATTCCCAAAATACATCTTTAAAAAATTAAAACACTTCAACATAAAACCATATCCCCTCTTAAATAATTTTAATAGTCTATACCCATGTATAAAACTTGAAATTTTAGTTTTAGAAATGATTTTAAATTTCTAAATCCCATTATTAGAAGAATGTTGGAATTTTCATTATGTAAAACCTATTCAAATTTCATAAAAGGCCATTTATTAGCAAAAAACTCTAATTTAAAATCAATTTGAAATTCTATAAACCCCTTTATAAAAAATCATCACTAAAATAAAAAACATTAACATTATAAGAAAAATATTTCATAAATCCTATTTCTATTGTTAAACAAAGTAATTTACTCTTAAAATAACCCTTACCCATCCCTAAAGACAAATATAAACAACACAAAAACTCCAATTTATTAGTTCTACAAAAAAATTCACCAATAGAAATTCAATAAGGAATTTATTTAAGAAACCATTCATTAAAAATTTAAAAAAAATATTATTTTTCTTTTAATAAATTTATGAAAACCCACTTATTTACATTTCAAACCAAAACATTACCATTTTAAAATAACTATTTTAATAATTAAAAATCAGACTTTTACCAAGACAAAAAAACATTTCATAATATTAAAAAAAATAAAGTAAACATTTTCCAATATATAATTTAATGAGGGGATTTGTAACACGCCGAGATTCCACGATACGCTTCTCTTTGAATAATACAGTAGCGTGTGTTGTATGCAAATTCGAGTTCTAAAACACACCACGACCAATCAAAGTAGTCGTTAAGAATAGTAATACCCACTTTTTAAAATTTTATAAATTTTAACTCTCAATATGGACTTCATTTTTGGATTCAGAATATCAAAATTATCCTAGGGTGAAATTTTGGTACTTTTCGGATAACTTTCATATTTTGTTGAGTAATGAAAATTACTAAATTTTAATTAAAAAAACTTTTTTAATCGAAATAACTAACAGTGATAAATTTTTAATTTTAGTGGTTTCAAATTATATTGAGATTATATTATTACAATTTGATCCAATGTTTGTCATTAGACATAATTTCACATTTAAACCAGACATAAACAAGGGTCAATCTTTTGATAGTTATTGTTTCATAAAAACACGCCTTTTGTTTTGACAATGGGAATTAATTTTAAATTAATAAATGAAACTTATATGTTTTGAATTTGGTAAAATATACTTCATTATTGAATTTTTAATATCAAAATTATCTTAGGGTGAATATTTGGTATTTTTCTGAAAACTTTTAATTTTTGATGAATAATGAAAAACACTGAGTTATAATTTAAAACCAAATTTTATTTAAATAATTATTTATTTTATTTAAATTATTTAATGTAAAAAATAGATACATAATACCTATATAAGTTAAATATAATTCATTTGGGTTGGTTTATAATAATTTTAGATATATAAAAATTTTAATGAACTATTCACCGTCTTTTACCCACCTCCTAGGAGCTTTTGCAAATTCACATAAAACATAATTTTACCACTTCTGTGAGCTTAATTTTGAAAATCTAAGAGAAAAAGTTAATATCAAAGAGTAAAATGTGGTTCAATGAGATAAAAATAATTTTTGGTGAATAGTAACATTATACTTTTATTTACCATGGTTAAATGTTAATAGGGTAATTAAGGGTAAAAATGATATTAATATTAACTTAACACAAGTACTAATTCTATTGGACAAGTGTATCTCGACCAAAAACAACATTAGGAATAAAATATTATCATTTATGTCCACTTGGATTAGATTAGGACATTTATTATTATTTAATTCAAAGAAGAGTTAAAAGAGTTAAAATTAAAGTTTAATTACTAATACATTTTTAATATAGGGTTTTACATAATATAAATTAGATTGTAATTATCCATTAGAAAGATAAAACGATTTCCTACATAGTGGTATTTTAATTATAATTTTTAGACATTATATAATTAAATTTATTTATGACACAATAATGATGTATTAATTACCTTATTAATGAAAGAATCAAAGAAATAATAATATAAATATTAAAATAAATATAATTTCAAATTTTTAATGAAATAAACGAATTTTCTAGGTGCCTATGACATGTTAGGGATGATTCAATGAATCGTGTTCGAAGTAATCAAGTTGTGATGACTTTCAAAAAAACAAAATACCAAACACTGTCAAAATTGACATAAAAGGGTTTTTAAAACAAATATTATATTATTAATTGATATTAAATTCCTAAAAATCTAAGGTTCTGCCAAAGGAATGTATCATGATACGTGTATCATTCATAGACCACTTGGGGGTCCCTTGGAGGTATATAGTTTGTTTTTAACTATATAATATAAAAATACAATGTGACATGGTAAGTGTCAAACTAATTAACCAAGAGTTAAAACTAAAATATAAGGTCAATATAATGACCCAAACCTGTATAAAATCTATTGGTTCAAAGGATTTAGACCCATCCCCACCTTATTATTTGAATAATAAATTTTTTAGCCATTAGAAACTGAATATGAATTTATTATAAATTAATAATTTATGTTTTTTCTAAAGAGCCGCTCCCCCCCTTATAAAAAGACCCAACTTCTAACCAATTATTCACACCTTAAAACCCTTTTAGTTCGGCCAAAACCTTCGAAAATACTCTCTAAACTTACCTCACTTCAACATATAGTCCTTATTTTGATCAGATATCCTACCTAAGGATCCCTTTTGATCAAATAAAAAGGAAGAACACGAAGAAGAGGTAATGTTTTCACCACCCTTTTTCAAGTTCCTTTCTTCTTTAACTTCTTCTTTCTTTGTTATTTCTATTCTAAAATAATAACTCCAGTATCTCCTATATACTGTGATGTTATTATAAATATGTTACAACTATATTCAGTATTCTATCCATCCTTTTAATGACATGTCACCATACATTTGTACGTACGGCTTACCGTCTCCACGTCGTGGTGTAATTGTTATTCAATACATTATTATTTGGATGGGTATAATAATGATGTGTATTTGATGTAAATAAAAAATATAACATTATAAGGATTATGTATATATGATATAAAATCCAATTATATATTATTTTAATATCAAAAGAATGATATTTTTTCTCGTGCGTACATACGGATTACTGTCTCCACGACGCGATGAGATTCATTTCCAAATTCATCATTCATCGATGATTATAAAAATATATATTACTAATAAGTATGTAATATATGACATAATAATTCTACTGGGGATATATATATTTATATATATAAGTATCTATTTACTTACATATATATTATTCACTTACTTCCGTTCAATACTATATGAAAACAGAAACAACGTTTATGCGTACGTACGGACTACCGTCTCCATAAACAGTGTTTTCCATTTCATATATATATTTTTATTATAAATATTTATATTGTAAATATATATGATATATTTATCATGTTTTATATTCTGAAAGTATTAAAATCGTGATCTAAGTGATACAACCAAGAGTAATAAGTTAAAACACGTACGATAAAGAAAGTGATTATTACATGAAATGTTAATTTAACATGGAAAATATTATTAAATCGGTAATATAATGTCATAAATGAATCATGTATGATATAATAAATATTAATATGGTTCTATTATAATTTAATAACATACTACGATCTTCGTACATGAGGTTAAACGTACCCTCGACTAAAAGAAATTGCAAGGTAAGGGGTACTCATCTCACTCCTTATTCCCGTGAGATTTATGAAATATTACCACTATTTCCTTTTGTGTGTTGTATTTACTACACATAATTGAATTATTTTTGTAATACACATTAATTTATTTACATATTCATTGTATGACACCTCTTTCATAGGGTGTATCTTTCATAAGTTACCAAATTTGTAAGGGTTAATTTCAAAATATCTTTATTATCCGAGGTTGTTTTTACATAAGTATCTACTGGGACATATTTATTTCCCATGTACATGTTTCATAAAAGTGTTTTCAAAGGGATACTTTTTAAGGGAATTTTTACTAAAACATCATTTTAAATGTTTTAAATATTTATTCTTCTAAGTCATTCTCATTAATGTCCATGTTTTCAAAATGGGTTTTAAAAATTTATTTATATGGACATGAATGTTTAAAAAATGTTAATTCCTTTCAAAAGTTTCAAAGTGGTATGGGACACTTTGATTAAAAAATGTCTTTAAATGTCTTCCTTTCTAAATTCTGTAACTATTAAATGTTTTCATGAAAAAGGTATATTTATCTCAAATATTTTTACAAACCATTTTCATCTATGTCAACATCCTTTGATGGATTTAAGCTTATTTGATGTTGATTTATTATGATACAAATCATCCATATTGTATTTAAGGTTTTGTAATATGTTTGACAATGGATGAGTTATTTTTATTCCATTAATGGTTTAGGATAAATGTTTTTTCATTCTATATGCTAGATTTAATATGAAACTTTATGTTATATTTCATCCTCTTCTTAAGATGAATGTGTTGGAATAGTATATTCCGGGTTGGGGCCTGGTTACAGAAGACCCTCCGAGTTGGTGTCCGATTATTAGAGGCACTTCGGGTTGGTGTCTGGTTATTAGAGGCACTTCGGGATGGAGTCCGGTTACAGAGGCTCTCCGAGTTGGGTTTTGGTTATAGTTATCCCTTAGGTCTTGGCATGAGGCCTTGACATATAAATTAATGTTCGGCATTATGAATTCCATCATTATTAAAGGGGTTAGTGATATTGCATGTAATTATTTGATTAGTTCAATATCCATGTGAATATGTAAATTGAATTATTTCATTTTATTTCTTCCATATTATGCTGAAGTTCAAGTTTAAATGGATTTTGTTTTAGTTTTATACAATGCCTTAAATGTTTATTCTTATTTTTGAATGTTTCTGCTGTATTGCTTACCCTTACTAAGCATTTGAGCTCACCCCTTTCTATGTCTTATTTTTCCTAGGATTCCAAGAAGTGTATTGTGGTTGATATGCAGGGTTAAGCCAAGGGAATAATGTCATTTATAAAGATTATTTATGTTGTTTTTTATGTCTTAAAGTGCAAATGTAACATTCATGTATGTAAACTATTTTCCAAGACTGCTAAACTAATCGGTCCTTCAGGACATGATTCCTTTTAATCATGCCAATATATTAAAATAATGCACCAACTCTGGGTAACTGGGGTCGGGGTGTTATAGTTGGTATGAGAGGAATTTTAGAAATAACCTTAGAAAATAGATTTAGATAAACTCTGATTAGAGCACATAGCCCTAGGATAGACTTTGAGGATTAGTAAAGAAGAACTTCCTATAATTTTGGTATTGTTGAGATTTTGTGAATTTTCCGAGAAATACATCCATGTATTGATACAAGCAAGTAGAGGTGGCTCTGGCATAGATGTACCTAGGGTTAAAACCCAAAAACACTACTTTGATCTAGACTCCAACGGGAACTGGTTCATGACAACGACCCTTGCTACACTCTTGGTTATGACACTCCCGGGGGATATGCTTAGGATAATTCTAATTTTCTTTACAAACCATTATGAAGGGCTCATGAGTATATACATACTCAAAGAAAACATTTTTATGATTATGTATTATATCCATAAACTATTCAATTTGCATTAGGTATTTTACAAGTATAGAATTATTCATTGCAATTCATAAACTTACCTAGTTTATGCTATTGTAAAGAAATGGCATCCAGTAGAAAGAATGTGAACTCCAGTAATATGTATGATCCAATGAGTAAGAAGGATCATATCTTTCATGGTCCTAAGCCAAAATTTAGAAGGGAAATAGTCTCCCACGTAATATCATCATATTAAGAAATAGTATCATGTGTTGATAAGATATGTAAAGAATTCTCGGAGTCCTATGGATTTGATAGGAATCCAGAGAATAAAAGCATGGTAGAGAGAAGAACAGATAAAAGGAAGATGGTAAAGAAGGGTTTTCCCATATGTGATAACTGTGGAAAGAATCACCTTCGAAAATTCTTGAAGGGAACGAGAGTATGTTATAAGTGTGGAGAAAATGGACACCAAGTACGTGAATGCAAGTGTAAGAAAAGGATTTCAAATCTATAATGTTTCATCTGCAAGGAATTTTGACACTACACGAACCAATGTCCCAGTCATCAGACTATGCCAAAAATGATGCTATTGGATAATAATCAAGTTATGATACTGCCACAGATGAAGAGGAATGGCTAGTGTTCTTATGTTGTTATTTTAGAATTATTTCATTTAAGTGTTGTATCAACGATGTTCTGGAAATAAATAAGGATTGTACTGCAGTACTCTTTCATTATGGATTTGAGATTTTATGGTACTACGAAAAGTGACTCTACAGAGAGTTAAATTTTTTGGAAATTACATGGTTGAAGGAAAGATAAACCTTAATGTGGTCCTAATATTGAGGTAGTTATTTTGGAATAAGAGATGGTTGATTTTGGTAATTCAGGATGTTGCGGTGTTGTATAAGAATATATGAGGAAGGCGTTCACATGTTATTACCTGGAAAAAAGGATCCTCATTATGTTTATCTTCCTTATAAATTTTATGACTGTGAGTTTGGATAGTAGTTTTTCGCATAAGACTAAAGGTTGGAATGGATTAAGTTTGAAAGGTTATTTTTGAATTTTTATAAAAGGAAAACACGCAAACCGTGTGAGAACCCGTTGCGTCAGACAATGATGTGGGAATCGAACCCACATTCATAGTGCGATTGGGATTTATCACCTACCAGTGGACTACGTGAAGTCCCTGGATTGTATAATGTAGTTTCTTTTTTTAAAAGGGTCTTATATGTTAATTATAAATTCATTATATTTGGAACCCTATACGATTAGGATAAATAGGGTATTTTTGAGTTGTATTACGTTTTGGAGTGAAAGATGAGTTTGTGGTAGAAATTTAATGATGGATAAAACTCTAATTATAAAGTAAGTATATCTCCTTATGACTATAGCCAATCTCATAAATAAATTCCTCAACATTTATAAAAGGAACTTAGAACAAAAATGTTGTCCTAGATGGTACCGTAGAACATCACTAATTTATGGCTTTGGGATTGTTGGCCTTTTCATAGACATGTTCTCTACCACTCTCCATCAGATAATTGATGGTTAGATTTCTCTTCCATATCCATATTTTCCTACAAGGAACCCTAGTATGTTTTACTTTCGGTAATATCCATACATACCACACTTTATTTTAAATAGAGGCCTCATTAATTCATTTTTCGATGTGGTATTTCAACTAAGATATTTTGAAATGTCAAAAATGTGTTATCCTAATACCTTATGTTTTGTTGAACCGATGGTATTTTAAATCATCATATATTGATGAATTTAAGGACATCAATTTTAAACTTGTTTGTGATTGATGACCTAAATCACTACCTATAAATATTTACGTTTTTCCTATAATTATATGTCTCTAATTTCCACCAATGTTCTCCTAATCGAGATCATAATTTGGTGGTGACCCTTTCATTTCCCTTTTCTTCTTATTAAGATGAAATTTTATTAACCAAATTTCCGATGTGGGTTTTCCCAAAAAGATATTTTCTATTTTTCAACCTTTATTTTCGAAGAACAATATCAAATTGAGAGGGTGAAATTTATTGAAGGAGGGGACAATGTAACACCCCGAGCTTCCATGGTACGCTTCTCTTTGAATAATACAGTAGCATGTGTTGTACGCAACTTCGAGTTCTGACACACACCATGACCAATCAAAGTAGTCGTTATGAATAGTAATACCCAATTTTTGAAATTTTATAAATTTTATCTCTCAAAATGGACTTCATTTTTTGATTCAGAATATCTAAATTAGACTAGGGTGAAATTTTGGTACTTTTCGTATAACTTTCATATTTTGATGAATATTGAAAATTACAAAATTTTAATTAAAACCAAAATTTTTAAGAGAAATAATTAATAGTGATAAATTATGAATTTGAGTGGTTTAAAATTATATTTAGAATAAATTTTTACAATTTAATCCAATGTTGGTAATTGGATATAAATTCACATTTAAATCGGACATAAACAAGTGTCAATCTTTTGATAGTTATTGTTTCTTAAAAACACGCTTTTTGTTTTGATAGTCGGAATTAATTCTAAATTAATAAATGAAACTTCTATGTTTTGAATTTGGAAAAATATATTTTATTATTGAATTCAGTATATCAAAATTATGTTAGGGAAAATATTTGGTATTTTTCTAAAAACTTTTATATTTTGATGAATAGTGAAAAACACTGAGTTATATTTTAAAACCGAATTTTTATTTAAATAATTATTTATTTTATTTAAATTATTTAATGTAAAAATAGATACATAATAACTATATAAGTTCAATATAATTCATTGGAGTCAGTTTATAAAAATTTTAGATATATAAAAATTTTATTGAACTTTTCACCGTCTTTTACCCACCTCCTAGGAGCTTTTGCAAATTCACATAAAACATAATTTTACCACTTCTGTGAGATGAATTTCGAAAATCCGAGAGACATAGTTAATATCAAGGAATAAAAAGTGATTCAATGAGATAAAAATAATTTTTGGTGAATAGTAACTTTTTACTTTTATTTACCACGGTTAAAAGTAAATAGGGTAATTAAGGGTAAAAATGATATTAATATTAACTTAAAACCTGTCCTAATTCTATTTGACAAGTGTATCTAGACCAAAAACAACCTTAGGAATAAAATATTATCATTTAGGTCCACTTGTATTAGATTAGAACATTTATTATTATTTAATTCAAAGAATAGTTAAAAGAGTTAAAATCAAAGTTTAATTACTAAAACATGTTTAATATGGGGTTATACATAATATAAATTATATTGTAAATATTCAATAGAAATATAAAATGATTTCCTAAATAATGGTATTTTAATTATAATTTTTAGACATTAAATAATAAAATTTATTTATGACACAATGATGATGCAGTAATTTCCTTATTAATGAAAGAATCAATTAAATGGTAATATAAATATTAAAATAAATATAATTTCAAATTATTTATGACATCCACGAATTTTATAGGTGACTAAGACATGTTATGGATGACTCAATGAATCCTGTTCAAAGTAATCAAGTTGTGATGACTTAAAAAAACAAAATACCAAATAGTTTCAAAATTGACATAAAAGGGTTTCTAAAACAAATATTATATTATTTATTGATATTAAATTCCTAAAAAACTAAGGATCGACAAAAAGGACTTGTATCATGATAGGTGTATCATTAATGGACCACTTGGGGGTATATTGGAGGCATATAGTATGTTTATTAACTATATAATATAAAAATACAAAGTGATAAGGTATGTGTAAAAATAATTACCCAAGAGTTAAAAGTAAAAGATAAGGTTAATATAATGACAAAAACATGTCTAAAATCTATTTTTTGAAAGGATTTATACCCATCCCCACCTTAGGCTTTGAATAATCCACTTTTGATCCATTATAAACTGAATATGAATTTATTAAAAATAATACTTTATGTTTTTCCTAAAGAGCCCCTCCTCCCCCTTATAAATGGACCCAACTTATAACCCATTATTCACACCTTCAAACCATTTTGGTTTGTCCAACCACTGCCAAAATACTCTCTCAACTTCTCTCACTTCAACATATAGGCCTTAGTTTGATCATAAATCCAACCTATGGAGCCCTTTAGATCAAATCAAAAGGAAGAACCCGAAGAAGAGGTAATGTTTTCACCACCCTCTTTCAAGTTCCATTCTTCTTCAACTTTTTCTTTCATTGTTATTTCTATTCTAAAATAATAAATCCAGTATCTACTATATACTATGATATTATTTTAAATATTTTACAACCATATTCATTATTAAATCCATCCTTTGAATGACATGTCACCATACGTTCGTACGTACGGCTTACCGTCTCCACGTCGTGGTGTAATTGTTATTCAACACTTTATTATCTGGATGGGTATAATAATGATGTGTATTTGATGTAAATAATAAATATAACATTATAATTATTAGGTATATATGATATAACGTCCAATTATATATTATTTTAATATCAAAAGAATGATATTTTCGCTCGTGCGTACGTACGGATTACCGTCTCCACGACGCGATGAGATTAATTTCCAAGTTCATCATTCATGAATGATTATAAAAATATATAATACTAATAAGTATGTAATATATGACATAATAATGCTACTGGAGATATATATATTTATATGTATAAGGATTTATGTACTTACATATATCTTATTCACTTACTTACGTTCAATACTATATGAAAACAGAAACAGTGTTTATGAGTACGTACGGACTACCGTCTCCATAAACGGTGTTTTCAATTTCATACATATATATATATGTCTATTATACATATTTATATTCTATATATATAAGATATATTTATCATTTTTTATATTCTTAAAGTTTTTAAATCATGATCTAAGTGATACAACCACGAGTAACAAGCTAAAACATGTACGATAAAGAACATGACTATTAACAGAAATGTAAATTTTACATGGAAATTATTATTAAATGAGTAATATAAAGTCATAAATGAATCATGTATGATATAATAAATATTAATATGGTTCTGGTATAATTTAATAACATACTACGATCTTCATACAGGAGGTTAAACGTACCCTTTACTAAAGGAAATTGCAAGTTAAGGGGTTTTCATCTCACTCCTTATTTCCATGAGATTCATGCCGTATTACCACTATTACCTTTTTGTGGTGTATGTACAGATCATAATTATATTCATTTTGTAATAAACTTAAATTTATTTACATATTGATTATATGTCACCTATTTTATAGGGTGTATGTTCTATAAGTTACCAAATTGGTAAGGGTTAATTTTATAATCTCTTTATTATCCAAGGATGTTTTTATATAAGTATCTTCTGGGAAATTTTTATTATCCATGTCCATGTTTCATAAAATTGTTTTCAAAGGGATTCTTTTTAAGGGACCTTTTTCTAAAAAAATCATTTTAAATGTTTTAAATATTTATTTTTCTAAATAAATCTCATTAATTTCCATGTTTTCAAAATGGTTTTTAAGGATTTATTTATATGGACATGAATGTTTTAAAAATGTTAATTCCTTTCAAAAGTTTCAAAGTGGTATGAGATTCTTTGATTCAAAAATGTCTTTTAAATTTCTTCCTTATTAAATTATGTAACTATTAAATGTTTTCATGAAAAGGGATATTTATCTCAAAGAGTTTTACAAAACGGTTTCATCTATGTCAACATCCTTTGATGGATTTAATCTTATTTGATGTTGATTTATTATGATAAAAATCATCCATATTGTATTTAAGGTTTTGTGATATGTTTGACTATGGATGAGTTATTTTTATTCCATTAATGGGTTATGATTATGTTTTGGCATTCTGTATGCTAGATTTAATATGAATGTTTATGTTATTTTTCATCCTCTTCTTAAGATGAATGTGTTGGACTAGTATGTTCCGGGTTGGGGTCTGGTTACAGCAGACCCACCGGGTTGGTGTCCGGTTATTAGAGGCACTCTGGTTTGGTGTTCGGTTATTAGAGGCACTCCAGGTTGGTGTCTAGTTATTAGAGGAACTCCATGTTGGTGTTCGGTTTTTAGAGGCACTCTGGGATGGAGTCCGGTTATAGAGGCTCTCAGGGTTGGGTTCTGGTTACAGTTATCCCTTGGGTCTTAGCACAAGGCCTTGACATAGAAATTAATGTTCAGAATTATGCATTCCATCATTATGAAAGTGGTTAGTGATATTTCATGTGATTATTAGACTAGTAGAATATCCATGTGAATTAGTAAATGGAATTATTTCATTTTATTTCTTCCATATTATGTTGAAGTTCATGTTTAAAAGGCTTTTGTTTTAGTTTTATACATTACCTTAAATGTTTATTCTTATTATTGAAAGTTTCCACTGTATTGCTTACCCTTACTGAGAATTTGAGATCAACCCTTTCTATGTTTTATTTTCCCCAGGATTCCAAGAAGTGTATTGTGATTGATATGTAGGGTTAAGCTAAGGGAATAATGGTGTTCATAAAGATTATTTATGTTTTTCTGTATGTCTTAAAGTGAAAATGTAACATTCATGTATGTAATCTATTTTCCAAGACTGCTAAACTAATCGGCCCTTCAGGACTTGATTCCTTGTAATCATGCCAATGAATTATAATAATGTGCCAACTCTGGGTAACTAGGGTCAGGGCGTTACAAGATTAGTGTTAGTTTGCAGCTTGGCCTCTTGGTTTGGTGGATGATATTTAAACAGTAGATCGAGAACTGGGAATCATAATGAACCATTTACTCAGGATTGACATATCTTTCTAGAATATAAGAGTCACCTAAGAACCACTAGTTCACTGACACAATCAGCCCCCAGTCACAAAAAATTTAATCAAATCACACAAATCAAGACTAAAAAGATGACATTCCATGGAAACTCAAGACTTCTAATTCCAAAGAGATAGATATTCTCTTCCCACATCAATAAATTGAGTCCTGAATGTGATATATCTATCTACCATTAAATCTCATATAAAATGGTGTGTTTAATCCTTGTCCATTTTAAGAATCTATGCTTTAATACAATTTTTTTATGAACCATCCATGGATTTCCCTCATTCAAACATTTGAGCTGGCCAACACAATCCTCAAGGCATGTTCCCGATCTCCCTAGGTGGGAAGAAGTGCTAAAGGAATTAAAATTAAATAATGTGGAGGAATTTTCACTAAAAATTAATAATAATGGAATTATGGGAAATTTATAAAAACCAGGATGACCCATCCATACATCATATGTCTTCACCAAAAGAATATAAAAATAGGGAACCATAAAAATCAATATAATAAAATGTTTTTTGAAAAAAATAATCAAACAAAATTCCCATTCACATAGAGTCTCCCTCCCCTACAAGGAAACATTTTCCAAAAATATACCAATATATTACATTAATTCAACAAATTGTATTAATATTTACCCTGCGTTTATAGAAAAAAGTAAAGGACATTGAGGAAGATGTAGTAAAGAAAACTAAAATAAAATAAAAAACCACAAAAACATACCTACTTATGACTATTGAAGTCACCGTCCAATAAATAGAAAATCATCTTCCCATGTGAGGGAATAAAAAATCTAAAAACCAAAATTGAAAATCATAAATATAGGCATGAGAAATAATCCTAGTATGCATTCTAGATAATCACTCCCTGAGAATTTGGAATCAGATATAATATCATTATTATTATATATTATAATATAATAATAAATATATGTTTTTATTTAGATGAATCAAGACACATTTTATTAATATTATATAAATATCCAATTTTATTTTCTTGAATGAAAATAATAGCTTTTTTTTCAAAACAACTCTCCATTTTATTAAAACATCTAATTAAAAACAGCCTCTTTAAAAATTAGTTAAGAACATGGTTTCAATAAACATTAAGATAACTAATTTCCTAGAATAAACAAATGGTATAAAAACGAATACGTGATAAATGGGAACACAGACCATAAAGTATTCAAAAATAATGATTATATAATCATGGGATAATCCTAAACATCAAGTGATCAGACCGTAGATATACTTAGATTGGAACCATATTCTGGCATATCGATGTAATCCAAAGTCAATAAATAACCATAATGATATAACATACCATTATTAGTGCGATTAACTACCTCGGTCCCTCCTTACCATGGGGTATCTAATCAATATAATTGGGACAAAATATTATCAGTCTCTTAACTCTTAATAATACACTAGGGATCCCATGATAATTTTAATGGGGTGGCGAGGAAGAAAGAAAAAATACAACAACTCCACTATAAGTCATTACAAGCCATCAGACATGCTAATAACACCTACTGAACCCATTTATGGGAGGAACCACCCTAAAATAGATGACTTCTATAGGGGTGTTCCCTTATATGATAAAATTTTTAAAATAAACAATTGAGAAATATCATTTAATGGCTAAATGTAATTAATAATTCATAATGTTTATTAAATTATTATCAGGGTCTATCAAATGATGTTAATTTTTTTTTAAAAAAATTTAAAACTTGTGATTCTTTTTTATTCCATATTAGGACCACATTATCCCCATCTTGAACATATTTGGTCAATCAATTTTCACACTTTTATACATCATTTCTACTATATATTGGATTTATTGACCTTCTTCCATCTCCGTTGGATCTATTCGACCCTCTCATGGTATATTTCCTTCATTCCTTTAAGATTCACCATCATAATTATACCACTTTAATTTATTGAAAGATATAATCCATCACTCAATATCTTATAATAAATATTTTTATTTTTTTTTCAAAAAATATTTATTTTATAAGTTAAATTTTTTCTATTATTACAATAGAATTATTAATAATTTTTTATTGTTTTTTATATTTGTTTATATCTTTATTAATTATTTTATTAGTGATTATATTCAATAAATCGTAAAATTCATTGGATATAATTAATTTTAATTTATAATTTCATTAAGATTATAAATTGTCTGTGATTCTATATAATGAGAATAATTTTTTTCGGTTGTAATTATTTTATTTATAATTTTTTGTTTTAATATATTTTTTTGGATATTATAATTTTCTTATGTTTAAAATTTTCTATATATATAAATTCCATACAATTATATAGAGTTAGAAACCATAATTTCCAATAAAAATCATTATTCTTATGAAAGATATTCTGGTTTTAAAATAATTTTATGTTATAAATGTTTTATTTTAAATTTATTCATGTTTAATTATTTATATTTTTATAGACATTAAATTAAATTTATTTTTATTTTTTTCAATGTTTTAATATATTCATATGTTATATTTTGATTTTTGGTAATTAATGGTTCATAATTTTATAAGTTTATAAAGAATTAGTGAATGATGTGTGAAAGGGTATGTCATTTTATTATAATTTTTATAATGAAATCATTGAAAAACACGATTATATATCTAGGCATAATGTGTTTGAACATGTGAAGAAATATGTTGTAGTGAATTTAAAGAGTATATGATTTTCTTTCATTTCAATCATAATTATACACACTGGATCAGACATGGTGAAAATAACAAGTAAGACAATGTGTAATAGAAAAGATGATGTTCAATATCAGACAATCAATCTTCGTTAAGAATTAATTCATGATATAGGTGTTGAAATTATTACAAAAAAATGATGAATGATTGTATATAAATGATGAGAACCTATTGAGCTTGAGTTGCACTAAATTTACACACTTATCATCATTTATAATATTAGTTAACACGAAACAAAAAATGGTTGTGTTGATTAAAGTTTCACTGAATTTATTTAAACATTAAAAGAGATACATCCCAAAGGAAAAAAGCATCAAATTTTCAATTATGATGGAAAATACATTATGACAAATTGGATTAATATATAAAAAGATAAATCACTATCCTAAATGATATGATTTATATAATAAATAATATTATATTTTATCATAATATCCTAAATGTGTGATATCATGATATAATATTGATGATAAATCCAATAGTGATTCATTCAAAAGAAATAAGCACAAATCCTCCAAGTAATTCTATCTTGTATCATCCAATAATAATTCATTATAAGTGTATATTTGAAAATCCAAATGATGTAAATTGGATAATATTACATACATATGGAAAATTCTTTAATGGAAACCTGCATCACCCTGTAGATTCACCACAATTAAAGCAGTTTGATCACAAATTTTTCAAATTTGGAAATAAAGTTAAGATTATCTAAATGGGACTATGTATATATTGAATGAATCAATATAGAAGAATAAATTTCCAATATAGTTTGTGGCTTTTTATAATTTTATCTATAACCTTTTCTCAAGGATATATATATGAATAGAAAATATAATATAATTGTCTTGATGATTTATAGAAAAAATAAACTGGTAAATGATATTGATACAAATCCATCACCATTGATTAATGATTTGAAATTTATATGTTAGAAAAACATTACAATATTTGATGCATACATGAAGGTGTATTTATTTTTTGTGTTAAGATAATGTTCACTATTAATGGACAACATACATAGATAAAATTATATAGATACAATATTAAGGGACAGAAATATTTTTTAATTAAAAAATAGGGGAGCTTATATCATCAATTATAGAACATAAGAAAGACAATGTATGTGGTATATCTGAGATATTTCTAAATAGATAATCATTTTCAATGAATAAAAATGGGGATTAATATTTGATAAGAGATTTATTTTTACCCACAACCATTTTAAGATGAATAATATAATGAAAAGGTGAAAAATATTGATGTCGAATATTGAAAGAAAGGAATTAACGATAATGAAACCAATATATGGAATACATATTTTATTTTATTTGAGATACATTATTTAATTTTTTTGTTAAAACATAAAATTGATGTTATTATTATTGATAAAAACATAGGTGATAATTTTATTGGATATTTTTATTAAATTAAAGGAACGTTTAAATAAGTATTTTATAACGAATGAAACTTAATAATCATGGAAATAAGTATAGAGTAATATCCCATTATGAAAGAAAACAAAACATGCTTAAATTTAAATTTTAAGAGATTAATAATGTATGAAATAATTTTTTTTCAATTTATACCTGCTATTAAAGTACCTAGTGAGTTTTCTTTAAACATGATAAATTTTGAGTAATTAATGGATTTAATGTTAATTGTTATGAAATACCATGATTGTTAATTATTAATAAAATATATTATATCAGTTAAACTTCATGTAATATTATTAATACCTGTGAGAATGTATATCATCAGGTTTCATTAAAATTTCAATTCAATTTATAGGAAAATATCACATAACAATTTGTTAAATTTGTAGAAGAATTAATTTTATCCTCATACTCTGTCAACTAGAAATGTATTTCCATTAACATAATTTTGATATAATGGTTCATCTTGTGATTCATTTTGGGTAAGAGATATAAATATTTGGGTATGTTTATTTACATTGGATGTATCCTTTTGAAATATGCATAAAAAGTACTTAATGATATATAATATATATATATCATATAATGTTATATATTACTGAAAAAATACATCAGAAGAGATAATTAAGTCATTTTTTATTTTTTGTATACAATAAAGCATGTTGGACTCCTTATATATAAACATATGAAAGTAAATAGTGGGGGCAAAGGGATCTATGACATAAAGTTAAATTTAATTCGACATGGTAAAGGGATGTAAGCACATTAATTCATTTTGAAAAACATATTATAGAATGAAACTTATATATCATTGCATATTACTAGATTAACGGTATGATATATGATATGAAATGAAAATTGGATAATTAATGAACCTAAATATAAATTTTTTTATGGTTTATGAATAAAAATAACAATTATTTATTCACATAAAAAATAATGTAATTTTTTATAGTGGGATTGAGTGTTAATATGATCACACAGTGTAGTTTTCATAATAATTATTAAATATTTAAAAAACAATTATATGAAATGTGCATCGTTCAAAATTGTCGAGTAGTGTTAAACCCTAACATACTTCACTTTTTGATTTCCAAAGATAAATATATTTTTATACAATATTTTTTTTTGAAATTATTTTGGACATATGGGAGATTTATTATAATAAATATCGAGTACTGGGTTTTATGTATAACAAGGTTGATAGTAACAGTGGTTTGAAACATTATGAATATAGATGTATAATTGTGGATTCAAAAATATTTAGTAAAAAAGAGGAATAATTGATCATGGAGATTAATGAAAAATAAATATTTAATTTTATTTACTAATCAAATGATCAGTGCTGCATCATTTTTAAAGCTAAACAAATTCATTTTCATGATGTGAATTTTGATGATGTTAAATAATTATATGATATTCCACTATCTACAACTTGATTACTTGATGATAAAAATAACTGTGATAGATACATAGTCCATGCAACATGAAATGATCATGTGGAATGGATATGACAAATCGCTCAATTACTCTACTAATTAATTATTTAAATATCTATGTTTTTGAAGAACACATAGTTAAAAAATTTATTCTTTAAAATTTCATGAATATAAATATATATATATTCCAAATTCCATCCATTTTTTAATAATTTTTATATTAATTATGTCTAGGTATCAATTTTTTGGTTTAAAAATATTATGTTCTTCAACTTTTTATGATACTTTTATTTTTGTTTTTTGTTTTTAAGCATACACTATTATTCAAAAAAAATTATTTTTAATTCCAATTATGAAGAATCACATTTATTACATATAACGTTTTTCTATTTATTATCAAATAAAGGTACATAAAATTACACATTTTTATTTGATAATCATTTATATCATTTTTTTGTTAATTTTAATATTAATTTATTTTTGTTAGATATATTTTTGTAGAAAACATCACCATTCATTTTTTTTTTGTTTCTACAAGGATCGATAAATTTGTATCTATTATAATCATTCAATTTTAATAAATTACAGTTTCTATTGTTTTAAATTTGAATACATCTTTTAAATGATAGACACGATGGTAGGGGAAGTGGGGTATGTACATTTCTTAATATAAATATATTTTTAATAATAAAATTAAAAACATAAATTAAACATATATTTCATGAAATTATATGCAGTAGTTTTTCTTCTCTAAATAATAGGATACAAATTGTTGGTAGGTGTGATATTACATTTTTTTTCAAAAATATCAATCTCTAATATAGGGAAAAGGTTTATTATTGTGTTTTATGATAATGAAAACCCAGTTTTCCCACATACCATGATATTTAAGAGTTACATGTCTATTTATAGTCATTGTAGAAAAATTATTTTATTCTCTTATTGGAGAGGCATAAATAATTTTGTTAAATATTAGTTATGAGATTTTGTAACATTAAATCATATGAATATAAATATATATTTTTTTATGATGGTTTAAATTTTATACATTCCATATGAATAATATTCAATTTATTAAATTACTGGTGAAATATGAGCCTCATGAGATGAATGAAATTAAGAGAAGGTGTCAATCATTTTCCACATTAATATGGATATATTTTCAGTAAACTTTGACTCCATATTATATTTTATAGAGTAAATGAAATAAATATCCAAAAAATAAGTTTCAATATATATATATATTGATAAAAGAGAATATTTTAACCAATCGGTTAGAGAAAGCCTTTCGATATGCAATTTGTATTTAAAAAATTTATTTATAAAATTTATTTTAATTACTTGATAATTTATTCATTTTTGGTTTGTTAGAAGCCTCTGGGAGAGCATACTAATATATATGGTCCAATAATTTATAACGACATAATATGAAACATCAATGGTCCCCATTAATAAAGGGGTAAATTATTGTTAAAAATTTAATGAATTATGAAGTAGTCAAGTATTAACTTCCAATACGTTCAATAAAACCCTGTATCTTGTGTGTGATTATAAAAAAAGGAAAATGGTGAGGATAAAAAAAAATGATGATATTTTTCATTAATCCAAAAAAATGTAGTTGATAAGATAGTTTGTAATTATTTTTCACAATAATAATATTTTTTATGTTCATCTGTGTAATATAACATTTGATAAAATTATTTCAAGATTTACTTCATAAGGAAGAAACATATGGGATATTTATCCCTTAGGGTAGGATGGATATTCTTGCAAATACATTAAGAAGGTCAGAATACCCTAGCCATGTCAAAATATATGATGAGGGTATATATTTTTGATTTTTTTTTAAATCACATTATGGAATAAATGGATGTAAAATACACAGATAAATAGTTTTCATGGAGGATGGATAGAGAAATTTGAACATGTCAATATATGATAGAATTAAATCATATGTTTAAGATATGTTTTTAGAAATAAAAATTCCAAAGAAACCTGTATGGTTTTCCTATACAAATTATAAACAGACTCATCTTTAAATAACCATTTACTACGAGTTTTATACAGGGGATACCATGTACATATTGTAGCATGATAAATTTTCCATCATCTATAGAATTAGGTACATCATTATCTTATATAGTTGGGTTAGGTAAACTTATAGATAAATGATATTATTGATCCAACTACTCATTTTCTCCATTTACTTAGAAGGTTATTATAGTTTGAAAGAATATTGATCATTTTTTTACATTTTCCATATAGTTATTATAATTAGATAAAATATGAGGTATGCATCATTTTACAATATTTATTTAGAGATAAATAAGAATTAATTAATTTTTTTTATCAAACCTAACTTATATAATTTTTTTGAAATTGAAATAATAATTGTAATAGGAATTTGTTTTGGAACCAACACCATTATGTACTCATAAATATCTTAATGGGGTACAAATTTGACATATATTTATTTTATATTAGGGAATTATTATAATTTTCGGATGAGTAAAATTATTTTTGGTAAAGATTAAATGTTAAATTTATTTAAAAATGACAACATTGATGTTTTAAAAGTATATGATCTCACTATAACCATGTTGAATTTTTTTTCTATATAAGTAAATTTCTATTATTAATTTTATTTTTAAGTAACCAAATTTTATAGAAACATAATTTATTAATTTTTAATGAAGTTTATTTTCCTTATTTTCATAAAATATTTGTAAAATTATCTTAATGAATTTATGGATCCATAATAAATTCAATAAATTTGAAATATCAAAACAAATTGTTTAGATTTCAATATGTATCTAAACAATTAAATATATATATATATATATTAATTGTTTGTTTTACATTATTTTTTTGGTAAGAAGACACATAGAATTATGAACCAATGTTCCATTCACTATTATTAATGAAATAATCTATATATTTTAGCATACATTGGTTGGTTTATATATTTTTTACTATATAAATTAATGACAAATGAGTAATTCTTTTATTGGGTGGTGTTAAAAGATATTTTGAAATTTTTAAAAGTAATAGGTATTATTCTAGAATTTTTGTTATTTAATATTAATATTTTTATTTCAGATATGTTTTGATAAATAATAAGTTAAATTAAGAAAATTCAGTGATTGAGATTGACAGGGAACAAGTCTTGATAATAGAGCCAAATAAAATTAAATATGTGAATGTTCTGGAAGATAAATTTTATATTATTGAATAGTTATTTTTATTACAAATATTGTTATATTTTTAAAGAATATTATATAATAAAGTAAATGTTTTCATAAAAAGGTGGTGTTAGAAACATGAATTTTGTTTTTTGATTCATTTATCTGATAATGGAATATAGAGAAATGTTTTTATAAAATTAGTTTTATCAAAGTAGTTATAATATTCAAAATTATGTTTTATTTTCTAAAATTTAACACATTATAATGTTTTGTATATTTGATTTTTTTTCTCCATATATATTTAATGGAATTAAGCACATTGGATATTTATTTGAAAAATATTTTTCTAGGTTTGAATATTTTATATTTAAAATTTAAAAAAAATATATTAGTTATAAAATATGTTTTATAGTTTTTCAATGAGTTTTTTACTATTGTTTGGTGATGCAATTTGTGATATTTGGTTATTTTGTAATGCTGTAAATGTATGAAAAAATTGTATTTTTGATTTTTTTATAAAAAATATTACTATTCAAAATAATATTTATGGAAAATTTATGTCAAAATCCCCTTCCCAATTTTGTTTTATGAAAAAAAATATGGTAAATGTTGTTTGAGGTATTTTATCTTGGGTTTTATTAAAAACCAATATTAAAATCATTTTTATATAAAAAATTGTAGAATAAATGTCAATGTAATTTCTATAAAAAACAATATGAAAAATAAAAATATTCATATCATCTATATTTATATTGATTTTTAACCGACATTAGATGTTAAATAAATATATGGTAAATAAATATTTTTCATAAGTGCATTAATATTGCCCCATGATTCCATATTGCTATGGTATATCGTAAATTTTTAACAAATTACTTACACTATATTCATTTTGAGGATCTATGTTTAATTTAGAATGATTTATTTATATTCTATTCCTATTCTTTGATTCCTTTTTCATACCCACATGTTCATACTATGTTTTCTTGTGAACCTATATTGATATCTCCCTTGTTTTACCACTTATTGAGTGTCTAATCTCACCTATTTTTATTTTCAATTTCCCCATGATATGAAGATTATTATAACATATGATATGTCTATAAAGGGGTTTGGTGTTATTATATTATATTGAAATTTTAATTGTGTTGTAAAATAAGTTTTTTATGTATCTAATCTACAAGGAAACTAAACAAATAGGTCAAAAGTATTTTTTTTATTGTAAGAATAAATGTATATTCATTTAAATTGATGTTTTATCAAAAAATATATGTTTACATAAATTAAAATACATTAAATAAGTTACTGAAAGGGGTAATGTTTACAGTATGTGAAGGCATTGTGAACCCATTCCAATCCCATAACTTATTTTTCAGTTGTTAGTGTATTTGAGAACAATTTAATATAAGAATAAATAAAACATTTCCATGAAACACTTTCATTATATGATTTCAAGGTTAATATAAAAATAAAAAGCATGGAATCTTATAACATTAAATGTTTTTAAGACTATATTATAATGTCTCAAAATGTTGGACTACAACCAATACAATAGTTATGATCACTATTAATATATTTTACTATAAAATAAGTACATAGAATATTTAAAAAACAATCCAGAATGTAAAACATAAAGTTTATACAAATCAAATAATTAGGAAATTTAATATCAAACCAAATAAATCATTTCATTCCATTTTTTCATAAAAACAACTTCAAGATATTTATATTAAAAGAACATCACTTTTTTAGTAGACACACTTGAGCATATTCCATTTTTAGTTGATGACATTAAAAATATGATATAATTAAGGGGTTTACATAAAAAATATATGTAGGAAAATATTTTGAGTTCATAATGATTAATGATGGTCACCACATGAATTTTCATGCTAGCCTATTGTATGGGTGAAATAGAGATCTACCCATCTCTAACAAGGAAGATAAAATATAAGAAGAAAAACCCATGAAATATTAAGGTATTACCTTGGATAATATACTATAACAAATAGAAAATAATACTATAGAAGATATTGAATGGTTTTAAAATCAATAAATATGAAAAATTATGGATTACAACCACTTTTGAGAAGAAAAAATAATATGAGGATGATTAGAGAGAGACTACATACATACCTCACTCTAGACAAAAATTAATGACGAATTAAAAGAAACCTAGAAAAGGATTTAAGTTAGTTGTTTTTAGAGGGAATAAAAGGACGGGTAGGGGGTTAGAGTGCCTAAAATGGGTGATAAATGGAGTTAGTTACCATATATATATATTTTAGTGGTTAAAATGTTAGTTGAAAAGAATAAACCATCCCCATGAAACAAAACTCGTGCAGTTCAACCTTGACTCACCCATGACATTCCCTCAATCTGAAGACCTATTTTCCTCAATCCTAGGGCCATGTCACTTGAAACAATGAAAAAAATAAACCATTTTTATTTATCTAATGCCTCACCCAACCTAATGAATCACATAGCCTCCGTTTAGGTGGTCAGTACCACCTCAATCCTTGAAAAAATCCCATCATGTTATCATATACACAAGAAAACTAATATAAAAAATTAATTTAATTTAAAACACACAACCAACATAATATTCCAATGTGGTCATAAGCCTCTAACTGGGATTATAATTTTTTTAGTCAGGGATGAAATTTTCGTTAGACATCTCATATGAGTAATTCACAAATTAAAATACTATCATTAAAATATTAGGGTCCCTCTCAGAAAACCCAGTAGTGTTATCAAGAATCCATTACCTGAAACAACATAAAATAAAAGAGAAATATGAGAACCACCTAACTCATATGATTAGATTTCCAATACTCTAATATTATCCAATAACTCAAATATATTCAAAATAAATTATCATTTTTGATGAACACTATGAAAATTGGGTACAATGGATCACACAGATTTACCGCACTATATAGATAGAGAAAAGAATAGATGATGATAGTGGATTAAAAGAATCACCAAGGGGGATACATATCCAGAAACTGATTAATGAACAGATTCTAGATGTTGATGATAGTCCAAATCCTAAATGATGGAGGAAGAGAGATCCCTAACTACTAGAGAGGAGAGCCATCCATGGGAGGAAAAAAGAGGGGAAACCTTTTTAATGAAAATATGGTTCAAATAATAAATTTTCACCTTTAATGAATCTTTATGGTAACTAAATGTTTGGGAAAACTATGCAACAACAATTTTATTCAAATTTCTCAAACAAAACACTTGCACAGTTGAGGCGCAAGGTTTCCGAAATCATCCACTAGTTGTGTGACTCCTCTCCACTAAAAAATATTGAGGTGACACATGTACATTAAATGAATCCAACATGAATTGTGAAACTGTTTACTATAAATAAACATGACCACATGATTACTCCAAGAAGGCACACAGTTTTTCAAAATCATGCACCTCTTTCTTTGCAACTAAAAAAGTTCGGTTTTCAGCCTCTCAGACACCCGAAACATAATAAAACCCTCAATTAACATGAGGACAACTAAAACATATCTAAACAAATTCAATATGTAAATCAATATATTATAATTAGTTTCCAAAAATAAAAAATAATTTAATCATGATCACCAAACATGAAAAAATCAAACGGTTTGAGGATTTCATCCCTCTCTAAAAACCTAGGGTGTTAAAGCCTCTCTAAATTAACATAAATCATCCCTGAGATATCAGTACTTAATAAGAGATGGTAATGAACATTCATGTCTCTTTAAAATATAACAGGTCTATCCTGGACATTAAATCATAGGTCAAATCCCCTCGATGTGCTCCAGGCCTTAAGAGTTACATACATCAATCACTATCTGATCCAAAACTCAAATTTTTGATAGTCCACTAACCATAACTACACTAAACATTCCTATCATGTTTCATCTCACTCCTATATCTCACCATGTGCTCAGATCATACCTATCTCATACCTAAAACCAATTATATCAGGCATCTCATCAGATGGCCACCCCATTTCTTTTTCCCACATGACACTTAAGAGGCCACATGTCTCATCAAATGCCCGTGTGAAGTAATGGTTCCATGCACATCATGCATATCCAACATTACATCAATACCCAAATTCCAACACACCTCAATTAAATCCCACATAACATAAATGAACATCAATAATCTCACTTCCAACACACCATATATATATAAATCACCACTAGAGCCAATTTCAACCTACAATCGTGTGCACAAAAACTATCCCAAATCACATAAAATGAAAACACTATTCATGCCATCCATCACAACATACCTCAGAATGTTGTCAGATCCCTATCCTGCTCTACAGCTAGAATCTCCACCACGTGAACCTTCCCTAAAGCCTAACTATTTGATTCAGGGCCTCCTTGCATAGCTTAATTACCTATGAAGACTCAACCTTATTACATTAGACAATATTTAATTTTAGTCAAGAACTCACATTATTTAAAATTTATGATCATTCCAAGGGTAGAGTTTTAGAGAATTGGTATATGACACGTATACCACATTCCACATTTATATAGAGTATATACTAGAAAAATAATATCTATTTCTTCCAAAATATATAACTTTTCAAATAAAATGTGTTTTCATTGAAAAAACATCACAACATTTAACATGGAATCCTTATTTTTCTTAAAAATCATTATAACTTGTGAATATAATTAAAAAAATTGGGAAAATCACAAAAAGATCTATAAGGGATATAAAAAGAAGAAAAAACATTATTCCATGAATACTTGTAATATATGAAATAATTTTAAAAAAGACATACTTTCCATCTATATAAAATTACATTGTGAAACTAGAGACAAACACAAGATTTGAAAGAAATATATAGAAAAAAAATTTAAACATAAAGTTATATTAGGGAATTACATAAATAATCTTGTAACCCTCTCCGCTACCTTATAATTTGTAACCATTATGGCTACCTTAAATGTAACCCTCATGACTACCAGATTATGTTACCATCATAGTTACAATTGGAGTAACCATACGACCAACCTCCAACTAACACACACCCAATGCATTAGAGGGAGATATAGGTCCCACCCATCATCATAAATAATGCCCAATAACTAAAAAATAGTCAAGAAACATGAATAATTTCATAAAAACATTACTTTTTTAATTTTGTAAAATAGAATTCTAAAAGATAATTTTTAAAGAAAGGTCACTAGAGAAGATCATATAATTGAATTGAGAATTTATAGAATGAAACGAATATGTGTAAAAACTTTAAATAAAGCTAATAAAATATAATTTTAATTAATTTAATTACACAAATAAACATTGAAAAAAATAATTAATGAGATAGATGGTTTACCCAAAGAATGGAAATTGGGTTTAAAATTACCTTACCTCAAGTTTTTGTAACTTCAAACTTGCATAAACATCCTGTATAATGGTTAAAACAGTCTTATTAGTATTTTAAATAAATATTTTAATTTTTATAACACTTTATATAGTCATTTCCTAGCATTATTTTTCCTTTAATTATTAGTATATCATTCCTTTCATTGTTTCGTGTGCGTTAATTACAATATTTCTATGGTCGGTTTGTATTTTATTTTCTTATCGTATAGAAATAAAATTCTATTAGTGGAATGAAATGGTATTAATATGATTACATAATATATAATGAGACCATAAATAAATTTTTATCACATATTATGATGAATAATTAGATAAAACATTAATCATATATTTAAATCTTTTTTGGTGGTTCCTCGATAATCATTAACTTGTTTCAGTATATAATTTAATTTCATGAATATAAGTTCATTATAGAATATAAAATTGGCTACATAATACACATTAAATTATGTTTCAAATATTAAATGTGTTTTATGATCAGTTTTGATGGAAGTAAAGGAAATTGAAAGCACATCATCCAAAATTTTGGTAAAAGAAACACCAAGAACAATGTTTTTACATATTTATTAGAATAAGAGGAAGTAGAGAGGAAGAAAGATGATTATTTTTTACGTGAAAATGAGAATATAAATAATATTTATGATTTTGTAGATTTCTTACCTCTTGGAGAAGGGGGTGGGATGAGATTATATGAAAATAAATGCAATGAAAAAAAAACACATTATAAAGGAAGAGGATTCTTACCTCTTGATCTGTTCTCCTTGAGATCCTCCTTAAAGAATTCGGTTTTGGACTTTTGGTGAGAATTATAGTTATTGGAGCTGGGGAAGAGCCTAGGGGAGGGGATTTATAAGAACATAGACACTGCTCATGTACTGAGAGGTTTGAGAGGAATAGGGGAAAGATGGTCATATTTAATGGGGAGGAGAGGAGGGATTTTACATAATTTTAATCATTATTTTAATATTTTTGTCCAAGAATATGAATAGTCTTCATTCTTGAGATAAAAATAACAAATAGAGAATATGAGTTCGAAATTTTTTTGGCTTCAATCAGTTATGATATAAAAAATAGTGTATTTAACCCATAATTTGTATATACTATAGTTTACCGTATTTGACAATTTATCAAAAATTCAAAAATTTCAGAAAAAAAATAACCATAAAGTATTTTCCACATTTAGTATCACAAAATTAACTCCATTTTTTAAAACTAATTTTCTAAATATTATTAATTCAATTTTTAAATAAAATCACAGTTCATTTAAAAAATAACATTTTTAAAACTATAACTAGTTTTATATCACTTTGAAAAATTAACCATGATCTCATTATCATATAAGATTATGAAAATAAAAAAACAATATGATTTACCATCCATAGGGTCATATAACTATTCATAATGGTATGTTACTATTCACCAAATTAAATCAATTTGGTTCTATCAGACTCTAAATAACTTACTGATGACAACCGTAGATGAATATTTTTTGAAATTCAAATCGTAGAAGTGGGATTTTTTTATAAGATAGTTAAAAATATATAATTAAAAAAAGTTTCATGAATTTCAATTTATTTTTAAATCCATGGGGTGTTAAATTTTTCCCACCCTCTTGAAATTAAATCCTTGTAATTTTATTTACTTATTAAACAAGTGAGGGTACCTTTAACTCTTAGAATTTTCATATTTCTATGTTGCTTCTTCAACCATGTGGTTTCCCCAAAAAAACCTTTACCTGGTAGATTAACGTATTCCACAATACTTGATTTCCCTAATTAAGAATATCAATAGGTTTTTGTTCATAATTAAGGTCCTCTTGTAGCTAAAAATCTTCTGGGATCAAGACATGGGATGAATTTAGTACATTCTTTCTCAACATCAAAACATGAAAAACATTGTGTACCAGAGGTAAAATTAGAGGCAATGCTACTGGGTAAGAGTCTGGTCCACCTTTCTCTAGAATATTATAAGATATAATGAATTGTGGAATTATCGTTCCTTTCTTATCAAAAACACATAACACTTTTCCATGGTGATATTATTAGAAAATAATGATCATATTCCTTTAAAAAAATACTTTCCTCTGGTTGTCTGCATAACTTTTGGGCCTACTATGAGCTGTCCTAATGTGTTTTTGGAACATCTTACCTTTATCATCCTCTTCCTCTACTAATTTTGGTCCCATAAAATTTCTTTCTATGACTTCATCCCAATAATATGGTTTTCAACACTACATCCCATACAATGACTCAAAATGTGCCATATGTATGCTGGAATAATCATTATTATTATTATAAAATTCATCGAAGGAATTATGTTGATACCAACTGTTCTAGTAGTCTATTGTACAAGCTCAAAGAATACCCTCCAAAGTCTAAATCGTTTTTTCTGACTACCCATCTGATTGAGGATGAAAACCTGTATTGGAATTTAATTCTATGCCCAATGAATTCTGAAGGCCCATCAAAAAATTAGAGGTGAACCTATAATCCGGGTCATTTATTATTTAAAGTGTCACTCTATGTAACTTGACAATCTCTTTGATGTACAATTGAGAAATCTGATCCAGAGACATTGTATATTGAATAGAAAGAAATGTGTAGATTAAGTCATTCAGACAACAACAACCCATATTGCATTGTTACCTCAGAAGTCTTTAGTAGTCCTACAACAAAGTCCACAATCATATTTTTTATTTCCACTACTACAGTAGTAAAGGCTGAAGCATCCACTTTGGTAACTGCTGCTCTGATTTAACCTATTGACATGCCAAACATTTCATCGTAAAATCTGTAATATCTCTTTTCATTCCATACCATCATTAATACTCCCTAAGGTCTCTATAAATCATATTACTAGAAAGATGAACAGAAAATAAGGAACTATAGGCCTCATTAAATTAATATTTCTTAAATAGTGAATCCCAAGGCACAAACAATATTATTCCAATCTCAAAAAAAAATCTATATCAAGGATAAATTCTTCAACTTACCAATTTTAACTAATTCTACATTTTTCTACAGCTCAAGGTCTTCCTTCTATGGTTTCTTAAATCTGTCTATAAAAATGACCGCACTAAAACCTGAAACAAAATAGATGTATTTTCAGCACCAATAAATTCTAAACCAAAATTCATCAAATTATTAATCACGAGTTCATGTTCCAAATGTAACATTGTTTATGATGCAAGATTTTTTCAACACAAGGAATCTGTCACTTTTTTCTTTTCCTAGATGGTAATTGGTCATGCAATAATAATCTTTTATCAATTCAATCCATCTTCCCTTTTTAATGTTTAATTAATTTTGAGTGAATTTATACTTTAGTATTTTATCGGAAGTATATATTGGACATTAGTATCTGTAGAGATGATATCTCTAAAATTTCAAATAAAAACCACAGATTCGAATTCCAAATAATGTGTGGGATAATTTAACTCATGAGGTTTTAGATGTCTTGATGAATAAGCAATTACCTAATCATTCAGCATAAAAAACCCCAATTCCCTTTAATGAATCATCACTATAGATGACAAACTCACTATTTAGGGAAGTCAAGGACAAGACTGGGGCATTCACCAATCTCTTCTTCAGTTCTTAAAAAAACTATACATTCTTCTATCCAACCAAATTTATCCCCTTTTCTTGTTAACTTTGTTTGTGAGTTTGATAACCGTGAACAATGCTTAAGTAACCATTAATAATAATCTGTTAATCCATGAAAAATAGGAACATCTTTAACATTTATAGGTCTTTCACATTCGTCAACTACTTTTTTTGGTAGGATCAACTATTATTCTATCCTTATTAACAATGTTCCCAATAAAATAAATATATTAAAACCAAAAATCACACTTTTTGAATTTTCCATGAAGTTTATTTTCCTTTAATGATTAAAAAACAACCATTATATATTTTTCATGGTCCTATTTACTCTTATATAATACCCTAATGTCATCAACAAACACAACCAAAAACATATCTAATAACTCATGAAATATTCTATTCATAAGCTTCATGAATACAAATGGTGCATTAGTTATCCCAAATGGAATAATAAAAAATTCATAATTCCCATATCTGGTATGAAAATCTATTTTTGGGATGGAATCCTCTATCACCTTCAGCTGATGGTATCTAAATATCAATTTAATCTTGGAAATGTTTTCAGCTCCTCAGAGCAGATCAAACAAGTCATTGACATGAAGAAAAGGATACTTGTTTTTAATAGTGATATTATTCATCGCTCTATAATCATGGAAAAGTCTCATTGAACCACATTTCTTTTTAATGAAAAAAATGAACACCCCATGGTGAAGTACTGGTATGAATGACCCCTTTATCTCTTAAATCCTACAACTGATTTCTCAACATTAAAAGTTCCATTTGAGCCAATTAGTAAGGGGGTTAGGAAATTGGATTTTTACTAGGAACTAAGTCAATTGTGAATTCAACTTCTCGGTCTGGTATAAAACTGGGTAACTTTTCAGTAAAAACCTCAAGATACACATTTACCACTTACATATCATTATTCTGAACCGTTCCCTTATTTTCAATAATACGTGAAAGATATATTTAATTTCTATGTTTTAATGGTTTCTCGGCATCCTAATATGTTATCAATTGTATGGGTGCATTATTGTATACAAACTGAAATTGTTTTTTTTAAAAACTTAGTTATTTCTACAATAAATCTTAGCATGATATATAGAAAGTGTATCCATACCCAAAATGACATCAAACTGTATTAAGGGAAAACAACAAGGTTTTAAGGTAAATTATTTCCAAATTCCACAATAAAAACATTATTATAATTCCTATTTTTTATAATATTTTCCCATGATGTTTTATCATTAAGTTACAATATTATTTGGTGAGGTGAAATTTTAAAATTACAAAAATATTTTTCAGAAATAAGGGAATGTGAAGACCCATATCAAAAAAAAACTTTTGAAAATTCTGAGTAAACAATAAATGTACCTCATACAAATTCATTTGATGGCTCGAAATCTACTGACGTAGTCCCAAAGGATTTCACTACGCCTTTCTTCTTATAGTATGACCTCTTGGTATCTTTTGGATCTTTCTTTTGGTAGGAATTTTCATAATGACTCATCTCACCACATTTAAAACACTTAATTATTTTCTTATCAAGATTAGTCTTAGGATAATTTTCATTGAAATTTTGGGACATTTTTTCAAACATACCACATCAAAAAACACTTCCCAGTTTTGGTAAGGCATTCCCCAGGGCACTTTTTCCACACATTTCACAAACTAGAAATTGAACTTTCTTACCATAATATTTCTTTGATTGATTCTTACCCACCACTTTCCATCTGGACCTCTTCTTATCCTTTTTGTAAAAGTGTACATGATCATCTGTAATTCCATTTATTCCCTCTCAACACATCATGCATGTTTCTCATAAATTTTGAATTCACGAAAGGTCAATGCCTTTCAATACAATGGCTTAAATCCTGATTAAAAATAGTTGATTTTTCTATCAATATCTAGAATATGATTTTGAGCATACCTCACCAGTCAGGTGAAGTTTTCTTCACAAATGGCCACTGAATCTTCTTCCTTCTTCTTCAATTCAATGAATATATTCTCTATCCTATGTTGATCCACATTTGAAAAATATTTTTCATGGGAAAAGACGTTTAAATTCATTCAACTATATGGAATCAATCTATTTTCTATCCCTGATATTATTTACCATTGACCACCACTAATCAGATTCACCTTCAAAATAATAAATGGAATGACTTAACTTTTCATTATCCGAACATCCCATTACATTAAATATCTTTATATGGGATTTAATACATTCTCCATCCACCAAAAGGACAGAAGATAAACTGATTGCAGAAGGGTGTTGCCTCATAAAATGTTCAAAAATCATCATTTCCATTATGGTAGATCTGGGTTTTCTCCTCTATGGATGCCAATACCATTTATTTCGAATATTAGATGGTCTATTACTATGAAAAACATATTTATTCCAATCCATACCATTTCAGGATTTAAATTGGGAAGGATATCATTCTTTCCCTGCCTCTATGCTTCAGCTTCCATGTTTATTCTATGGGAAACCATTCTTAACAAACATATCTTAGATGAAGAAACTTTATAATCATTAAATTATATTTCATTTCAAATCAACCATAGAGTAGAAAACATTAATGGTATTTTATTGATATCATCCTAAACCCTAAAGTTATATATACCATCCTATGATACCAACTATAAAGACCCAAACTTATTACATTAAATAATCTTGAATTTTAGTTAAGAACTCACTACCTTTCACATTGAGGGTATTTTCATGTTTAGAGTTTTAGAAAACCGGTATATAATACATAAACAAAATTACACATTTATATAGATCAGAAACCACAAAAATCATTTCCATTTCATCCAAAATATAAAAATTTTCATCTAAAATATGTTTTCATTTACAAAGCTTCATATCAATTGACTTGGATTCCTTATTTGTATTACTCATCTTTATTACCTGTGAAAATCATTTAAAAGAACGGGATGATGTCATGACATGCCTTCACCAAGATGAAGGGAGAGACAAAATACAGCCAGAACCTTCCTTATTTATGTAGAATGAGACATAATAACCCTTGAGACCCTCCTTTAATAGGCCCTAGAGTGGAGACTAGAGACAAGGGTATATAATCACACATAATATGGATAACATTACAATTTTTGTAGAAAAATATTAGGAGATAAGATTGTAAATATAGAACAACTCCAAAATATTGAATGTAAAAGTAAAACCAAAACCCCTTTTTACATGCATGTTAAAAATAAAGTGTTATAATGTACAAGAAAACTAAAATGGAAGGTACCAAAAGAAATGAAAACAGAAAAAACATCCATCTCAACGTCTGAGCTAATACGGACCCACATGATCCTCAAAGTCCTTATAGAAGCCCTAAATTAGTTTTTATATACATAGGGTGACCAAACATATATACTCATTAGTGAAACCAAAAGCTCTCCTACACAGGAGGGGAGGCATTCTAATGCCCCGTGAGAATGTAGAGGTATCCAGAACACCTAGCAAGGGAAACTACCCACCCAGCCTCATAAAGGAACAATCCCAAAATAAAACAAGCCAGGTAATGTAATAGTTATAGAACATCTATATTTGTGTACCCCACACCGCTTTTACACTGGTTATTGAAGACATCATACATTTCAGACCTCCCCCACCATTTTCACTATAGTCACACTACTACCCCAACAACAACCTTAATGGTTAACCCCAACCACGCATCCCACCCACAGACACTTGAGACACCACAACCATACATAACCATCCCCAGAGACACCTGCTAAAGAACAATAATACAAAACCATTCCTGCAGACAGCTAGGCCAGAACAACCACCACCATGCCCGATGTCACAACCCATCCTCGGGGCTCGTGCTGTGACTACCCCAAGCCTGCCTTCCATAGGCCAGGGGCTGGCGACTAGAACGAAGGCGTAAATCCTGGTAAAAAGGGAAGGCATTGCCTTTGTAATGTAAACCAAAAACACCACATAGCAAGCAAGCAGAAGTAAACACTACGTAAAAACTAAGTACATCAGTAAGTGCGGAAAAGTAAGTGGGCCAGAATGCAAACCCAAACTGAAAGTAAAGTATAACTCGAAAGGGGAAAAGAGCAACTGAAAGTAAAGCTGCAGCGTCGAGTCGTCCACTGGATGTCCCACCTGAAGGGTGAGTACAGATAGCCTCCACAACTCCTCGGGTCCAGTCGTCCGCTCTGAGTACGTCTCGCCCAGTGGTCCACCTCCAGGTACCATCCTGCTCCGCAAGCCTCCACCCCGATCAGCGCTGTCTGTCGTCTGCAACCAACACAACGTAGTGCGGGCATAGCCCGTGCAGGGGTGAGTATAAGCTACTCAGTAAGGACCCCGAGACCCCCAAAGGTCTCCCAGAATCCACAAATGATAAACCACAAAGGAAAGATACAATCACGAAGTAACATCCAACACTGCTTAGGTATATTCCCATACATATACCTAAGTCATGAATTCCAGTACGCTCCAACATCCGAGCTCAAGTACAACCCAGTCCACACAAGAAAGAAAAACGTAAATCCACACAGGATAGCACGACACAATCCACATTGGAAAGCGAACAGGATTCATCTCACACAGGAATACTTCTTTGTAAGACGATAGAGATGATCAGATATTTCCACTGATTCATCTAAGCTATCAGACCCACAAAGGATCGATAGGTACTAACCCCCGCAATGACCCACAAAGGATCTGACCAATATAGGATCGATAGGTAACTAACCCCCACAATGACCCACAATGGATCTGACCCACACATGATCGATAGGTAACTAACCCCCGCAAAGACCCACACAGGATCTGACCCACACAGGATCGGATCCACACAAGATCGATAGGTAACTAACCCCTGCAAAGACCCACACAGGATCGTACCCACACAGGATAGATAGGTAACTAACCCCCACAAAGACCCAAACAGGATCGGACCCACACATGATCTGTAGGCGTTGGCCCACACAGGACCGCTGAGCACTGACCCACACAGGATCGGACCCACACAGGATCTGTAGCACTGTTCCACGTAGGATCGCTGAGTGATGTAGTCGTCGTCGAATCCACTGAGGATCTCTGCACAGTCGTCGTCGTCGCAGTCGCAACCAGCTCTAGGGTTCCTGCACACAGAAATCTCATTCGGGAGGGTCCGCTCCACGAGCTGAGAGTCTGATACATCAACTGACACATAGTCCAGAGTTGATGTATCCAAAAGTTCTGTATCATCAACAGGAACTCAACGTCGCAGACGGCGCGTCAATCGGATGCCCGGTCTGAGAATTATTGGCTTTTTCGTCACAGGGGCCCAGTTGGTTTTTAAGGCAAAACCAACCCGACCATACTCCACCTACATTCAAACCTCGGGCGGAGTATTCCAAAATATCCGTCTCACTTAGAGGAATCCAAAAAAGTCGACGACACATCAATCGGACGTCCGTAGCACAAGATATGAGCGTTTTCCGCTCCAAGGGCCCGGTTGGTTTCGTGTACGAACCAACCCGGCCAAACCCAAGGTACTCCGAAACCTTGAGTGCGATATACCAAAACGACCGACTCAATCCATGGATCGCATCGCCGCTGATGGTGCGTTGATCAGAGGTCTGCAGCCCAAGTTATGGGAAAAGTCCGAAACGGTCCAGAGGTTGGGGTTTCGGGCCCGGGCCGACCCAGCCCGAGACCCCCTGGGTCGGCCCGAACCGGGTCGACCCGACCTAGGTCCGAGTCTGGCCCGCTTGGGCGCGACCCGGCCCGGCCTGGTCGGCGCGCGCGCGGCCCGGTCGCTTGGCGGCTCAGCCGTAACGGCTGAGCGGGTGCAAGGAGGGGTGTCGCCCCCTTGATTGTTTCGCGGCCCCGCGTGGGGGCCAACTCTCGCCAACGGACACGGCAAGGCCGCGTCCCTCCTTCGCCGGTCCCACGCGGTCGCGGGACGGCCGGACCGCCGCCGTGGCTTCAGCCGCGGTGGTTCTTCCCGGCAGGGCACGAGGCGCTGCCGCCTCCCGCCGCCAGCGCTACCGTGTCGGCGTGGCGCACCGGCGGGTTGCGCCGCGGACCACCGGATGAGTTCCGGTGGATGGAATTCCTTGCTGTCTTCGCCAAAAATCCCTACAGGGGTCCGTCCTTCACTACGAGGACCTTACATCGCCTGTGCGGCTGATTTTGTCGACGTCTACCGTTTCGCACACCAAGAACCAAACGGGCGGTGGGTTCGGACTTGTTCGTTAGTCCGCACCCACCGCGTTAGCGGTTTTAAAAGTCTCACAACAATTTTTAAACAAAATCCGCATGTATAAATCACAAAGATTTAAAGAATTAAAACCCCTACCTTGTCGTTGCCTTCGGACGTGAGTTCATCGCGGAATTGACCATCGCGGAAGGAGAGGATCGTCGCGTCACGGAAGGGGCGTCACGTCGTCGCGGTACATGGTGTCGCGTCGTCGTGGTACATGGCATCGCGTCGATGATATCTGAGGGTTAAAGAAAACACACAGATTTAATTTCACGAATTTAAATCGATGTTGAGGATAAAATCCACAAAGGAAATTTAAAAGATCTGTAATCCCCTACCTCAATTGGTGTTGATCGAAGATTGTTACGGGGAAGGATTGTCGCAAAAGAATGTCGCGGGAGGAGAATCCTCAGCATTGCGGTACACAGATTCACATCGTCGATCTCCGAGGGTTCGGCGTTCTTCGTCGCCTTTTGTCGAAGGACGACGTTCTTCGCGTTCATCGCGTTCTTCACGAAGGAGGATGAAGATCTCAAGCCTTAGAGTCTTCTCCAAATCCTATCAACGAGCAATCCTCAAGAAAGACATGCGTTGGTCTTATTTTATTATTATTTCAACAGTTTGAAAAAAACAAGTTAAGAAACGAACCATTAATTCGGTGAATTAATGGTAACGTCTTAACTGTCCAATTAATAGGAGCGTTAAGAGTTTTAGAAAACGCACCAGTTGACTTTCATTAAAGAGGAGTTTTCACGGGTACGTTACTTATAGGAAAACAAACGGTGGGGCTCGTGCGGGCCCCACCTCAAAAATATCATACCAAGAGGGTAGGATATTTTGGGTTCCACCTTATCCGCTTCAACATAGCTTAAGTGGATTTATGTGGCTTTAAGTGAAATAAAATAAAGTTGCGGCATCACTTTATTTTATTTTCTTAACTTAACCCCAAAAATTAAAAACTGCACCCGAGAAAACGCAACTCCAGAAAATGGCTTTTCTAAGCAAATACCGGCACTTTGATTCCATCGGTGCCTTTGGAATTAGATTCCAAGTACCTGTTCATAATTTAGAAAAACCTACTCGTTCGTTCACTGAACGTACCCAAGCCAAACTTCGGAAAATGATTCTGGGAACACCGGGCCTCTGAATCACGTGCCGTCAGAAACTACGTTCTTGTAAAATTTCAAAATAAATTAAGAAAAAAATATCCTTGAAATTTAGGGGTCTTGAAATCACTCCCACCTTAGGGAATTACATCCCCATAAAGAAACATCATAAACTAGGGAAACAAATGTGGGTACTAAGCACACATCGGAGACTCCCTCTCCCAAGTGCTCTCCTGGAGGTTCCCGTGCTGCCACCTGATGCGCACTAGAAGAATCAACCATCAAAGTAGGACCTGATCCTGTCGATCCTCGATCTCCACTGAAATCTCCGCAAAAGTCACTCAATCATCAATGTCTATCTCCCCATGGTCAATGATATGCGTCGAGTCGTGCACGTATCCTCTCAGCTGAGATACGTGAAAGATGTCGTGCACCCGGTGCAACTGGGGTGGTAGATCCAGGCGATAAGCTACCTCACTAATCCTACTGAGGACCTGGAATGGTCCGATGATGCGTGGAGATAACTTGCAGCCTCGGCCAAATCTCCGTAATCCATGTCGAGTTGTGACACGCAAGAAGACGTGGTCGCCATCCTCAAACTCTAGTGGCCTCCGCCTCCGGTCATCATAGGACGTTTGCCAGCTCTGAGATATCCTCATCCACTCCAAGATGACCTGGACCTTCTCTGTCGTGGCCCGGCCCATCTCTGGTCCCACAAGTGCTGACTCCACAGGGTCTGTCCAGCACAAAGGAGATCTGCAAGGTCGGTCGTACAACGCCTCGTATGGTGCCATCCCGATTGTGGAGTGGTAGCTGTTGTTGTATGCAAACTCCACCAAAGGTAGGTGGTCCTCCCAGCTACGACCAAAGTCGAGGACACATGCACGGAGCATGTCCTCGAGGGTCTTTATGGTCCTCTCAGTCTAACCATCTGTCTGAGGGTGAAAGGCAGTGCTTAGACGTAGCTGCGTCCCAAACGCCTCCTGCAACCCCTTCCAATGTCGGGAAGTAAAGCGAGAATCTCGATCCGAGATGATAGATGATGGCACACCATGAAGCCGTACAATCTCCTGAACATAGATATGTCACAAGCTCTCCACTGAGCCCTGCTCTCTGATGGGTAAGAAGTGAGCCGACTTGGTGATTCGGTCGACAATCACCCAAATGGAGTCGTCACCTCTGGAAGTGTGTGGAATTCCAGTCACGAAGTCCATAGATATCCCATCCCACTTCCACTCCGGGACCTCCAAGGGCTATACCAAACCTGCTGGTACCTGGTGCTCTGCCTTTACCTGCTGGCAGCTGAGGCATCGAGAAACGAACTCCGCCACATCCTTCTTCATGCCTGGCCACTAGTGCTGTCGTCTGAGACCCTGGTACATCTTCACCACTCTAGGATGTACCGCCAATGGAGAAGTGTGAAACTCTCTCAGCACCTCCTCCCATAAAGAAACTGGTACCAAGGTACTTCCTCTAAAAAGGAAATCGTGCTCTGCTCCGAAGGAGAAACCATCAGGTTCTTGTCTTGAGGATATCTATGCACGTCGCGTCTCACAGTCAGCATCCCCATGATGTGCCGCTCTGACCCGCTGCAGTAGTGGAGGGGCGACTGTGAGAGACTGAAGGAAGGCTGCTCTATCCCTATCCATGAAGGGTATCTGCAAACAGTCTAGCTGCTCTGTGAACTCCTCAAGTAGTTGAATGCCCTTCCTCCTTCTGAGAGCATCGGCTACTACATTCCCCTTTCCAGGAGTATAGACTATCTCAAAGTCATAGTCCCGGAGGAACTCGAGCCATCACCGTTGTCTCAGGTTCAGGTCCATCTGAGAGAAGATGTACCTGAGACTCTGATGATCAGAAAAGACTGTAAAGTGCTCGCCCATCAGGTAGTGTCACCATGTCTTCAGAGCGAAGACCACTGCTGCTAACTCCAGGTCATGGGTAGCGTAGTTCTACTCATGCGGCCTCAACTGACGTGATCCATAGGCAATCACTGCCCGCTCCTGCATCAGGACACATTCGAGTCCGGTCCCTGATGCATCGCAGTAGACTACGTACCCAACTCCCTCCTCTGGAAACCTGAAGATAGGGGCACTGGTCAATCTCTGTCTCATCTCCCGGAAGCTCTGCTGACATCTGTCTGACCACACGAAGGGTTTCCCCTTCCTCCTTAACGTTTTGCAAAGCTGCAAAGATTTTTCCTTTGCCGAAAAGGGAAATCCGGTCTCATCCCCTGGATGAACCACTTTCCTTGCCTAATACAGTCAGTCCCATCATGATTAGTTAAATCATGTCATGGATGAGTCGTAAGGCCTCGACGATGTTACCAAGATATCCAACCGTTACTCTCGCCTCCAAGGGTTGAGTCACACTGTCGGCATCAGTGTGTGGTCACTAGGTCTCTTCCAGTAAGAATCTAATATGTGAGGGTCAAGTCAACAGTTTTTAACCAGAACCTCTTAGTATTAACACACAAAAGACATGAAAGAAAATTTCACTATTCCAATTGTCTTTTATTACTTCAACTCAAAGTACAAGGACAGAAGGCAACACAAACAATGAAGCCAAAGGCATTATGGGAAAAGGCCTTTATACTTGGAGCTAGTCCTGTACTTGTCCACCCACTTCCGGAGCTCCATGATCGTAAGCTTCAGCTGCATGAAGCTGTGATCTCCCCTGAGGTCGGAGTGGACCTCCTGGTGGTGGTGGTGGTGGTAGAGCCTCAAAACATCATCCACCACTTGCCGCTCGAACAGCTCCTTGGCCTCGTCCACCTGCTCCCTGCGGATCGCCACAGTCAAACCTCTGCCTCTGCCTGGGTGGTTCCTCAACCGTCTACTGCTTCTCTGCATGGTGGGTCGGGCAGTCAGGAGCCATGTGGCCCTGCCCGCCGCATGCATAACACTGTCTTCTACTAGTAAGACTGGTTCTGCTGCGTGTGCCCTGCACCTCCGAACTAGTATCCTGAGGTCGTCCGCCAGATGGCCTGGTCCGCTTGGACCTCTAGGATATATGTCTACTGCCGGCTTCAGAAGACTCCGCCACGTGCCGCCCTGTGGTGGATCTCGATGCTGGTGTAGACTCAGTAAGAAAACTCTCGATCAAAAGGGCACGCTCAAGTACTCCTGCCTGAGTCGGAATGCTGAGGGAGATCAGCGATGCTCGGATCTCATGCCTCAATCCCTTCTCAAAGGTCCAATCCTGGAAGAATGGGTCTCGTACCATGTTTGTCGAGTAGCGCGAGAGATCGGTAAATCTCGCCGAGTATTGGGTGACCGTCAAGCTTCCCTACCGCAGTTGAAGAAGCTCCTGGATGCGCACCGCACGGAGGGTGGCTGGGACGAACTCTGAGTGGAAGAGGCTCTCAAAGTCTGTCCAGAGAAGAGATGCCTCATCGTGCACCTAGAGCATCAAGCTACACCATCGGCCCGCTGTCGCGTGTAGTAGGCTGGCTGCGAGGATCGCCATGAGGTCTGTTGGTGTCCTCACTAACCGGAAAACTCATACCACTACCTCCATCCTGTCCTCAGCTGCCTGGGGGTCCGTCTCCTCGTGGAACCTGGGCGGTCGCTGGCACTGAAACTCATGCAGTGCACTAAGGTGACTTGCATCGTCAGCGGCTGGGGATGGATGCATCGGTGGATCGGCGGGAAAAGGTACCGCCAGTGCCTCAGCTGTCAAAGGGCCCTGTACGGAGGCCTCGTCGCTTGGTGGGCTGTCGTCGCGCTCAACTCTCAGAACCCTTGCTGGCTGCCATCGTGGGGCCATCCTGAAAAGGAAACAGGTGCGCCACGGTCAGAATAGTATACATGGTGAGCTGACACAAAGTAATCACAATGAAAACATGAAACACACATGCAATCAATGTTTTTGACCATTAAGTCGGAAATCAGAAGTCAGGGTCCTGGTGTACGGATACGTCGGCCGCCGCACCAACACTGGACTCCCTGAACTGATAACCAAAGCCAATACGCTTAACACTATTGCTTCACATAGAAAAAGATCAGAGTCCCAAGTTCTGTGGTAGAAACGAACTCCTTTGAAACCAATTGTCACAACCTGTCCTCGAGGCCCATGCCGTGACTACCCCAAGCCAGCCTTCCATAGGCCAGGGGCTGGCGACTAGCACCAAGGCGTAAATCCCGGAAAAAAGGGAAGTCATTGACTTTGTAAAGTAAACCACAAACACCACAGAGAAAGCAAACAGAAGTAAACACTATGTAAAAACTGAGTACAACAGTAAGTGCATAAAAGTAAGTGGGCCAGAATACAAACCCAAACTGAAAGTAAAGTACAACTCGAAAGGGGAAAACATCAACTTAAAGTAAAGCCGCAGCGCCAAGTCATCCACTGGAAGTCCCACCTGAAGGGTGAGTACAGATATCCTCCATAGCTTCTCGTGTCTATCCGTCCGCTCCGAGTACATATTGCCCAGTTGTCCACCTCCAGGTACCGTCCTGCTCCGCCAGCCTCCATCCCAATCAGCGTTGTCCTTCGTTTGCAACCAACACAATGTAGTGCGGGCATAACCCGTGCAGGGGTGAGTATAAGCTACTCAGTAGGGACCCCGAGACCCCCGAAGGTCTCCCAGAATCCACAAAGGATAATGCAAAAAGGAAAGATATAATCATGAAGTAACATCCAACACTGCTTAGGTATATTACCATACATATACCTAAGTCATGAATTCCAGTACGCTCCAACATACGAGATCAAGTACAACCCAATCCAGACAGGAAAGAAAAACGTAAATCCACACATGATAGCACAACACAATTCACATAGGAAAGCAAACAGGATTCAGCTCACACATGAATACTTCTTTGTAAGAAGATAGTGATGATCAAATATTTCCACTGATTCATCTAAGCCATCGGACCCACAAAGGATCGATATGTACTAACCCCCGCAATGACCCACAAAGGATCTGACCCACAAAGGATCGATAGGTAACTAACCCCCTAAAAGACCCACACAGGATCAGACCCACACATGATCGATAGGTAACTAACCCCCGCAAAGACCCACACAGGATCAGACCCACACATGATCGATAGGTAACTAACCCCCGCAAAGACCCACACAGGATCAGACCCACATAGGATCGATAGGTAACTAACCCCCGCAAAGACCCACACAGGATCAGACCCACATAGGATCTGTAGGCGCTGGCCCACACAGGACTGCTGAGCGCTGAACCACAGAGGATCGGACCCACACAGGATATGTAGCACTGATCCACGTAGGATCGCTGAGTGTTGTAGTCATCGTCGAATCCACTGAGGATCTCTGCACAGTCATCGTCGTCGCAGTCGCAGCCAGCTCTAGGGTTCCCGCACACAGCAAGCTCATTCGGGAGTGTCCGCTCCACAAACTGAGAGGCCGATACATCAATTGACACATAGTCCAGAGTTGATGTATCCAAAAGTTCCGTACTGTCAACAGGAACTCAACGTCACAGATGGCGCGTCTATCGGACGCCCGGTCTGAGAGTTGTTGGCTTTTTCGTCCCAGGGGCCCGGTTGGTTTTTAAGGCAAAACCAACCCGACCGTACACCACCGGCGTCCAAACCACGGGCGGAGTATGCCAAATGATCCGTCTCACTTAGAGGAATCCAACAAAGTCGACATCACGTCAATCAGACATCCGTAGCTCAAGATTTGAGCATTTCCGCTCCGAGGAACCTGTTGGTTTCGTGTACGAACCAACCCGGACAAACCCAAAGTACTCTGAAACCTTGAGTGATATATACCGAAACGACCGTCTCGATCCAAGGATCACATCGCCGCTAACGGTGCATCGATCGGAGGTCCACAACCCATGATATGGGAAAAAGTAGGAAAAGGTCCGGAGGTTGGGGTTTCAGGCCCGGACCGACCCGGCCCGAGACCCCCTGGGTCGGCCCAAACCGGGTCGACCCGACCTAGGTCCGGGTCCGGCCCGCTTGGGCGCGGCCCGGTCGCTTGGCGGCTCGATCGTAACGGCCGATCGGGTGCAAGGGGGGGCCTTGATTGTTCTGCGGCCCCGCGTGGGGGCCTCCTCTCGTCAACGGACGCGGCAAGGTCGCGTCCCTCCTTCGCCGGTCCGGCGTGGCCGCGGGACGGTCGGCCCGCCGCTACGGCTTCAGCCACGGCGGTTCTTCCCGGTGGCGCGCCGGAAGCCACCGCCTACCGCCGCCAGCGCATCCGTGCCAGCGGGGCGCGCCGACGGGTTGCTCAGCAGACCACCGCACGAGTTCCGGTGGTCGTAATTCCTTGTCGTCTTCGCCAAAAGCCCTCCTGGGGTCTGTCCTTCACTTCAAGGACCTTACATCGCCCGTGCAGCAGATTTTGTCGATGTCCGTCGTTTCGCACACCAAGAACGAAAGGGGCGGTGGGTTCGGACTTGTTCGTTAGTCCGCACCCACCCCGTTAGCGGTTTTAAAAGTCTCACAACAAATTTTAAACAAAAGTCGCAGGTATAAATCACAAATATTTAAAGAATTAAAACCCCTACCTCGTCGTTGCCGTCGGACGTGAGTTCGTCGCAGAATTGACCGTCGCGGAAGGAGAGGATCATCGCGTCGCGGAAGGGGCGTCGCGTCATCGCGGTACATGGTGTCACGTCGACGATCTCCAATGCTTAAAGAAAACACACAGATTAATTTCACGAATTTAAATCCATGTTGAGGATAAAATCCTCAAAGGAAATTTAAAAGATTCGTAATCCCCTACCTCAATCGGTGTTCATCGAAGATTGTTTCGGGGAAGGATTGTCGCAGAAGAACGTCGCGGGAGGAGAATCGTCAGCGTCGCGGTACACGGCGTCGCGTCTTCGATCTCAGAGGGTTTGGCGTTCTTCGTCTCCTTTCATTGAAGGTCGGCGTTCTTCGTGTTCTTCGTGTTTTTCACGAAGGAGGATGAAGATCTCAAGCCTTAGAGTCTTCTCCAAATCCTCTCAATGAGCAATCCTCATGAAAGATATGTGTTAGTCTTGTTTTATTATTATTCCAACAGTTTGAAAACAAATGTTAAGAAATGAACCATTAATCCGGCGAATTAATGGTAACGTCTTAACTGTCCAATTAATAGGAGAGTTAAGAGTTTTAGAAAATGCACCAGTTGACATTCATTAAAGAGGAGTTTTCGCGGGTGCATTACTTAGAGGAAAAGAAACGGTGGGGCTCGTGCGGGCCCCACCTCACAAATATCCTACCAAGAGGGTAGGATATTTTGGGTTCCACCCTATCCGCTTCAACTTAGCTTAAGTGGCATTAAGTGGCTTTATGTGAAATAAAATAAAGTTGTGGCATCACTTTATTTTATTTTCTTAACTTAACCCCCAAAAATTAAAAACCACACCCGAGGAAACACAACTCCGGAAATGGCGTTTCTAAGAAAATATCAGCGCTGCAATTCCATCTGTGCCTTCAAAATTTGATTCTGAGTACCGGTTCAGAATTTAGAAAAACCCACTCGTTCGTTCACTGAACGTACCCGAGCCAAACTTCGTAAAATGATTCTGGGCACACCGGGCCTCGGAATCATGTTCCATCAGAAACTACGTTCTTATAAAATTCCAAAGAAAATTAAGAAAAAAAATTCCTTGAAATTTACAGGTCTTTACACCCGAAGACACCTAAGTCACTTACAGAAGACACTTTGGAAACAATCCTATCTACACACGCCTGGGTCAACCAACAAAACGTACCATTCCCAATGAATCTTGAGTTATAATGGATCTCAGGCCATCATAGCCTGCCTGATGATTCTTGGTCTACCTGGGGGAGGGAGCTGAAAAGAAGCTAATAACCAGCCACTCTTATGAGTGCTCAAAAAATCACCACCCCATGAAATGGTGGTGTTCAACACAATGAGCTAAACATGGGTGGGGTGCGTATAATAAACACAAAACTAAATATTTACATATATATAATGAACCACTCACCTCAACCTAATTGTACTGAAAACAACCCTTACACAAACACCCTCGTTACTATTCATACATGCACAAAATCACAACAACCACAACTAGATCCCCACCCATTGAACCTCATCTTCTTATCAGGTTCATGTGATTTTGTTAGAATAATTCTCCACTACCTAGACACTAAGAGGCACATCTAGAAGTCAAAACAACTCTGGACTGAAGAGGAAAACAACCAAACATTAATTTAAGCTTTCACACTCGGTTATCTTGTAAAGTCACAACAACGAATCAGATCTATGAGATACCTTAAAGTATTGGAACCAAACCATGACCCAACATATGAGGGCATAGATCCATAAGCCAACAACTGAAAAACAAAAGATCTTATCCACATCCACATCTCCCCAAAAGAATCAATGAGACCGACCACACATATTACAAGAACAGAGCATGGAAGTTTCCATATTTTATATATTTTTCATTATGTTCCTTTCATCCATTTGGATGACTAGGGTGATCACACAGGGATTCTTATTCATTGGGAATCCATTTAATCAACCGAGTTTACATGATTAACCAGTTTCCATGTTACAACCATTAAATCACTAGATTACCATGAAAATAGTGGATCATTAGTGGAAAATTATAGACCAAGAACAACCACAATTTTCATTCGACATAATCCCATACAATTCACAATATATAAACAATGACAAAAGAGTTCACCAACATCATCATAAAAAAAACCTGCATTCATAAAAAAAATTAATTATCTTTGTTATGGTTTGGTTTCATCCATGCCCTAAGGAAAAATTATCATAACCACCCCCACAAGATACACAATAAATAGAGGAAAAAGAAAACCCTACTTGGTTGATCAAGGATTGAAGCTTCCTCCTCGCACTAAGAACTGTGGTCTTGCGAGTGGTGGGAAAACTCCACGAAGGCTGAGTGTGAAGGACTCCAGCATGGGTACATGATTTGTCTCTGGAAGAGGGTCTCCAAATGCACCGAGTAAAGGAAAGAGACCAAAGAATAATAATATCTGGGTGTTAAAAGGCATGATACTGGGGTTACAGGATATGACATCTCGAAACATTTAAAACAAGGATCATGGTTTCACCATGTAGTTGGGTGGTTACACCCAATAGAATTAATTGTTATTTAGTAATTTTCCTCGGATATTGTAACGATATACCAGACTACTAGATGGGTACACATTAAATGAAAAACAAATTAGAGGGAATAAACTGGAAATGTGGAAAAGGTGTGACACGTGTCGCTCCATCATTAGAGGATTTAAGACACCATTTAAGGGATTAAAAAACCTTAATCTATTTTAAACAAGGTAATAAAACATAAAAGAGGAGTTACAGGAATGATAGGGGAGGGAATCCCAGGAAATCACCCATGGAACCATTCAGGTGAAACACCGATCAGTGTCACATCGATCGGCGTCACCAATTGGTGACACCATTGTGACACCCTACCACTGACACTGACACACTCCTAACTCACTGATGGGGTCCAAGACAACCCATACACCAGAATATAGAAATTTAATGGACCAGGAGGGTCCATTCCATTACATTAGATACCTCTTAGACTATTATCATCCTCAATAATTCATGGGTAAACCCAAAGGAGCAAGAGGGGGTCCTAAAAACCACCTCAAAAGATACATCTCAGGGAAAAACCACTCTAGAATTTTTTCAAAGCTAGAATAAGCCTCGATACTTAGGAATAAATCATTACATCTATATACTGAACAACTACTAATACAAAATCACTCTTCTCCCCTAAGTAACCACACAAATATTTAAAGCTCACACTATCCAGGCATACGAATTATGGAGTTACTTCTTCCATATCAAGATAATATTCACTTTGACCGGCACTGATGCGCCCTCACAAGTTTAATCACTTCCACTTTAATGCATCTTAATTAGGGATCAAGTCCTACCAATACCATAATTAGGAATTTTCATACAAATTAAAATAAAAAAGGAAAAAGGCACATCTCATAGTTAACAAGGTCGAGGATTACCTCAAAATCAAGTAAAAAACAACACATATCAAACTAAAAATAGCTTTGGGTAAAAGGAAAACATTTTTGCCTCCTAATCCTAGGTATGCTCCTAAGGCTACCATGCCTCCATAACACACGAACCTAGAGAATGGTTCATACATAAAGCAGATTATCCATAGGTTCCTCGATCATCACTTGTCATTATATGAACATCACATCATCCTCAATATCCATCTCCCCTAGTCGTGGATGTGAGAATCTTTGTGTAGATATCGACTAAGCTGAGACACATGGAACAAGTCATGGAACCTCAGAAGTAGTGGTGGTAGAGCCAGCTGACAAGCCACATCACCGAACTCCCGCAACAACTCAAAGAGTCCAATGAACCTGGGAGAAATCTTAATCCCCCTGTCGAACCTCTATTTCCCACGATGAGGGGATACCGTTAAGAACACATGCAACCCAACCAAAACTCCAAGGGTATCCTCCTATAACCGTAATATGAAATCTTCTGGTCCTGAGCTACCTTCATCCTCTCAAGAAAAAGATAAACCTTCTCCATTGTGGTCAGCACTACTTCTGGGCCATGAAAACATGACTCCCCAACCTCGTTCCATCATGCAGGTGAACGACACCGTCTTTCATACAAGGATTTTAATGAAATAATTCCAATGGAATAATGATATATATTATTGTTGGAAAACTCTACCAGTGGGAAGTGTCACACCCATGATCCTCTGAAGTCTATAACACATGCCTACATCGTGCCCTCCAATGTCTGGATGGTCCTATCTATCTATCCATTAGTGTGGGGGTAGAAAGTAGTGCTAAGTAACAGCTGGGTGCCAAAATCACATTGTAATCCACTTTAGACTCAGGAAGTAAACCATGTATCCCAATTCAAGAATATGGGCCTTAGAACCCAATTTAACTGCACCACCTCATCCACATACATGTGTGCTAAGGCATCCACCGCACTTGACTCTTTGACTACCAGGAAGTGAGCTGATTTTGTTAGTCGGTCCACTACTACCCAGATAGACTCACAACCTCCTTGAACCATGGGTATTCCTAGGTTGAAATCCATCAATTTGTCATCCCACTTCCACTTAGGGACAACTAAATTTTGCGACAGTCCTCTTGAGATGCAGTGATCAGCCTTCACCTGCTGACACATGAGTAACTTTGCCACAAACATTTTCACTACCTGGTTCACCTTGTGCCACCAAAATTGATCCCTCAAGCCCTAGTACATCTTTGAAATTCTTGGGTGAACCTCCAGGGGTGATTTATGTAACTCACCGAGAACTCTCTCATGCATTTCCACCAAAAAAACATATTTCCATAAAACAACATCCAATTATGACCAACCTCCAACCAGACTTCTAGAGCATTTCCCTAGCTAACCTGATCACACATTATATCAGCCCTAATGTACTCCCACTAAGACTCTTCCACTTTCTGTTCCAACGAAGACTGCACCATCATATGGAACAAAAAACCCCTACCATTCACCACCGTTTCATCCACATGTAAAGAAAAAAAATCCTCCATCGACTTCAAAGAATATGCTGATTATAGAACCACATACTTCTGTGACTACCTTCTTAAGGAATCAGCCACCAAGTTTCCCTTTCGTGTGGTGTATGAAATATCAAAGTATTATTCCTCAAAAATATGCTTCACCACTACTGCCGCATGTTCATGCCTTGCTAAGAGAAGACATACCTCTAGATCTTGTGATATGTGAAGGCCACAAAGCGTTCCTCGATGAGGTAATGCTACCACAACTTCAGAAAAAACACAACTGCTTAAAGCAACAGGTCCTGGGTGGCATAGTTATGTTCATGAGGAAGTAACTACCTAGACCTCTGAGAGATCACTCCCCATTTCTATATCAGTACACACCCCATGGTTAGGCCAAAATAATCACTATAACAATTTAAATGTCCCCCATTCCTCTGGAAACCTCAGCATTGGGGCACTTACCAACTTCGTTTTCATGTAACTGAAGTATTCTTGGAACTTCTCACTCAAACGAATGCCCAATCGTTCTTGGTCAGTGTGGTCAACAATGCTTCCACTCGAGAGAAGTGAGGAAAAAACATTCGGTAGTATCTAGCAAGACCGAGGAAATGATGAATCTATTCCATGTTCTTGGGTTCTTCCTAAGAAACAACTGATTTTAACATCAATGGGTCTACTACTATTCCCTGATGGGACACCACTTACCCAAGGAAGTACACCTCTCATGTCCATAACTTTCCTTGGAAAAATTCCCACATAGCTGGTGCTATTGGAGGACCTCTAAAACCATCCTCAGATTCTCGGTGTGATCCTTTTCTAATATTGAGTGAATCCAGATGTTTTAGATAAAAAACTACAAACTAGAATAGATACTCATGTAATATAGAGTTCAGGAATCCCATGAACATAGTTGGTTCATTCGTAATGCCAAATGCCATGAACATGAACTAAAAGTGCCCATATCATCACCTAAAAGCAGTCTTAGAGATGTTATCCATATTCACCCTAAACTAGTGATATCCCGACTACTGGTCGATCTTAGAGAAGAAACCTGATTCCTTCAACTAGTCAAAAAGGCGTTCGATCCTCGAGAGGGGGTAACTGTTCTTGACCATAACTTCATTAAGCCTTCAGTAGTCTATACACATCCTGAGACCACCATATGAATTCCTTGCGAAAAAGACTAGATCACTGCATGGTGACACACTCGGTCGGAGAAAACCATTTTTAATCAGGTCATGAACTTGAATCCTCAACTCTCACAACTCAAAAGGCACCATTCAATAGGGATCCATCAAAATCATAGGGGCACCGGGTTGCAAGTCCTTCTCGAACACAACATCGCGTCGAGGGGGTAATGTTACCACCTCTATAGTGAAGACATCCAGGAACTCACTGAGGATACCCGAGACATACAACATCTCTATATCTATTGACTCACCTGACACAACATCTTACAAGGAAAGAAGTGGCTCCACTCGCCGGTTTCCCTCATTGAAACCTCGATATCCAATGAAATTTACATTCGGGATGCCCATGTCTAAAAATACAACCCTTCTCTAGAAGCAGTTGACAATAAAACACAAATAGAACATCCATTCAATGCCTAAAATGACATCATATGGATGCATATATAGAAAAAGAAGGTCCCCACTGGACTGATGTGGCCTTACCATCAGTCTACATGCCTAGAAAAAATAAGACAAGATGGTATGACCTCCCACTGGTATACTCAATATTAGGGGCATGGGAAGTATCTCTACATATAGACCTAGGGAATAAGACATAATGGATGCAACAAAGATGTACAAAGCTACTGAATCAAACAAGGAATATGTAATAGTACTAAACAAGCCAATCAAACCTCGAACAACTTCTGGACCTAATAGGACTACTTCCTCCATGGCGTGCAGCTACCCATGGCCATCTCTTCTGCCTCTCAGCTTTCGACCACCTCCATGACCACGCCCTTCTCTAGGTACCTATGGATAACCCTAAGGTCGGCCTCCTACTGCAACATCTCCTCTCAGAGGAGTGTGAGGTCACTGTCCCTGCTACCACTACTAAAATGACCTGGCTAAAAACTGTTGCAGCTAAGGTGGGCGCTGAACTGGACCACCTCCACCATACTACACTCAGTCTGGGAACTAATTCCGAATATTCCCTTGGCTGCCATAGAAAATTAATTTTGGTCCTAGTCTCTTAGGGAAAGGGAAATCACTTGTAGATCGAAACTGGAATTGCTGGGGCCTGCTCCCCATTGGCTAAATCCCAGAAGGCCTTGAGGCAGTAGGCCTATTTATAATGGCCTTCCCCTTCGATGGGCTCAACTTCCATACCTCTCACAACAGATATCCTAGAGTGTGCATCTGCTCCACCACTTCATCCATCTTATGGAGATCCAAGTACATCCATAGAGTGAAGGGGGTAACATCATACTGAAGAGAAGGTTCGAGTGCCTCTTCTAAATGTCTCTCCTTAGACTCCTCATCTGGAAATAGGTCCAGAAAAAAACTAAGGAGATCCTTGAACTTGATCCCCCACTCCCTCTCTGACATACTCCCCTTCTGGAGGGATAGAAACACATAACTCTTCTTATCCATCATCAATGAAGAGAATAATTCCACCCAAAACTCCCTCTCAAAGTCAGCCCACAAAAACACAGCTTACCTCTTATCTCCAAGGTAGAGTGTCCACCACTAATGAACCACCCCATGCATCTATCTCACTGCCAGAGGAACCCAGTACTTAGCCGGAGCATGGATCAAGTTGAAACCTATCACCAACTCCTCGAGCTATATTTTTATCTTCAAATTCAAAATCCCACCCTTGTACTTCCTAAGGGTATGCCACTGAAAGGCACGAAGCATCTTCTACCACTTGTCATCCTCCTCCTCTCAATCAGTCCTCCACCGATCAGCCAGATCATCCTCGTAGGCCTCAATCGCCCACACTAATCATGGACACTGTTAGAGTTCCATAAATTAAAGGTAAAAACTAAAATGACTAAGCCCATGTAGTGTAGAAGGCCTCTATTAAAATGTTTTTTAAATATGCTAGTCATTTTAAAATCCCAAAACACCCAAAACACATATGAAAAAAAGTAATTATGATGCATGTACCTTTTCTAGGGTTTCTGCCATACAATCAGTGTAGCCTCACTAGGTTGTTCGGTAGGTTTAGAGTCCTTGCATCATATCATAGCCCCCCCTAAAATCCTATGTCCTAACCGGTATTACCTGGCCTATTTCATGCACAATGATTTCCTAACACTATTTCCCTACCATCCCATATATTCCTCACTATTCCTAACACTGGACATTATCTTATCTCTCAACCTCACCTCTAATAGCATTCTTTCATGAAAATCCTTCACTAACATTAGGTAAGGGACATCAAACTGCCAGACTCTTCATTCTTCAAGTTGATGGAGAGATAATTACCCCATAGTGAAACCTTCAATAGGCCCCATAGTGGTTACTAGCACCGAAGGTATAGAATCACATGTAATATGGAATGCATTAACCTTTTTTATTGAAAAATATCGGGAGATAAGATGGTAAATCTAAAACAACTCCAAAATACATAATGTAAAAGTAAAAAAACCCTTTTTCCACATGCATGTTCAAAATAATGTGCTACAATATACCAAAAAACTAAAAAAAATGTACTAAAATAAAAGAAAATAACAACATAATATATCCCAACATCCAAGATAATACTACCCCACATGGTCCTTGAAGTCCTCCTAGAAACCTGAAATAAGTTTTTATATACGTATGGTGAGGATATAGGAAAATCAGTAGGGAAAACCAAAATCTCTCTTGCACAAGTGGGGAGGCATTCAAATGCCCTCTAAAAAGTAGAGGTAGCCAGAACACCTAGCAAGGGAAACTACCATCCTAGACTCACCAAGTAACACTCCCCAAATAACAAATGTTAGGTAATGTAATGGTAATAACACATCGTTATTTGGGTACCCTACAACCCTTTTCCCACTAGTTATTGAAGACATACTACATGTCAGACCTCCTCCGCCATTATCACTACAGTCCCACTACCACCCCAACACCAACCATAGGGGCCACCACAACCACGCATCCCATACACAGACACGTGTTCCACCAAAACCATACGTAACCATGTACATAGACACCTGGTCCAAAATTACCATATGTAACCACGCCTGCAGACACCTAGGTCCGAACAACCACCACCACGCCCTGAGACACCTAAGCTTCATCCTAGAGACACTTGAGAAACAAAACGGCCCACAAACACCTGGGTCAACCACTACAACATACCCTAACCAAATCATCTAGGGTTATAATGAACCTCAGGCCGTCAAAACCTACCCAAAGAGTCTTGGGATACCCAGGACAGGGAGCAGAAAAGGAGAAAATTATCGGTCACTCATAAGAGTGTTGGGAAATCACCATCCCCCATTAAAATTGGGGTTTTCAGCATGAAGTGCTCAACATGGGTGGGTGCATATAACAAGCACAAAAACTAAATATTTACAAATATTTAATCAACCACTCGCCTCAACCTAAGGGTTGCAAAACCATCCCTTAAAAAACACCCTTTTTACTATTCCTACATGCACAAAAGCACAACCACCAAAAACAGAGCACCACCCATTGAACCGATTATTGTTATCATGTACAAGTGATTTCATTGGAATAATTATCTACTACTGGGGAACTAAGAGGCACATACATAAGTAAAAACAACTCTGGAATAAAGAGGAAAATAGCCAAACAATAGTTTAAGCATTCAGACTTCATTCTCTTGTAATGTCACAACAATAAAAGGGATTCATGAGATCACTTAATGTATTGGAACCAAACCAAGCCCAATCATACGAGGACACAGATCCATAAGCCAACAACTGGATAATAGGAGACCTCATCCCCATCCACATCACCCCACAAGCATCGAAAAGAGAGACTGCACATATTACCAGAACAGAGCAAGGAAGTTTCTAGATTTTTCCACACAATTAATAAAGATCTTTTCAACCACTTGATTGACCAGGGTGACCAAATAAGGATTCTTTATCATTGGGAATTCATTTAATCAACTAGTTTTACATGATTAACCAGTTTCCATGTTATGGCCATTAAATTAGAAGATTATCAAGAAAACAATGGTTCGTTAGGGGGAATAGAAGGACAACTAATGGCCAAGATTTTTAGTGGGTATAAGCCCATACAATTCAAAAAATATATAAACAAATAAAAAAGAGTACAATATCATCATCATCAAACACAACCCTGCATTCATTAATAACCATTTATTATATTTGTTAAGGATTGGATTGATCTACACCCCAAGGAAACATTATCATACCCATCCCACACGATACATGGTAATGAGAGAAGAAGGAACACCTTACTTGGTTGATCAAGGATCAACATTTACTCCTCGTTCTAAGAACTATGGTCATTCGAGTAGTAGGAAAACTCCACAAAGGATGAGCGGGAAGGGCTTCATCCTGGGAAGATGATTCGTCTCCCGAAGAGGCACTCTAAATGCACTAAAGAAAGGAAAGATACCAAATAATAAAAAGATCTTGGTGTTAAAAGGAATGATATTGGAATAACGGGATATGAAATATCAAACCACTTAAAAGGAGGATCGTGGTTTCACCACGCGATTGGGTGGTTACACACAATGGAATTAATTGTTATTTAATGATTCTCCTCAAAGATTGTGAAGGTAGACCAGCCTACGTAACATATATACATTAATAGGAAAAAATGTTAAATGGGATAAATTAGAAACATGACAATGGTTTGACATAGGTCGCTCTTTTGTTAGAGGATTTAAGACACCATTTACAGGCTTAAACGGCCTTATACCATTTTAAATGGGGTAATAAAACATAAAAGAGGAGTTACGAGAAAGATAGAGGAATGAAACCCCAAAAATCCCCCATGGCACTATTCTGGTGAGGCACCGGTCAATGAAACACCGATTAGTGAGACCGATCAGTGTCACTATTTTGTGACACCACAGTGACACCCTTCCACCGACATAGATGCCCTACTGACTCGCCGATGGGGTCTAGGATGGCCTAGACACTAGAATTTTGCAATGTAATAGACCAAGAGGGTCTGGTCCATTACATATGAGAAAATAAATCTTATAAATATATTTAAAAAGAAAGAAATAAAACATTAGACCATGAATACATGTAATGTATGAAATCATTTTCCAAAAGACATACTTGTCACCCATATTAACTTTCATTGTGAAACTTGAGATTTACATGAGATTTACACAAAACATATAGAATCTAAATATAAACATAAAGTTATATTGGGTAATTAATTACACAATCTTGTAACCCTCTTAGATACCTTATAATTTTTAACTGTCATGACTACCTTACAATGTAATACTCACAGCTACCTTATTATGTTTCCCTCACAGTTACACTTGGAGTAACCATATAGCCGACCACCAACATATACATACCAGATGAATTTTAGGGAGATATAGGTCCCACACTTCATCATTAAAAAAATCCCAATAACAAAAACATAATCATAAAACATGAATAATTTCATAAAAACATTACTTTTGAATTTGGTAAAATAGAATTTTAAAAGATAATTTTTAAAGAGAATCCCCTTAGAAATATCATATAATTGAAGTGATAATTGATACAATAAAAATAATATGTGTATAAACTATAAAGAAACATAATGAAACATAATATTTTTCCAATTTATTACAAAAATAATCTTAATACAACATAATTAATGAGATAGAATGTAAACCCAAAGAATGGAAACTCGATTAGGAATTCCCTTACCTCAGGTTTTTCTTACTTAAAACATGTTTAAACCGTATATATAGTGGTTAAAAGAGTGTTATTATTCTTTTAAAGAAACATTTTAATTTTTATAACACATTATATAATAATTTCATAACATCATTTCACCCTTTAATTATCAGTATCTTATTCATTTTATTGTTTCAAGTGCGTTCTTTACATGATTTCCATGGACAGTTTGTCTTTGCTTTTCTTGTCGTATGATAATGGAATTCTATAAGTGTAATGAAATGGAATTAATATGATTCAAGAATAAATAATGATATCATAAATAATTATGTTATCATATATGATGAAAATCATTAGATAAAACATTATTGATATTTTTAAATCATTTTTGGCGGTTCCTCGATAATCATGAACTTGTTTCATTGTATAATTTAATTTAATGCATATAATTTCGTTCTATAAAATAAAATACGTTTCAAAACACAAATTAAATTGTTTTTAAATTATTTAAAGGTTTTTAGGATTATATTTGAATTAATTAATTGAAATTCAAGGCACACCATCTACAATTTCGGTAAACAACACATCACGAATGATGTGTTTTTTTTTAGAATAAGAGGAAGAGGAGAGGAATAAAGGAGGTTAATTTTTTACATGAACATGATAAAATAATGAATATATATGATTACCTAGATTTCATACCTCCTGGAGATAGGGAGGGGAACATAGTATAAGAAAAGAAAAGGAATTGAAATGAAACCCATGAAAAAGGATGATGATTCTTATCTCTTGATATATTATCCTTGAGATCCTTTTTACGGCCAATTTTGTGGCCTTTTGGTGAGCATAAAAGGCTATGGATGTGTGTAGGATCCTTGGGGAGGGTAATTCTAAAAAAATAGAAAATTCTCAAGGCTTGAGAGGTGTGAGAGGAAGAGGGTAATGAGGGTTGTATTTATAGGAGAGGAGAAGAGAAATCTTACATTAGTTTAATCAATATTTTAATATTTTCAACCAATACTGTGATTAATATTAATTATTGTGATAAAAATAGTAAATAGAGAATATGAGTTACAAAAAAGTTGGATTACATCAATCATGGTGTCAAAAATAATGTATTTAACGGAAAATTTGTATATACGGTATTTTACCATATTTCAATATTCATTAAAAATTCATGAATTTCAGAAAAATACCAAAATTTTTCCCTAACAATTTTTTGATAGGTATAATTAATAAATGAACTCCATTTATTAAAATAAATGTTTCTAAATATGACTAATTAAAAATATAAATAAAATCATACTTAATTCAAAAAATTACAATTTTAAAACTACAACTGGTTTTATATCACCTTGAATAATTAATCAAGATCTCGTTATCTTATAACCTTATGAAAATAAAATAATAATATGACTTACCATCCATAAGGGTCATATTAAGATTCATAGTACTATTAATAAAGGTATGTTTCTATTCACCAAAAAACATGTTGATTCTATTAGACTCTAACTATCCTACTGATCACAACCATTTATGTCCGTTTTTTGAAATTAAAATCATAGAAGAAAAATATTATGTTTAAATTCATGTTATAATAATCTACTTAAAATAAAGTTTCATGAATTTCAATTTATCATTAAAACCTCAGGGTGTTACCCTAAATAGATTCCTCTAATCCCACAGCTTGGTCCCACATTCTCTACAACGACCACCGGGAGAATATGAAACCAAGATACCAACTCCTGGTACCACTTCTATTCTGACAATAGAATCCCATATCTAACCCATTCACTAGATATTTACTATCCTAGAAGGATTCCTATAGAACCACTCGAGGTACCCAACTTGACTACAAGATTAGAACTCATTTTGTAACACCTCAAGGATTTACAAATAAATTTAATATAGAATGCATGATGCATTGAGTCTCTACAAAACAAAAACATTGTTATTTATAGGAGAAAGTTATAACCTAGTCGTTAGACATAATATTTCTACTTTTTTGTTTTTAATTTCATAGAATAGACATACATGGTTATGATTAGTAAGATATTTACAGTCTGATGGACCAACATACATTTTTGTTGAATAGTATGTTGATCAATATGATTAGTAATGCAACCTTATACATAAGAATATGAGCCTTATGAATAGTAACATCACCCATGTAAGTATAAATATAAATTTAGGAACATTATAAATGAGAGTGAATATTTTAAAAATTAATTAGTGTTGGTATTTTTATGAGTGATAAATATTTTATTATAATTTTAAATTATTAGATTGATTTTTAAAAAAAATCATTTTCATAAAAATTATACCAAAATATAGATTTTGTTGTCTTATTATTTTATGAAAATTTTATGAGACCTTAGTTAATTTTTAAAATGTATTATAAAATATGTTTTAAATTTAAAATATATATTTTCACATAAATATGGATTAAATTTAAAAATTAAATTTCACATATTTAGAAAATTATTTTGATAAAATAGAGTCCACCTTTTGAGATCTACACATCATAAAATGGTTATGGTGTGTTTTTTTGGATTTTTCTAAAATACTTGAATTTTGTGAACAATAAAATACAATAACTTACAGTATAAATGCATTATAAGTTAAATACACTATTAATTGAGTTATCACAGATGTAATCACACTTGGATCAAGTTCACATGATCTTATTACTATTTTTTGTCACAAAAATAAAAAAATATTTTTTTCTTGAGAAAAATAATAAAATAATGAATAAGATATTCCAAAACCACCCTCTCCTCCACTATAAAACTACCTCACACTCATTATTCTCCTCACTCCTATAAACCTTGAATATTGTCAATGTTCATCCCAAATACTCTTCCATAGTATTTTCCCAAATCTAGGAGCCCTTGTTCTTTCTAAGAGACTAAAACCAAACCCCTTAAAGAGGTTCTAATGGAGGAGTATTCAAGAGGTAAAATCCTATTTATTTTCGTTTTATTTTCATTTTAAGATATTTCTTTTATTATTATATCCTCACATCCTCTATCCAAATGATCATGATAACTAAAATATCATATATATACTAGAATGATACCATGTTAATGTAATATCGTTAACAAATCACCTTACTCTCTATCATTTATTTTAAAAAGGAAGTCATCATCTAAGAAGTGAGGATTTACAACCTTCGTGGTTCGCGAACCATTCGTTCATCAATTCATCCTTCAAGGCAGTTCATGAAAAACATTTAAGGTTGAACCAGAATATAAAATTTTTGTGGTGTCTTTTTAATGTTCTAGAACCATTATATATATGTGATATTAAATTATATAACAAAAATAGTTCATTATGAACGAAAAACCTCTAAAATCAATCTAAACGTTTATCATTAACATATTATCCATTTATTCATCCTCACACAAAAAATATATATTAAATAATACTATTTACACTATTTTATGTTCACAAATAACATTTATTTCCAATTATGGAGAATGATACTCATTTTACATGAACACCATTACATATAATCAAGGGAACCGATCATGCAAATTAAGTAAACAGACACTTTAGAGCAACATAATAAAATATTATAACTCATGAAAAGGTAATAAATGAACTTAATAAATCTATAATTAATCTAATAAATGTATAAAAGGTTATATATTAATTAGTTATTTAATTTAATCTTATAATATTGGATATTAAGGTCATGTGAATAACTAATTCGAATATAAAGTAAGGGTTGTCTCATCTCACTTCCATTTTTGTGAGATATTTTATATTTACCTCTATTTCATCTATTTTTTGTATGTATATTTCCCATTTATATAAACTATAATAAATATATTTATTTTAATGTTATTAAATGTATCAATTTATGATTATCTATTTTTGGGAATATGATTCTTATTGATCAAAAAGTGGTAAGGGGTTATACTAGAAGCCCCATTTTCACTCCGGGTTAATATTTCTCCACATTTACTCAAATATAATGATTATTTTTTTTATTTCATTTAAATTATATTTATTTGTTACAAAATAATATATCCATATAATTTAATCCTTATTTTATTGGTATATACATGATTTAAAATGGTCCCTTCTAAAGTTATCCCAATAAACAAGACCGATTCCAGGGAACATATTGAATTCTTACCCAATTTCAAGTGCACTTTAAAACCTATTTTAATACATGATTATTTTTCTTAAATAACATATTTTATCAAAAATATATTTTTTGGTTTATTTATTATTATTTTGAAAAAAAACATTGATATCTTCTTGAAAATATTTTTAATCATTTTCTATAAACCGCACTAAAATGTTTTATTTCAAAAGCTTCTTAAAAACGGTTTTTACATGATTTAACTTAAGTAGGACATTATTTAGGCCCAAAATATAATTTCTATGTCCTTAACTTTTACTTTCTAGGATTTATATTTTTAAAATATGATTTTAGGACAAATACAAATTATTTTCCAAATGAACTATTCTTTCTAATGTTAAAATGGGTTTTCTTGTCTCACTTTTACTCCTATGAGATATATTCCTTATTCGTAACATATTCCTTGAATGTGGTTTATGTACTTATCTATGAGGTATCAATTCATTATATTTATTATTAATTTGACATTATATTCTATTACTTCATAGGGATTAATATTAAAATATTTCGAAGTGGTATGTGGCACTTTGGAATGTTTAATGATTATTTTACACAATGTATTTATCAATGATATTTTTAGAGTATTTTGAACAGTGATTATGATTAAAATATTTCAAATTGGTATGAGAATATTTTATTTAATTATATATTTTTATTATAAATATGATAAATTCATTAGACATTTAATGTGATGGGTGGGGCCCGCTATAACACTTTGATGCATCGGTAGGTTTCATGAGACAAAAAAGAATTGGGTTTTGGCCGAGACCTTACACTAGTAGTTTCAAATGTCTTGGAAGAGGCCTCAAAAATAGGTTTATGATGTTTATAATATGAATTATTTTATAATGATATTAGTAATTGATAAATCATGTAATTATTCTAATAGTATAATATATATGGTGAAGTTTCATGTGATTATTTATATGGAATTATTCATTCAGTTTTTATTCCTGCCAAATTATGCTCAAGATTATGTTTTAGTGGCACTATTTTTTCAATATTCATTATTTTTTTTTGATTTGTTTTGTTGTATCACATACACTTACTAAGAATATTATCTCACCCCTTTATTCTTTTTCCCTTCCCTGGGTCCTGAAGAAGAAAACATTGAATTGGCCTTTAATGATGGAGTTTCATTTCATTTTATTATGATTAATGTTAAATTTTCCTTTATCAATGTATTATAGGTATCATAAATGTAATATGGTATTCCAAGACTTCTAAATTGATTTATCTTTTGTGATTTTATTACATGTAATCATGTCATGGTAATAAAACAATTCATTGGCTCCGAAAAATTGGGGTTGGGGTTTTACGGTTGGTATCAATTGAACTGTATTAGAAATCCTAGAAACTAGATTTATAAAATAAATATTTTGGAACAAAACCCTATGATAGGATTTGAGGATAATAATACAATAACATCCTATAATTTTTGTAATGAAGATATTATGTGGGTTTTATAGAAAAAAATCCCTATATAGATTCAATAAGTGGACATGGTTCTTGCACAGATGCACCTAAGAGCAACAACTCCGACTAGGTGTTCTGAGCTTGACATGGGGTAACCTAGTACACAAAAATGGTCCTTACTGTGCACTTGGTTTTAAAATATCATGTGATATGATTAATATAATTCACATTTTATTTACATGCCATTATAAAGGATTTAAAAGTAAATGTTTCCTCAAAGAAAACATATTTACGATTATGGGATAACTATTCATATAATTTAAATTTATGATATGTTTTTTCTAGTTGAGATTATGAAATATGATTCATAACCTAATCTAGTGTATTCAATTATTTAGAAATAGAACCTAGTGGAAGGAATGAAAACTACATGAATGCATTCATCATGTGTATGGATTTCCCTCCTTTGAAAGATAATATTGTCGGTTCTAGAGCTGCGACTGGAACTGAGAAACTTATAACTATAATGGGATAATTGGACCAGCTTATGAACAATAACCTTAACCGTAAGGATCATCCTTTTCTACAATGTGGAGGGGAAATGTTAATACCATTTTAGGTGATAACAACCTCTATCATTTAATGGGACTATAATCCCATTTTTAGTAGAGTAGTGGATAAGTTCCTTAGAGATGATATATCTCAATTTGGAGACTAACAATAGGGATAAGGTTTTGATGGTAGTTTATCATCTATAGTAACATGCAGATCAATAGTTTTAATTGAAAATATGGAATGGAGGTATTTTAAGGAAATATTATCTTAAAAATACTTTCCTCATGAACAATGATCAGATATGGAAATGTAGTTTATGAATATGAGGAAAAAAGAGGATGAAAATGTTTCAAAGTATGAAGATATCTTCTCAAGGCTAACCAGGCATGTAGAGGACTACATATGTGATCCAAGGAGAAAAATTGATTTATTATTTTATGGGTTAAAACCATTACTTTGAATGGTACTAGTCTCCAAAATTATCTAATCATACAATGATATAGTCTCATGTGCTATCAAGAGAGACAAAGAATTATATAAGTCATATAACTTTAAGGGAAATAAAGATAAGAAATGGTTTTTGGTGGAAATAAAAGATAAATGGAAGAATAAAAAGTGGAGTTTTCCAATATGTGGTACTTGTGGAAAGAAATACCCTGAATCTTGATTAAATGAAAAGGTGTTGGTTACACATGTAGAGAAAGATTCCACCAATCTAGAGATTGAAAGGGAATGAAATAAGATAAAAATTTTTAATGATAAAATTGTAAAGATATGGGAAATTATGCTAGTTATTATCCTATTCTTTAAAAAAAATTACCCATAAAAGGCAAACGGATCAAGGCCAAGCTTATACGATCCAATTTTCTGAAGTTGAAGTTCCTAATGTAATGGGTGAAGGTACTTTAATTATTTCCTAAAAGTTATCCAATTCTTTATTATGTTCTAGATCACTGCATTCTTTTTTATTATCCATGATTTCCATGAATATTAGACACATCCAATTTAATTTAATAAAATAGTTTTCATTCAAAACAACTAAGGGAAGTATCATTGCAACATAGATGTGTCGATCAACCCCCTTTTGAAAGATAAACATTCTTTAGTTTCTGAACATATCATTATACCAAATATTTAATTTGATATAATTCTTGGTATGAACCAGATTTCATGTTATGATGAAAAAATATATTGCAAGAAAAATTATGTTACAATTTTTGATAATGAGGTAGAATCAATAACCTTTAAAGAAAAAAACCCATCAATTGATTCTTATCTAGATAAACTCCTATTAGATATACTAAATGAAATTATTAGGGAGAATGAGAATGAAATATCTATGGGCGAGGAAACAAAACTTGAAATTGAGGATGTACCTATTGTGCAAGATTATATTGAGGGTTTTCAGTAGGATTTACCTGTACATCATCTAGGGAGGTAATTTGAGTTCTCTATTTCTTTAATTATTGGTTCAAGTCCAATATCAAAGACTCCTTATAGAATAACCACTATGGAATTAATATAACCATTGAAAAAACTAGAAGAATTGAGTGATAAAGGATTTATCCACCCTAGAGTTTCTTTATGGGGAGCTCATGTTCTTTTTGTTAAGAATAATGATATATCTATGAGGTTGTGTACTAACTAGAGGGATATCAATGCTATTAAGATAAAGAACAAGTATCCTCTTCCTCACATTGATGATTTATTTGATCAACATCATGGATACAAATATTTTTTGAATATTATCCGTCGATATGGATATAATTAGTTGCGTTTGAGAAATTGTGATATTATAAAGATAGAATTTTGAACTTGGCATGATCATTACAAGTTTATAATAATTCCTTTTTGACAGAATAACACATCCTGTATTTTCATGAATCTTACAAATAAAATATTAAATGAATATCTCTATGAATTTTTGTGGTATTTATTAATGATATATTGGTATAATCTAAATGCTATTAAGGAAATGGGAATAAGTTATGGATTATTCTGATGAATATTATAAGAAACGAGTTGTATGGGATGTTTAGAAATCTTGAATTATAGATTCAAATAGTTTTTTTCTGGGAAATATTATCTCTAAGGATGGAATCTTAGAGGATCCTACAAATAAAGTGTAATTTAATGAATTTATAACAACATTAAATGTAACTAAGGTACATATTTTTATTGTTTTATGTGGTTATTATTAGTTTTTCGTTTATATCATTGCCTGATTATCTAACACGTTAACCAAGATTACTTGTAATGGGGCTAATTTTGTATAGAAAAGAGAATGTGGAGAATGTTTAGATGAATTTAAAAAGAGGTTAGTGAATGCTCCAGTATTGACTCTACTATTAGTAAATGGTGTAATTTTTATTTATAGTGATCTATCAAAGAATGGAATTGGTTGTGTCCTTATGCAAAATGATAGAGTTATTTCCAATGCATTAAAAAAGTTAAGAAATTAATGAACCTAACTATCCCACTCCTGATCTTGAGTTTTCATCTGTAAGAATTTCTATGAATATATGGAAACACTATCTCTATAGTGATAGATTTGAGATATGTACAAATCACAAGAGCTTTTAATATATATTCTCATAAAAAGAACTCAACATTCAATAATGGTGATGGATCGAAATACTCAAGAATTGCTATTTTTCCATACACTACTAGCTGAGAAAGGAAAATAAGGGAGATAATGCATTGATCAGGAAGGATCATGGAGTTCTAATCAAAATGGGAACTGATATGTATTATATGTACATGTAACTAGAGAGAATTGATATGGTAATTATAATTGATGCTGAAACATCACTACTTTTTTGATTTTTCCGACCCATATTTTTTGACAAGGATTAAAAGTTATTAGTCGGATGATGAGAATATTCAAAATAAAATTAATGTTATGAATGATGGGATGTTGGCGAATGTCATGTATGAAGATTTAATTCTGAAAATAGGGATGATGCTTTGTGTTACATCTATACCAAATATTAGAAGGGATTTATTGGATGATTACCATAGTTCGAATTTCTCTATACACCATGGTAGTACAAAAATGTATAGATATTCAAAGGAACATTTCCGGTGAGACAACATGAAACATGAAATTATTGATTATGTATCCAGATGATTAGTTTTTCAACAAGTGAATGTTGAAAGACAATATCTTAGAAGAGTCATACAACCTATTCCATTTTCTACATCGAAATGGGATGACATCAAAATATATTTTTTCACTAGATTACAAAAAAATAAAGAAAGAATGATGCAATATGGGTAATTGTTAATCAACTTAAAAAATCTGCACATTTTATCATTATAAGGGAGGATTTTCCACTAGATCACCATGTAAGACTCTATATTAATTAAGTTGTAAGACTTCATGGGGAACCACTCTCAATTGTTTCATATCTGGATCCATGATTTACATCTAAAGTATAGACAATTTCTCCAAAAGCTTTGGATACTGAGATTTTATTGAGTGCTACTTGTCACTATCAAACTGACCGAAAATCATAAAAGATAATCCAAACATTAGAATTCATGTTGAGATCATATTCACTTGAATTTCAAGGTACGTGAGATCAAAATTTAACTTTAGTGGAGTTTTCCTATAATAACAGTTTCCATTCATGTTTTAAATGTCACCATATGAGGAAATTTATGAAAAGAGATGTTTTACACCAACATGTTTGGATGGAGTTTGTGAAATAAAGCTTATAGGCCCAAAGATTGTGGTGGAAACAATAACAAAGGTAATGACTATTCAAAACCATATCAATGCATCATAATGTCAGAAAAATATCTATGATGATAATCTAAAGAAGGATTTGGAATTTTAAGTGGAGATCATGTTTTATTAAAATAATTTCCATGAAAGTGTGTTTTATGATTTGGGAAGAAAGGGAAACTGAGCCCTAGGTACAAAGGTCATTTTGGAATTCTTGATAGAATTGGAGGTATGTACTATCATTTGGAAATGCTGCCTTTACTCTCTAATGTAGAAAATGTGTTCCATGTATCTTTTTTAAGAAAGTACATGCCATACACAAAAAATGCACTCACTTATAATGGTATTGAATTGGAACCTGACTTATCTTACTGCGAAGAGCATATTTTAATTTTGGAAACAAGGAAAAGTATTTGAGGAATTGAGTCGTCTGGTAATGGTACTTTTTTAAAATCATAAAATTGAAGAGGAAATGTGGGATATTGAAGAAACTTATGAGGAAGGCATACCTGAATCTCTTTATGAGCTTAAATTTTTTAAATTTCAAGGACAAAATTTTTATAAGTTGGGATGAATGTTACACCCTAGGGATTTACAAATAAATTTAATAAAGAATGCATGTAACACTATGTCTTTTCAAAACAAATAATTTTTATTTATAGAAAATAGTTATGACCTAGATTTTAGACAAAATTTTGTTTCTTCTTAGTTTTGAATTTCGAAAACGGACATACATTATTGTGATTTGTAATATATTTAGAGTCTAATAGGACGAACTTACATTTTTAGTGAATAGTAACTTGACCCTTATAAATTTTAAGGTACCCTTATGACATGTAATATGACCCTAATGAAAATTAACCTCAACCATGTATGAATTAATATATTTAGGCACCGTATAAATGAGATTGAATATTTTAAAAATTAATAATTAAATGTTGGATTTTTTTAAGTAATACATATTTAATTACAAATTTAAGTTATGAAATTTATTTTAAAAAATTCATTTTCATTATACGTGTTCTTAAATAAATATTTTTATCTATTATTTTAGGATAATTTTATAAGACCCTGTTTAATTTTTAAATGTTTTATAAAATCAATATTTTATTTAAAATCACTAGTTTTCAAGAAAAAAAATGATTATATTTAAAAATTAAATTTCACATTTTTTGAAAATTATTTTGATGAAATGAATTCCATTTTGAATTCTACACATCAAGATATTGTTATAGTGAATATTTTGGTTTTTTCTAGAATATGTTAATTTGTGATGAATAGTAAAATATGACAATTTACAGTATAAATAAATTAGAAGCTAAATACACAATCCCATGAGTCATCAATGATGTAAGAACACTTTTTCCAATTCACATGAATTTTTACTATTTTTAGTCATATTAATCAATACTATTTCTTGTCTTGAGAGAAATAATATAATAATGAATACGATATTCAAAAATCACCCATCTCCTCTAATATAAAACTACCCCTGACTCCCTTTTATCCTCACACCAATAAGACATGAAGCTTTATGAATTTGTAAATAAATACAAATTCATAGTATATACCGATTTTTAGGATATATTGTTCTTTATAAAAGACAAAAACCAACCCCCTTAAGGAGGATCTCAAGGAAGAGTATTCCAAAGGTAAAATCATATTCATTTTCCTTTTAATTTCTTTTCAAGCTCTTTATTTTTTTGTTCTCTTATCACCTCATATGATAAAATGATCATGATAACTCCAGTATAATTTATATACTGTAATTATATCATTTTAATATAATATCAATCATCGATCTCTTTACTCTCTCTCTTTAGTTTTAGAAATGAAATTGTTGTCGAAAATCTGATGATTTATAACCTTCATGGATGACGAACATGTCATTATTCAATTCCTCCTTCAAGGAAGATCATGAAACCATTTTTATTGTTGAAAAAGATTATATAATATATATTATGTTTTATTTAATGTTCTAGAACCATTATATATATATGTGATATTAAATTTTTGATAAACTAGCTTGTTATGATCGAAAACAGCTAAAATTAATCCAAACGATTTAAAATTACATACTTTATAATTATGCATCATCATACCTAGAAAAATTATAATAAATAATACCATTTACACATTATGATGTTAAAAAATAAAATTTTATTCCATTTATGGGGAATTATGCTCATTTTACATGAAAACCATTACTTAAATTCAAGCGAATCGATCATAAAAATCAAGTAAACAAACACTCCAGAATGATGGTATCAAATTTTATAACATATAAAAAGGGAATAAATGAACATTAAAAAACTATGATGAATATAATAAATGTTTAAAAATTTATTAATTAATTAATTAAATTATTTAATCTTATTATCCCAGATATTAAGGTCATGTACATAATGGAATTACAAATAAGGTAAGTGTTTTCAAATATCCCTTCCATTTTTTGAGATATTCCTTATTGACGGCTATTTATTGTATCTGGTGTATGTATACTTCCCATTGATGTATCATATCATTAATATATATATTTTAATGGTATGTATTGTATTATTTTATTATTATCAATTTGGGGCATATGATTCGATTGATTACAAAGCGATAAGGGATTCAACATGAACCCATGTTTTTTCTTTCGGGTTAATATTTTTATACATTTATTCAAATGAAATTTTTCATTATTTTATTATATTCATTCTAAATTATATTTATATGTTTCGAAATCATATATAAATATCATTTCATCCTTCTTTGATTGGTATATACATGTTTTAAAATGATTCCCTTCTCAATTCTTCCTGATAAACATGCCTGATTCAAGGGAACCTCTGGAATTCTTACCCATTTCATGTGCACTATATAATATATTTCAAGGAAGTATTATTATAATAAAATGAAAAATTTTATAATGAAAATATTTCTTGTTTCATTGATGGTTTTATGAAAACAAAACATTCTTTTCTTCTTTAAAATCTCTTTAATAATTTCTTTAAACCACACTAAAATGTTTTATTACTAAATCTGTTTAAAAAAACTTTTTACATGATTTCACATTAGTGGGAAATTATTTATCCCTAAAATATAATTTATAAGTCCTTCATTTTTATTTTTTTGTGATATTAATGTTTCAATTTGATTTTATGACAAATAAAAATATTTTCCAAAAGAACACTTCTTTCTAAAGTAAAAGGGTTTTTTTTGTCATCTCACTTTTAGTTCTATGAGATATATGCCTTATTTGTCACATACTACATGCATGTGGTCTATGTACATACTTCTTAAATTTCATGTCATTAGTCTTATTATTCTTATGATATTATATATTTATTCTTTCATATGGATTAATATTTAATTATTTCAAAGTTGTATGGGAAACTTTTGGAATTTTTAAGGATTATATTCCTCAAAGAATTTATCAAGGAATTTATTAGATTATTTATATATATAATTATGATTAAAATATTTCTATGTGGTATGTGAAAAATTTATTTAAACATATCTTTTCATTAGACATATATTGAATCATTGGACTTAGATGGTGGGGCCTGCTATAGCCCCTCGATGCATCAGTGGGTTTTATGAGACAAAAAATTTGGGTTTTGGGTGAGATCTTACCCTAGTATTTTTAGGAGTCTTGGTCGAGGCCTCAAAAATAGGTTAATGATGTTCAAAAAATGAATTCTCTCATTATGGAATTATTAATTGATAAATCATGTGATTATTTGTCTAGTTTAATATCCATGGTGACATTTTATGTGATTATTTATAGGGAATTATTCTTTCGGTTTTTATTTATACCAAATTAGGCTAAATATTATGTTTTAATGGCATGAGTTCTACACTTTTACTTGTTTTTTATGATAGATTCTGATATAAAACCTACCCTTACTGAGCATCTGAACTCACCCCTTTCTTATGTTTCCCTTCCCCATGCCTTAAAGATGAAAACATTGAATAAGATTTCAAGGATGTAGTTTTATTTCATTTTATTATGTTCAATGTTTTATTTTCCTTCCCAAATGTATAATGAGTATCATGATTGTAAAATGGTATTACAAGAATTTTAAACTGACCAGTCCATTAGAATTTTATTCCTTGTAATCATGTCAATATAAATAAATAACGCACTAGCTCAAGGGAACTGTGGTCGAGGCATTACACCTTTGGTATCAGATCAGAATACATCTTCACATGTGTCATATTAAAACAATATAATAACATTGTCATGGTCCAAATCCTTGGTTTTCTTCTAGGGTATCTCGAATGAACACCATATTGAGAATCCCCATGACCTCTCTTCCTGCAAAATGAATAATTACTAATTATATAACCTAAATAAATCACCCAAGTCATGTATGAATGGTAATTAAAATTTCTCACTTCTATTAGTACCTTATTCTTAGCCTGTAAGAATGAGGAATAACATAAGATTTTTATCTAAAAAATAATGTAATTTCATAAACCAACCCCATAATACCTCACTATCAATGTGTCATCACCCACAATAATGGGTGAAAAAACATGAGAAGTCATTGAATGTTTCTACATAGTCCATGACAAACATGTCTCCATGAGGCAGGCTTAATAGCTACAAATCTATCTCTTACCCCAATGTATCTAGGAAGAGGTTCTCAAATAACCTAACATCAGCGTCTTTATACAATAGTCTCTTATGTCTTCCTACCTATATGTGCACACCCCACCAGATCTTTGTTGGCCCTCTAAGAATGCACACCACCAACTTTACCCTCTAGCCCTAGGGTGTCTTGTGATGGTCAAATATGTTCTATATCATCTCGATCTATTTCAATACTACCTCTGTTCCACCCTAACCATGAAATAGATTTTGGATATGATACTAGATCATGCATGTCATATATGCCATATATGGGTTAGCTTCTTTTGATCCCTTTTCAATGCCCTGTATGACACAATCCAAGATTACCTGATGTTTCACATCAACACATGACCCAAAATTTGCAATATCATGTGGTTTTCCCACCAAAACTAGAGCCTATACCTATTCATGTACATGTTTCTCATGAACACCACTTCCTTTTAGGTCCTCATTTTGACATTGAGGGGCCTCATCCTATCCAAACTCATGTGACACCATATCTCTTCCCTCCTAACTCTCCACCACCACAATTCTAGTTGGTATCCTGCTAAAGACCAATACCATGGTTAAAAACCTAGAATAGTATATATAAATATCATAGATAGTGAAATATATAATTGTAAGTACAACCTCACCACCCTTAAGTTCTCCAAGCACACCATGTTACTTGGAATCCGACATTAAGGATTCTCACCTAACTATATCAGAGTTAGTGATTAAAGGTTATTAGACATTATGGCCCCCTTCCTAGGAACATCAGAGCCAAACATCAAGTATCACCTGGACTTATGAACACTCACCCTTCCACAACAAGGTTAGGAATCGTATATAATTCATGGTAGTGGATTAAAATTCCAACAAAGGGTCTATAAAAGAAAAAATTATTTATATTATTTTTTGAAAATTAAAATAGATCACACTTAGAATAATCCATAATTAATCCTATCAAAGCTAGGACCATATAAATATATATATCACATATATAATCTCATACCGATTTCATTGGAACCACAAGCTTGGTATAACTAATTAGAATTCCACAATAGAGATTCTATGAAGGAAATACTATTTAGATTCAATTATTGAAGCATTAAAAACATTACCATCTTAGATAAATCCAGTTTTCCAATTAAAATCAGAAGTAATTTATCACATGCACAAACACACACACATATATATTTATATCAATAATACAAATATACTATCTGTTGGGACCAGGTTGAATGAAGATGAAAGTTTGAAGAGTTAGCTTTTGCAGAGTGTTGTATTTTGTTGTCAAAGGCGACAAATCAATTCACTTTGTAGAAGGATAAAAAATCAGACGATGCTTTGATGGTATGTATTTCACACAAATCATGAGTTAGGAGAACTTGTGATGCAAGCCTTATGAAGGAAAGGGGGAGAAATGATGATGCCAGTCATATAATGTTTTGATTGGAAGGAATGATGCTGCTGGAAGATAGGAAAGATTCAGTTCTCATTGCAACTCTGACGATGCTTAAGCTGATCTATCAAAGGATAAATATCACGATAGTGGGATTCGTGATAAGAGCAGAAGAATGGTTATGGGAAGCAGTAAAGAGATAAAATGGCAAAGCAATAGACAATCTGGGGATGGCAGAAAAGCACAGTTTAAGGTGGCGCCGTTTTCCAGTGTTTGCCAAATTTTAGGGCCTGAAAATCGGAAGATGAAGAAATGTGCTTGGAAATGGATGTTGCGCATAAGATCGAAGATGGTTTATACGTGAAAAAGAGTAATTCAAGGTCAGAATGATGAAAAGTGAAAAAGGAATGGAGTGCGCGGAAATTTAGGCACGTTTCGCGCAAAAATAAAGTGGTGCGCGCAATATCTGCGGGATGCGCGAAATAGTATCGGGTTGCGCGAAAAATCTGCGGGATGCGCGAAATATTGGCGTGGTGCGCGAAATTGAGGAATGAAGTTTTCGCGCAAATGATGGTTCGAGATCAGAAGATCAAAAATTGGCAAAGGCATAAAATGCGCGAAATATTGGAGCAGTGCGCGAAATCTGATGTTGCAGGAAAGATTGGGTTTGCGCGCAATGTGGAACGCGGTGCGGAATTTTGCGCGCAATTGGTGCTTCATGCTTAGAAGGATGAAAGATGGCAAAGGCATGAGGTGCATGGAATATTGAAGAATGGTGTGAAATATGAAGTTGCATAAAAGAGTTTTTACGCGCATGGAGGAGGTTTTACGCACGGATTAGTGTTTTTCGCGCGGATTCAAAAATGCCTATAAATATGAGGCTAATCCTTGTTAGTTGTTAATGCTCGACACTTAGAAGAAATCTAGAGCTCTGGTGCGCGTAAATTATACGCTAAGTGAGTTGCGCGAAAAGGAAGAAGTTTGCATGAAAAGAGGATAGCTGCGCGAAAACTTGAGAAGGTGCGCGAAAAGAGAAAAAGTTGCGCGCAAAAGGAAAGGTGCGCGAAAACGTTTTTCGCGCCAAAAGGGTTTTACACGCAAGTCATTTTAATTGCGCGCAAGTCACCCTAAAGGCTGCGCGAAACATTTGGGGTCTTCGCACGTATTCAGTTTTGCGTAAGAGGGTTCTTACCGGCTTCTGGGTAAGAAAGTGAAGATTTGTACTTCAGAGAATACATCTGTTCAATTGTAAAGAAGCACTGAAACATTGTGTTACCCTATTTGTGCTAAGAGGGAGCACATGCACTATTAGATTGTTTTTAAAGTGCTGCACGAGTGTAAGGGTATATCCTACTCGTTGTATTCCACATCAAAGGATTGTTTTCTAGTGGATTGTGTGGTACTAGATTTTTTCTGTACCATACCAAGGACGTAGCTACTCTTGTTGAGTAGTGAACCTTGTAAATTTTGTGTTCCTGTGGTTGTGTGTGTTCAGCAGGGAAGAAACTCTTTAACAGGAGGCAAAGGTTGTTTCAAAAAAGGGGGAAACTTAAAAAGAAAAAGATATCACTGATTCACCCCCTCCCCCTCTCAGTGATACTTAGATCCTGATTGGGAACTTCAATTGGTATCAGAGCGAAGGTTCCCTTCGTTTACTCTTTGCTGAAGTGTTTGAAGAGAAGTTGTGATGGAAAATCTAAATTGCGTGAACAGTAAGGGGATTCCAATCTTCGATGGAAAGAACTATCACATCTGGAAGGACAGAATGATGCCGTATCTTATGTCTCTTGGATATGAAGTTCTTGAAACTACAACAGATGGATTTCCTGATATTGATGACAAGGTCCCTCTTACTCCTGTCGATAAGAAGAATCTTGAGAATGATGGAAGAGCTAAAAATTCATCACTCTCATCACTTTCTGAGAGTGAGTTTTTAAGAGTGAAAGGTGTCACTACTGCTAAAGGCATCTGGGATAAGCTAATGAATATATATGAAGGAAATACAAAAGTGAAGAAGGAAAAACTACAAATCTGGAGGCTGAAGTATGAAGACTTGAAAATGGGAGAATCTGAATCTGTTGGGGAATTCTTTACCAGAGTTAATGACATTGTCAGTACAATCAGATGTCTTGGTGAAAAATTAGAAGATGATACAGTTGTTGAAAATATCCTGAGAATTCTTCCTGACAAATTTGATGCTAAAGTTTCTTCACTAGAAGACAGAGATCCGGAAACATTATCTCTTGATGATTTGCACAGTACTCTCATCACTTATGAGATGAGAAGAGAGAAGACCATGAAGAGCAAAGCAAAAACTGATAGAGAAATGTCTTTCAGGGCAGAAAAGAAAGAGAAGTCGAAGAAAATTCTTATTAATGAAGAAGCTGGTGAATCCAACTCTGAAAATGAGGTATGTCAAAATTTTGATGAAATTCTATCCTTGTTTTCTAAAAATGTTAAAAGAGGCACAGGGAAATACAAAGGGAAACTCCCTTTGAAATGTTTTGAATGTGGATTAGTTGGCCACTTTGCGGCTAATTGCCCTCAAAAGGGGAAAGATGCCATCAGTGATGAAGAAGATAGAGGACCAAGAAGGTCATGGAAGAAACAAGATCGAAAAGATAAATATTCTGGTAGAAGTCAGAAAAAAAAGTTCTTTAAATCAAAAAGAAGAAGCTTTTTGTTAAAAGATAAGGAAGATGATGATAGCGAGACTGAATCAGAAAAATCTGCTACTGAAAAAACTAGAGAGAGTACCTTTTTTGCAACAGTGAATAATGATGATTATGAGAGTAGTAGTACTAAAGAAGAAGAGACTCAACTTGAACAGTATCTGAAAGAAGAGCTGAAGGAATGTTTGAGGAAGATCAGAAAACTGGAGAAAGAAAACAACAAGTTTATAAAAGAAAGTTCCACAGTAAACAATCAAGAAGGTTTTACAGATGATAAAATCATGATGGAAAAACAGATTGATGATCTGAAAAATTCTCTTGAGAATACAAAGAATCGTAATGATCATCTTGAAGTGAAGTTGAAGGCAAAAGAAGAAGAGCTGGAACTTGTCCAACAAAAACTGCATAAAGCTAAAGAAATGAATATCAGTTCCAAAAATTCTATCTCAGAAGTAGGGGAATGTTCCAGTAAGAATGAACCAAAAAGGGATCTACAAAACTTACCATCAAAGGTTGAAATGAAAGAAAAAAATGGTTCTGATAAGAACAAGGCTGGAAAGACAATGTATGTGGTCAAAATCAGCAATGCAGAAAAATCAGAAGTACATAAAAATCTTGAGTCAAGAAAAGCTTCTAATACTTCTGGTACTGTTGAATCTGAGCTGAAGAAGAGAGTTACAAATGAAAATATGATGGTTTTTGAGAAGCGTGTTCACAACTCCATTCATTATAAAGGTTTCAGAGGTAAATATTCTTTCTATGGTTACTGCTGGTATTGTGGTGGATTCGGACACATGGAAAGTATGTGTTGGTTTAAGCAACAACATTACAACTATTCCAAAAGTTTTGAAGGACAAGGATTGAGGGGGAGTCAACGCTTTCAAAATAGAAGATCTCCAAATAAGGTTCAGAAGATATCTGATAAGACTGGTGTGAAGGTTGGGAATAGATTCCAACCACTGGAAACTTATTGTGAATGATGTGATCAACCTGGACATCTTGCTAAGGGATGTCTTAGTGTGTTACCAGAGCAACAAAAGTTTGTTAATAATCCTCAGAAGACAGAGTTTTTAAAATACAAAAGGGACAAGTATGATAAGTCTGAAAAGAAAGAATGCATGGTTCTCTGGCCAGAACACATTGATTTGGCTAGGAAATTGGAAGAAGCAAAACAGAAAGTGAAGGAAAAGGAAGAAAAAAAATCACTTGTTGTTGAAACAGCTTTGAAGGCTACCAAAGGAGAACGTCCATGGATTCTTGATAGTGGATGTTCATCTCATATGATAGGAGACTTAAAGATGCTGAAGAATGTGAAAGACTTTAATGAAGGAACTGTGACATTTGGAAATGATGAATCTCTAAGGATCAAAGGTGTTGGATCGGCCATCATTGGAAAAGAAAAGATGAAATCCAGAAAAACACTATATGTTGATGGACTGAAACACAACCTTCTCAGTGTGTCACAACTCTGTGATGAGGGCAACAAAGTGATATTCAGAAAAGATGGATTTGTTGTAAAAAGTGAAAATGATGGAAACATAGTTACAAGGGGCCAGCGTACAAGAGGGAATTTGTTCCAAGTTGGGGATGGACAGAACTCTTTTTACATGAGTGTGGTGGATGAAAATAAATTATGGCATAAAAGGTTGGGGCATATGTGTCAGAGAAATATGTGCAAGTTGTCAAAGTGAGAAAGTGTTCGGGATATGCCTGATTTATCAAGAGAAAGAGATTGGTGCTGCATTATTTGTGAAAAAGGGAAGATTGCTAATTCTATGCACAAGAGAGTTGAAATTCGCTCAAAAAGACCCTTAGAACTCATACACTTAGATATATGTGGGCCAATGAGCAAGCAATCTTCAAATGAAGATATGTACTTCATTACTTTCATTGATGACTTTACTCGCATTACTTGTGTTATGTACATGAGACATAAGTCAGATGCTCTAACAATGTTTAAGAGTTTCAGAAGGAAAGCAGAGAAAGAATGTGAATATTCTGTGAAGAATTTGAGAACTGATAATGGTGGTGATTATAAGAATGATGAGTTTGAAATTTATCTTGAGAAACATGGAATTCGGCATGAGTTTAGTTCACCATACACACCTCAACAAAATGGGGTGGCTGAAAGAAAGAATCGAAGTCTGGTGGAAATGGGGAGAACTATGTTACTTGAACATAGTCTCTCTCATTATTATTGGAGGCAAGCCATGAGCACTGCTGTGTATATTCAGAACCGGTGTTTCTACAGACCAAACTCAGATATGACTCCATATGAAATGTTCTATGGAAAAACTCCAAGTCTGAAACACTTGAGAGTCTTTGGGAGTCCATGTATTATAAAGAAGAAAGGTGGAAATCTGGGAAAGTTCGAGCAAAGAAAAGATGATGAATTTTTCTCGGCTATGCTCCAGAAGGAAGAGGATATAGATGCCTCAAAAAAGAAACAGGAAGAATTATTAATTCTTCAGATGTAAAAGTTGTTGAAAGTGCTGAGAAAGAAAATCAGTCATATGTTGATGTGGAAGTCGAGCGGGATAGAGAAGATTTTGTTAACAATTCTTATAATGTTGCAGAATTTGTTCATCCTACTCAAGAAGAGGAATCTGACTCAGAAATATCAAGTGACGAGGATGAAGTTCAAAAAACTCATCCTAGGTTGGGGAAACAAGTGGAGGCTCAGAACATTATTGGAGATAAAAATCAGAGGGTTCAAACAAGAAGAACAACGAATGCTATATCACATACTTCACTTTATTCGAAAGTTGAACCGAATGATGTAAATGAAGAATTTGAGCATCCAGAATGGGTTCATGCTATGAATGAAGAGCTTGATCAGATAGAGAAGAACAATACTTGGGAACTTGTACCCAAGCCGGACAACAAGAACATTATTGGTACAAAGTGGGTTTTTCGAAACAAGCTGAATGAAGAAGGTAATGTAATAAGAAACAAGGCAAGATTGGTCTACAAAGGATATTCAAAAATTGAAGGTATTGAATTTGATGAAACCTTTGCTCCAGTAGGTCAATTAGAAACAATCAGAATATTTCTTTCCATTGCTGCACAACGAGGTTACAAAATCTTTCAAATGGATGTAAAATCTGCATTCTTGAATGGTGATCTTGACGAGGAAGTTTACATTGATCAACCATGTGGATTTGTTATTGGGAAAGATGAAAGCTATGTGTGTAGGTTGAATAAGGCTCTGTATGGGCTAAAAAAGGCTCCGAGAGCATGGTATTCTAAATTAGATACTTGCTTGAAGAAGATGAACTTTAAGAAAGGGAGAGTTGACAGCAATCTCTACATCAAGAAATGTCAGGAGTTTTCACTGATCGTTATTGTTTATGTCGATGATATTATATTTTCTGGAAATAATGAAAGATCATGTGAAAAATTTGCTGAGGAGATGAAGAAGTTATTTGAGATGTCCATGCTAGGTGAAATGAAGTACTTTCTCGGGTTACAAATTTCACAGAAGTTGAATCATGTTTTTCTGTATCAAGAAAAGTATGCTAAGGAACTTCTGAAGAAGTTTGGCATGGAAAATTCGAAACCAGTTTCCACACCGATTTCAGTGGGAACCATGTTGTCTAAAGATGGAGAAGGCAAGGAAGTTGATCAGAAAGAGTTTCGAAAACTGATTGGAAGTCTTATATATTTGACTGCCTCAAGACCCGACATCGTCTATGCTGTTACTTTATGTGCAAGATTTCAGAGTGCTCCTAAAGAATCACATTTGATTGCTGGAAAAAGAATTCTCAGATATATCAAAGGCACAACAGACTTTGGAATTCGGTATGACGGCTCTGAAAATATTGATCTATTTGGGTATTCTGATGCTGATTGGGCAGGAAATGTTGATGATCGAAGATCCACATCTGGTGGAGTATTCTTTCTAGGAAAAAGCTATGTTAGTTGGCATACCAAGAAACAGAATTCAGTAACTCTTAGCACAGCTGAGGCTGAGTATTTTGCTGCTACTCAAGCTGCAACTCAACTAATGTGGATGAAGACTCAGCTGGAAGATCTACTTGTTGAAGTAAAGCTACCATTGCTCTTGGGTTGTGATAATCAGAGTGCAATCAATCTTACAAGAAATACAGTACAACATTCTCGTTCAAAACACATTGATATAAAGTACCACTTCATCAAAGAGCAGGTTGAAAAGAATGAACTGAGGCTGGAGTATGTTCCTACATCTGAACAAATTGCTGATATATTTACAAAACCGTTATCGAAGGAACCATTTGCAAAGTTGAGGTTGAAAATGGGTGTACAACCTCCTTCTCATCAAGGTTAAGGTACATGTTTCTGTCCCATCTCTCGTCTTAGCTTTGGATAGTGTTGTCAAGGGGGAGAATTGTTTCATAAATCTATCCATAAGGAAGAATGTATTAAGGGAGAGTTGTGGGTAAGCTATGAATTCAGCATGTATGTGAGTGAACTATTCTAACTATTTGTTGGAGTGGTTGTAGGAAACAAAGTTGTTTTAAAGGAAAATTGCAAGAGTGAAGAATGCGTAAGTAAAAGATTTCAAGATGTTCTGAATAAGGATGAGGAGGTATGTTTATGAGATTTCACAGTCACTGCTTTTGGACAGCATGGTTTTGGCTGTCAATAAATCTTGTTTCCTACAATGAGTTAGCTCACGTAGGCTTAGAATTGTTGATAAGTAATCCATTGCAAAAGGTTTCAAAATTCATTGATTTATGAATCTTTGTTGACAACAAAATCCAAAGGGGGAGATTGTTGGGACTAGGTTGAATGAAGATGAATGTTTTAAGAGTTAGCTTTTGCAGAGTGTTGTATTTTCTTGTCAAAGGCGACAAATCAATTCACTTTGTAGAAGGATCAAAAATCAGACGATGCTTTGCTGGTATGTATTTCACACAAATCATGAGTTAGGAGAACTTGTGATGCAAGCCTTATGAAGGAAAGGGGGAACAATGATGATGCCAGTCATATAATGTTTTGATTGGAAGGAATGATGCTGCTGGAAGATAGGAAAGATTCAGTTCTCATTGCAACTCTGACGATGCTTAAGCTGATCTATCAAAGGATAAATATCACGATAGTGGGATTCGTGATAAGAGCAGAAGAATGGTTATGGGAAGCAGTAAAGAGATAAAATGTAAAAGCAATAAACAATCTGGGGATGGCAGAAAAGCACAGTTTAAGGTGGCGCCGTTTTCCAGTGTTTGCCAAATTTTAGGGCCTGAAAATTGGGAGTTGAAGAAATGTGCTTGGCAATGGATGCTGCGCATAAGATTGAAGATGGTTTATATGTGCAAAAGAGTTATTCAAGTTCAGAACGATGAAAAGTGACAAAGGAATGGAGTGCGCGGAAATTTAGGCAGGTTTCGCGCAAAAATAAAGTGGTGCGCGCAATATCTGCGGGATGCGCGAAATAGTAGCGGGTTGCGTGAAAAATCTGCGGGATGCACGAAATATTGGCGTGGTGAGCGAAATTAAGGAATGAAGTTTTTGCGCAAATGATGGTTCGAGATCAGAAGATCAAAAATTGGCAAAGGCATAAAATGCGCGAAATATTGGAGCAGTGCGCGAAATCTGATGTTGCAGGAAAGATTGGGTTTGCGCGCAATGTGGAACGCGGTGCGGAATTTTGCGCGCAATTGGTGCTTCATGCTTAGAAGGATGAAAGATGGAAAAGGAATGAGGTGCGCGGAATATTGATGCATGGTGTGAAATATGAAGTTGCATAAAAGAGTTTTTACGCGCATGGAGGAGGTTTTACGCGCGGATTAGTGTTTTTCGCGCGGATTCAAAAATGCCTATAAATATGAGGCTAATCCTTGTTAGTTGTTAATGCTCGACACTTAGAAGAAATCTCGAGCTCTGGTGCACGTAAATTATACGCTAAGTGAGTTGTGCGAAAAGGAAGAAGTTTGCATGAAAAGAGGATAGCTGCGCGAAAACTTGAGAAGTTGCGCGAAAAGAGAAAACGTTGCGCGCAAAAGGAAAGGTGCGCGAAAACGTTTTTCGCGCCAAAAGGGTTTTACACGCAAGTCATTTTAATTGCGCGCAAGTCACCCTAAAGGCTGCGCGAAACATTTGGGGTCTTCGCACGTATTCAGTTTTGCGTAAGAGGGTTCTTACCGGCTTCTGGGTATGAAAGTGAAGATTTGTACTTCAGAGAATACATCTGTTCAATTGTAAAGAAGCACTGAAACATTGTGTTACCCTATTTGTGCTAAGAGGGAGCACATGCACTATTAGATTGTTTTTAAAGTGCTGCACGAGTGTAAGGGTATATCCTACTCGTTGTATTCCACATCAAAGGATTGTTTTCTAGTGGATTGTGTGGTACTGGATTGTTTCTGTACCATACCAAGGATGTAGCTACTCTTGTTGAGTAGTGAACCTTGTAAATCTTGTGTTCCTATGGTTGTGTGTGTTCAGCAGAGAAGAAACTCTTTAACAGGAGGCGAAGGTTGTTTCAAAAAAGGGGGAAACTTAAAAAGAAAAAGATATCACTGATTCACCCCCTCCCCCTCTCAGTGATACTTAGATCCTGATTGGGAACTTCACTATCAAGAATAAATAAACAATCATCCCCTTCTATACCAGTCTAAGGGTCCCTATCTCCTACCATTCCATATGCAACCACAGGTTACATATCATAATAGATAATAATCACACTCATGTGAACCACTTGAGTGTGGAAATCATATCAACTATAAAATCACACAATTGAACATGAATTTTCCACCTTAAAATTGGTCTATCCACTTCACATGGGGATATAGGCACCCAAACATGAGCTCTAAACCCAGTCCTAACCACATGATAGTCTCTAGAATACCACATCTAGAATAGTAAGACAAACTAGAAATAAAATAATTTGATACCATTAGTATTCAGCCAAATGCTGAAACATAATCCAAGAGAAGAAAAATCATCTGATACTATTTATAGTGCCCCTGCCCATCTTGGAACTCGAATAGTGCTCATGGTCGGTTGGCCATGAAACATTAATCATGTCGCACCATACGCCAAACACCATCAACTAGTTGATAGGGTGTAAATATGTGATAATAGGGATACTATAACCTCTTGTGGTGACAATAATTACATTTTAAATGTATATACCAAAGTAGAAGAAAGACCATAATAATTTAGGATCAGTAACCTTACCTAATAGAATCAAAAAAGGCAGTAGTAATAATTGACAAGGTCAATCATAGAAAATAATGATTAAAACCTCATTTTCATCTAAGCATGCATATCATGTCAGGTCATAAAAAATAGCAGATAAGCATAAGGGTCACTCATGGGAACCCATATCATTAAATTTATAAGAATGTGAAAAGCAAAATGAATACTAACAATGTAAAATACGACTGATATAGAGATTTCCAAGGTCCCATAGCATCCATCCCATACTAAACTAGACAACACGATCACAATGTTATATCTTTCGTGACCAATACCTAAACTAATTTAAAAACCATAAAATATACACACATCCCATGGGGACTGTGTGGGGCGTGAGAATAAATCTTAGTGGTCACCACCAACGTGATCCAGTCATACATATGTGATAATGTTGGTCTCTTATTTATAAATAAAAGGAAAAAAACACATTAAAATAAATAAATACCCACATCACTTGTTATCAGTAGCCCTAAGGAAGTGATCACCTTCTTTATATGTTACTAGAGTACCACATTCCCCTAGTTATATATATGGAATATAGTGAATTGTATTCATATATATAACTATAGTGGAGATTATAATTAGAATAATTTTTGTGGAATCCCCAGATGAGTAATAAGTTGAAGATCCATCAGATACCTCTTGTAATAACATCACCGATGTCTCAATCCAACCAACACCATTCATATAATAATCATATCACTAGAATCTCAAAGGCATTCCCAAATAAGAACCCAGTACCTCAGAACTCAGCTCATAATATCCCCATCATACCAAACCCCAATGTCTGAAGAAGAATGATGTCTATCATCTAAATATAACCACCATTGACTCAACATATGACATCCGAAGAACTTTAATATATTTCCTCCCAAATAATTCCATCCCAATGGACTCAATATATACATTGATCCTCATCCCCAACCGAAGGTCTTATCAAAAGCACCATATGAAACATTACCATCTACATTCCTTCTTATGGAAATCACATATAAACTCAATAATGTTAAACACCATCCGAAGCCACATCTAATAGAGGCATCTATCCACATGAGTGTCCAATACCACCTCATCATCCAAGTTATGCATATGTGAAAACAACCCTAACAGTGCATCATCAAATCACGGTGAGTGGAGATAACCTAAACATAGTACATAAGACACATTATCCCCTCACATCCTTCCCCTGAAAAATGTCAATAATCATGATATTCAACACCACCTTGAGTCCCCCGATCCATATCCTATACATGATGCTCTTTTCACCTCAATTTGATAACCTGTTCACATAAACTAATGATCAATATCACGCATATATATACATATTAGGCATGTCACTACCAGATAATTCAAGTAGCTTAATTTCAAGTGGTCATTACCAACTCAATCCTCATGCCAAGACTTTCATGTTACTATGGAATAAATAAGAACAAAATAAAAATTAATTAATTTAAAATAAAAACCTATCCTAAACTACCAATTTTTTCAAAACCCTCTCACTAGGACTATACCATTTACTGTTAAGGATGAGCATGCTCCGAGATAATTCATGTAATAAATTCATAATTTATAAATTCAATCATTAAATTATCAGTGTCTCACTAGAAAAAACCAATGGTGCTATCAAGAACACCCCCCAAAACCTGAAAAATCAAAGGGAAATATGAGTACCACTTACCTCATATTGGTAGATTCATGATCATAAATTATCATTATCTAAATAGAAATTAATCTATAGTAATTAGAATTTTAGTTGAACTCCATGGAAATTGGGTAAAATAACTCACATGAAATAAGATAGCCATATATAGAGAGAGAAAAAATAGGGATAGTATATTAATGGTCCCAAAGAGATGAATATGTATCCAACAACAGATTAATGATCGGAGTCCATAGATGGATGATATGAAAAAGCCTAAATGGGGGAGGAAGAAATGAACCTAATAACTAGAGAAGAGGGAGACATGTGGGAGGAAGAAATCGAGGGAACCCAATTAATGATAATATAAGAAAATAGTAATTTTTAATATTTAAAGAGGAATCATGGTTACCACATGGTTGGGAAAACCTTAATCCTACCATTTAGTTCCCATTTTCCAAACACCATAGTTGCACGACCATGGAACATGTTTTTCCAAACGTTGTACTTACTGTGTGAATCCTCTCTGATAAGAACTATAGAGGTTCTACAAGGCTCTACGCCCCTTCTGGCATGGGTTTTCAATCAATTTCAATTAAAAAAGTTGGTTCACATGATTACTCTTAGAAGGCCACATGGTTTGTCTAAACCTTACACTTCTATCTATGCACTTAGAAAAACTGGGGTTTCAACCTCCAACAGACCCGAATCCCCCTCAAAACCCGAGGAAATTCCCTAGAATTAAAATATGTCTTAAAAAATTCTTGGGTCGATAACAAAATTGATTTAGGGTTTTAGGATAAAAAATAATTCATTCCAACACATCAATAAAAAAATATGACGAGTTATGTATTTCAAACTACTCAAAAAACACAGGACATTGCAATAGTGTCATGGTAACTCAGCTATTAGAACTAGGTACTTGGTACCACTCCACTGGAAAAATACGGTTATCTAGTACATTATTTTTCATCCCTCATTTTCTATTATAATACACCAAAATCATATAATCTATTTCTAACATAAAATTTTTTATAACAATGCATTAAATATCCACCACCCTACAGATTCTCATCCTTAAAAAGCTTCACCTAGTTTCCTGAGATAAAATATCTTAACCTTGGTTCTTGATCATAACCTCTCACACTCTTATGATTCTTATGGGATCTTTTTATACTCCAAAAATACTCATATAATAGGAATAAATTTTTAACACATTCCCTCATCATCTAATGGTTTATAAATGTTTTTTCAAATAAGATCCTTCAACCTCATTATCAATATCATTATAGAAGATTAAGGGTTCCTGGTTGAGAATATATTTCCTCTATTGAGAGACTTGAATTGTATTATGCATTAAACTAAATTAACGTGATAATTATTGATGATATGAAACCTATATTACTTTTCTCATGATCATAAATAGTGTGAAAAATATTATATTCAACTTCCCTTTGTTACCCATTTAATTGTAACCCAATCCTAGTGAAACATAGTGGAGGATATGGCCATTAACTTTAAAGTCAAATAGTCACCTAAAAAGATAAACACATGGATTCTATCATATTTTAATGGATAAAAGTATCTTCTAAATAAATTTCACCTACTTCATCATTTTATGGAAAATATTATGCCTGATTATAGAGTATTTAAACAATTACATATAAAATATTCTTGAAGAAAAAGTCACATATAAAGAGCCTTGAATAGATCTATTTGAATCAATTATTAGTATTTATTTTTATTAATGAATTAAACTAGAGGGATATTATCCTCCAATTATCCAACAAAATAATTATTGGTATACCAATTCATACCCTCAACGATACGAATGGTTCACCTAGATTATCAAGAGGTCTATGGGTGATAATTATTATTCATATTGTCTTGTAATAAAAAAGATCTCTACAACTGTTTTTGTAGCTAAGAAATAAACATAATGTATCAATCATAGATTGTTCAATCTATTATAACATTAAGATTAACTATCAATTTAAATATATTCTTGTCAGATAATCAACAAAAGAGTCATATTTGATAGGTAAAAAGTGAGATATCATGGTGAGATAAACCACGATCTGCCACCTTATTTTTAGCATATATAAGACATAAGTATATTAGTCAAAATTTATATAGTTAACTCGTCAAATTGACAACCTATTAAAGGAAGTGGCTTAAGTGTACATGTTATTATCTTACAATATTACTTTACCTACCGATAAGTGAGCCATCTAGAAATTAAACTTATAATATCATTCTTTATATCGGGCCACTAAATCTAGATATTTACATCTCTTTACATCATCTTGATTATTGGGAGGATTTATCTTTAAGAATAATGGAATTACAATATTTCTTCCTCTCATAGAAATTACGATAACCAAAATTTTATAAATATACATAAATTATTATGAATCTTGGAACTATCCACCAGGTACCTCACCACCATTGGGTTTATATTGAATAAAGTTCCATTGATAATCCATTTACTGGTAGTCCATGGATTGATAAAAAATAGATGATGCAAGTTTAATATGATATATAATTTTTCCAATATGATACTCAATCATATCAAATTAAATTTTATCCATAAAAAAATTACACCTTTTTTCCTTTAACACAAGTTTTAAGTGAACCCTCATTATGATAACAATGAAAACATTTACTTTCTGGGGAGTATATTGAATGTAAAAATAAAATAAATAAAGGTAATAGACAAAGAAAAACTGCCTTAGATTAAAATATCTTTTTTAGAAAATATGCATTTATGGATTTTGCTTTTAATGAATACTAAAAAATGTTTTCTAAAAAAATAGTCCTTTAAATACATTAATTCCCAAAAAAAAATTTTGATTCTAAATCATGGATTGCGTCGATCATATTTATAGGGTGTTTGTAACTTGAGACACCCTGATTGGGTGATAAATAAGGGAATAATAAGTTTAAACTATATCAACACAACCCATTACCTTAAGATTTTATTCTATTGTTAGAAGGATAATTATTCAATCTCTATATTTCATAAATTCACCAAACCCAAATATCACGACCATACATTTAAAAATAATCATTTGAGGATATAGTTTTTTACTTGGTCCACTGTAACTACTTACATTGATAAGGTTTAAAATTAAAATTCTGATATTATAATAAAAATCCATTATACCCTCACTATTTCAGATGATATAATATTTTGACGAATTTACTCTTCTATAAGTCTCACTTACTAAACAATTTTATTGATATCACTCATGTACAAGGCTTATTACATATTCAATGGTTTAGGGAATATCAAAATACATTCCAATGTCCACTCCCCACTCTTCCATCTAACACCCCTCTAAAAGAGATTAGTTTTATAATGGTTGGTATATTTTTAGTTTATCAATATAAAGGTAGATCCATGATCAATATAGATACATGTTATAGTCTATGTCATTATTCCAGATGGGATACTTCTCTGTACACCATGTGATGCTTCCAAATTCTGAGGCTAGGTATATTCACATCCATGTTAAATGTGTTGAAACAATTTATTTTTTTAAAAATATCATAATATATATTATAGATGTGGATATTTATCGACTATGAATTATATTACAGTACTATATTTTCTTCAACCAATCAACTAGATGTAAAAAATAGAAATTCAGTTATTCTCTTCATCTTTTATTCATTATAAAATTTCACAACAAATTTTATCTTAAATAAAATTTAAATGAACAATAAATCAATTGTATTTAATTTATATATTCAATGAATCACATATTACCAACCACATTACTTCTTATTCCTCCTTCTCTCAAGGAACATTATGTTCCATATTTAAAATTTTCTATGGTATCTATTCAATAAAAAATATTCATCTATTTATTGTTCTAAGATTCTTCATCCATTTTATGAAAATGATATTTCAGTTTAATATTAAATTTCAAGAAATTAACTACACTAAATTTATTACGCATAAAATTAAACCATTGCATCATAAAAAAATAAATCAGTACCGTGTATATCCATTAAAGCTCATGAAGTTCATGTCATAACTGATAAATAGTCAGAAAGAGTTAACTCATCAATTTTGGGTAAATCCTATTGATTTTAAAACAATCATATGGGTAACTCTATTAAAAACACCCATCATGGAATCCATATCATAAATAATATGGAATGGTACAATAATTACCAAGTTATATAATTACTCTTGGAAAAAAATCACTGAAAATGGTTCCTCAATGCCTAACATCAAGTTTCTGGTTTATCTATAGATAACCAGATACTCAAAATTGAATATTCTATGGTGTATAGATTCTTTGGTTTTCCATATCAATCATTCCTATATATAGTTTACAATATTCTTCAAAATCAATATTTTGGGTCCCCCTATTTTTGATAGGTACTTTATAATACCAATACGAATTCTTCTATGACATGGTCTATATCATCTCTACGTTTAAATCCACACATAAACCATAATGGTATTTTTCAAAATATAGTAAAATACCTTGAATGAAATTCCAATATCTCCATTAATTTTATGATTTAATGCAGATTTTCATGAAAATTTGATGTGAGTATATTTGTCACATTAAATAAGAATGATTTTTGAGAATCCATTCTCATATATTCTTTTGACAATGATTTAGGTTAATCTAACACCACATAATGAATTGTGTATTTATTTAAATTGATAAATATTGTTTTTATTGAATATTTTATTAGTAATAATTGATATAATTTATTCACATTGATATTTATTTATATATTTTATGTAAATATTTAATAAAATCATGAATTTATAAATTCAATGATAATTATGTTTTACACTTTTCTGTTAACTAAATTACATTAATAATAACTTATTATATGGGGAAAATATTAACAAAAAAATTTATAGAATAAATAGAAAATAATTGGGGAAAAATATTCATTAGGATGATACTAGATATATCCCATATTTTAAAGGTGAAAATCTTCTATGAATTCAAATCTAGGATTGAATTGATAGAATGGAACTCACCTTATCATTTTATATGTATATATTTCATCCATTCATTGATTAGAATGAACATTTATAAGATATTAAAGGACTAAATTATGATAATTTCATGAAACTAAAAGGATAGATGTTCACATTGTAATTTGTTTGAGAAGGAGTCTGAATTGAAATTATATTTGGGATTCTGAATTCTGCACATACCCATATTGGTATTTGAAACCCTATCCATCAAATAATCTTATCATTTTAGTTTGTCACACTTGAATATGCATAGTAGTTTAACTAAAAGATTTATCCAATGTTATGGGTACTATTAACAATCTAAAACCATTTTGAAGAAGGAAGGCTTGTATCAATGATATCTTCTATGAAGTCTCTCCGCTTATTCCCCAACTTTTTATAACATTGAATTTGTTACTATAATATCACTTCCATTTTAAATTGGTTAATTTATTCTTCATTTTTATTACATATATGGTAATTATTTTCACTGTAATATATGAATAGATATAATATTGGGATTTACCCATTATAACATTTTCTTTTACAAATTGTATCTACGATGATAATTCTACCGATTGAAGAGTAATTATCATTCATACTTTTTTATTATTAATCCATTATTTTTTTGAATCTATAAAAAAATTACAAGTCATTAATCATTATCAATTAATTAAGACTGAATCTTTAGGAACATTATCAATAATATCCTATACCATGAGAATGATCTTATATAAATTGTGAGATATATATTTTTATCACAAATTATAATTATGATTCTATAGAAATATATATTTAAAATATTTTCCCCATACTCAAATAATTCTCATTTTATAGGTGTAGATAATTCTATAATTTGACACTAATCATAAGTTGTATTTGGGACCATAATAAATATATGGGTCAATGATTGGATGTCCCAATGTTGACATAGGGTTTATTTTTACTATCTTAATGGATTTTTAAATCCCCTTTGTGTACAAGGGAGGAAAATAATATCATATAATAATTAAATTGATTTAAAAATAAGGGATAATGTTTACTAAATAATTAAGGGGTATATTATATCAATTGTGTATTATTAAAAAAGTTTTCTAAAATATATTTTTTCTTATTTTTTACTTTTGTTTTCAAAATAAATAAAAGAAATATAACCTTTTTTCCTCATTTCCCATTTATTTTATTTGTTTCCTCACTCCTAATACTAGAAGCTGAATTTATTTATTACTTTAGAAAGTTTCCTAAATCATCACCTATGCTTTAATAAGTTTTATTAAAAAATATTTGAGAGTGAGCATGATAAATATCATCAAATTAGAACCATTATTATTGATAAATGTATTTTCCTCAACCCATATTTAGTTTTTTTATCAATTTACATTATTATTTGGTTTCTTTTCCTCTTCTTACTGTTATTATATCTTCTACCATCGACACCTCTTATTTTTGGGACCATCAATTAAAACATAAATTGATGATATTATTATCCACTTAATTTTTAAATTTTCACTATAATTGTTTACAATTTCCAATCTTGATGTTCATTATAAACAAGACTCTAAGGTTTATTGAATTGCTGGGGAAATAATAAGAAAATATGAAACATTAAGAAGTTCCAAAATTCATCCATTTCATTCATTACATCATTTTGATAGTAGTGATTCTAATTGATCATCTCAATCAAAATATGTATATAAAAAAATGGACGAAAATAACTATGAACGAGATAAAACCATTTGATATTTTGATGAAAAAATATTTATTATCATCAATAATTAAATTCATATATCTCTCACAAATTTTACTTTGAGCTAAAATCTATGATAATTTAATTTCACTATAAATTTAACTTACTCTATATTAGGTATCTAAAAAACCATTTTAAAAAAATTATTGGGATTTAATCAACCATGAAATGAAATAATTATTTAAAAAATAAAACAAAATAATTATAATTACAATTTTCACCTGATAGAACCATAAAAGATTGAATCTATAGACAAAAAATTTATTATTTTTCATTTTCAAATGATTTGAGTTGGGTTATCTTACAGATATTATTTCCAATATCATGTATCACAATATTTATAAAGGATAAATAAATAATAATGAAAAAATGGGATTTGATGGATGATTAATTGAAGTGGTTATGGAAGTTATGTGTGGGATGACCACATCACTAAATTAAAAATAAAACTTTAATAAAATTCTTATAAAAATGTCCAACTCCCTCTAAGTGGAGAATTGCGAATGTTTCTATAATATATGCATTGGTCAAAAAACCATAATGGCCACTCAAGCATTGATTTAAAAGATAGTAAAAAACACCAAATAATTCATAAATTGGGGTACACTACCAGTAATGGGATTACATCAAGAAATAACTTCTCTTCAAAATAATTTAATAGATACTAAGTTGAATAAAATTAACACTATGGTGAGAGTGATATACTTAGGTTAAAAATAACTTCTTCCCACTCTAGTAATATATTGTGGAATTTGACACACACTATACCATCTAAAATATTGTTTCATACAATTAGAGAAGATAGATAATTATGTTTTTGAATTACCTAAGAGATCATTATAGCAGCAAAAAAACCAATCACAAAAATGATGTTAAACCCATTATATAGACACACATCACATTGTGGAAATATAATCTGGACATGAGGTTGGTAAATAAAAAATAAAAAAAGATCCCCTGTTAATTAATTTTATTGCATCCTCTACCTTCCCAACATAGTTTTGAAAAACATCAAAATTGATTTGAAGCCAAAGAATCCATAGTTCAATAAAAATAAGTCAATTAACATGAAAAAGAAGAAGAAACATTTATGATAATTTGATGAAATTATTTCTTAGTAAATGTATTAAATAATGGGAGTTTATTACACAAGTGAATAATATGGCCACCACCCTCACTCAATTGGTAAAAATAATGAAAATATTATATCCCAACCCAACTCGAATCATAAAATAAATTTTAGTTCCTTCTTGTTGAGAAGTTTTATGAAAATGGCTATGTTATGTTTTTTGAGTTCCCTCAATTTTCACCCCTATTGATGAGATTCCAACATCACTATAGGTTGATCACAAAATAAAATAGAAAGTGGAGGGAAAATAAAATATATATGTGGTAACTTCATGAATACATACCAATCATATTAGAGTAATATAATCTAAGAATATTACTAAAGATGAGATATGAAAACAAGTGTTTGACGCATTCAGTAGAGTTTAGATGAATATCCTACATATTAAGGACATTAAAAAGATCCAAGTCATGTAAAATTATTGAAAGAACTACATAAAAAACAATGATAATGGTAGATGAGAATATAATTATTGAAAATATGGTCTTTGAAATTATTAATCCATGTCAAGTTATTTAAGCAATGTGAAAGGAATCTGATACATTAACCATACAATTTATCATAGGGATTTTTACTTTTTGATTATTTATAAGATTTGGGAGATTCTATAAATTTGATTCCTCGCTAAATTTTATATTTTTTAAAGAATGGTTATTTAAGGTATAAAAGAGTGGTAGTGTAATTTAAAAATAGAGATATGTTATATTCCTATTGAGTCAATAGGATGTACATATTTAATTAGAAGGCATGATATTTCCCTCATATTTCTCTATAGTAACATAGATGAGTATATGGTAAATTGTTATGCTACAATGTTCATATATATGACCTTACTCAAAACCTCTAAAACTATCATAAATTTAAGTAATGGTATGTTTTATATCATGTTTAATGATTACATAGTGATATTGAATATTATGGACTCTATGAACTACCCCAGAAATGATTATTCTATATTTTCTGTCTCCCATTTTTACCCATCATAATTTTTTTTTATTTTTAATACTATATTATTAGTGAGATTAATTGCATTGGGTCATGTTTGATTTATAAGTGTATTTACACACATTTTTTTCATTAGAAAAACTCCCTTAGTTAGAATTTTTATATGGATTCATATTCGGATTATGAGCATATTTTTTTTTTCTGATTATGACATTGGTTATTGTGTATAATGATTGATGTCATTCATAATTCAATGATTTTGATGATTTTAATTGTGATATTAATGTTATAATTTCATATATATTAATTACTTTTAAGTCTACATAGATATATATTCCACCCACATTGAAACACAACCAATTTCCCAGTAATATAAAAATAATCATTCAAATTGTGTGGTGAGTCTTTACCCATTATAATTTCTGTCAGTTCCCTCTTACAAATGAAGATAAACATTGTAATATTTTATGGTATAAAATCAAGGAAAATTGGTACACTTTTTATAAAATATCAGGTATTCTACCCCCAATTCAAATACATTAAATTATATTGTAGTATGGGATAATTTTGTAATCCATCCATATAATAAAATTCATCCCACTATTTTTGGAATTATTAAAATACTAGTTGAAAATTTTCCTAAGGTATATATCATTTACCCCATTTTTTATTCTTTTTTGGTTATCCCTAACTAGCTTGTTACTATGAAAAAAAATGTTACTATAGTTAGAATGGAGAGGGAGGAGTTAGTTTCAATGAGGGTGCAAAATATTTAGTGAGTGTGTATTGATTATATGAAACTAAATAAATTTACTCACAAAATCCATTTTACCATATAATTAATTAATTAGATGTTGGAGACACTTATTGGTAAGACACACTATTGTTTTCTAGATGGGTTCTGTGGTTATTTTCAGGTTCTTATTGCTATGGTGGATTATTAAAAGATAAAATTAACTTTACCATTTAGTACATTTTTCTTACCAAAGAAATCTATTTGTATTGTTTAATTCCTCCCTACTTTCTAGGGATGCATAGTGAGTATTTCTATTTTTATTAAAGCACGAATGGATGTTTTTATAGATTATTTTATTGTGTATGGTTTGTCAGTTGATGGGTGTGTCTTGTGTTTGGGTAATGTTTTTCATCAAAGAATTGGTAAAATTAGCCTTTGAGGTTTGTGAATTGTCATTTCCCAATAGATAATGGCATTTTCCAATATGTTTAATACGAATATATATAATTAAAATTGATAGATCTATGATTGATATTTTTCATGCTTTCCATATAATTTATGTGTGTGTGATATTAAAGAATTCCTCAAACATGTATGTTTTTATCAATGATTCATCATAGATTTTAGTAGGACTCCTCTAACTTTTTCAAGATTAGTTCACAAGTATTCTAATTATGTAATTTATGACTACATAGGCTTTCCATTAATGAGTTATAGAAAAATTTGATGACACCACTACTTATACTCCCGCCATAGTGGGAGATCCCATTTGATCTTATGAAAAACTACTCAATATTGTCATTTAGAGTGGTCTTATCATAGATGGTTGAAGAATGTTCCATTGCGATTTACTTTTATTAGGGTACATTGGATTCATCCCGAGAAGACCCATAACAATAAAAATGTCTTTTTTATTATGTGTAATGTTATTTATAAAAATTACATGCTTTACTATTGGGATTTAAAGTAGTGGTTTTCGTTAACCAAGAAATATTTAGGTACCTCTTAAAGAATAAATACACATATTTGAGAGTTATTAATTGTAAGATCATTAAATCCGAGTGTCACATTGAGATAAATGATAATAAGGGGTCATAGAAATTTTTGGATGACAACATGAGAAGGATCATGCACATGTTAGATCTAGATACCCCAACCATTGTACCACTTCAAGACACATTTTTCTATGATCATCCCTATAACGTCTCATGTACACATCTATAGTAAGATGATTTAGGGAATTACATGGTAATATTTTAAATCTATAAAAAAATAAATACAAAAAATGTTAAAAAATAATTGAGTGATAATAGTTTTTATCTATGTAAATATCATTAAATTTTTAACTTTTTAGTGAGTGAGTAATGATGATATGTGTTCTTGATCTTGGGTTTTAGTGTGATTTTAATTTTTTTCATACACATTATTATGGTAAAAATATTAGAATCGATAGGATATCTTAGAATATCTTGGTCTTTGGATTATATTTTATTATCTTATTCAATTATACCCACGTTTTTTTAGTTTATTCTTTTTTTTCGAACACAGTTGAATCATTTCTATGGGACAGATGATTCATCAATGACCTATATTATTCATTAAGATTTTTAATGTATAGGGAAATATTTTTTTTATTCCATGTTTATTAATTTTATTCCCCATTCTAGTTGATATTGATTATTAAAGAAAATGTTTGGTGGATAAATCCACCATGACTAATGATTTTATTGATAGAGTGTATTTTTTCATGGTCTATATTTCCTCTAGGTATGGATTACAAATGAATACAATTAGTTTATAAGGGTCACCCTTTTGAATCCAGTATTATGTTTCCCTCAAATTTATATATGTTGTTTTTCAAAACACTCAAACACTATATGACCCCAATGAAATTCATAATATGATGTTTTAAATTGAGAGATAAAGAAGATATTTCATAAAATGTTATAGATAAATAGGAAGGATGGGACACTATTCTTAGATTATGTTATATAAGTTTATATGATGGAATTCTAAACTCCCATAATCTTTTCCTTCTTTAAGATAAATTTGGGAAAACATATCATCCTATCTTAGGGTTTAAAAATTGATCTATAAAGAAATTGAATAAGGATTTAACCATAACTATAAATCAAAACAAGATTAAACATTATGTGTTTGAGTAGATGTGATTTCAACATTTGACTACACAGGGATATATGAAGAAATACTTAAACTGTCCCATGATATAATGATACAACAAATGGAGTTTCATGTGGTAGATGAATTCATTAACCACATTTCATGAATGAAGTTGATTCCAATTATGTGGTGTTCTATGTGGTTATACCCTATGTTTTATCTCTTTTGTTTTTCCTTACGATGGACTGAAACGCACACATAAGGGCACATCAAGGTGTTTTACCCAAAACACTCAGTCAGAGGCGAGCCTCTAACCATTTATTAATAAAAGAAAAAGCATTCAACAGTTACACCAAGTCATAAAAGAAACTACATATCATGAAAATCATACTCAACACCACCCCCTTAGAGATTATGTCCTCTGCAGTGTATGTTTCCCACTCTGATGATTCATAATGCTTAAGAACCTTGGCATATTTCATTCTAAGATTTAGCTTCTCCAAAGCTAGAAACTCCTTTGAGGACTGCAAATCCCAAATTTTCTTTCCAACAGAAGATCTGGTAGACACCAGCCTCGGAAGATAAGAATAATCCTTCCACGGTTTTCGTCATGGAGGGTCAGTCTTAACAGAAACATCCTCATGCATCTTCATCCTTTCGCCTTGAACAACAGCACTATAGGATGGCTGGACCATGCCACTGTCTTTTTCTTTGTCACTATCTGATATGTCACACCACTTCCCCAAGATTTTAACCTCCTGACAACCTCACTCCAATCCAGAATCCTACTGGACCAGACTGTTAGAATCCATTTGTGGCTGGTCCACTAGATTCTGCACGACTTCTTCAGTTGCAGCAGCCATCAATGAATTGGAAAGCTGTAAGAGGCCATCATGCCTTACATCATTCTCCTCTTCAAGAAAAGCCTCCTCACCTTCCAGCTCTAGGAATCTATTTTCAGTAGTGACCATGGTCACCAGTCCTACAACATCAATAACATTCCCACCTTGAGTAGGAACAAGCGGGTCCAGAGAAATTTCCACTGTATCTGACCCCATGCAAGAACTTCCCAAAGTATTATCATTAAAAAGACCGAGATCACTCCTTAAGTGATCAAATACATGCTTAACCGTCGGGTTCCATGACCTATTTTCCACCTTCTGCGAATAAATATCATGTACTGGGTTTTCAGAACCAGTATGCACAGCAACCTCAGCCATAGCAGACACAGGAACTTCCACCTGGACTGTGTTAACAGGGCCGATATACTCAGCAACCTCAACCGCAACAAAACCAGAAGCCCCCACCTGGATGCTCAGCATCCCCTCAGAAGCATGGACCTCATCAGCATTATCCCGCGACATCCCCATCAGCAAGACTGTTAGAGAAGGCTCATCAACCATTGCAGCGCCATCCAATGACTCTCGGACCACTCCTTTCGCTGGTGCCACTGACTCCATCACCACTGCACCATCATTTCCTCCCACCCAGACATCCTGTTCAGCAGCATCTCCACGTCAAAGACATCCAGCGTCCTTCCTGACGGCCAGAATCTCCCCCAACTCACCCCTTCCTACTGCGGAACCATCTTTATAAGGACCCAATCCCAAATCTTTATCCACAACAGCAGCAACACACCCTCCATTGCGCCTCGTCCCCATCAATTGTGTGGATCCACTCACCCTCCCACCATGACAATTCACATCCAAATGACCACATCGTCTGCAAGACACACAATAATCCATCCAAGATTCAAAAACCACCTCTTTCCTCCACCGAAACACTTGCCCATCTGTAATCCAAACACATCGGACTGGCGGCTTTGCAGCATCCACTTCCACACATATTCTCGGACAGATAGGATGACAAACCAAATCCGTCCTCCAATCAGAACAAAGATACATCCCGATCATATTCCCAATTGCACACAAGATAGAAGGATTCTAAAATGAGAGAGGAATCCCTGGAAGACTTACCCATGTCGCGAAAGTCGAAGGATCACGCCACATGTGAAATTTGAAACTCCAGCAAAACAGGTAGAAAGACGCCCCGTTGCATCTACGATTGGCCATGGACTAGGCGTAAATCAAATCCTCCTCCGATCCAAATCGAATAATGAAGTGTCGCCGGTCAAGCAGACCAACAATCACATGCTCCTGAAGCATCCAGGATTCAGAGATGAAACGATCAAAGGTTTCAACCGAGGGCCGCTGAAGACGTAATCAGGCCACCATTGTGAGCTTGCATAGATCAGAGGCACTGTTAATCACCTCCGGAAGTAGAGAGAGTTGAGGAGCCTCTTGGAAGAGGTTGGGGACCTTCGGCGAAATAGGAATCCTTGGAAAGGGTAGAAACGAACCAAGACGCATCCCCTGCAAATGAAATTGCAAGTCTCCCCCCTCCGATCAGGAGGGGGGAGCAGGATCCGGCGTCATTAGAACTAGGTCATCGGTGGAAGAGAGGAACCAGCCGCATCACCTCCATCCCCTATTGGAGATATAATTTTTCACAAGGTGTTTTAGAGTCAATGGTTAATGCTTGATGTAATAATTCAAGGCATTCCTCTCACATGAAGTTTATTTTGACAGACTACATGACCCCATAATCACATTAGAAAATAAATTTGTCTCTTACACTATCATTTTTATGTTATTTTTCATAATAAAAATTTTATATGTCAGGTAAATATATCATTTCATAGGGTAACTATGATACCCTCAGATCACTATTTTTCATTTATTTTTATTATGTAATTCATTTATTTTTTTTTATTTTTTTTAAGGGTTGGAAGATTAAATACATGATATTTTGAGTTGCAGTTCATAGAGAACAGTTTGTGCATGCTTAGTAATAACTATAAAAACAATACATAAATGGGGGAGGGTATCCGATTAGTGTGTTTTTCAGGATTATTGGACAATTTTTTAACCCGTATGATACCCAAATAAAACCATGAAACATTGATTTGATGTGTAAGAGTAGGGAACATGGTTAAGGTAAAAAAAATTCAAAACCATTTGAATGAATTTAACATTTGGATTCTCCTTCTAATGGGTTCTGATTAGTTGTAACATGATTTACAAAACCATGTTGGACTCCCAATTTCAAAAAAATGGAATGACCAATTATTAACTTTTGATTATATACCCGTTATCCTTATTTTTTTACAGTAGTTTAAATAGAATTTCCTCAAACATATATGTCTCTTCATCCAAGATCCATAATTGTTTCCTTGAGGTTCTATTTGGAATATTTCTAGGTAAACACTTATAACTTCATGGTTTCTCTTCCACCCTTTATTCCCCTTTTTTTCTCCTCATGATTCCCTAGAATGGTCCTGGAGCCCTCGGGTTTCATTTAAAATATTTTTTCACTCATTATTTATTTGTCTTATTTATTTTTATGGAGTTATAAGGTTTTATTTTCTTCCCAATTAGTTCAATAACACCTATTTTCAATTGAAACGATTATTTCTAGTATGTCCATATTTAAATTTATATTTATTTATAAAACTATAGATTCATTCCACATTCAAATGGTGTTTTTCAATACTAAATATTATACTGTTTAATCATGATATCATGTGTTTATTTTTTCATAATATCCATAAGAAACCACATACAATCAATGTTGATATATATTTTTAAATATAAATATTCTATTTTAGATAATTTTTTTACTATAGGTGTTTGAAAAAATTTATATAGTTTTATTCAATGAAATATTTAATATATTATTGATTTGTAATATATTCATGTGTTTTATAAATTTTCATGATATGTTTGGTTAACATGGTGTATTGAATTTCATTTTTATTATTTAAGTATTTGATAAATAGTTTTCATTTTATTTCATGAAAAAATAAGCATTATGTTCAAAGGACACTTTTACCCTCCATATGTGCAAATGAATGCATTTAAAATGAAGTTAATTTCATAATTAGTTATTTCAAACAATTAATAAATTCCTATTGGTTATTATTTTTTATGACATTAAATCATATGACCTGATATTTGAGTCCACATTGGAATATTTTATTATTATAGAGGGGGTATTTCATGGAATGGTGTTCATAGGAATGGTTTGATATTATTAATTTATAATTTTTGATTATTATATATATTTATCATGAATATATGTAATCAATTTCTCAAATCAATTCGCTATCATGTGAAACCTTTGGTAGTTAAGTTAGTGTTTGAATGATGTTACTACACTAATTGATATAATGTATTGACATGTGACCCAAATGTCATATTGTGATCTATCTAGGTATTTTTAACACTATGGGAGGATAGGGAATAGAAAACTAAGAAAAAAATTGAAATTTATGATTATTGGATATCCATATGATGTTTCACTATTAAAATTTTCATAGATTGTCTTGTTTGTTCCTTATGTGTTTCCCATAATGACTATTATTTTTTATATATTGGTTATTAGTATATTTGAGCTTTCAATTATTAATTTTATATATTTACCCATTCTATGTTTATTATTTCCATGTTATTATTTATATCTCATATTTGGTCCTATTTTTATAAATCTAAGTAAGAATGGACTTAATTCAAAAAATTATTCTCTTTTAAAATGTGTGGTTTTATATTATATATATATTTGGATATTTAAATAATGATTTGGAAATATTCCACCAAAAATAGTTAACAGAAAAATGGTAGTTTTAATTTTAAATTTGAAGGGTTGTTTTAATGTATTCAAGGAACCTCCGTATCAATGTTTTTATCATTTTAAATTGATATTTTTCTTTACAAAAGTTTATGCTACCATTTATTCATGATTAAAAATGGATTAGTTTTTATAAGTTTATAAAAATATATTTTTTATTTTCCTTATCAAATGAATAAATATATATACTATATTTTATATTTCAAACCAGTGTATATTGATATATTTTCAAAAGGAAATATAAAGCGCACATTTTGGGATTATATTGGGAAAGTTATGATCACACATTATATACACACTATATGTGTGGATATATTCTTTTATTAATTATATGAAGGATTTAAAATCTTATTAATAAATTGATAGTGACATGAATATTATTTTGAATTTATTTTGTTGGAATGTGATGCCTTTTTTCTTGCTATAATGTGTTTTGGTTTTTGGTTTACTCAATCGTTATGAGTTCTATATCATCTAGGGTATTGTATCATCAAAATAATTCCTTTCATATTGTTTCGTAAATTTTTTATTTTATAATATATATTTTTAATTTATATATTGGTTATCATAATTATGAGTTTTATTTTATATTATCATTTCTTATTTAGTTATTTTTATTTGAAAAATTCTTATTCAATATATTTGGTATTCTATTATTAGGAAAGTTAAATCTAATCTTCTACATAGTGGTTCATCTATCAATTTATATTTAAGTAGATGAAAGCATTCCTATATTTAGTGGGGTTTACTATATATCACTAGTTTCCATCTCATGGTGATCGAAAATGCGCTTATGGAACTTTGCCACATTCTACTCAAGTGACATGTCAGGTTGATGCAGGCCGGTACATTACAAAAATGAATTAGAGCCTAATTATTATTTTGTGATTTCATCGTATTATGATGGAAAAATCATCAAAGAATAAGAGGAAGAATTCAAAAGGATTATTTTGAACTTTTTATTATATTGATCCTTGAGAAACAAATGGGAATCCTAGTGATTTTATTTGAGTATGAGATATTTAAACTATTACTTAGTTGTTTTGATCAAAATTAGTAGTTATTTATTTCATACTGATTAGATTTGAAGTGTATTTTGGAAAGTGTTTCTTATGGGGTTAAAATAGAGAGCATCCTAGATACTCATGATTTTAGATCATGTTTCTATAAACCATTCTCGTTGATCTATGAACTCTCAATGGAATTTCACATGGTAGGATAATGGTTTTACAAACCATCTAGTCAAACTGTTCACTCCTAATATTTCCCCAGTTATATATAGTTTTACTTCCTATTTTTTAGTATTATTATCAATAATTTATGAAATATTTGGGGTCATTTGGGATTAATTTTTTAATTTTTTTATTTTTGATGAATTTTATTTAATTATTGTAATCTTTATGACTCCCTTGAGGTGTGAGATTTGGAAGTTTGGTTTCTCATTAAAAATAACTTTTACACTATTTAACTTCAAGAATAGATAACTACTAAAAAAAATTAGTTTGGGTAGATTTTAAATGGTTTGATTGTATGGTTTTCAATATAGGTTTAATGAATCTGCATGATATTCTCAGAATTAAATGATTATGTTTTAAAGGGGAGAATTCTTTTTATAAAAACTTCTCCGCTGGGTGATATCGTGTTGAAAACTTTGATGTTTGTTATTGAATGTGATGTTGTGGGAATGGAATTAATTTTTATAATTCCAGATGGGATATTGGGAATTTAAAAAATATTTAGGAAATAATAGTTTTTGATTGAAAAACTGTATTTATTTATTTTTGATAGAATTTCCAATTTGAATTTTTATTTTTTCTTAATTGTTTCTAATGTCATTTTTCTAGTTTCAAAATATAATGGTTTATCTATAATGTTATCATATAGGTATTATAAATGGATTATATCATATTATTTTGATATTAATTAAATTATTCAATTCCTAGATTGGTTGTATTTTGGGGGGATTTTCCCTTTATTATTCTTCTCCTACGCCCTTTTTTGGATTTTGATGACATGTCTGTGTTATATCACTATTTGAGATTTTATTTGCCATTGTTGGAAATTATTTAATGTTTTATTTTCCTTTACGTTTTTATTAAATATTTATTTAAACGAATATATTCTGGATGTATCCTTCAAAGGTAAAATATTATGAAACTTCATGAGCTGATCCTAGTTTTGTTGTTTATATAATCCACGATGATAAGATTTTAGGAAGTATTTTTATTATTATTCCACCCCAATTTAGATAATAGAGTCAATAATTCAATGATTATAGTCCCCTTATATTCTTAGGGTATATGTATTCCATATAAGTTGAGGACAAGTTGAAGAATATTTAATTGATCTTCAATCAGATTGGGATTATTGATGGTTTCGGGGTTGTACTCTCAACAGTCATGCTTGGTGGCCCTAGTTGGAAATTGTGTAAGTATTTTTACAAAAAGTCTACAGAAGGATAAATCATGGGATGGGCATAAAGAGGTGTTTCTTTAATAAATTTTCCCTGAATCCACAAAATTAACAATGGTTATGGTGCTATATTTTAGCTAGTAAAGTGAATAGTCAGTATTATAATACACTAATATTTTATTTGATATGGTAATGTATATACATGAAGTGGACTCAAATGATATTACTAAGTATCAATGACTTATAAAGTGTATTCATCTGAGTATCCATATAAATTTTCCTCTATGTTATCATCCCTATTATATAGAAATTATATCTGAATCATGAAGAATAGAGTCCCTTACCACTAGAGTCTCTATAAATGATGTAGTTTCCTCTATAACATTAATATTTCAAGAAGAATTCAGTGTTTCTAAGAGGAAATTTGTTAGACCTAGTTTGGATAGTGGAGATCATATAAAAATAAAATTAAAAATTTCATGTTTTCCATTCACCATCAGTCAACCCATAATGTGAAATCATTATGGAATGTTAGGTTACACGAAGATAATATTCATAGATTATTTCAAGAATTATCACTATATTGGTTAACTAAGTAATATTAAATAGTATCATAGGGTGTATGAACCTAGATCTTCTTTTCAGGTATGTATTTTCTTTTCTGTTAGTTTTTGAGAAAAGCGGGAAATTTGGAAATTTTCGGAGTACACGCCCTGTACATTATGAGTACACACCATGTACTTCAATGCCACTGGAAGCCATATGTTGGCCATGTCTTGGACACAAAAACGGCTGTGTAAGGGGGACTTGGAGGCCACCTAAAGCGGAGTATGGAAATAGAAATTACACGCTATGTACTCTAGAAGTACACGCCGTGTACTTTATTTTTTCGTTAAATGGACCATGCTCACGTCTACTCCTTATTTCCATCTTCTTCTTTGCATAATTCAATCCATTTCATCCACGGAGTACGGATCTTCTCCAAGCCACTAATCCGTCACCGGTTATCCGAATCGAACACCATCGGTTGCAATAGAATCACAGTGGTGAGGTCTTAGTTTTTCTTTGCCCACGTTTCCTGATTCTTTCTCTTATGAGAGTTATAGTAGGTTGAAATTTTTAGACTTTTTTGAAGATCTGCTACATTATAGGCCAATTCACAGGCTGAGTTTCAAGTATATCTATGAAAACCCTGCTTTTTATTACAACTTAAACATGATTTATTACATAAAGCTTCACTTGATTCAACAAAGAAGATTGAGTGGTTTAGTGTGTTTGGGGCTTAGGATCATTACATAAAAACATAAAACATGAAATACAACATCTTTATTGAAAACTTCCTTTACATGACCACTACATTCCCTCGTACTTAGCATTGCATGGGATAACCTGAGGACATGCATAAGAAAAGGGTGAGCTATAAAGCCCAGTAAGGGAGTACACATGGAAAAAAATGAGAAGTACAATGCAAGTTAGAAAATGGGAATATCAATAGAGAATAAAAGAAACATGAATATAAAGGCATGATAAAGCATGATAATCATAACATGGAAATGTGGTAACAACACTTAACATTGAATTAGCATGAGCCAAAGCTCATTGCACATGGAGCATGAGTAAACCATCATTGCACATGAAGCATGAGTAAACCCTAGTTGCACTTGAATTAGCATGAGTCAACACTCATTGCACATGACGTATCATGTTACTATACTTTACCCAATGCATTGGAGCGCTATAAGGGCGCACCCTTCTTAAACATTTCATTTAATGCATAAGTGTGCCACATGGATCATAAAACATGGATTCATAAAACATAGTCATTTATTCCACAATAAAGGAATGTGGAATTCATAAATGAATCTTTACAAAATATGTAAATGTTCATAAAGGTGAATACCATTGATGGAGAAATGGGCATGGTATTCACTACACAATGACATTGGCTTAGAAAATCGGTGCGATTTCGGCAGCGTAACGGCGTGACATAAGAACTCATAAAAAAATGGATGATGAGAGAGAAAGGGGTTCCTAATCATATTTACATTTAATGGACAGTAAGGATTTCATATAGATACATGTCCCAACAATTGAAAAGGAATTTAGATTCATGATACAAAAGTATTGCTTGAATGTAAAAGAAGAGAGAGAAGTTCCTTTCGAAATTTCGGCATAGTAACAGGTGTACATGGGAGGCATTTAATGAGAGAGAAAGGGGTCTCCCATCATTCAAACAATAAGAGGGAAGTATGGGGGAGGTGTGAAACCATACCCCAACATTCATAATTTAAATTAAAAGGGCAATACAACTTAAATAAAATTGACAAAAATGAGAAAGGAAGAAAAAACCCTTACTTGGAAGTGTGCTTCCAAAGGCTAGAGAGAGGCTTGTGAGAGGATTCTTGGGAGCTTGGGGCACCTTGGGAGGATTATAGAGAGAGTATGGCAGAGGTTTGACGAACTCAAAAGTATTTTAGCGAGGAGTAAGTGGGAGCTTGGGTGGGTTTATATAGGAAAGGTGGGATAATTGTTTATTATTTAGGTTTGGGACCCCTTATATTAAACTAATCCAAACCACAAATCACCCCTTGATTTTTGCCCATGGTTTCTGGAAAAGGAATGTGGAAAACAATATTTTATAAGTCCCAAGTCCGAACGTATTAAAATATTAGGGTTGCTTATGTGGAGGTGAGTCACACTCCCATGGAAATTAATTTAAAAAGGCGAAGTGTTGAATATGTCTTGAGGGGTTCATTAATGCTTTGAAAAGTAAGTCAAACAAACCCAAAACCTAATTATTTTAATGATAAAACATATATCGGCCGAACTTAAGGATTATGGTACTTTATTACATCACCATTGGGTCATTATGATGTCATAAAACAAATTATATATTTAATAGGTATTTAATTTTTACCCAAAAATTTGACTGTCTCAGAAAATTATGAAAAATTTACCGTTGGATAATTTTGATGTCCTGATTCCAAAAATAACATTTATTTTATCTAAATAATTTTTTTATAAATGTTCATTTTAACTTTTAAAATAAAAACCCGACATTTATCGAAAATTGACGGGTTTTGACACAAATGGCTTTCAAACCTTAATAAAAATTTTAATTGCATTCATAAAATTATAAGATCATTTATATTTAATAAAAATTAATTTAATAATAATAATATTATATTATTAAAATATTATTTAATTCTAAAATCCCTTAATTTAATAAAATATATTTCTTAATTAAATAATAACTAAAAACACCATTTTTACTTTAAAAACTATTTACAATGTATCAAAAATGACATGAAATTATATACATTATTATATAAAAAAAACAATGTACATGAACATAGTAATACTTGTTTGTTACATAACCCCTTAAAACAGCTGCATAAGACCTAAGGGTAAGGTGAGCGATGATGGCAGACTCTTGGGGTGGATCGAATAACATCACTCGAGTGGTAATCTCTATCAACTTCCACTTTTCCTGTAGAAGGTCCCGTTCGACCTTGACATGGTGAAGCTCAGCTTGGGCTCGGTCAAGGGCGAAGCCCAAGGTTGCCACCTCTTTTCCGAGCTCCGAAAAATGGGCTTCATATGGGGAAATTCTACTGGATGAGGCCATCGATTCCTTTGTCTAAGTAAAATTGGGTTCGTTAAAGGCTTATATTTATACTAATCATGTGATCACTATTCAACGACTATAAAAGTAACTGTCACAACTCTTATCATAAAACCAATTAAATTGACATCTTATAAAAACATTTTTCATAAAGAGACATTTAACTGGATCAAGAGGGATTTTCCATTAATGAAACTTTGGGTCGTTACAATATTCCCCCCTTAAGAAATTTCGCCCTCGAAATTTTCTTTTTCCCACACTAAAACAGATGTGGGTAACTCAGCTTCATCATATCCTCTGATTCCCAAGTTTCTTCTTCAAACTTGTGGTTTCTCCACAACACCTTGACGAGGGGCATTGTCTTATTTCGTAGAACATTTTCTCTAAGATCTACGATCTTCACTGGTTGCTCCTCATAAGAAATATCATCTTCCAATTGTACCACCTCGAAAGAGAGTACATGTGAAGGGTCCAGTATGTACTTCCTTAAGAGGGATACATGAAAGACATCATGCACCATGGCCATAGTAGGTGGAAGTGCTAGTCGATAGGCCACAGCCCCAACACGATCATGAATCTCGAAGGGGCCGATGTACCTTGGACATAACTTCCCTTTCTTTCCAAACCTCATGACCTTCTTCCACGGAGATATGCATAAAAACACCATGTATCCAACTTTAAACTCGAGGTCTCATCGACGATTATATGCATAACTATTTTGTCGACTCTGGGCTGCCTTGATATGCTGCTGAATGGTTTTCACCTTCTCCACCATTTCTTCGAACATTTTTGGTCCAAGTAGCTTACGTTCACCGACCTCATCCTAGTATGCCGGGGTTCTGCTACTTCTCCCATAAATGGATTCATATGGTGGCATTTAGATGCTCGAGTAAAAACTGTTATTATAAGAGAACTAAACCAGAGGAAGATGTTGATCCCATCCTCTATTAATGTTCATTGAGCACTCTCTCAACATATCCTCAATTGTTTGGATAGTCCTCTCTGATTGGCCATCAGTTTGAGGATGATAGGCCGTACTAAAGGTCAGTTCAGTATTCAGATCATGTTGAAGACTCTTCCAAAACTTAGAGGTGAATCTTGGATCTCGGTCGGACACAATATATAGTGGTACTCTATGCATCCTTACCACTTCCCTGATATATATCTGTGCCAGTTGATCCAAAGATAAATCCTCCCGAATATCAATGAAGTGTGCAGTCTTTGTAAGACAATCCACAACAACCCAGATTGCATTGTTGCCTTTGGATGTCCTCGGAAGTCTGGTGACAAAGTCCATGGTGATGTTTTCCCATTTCTATTTTTGTATGGTAAATGGTTGCATCATCCCCTTAGACTTCTACCTCTCTACCTTCACTTTTTGACACACCAGGCACTTTGATGTATATTTGGCGATCACCTTCTTCATATTATCCCACCAAATGATTTCTCGGAGATCTCAATACATCTTTGTGATCCCTGGGTGAATAGAGAAATTTGAACTATGTGCATCATCCAAAAGTTCCTTCTTCAGCTCCGGACTTGATGGAACACATAGCCTTTTCCCAAACCGCACAATTCCTTCCTCATTAACATTAAACTCCGAGGATTTTCCCATTTTGATAGCTTCCAATTTTCCTTGAATTCACACATAATCCTTTTGAGCATCCTTTAAACATTCCAAAAGAGATGGTTGAGCAATCATTTGTGAATGGATTGATGATGTTCCCTTCTTTATAATTCCCATGTCCATCTTCATCAAGTTTAAGAATATTGGATCCTTCTCAATTCTCATCATTGATAGAATCGGTGGATCCTTTCTACTTAGGGCATCTGCCACCTTGTTCGCTTTCCCAGGGTGGTAATGTATTGAACAGTCATAATCTTTGATGAGATCTATCCATCTTCTCTGGTGCATATTAAGCTCTTTCTATGTGAATATATATTTAAGACTCTTGTTGTCAGTATATATCTCACATTTCTCTCCATAGAGATAATGCCGCTATATTTTCAAGGCAAAGATCACAGCTTCCAACTCTAGATCATGCGTTGGATAGTTTTGCTCATGGATTTTCAACTGCCTTGAGGCATAGGATATCACTTTATCATTCTACATCAGCACGCATCTTAATCCATTCTTCGAAGCATCACTGAAAACAACAAAAATCCCCCCACTTGTGGGTAAAGTGAGCACGGGTGCAGTGATAAGCCTCCTTCTCAACTCCTTGAAGATTTCTTCACATTCATCACTCCAAGAAAACTTTATTCCCTTTAGTGTTATCTTGGTAAGAGGGTTGGACAATCATGAGAAATTCCTCACAAATCATCGATAATATCCAGCTAACCCCAAGAAGCTACGGATATCTGTTACCGATGTTGGCCTCGACCATCCCTCAATTGCATCTGTTTTGGAGGGATCCACAGATATCCCATTGCTTGTGATGATATGGCACAAGAATGAGACCTCCTTCAACAAGAACTCACACTTTTTATACTTTTCATAGAGCTTATCCTTGTGTAAAGTCTCTAGTATAGTTCTTAAATGCTCCTCATGATCCTCCTTGGTTTTGGAGTATATTAGAATATCATCTATAAAGACTATCACAAATTTGTCAAGGTAATATCTAAAGACTCTATTCATCAAGTCCATGAATATTTCTGGAGGATTGGTGAGTCCTAAAGGCATTACTATGAATTCATAGTGCCCATACCTTGTACGAAAAACAGTATTGGGGACATCTTCCTTCTTCACCCTTACTTGATAATATCCCGACCACAAATCCACCTTGGAGAAGTATTGTGCTCCACGCAGCTGGGAAAATAAGTCATCGATTCTTGGGAGAGGATACTTGTTCTTTATTGTGATTTTGTTAAGTTCATGATAATCGATGCAAATACGCATTGACCCATCCTTCTTCTTGACGAAGAGGACTGGTGCACCCCATGGTGAAGCACTTGGGCGTATAAACCCTTTATCCAGATTCTCCTGTAGTTGTTTCTTCAACTCTTCAAGCTCAACAACATCCATTTTATATGGATTCTTGGATATTGGTAATGCCCCAGGTATAAGTTCAATTGAGAACTCAACATCTCTTCTAGGAGTAAGACCAGGCAGCTCCTCGAGAAACACTTCCGCGAATTCCCTCACAATAGGCATTTCTTCGAGGATGGTTTCTTCCTTGGACTCAATAATCTGAGCCAGATACGTGTGCTCATAGGGCATTAATATCCATGCTTGAGATGATGGAGCTAAAGGAGATTCATCTTCCTCCTGACACTTGTAAATAATCAGGGGTCGATTCTTCATATGGAGTGTGATTTCCCTCTCCCGACAATTTATATTGGCTCTATATAAGGAAAGCCAATCCATGCCAAGAATTGCCTCAAATTCCACCAGAGGGAGTATGATGAGGTTCTCCAAGAAATTCAATCCACATATTATAACAAGGGAGGACTTATATTCATGGGATGCAATGATTTCCCCATTTTCCGTACTCACCGACATCTTTACTCTCATGATTTGTGGTGGTGCTAGGATTGTTCTACTAAACTTTCGAGATATAAAAGAATGCTTAGAACCTGAATCAAAAAGTATGTTTGCTATTCTTGAATGAATAACTAGCGTACATGTCACCACTTCGTTGTTGGGGTTCACTTTGGCAGAAGTGATGGAAAAAGCTATTCCTTGATGTCTTGGAGGTTGTTGGTTGCCTCTGATAACCCTTGGATTAGGGAACTGATTTGCAAAATGACCCGGTTCTTTTCATTTATAGAATTGAACAACATGTTGAGGTTTGAACGGAGCGTTCCTCTCCTCTGTCACAGCCGTGGGTCCTTCTTGCCGACAGTTAATAGCTAGGTTCTCTTCACATCCAAACCAGAAGAATTTTCTCATCCCCTTAAGGCAATTTCCAGGGTGATTCTTCCCACACTTTTGGCAAGTGGGGTGCTGGAACATCTTAGCACTGTTGGATTTATCCATCGGCCCACCAGCATTGAAGTCCACCTTACGCTTCCTATCCCCATGATACCCATGTGATTCCCTGATCTCCATTTCAACCTTGAGGGAACATCAGACAATTTCCTCATAGCTGTCGAAGTCACGGATCGCTAATGCTTTCCGCAAGCTAGGCTTCAGCCCACCAAAGAAGCGGTCAACCATGCATTCGGGGGTAACAACAAAGCCGAAAGCGTATCGTGCAAGCCTTGTGAAGTTTTCCTCGTACAGTCCAATAGATTCCTCATCTTTTTTCTTGAGGGAAAGGAAGTCCCTTTCCATCATAAGCCGAAGGGTACGAGGAAAATATTTGTCGAAAAACATCTTCTGGAATTCTTTCCATTCCAAAGCCTCGATCTCCTCCTCAGGCTTCATATTTTTTATCAATGTCCACCATTGATCAGCTTCACCCTCCATACGATAAGAATCCAGGAGAACCCTCTCTTGTTCAGAACATTGAAGGATGGAGAAGATCTTTTCAATGGAGTTGATCCATTGTTCAGCGATCGTGGGATCAGATGATCCACTAAAAGTAGGAGGCCTTTGCCTCATGAAGATCTCGATAGAGACTTGTTCCTTCGTGGGGGGGTTTGGAAATTCCTCTTGACCTGTGTTTCTATTCAAAACATGAGTTAGCTGTGAGATAAGCGTGACAAAGTTCGCGATTCCTGCTCCCATTGGATTGGGCATCTCATTAGTACAGTCATCACACTGATCTTCACAACGGTTGTTATCCCGAGTCCTCCTATTTCTGGCCATTGGCTGGAATAAAAGGAATTTTAGGGGTAACACATAAAGGGTAATACAAAGACAAAAGTTGATGACTCACAAATAAACTTTTATTTCCTCAACTCATGAGTCTATAGGCTTCAATCTAGGATTTTCATGATCTACTTTCTAACATATATTCTTAGGGTCATTTTTCCCTTAATAAGGGTTCATACCAAGATTGTGAATTTATCAAAACATATCCCCCGGGAGTGTCGTAACCAAGAGTGAAGCAAGGCCCATTGTCGTGCACCAGTTCCCGTTCGAGTCTAGCTCAAAGCGGTGTTTTCGGGTTTTACCCCTAGGATACATCTGTGTCAGAGCCACCTCTACCTGCTCGTATTCAGACAGGGATGTATTTTTTTGATAAACCACTTAATTAGTATTTACCAAAACATAGGGATGACTTTATTATACGTAGTCTTGTATCTAAGGCTTTACTAGGGTTTCCTAATCCCAAAAATAACTAAACCTATCCTCTGATACCAACTATGACAACCCTGTTTTTTATTACAACATAAACATGATTTATTACATAAAGCTTCACTTGATTCAACAAAGAAGATCGAGAGGTTTAGTGTCTTTGGGGCTTAGGATCATTACATAAAAACTTAAACCATGAAATACAACATCTTTATTGAAAACTTCCTTTAAATGACCACTACATTCCCTCGTACTTAGCATTGCATGGGATAACCTGAGGACATGCATAAGAAAAGGGTGAGCTATAAAGCCTAGTAAGGGAGTACACATGGAATAACATGAGGAGTAAAATACATGTTAGACAATGGGAATATCAATAGAGCATAAAAGAAACATGAACATAAAGTCATGATAAAGCATGATAATCATAACATGGAATTGTGGCAACAACACTTAACATTGAATTAGCATGAGCCAATGGACATTGCACATGGAGCATGAGTAAACCCTCATTGCACATGAAGAATGAGTAAACCCTCATTTCACTTGAATTACAATGAGTCAACACTCATTGAACATGATGTATCATGATACTATACTTTACCCAATGCATTGGAGCGCTATAAGGGCACAGCCTTCTTAAACATTTCATTTCATGCATAAGTGTGCCACATGGATCATAAAACATGGATTCATAAAACATAATAATTTATTCCATGATAAAGGAATGTGGAATTCATACATGAATCTTTACAATCAATAATTAAATGTGCATAAAGGTGAATACCCTTGATGGAGAAATGGACATGGTATTCACTACACAATGACATTGGCTCAGAAAATCGGTGTGATTTCGGCAGCGTAATGACGTGACATAAGAACTCATAAAAAATGGTGGATGAGACAGAAAGGGGTTCCTCATCATATTTACATGTAATGGACAGTAAGGATTTCATATAGATTCATGCCCCAACAATTGAAAAGGAATTTAGATTCATGATACAAAAGTATTGCTTGAATGTAAAAGAAGAGAGAGAAGTTCCTTTCGGAATTTTGGCATAGTAACGGGTGTACATGGGAGGCATTTAATGAGAAAGAAAGGGGTCTCCCATCATTAAAACAATAAGAGGGAAGTATGGGGGAGGTGTGAAACCATACCCCAACATTCATAATTGAAATTAAAAGGGAAATACAACTTAAAGAAAATTGACAAAAATGAGAAAGGAAGAAAAAACCCTTACTTGGAAGTGTGCTTCCAAAGGCTAGAGAGAGGCCTTTTATGTAAAGACCCGAATCTTATCGTACATGAACATTACATTACTTTTGCGGAATACTTAGTACATAACAAAAACACACACACAAGGATCGTAATAGTTTAGTGTCTTTGGAAACTCGGAACGTAATCCTCTAATCGTGGTGAAAGATCTTCAACATCTCCCATAAAGATCTTCCTTTTTTTTACCTAAAACCTTTATTTATATCCTGGGGAAAAGAAAACATAAAAGGGTGAGCTCAAATGCTCAGCAAGGGCAAATAAAGGAAATAAAAATCATATCATATCTTTATGAAAATCAAAACCTGCAAAAGAGATCATAATATCTTAACATGGAATAAATCATAGAAGTGAAAATGAGATCCCCATAATCATAACATAAAACTTTAATCTTTGTGGCATGCACACATAATCATGGAAAATCATTTCTTGTTAGTCATGACTCATTGCCAAGACTATCTTAGTGGACAAAGTCCCTTTCTGAACCGAGTTCACTCCTCGTTTCAGTCCTGTATCACTGAACCGAAATAACCTTCCGTTCCAGCCCTGTCTATCTCATGAGATATAAAATCTTTACCCAATGCATTGGAGGGAGATATGGGTCCCACCCATCTCATAATGATACCATTCTTATGTGTGCCACAAAATCATAAATCATACATCATTGCATAACCCATGTAATAAAAATGGGATTCTTAAACAACATGACATCATAAAACCATTCATATAAGATAAAGGAATTCATAAACATAATTCCATCACAACATAGTCAAATCAATGTAAAAATATGGATAGAAACAGAACCCTTTATTATCTTAGATGGAAAATAATTTTGATAAAACAATTGAATTGAATTCTTGAGGAAAATATCCTTTCTTCTTCAAAATCAATTTCTTTTCACAAAACATCATGCAATTTTAAAAGAAAAAGATTTTATTGAAAATATTCATGAAATATTTTGGAGGAAGGTTCATGAAAATAAGGCTTTATAAAACCGTAAAAATCCGTTCGTGCCGTATAAGTTAAAAAAAACAGTCTTTGTACTTTTGTCGGAAAAGTCAAAAAGTACCTCGTATAAAAAAACGACAAAAGATTCCTTTCATATCTTTTACTAAAAACTCATAGAAGGGTAAAATTGGATTTAAACAATTGTAGGTGGATGTAAATAATATTACATATTGAGAAAACATGGATGTGGATGATAAAATACACCCCAGTAAATACCAACGTATAAACAATCTCGGATAAAAATGAGATTGTGATATTTCCCTTACCTTAGGTCCGATTTGCTTTGTACGTGTCCGAAGCTCCTGTATAATGGTTTAAATAATGTCATTGACTTATTACAGAATCATATTCATTGTTATGATATCATATATGGTTCACTTATGACATTATATTACCTGTTCTTTTGTAAATTCCATGTTAAAGAAGCGTTTTGGGTAAAATCGTTTCATTTATCGTAGGTGTTTTGACTTGTTGTTCTTGACATTATTATTACTTATATCATGATTTACTTACTTCCAGAATATAAAATATGATTTATATATCATATATATTCAGTATATATATATATAATAGATAGATAAATGAAATGAAAAACACCGTTCATGGAGACGGTAGTCCGTACGTACGCATGAACGCTGTTTTCCTTTCCCTATTGTCTTGAATGGAAGTAAGTAGATGACATACATATATATATACATAAATCCAGTAGCTTTATAATGTCATATATTTCATTATTATTTCTTTTATAATCATTCTTAAATGGTTAACATGGAGAATGAATCTCATCGCGTCGTGGAGACGGTATTCCGTACGTACGCACGAGCGATGATATCATTTCCATAAATATTGAATTGAATTGGAGTGGATTATACAATATATCAGAATCAATATGATGTTTCAATAACTATGTATAGTTATTCTTTACACCATTATACCCATCCATGTAAGGTGGTGGTGGAAAATAGATAACACCACGGCGTGGAGACGGTATTCCGTACGTACACACGTGCGGTGATTTCTTTTTCCGTAGGATAGATAGATGGTGAAATAGGGTTGTTTCATACTTATAATAACATATCAGTATATGAGTGATACTGATGTTATTACTTCATAATGAAACAACCTAAGAAGAATAAGTGGAAGAAGAAATAAAGATGAAATAATTGGTAACGGTAATTACCTCTTCTTTGAAGCGCCTTTTGGAGACCTCCTCTTAGGGAACTAGAATTGGTCTTTGAGGAAGACCAGAACCTCTAGGATGTTGCTAGGGAAGTGTAGAAGAGATTTTGGCAGGGGTTGGCCGAGGTTGAGTGCTCAAATTGGTGTGAGGAGGAGGGGGAGGAGGTGTACTTTTATAAGGGAGGAGAGGGGCACCTTAGGAATTCTTAAAAAATATTAATTTATAATAAATCTAAACCCACTTAAAAACCTCCAAAAATGACTCATATTCGAAGATTAGATGAGATAGGGTTGTAATCTCATCAACCAATCAAATTTAGACATGTTTGGATCTTATTTTAAACCTTATCATTTTGATTTATCCTTATTTAATCTATTTAAGTTTATTTGTGGTAATAAAATTCTAAATTTTAAATTATAACAAATAATTACTTATTTGTTGTGAATTTTCCATAATTGTTTACTTTATAACATTATAGACCATATAAATATAAATTTATAATTTTTAAATATTTTTGTGATTTTTAAACAATTTTATAATATGTTATTTTTGTAAAATAACAAGTGTCAATTTTGACACTATTCATTTATTTGAATTTAAATAAAATATATACAGAAGATATGTTCGAACTAAAAGATTTAATATATTAATAAAAGTTCATATGTATCTATAAAATTAGTGTATCACATTAAATAGTTCATATAATATTTATTTTATTATTTTTAAAACCATTTATTTAGTTTATCTCTTAATAAAATAATTACTACATCATTTTTGTATAATTATTTAATATACTAATTTGTTGTATAAAAATTTAAAATAAAATCCTATGATGAATATAAATATATTACCTTTCACAATAATACTTTTACTCGAATTTATCATCTTAAAATCACAATATTTAAATTGTTATATTTATTAAATTATGAAGGTGACAACTTTGGCATCATTTAAAATAAAATAATATAAGGGTCATAATCGCTTTTATAAGGCTCACAATGGTCAAATATTCGACCATTGGATGATTATGGTTTACATTGACATGGAGAATAAGTTTTGGTTAGGTATTTGTGCATTTTATGGTCACTATTAGTTTAATAAAGACAATATTCTTGATTTTTCACTAGATAAACAATTTCTGTATCACTATTGTTTCATAATTAATGATAATTATTTAATCCCTAAAAATTATAAATAAATTTATATTATGTAGATAATTTCATTAGCTTTCTGGAGACTATTCATGTTCTAAGTTTCATGAAGTTTATCACTAAATTAAAATTAATATACTTATAAGATTTAAGAGAGTGACATGTTGTCACTTTCTTTGGTTTTAATAATAATTAAGTTATTTTCATGGGCAAATGTCCATCAAATGATTCTAATCCGACCCTTAGGTGATATGGGTCGACTTTTAGTCATCCAATAGGATTTTGACATTTTTTAGGGTAATTTTAAAATATTATATTTACCCTTAATTACCCGATTTACCTTTAACTATGGTAAATAAAATTTACCGTAGTTACTATTCATAATTCCCAAAAATAAAAAGTAGCTTATTAACATAATTTGGACCCACTGATTCCAAATATGGAATCCTTTTTTCCAAATTCAATACACAAAATATGCAGAAATTAAATTAAAATTAATCCCGTTGTCAAAAGAAAACGGGTTTTTCTTTAAAACATTGCAAAAGATTGAATTGATTTAACCTACGAATTCAAGGTAAAATCAATGATAATGACATAAATTATATTAAATGGTAAAAATATATTCTATTTATACTTTAAAACCATTCAATATTATAATTTAACCACATAAGATATTACGATGCAAAAAGTTGTTTTTAATTAAAATATAGCGTGTTTTTACTATTCATTAAAATATGAAAGTTATCGGAAAAATATCAAAACTTTATCTAATGTAAATTTTTATATCCAGATTCAAAAGAAGAATATTACTTTGTCAAATTGAACATATAAACATGTCAAAAACCAGATTTAAAGTGGGTGCGCCATCCAAAGGCGGCAAAACTGCATTTTTTGAAAAATACTTATTTTACCCGAAAAATTTATTTTGTTCTTATACCATGTTCTAGAAATGTGTAAGATGAATAATAATGTTATAAAATTCAAAATTTAGTTAATACTATTCATAACGGCTAGTTCATGACAATATTATAATAATATAACATTGTTTATTAAAACACGGTATTGCGTACAACACACGCTATCGAGGAAGGTCACGATTGCGTGTAATGCAAGGCAAGTCAGGGTTGTGTGTTGTGAAAGAATCCTTCGTTGTTTCGTATAACAGAATCCAACCATATTTAATTTATACATTTAATATATATATATATATATACTCAATGTTGCGTAGAATAACTATTATCAAAATTGTGTGTAACACGGTCCAAGAATAGTGTTGCGTATACTGCAAGCTAATATGGTGTTGCGTATAGCGCAAGGTAATCTTGGTGTAGAATAAAACAAAAGAAATTAATGAAATTAAAATAATATTTTTCATAAAATCTCAGGGTGTTACATTCTACCCCCCTTAAAATTAATTTCGCCCTCGAAATTCGTCGGGGTTATAAATGGTTTACTATTTCAAAGTTTCTTTGATAGAAACCCACATCGTAAAAAGGAATACCAAAACTTATCTTTAAAAACAAAAGTATGAAACGTAACGGTTACCCAAATAAACAAATCACTGGGTTTCCACATAGGTGAAAATATGGATATGGAAGAGAAATCTAACCATCATGTTCTGATGGTGAGTGGTAGAGAACATGGCTATGGAAAAGCCAGTAATCACAAATCCATAGATTTGTGATGATATAAGGTACGATCTGATTCATCAGGTATAAGATCACTAGGACAACATTTTTGGTTTTCAAGATCATTTCCCTAAAGTTGAAAATTTGAATTAGAATAAATACTTACTTTATTTTGGTACAATCTCACTGTTGTTCGTGCCTTGAACAATTTCCACTTCATCTCTTAAATAAATGAAGTTGAATTTGTTATTCGTGAAGTGTTAGTAGATCATGTGATAGAATGACGGGTCATTCCATCTATCTCAAACAAAAGGTTAGCTAAAGTTATTAAATATATATAAGTCATTCTATAGTGAGATTAATCATATATGGTTCCTAAAATGGACTTATAATTCATATATCATACTACTTAATATAATAAAACTAGTTTCTACTAAACAGGGACTTCCTATAGGCCAGTGGTAGGCGATAAAGGCCAGTCGCACTTCGGTTGTGGGTTCGATTCCCACAGCCTTGTCCGAAGCGATGGGCTGTCGCCCGTCCTGCAGGTTGTCCTTTTTCTAAAACTATATTACTATAACATCCCATAATATCGAAAAAACTTCTATCCTTAAACAATACTAACTTATGTACAACATAATCCATTCCAATCTTTAGTCCTATCCATAATACTGCAGTCCATTCTCATAACATAGTGAAAACGATTACCAGAGATTTAATACCATCGTTGATCCCCGTATATCATAAGATATATCTTGTTGGACATATTCCAAACATTCAAAGGCCTTAATCTTGTACTCTCTTGAATACCCATTGAACCTTAGTGAAAACTTGAATGCAGTTAAAAGTTAACACTTTCCACATACCAAAATCCTCAAAATTCTATATACTCAAACCATGATATCACTTAGTCCTTATATCAGTCATGAGCTCATGAATACTGTTAAACATTTCGTTTTCTCGTTTTCCCTTCATTATGCGCATAATATCTCAATCACTTTGAATACCACCGTAGACCAATACATAAATATTCCAATATTCCATGATACAACATTATTTTGGAATCCCATTACATAAAAACTTAATCATTCCACCACATCGTTGTCATATTCAACATTGCCAATAGTGATCGCATGTGACTTCCCTTTGTCCTTTGCCTTAAGCGGTTGCTCATGTCGATCATCACTAACCCTTGGATTAGGGAATTTATTGGCATAATATCCCATCTCCTTGCACTTGAAGCATTGAAGTGTTGGTTGTGCGTTCTCTGCAGTGTTTGCTTTATTCACTTCATTAGAATCCCTTTTTCCATTACTTCGACACTCAGCCGCTCGATGACCTTCTTTTCCACACTTAAAACATTTTCTAGTCCCTTTAAGACAATCTCCACCATGCTTCTTTCCACACTTTGTGCATAAGGAAACATTCATCTTCTTTTCACCATTATTCTGAGATTTCTCCTTGAACTCCATCTTTCGTTTCTTGTCAAAACCATGAGATGGATATGTAACACCAACTTCCATTTCTACCTTGATAGCACAACGCACAATTTCTTCATAGCTACTGAAGTCTCTTATAGCTAATGCCCTTCGAAGACTTGGTTTTAAGCCACTGAAAAATCGATCAACTTTACTTTCAGGTTGGATGATAATGCCAGATGCATACCTTGCAAGTCTTGTAAAATTCGCTTCGTATATACCAACAGATTCATCATCCTTTTGCTTTAGTTCAAGAAACTCCTTCTCCATCTTCGTTCGAAGAATACGAGGGAAGTACTTACTGAAAAACAAGTTCTTGAACTCGTCCCATTCCATGGAATCAATTTCATCTCTTTGCCTCGTATTCTTGATAAGATTCCACCATTGATCAGCTTCACCTTCCAAACGATATACTGCTAAGATGACTTTATCATGTTCAGAACATTGAAGAACTGAAAATATCTTTTCAGTAGTACTAATCCATTGTTCAGCAACTAATGGATCAGTAGACCCACTGAAAGAAGGCGGACGCTGCCTCATGAAGGATTCAACAGAATGTTGCTCCTTCCTTTGCTCATTTGGAAGTCCTGCATGATTCATAGCTTGAGAAAGTTGTGTGAGCATGGCTACAAGATTTTGCATTCCAGCTCCCATATCGTTTGGTTGCTCAGGGGGACAATCATTGCATTGTCCATTGCATTGATCAACACGGTTCCTTCGGGTTCCAGCCATCGTCTAAAACCCCAAAAGAATAGTGTGAGAGGCAAAAATCATGCTAGGGAAAACAACATAATAAAGGGGTAGTACCCTCAATATCTAACATCTTAGGTTAAATTCTAAGATCGTTAGAGAAATTCTAGGACTATAACCTATACGTATACTTAACCTTAGAGACATCCCTAGACATACCTTAGAAATATCTCTAGGGATCTCACTAACGTTTTGGCATCCTAGTTTCCAAAGGTTGACTAAACCTTTCCTTTGATACCAACTGTAAAGACCCGAATCTTATCGTACATGAACATTACATTACTTTTGCGGAATACTTAGTACATAACAAAAACACACACACAAGGATCGTAATAGTTTAGTGTCTTTGGAAACTCGGAACGTAATCCTCTAATCGTGGTGAAAGATCTTCAACATCTCCCATAAAGATCTTCCTTTTTTTTACCTAAAACCATTCTTTATATCCTGGGGAAAAGAAAATATAAAAGGGTGAGCTCAAATGCTCAGCAAGGGCAAATAAAGGAAATAAAAATCATATCCTATCTTTATGAAAATCAAAACCTGCAAAAGAGATCATAATATCTTAACATGGAATAAATCATAGAAGTGAAAATGAGATCCCCATAATCATAACATAAAACTTGAAACTTTGTGGCATGCACACATAATCATGGAAAATCATTTCTTGTTAGTCATGACTCATTGCCAAGACTATCTTAGTGGACAAAGTCCCTTTCTGAACCGAGTTCACTCCTCGTTTCAGTCCTGTATCACTGAACCGAAATAACCTTCCGTTCCAGCCCTGTCTATCTCATGAGATATAAAATCTTTACCCAATGCATTGGAGGGAGATATGGGTCCCACCCATCTCATAATAATACCATTCTTATGTGTGCCACAAAATCATAAATCATACATCATTGCATAACCCATGTAATAAAAATGGGATTCTTAAACAACATGACATCATAAAACCATTCATATAAGATAAAGGAGTTCATAAACATAATTCCATCACAACATAGTCAAATCAATGTAAAAATATGGATAGAAACAGAACCCTTTATTATCTTAGATGGAAAATAATTTTGATAAAACAATTGAATTGAATTCTTGAGGAAAATATCCTTTCTTCTTCAAAATCAATTTCTTTTCACAAAACATCATGCAATTTTAAAAGAAAAAGATTTTATTGAAAATATTCATGAAATATTTTGGAGGAAGGTTCATGAAAATAAGGCTTTATAAAACCGTAAAAATCCGTTCGTGCCGTATAAGTTAAAAAAAACATTCTTCGTACTTTTGTCGGAAAAGTCAAAAAGTACCTCGTATAAAAAGAACGACAAAAGATTCCTTTCATATATTTTACTGAAAACTCATAGAAGGGTAAAATTGGATTTAAACAATTGTAGGTGGATGTAAATAATATTACATATTGAGAAAACATGGATGTGGATGATAAAATACACCCCAGTAAATACCAACGTATAAACAATCTCGGATAAAAATGAGATTGTGATATTTCCCTTACCTTAGGTCCGATTTGCTTTGTACGTGTCCGAAGCTCCTGTATAATGGTTTAAATAATGTCATTGACTTATTACATAATCATATTCATTGTTATGATATCATAGATGGTTCACTTATGACATTATATTACCCGTTCGTTTGTAAATTCCATGTTAAAGAAGCGTTTTGGGTAAAATCGTTTCATTTATCGTAGGTGTTTTGACTTGTTGTTCTTGACATTATTATTACTTATATCATGATTTACTTACTTCCAGAATATAAAATATGATTTATATATCATATATATTCAGTATATATATATATAATAGATAGATAAATGAAATGAAAAACACCGTTCATGGAGACGGTAGTCCGTACGTACGCATGAACGCTGTTTTCCTTTCCCTATTGTCTTGAATGGAAGTAAGTAGATGACATACATATATATATACATAAATCCAGTAGCTTTATAATGTCATATATTTCATTATTATTTCTTTTATAATCATTCTTAAGTGGTTAACATGGAGAATGAATCTCATCGCGTCGTGGAGACGGTATTCCGTACGTACGCACGAGCGATGAAATCATTTCCATAAATATTGAATTGAATTGGAGTGGATTATACAATATATCAGAATCAATATGATGTTTTAATAACTATGTATAGTTATTCTTTACACCATTATACCCATCCATGTAAGGTGGTGGTGGAAAATAGATTACACCACGGCGTGGAGACGGTATTCCGTACGTACGCACGCGCGGTGATTTCTTTTTCCGTAGGATAGATAGATGGTGAAATAGGGTTGTTTCATACTTATAATAACATATCAGTATATGATTGATACTGATGTTATTACTTCATAATGAAACAACCTAAGAAGAAGAAGTGGAAGAAGAAATAAAGATGAAAGAATTGGTAACGGTAATTACCTCTTCTTTGAAGCGCTTTTTGGAGACCTCCTCTTAGGGAACTAAAATTGGTCTTTGAGGAAGACCAGAACCTCTAGGATGTTGCTAGGGAAGTGTAGAAGAGAATTTGGCAGGGGTTGGACGAGGTTGAGTGCTCAAATTGGTGTGAGGAGGAGGGGGAGGAGGTGTCCTTTTATAAGGGAGGAGAGGGGCACCTTAGGAATTCTTAAAAAATATTATTTTATAATAAATCTAACCCAACTTAAAAACCTCCAAAAATGACTCATATTCGAAGATTAGATGAGATAGGGTTGTAATCTCATCAACCAATCAAATTTAGACATGTTTGGATCTTATTTTAAACCTTATCATTTTGATTTATCCTTATTTAATCTATTTAAGTTTATTTGTGGTAATAAAATTCTAAATTTTAAATTATAACAAATAATTACTTATTTGTTGTGAATTTTCCATAATTGTTTACTTTATAACATTATAGACCATATAAATATAAATTTATAATTTTTAAATATTTTTGTGATTTTTAAACAATTTTATAATATGTTATTTTTTGTAAAATAACAAGTGTCAATTTTGACACTATTCATTTATTTGAATTTAAATAAAATATATACAGAAGATATGTTCGAACTAAAAGATTTAATATATTAATAAAAGTTCATATGTATCTATAAAATTAGTGTATCACATTAAATAGTTCATATAATATTTATTTTATTATTTTTAAAACCATTTATTTAGTTTATCTCTTAATAAAATAATTACTACATCATTTTTGTATAATTATTTAATATACTAATTTGTTGTATAAAAATTTAAAATAAAATCCTATGACGAAGATAAATATATTACCTTTCACAATCATACTTTTACTCGAATTTATCATCTTAAAATCATAATATTTAAATTGTTATATTTATAAAATTATGAAGGTGACAACTTTGGCATCATTTAAAATAAAATAATATAAGGGTCATAATCGCTTTTATAAGGCTCAAAATAGTCAAAAATTCGACCATTGGATGATTATGGTTTACATTGACATGGCCAATAAGTTTTGGTTAGGTATTTGTGCATTTTATGGTCACTATTAGTTTAATAAAGACAATATTCTTGATTTTTCACTAGATAAACAATTTCTGCATCACTATTGTTTCATAATTAATGATAATTATTTAATCCCTAAAAATTATAAATAAATTTATATGATGTAGATAATTTCATTAGCTTTCTGGAGACTATTCATTTTAGAAGTTTCATGAAGTTTATCACTAAATTAAAATTAATATACTTATAAGATTTAAGAGAGTGACATGTTGTCACTTTCTTTGGTTTTAATAATAATTAAGTTATTTTCATGGACAAATGTCCATTAAATGATTCTAATCCGACACTTAGGTGATATGGGTCGACTTTTAGTCATCCAATAGGATTTTGACATTTTTTAGGGTAATTTTAAAATATTATATTTACCCTTAATTACCCGATTTACCTTTAACTATGGTAAATAAAATTTTTCCGTAGTTACTATTCATAATTCCCAAAAATAAAAAGTAGCTTATTAACATAATTTGGACCCACTGATTCCAAATATGGAATCCTTTTTTCCAAATTCAATACACAAAATATGCAGAAATTAAATTAAAATTAATCCCGTTGTCGAAAGAAAACGGGTTTTTCTTTAAAACATTGCAAAAGATTGAATTGATTTAACCTACGAATTCAAGGTAAAATCAATGCTAATGACATAAATTATAGTAAATGGTAAAAATATATTCTATTTATACTTTAAAACCATTCAATATTATAATCTAACCACATAAGATATTACGATGCAAAAAGTTGTTTTTAATTAAAATATAGCGTGTTTTTACTATTCATTAAAATATGAAAGTTATCGGAAAAATATCAAAACATTATCTAATGTAAATTTTTATATCCTGATTCAAAAGAAGAATATTATTTTGTCAAATTGAACATATAAACATGTCAAAAAACAGATTTAAAGTGGGTGCGCCATCCAAAGGCGGCAAAACTGCATTTTTTGAAAAATAGTTATTTTACCCGAAAAATTTATTTTGTTCTTATACCATGTTCTAGAAATGTGTAAGATGAATAATAATGTTATAAAATTCAAAATTTAGTTAATACTATTCATAACGGCTAGTTCATGACAATATTATAATAATATAACATTGTTTATTAAAACACGGTATTGCGTACAACACACGCTATCGAGGAAGGTCGCGATTGCGTGTAATGCAAGGCAAGTCAGGGTTGCGTGTTGTGAAAGAATCCTTCGTTGTTTCGTATAACAGAATCCAACCTTATTTAATTTATACATTTAATATATATATATATATATACTCAATGTTGCTTAGAATAACTATTATCAAAATTGTGTGTAACACGGTCCAAGAATAGTGTTGCGTATACTGCAAGCTAATAAGGTGTTGCGTATAGCGCAAGGTAATCTTGGTGTAGAATACAACAAAAGACATTAATGAAATTAAAATAATATTTTTCATAAAATCTCAGGGTGTTACATTTTAGAGGCTTCTTGGGAGCTTGGAGTACCTTGGCAGGATTCTAGAGAGAGTAGGGGAGAGGTTGGACGAACTCCAAAGGATTCTAGTGAGGAGGAATTGGGAGCTTGGGTGGGTTTATATAGGAATGGTGGGAGAATTCTTTATTATTTAGGTTTGGGACCCCTTATATTAAACTAATACAAACCACAAACCATCCCATGGTATTTGCCCATGGTTTCTGGAAAAGGAAAGAGGTAAAAATTATTTTATAAGGCCCAAGTCCGATCTTTTTAAAATATTAGGGTTTCTTATGTGGAGGTGAGTTACACTCTCATGGAAATTAATTTAAAAAGGCAAAGTGTTGAATATGTCTTGAGGGGTTCATTAATGATTTGAAAAGTAAATAAAACAAACCCAAAACCTCATTATTTTAATGATAAAACATATATTGGTCTAAATTAAGGATTATGGTACTTTATTACATCACCATTGGGTCATTATGATGTCATAAAACACATTATATATTTAAAAGGTATTTAACTTTTACCCAAAAATTTGACTATCTCAGAAAATTATGAAAAATTCACCGCTGGATAATTTCGACATCCTGATTCCAAAATTAACATTTATATTATCTAAATAATTTTCTAAAAATGTGAATTTTCACTTTTAAATTAAAAACCGATATATATCGAAAATTCACGGGTTTTGATAGAAATGGCTTTCAAACCTTAATAAAAATTTTAATTGCGTTCATAAAATTATAAGATCATTTATATTTAATAAAAATTAATTGATTAATAATTATATTATATTGTTAAAATATTATTTAATTCAAAAATCCCTTAATTTAATAAAATAGATTTCTTAATTAAATAATAACTAAAAACACCATTTGTACTTTAAAAACTATTTACAATGTATCAAAAATGACTAGAAATTATATTCATTATTATATACAAAACAAATAATGTACATGAACATAGTACTACTTGTTTGTTACAAAACCCCTTAAAACAGCTGCATAAGACCTAAGGGTAAGGTGAGCGATGGTGACAGACTCTTGGGGTGGCTCAGATAACATCGCTCGAGTGGTAATATCTATCAACTTCCACTTTTCCCGTAGACGGTCCCATTCGAGCTTGACATGGTGAAGCTCAGCTTGGGCTTGGTCAAGGGCGAAGCCCAGGATGCGACCTCTTTCCGAGCTCCGACAAATGGGATTTGTATGGGGAAATTCTACTGGATGAGGCCATCTCTTCCTTTTTCTGAGTAAAATTGGGTTCGTTAAAGCGTTATATTTATATTAATAATGTGATCACTGTTCAACGGCTATAAAAGTAACGGTCACAACTCTTATCATAAAACCAAAGAAGTTGACATCTTATAAAAACATTTTTTATAAAGAGAAATTTAACTGGATCAAGAGGGATTTTCCATTAATGAAACTTTGGGTCGTTACAATATCGATCTACAAGGATCATGGTAGGTGGTTTGTTTCCTTACGTTGAATGTCTTTGAGTTTTTGTACAAAAGTACCGGATTCCCATTTTTCGGGTATCCCAGGTTAGGTATTTTTTTCCTATTGATTAAGTGCCTTAGATTTCTTATTATCTTAAGGTTAATTGATTATAATACATTCTTGTTTGCATGTTTGAGGATCAACCCATGGGTGTTATCCTTGTTTGGTTGTTTATCGATGTTTGGCATAGTTTGCCTGCAAGGCAAACCCTATTGCAATTGCTAGTTTGCTTGTTATAACTGATTACAAGTGTTTCCTGCTGTTTTAATTATTTTGATGCATTCTATCTTTTATCCATGTAGTTTCTAATCTTACTTAGGGTTACTGATAGTCAATTATGCACGACTAGACTGCTCAGGGCTGTGAGAACCTAGTGCGGGAGACCAAAGATGTAATAGACGATAAGTGCTTCCCTAGGGGGTCTGTTAGAATTAGTTTCATACATAGGAAATACAGGAATTAGACTTTGTTCTTCCTAAGAGTGTCCTTAGTTTATGCATGTATCTAGACCACAGGAGGAATTATACGTAAGAGCTTCCTCGGAGAGTCCGTAGTTATCATTGCAAGACCACAGGGGAATCTACCTGAGTGCTTCCCGGAGTGTCTTTGCCTTAGTATATTACTTGACTATAGAGGTCTGCTATTTTGATCCACCCATAGAGTTAGTGTGATTATGGATTTTTTGGTTGGTTTAGATGAGTATACCAAGCCAAAGTACAAGCTTGGGGATTTTGGCCTGCTTGTTTGTTTAGGTAGTCTTTTGATGCCTGCTGTGTTGCCTTCTTTTACCTTGGAGTAGAGAGACTTGCTAGATTCCTTGGTTTTTTGATTAAATGAATGAATTAATTTTTAAATGAATGTGAATGGTAATTGGTAGTATTGTTTACTTTTTTACTAATAGTTCATTACTAAATTTACTTTCATTACTTCAGCTATTTTACTCAATGTTAGTAGGGCACAGATCTTGTGGTGGTTTCCTACTGGGATTTGTCTCACACCCTGTTTGGGTCCTACTTTTCAGACCGAAAAGGTTATAAGGTTGCAGGTGTGGATAGGGATTGTGGCCCTTCTACTTCAGGTACATGATTATTGGTTGGAGCTGGAGAGCATAGGACCAAGCTTAGGATTGCGATGCTGCTGGTGTTACTGTTTACTTTTCGGACCTTGTTTATTAGTTGTATTTCAGCACGTTTTTGTGTCTGCTGATTTCCTTAGTTACTTGTACCTGCTACATAATTATCATCAGTACTATATATTAATTCCTTCCACTATTTAGTTTCAGTTAATGTATTATTTTTACTACTTCTGCTATTGAATGTTATTTCCTTTCACTTGTATACCTTACCAAATGAGGTAATAGTTTCCCCAAGGACTCACCAAGGCCCTTGCTTCTAGTCGGAAGCTTCTGGCATTTGGGTAAATGTGCTTGAGGTCATCTGGCTAACCGAGTACAGGGAACCAGTTGAGTGGCTTCGGATTTGGGTTGTTACTAAGTGGTATCAGAAGAGGTTGCTTTTCTTTTCTATTGACCTACTGCTTAGCGACATTAGATAGGGATATCACGGAATTGGTAAATGGTAAATAGTTGTTCCCAGGAGTTCTAGAACTCGTGTACATGGAAAGAGCTAGGTTACCTCGAATATTGCAATTTTTGAGTTTTTCAAATGTTACAGTTTAATTGAATTCACCATTAGGTGGTGCACTTGTGTTGTGCTATTACCATTTATATGATTGTGGTTCTATTTTTTCGAAAACCGATGAGATGAGGGTATTCCATCTCATGCATCATATAGGCACTTGTTAGAAAGTCACATGTCCTACATTTTTCAGTGCCATCTAAATTGAATTAGATGTTTCATAATGTTGTGATAGAATTTGTGATAGACTATGCATGCTGTTGTGATAACGATCATGATAGAATACCTGATATGTTAATAGGGTATCGTTTATTTAGAGCTTCATTACCATGGATGACAAATTTTGGTTTTAGAGGTGCTATGGGCCCTTGAGGATCGGAATTTGGTGGATCATGAGTTTTTTTATCCTTTTTACCTTGTTGTGACTTGTTAAAGATGCCAAAATTTGATTCGTGGGGAGTATGGGCCTTCACGGATTGGAATTTGGCACCTTAATGCTTGTTTTTCTATGTTTTCTGGGATCCTGTGCAGTTCTAAGGCTACTGTCTAGAAAAATACAGAATACACGGCATGTACTTTATAAATACATGTTGTATAGTCTATATTCGTGTCACTGAACGTGTGAGAAAGGACACGGGGTTGTGAAAATCTTATAGGAACTCACCATGTACTAGTTTAGCTTGCCGTGAAGTATGAAATAGGTACCCCGACCATGTCACTATCAACACAGGTCATGTTATATTTTCACATGTATGATGTGTCTGAAATTTACACACCGTGTAGTTTGATATAGGTACCTGGCCATGTCATGAAAAAAACGGGTAGGTGTTATCCTTTATTATACACACCTTGTCCTCCTGAAACACACCTTGCAGTGTCATCTGCATAGCCGGCCGTGTGGCTAACCACACGGTCTGTAAGGAAATCTTAGTACACGGTGTGTCATTCTGGAACACACCGTGTAGTGTAACCTGGGTACACATGCTGTGTCACTAACAACACGGGCAAGGTGAATCTTTTTGAGTATACGCCGTGTATACCTTATACACGCCATTTATTTTTGTCTTAGGAGAGATGTGTGTCTTAAACATGTATAAGGACTTGGGTAGGGAAATAGGATTCGGGTACATGCCATGTGTAGGGATAACACGCCATGTGTTTGGGGTGTTACATGACCAGGTTTGGAAAACTACACACCCGTGTAAATGAGTTAATTGAACACGCCATGTAGTCCTTATACATGCCGTGTAGTCATGCTTTGTAAATTTTGAATGCTTCTTTCTCCTATTCCCTTCTTATGCTCCTAGTTTTCAGTTCCTGGTAATGTGATCTAAATTGTGCATTTGAAATTGCAGAGTCATGGCACTGAGACGTCCTCCCATTGCATGTCAGGAAACAGGTACTGATTGTACACCGGATACGGAAGATCAGGGACTACCACTAGTTCCACCTATCATTCAGGAAATGGAACCTCCAGTAATTCCAGAAAATGGTACCGATGCTCAGTTTAGAGAGGGTTTAATGAGATTCATGCAGACCTTTCAGGGAGCTCGGCATCCTGCACCGTCTATGGTAGAGATGACGCGGGGTTTTCAGCAGTAGCAACCTCCCATTTTCACATAGGATGGAGGACCTCAGGATGTGGAGTCATGGATAGAAGCCATGCAATTCATATTCGAGCACATAGAGATGCCTCTGGAGAGGAGATTGAAGCTCGTGACTTATATGGTGCGAGATTCCATAAAAAGATGGTGGGATGTGGTTTTGCAGGCTGGGTGCCAACAGGTTATTGCTTGGGATGAGTTTCACTGTACGTTCTACGACTACTTCTACTCGATGACACTGAGGGCTGATAGATCTAGAGAGTTCATGAACCTGCGGTAGGGTACTCTCACAATTATGGAGTATTCCTCTCGCTTCACTAATTTATGACATTTCACTCCCATTTTGGGGAATGACAAGCTGTTTTTAGTGAGGATGTTTTAGGAAGGCCTCATATCGGACATCCGATCGTAGGTGAACGTATTTCAGTTGACTTGTATTACTCTGATAGTAAAACAAGCACTTATCATGGAGACAAATCTGATGGAGATTCAAGCTGTGGACCAGGGCTGTTCAGCATCCAGGGCTGTTTCATTTCAGATGGACATCATGAAGCACCACTGAGAGTCTACACGAGGTGACTCGAGGAATCGAGATATTACTTTTGGGAGAGGGGATCTTCCTTCTGGAAACAAAGTGGTGTGATATCAGTGTGGAAAAAGTAGGCATAATAAGCCTCAGTTCTTGAGAGACCAAGTGTACTTCCGATCTTGCAACAAGATGGGTCATCTGCAGCGTTTCTACAAGGTTCTCCTTCCAGCAGCTAGTGAAGGAGGATCAGTTTTGACTCCATGTATATAAGTAGGATTACTAGATCCATATCAGACTGGGGTTTGGAGTTCTTCAGTTCATTCAGGCTAGGGTAGAGGCCATGGATGTAGTGGTTAGGCTTAGGGAGGGTCAGCTCAGGGATCTTAGGCTGATACACAGGGTCGCGGTGTAGGCCAGACTTTTTTGGTAGAGAAGATTCATCAAGAGTAAGATCGTGGACCTTCTACAGTTCGAGGTACGATTTTAGTAGCCTCAGTTTTATCCTCTGCACTTTTCAATACAAGATCTTCGCATATCTTTATTTCTGTGCGTACTGTGGAAAGCCTTAGAATTAATGTTTATACTTCTGAGGATATGATGACGCTAGACAATCCCTTAGGAATTAGAACAGCTAGCGTGCGTCAGTGCTTAAACTGCCCCCTTGAGGTTGGTGCATGTCGTTTTTCGTGGAATCTATATGTTTTGGAGATGACAGGCTTTTATGTCATTCTTAGGATGTATTGGTTAGTTCCCTTCTAGGACTTTATTGATTTCTATCGTTGTATGGTGAGTTTCACATCACTAGAGGGCAGGTCTTTTCATCACAAGGGTGAATGGGATGTATAGGCGAACAAAGTTGGACCAGAGCATCATGGGTTGGGCAGTGTTACGGCCCAGATTGCTAGCTTATATCTAGATGACCAGTGGACTTCCCAGATAGATTTCCCTCCAGTGGTAGATCAATTTACAGATGTTTTTCTAGAAGAATTTTCAGGTTTTCTTCCAGAGAGAGAGGTAGAATTTTATATTGAGCTTGTTCCAGGAGCAGCACCTGTATCCATACCTCCTTATAGGATGGCTACAACTGGCTTACAGGATCTCAAAAAGCAGTTGGAGGTGTTACAGGAAAAGGGTTCTATCAGACCAAGTACTTCTCCTTGGGGTTCACCCATTCTATTTGCAAAGAAGGTGAATGGTACTTTACAGCTCTGTGTGGATTATAGGAATCTCAACTAGTTGACGGTCAAGAACTGAGATCCATTGCCACAGATAGATGATCTATTTGATCAGCTTAGAGGAGATAGAGTGTTATCAATGATCGACTTGAGATCCAGCTATAATCAGTTGCGTGTCAGACCATCTGATATACCTATTACAGCCTTCCGGAGCAAGTATGCTCTATATGAGTATTTGGTTATGTCGTTCGGTCTCATGAACACACTAAAAGTTTTCATGGTGCTGATGAACAGAGATTTCCATCCTTACATGGATTCTTTCGTGGTGGGTTTTGTGGAGGATATCTTGGTGTACTCTCACAATCAACACGACCATGGTACCCATCTTGAGATCGTTCTGATTACAATAAGGGAGAATCAATTATATGCTAAGATCTCAAAGTGCCACTTTTGGATGGAAGATATTCACTTCATGGGTCATGTCATCTCAGAGAAAAGAGTATCAGTAGACCCAGAGAAGATGAGAGAAGTAGTTACCTAGGAGCATCCAAAGAATTTCTTTGAGGTACGATCTTTCTTAGGGCTGGCTGGTTACTATAGGCAGTTTATAAAGGACTTCTCATGCTTAGAAGCACCGTTGACGATCCTGGCTAAGAAGGGGGTGAAGTATGTTTGGTCAAAAGCCTGGGATTCTACCATTTAGGAGCTGAACGGGAGATTTACTTCATCACTGATTCTAGTTTTTCCAGAGCTGGGCAAGAGTTATACAGTTTTCTGTGATGCATCTGGCATTGGGCTTGGAGGAGTGCTTATGCAGGAGGATCGTGTTGTTGCATATGGATCTCGGTAGTTGAGGAAACATGATAGGAACTGTAGATAACCAAGGCTTGACGTACATGGACATTACATTACTTTTGCGGAATACTTAATACATGAAAAATCCAACACCCAAAGACCGTATTAGTTTAGTGTCTTTGGAAACTCAGAACGAAATCTTCTAATCTTGGTGAAAGATCTTCAACATCTCCCAAAAATATCTTCCCCTTTTGGTTTTATTACCTAAAACCTTTATTTATATCCCTGGTAAAAGAAAACATAAAAAGGGTGAGCTAAAATGATCAGTAAGGGTAAATATAGAGAACATAGAACGATCCATAAACATTTGAATGCAAGAACTTGATCATAAAATATAAACATCAAAATCTTGAGTAAAGACCTAAATCTTGGAAGTACGTGAGGCATATATCATAAAAGAACATCAATCATGATAAAATTGAATGGGAATAAAACATGTAATTCTGGAAAACCATTAAGCACATGATACGATTTCCATAGTAGCCAAGGAATTACTACAAAGACCATCTTAGTGGACAAAGTCCCTTTTTAAATCAAGTTCACTCCTCGTTTCAGTCCTGTAACACTGAACCGGATTAACTTACCGTTCTTGTCATGTCCATCTAAGGAGATATAAATCGTTACCCAATGCATATGATGGAGATATAGGTCCCACCCATCTCATAATAAAATCATTCTTACTTGTGCCACAAAATAAACTTAAAACATTCATCATAACCCAAAGAATAAAATGGGTTTCATAAACATCATCCCATCATCACATAATCTATATAAAATGAATGGATATTTCATCATAAGAAAAGTGAAACCATATAAATCATAGAGACATTATACTTGAAACATACACATATGAAATAATGTCATCGTAGATGGAAAATGGTTTTGATAATACACTTGAAATGAATTCTTGAGGAAAATATCCTTTCTTCTTCAAAATCATTTTCTTTTCAAAAAAATTCCATGAAATTTTAAAAGAAAAGTATTTTGGTGGAAATAGTAATAAAATATTGTAGAGTAATCTTGATGAAAATGAAGAGTTATGAAACCGTAAAAATCTATTCACGCCGTATAAGATAAAAATAACATTATTCTCGTACTTTTCTCAGAAAAGTAAAAAAGTAACTCATATGGTAAACAAAAGAATGATTCCTTCGAAACCTTGTGGGAAAAGTCATAAAAGGGTAAAAATGACTTTAAAAACGCATAGAATAATAATAAAAATTTTATGAAAACATTTTTAGAAAACATGGACATGGATGATAAACATGACCCCAGTAAAAACACAAGAATAATCAATCTCGGATAAAAACGAGATTGGAAAAGTTATCCCTTACCTTATGTCTGATATGGTTCGTATGTATCCAAAACTCATGTATAATGATTTAAATAATTTCATTGACTTATTATAGAATAATATTAATTTTTATTATATCCTATATGGTTTACTTAGGTATTTATATTACCTGTTTATTTGCCAATTCCATGTTAAAGTAGCGTTTTGGGTAAAATTGTTTCATTTATCCTACATGTTTGGACTTGTTGTTCTTGATATTATTTTTTACTTATATCATGATTTAATTACATCCAGAATGTTAAAATGATTTATATATCATATATATTCAGTATATATATATATATAATAGATAGATAAGTGAAATGAAACACACTGTTCATGGAGACGGTAGGTCGTACGAACGCTTGAACGCTGTTTTCCTTTCTTTATTGACTTGAATGGAAGTAAGTAGATGACATATATATATATATATATGTAAATCCAGTATCTTCATTATTATATATATTTCATTATTATTCATTATATATTCTTTATAATCATTTTTGAATGGTTAACATGGAGAATGAATCTCTTTGCGTCGTGGAGACAGTTGTCCGTACGTACCCACGAGTGATGATACCATTCCCATGATTGTGGAATTATATTGAAGTGCATGTATAATATTTCAGAATAAATATCACTTTACAATAATAATATATATTTATTTATTTACACCATTATACCCATCCAAGTAAGGGGGTAGTCGAAATCAAATTACACCATGGCGTGGAGAAGGTATTCTGTACGTACGCACGCACGGTGATTTCGTTTTCCGTAGGATGGATAGAAGGTGAAATAAGGTTGTTTCATATTTATAATAACATATCAGTATATATGTAATAATGATGTTATTACTTCATAATGAGACAACTAAAGAAGAAGAATTAGTATAAGAATGAAACTTGAGAGAATCGGAAGAAGAGATTACCTCTTCTTCGACGCACCTCCTTTAAGATTCCTCTTATGGAAGTAGAGTTGGTCTTTTGAGAAGACCAGAACATCCAGAATGTTTCTATGGAAGTGGAGAAGAGAAATAGGTAGGGGTTGGCCGAGCTTCAAGGATCAAAAGGGTGTGGAGAGAAGAGGGAAGGTGTGCCCTTTTTATAGGGGAGGAGAGGGGCACCTTTGGAAAAACATAAAATATTATTTTATAATAAAGTCATATTCGGTTTTTAATAGATCCAAATCAATTTATTTTGAAAATAAAGTGGGTATGGGTCTAAATCCTCTCAACCAATAGATTTTAGACCGGTTTGGGTCATTATATTAACCTTATCTTTTAGTTTTAACTCTTAGTTAATTACATTGACATTTACCATGTTACTTTTATTTTTATATTATATAGTTAAGAAACTTAACATATACATCCAAGCGACCCCCCAAGTGGTCAATTAATGATACACCTATCATGATATAAGTATCTTGGCCGATCCTTAGATTTTTAGGAAAATAATAACAATTAATTATATAATATTTGTTTCAACAATTATTTTATGTCAATTTTGACATTATTTGGTAATTGATTTTTGTGAAACCAATAACAACATGATTAGTTTGAAAAAAGATAATTAAATCAATACTAACATGTCATACTAACCTAGAAAATTAGCTTCATTCATAAAAAGTCTCAAATTACATTTATTTGAGTATTTATAACATCAATTATGTTAATATTTCATTAATAAGATAATTATTGCATCATCATTGTGTTATAAATAAATTAAATTATTTAATATCTAAAAATTATAAATAAAATACCATTATGTATGAAATCTTATTATATATATAATTAATATTTATAGTCGAATGTATCTTTTTTATAACACTATATTAAAAATGTTTTAGTTATTAAACTTTGATTTTAACTATTTTAACTATTCTTTAAATAAAAAAATATCAAATGTCCTAATCCGATCCAAGTGGACCTAAATGGTCATATATTATTCCAAAGGTTGTTTTTGGTCTAATTACACTTATCCAATAGAATTAGGACATGTTTTAGGGCAATAATAATATCATTTTTACCCTTAATTACCCTATTACTTTTAACCGTGGTAAATAAAAGTAAAAAGTTTATATTCACCAAAAATTATTTTTATCTCATTGAACCGCATTTTAGTCCCTGATATTAACCATGTCTCTCAGATTTTCGAAATTTCACTCACAGAAGAAGTAAAATTATGTTTTATGTAAGTTTGCAAAAAGCTCCTAGGAGGTAGGTAAAAGGCGGTGAAAATTTCAATAAAATTTTTATATATCAAAAATTATTATAAAATTACTCCAATGAATTGCATTGAACTTATATAGGTATTATGTATCAATTTTGACATTAAATAAATTTATATAAAATAAATAATTATTAAATAAAAAGCCAGTTTTTAAATAGTAACCTAGTGTTTTCACTATTTATCAAAAATTGAAAGTTTTCAGAAAAATAACAAAAATTAACCCTAGGCTAATTTCAATATTCCGAATCCAGAAATGATTTCCATTTTGAAAGATAAAATTTATAAAATTTAAAAAAATGGGTATTACTATTTATAATGGCTAGTTCATAATAATATTATAATAATATCTTGTTTAGTGAAACTCGGTATTGCGTACTACAAACACTATTGAGGAAAGTCGTGATTGTGTGTAATGTAAGCCAAGTCAGGGTTGCGTTTAGTGCAAGACTACTTTGTTGTTGCGTATAATAGAATCCAACCATATTTCAGTTATACATTAAATATATATATATATATATACTCAATGTTGCGTAAATACGTACTATCAAACGAACTTGAAATTGTGTGTAACACGATCCAAGAATAGTGTTGTGTATACTGCAAGCTAATACGGTGATGTGTATAGTGCAAAATAATCTTGGTGTAGTGTACAAAAAAAGACATAAAAGATATAAAAAATAATAATTCTCATAAAATCTCGTGTTGTTACAGGAACTATTTTACGCACGACATGGAGGTGGCTGCAGTTGTTCATGCTTTGCGTTGTTAGAGACATTATCTTCTGGGAGAGAATTTTATGGTATATACTGACCACAAGAGCCTCAAGTATATCTTCACATATTGTGACTTGAATCTGAGATAGCGGAGGTGGGTTGAGTACCAACAATCGTTCGATTTTGATCTTGCTTATACGCATGGGAAGGGAAACGCTATGGAAGAAGCACTGGGCAGAAGGACGTAGATACAAGCAGTACATAAGGCCAGCTGTGAGTGTCAGCTTATGACTGTGATCTCTGAAATGCATTTTGAGGTGCATGAAAAACAGAGTCCGACTTTTCTTTCTTCTGAAGTTATTATCTCTACCCTTCTTGACTGAGTTCTAATGAGGCAGCTATCAGATTCTGATGGCCTAGTCCTATGGGAAAGCGTGTCAAGAGAGGACCCTCTTCTTGGATGGACCATAGGCGAGGATGAGATCTTGAATTTCCAGGGATGCGTATGGGTGCCAGTAGATATATGTGAGGAGATGATGAAAGAATTTAATTCCTCAGTTTGGTTCGTTCATTCAGAAGTCACCAAGATGTATCGTGATCTACACCATCAGTATTGGTTGCCAAGTATGAAGAGAGATGTTTCTAGTTTTGTCATGATGTGTTCCACCTATCATTAGGTGAAGGCGGGGCACCCGCAACCAGCATGGATTTTACAGAAGCTACCCATTCTCGAATGGAAGTGTAATGATGTCGTGACGGACTTTGTGACAGGGTTACCGAGATCACCTAGAGGGAATGATGTGGTATGGGATGTCATTGATAGGATCACGATGGTTTCTCACTTCTTGCCGATTAAGGAGACCTTCAGTGTTGATGAGAATGGACGGTTTTGCATCCGTGAGATTGTATGCTTGCATGGGGTTCCATGTAATATCACTTCATATAGGGATGCCCACTTTAAGTTGCATTTCTGGAAAGTTCTATAGAGGTATTTGGGTACACATGTACTTCTTAGTACATCTTACCATCCCCAGACAGATGGAAGTCAGAGCGCATGATTCAGGTGCTAGAGGACATGCTACGAACATGCGTCCTTGATTTTGGAGGTTCATGGGAGAGACATATACCTCAAGTGGAGTTTTCCAACAATAATAGTTTTCAAGAAACTATTCAGATGTCACCTTAGGAGGATTTGTACGGTAGGCCGTGACAATCACCATTGTGTTGGATGGAGGCAAGAGAGGCAGCTATGTTGGGACCTTGTCTTGTTCAGAAGACCACAAAACAGGTGGAGTTGATTTGGAAAAGGATGTCTATTGCACAGTCTCTACAGAAATCTTATGATGATTAGCGGAGAGGTCCTTTGGAGTTCAATTTCGGAGATCAGGTTTTCCTACGTGTTACCATGAGGTTGGGACACAAGAGGATCAGGAGATAGTGTAAGATTTCACCAATATACGTTGGGCCCTTTGAGGTTCTGGAGAAAGTTGAGCTGGTTTCTTATAGGATTCAGTCGCCTCGGAGGCACCAAGCTATGCACGACGTCTTTCATGTTTCTCAGCTTCGACACTATTTCTCAGACCCGTCTCATGTTTTTCAACCCGAGGAGGTTGAGCTGGATCAGAATGCATCGTTTGAGGAGCATCTTATCAAGATTTCAGATCGTAGTGAAATGATGCTCTATGTCCAGTCTCTTCCTCTAGTACGGGTGCTAAGGCAGCATGGCCGTGTAAAGGACGAGACTTAGTTGAGGGAGGCCAATATGCGATCATTGTGGCCAGATTTGTTCGGGGTTTCTTCTTCTCCACCATGTTAGGGAAATTTGATGGATATTTTCTTTAAGGGGGGGAGTTTTTCAGAACCCGGATCTTTTTTTCAGGTTTGTTTTTCCTTTTTGGTAGGTTTTGAGATAAGAGGGAAATCTAGAAATTTTTGGAGTACACGCCGTGTTATTTATGAGTACACACTGTGTACTTCGATGGAAATGGAAGTCATGTTCTGGCCGTGTCATGGCCACACACTTGGAATTGTAAGGGTGACTTGAAGGCTGCCTAATGCGGTGTATGGAAAAGGAAAGTACACGTCATGTACTCCAGAACTACATGCCATGTACTGTTTTTCATTAAACGGACTGGGGTCGCGTCTATTCCTTATTTACTTCTTCTTCTTCACCTAATTCCATCCAGAGCATCTGAGGAGACCAAATCTTCTCCGAGCTGCTGATCTGTCACCGGTTATCCGAATCGAACACCGTCGGTTGCAATAGAATCGCAGTGGTGATTTCTTGGTTATTCTTTGGCCATGTTTCCTGATTCTTTATCATATGAGAGTTATTTTATGTTGAACGTTTTATACATTTTTGTAGATCTACTCCGTTCTAGGATGATTCAGGGGTCGAGGTTCAAGTATATCTATCTCCTAGGATCGATGTAGGTGGTATGTTTCCTTATGTTGAATTTCATTGATTTTTTGTGCAAAAGTACCGGATTCCCATGTTTCGGGAATCCCGGGTTAGGGATTTTGGTCCTATTGTTTAATTTCCTTATATTGATTATTAGATTAAGTATCATTGATAATAATATATTCATTTTTTTCATGGTTGTGGATCACCCCATGTGTGTAATCCCTGTTTGGCTATTTATCACCGTTTGGCACAGTTTGCCTGCAAGGCAGACCCTATTGAAATTGAAAGTTTTCTTGGTATAACTGATTGTATGTGTTGCCTGATGTTTTAATGCTTTTTATGCATTGTATCTTTTAGAAAAGTAGTTTCTAAACTTACTTAGGGCTGCTGACAGTCAATTACACATGATTGGACTGCTCAGGGCAGTGAGAACCTGGTGTGGGAGACCAAAGTGGGAATAGACGATAAGTGCTTCCCTAGGGGGTCTGTTGGAATTAGTTTCGTACGCATGACCTACAGGAATTGGACTTTGTGCTTCCTAAGAGTTTCATTAGTTTACGCACGTATTGTGAACATAAGAATAATTGGATGTAAGAGCTTAATAAGAGAGTCTGTAGCTATTGTTGCAAGACAACAGGGGAATCGACGTGAGTGCTTCCCAGAGTGTCTGTGCCTTTGTATGTTACTTGACTATATGGGTCTTATAGTTTGATCCACCCAAAGAGTTAGTGTGATTATGGATTTTTGGGTTGTTTTAGATGAGTCTACCAAGACAAAGAACAATCTTGGAGATTTTGGCATGCTTGTTTGTTTAGGTAGTATTTTGATGCCTACTGTGTTACCTTCTTTTACCTTGGATTAGAAAGCCTTGCAATATTCCTTGGTTGTTTGATTAAAAGAAGGAATTAATTGTCAAATGACTGTGAATGTTAATTACTAAGATTGTTTACTTTTGTAATCCTATTTCATTACTACGTTTACTTTCATTACATCAGCTATATTACTCACTAACAACATGGAACAGATCTTCTGGTGGTTACCTACTGGGATTAGTCTCACACCTTGTTTGGGTCCTGCTTTTCATCCCAAATAGTTTATATGGTTGCAGGTGTGGAAAGGGATTGTGGCCCTTATACTTCAGGTACGTGATTTTTGGTTGGAGGTGGAGAGCATAAGACCGAGCTTAGGCTTGCGATGCTGCTGGAGATACTGATTACTTTTTGTACCTTGTTTCATAGTTGTATTTAAGCACGTTGTTGTGTTTGCTTCTTTCCTTAGATACTTGATCATGTCGCCTCGTTATCATCATTACTATATATTAATTTTTTCGTTTGTTTAGTTTCATTTATTTTATGTTGTTTACTGCTTCCGCTATTTACAGTTATTTCCTTTCCCTTGTATACCTTACCAAATGTGGGCATAGTTTCCCTACTGACTCACCAAGACCCTCGCTGCTAGTCGGAAGCCTCAAGCATTTGGGGAAAACCTCTTGAGTTCATGTTGTGAACTAGGTAAGGGGTACCGGTTGAGTGGCTCTGGATTCGGGTCGTTACGTAGGGGTTTTAGGAGAGTTTTGATAACGTGACAGTTTAAATAAATCACTTAAAGATGTGGATTTGTTTTTATGCTCCATTTTAAAGCGAACATATTTTTAGTAAATTTTAATTTTATTTTATGGGGATCATTGGATACTGTATATTATAACAATTTTAGGATATATTATTAAAAATTATATATATAGTGGAATGGATTATGGTTTGGGAAAATATTTTTTATAACTTTTATAGGTGGTGAATGTTGATTATGAGAATTATACATATATTTATATAAAATTTATAAGGCATCTTAGAATTTCCCTTATTTCATCCACTTATCCTTGATTTAAGACTTTTCTATCATTTAAGAAAGAATGAAAATTATAAATTATGGGAAGACCATCTGGTGGAGGGAATCGATTTTGGGTAGTGTATCATTTTATCTTGGACCTTTTTTTCTTAATGATTTTCTATGTAGTTTGTGGGAACTAATTTAATTATATATTATCTTCCCAACCCACCACACCCAAGGGAGTGGTTGAGTTACAATATATTTCAACCGATGTTTTTAGATGTGCTCGAATAATTTATTATTGAATATTTTTATATTTTAGTATCAGGAATACATATTAAATTTTCAAATTATTATCTAGAGTGAAATATATTGTAATGAATTAATAGGGAGAGAATGTGGCCTGGTGGGGAGAATTATGACACAATGACGTCACTTTTGATAAACTATTTGGATTATTTCTTTTTTTTTTGATTTTTTTGGGTGTTGGGTATTGAATAAAATAAATTTAGAGTTATATATCATAGAGTATGGTTAGGGAATAATTAATGATAACTATGAATAAAAAGTGTGATAAGGGGAGTTAAACCTAATAGTGACATTTTATTCTATAGAGAATGGTTTCAGAATCGTGAAATCCTTGAGAAAGTTATGTAATCTTTGTTTAATGTGTAAGTGGATAGTTAATCTTTTGAATATAGATAGTGGAAACTAGTCATTCAATCCATTTGAATGACTATTCCATTGGTAGTCTATATCCAAAGGGTTCTAGAGAGATATCACATAGTTTACCTAACACTATAAAAAAACCTTGATGTATACCAATCTTCTTAAATATTTTGAGTTACCAATTTATCCTTTTTTATTTTAAGTATTCCGTCTCTATATTTTTTCCCACATCATTTTTCCTGAACCATCCTGGGAAGTTTATATATATTTCTCAAAGATAATTAGTGTAATATTTGAGTTTTTAAGTGGATTCATTCATGGTAAATATTCCTCCCTTCAAAATTTATCCACATCCCTTCTCCTCCCCCCATTTTCAATTAATTCCCTAGAATGGTCATATTGACACATGGTTTCAAATTTTTACATTTTTAATTGGTTATTTTTTAGTTTACTACTTATTTTGATAATTTATGGTTCCATTCCCATATCGTAAAGCGATATAACACACATTTTTAATGAAATATTTTATTTTTGGAAGAAGACGTTTTATATTATATTATTTATAAAACAGATTATTCTTTTGTCTTTTAAATTATGTTTTAAAAGTTATAAATTTTATATTATGTGACTATGATTATAATTTTTTGAGTTATTACATGTTTTATTAAAACACAAATAGGCATAAATGTTGATTTCTACTTTAAATCATATAATTTGGTTTTAACTAAATTGTTTCACTTTATGTTTTTGAAAAAATTCCTTGAGTGTGGTATCAATCAAACACTTTAAATATCATTTATGTGTAACACATTCAAGTGTTTACAATTTTTTTTATTAATTCCAATAAATTTTCCCTTATTAAATAATGGTGTTATCATACATGAAGCAATCAATTAAGTGTTTTGGATAAATTTCCTTGAACTGAGATTCTTGTGTTTATATGCATGTTTTGAATTTATTATATTAAAATTCCAATTTGGAAAATGTTGTGAATGTACTTATTATTTTTTTCAACACATACTAAATTACCCAATGTTATTTATTTTGTTATATGATATATCATGAATTTATAATTGAAACCAAGAATTATTGTTTTATTATCATTGAAGGGATATTTCCTTAAAGGGTGTTCAAAGGTATGGAATGATTTTATTCCTTGATTATTGTTTTCTTAATGTTGATATTTATGTTTGTATATATTTTCATGATTTCTCACATTCAATTTTTATAAATGGAAACCTCGGGTGGCTAATTGGGTATTAAAGGTACATTAACACACTAGTTGAGATTACACACTAAATTGTTTCCCTAGTATAGTATTATGCTCTACCATTATATATCATACTATTTAGGAGATTATGGAAGATAAAACTAAGTGTTAGTTAATTTTATGATAATTGGATTTCTCTACGGTATTTCACTATTTATTTTCTTCCATTAATGTCTCCTTAGTCACTTTGGTGTTTCCATTAATTATTTTTTATTATTTACATATATGATACTATCATTATTGATTTTTCTATTAATACTTGTTTATATTTACCATAGTTATGTTTATTATTTATATATTCTTATTTACCTTTTAGAATTTGTTTATTTATAATGTTAAAGGAATGTGTCTTAAATTCTAAATACTAATAAATTTTAAAATATGATGTTTTATAACAAAATATTTTTAATGTTTTTAAATTATAGTTTTAGAAAATTTTACTCTAAAAATAAAAATTTGATAGAATTTAATTTTATGTTGAAATGATATATTTTTTAAAATATGTATGAAACCATTTTTTTTAAATTAGTTTATAATTTTAAAATATATATTTTTTATTTATAAATTTTTATACTTCCATTATTTCACTATTTAAAATGAAATATAATTTGTAATGTGAGAAGCATATTTTTCTATTGGATTTATAAAATAAAAATGGGTACCTTGGAATATTTTAATTTTAAATAAAATCCATTGATTAATTTTCAAAAGGATGTTTAACGAGTAATTGGTGGGATCTTATTGATAAGGTTTATCTAACATCCTAAAAATATGATATATTTTTATTTATAGTTATTTATTCATCTCATGTATTCATAAAAGGTTTGTTTTTATCTCAATAGTGGTTATGATATTATTTTGTGTTTGATGGAAGTAAATATTTATGTGTTTTTTATTGTTATACAGTTTTTTGTTTTTATGTTGGTTTACACTGTGATTTGGATTCTGTAATCATATATTGTAGTTACTCATTGGACTCCTTAATTTTATTTCATTCCTTAATTTTTATGTTGTGCAAGTTGTAAAGCTAGTTAGTTGGTGGGTCATTTAATTTATATAGTTTATTTCAATTTATTATTCCATTATTAGTTGGTTTATATTTTAAAATATTCTTATTGATATTTATGGTATTCCATTATATATAATGGTAATGTTAAACATTTTGGTGATGTTTTTTCCTCCAATTTTTACTTTACTTGGGGATATAATTTTGAAATCAAATATTATTGATACCTCCAATGTAGTTTCCATCCCATAGTGATCGTCGTTGTTCTTTAGGCCTTGTTATTATTGTGGATTGGGTGAAATGTCAGATCAACCAGGGATTCTTATTTATAGGTACATTGATTATAATCTAAAATTTTCTATTTGGAGGAGAAGATAAATGTTTTGGTAGATTTTATAGAATTTTTTTGATTTTTCTAAATTCTATTATTTTGAAACAATAAAAATTTTCATTACTTTAATTTAAAATGATCATTAATTCTAAAGAGATTATTGAAAACTAATGCTTAATTTGTCTTATATAATTGGTATCATGTCAATCATGGGAATGTTTTTTCATTTTTGGTTGTTTTTTGTGAAAATAGAGGTTTATTAGTGACTTGATTGATTGTGTCATTATAAAGCAATTTATTTATTAGAATAATTCTTTATAGTGATATTATGAGAATTTTATTTCATTTTATTTCTCTAAAGAACATCACACACAACCGTGATTTTTTTAATTTTTTCATAACCAATTAAATGTAGAATTAGGTGATGTAATTTTTCATCCCACAAGAATGGGTTTTTACATACATATATTTCCCCAAAAATCAATTCCTTACAAATTTTTAATTGACATAGGTCTATAGAACTGATATAAAATAACTTTATTATTAGAAAAAAAAATTATCAAAAATTGGGGATAAATTAAATGTATAATATGTGAGAAAATATAGGGAGTGATATTATGGTTTAAACACCGGGGATGCTTAATTTTCTAATTTTCAAAATTTAATTTAAAATTATCTAGAACATGACTTATGGAAACAAACAAATAAAGGATAAATAAATTACATGCCTTTAATGTACTAAATAAAGGCATTATAGACATGTTCGATATGGTTGAAAAACACTAATAACGAGAATTAAAGCTATATAGAAATCCTAACTTCTTTCTCCCTGATTAGAGTCATTAATATAAATGGATTTTGTTTTTATATAATTTATGAGCCAATTTCCATAAAATTTGTTGAGAATGACTTATTTTTGGGATTATATCATTGCTAATATTGTAATCATGTATTGAGAAAATTGACCATGTGTCATTTTATAGAATACGTGGAATGTGATTTTTTAATAGTGGAAATGTTTAATTGAGGTGGATATGATAAAACATGTTTTTATTTATTACTGGGTTGATAATAATTTTTATAATTTCCTTGAATTGATATTTATCTGAAGAATTAATGAAAATTTGTATCAAGAAATTGAATTTTGAAATTCATTGAAAAATATGTTATTAACTTTTTAAGTTCATTGTAGTGTTTTTATCCTAACAAATTATGCGGGATGATTTTTTTTGTTAAATTTTATATATTAATTTTAAACTAATTGGGATAAATTTTTAATGTCGAACATGATAGAGGAATCACATGCTTTGAGGGAGACAAGTGTCCATGAATTTGATTATGGGATGGATTTGAGAGTGGATATCACCTCACCTTTTGGGTCATATATTATTCATACTTTCTTGAATTATGTTGATATTTTTACAGATACTAAATGACTCAATGTTGAGAATTTTTTTATACTATAAGGATTATTTATTGAAAGGGATGTCAGTAAAAATGGTAACTCAAATTAGAGTATCTTTTGAAGGTATAAATATGTGTATACCCTTATTGAAATTTAAAACACTATCCATCCTTTACACTATTTATTTTAATTTTTCAAACATTTAGAGTTCTTTTCATTTATTTGTGATGGGGTAGATTTAGATAGTGGTCCCCACACACTTCTATGTACATTTTTAATAACTATGTATTGTAACATGCATATATTATTATAAGTATATCCTCATCTTCTTTTACTTATTGTTACAATGATTTTGTGATTACAATTTCAATTAAACATTAATAAATATTCTATTTTAATCTATTTTTATATTTTTATTTTAATTATTTGTGGTTACATCTAAGAGTGGAGGAGATATTGTTCATTTCCTTTTCATACCATTATTTTTTAAAATTTTGTTGACTATAATAACTCTTCCCAAGGAAGACTGATTATTATTCATAGTCAATATAATTATAAATACATTTATATATTTATTTTTAAACCAAAATAAAAATTTAATTATTAAACATATACCAATTAATTGAGTTTTAATTTCTTCATAACATGATCAATATGAACATAAACCGTGAGGGTGATCTTGTCTGAATCATGAGAGTGAAACACTCATTTAAAAATCTAATCCTTTATTAATAATATTGTATGGTCTAATTAAATATTAAAACTAAAATAAATATTGTTTATAGGGTATATATTCCTATCTCTTTTATCACTAACCATATGTTGGATTTGAGACTACAATCAAAGAAGCGTGTCAGGATTGGATGTACTATATTTTACATTGGGTTTATTTTTACATATTTATTGTAGTGTAAGTTTATCTAGGGTTATAGGGTGTAAGTTATTAAGGTATTATAAATAAATGTATATAAATATCAGGGATAATAATAAATGAATAATTAAGGGTAATATTAAAATTATTACCCCTTATTATATTAGTGTTTTCATATAAGTTCTTTTCATTTCTACATCCTTTTTTTCTATAATCAATCAGTAAAACACCTCTATATTTTATCAGACCTTTCATTTAATTTCTATGTTTCTAGAAGTCCAATATGTATATCTAAATTAAATTACTCTTTAAGAGATATAGTTCATCCCCTATGTTTCACATAGTGGAAAATTTTAAATAATCTGAGATTATGAAAAACAATGATCATCACCCCACTCAAGACAATCCACATGACTCTATTCATGCACAACTGTTCTCAAACATCATTCTATTTTATATAGACAGTTTACACATGATTAATTATACATTGATAATAAAATAATGATTTACTAATAGGTAAAAATTATAAAACTCACATTAATTCTATACAGACAATATAAAATAATGGTTAATGTTACACTAGATTTAAAATAACTTCCAAAATGTCCATGAATTATCAAACTCCCCATTTCCATATTCTATGTGGAGTAGGTATTCTCACTATGACATGGTGAATTTATTCTTCACCAAATCACATATATTTATCAATAGATAATTCCTTGTAAGATCAAACTATTGAAATCATAAAATATGCTTGAATAAAAAAAATTAATATAATAAAACATCATGAAACTCCAATACTATATATGTCAATTTCATGAATTCATATGTCATAATTAAAATGTATAATTACACATTGTCAACATCTTCATATTATCACTATGTAATAAAAAAATATATCCTTTAGTGATTATCAACAAATCCTTTGAAGAATCTCTTCAGAAACAAAAATATAATAGCCAACCATAACCATCAACCATATGTGATTGTAAAAAAATCAAACACATAATCTCATAGCTGAAAATATTCCAATATTAGTAAATGTTTTAACAATAAATAGAATAAATTCACCCATTAGCATAATATGGAGATAATATTTCCACAATTATCTTTCATCAAAGTCTTATCAAGTATATAGATTTGTTCTGGATTTCCCCACATTATCATTAAAATGAAAGGGACAATATTTTCTAGATAATTTCTTCCAAATTATCCATTTATCCATTAAAGGTACCATAATATATTCCTAATCTTCTCTCCCACATTGTTATTATTATTTTTTTCTATATTTACAAGATAATACATTATCTCATTATTACTCTGAGAACCTCAAAATTTATATTTTTTATGACAAAACATTATATAAAAATTACATTCCTAATAGATTACACACAAATTAACCTTAAAAGTTTTTAAACACATGAATAGAAAAAAAATACAGTGTTATAATTATACCATTTGTTAACCGAAATAGTTATATATTTTCCTCACTATATTTTATTCTTTATAATTTTTTCCATTTTAGCCACAAAATGATTATTATAAAAATAGGTGTGCTTCACTAAACCATCCATGATTATAAATTAATATTTAAAACCCCTTATATTTCAACTACATTCCTCATAAATCACTCTAGATACTGAACTTTTCACTTTTTAATGAGTCACCCAAATATAATCTAAATGAACACGTCAGAAATATTTATAGAAAATAAAAACATATGTCAATATCTCTAATTATATCAAAGGAACTAAGATTATTATATAAACTTATGAAACATTGGTAATTAAGTTACCCCAAGTAAAACTTTTTTATCTTGATAACACTTTCAGAAGACCATCAGTGAATAATAAATAAATAAAATGGTGCATGAGTCATAATATATTTCAAACCAATTGATATCCCATGTACATAATAAAATATATATAGAAATTAATATCTATGATCTTATTTTTTTTATAGAGATTCTACTTTTATAGAAGAGGTTAATTATCCTATGAATCCTCATAAATATACCATTATTATCATGAGTTCATGAAATGAGATATTGAGATAATATTGTGTAGAAGAATAAAAATTATCAATAATAACACCCAATTTTAAATAGCTGTTATTATCCTAGAAATAAAAAACTTTATTCAACATTTTTAGTTCATAAAAATATAAAAATTATATTCCTCCATCAATGTTGTTACTATTTTATCAAACATTATATATTCATGTTCTTTTTTCTTTTTTCACTTAGTGAAGTCTTCATAACATTTTGAAATCTCATATATGGGTTTTGAAACTTTTTTTAATCCATATACAGAACCTTTATACTGATACCATATCACATAAGAATGAATTACTAGATAAAACATATATTTTGCAGGTTTCTTTCTAATATCACTGGGTAATTTATATTTTTTTCTTGAAACCATAGTGGTTTATTCTGAAAAAACTTATTGTATTTTAACTGCTCTTAATGAAATTAGACCATCTTAATACAATTACTATCCCACTATCCATTCATCTATAATTAATGTATGGAACCCCCTATATCATATCTCACCATTAATTCTTTACTACTTTATTAAAATTTACAAATAATGAAGTACGTAGGGGAGTGTTACCTCAAAATATACTAAAGATAATAAATGAAGTTGTTCATGATGAACCAAAACATCTCTTCCATATTGATTATAGGATCATTATGATGTTATCTTTGAAACCCCACTAGTAAAAACATGAATCTAAAAATTAACATGCTAATTATCTATATTCTATGGCTTGATCATAAGATTATTTTTTATACTAATCTAACTAATGAATTATCTATTTATAAATTCATCATGTTTAAATCATTATTAATTATTATGTAACTATTGAAGAGCTCTCCCACTCTCTTATCTTAATTATATATAGTCATATTTTTTTGACCACTTAATTATATTTTTTACTCATCTTAAATATCATTTATAGGAACATAATCCTTATTTTTCACTTGTTAATCTTTAAACTCATGTATATTATAAATTTTTTCAATGAAAACAATTTATTTTTTTCATTCTCCATATTTTATTATTTTCCTTCCAAGAGATGTGTTGTTCATATATCTTCACCAGATCATGATGTAACAATTAGAATATTCCATCACTGAATTCCATCAACCCATTGAATCGATCTTTTGCAATGGTACCGATTCATGGATAAACACATCTTACATCCATTTAACAAAATATTTATGTTATTCTCTTTAAACACTCAATCAATTAGACTATTGAAATTACTTTCCATTTTTCTATATAAATCACTCACACAAAAACTTCCATAATAATAACAGCTCATGTAGTCGCTCCATAATTTATATATTTAAATAGAATTTCATCCACTATTAAGTCCTTTATATTCTTCACACACATCTATTTCATGTACCATTTTATTATATTAATAGGAATTAATATCTACCTTCTATAAAAAATTATGATTTATAAATAAAATACGATCTTCATACTAATTCAAGATTTCATTTTTTGTATGATCTAATTGTTAATGTTTCCATAGTATAGATCCTCTTTATATCATTATAATTTTTAGGCCTTTCCTCAAGAACCTTTAACTAAAACCCATATCCTTAAATTGTGTAATCATTTAATTTAATCACGAGTCAGAATTGTTTCCAAATTTTATCACCTTATCATTTTTTGGTTTCATATGGACAAGAATTTCTTTCTAATCCTTCTCCATCACTATTTTTCTAAACATTTTGTAAAATTTATTTATGTATATCATATTGGATGTTCATTTTTTTCATCCATTTTCATAATGAATTCATTCAAGGACACCAACACATGCCTCGATATTCTATTATCAACGAAAAAGAATATTCTATCAGTTCATAGTCCAAATCAGGGATGATTTCTTGTTCATCTAAAATTTCACATATGGGGTGGATCACATATTTTTTTCTACATGAAATATATTCATATTGAAAACATGTTTTAGTTTTTATATCATCAATAAAAACATTTCTTTTAATATAATATAAGGAATATATATATATTTGAGTTCAAAAATATTTCAAAAAATTTATATTTATATAAATCAATGAAATACAAATAATGACTTTGACCCGTGACACTATCTTTTTAAGATATTTTTACACTCTTTTTTCTTGATTTGATTTCGATATAATACACACTTTTTGTGTTGATTTATGTACTTTTCATGTTTTGATATATTGATTCACATATTTTAGAACAGGACCACTTTTATAAAATTCAACAAATATCATCCATATATCATTGAATGTCTTAACGTGAGATACACCCGTGGACACACCCTCTTCAAAATAATATATTAATTATTTATTTACATAAGATTAGATCTCCAAATTTCAGTATTCCATATCAACTATAATTCTACATCATCTTAGAAAAATAAATCCATTAAACATGATATCATGAGTGATTCAAAAATATCTAATAAAGATGACATGAAATAATTATTCTATATTAAATAATGACTTCAATCAAAAAAATTATTTTTAACATTAGATATAATATCTTGAATAAACATTAAATATTTTCTAGTAGGATATGTCAAAGAAAATCTAAAAAAACTAGTTATCCACAACACCCCTTGTTGTAACTGGAGGAACCCTTTTGGGTGTGGGGTTCAGTAGATCAATTTGATCCTACATTTATACAATTTCTACATATCCATTTCTCTTTGGACCATGTGTCCTTATTAGTAGTTATAATATTCAATTTATCACTTTCTCAAATGAACTGGTAGAAAATATCATACACATAATCAATAAAATTAATCATAGAATAACACATATATTTTAAACTGGTTCTCCCTTCCTAGGAAACATCAATGAATAATAAAATCATTATTATTGTGGTTCCCCATAAATTCACTATAAAATATCTATTTTTACAGAAAAAATATTTATGTAATGTCAGTCATCACCAAGAATGACATCCTATAAAATTTCTGCGAACTAAATTCAAACAATGTATCACTATTTATACAATGTTTTCGGTAGTAACTCAATACGTACCAAGGGACACACCCTTCTCCTTCTTTATTAAATACTCTAGAAGATATTATTTTATGTTCATGTAGGTCTTTACTTAATTTATCAACAAGATGTTCTATCTCTATGGTACATATAACCTGTTGTGATATAAAACATAATTGTAGATGTGATTCTCCAATATATCCCATTTCTATATTACAAATTCCATGTTGAGATATATTAGACACCATATTCAAAGAGTTGAAACAATATCATACAAACAAATATTTTACAAAAAAAGACTTCAGATGAATGAAATTCCATGTTATGAATTCTCTTATTGTATTGTATACTCTTCAGCCAATCAAATGGATGTGATAAATAGAACATAAATTACTCTATCCAAATATATCTCTTTAGTTATAAACACCATTTGTTATAATTAATTTTTTTTTCAATATTACATTATTAAAAAACAACTCAATAATATTTAATTTATATTTTCCATGAAGCACATGTTTCTGACCACCTTCGTTCACCTTCCTCCCTTCATTAAACATTATATTCCTTTTTAAATTTTTTATATTCTGTTGTCTACAGAAAACATTACTCAATTTATTATTCCTAGTTTCTTCCTGCCATTTTCTTGCCGAGTGAGGTGTATTTGAGATTAAAATTCAGTAAATTTTGTACCTTGAATTTTCACTTTGTCAATATCATCACCTAATTCATCATTAAAGATATATAATCCATTGAACTCAATTTAGGTTTATGATGTTCATGAAAAAAATGAAATAGTTACAAAGTGAAAACTAATCAATTAATCATAAAATATATAAATTTTAAAACCATCATATTGTAGTATATGTTAAAAATATCTATTTTTTTGCCACACTAGATACACCATTACATGGTAAAACAACTATCATGATGGAAAAATCCTGTTGAAAAAATTCCATTTCAAATAAATTCCTATAAGACCAAAAGTCCATGTACATTATAGCTATAAAAACCCAATTACATGAAATTAATTGATAATTAAAATGATTATTTTTGAATTTAACATTTCAATCATTCTTAACTAAATTTCATAGAAATTGCCAAATATTTATTGTGGTTCTCCACATTTTCACAGTGATTTTATAATCCCAAAATGGACTCTTATATGATGTGTTCCTTACCGTCTCTAATTTTAAATCTAGTATTCAGATACTACGTATTTCAAAATACCTAGTTAAATGTCTTGCATTACATTAAAATATCTGTAGGTATTCCATCATTTTAGGTAAATAATCAATGAAATAAAATGTGATCATATCTCCCACTTTAGACAATATTGTTTAGTAAAATTATACTATGATGTAATCCTTCAATTATAATGTGAGTTAATCCTATTATTATTATATAATTTTATGTGTAATTCTCATATAGGATAACCAGATAATTTTTTTAAAATAAATATGATACAAAACTCTATCTTATATAGAATATTTGTTCCCATTTAATTATATATAGCTTATATTATTTAGATTTACGTGTATGTGAACCATATAGAACATTATTGAGTTCTACACAGCCTCAATATAAATATATTTTACCTCTTGTGAGATATAAAAAACATCCAAAGCATCCAAAACGTTTTCAAATAACTATTTTTGAATTCAAAACAGTGTTACCAATTTCACTATGATGTAGTGAGTTCATCCTTCAATAAACTTATTCTATTCATCTCTAGATAATTCCATGTAAGCTATGATGATTTAAAAACCTAGATTATTCTGTAATAATGACATTAAACATAGTTAGAAATGATTAAAATACAATCCCATATATGTCAATTTCAATCACTCTTATATCATCATCACCATATATGAATCCCATCCATGGGAAATTTATCACAAAATCATGTATTTAATAAATACAACCTTTACTGATTGTCATAGTATCTTTCACACAACATATTTGGAACACACAAAATTCACAACCACCTATTATAATAAACACTCAATTATTTTAAACCAATCATGTGGGTTTCCAGCATAATAGGAGCATTGGGTGGTGGGTGATATATTAATTTTTTTCAGTAATCATTTTCTGAAACAAATAAAGAGGATCTTGCTTGTAATATTCATAATTAAATTATTTAATATATGAAAAAAATAAAAACTTGGGATTAGGATGTTTCTTCATTTATGATTACTAATCATCCAAAAAAGGCCCTGCTATATTGTCTTCATTGCACATGTGAGGATCCAAGTGAATAATTTCCCTATCGGTGATCCACACATGGTCTAGTGTTCTCTGAAAGACACCACTCATTCTCCATGCTCTTGCACGGTGAATTGAATGTCTTGTATTTTTCATTATTTATCTCTCGTACTTCGCACTTGAAGAAATTTTCTCTTGGGTTTCTCATTCTCGAGAGGGAGAGAGGAGGAAGATTTGAGATAGAATTCATTGTTCACAACAATTCTATATTTCCATACATGGAGTTGGTTTTGAATTCTTTATAAAATATACGTAGAACCCTATTTATAGGGATAAAATTTTAGTTAGAAAATTTAATTTCATAACATCCATTCAATATAATTATAACCACGAATGAAATCCCATGCCACTTAATAATCATAATAACAATATCATTATTTTGTGGTCCTCCATCTTGTGAAAAATGGATAAATAATATTTACTGGCTCGTAAATAAATATTTTCTCAGTTGACAGGGTCTTGGTCTATTTGAACTCATATGGAATTTATTGAAAAGCAGAATAAATATTTTATTCTCTTAAATAAATATTTTATTCAAAACCTATTAAATAAATATTTATTAAATATTATATAAAATTAATATATATATATTATTCACAATCTGGTGGATAAATATTTATTTATTTTATTTTACCATTATAACATAAATATAATTATTCCTTAGCCTTTAGAATAATATTAAATCCATTAATTAAATCCAAATTGAATTTAATCGAGACCGGAAGAATCACTTAGTGTTTGATCCTCTAGTAATCTTTCTCATTGTAATTAGATGAGTCTGCCTAAAGCCCATGATTACAATCTAGCAATTGGTCATGGAACCCAAGAGAAAGAAATTAATGTCTTAGTGATGAAAATGAAATATGAATACTCATTGTGTAATATAATACCTTTTTCATAATATCTCATCAAGCAGGTTTCAAGATGGTGTCATCAATCTATGTGCTAGATACATCCTTCTTTGACTATTTGAAATAAATACATCGTTACACCCTGCCCATGGAATTTAGGGCTACGTCTTATTTTAATCAATTGACCAAGATATAAAATTTCATAAAGATGTAATGGATAACTTTTTTTGACTTATCCATTAGTAAAATTTTATTCATGACGCACCAAACATAACCCACTTCACAAAAACACATGGAATGACGTTTTTTATTAAAAAATCTATGTACATGTGTCATGACATTCTTTAATGATAATCTTAATGCCTATGAACAATTAAACATTCTAACAGATAGGAATATCCAATTACACAAAAATAGAAGTAATTCTTAACATGGGGGGTATGTTCATATAATTTCTCATCAAGGAGATTACCACGTTCAAAAATCATTTGAATAAGTATCATCTTATTATGAGTACTCACACCTGATTATCTATATATTTTGAGTCCCATCATTGTATGTTATCCAACCACAACAACAATATTTAGAATATTTTCATTGATCTTAAATATTTTCATCATAGTGGGAAATAGTTATGACATTATCAACATGAAAAATACTCTAAGACGTTATTACATTAAATTTAGGAAGAACAATGAAAAATATGTAATAAGATATTTAATTTAATATTTAATACCTAAAATATTCAAGTAATCAATGTACTAGGAGTTGATTCTAGGATACCAACTCTAAAAAATTTCTACTTAGACTAGAGTTAACAACCTATTACATTTAGTCTACTAGAACTCACATGATAATCATGTTTATGCTAAGTCAAGGAATTAATCATGTAGCCTACCACATCATCTTCCATGGAAATACTTCTCATAGAAACCTCACCTCTCTAGGAAAAATACCTGGAGAGATGATACATCCATAGCATGTTCTTCATCCGCCAATATGGCCTCTTCTCTTTTTCAAGATCCACTTCTGTAGTATTATCACAATGGTGTGTAATTTTTTATTTACTACCAGGTACCACATCATGCTCTTGGATGAAATTTTTCCTCAAAAATAATTCTGTAGCTACCTCAAAATCTGAATTATACATGTACTCTATTGTATAATCTATTATTATAGACAACTTTGTGCTCTTCTAGCTCAAAAAAACTCCATTCAAAGTGAAGATGCATCGTTTTTGTGACTTTATGTCATCTTCATTAGTTTGGAAACATTATTATGCATATCCTTTGATGAGAGGTTCCTCATCTTCTCCATAATCCATGAAGATATCTTTTGTACACCTTAGATAGTTAAAGATAGTCTTGACTACCATCCAATGGTGGTCACATGGATCAACATGATATCTTCCAACCACACTTATGTGTAGTTGTCATTTAGCCTACTATATATCATAACATACATGATTAACACAATCTACGATGAGTATAGAATTATTTCCATTATATTTCTTTCCACATGGGTTTAAGGACACATATTTATGGAATGATTAATTCCATGTGACGTTGTCTTCAATACCTTCATTGATTGTTCCAAACTGAATATCTTAAGTAAATTTTCAATGTATGTACTTTGACATAGGCCGATCAATCCCTGGGATCTATCAAGATGGATCTGGCCCCATGAATATATGCTGCCACTCCATTGAATTTCATGGAAAAGAATTTATTAAACCACACCTTAATAGGATATAAGTCTAAAATTTAATTTCTAACAAGTAATATGTCACCAGTATATTCTATTAAGAAAATGGATGCACCCCCACTAAACCATTTGTAGAAACAATGATAAAATTCATTTTTTATAAATCCAAATTCCATTATGAAGTCATCAACATTAATTTTCAAAGACATTGATGCTTTCTTTAATCCATGAATGTATTATTTTTTTCAAATTTAATATATTATTGGAATCCTTTAGAGACACAACAAACCATCATGTTGTGTCTTTTAGACATCTTCTTAGAGATTCCCATTAAGGAAGGATATTTTGAAATAAATTTTCCAAATATCATTGTAATGGTAAAACACAATGGAACTTATAATTATGATGTATTTCAGCATTGAAACTATTGAAATGGTTTCTCCATAATCAATGCATTGACATTGTTTAAACATTTTTTCTACCAGTATCACCTTATAGGTATTGAATTGTACTTCCCTATATAGTTTCTTCTTTTATACCCATTTGTAAGCAACATACTTTACATCAACTAGAGGATCTACCAAAATCCACACTTCATTATGGTATATGGAATCCATTTCATAATGAAATGATTATTTCCACTTGGAAAAATCAGTTCCACATACTAATTGCTTTTAGTTTAGATGATCATTATTACCCAAAAATAATTAGTCACCTTCCTCAGTAAATATAAAACCATACTATTCTAGTTATCTAATATCACTTTTAATCCTATGAAATTCTTATGTCTCCAGAATGGTTTCTTCTTTGATGGGGATTTATGGAAGTAAATCTTGTACCAACACTTTTGTGCATTGAGCCTCGACTTCATTGATGTTTATCACACTCCCACTGTCTATTTGTGATATTTATCCCTATTAAGGAGTGTGTTTTTTCTTACCACTATAACATTTTTTTCTATTTTTTTATAGTTAATATCCCCTTGTCTCCTTAAGGTTTTTTGTAAAGGAACAGTTTGTGCCTCGGGGTGCAAGTTTGTTACCTGAAGAGGCCTTAAATTGTTTTTTTCCTAAAATATGTATATTCGATAACATGGTTTTCCTTACACTCTAAAATATGTATGGAATTCCATTTATTAATTTATTTAATACTTGGTTTAGTATAAGTTATATTGTTTTAATGCATATACATAAAAGGATAATGAAATACTTGCATGACACATTATTGATCTCACCATGTCCAACACGGTGTGGTTCCTCCTATTGCTTACACCATTCCACTGAGGCATGTAAGGATGATTGAGTTGGTATATGATCCAAAAACAATCATATGTAATCCATGAAATCTTAATTAATATTGTCTCCCCCAAGATATGAGAAGAGTTTCTTAATCTTCTAACCAATCTAGTTCTCAACATAATTATTGTATTCCTGGAATTTATCAAACGAGTTTGACTTATACCTCATTAAGTAAATATAAAAATATATAATAAAATCATTAGTAAAAGTTATCAAGTATGAGTACCCACCCCTTTCTTAAATAGGATATTGTCCACAAACATCGTTATGAAGTAATTCAAGAATCAATTTATCCAATTCACCAATCCTATTAAAGAGGGATTTGTTACTTTTTTTGTAAACATGTGTGACATACAAAAAGTGGTTATAGGTCAAAATAATCTAAATATCCATCTCGATTTAATTTTTTCAAGAAGTTTTCATTTTCATGACCTAACTGGTGATTCCAATGTTGGGTGTGGTTTGAGTCATGTGATGTAACTTCGTTATCGATTTCCATTACATGGTCCATGTAATCTAACATGTCAATACTGTTATGTAAAAATTCAATAACATAAAAAATCAATATCTTTATAAGAGAAAAAACAGTTATTTTCAAATTTGAAAATTTATCCAACCTCATCTACTCTAGATACATAATTAATGTTTTTGGTAACTGAAGGCACATAATAATAACCCTTTAAATGAAATATCATTCTACTAGGAAATGTGAGGTTGTAGTACCTAATAACCACAAAAAAATGTTTGGTCTGTTGGATTCATATAGATCTACCACCCCTCAATCATTTTTTTTAATCTGCTTGGGTCATATATTTGAATCCATATATGATCCCCACAGTCAGTATATAATAACCAATTTGTAGAAATAGATAAATTTCACTCGATAAAAAATAAACCTAAATCATCCCCTTGCTTTTTTTATTTTGGTGCAGTTTTTCTTCCAATGACCCTTCTTGCCACATGTGAAATTGATAGCATCATGTTCACTGGATTCCCCTTTGATCTTCTTCTTATTATAAGGGTGTGCAAAATATTTGGGGTTAAAACACATTTCATTCCCTTTCTATTCGTTAACCATAATGACAAAATGATTTTTGGGATTCATATCATTATTTACTCAGTGAAGAAGGATAAAAAGGAAAAGAAGAGTCTTCTCAAGATTGTTCATATTAAAATTAAAAACAAAATTTTAGAATCATTATGGGAGTTGTGATATAATAGTATCAATGCTATGTGCTTCGGGGAGATTAAACCATTGAACATATATGGGCTCAGTGTATTCAATGTGCTTGATTATGTGAGGCCTATCTGGGAAAAACTCTCTATGGTTACTCATAAATAGTACCCGGGAAATATAAAACGGTTTCTATCAAGATGTCTCTTAGTAAAGAGATCATAGTTTTTCAAGAATTCTATATGCATACATGTTTTTTTGAGACTTCATAAGTTCACAAGACATAGATGAAATAATCAAAAAATGAACATAGACTAAGTCATTCATCTAGTTTTTATGGACTAGAAACTCTTCATAACTCGACTTTTGAGAAAGCATATAAAATATTGATGATTCTAGTATGCAAGATTTCAGTTCATGGTGAAGAATAACCTTAAGGTTTCTAAACAAATCCTGGAAGTTACTTCTAGTGAGGAGATTTTATTTATCCAATATTGATTGTTGGGATAATGATGATGAAAATATTTTCATTTTATTCTACAAATAGAAGAGAGTATTATTATTACATTTCATGATTGTTTTTTGAGAAATATTAGATAATTTATTTTATTGAATCTCCCACTACATTATCAAGTCCCAATATCTCTCACAATTGAACATGGAATGCCTATAATTTAAGAAATTCTAGTGGAAAGGTTCCATATTCCCCTTCATATAACCCCGAAGGGTTGTTCAATCTATTGTTAAGGTATTTATGAAGGAAAGTATTTCAAAATTGTGGGGTTGCAACTCCATGATCTACTGAGTGGATTCCCCAATCTAGAAATCTTGACTTGTATTTTCAGAACACGTGCCTCCAAATTAAAAAATGTATAGAAATTGATACTCCTCTTGATGAAAAACGGATAAGTCAACCCAAAATATTCATATGATCTCCCATTATAAAATTAAGTGTCCCAATAAGGGTTGGTCAAACAAATAGTTTTATTGAGTGTTATTAGTTTAAAAGTATCGGAAAACATTGTCAGAAAAGAAATTATATTGAGGGATTTTATTTCATTATACATATATTTTTATCTAGTTTAATACTGTACATGTCTTGTTAATATTTAATTGTATGTTTACATAAAGAATAAACCATGTTTGGATAAAACGTTTACGCATAATCAATTTTTTTAATTTCTACCTCTTCTTATTAACTAATTTATGTGATCATGGTCTTGTATCAAAAAATATAGTTTTAATGTATTAGGAAATAAATAAATAAATGTCCTGATCATGATCATATCTAATCATTGTTTTAATGAGAATACAATCAATCATCCTATTACCTAGAAGAAATATGTTTTTATGCTCGACTAGGCATAAACTATAGCATTCTACATGTCCACCTATGTATCACGGAGTTGGACTCACTGGGGTTCCATCTTAAACCATCTCCATGTGACTTTGTGTGATTAATTAATTAAAAATATTTATTACTCACAGACAGCTGAGGGGAACCAAAGGATTGGTTAAATGAAATTACATAAATATCCTCATACATGAAGGTCATACATAATAACGGATGGAGGGATGACTCACATGCCATATTTTAAAAAAATATAAAATAATCTCCAAACCATGTAATAAATTTAATTAAATATATACCAACACATTAATAGGTCTTGGTCAAGCTCTTGATCGGGTGTATGTTCAATGAATATGAAAAGTGTAACTAGATAAAATTTATTTCTACATTCTCTCTTTATTAGTAATTTGAACATGCTTGTAGTAATTAATAAATAAATTAATTAATTACCATGCATCTAAATGATCATCCCAACTTAATTAGAGATAACTATAAATTTTAAATTCATGGAAAATAAATAGCAGAACCATTAATGACATATTTTTTAATTTAAATTAAATGAGAATTTAAAGTTCTTTAAAATGATTATTCATTTTTCAAACACACAATGATGTGACAATAAATAAAGTAAGGTTTTAATGATGCAATGTTTCAAATTTAATGTAATTTTAATTTATTATAATTATTGTGGGACTAGATGGTGCATAAATTCATCTAAATGTCATGTACCTCAGCTACCGTATATACAAGTCACTAACCTGGGGCTTCGGCGTGTTAAATCGGAAGACAACATGATGTGAAAATACAAGCTACACACCCTGTATCTTCATGACACGTTCCAGGTTATCCCAATCAACATGAAATGTAAAATAAAAGAACTATATTTTTTTAATTTATAAGTGCATATAAAGACAATGAACATGGGTGTATGACATGTTCTCTGACCACATGTTGTGTAACCATTCTTTATTGGCCAAAGATTTGGAACTTCATGATGAAATTGTCGATTTTTATTCATTTGTTCTTAAATATCTATGAAAATGAAACAGTGAATGAACAATATTAATATGTTGATAACAAGTTAATTCAAATAGGATTAAATAATTAATAATATGAAATGAAAATATAACCATGATTACTCATAGATCAACAATAAAATAAATTATTATAAATTTAAAAATGACCAATTTGATACAACTTGAAGGTTCTGGGCATAGTGGAAGAAATGTTTTGGAGTGAGATATATTAAAATTCATTGTAATAATAATTTCTCTAATCTAAGAGTGAACATATTACATATAAAATTTATAATTTATTTATTTAATATCAAAAGAAATAAATACCTGGGCATAATAACTCTCTTTGTTGATGATTTTTTTATTGTCCGAAAAGGCCCTTCTGAATTTCCATTCTTATACTTGTGAGGATCGAAAGGTAGAATACATTTGTTGGTAATCCACACAGGTTCCAATGGTCTCTAGGCAATGCCACTCATTATTTGGTTGCTACCATAGATAATTTAATTTCGTTCATTTATTCTTTCTTGATCTGTTGTTCTTCAGCATTGAAGAAATTATCTGTTGGGTTTCTCAGTCTTGAGAGGGATAGAGGTGAAAGAGTCCAGAGAGAATTTTTTGTGTAAAATAATTCTCTATTACCGAAAATGGAACTGGTTTCTAATGGTTTACACAATAGTTACAACCTTCTATTTATAGTGTTGAGATTTTGGTTATAAAATGTAATTTCATAATATACATTAAATATAATTATAACCATTAATGAAATTTTATTCCATATAATAATAATAATATTATTATTATTATTATTTGATGCACCATCTTGTGAAAAAATTGATAAATAATATTTTCCAGCATGTGAATAATTATTTTATCACCAAAAACAGTCTTCTTATGTTCAAAGTGCTATTGAATTTATTGAAAACTCGAATAAATATTTTATTATCTTCAATAAATATTATATTTTCAAACAAGTAAATAAATATTTTCTAAATATTAAATAAAATAAATAAATATTTTTTTTTCAAAACACAATGAATAATTATTTATTTACTTTATGTGATCAATATTGATTGAATAAAATTATTCCTCAATTTTGAGAATAATATTTATCAAATTAATTAAATTGAAATAGAATTTAATAGAGAGAAACAGAAACACTCGGTGTGTGACTATCTATGATTCTAACTCATTGACATTAAGAAGAATTGCCTAAAGTCCAAGATTACTATCTAGAAATGGTTCATGAAACACCAGAGAAAGAACTTAAAGTCACAACAATGAAAACCACATACAAATGCTCATTATATAATATAATCTATTTTTAAAAATATCTCATCAAGAATGTTGCATGATGGTGTCATCAATATACATGCTTGACACATTATTCATTCAATTTTTGAAATAAACTCATTGTTACACTATATCCATTGATTTTAGGGTGAAATTTATATTTTATTCAAAGGGTTGAGATATCAACATCCTTAAAGATGGATGGTTCAAATACTTCCATGGATTATCCGTTAATAACATGTCATTTTTGATGCACCCAATGTACCATACATCCTTCCAATATATGGCATGGTAGTTTTTAGAAGAAAATATAATTTTGCTAGTAATGACATGTATTAATAATAATCATAATTTATAAGGACCATTGCACAAGCTCACATATATATATATCTGATGATGCCAAAACTTGTGGAATTCCTATTAGCAAATCTATTCTCATAATATCCCATCTTGGATATTACCAAGTGTGAAAATAATGAGAAGAAGACTAATTTGAATATGATTACTCACACCGGACAATCTATATACCATGTGTCCCATCATAGTATGTTATCCTATCATAGAACTATAATAATAATATTACCATATCACTTTAGGGTTATCAACATAACGGGGAACTACTATGACCTTATTAATGTGAAAAATACAATATTATAGTATTACATTAATGTCATGAAGAACAAAGAACAATATATAACAATATTGTTTATTTAATATTTAATACATCAAATATTCGTGTATTCAATGTTCAAAAAATTTGGTTCCAGGACACCAACTTTGACAAATCTAATACAAAATCTATTAGTCATAATAAAGGTGATGTTTTATAGAACTATATGAGACTACATGATGATCTAACTTGAGAATGATTTCAAGACACATTGATGATACATATAAATAAACATAAAAAACTTTATCTAAGTTGATATAGAAAAAAACATGATATGATATCAATTTCTTCTTCAAATCTTGGACGAATTCATTACTCCTATCAGACCACCAGAATTTTGACACTTACTCAGTTAAAGATGTCATCTGATAATACATTTTTTTACAATTACTGATTGATATAGATGTTTTATATATCATGTATAAGGAAAATAGATTTTTCAGATAATTTTTATGTTACATTTATAGTCATTTATAACATTTTATTTCTCAATAACTATGAACATTGTAAATTTTGAAATAATATTTTGAATAAACAAAATATACTAGATCTTGATTAAGAATGTAGATAGTTTTCATTAAAATGATGATGTCACAATATCTATAGGATGAATTATAAATGTCTACCATTCCCATCATTAGATTTGAAATATATTACGATGAATACTTTATTCATCTTCCATTATTGAAATAACCAACGAGTCCCATAGAGAGGTGGTCTTCATAATAAATCAATTTTCGCCAGGATCCCAAATATAAATGGTTTTAATTATTTATTTATCTATTTTCATATATTTGGAGGAACCAATATATTCCTAATTATAGGAATATACTTGTAAAATTGTATTTAATACATAGGAGGTAAGAAAGAAAAATATTCAGGGAATTAAAATAGATATATTTATACTACAAGAGGAAAAACTACACACCCCATATATTAATATTTTTTGAAGAAGAAACTAGAATATTCAACTATTATAACCCTAAATTCTATTTTATAAGGACCTAATCACATAAGATAAATATACCAATCCATAAAGAGAACATAATATTAACCATATGGATGTGGGAATAATACGTTTCCAGTAAAAAATTTGATACATGATCAAAAAGAATTCAATCAACCCATCACTATAGTGACCATGAATGATTCCATTTTGAAAACCATAAGATACCAAAAAATCATATTAGAGGATATAAAAAATATTTATTATAAAAATAATTTCCCTAATTTTTTCTATTCCACACAAGAGTGCCAATAGTCATATATATGAGGGTATAAATTCCACATTATATTGAATAAGGGATGATATTTTAGAAAAAAATAAAATAATTTAAATAACCTATATCAAATAATGTGCAAGAAAAAGAATAGAATATCCGAATTATATCTCTAATAGTAGATTACCCCACTCCAACTTCATCTATTGGGTGATTTAATAATATAAACTCTACATAATCCATTATACAGACCATGATGTTATAATCCCTACTCCAATGGAAGTATAGAAGCAATAGGCCCACACTACCATTTCTTCATACTAAACCAAATCTCTAAAAGTGTGTTCAGATATCAGTAGTTTACTAAGCTGTTAATAGAGATTATTATTGTTGGGTAAGATAATGTTTCTTACCAAATATTCTTGACAACTCTTAATTATAGAACCTTTAAATATGTCCATACAATCCTCATGGATGAAAATTATTTTCCACAAATATATAATTCATCTTGTATTGTCTTGAGGTACAAATTTGTTGAGATATAAAATGAGATACCCTTATGATAATGGATGAAGGAACACCGATATTCTTTTCTATTTCACAAATCTTACTACACTGGAAAGAACCACATCTAATTCTTTTTTCCATTACTACTTCATACCACTCATGGAACATCAACCAGTGGTTTAGATAGGTCAATAAATGTTCATTCCACTTTAAAAATGAGACCATGTATCAATAACGATGACATTTTACACCAAATATAAAAAATATGGAAGCTTTTAAATAACCAATTGATACAATAAGGGCTTATCTAGATTGATCTCAAATCACTATTCCATTTAATCATTATCTCTACTGATGTATGGTTAAAAGAAAATTACATTTATAAACATAGTATCATTTTCCATAAATGATATTAATACCTATCTCAAATAAAAAATTTCATTATATTTTAACAAATTTATAATATAATGAAAAACATCATTAGAAAAACTCTCTTGGGATATTTTTGAGGAAAAACCTTAATCTTTCTTATTTTGTATCATTACATCCCAACATCGATGTATTAGAACTTCTTTAAGGAACAAATAGAAAAAAAAAATATGGTGTTTTTTGAGTTGTTATATGCTATAAAAAATTGATTAAGTCATGAAATTTACCCCATGTACTCTTAATATGATACATTACCCCTAATTGTCTGTGGATAATGAAACTATAAATCCCTCATACCCTCATAAATCATTGGTTTTTATTAGGTATCATATTCATTATAAGATTTGTTTAATTTATCAATCCCCTCTTATAATCGAGGTTCAACAATATGTCTTTCTAGTGGTGTATGCTCATTTTATCTATTTATATAGAAATATATGGCCTTTGAGGTAGAATACTCTCAACTAAAATGGATAATGATATTCAATCATCCCCCAAAGAAAGGAAAAACCCATGTTTTAATATTGTAATACTATTTCTTAATATAACCCAGTTTTTATATCCCTTAATTTAATTTATTCAAATTAATTTAATTAATATAATAACATTTTATGTCCTTATAAAAATAGTTTTAAATTCTAAATATATCACATACAAACAAGTACATTTAGGCTTAAGTATAACATGAAAGGAATTAACCATTAACAATATATAAGAGGGATATCAACCAATGGAATTTATTTTTATCCATATTGATCTCTTTATCCATAATAAATCTATAGAAAATAAATATTTATTATCCTATAATGATTTATTTAATATAGATCACCAATTGGACTTTTTAATATCATATGAAAGTGATAATTAATCCCAAAATATATTATATTAGCCTACCTGTTTGTAGATATTTACACATATAATGATGCATGAAACTCAAGAAAAAGGGATTGACATAAAATGGGAACAGTAATTAACCACTAACCAACCATGTAAAATAAATCCTTCACCCAAAATATTCTATAAGAAAATATTTGGGTTACATCTTGAGTCTAAATAGCCCTATCAAATGGATACTGTCAAATAAAATAGAAAAGTTTCCATAACATTGGATCTAATACCAATTTGTAAAAATAGTTATCTAATTACCTAAATAACATCATACTTGGAATGCCAAGAACATCTTCCATACCATCTGCTTATTAGATATTGGTATATATATTGATGTAAGAAAGAAAAATACTTGGGAGGCGGTTTCCCTCATGTGGTTATGTAAATAAATAGATAAGGTATCTAGAAATAATTTTGTTTTCCTATATGAAAGTAGGTGGATAAAAAAATATTAGACTAGAAAAATGAGATAAAATGCACGACTCATCACATCACCATAACAATAAAACATCCAAAAAGAAAATAAAAAGTTTTAATCCAAGAAAAATATTGGTAGGTACAAAGAGAATATTATAAATAGGTCTTAAGAAACAAAAATTTAAGATGTATCAGTATGAACATGTTAGAGAAAAATAGTGGAGAGTGCCCAAAATTTCTCTCCACACATTGACCAAAAAAATAAAAATATGACACATGGACTCTATACTCAGTGTGAAACTAACTCCCATTGATGGAGGATTGACCTTTAATTAGGCCATATAAGAAAATATGTACACATATTATATAGTGTCTAGTATAGATTTTGAGAATATCATACCCTATATGTAGTCACCTAATGTGCCTTAACCACCCATCATATGTTAAAGTGTGTGAAAATACAATAAATGTACATAATAATAAGAAGTATACATTACAAACCAATTTAACAAAGCCATTTAGAATATGCATCAATTAATGGATAAAAAATGATAAAATTATATTCAATGGGGGTGGAGGCGGTGAATTATCATTTGTAAACATAAAACTTACAATTTTTAATAACCTCAACAAGAAATTTATTAGAATATTTTTTGTTTCAATCAAAATTATAATTAGAGTAATAAAATATTTATAACGTACCATATAAAATTTTATATATAAATTTATTTTAGAAATAGAAAATTGTAAAAACAAGTGAAACCAAATTATATAAATTATATAATAAAAAAATTAAATTTTTTTATAATAAAGATTTATACATTATTATTCAGTGTTTAGGTTGACTATGACTAGAGTCACGGAATCCCTGATAGTAAATTTATCATAATGGTAGGTTTTTCTAAAAAATGATAGCCCTTGATATTGTCATTGGACTTAAACTCTATTTACATAGCCTCAAAAAACCATTAATTAAGAAAAAATATATATATCCCTGCTCAATACCCTACGAGTAATAAATAAAACATGATAGGGAAAAAATATTTTTAATAAAATGAACTTGAGGAATTTACAAAAGTATCCTTATAATGGATACCTTATAAAACAAAATATGAAGAATACAATGAATTTATACTTCATAAACATGTATTACAAACACATAATAGAATATTTTTACTCTTTGGGCAATGAAAAAAAAAATATTATCATTTTTTATGTTTTTATAGAGATATATATTTTTAAAATCGTTATATTCCATATTTTTCAAGATCAATTGAAATGGAACTGTATGAACTTATTCCCATAAAAGGAATATCACAATGTATCTATCTAACAGTTGTATAGTTTTACCCCACTATAGTGGATGTAGAATACATCAGATAAAATGGAAATTATTCACATGATGATGACTGTGGAGTTCATTATTTAATAGTCTTTATAAAAGTTCATTTAGTAGACATGAATGCCTCAATACGATACAGTTAGTATGATATGTTTAATAAAAAATCATCTAATAAGCATCATTATACTAAATCTAGTAGAACTTAAACACCTCTATCCGATGAAATTTTTATCCATCCATATGACATAAAAATTACATTTCAATTAATATACATAATAATTTTTTTCTAATATAAGAGATATCATTCAACCGATAAATTTAAAAAATTTCCAGTTGATGAAAGAGATATTATTCATCTAGTAAAACATTAATCTTTCCTAAAAAATATTATAATATTTGGAAGTGTAAAAGTAATAAATATATAAACGTTTCAAGAATTGAATTTTGATTTCAAAACATAATGTTAGAATGTTTTGAAAGTTTCCTTTGAATTAACAATATCTCCCTTTCTAAAAATCAAAAAAACCTCTTATAAATGGATATACTAAACTTAATTATTAATTTTTTTACTCCCCTGAAATAGATTATTTGATGTAATTTTAATCGTTCACATTTCTTCTATAATTATAAACATTCTCTCCCTTTCTTCCTTTCACACATTTTTTAAACATTTAAATCATTCACCCACAATGTTTTTTTATCATTTCTCTCCCCTTTTGTGATATGAAATGGGTTTTAAGAGGTAGATAGTGTTACCTAAAATAATAGAATAAATATATATGAAAAACAATATTTATGTTGGTATAAAATTATAATAATCATCTAAAACAAGAATTAAAAAATTAAATCCATCCAAAACATTCATCCAAAATGTTTTCAGTTTGATTATTACAAATAATTACAAGAATTGAGTAAGAAATAAATGATTCTTTATAATCAATTTCATCTTTTTGAGATAATGATGATTTTTAATAGCATTTTCCATGTTATTATGAGAGTCAATAACTATAGTATTAATATTTACTCCTTATTATTCCAAAATTTCAATATTTTTTACATTGTTAGAAATTTCACAATCGTTCAGCATATCATGGTATTTAATATCATCAACCACCCTTGAACTTTCATTTATTTCAATGTTCATGTTTTTAATATAAATTGAAATTGATCTTATGATTCAGTAAAATTACTCATAAAAGAACATTATGTCACCATATATATTCTTAACCCACTTGATGAAACTTTTTAGAATTCTTAATTTTACATTGGATTTTCCTATGATGTCTTTGATATTTTCACCATTTTTTATTATAATTTTAGATATTACACTAAAAGAACTTGAGATTTCCAATAGATCAACTTTTATAGGGATATACTTACAAAGATCATGAATATAATTAAAAATATGAACAATTAATTCAATCCTGTTATAAAATTATATTTATTGATATTTGATTCTATTCATTTGATTTTTGTACATGGAGAAGAGTTAGTGGAATCACATGAAACATTTGGCACATAGGGACTTCCTGGAATTAATAGTCGATTTTGTTTTATTTTTTTAAAAAAAATTGATTAATAAATCAATTTTACATAAACTTATACATAAAATGTATATATTTAAGATATTTGTATAATTATATTGTTCTTCTTTATCTGATTATTATTTATCCTCGGGATTATTAAGATTTACAACTTTTTGTTATTAAAAAATAAAGAAGTTGAGTTAAGAGTGAACATCTATTATATAGGACCCATGGATATTCACAGGTGGAAACTGATAATATTTTTTACTTTTTGTCAATATATGAAATATTGATCAATGATATTACAAGACAAGTGATCCTATCCATAATAGAGGATTTAAGGTTGAATGTTGTGAAATTCTCTAGTGTTTGGGAAAAAATTGACCTTAAAATACTAAGAAAAAGAATTTTTTTTGAAAATAATTTTATCTGAAATAATGAAGTGGTTATGCCTTAATGGAAGTGTTCTAAAAAAATTATGAAATTTTAGTAAATAATGAAACATAATATTTCTTATTAAGGATCGTGTTTTGTGAGATCATGACTGTTTGATTGACATCGGTGAATTGGAGGAAACATGTTTTTCGAGCATGGTAGTGTTTAATAAAATTCATATCATTTCCTGAAATCCATGGAGATTCATGAAATCAATGTAGTTATATAAAGGGGTTATTTTCACCAAAAAATAGGGAACATTTCTTCATTTGATTGATCATTGTTTTTATATTAGGTCTTATGTCTATAAATTCACTTAAGATTTACCTGAACATAATTCTTACAAGAATTAAGAAATTTATGGGAATATATGTTATAGGAAATGGATTTTTTAGAAATCATTGCTTGAAATGGGTTTCATTGAATAGAATTTTTTGAATGGTAAATTATTCTGGAAGGTCAAATGTTCTTTTAATCATGGATGTATTATGAAATTTTATAGTTTAACAAAAAATAATATAGTTTCATGAAAAATAGTCTTTCATGAATGTTGTGTACTTGAACAAAATTGAACGTGGGAAAATATTGTTGAATGGATTGAAGTATTAAAATTAGACATCCATGATTCATGATATAATCTTCATGTGTTCATATATATAAGTGAAGTTCATGTTAATAATCTAAGAAAGAGAATAACTAAAACATCTAGCAATAGTGAGAAGATTTATGTGATCAAAGGGAGGCATTTTGTTATCAACTAAAAATTATTGTAAATATAGTGAGTTTAGAATTTAGTGACCATGACCAAAAAATTGAAGTCCAAATCATCTAGTTAATCTTATTTGATTTTGGAATGACTAAAAAACTATTGAATTATTATTCTTAGACTATCCCTTAGCAATTAAAAAAGAAAAAATAATATATTGGGTTTCATTTTATACATATGTGTATTCAATTATTTCATTTCTTATTATGATATATATGACTACTTTCTAAAAACATGAGGATAAGATCCATGTAATTATATGAGAAGTTTGACACCCTGATTTATTCCTCCCCTATTAGGTGTTCTGCTCTCTATCATTATCTATATCCAAATAATTATTCAACCACTTATCCAAATAATATTTCATTCTCACCTGATTCTTACTTGGTTTTTCAAAAACCTTATATAATTAAATAGTATGTTCTACAACAATTTTCATACCATATGGATTTTCATCAGTTCAGATTTCATCGACAAAAACCTTTCTTCTAGTGTTCTTTAAACTAGAAAAAAAGTATTCTTATTGAACGTTTATAAGTGGAAAAACAGAGGAGAAACATTTTTAGTGGAAATAAAATCTTACTCTAAGAATTAAATTCTCGAATGATGTTTTTCTATTTATTTAAGAAACCTCTAGTTTCTTCTTATTTTAGTTATTTCTCATCTTATTTCAAATTCTAATTTTATATTCTTAGTTTTCATTAAATTGATTCTTCAAAGACTAACCATATTCCTCATCAATGTATAATGCTGGGATATCAACATTCATTTATCCGTTATTTTTAATAAACATCAAAAAAGAGTTTCTATAAAATATTTTTAATTTCATTAGTAATATGGGTAGAAAATTTTCAAAAATGTTTCCTTTCATAAACAAATATTATTATTGTTTTTAAAATTTCCAATGGACACATTTTTTTGTAATTTTCTGATATACGTTTTAAAGTAATGGATACAAATGATCTTCATTTTTTTAATAATTTATTATCTAAATAAGAAGTTATTTACCACAATATAACTATGTCAATTTTAATTTTTTGTTCATGAAACTTACAAATACTTTTTTTAATAAATATTGGATTTGAAACTATCTCTAGGTTCATTTTCCCTATATAAACATTTCCAATAAAACTAAACATGATCTTTACTATGATAAACATTCACATATTACTAAGTATGTCTAAAAATAGATATAATGTGACTTTAACCTATATATATATCTAATTTTATAAGAATTTTAATGTTTATGGTATGGAGAGAAACTATGATTTAATCGAGAGAGATATGAGATAATTTCATCACATTTTCATTATAAGTAAATTTATTGGTTTTTATTGGTATTTTTTATAATATATACACTTCATATGAAACTTTTGGGTAATTATATTTACCTTTATTTAGAAATTATGTTCAACAAAACTATAATTTTTTTTAATATTAATACTACAGTATTTCATAAATAGATTGATAGAAACATTTTTGAGGCTCTCCAATTCACTAAAATAATAGGCATATAGAATTTCCTGATGATTTTTATGAAAATAAAAATAAAAAACATCCATAGAAAAGCACAATGATTAAAAACCATTTAAAAACATTTTTAATAATAGAGAATTGTATCTTTAAAACAAATTTCATTCTATAATCCATTACTTAACCGATTCTCTGTTTGAAAGGCCTTTTGATGATTCTGTGGTTTGATTAGTTGAATGTGAAAAATAATAGATAAACTAAAAAAATGATGGAATAAAATAAAAGGGACAAGAACATTACAGTTTTTAACAAATATTTAAAAAATATTTCATAAAATCTATAAAAAATATAAATGATATTATAACAATGGATAGAAAATTTTACAATGAAAAGGTGAATATTTACCTGATGGTGAAATTTTTTATAGAAATAAATATGAAATTATTTATGGTAATATGAACTTGATTATTTTATAATAAAGAGATAAATATTCTACAAAATGTTTTCTTATATGAAGGTCAATCTGATAAGACCTTATGAAATTTCTTATTATAATCATTATCTTGAGAAATATTTAAATATAACATAATTAAAATAACAAATGTTTATCTAAAATTTTTTAGGTAAAACATAAAAAATATTTATCAAATCATTTGAATAATTTTACCCCATTTTTTGAGGAATTATTTATATAAGTACATCGAGAAAAAATTTGATAATATTTCATTTAATGTTGATCATTATACTATTTTTATTAATATATTGAAATCCATATGAATTGATAGTTTTTGTAAAAATATCACCATATTGTACTTCCCTTCTAATGAATTGTAAAATTATATCTTAATTTATCTTTGATCCCAATGGAATTTTTTTTTAATTTTCTCATGACTAATGTGGACTGTTTTTACTAAGTTCAATATAAATATATATTATAACAAAAATCCTGAGTTTTAATAAACATCATGTAAAAATCAGCGAGTGTGAGTTTCATTCATAACAACTGAGAACAACATATAATAGGTACATGTTACACTTTAAAAGTTAAATGTGCTACTGAGTGTTGTTTATTACAAGACCAAGAAATTAAAATATCTCCTATGAAATGAAAAATGAAAAATTTACATTTTAAATCCATTTTACATTCACCAATGGTATCATAATTTTTCATAATCAAAAATCATTTCTAGAAGAATAATGTAGTCCATTACCAATAGTTAAATAATTCTAAGGATTTTTTACTATATTTATGTGGAGAAACTTCTATTATATCTTGAAATATTATATAAAACAATGTAGAATATGTTAAGAGGGGCTGACTAGCTATAAGATATATTGAACTACTAATCATTCCTCTAAAAACTAATTGTTCAATTGGTTTATCGGATTCATCAACATAGATTTTTTCTAGGTTCTAATAGGTGTATTATAAATTTTAGAATATTTCTATCCAGATACTTTTTGTAGTTTTTTTTATTTTTTAGATATAAAAGTTCCTTACGGTTTATGTGAAATTTGAAAACCTATGAAAAAGATAAGTTCTCCCATCATGCTCATTTCCAATGAAAACATTATAAGACCCTCAAATGAAACAAAAATAGTATTTTTACATCCAAAAAAATATAATTTCATTGATATAAATTATATCATTATTGTTTTCTTGAAAATATTTAACAAAAAGAGATGTATTTGTAGCTCCCTTAATAAAACTTTATTGAAGTGAAAACCCTTCATGTCCATCATTCAAGGATTTTGTGGATTTTTTATGTCTACTGAGTAGATTAGAAAGTAAAATAAAATTATATAGAGATGTGATGTTATCAAAAGTTGATGTTTTTTCAACACAAACTTACTTATATACATACCAATTAAGAAAATATAACTTGACAACCATTTGAAAAAGAGTATAATTTATGAATGTTCCATAACATATCATTATAAAAATAAATTAATGTCTAACTATAGGAAAACATGCTTTTTCATAGACCATAACTTCTTGTTGAATGTAACAATTAGTAATAAGTATTGAATTATTTATTACTATTATTAAATTTGAATGATTTTTATTATGGAATACCGATTTTTTCCAATCATAATAAAAAAATATAATATGTTCTACCAAAGTAAAAAAAATTCATTTCAAATTCATTGAGTGATACTACATTTACTTTATCTATTAATTACCTCCTAATGCCTCATAAAGAGAATTTGGTTTAAATTTTGATAAAAATTACCAATACTCACATTCATTTCCTTAAGAACCTATAGTTCTGGATAGTTGATCTATATCACCCATGATATTATCAGGGATACAATTCCAAGTGATTTTCTGAATATTTGATTTAAAAAATGTTTTTTTCCACAAAATATTGATTTTATTCTAGCGGTATAACTTTAGGAAAATGTTTTTTCAATTTTTATCTATTATGATTAATTTTCTACTGGGGGATGAAAATTAGTTTCAATAAGATCATTTGATGACATATTTTTAGTTATTTTAAATATAAAATGGTCAGTTTAATCAAATTTAACAAGAACTATTGCCTCAATAGTACCAGTTTTATTGTTATAAACATAATAATAGTTACTAGTTTAATAATAACCAATAAAAAATCCTTCATCATATTTTGGAGTGAATTTATTTAAATTATCTTCAGTATTCAAAGTGGATACTTTAAATCTAGAAAACATGAAGTAAAAAATTTGTGTCTCTATTTATTTCACCAAATAATAAAGTTTATAATTAATAAAATGTCTTCTTAAACAATTAACTATAGTATATCTAGATATAATTGGTAAGTCATCCCAAAATTTCTATTAATTGAGTATTAACTCAACCTAGATATACTAATTTATTGAATTATTATATTTATTCATTCAACTACACAATTTATCTATAGGATTTTATGAGATGAAAAGTAATGTTTAATAAATTTATTAAAATAAAATGATTCCAAATCAGAATTAAATAATTATCCACCATGATCACTATAAATAGTAACCAAAGGTTAATTTTCTAATTTTTAAAACTAACTATAATGTCTTTTAAAAATGAAACTTATTTGGACTTTTAGATATAAAATTAACCCCCACATATCTGTCGTAGTCATTAAAAAACACATACACATAGTATTTTTCTCTAATATATCTAGTTCAAGTTAGATGAAATAAATCCATATTCACTAAATTTAAGGAATTATGAGTTGAAAATCCATTAGTAAATTTAAATCTTGACTTATATTGCTTTTAATGTTGACATGGATCATATAAATTTGTAGAATGAAACCAAATATATGGTAAATCCATAACTAGTCCTTATTAGAACGTTCAGCTATAGTAATAAAATAGAATTTTCTTATCCATCTATTCAATAACTATGAATGATATTTCAAAACACATAGTCAAGGTAGATCTTGGATTAAAAAGGTCTTTTATGTTTATAGTGGATATGTAATCATTACGATGCAAAAAAAAAGAATAAATTTACTCTTTGAAAATTGAATAATACATTTATCATAACCAAATCACAAAAGATATCATTCATCACGTTACTGAATTATATTTAGGTGATTTTTTATAATGACTATAGAAAATAACACATTTTAAAATAAATATTTATCAAAAAGTAAAATATCATCAACACCGTATATTTATCATTGAGTATTATCTCCAAATATATACTTTCCAAATTTAATTTGGATAATATTATGGAAAAATTTCTTATTTCCAGACATATTCATGGAACATACACTAACCATGTACCAAAAAACATTTCTGTTGATATTCATATTTCTTCTTTAAAAAAATTAGGATTTTATTACATGTAATTTCATTGTTCTAAAATTTTTAGTATATATAAAATTATGAATCAACATATATAAAACTTTCTTATGTTGTAAATATATCAATTAATGAGAAAAATTGTCTTTGTGAAAAAAAATATTAAACCATATTTAATGAACATATTTTTTAATATAATATACACCTCTCTAGGATATTTTATATATGATGGAAATTTTTATAAAAAATTATTTGTTTATAATTTTTTTTGAATTAAAAACTACCTGAGAAGTATTTCTATATGTTTTCAGCATTAAAAACACATTAATAACATATTTCATAACAAATGTAAAATTTGACAGGTGTTTTTTATGAATAATTATTTTGGAAATAAGTTTCAAAACAAAATTTTGATCATATTTAGTTGAAGTAGAACTATATTTATAATCAAATTTAAAATTCATATTTCAAATCCTTTAGGTAATACCTAAAATTACAAAATTTACATTGGTATGTTCAACATTAGTTTTTTAATTGTTCATCATAAAATTTATTATTCTATTATTCAATAAATGTATGATATTTGGATACTTATAAAAAAATTGTTAAAGTATCTTCATCATATGATGTAATATATTTTTATTAATCAAAATATTTAGAACATTAATCATTTGAATCTAGATATTTTTAAATAAAATATAAAGTTTATAAGGATTTAGTAGATTCTTTTTCCATGAGGAATTTATAGGTATTTAGAATACCATAATAAAAATCAATAACATTATATTCCTTACTACTTTTCTAGGAATCACATTATAAAGATCTATCTCCACAAATTTCATACTAACTATAGTACGATTTTAATCTTTTAATCCCATTATTCTTGTTTATCTTTTCCAAATTACAATCGTTTGTTTTCTTATTTTTCAATTTGGTAAAATATGTTCTAATATGAATTGATTTCTTATATTCAATGAATATCATATTAGAAGTATGTTTTTTAAAAATATTTTTTTAGATTATTACATTAATTGTAATGAAAATATTTCATTACAATAATTCAATTAATTATTTTTGGATGTTAGGAAAGTTCATTTTCACTATGTTTTATTCAACTATTTTTAGCACAAACATTGAATTTATTATTCTTATAAGTATTAGTATATTTTTAAGCTATTTCTATTTATTATCTATTTTAGGTGTATATAAAAATTATACCACATTATTTTTTCTATATTTAAAAAACCCATTTTATTATTCTATAAAATAGCATGGGAGTTCCAATACAATCATCTAAACTCAACTTAGTCTAATTTTTAATATCACCCGGACATGATCTCTTATATTAAAATGGTTTTGTAATAATATCAATAATGTTTTCAACCGTACTTCAATCCTTCACATCCATATCCCCAACAGTATGTAGTCTTTTTTATAGTAGTCATATTGAACAGATTAATTTATGAAATTGATTATATTGGTAGAAAATAAAATTATCTATAGTATGTTTGAACTATAACTCTTCCTATTTTCACAACATTGGTGGTTCCAAAATGACTAAATCTAGGTTTTCTCTAAATATTTTTTACAGTTTGACGAAATGATGTCTAATTTTATATATTTTCTATCCATATATAAAAGAAATTTATTTATCACATGATAGTTAAGTGAATATTCCAATTTATATTTTATAATGAGAGTAGTGACATACTTATTTGGAATTCAATAGTTTTCTATCAAAAAAAATATACTCCAGTATTTATAACAAAAAAATTCATGAAATTTATTTAATACTGGTAATCAGCACCATAAACGATTGATAGACTGCAGGGGATTAAATTGTTAAGATTCCATATAGACAAAACCTACTACGTTAAAAAATATTATTTTCATGAAAAAACACTATTATAATAGTTTATAACAACTATAAACTAGATTTGATACCAAATGTACGATTGAAAGAGAATGAAATTATCAAAAAGTGGTTGGGGGAGGTGAACTGTAGTTTATAAACCTAAAAGATATAATTTTTACTGACCACATTAAGAATGTTATAAAGTGATGTTTTATACTAATAAATATTGTAATTAGAGTATGAAAATATTTATAACATTTATTTTAAATGTTTATATAAAAATAAATAATATAATTATAAAATTGTTAAAAAATTGTAAAAAAACTCTTATTAAAAGAATGTAAGAAATTGTAAAAAACATTTATAAAAATAATACACACATTATAATTCTATATTATTGAGGTATTTATGTAGACTCAAGGTATCCATGAGAATAACTTTATCTTAAAGGTAATTAGTTCTTACCCAATAAATACTTCGATTCAATGATCATACAAAACCTCACTTCCTTAGCCATGAGAACCCTTGATTATAAGGATCAGTATAAACCTCTGTATTTCTACCATGAGATCCCTTGATCAAGTAAATAGGACACACCTATTAAAAAGAAAATATGTGAAGGAATTAATAGAAGTACTATCACCATTAAATTCCTTAAGATAAACTCTCCAATGATTACAATGATGAACCCTCTAATAAAAAGTTATTATAAACTCTTCACAATAATATTAGATTTCTTAGTAACACAAAAACAAAACAATATTATCCCTCATCATGAAATAATATTTATAAATACTCTTCTGATAGGCATATTAAATATTTATTGGGATTAGCTTCAATTCAACCAGATTGTAACATCCCAGGTAAATAAGTAATATTACATTCTAAGGTTTTTCAATATTTCTGAATAAAATGTTAATATTACTTTAAAGGGGATGTTATGCTCGATGGCGTACCCAATATGCAACAACGAGTTTCTTTGAAATCTTACGTTGCACACTATAAATATAATAATATTATAATAGTTAACACCTATATGTTGTAATAGCGGGAATGAACAAAAATAACTACCAAATGATTACATATGTTTGATAAATATTTTTACATTTATCCAATAAATGTTAGAGGCTTAGAATCCAAATGAATCCAATTTTAAGAATAAATACTCTAATATGTTTAAAAGGTTGTTTTACCGCCTTTTGATGGCAATCCTTTTTTAAAAATAACTTTTGCCAATTTTATAAGCTCTATTTGTCTAAATAAACTTATTCTTTATGATTGGGACATTTAAATTTACTTTGGTTAAATTTTTGGTATGTTTCTGACGTTGTTCATTTTTTTAATGAATAGTGAAAAAATACTTCATTTTACATCAAAACTAATTTTTCATCTAATTTAAATATATGGTTAGATTATATTATTAATTGGTTTTAAAGTTTAATTAGAATATATTTTTACCATTTAATTCAATGGTGGTCATTAGAATTAATTTCACTCTAAAAATGGACATAAACAAGTGCCAAACTTTTCAAAGATATTGCTTTAGAAAAACCCACATTTTGTTTTAACAACAAGAAATATTTTTAAATTAATTATTTCAATTTTTGTGTTTGGAATTCGGTAAAATGGATTCCATATTTGTAATCATAAGGTCTAAATTATGTAATTAAGACTCTTTAGTTTTTTTGACATTATGAATAGTAACGATGGTAATTATCCTTAATTATCGTGATTAATTAGTAATCCCGTAGTTAAGGATAATAAACTAATATCATAATAATAACAAATGACCCCAAAATGTTTCCTAATGCTACTGTTTGTGTCGTGTCTTACCATGGTATTCCTTGTGCCAAACTTTGGGACCCCATGGAATCACTTTTGTGTGATAGTGGCACTTTATCATTTTATTTTTAAAGAAAGGAAAATATAACAAAAGTATGTATCACCTAAGTAAAACAATTTTAGTTTTGTATGTGTAAACGATCTATTATACTATAAATATTCATTTTAAATCTAAAACGATTTCCCACATCATATTATTTGTTTTATAGTTTTTAAACATTAAAAAAATTATATTATTTATGACATCATGATGATGCAGCGATTACCACATTAATGAATGATTTAAATAAAATGAAAATATAATGTAAAATATAATACATACATATGGTAAAAACATATTTTAGGAGTATATTTAGAACCCTTATCACCTTATCCTCCAAATATATCAATGTGGGTCCTTTAAAATCAGAAACTCTTTTTAAAATAAAGCAACATTTCTTGACATTCCATGAGTGCCCCTCCTCTCCTCTTACAAAAGGCCCCCACCTCTACCCCCTTACCCACACATCTCAATCCTTTTTCTAGTCCAAACCCTGACCATTTCATCTCTACACATCCCTCTCTTCATCATTGAATCCTCACCTTAGGCAGAAAGCTCTTCAAGAAACCCTTTTGGTTCAAACCAAAGAGAGTTACCTGATTTAAAGGTAATGTCTTCTATTATGTTGTTTTGTTTTATTTTGCTTCTCCAACCCCATAAACTCTTTTTATTACTTTATTTTGTAACAAAATATTATCTTCAATATAATAGGATTTTTTTATAAAAATTATTCGAGCTACACTTACACACACATCCGACTAATGGTAATAGAACATACTATTTCTGTGGATGGCGAATTACTACCTCACGAAACGATGATTGTTCAATATTCTTTTAAAACCTTTAAAGGTGGCCATTATGATGTAAATCTATTTTATATATGATATATATGGTATTTATGTTCTATACATTCTTCTGTATTTTATATTTAAAACATACCTTTATTCTTTGTATGTTATGAAAATGCGATAATTTCATATGAGGAAGTGCGGACTACCGCCCCCTCAAGTGATGTGACTCATTCATGCAATACCTGTAATGCATAAAGAATGAAATTAATGAAATTATGTGACCTATATAACATTTATATTATACTGGAATTATAATATATATCTCTCTCAATTATTTTTAATTCCATTAATATGACAATGAAATGAAAATAGTGTTCATGCGTACGTACGGCCTACCGTCTCGATGAACGGTGCATTTCATTTATTTTTATCTCCAAATGTTATGGAATAGTATAAAATGAATATGTACTGGATATATATGATATTTGAATCATTAATTCTATTCTGGAGATAATGTACTTATAACTACATGGACAATTCTTTTCAAACAAGTTCATTTTTGACTCATGTACCAAACATCGACAAAAACGTCTGATATGAACTCACATTATTAACCAACTATTATAACATTATATTATGTGATATTAACTGAATAATAATTTTTAGAGTTGGTACTTAAGAAGTCATAAATTGAACAATGTTTATTAATTAGTAATATAAAGAAACGAACAAGACATGTCAGACTTGAGGTAAGGGATCCAACCTCTCTCTTTCTTTTAATGTACTATCTTTTATGTAAGTTATTTTAAGATCCTCTTTCATATGCAGGGGGGATGTTCATATATATTACTCATGCTATAAAGGTTATGTTAATATGATGAGATACAATATTTTATCTCATCAATCCATTTTTGGATGTTTTATGTGGCGCCGTTAGGGTACTGAATTTTCATAAGGGGATTTTCATCTCACTTTTTATTCTCGTGAGATTCATGCTACATTGGCCTCTATTTACTTTTGTGTGGTGTATTTACTTCCCATTATTTTACTATTTGTGTAATACACTCTCATTTATGGGTATTTATAACTTCATCTTACAACCCTTCTTTCATGGGGTGTATGTTTTGAATGTTGCCCAAATCGGTAAGGGAACCTTTCACACTCCTCTTTTTAAAAGACTTATTTTGATATGTATTTTAATTTACCTCTTTTTATGTTGGGATATTTTCTTCTATATAATTATTAATGTAAATTTTATTTCCATGTGATGAGATACTATTTTCTCTCTCATCTAAAAATTTTATGAATTTTAAGGCGACGTTGTTTGGCTGCCGAATTTTACCAAAGGAACTTCTTAACCCAATTTCGATTTCTTTGGGTTCAACTTGTAGTTATTGAATATGTCATCCTATGAATATTTGTGAGTGACCTCTGGTTTTTTTACACTTAATATACACTTATATCGGCTGTATTTATATTTTTCACACATAATTATGAGATTGATTTATCCTTAATTAAATGATACGTTCTTTATAAGGGATTTCATCTCATTTTATATTTCTATTGAGACTTCATTGTTGTTATGCACCAATGCACTCTTATATGGTGTATATACTATCCATTGGAATATTATATCATGAACCCCTTTATTCTCATGATATTAAAAAGTTCTGATTAAATGTTATTCCTCAATTATTGTATTCAAGTGTCTCTCATTTTGTTAAAAACCCTTTAACTAAAATATCGTTTTAAATGTTTTAATGATTTATTCTTATAAATTTTTCACATTAATATCCATGTTTTCAAATTAGTTTTAAGGATTTATTTATATTCATATTAATGGTCTAAAATTTTAAAATCATTAAAGTGGTATGGGAGACTTTGATTCAAAAATCTCTTTATTAAATGTTTAAATGGTTTTGAAAATGGTTTTAGAATGGATTCATTATTTCAATATCTTAAAATGTTATATTTTTATTGAAATGTGGGAATGTTATCTTTCCTTTATGGTTAAGTTATGTGCTATGATTATGTTATGGTTCTTAGGCATTTTTTATATACACAGGTGGTTCTGTGATAAACTATGGGCGGGTGAGCCCGATATAGCTCTCCAATTCATTGGGTAACATGAAGGAGTTAAACACTATGGTTTCTCAAAAGAGATTTAGGTAATATACTATGATAAGTTTTCCAAACGTAACCATGAGGGTTACTCCCTACGTAAGAATGTTATGAATGCCTCAAGTTACCTTTATGCCTTATGATTTGTATTGAGTTATGTATAAATCCTATGATTTCATGAGGTATGTTAAATTGCTTATGTTTTATGGGTAAAGTATGATTTAATTTATTTTTATGTATACATGGACTGATGTTTTCTTTCTGTACTGTTATAACCCTTAATGATGTTTTTATGCTCATCCCAAGTTTTTGAAATGTTTTCACAGGACATAAAGTTGAATAGGGTCAAGGATGGGATCATGGAAATGTCAGGCTATCTAAAACAAGGAACTAGACATGACACTTTTGTTCAAGAGTTTTTATTTTGTGGAAAAAATGGCAACTAAGTAGATTTGTATACTTTTTAATCTTTGAGATGTAATAGCTATGTCCTAATTCTCTAAAACTCTAATCCTAAAAATATCCACAAAATGAATTATTCAATTTAATTCAAGATTAAGTAAGGTCTAAGGTCGGGTCCTTATAGTTGGTATCAAAGGTCGGTTTAGATAACTTTAGAGGTTAGAGTGTTGTTTAATAAAAAGTGACAAGTTTTTTATAACCACAATGGTTAGTATATTAGATGGAGTGATTGTTTTTTTGAAAGTTAGAATGAGTTTGAGATAACTTGGATAAGTATAACTTGGTATTTATCTTCCTCTTTATTATATGATGATTTTACTGATATACTCACACTGACCTTTTTGGTTTTAGTAAAGGGCTGGATCTAGCAGGAACCAAAGTAACAGTGGATTTGAAGAAAATTGTGATGGTTTTATGAAGGAACAACTGAATGATATGGGAGCTTCAATGAGAACTCTTGTGGTTATCCTCAACCAACTATCTGGAGTCATGATTGACCACCTGAATCATAGTGATATTTATAAGGCATTGTATATTCAAGAAACAAATCCCTATGGATGTTAAGGTAATAATCATAAAGGTATGCATGTTCAAAAACCTATTTGTCAAAGATGTGGAAAGAAACACATAGGAAAATGTTTCAAAGGGACAGAAAGATGCTATAGATGTGGAAATGAAGGTCATAAAGAAAGAACCTGCCATGGAAAAAGGAAACATCTAGTTGCCTCTAGGAAAGGGAAAAATTCTCCTTCTGAACGATCAATTGAATGTCTTAAATGTGGTGTGCATGTGCATTATGAAAACACATTTCCTAAAAAGAAGTTTCGGGAATGGGGTCATAAAGATCATACAAATATTCATTTATCAATACCTAATTCCATTCTGATTGAGGATGACGAAACTGACAATGACCAATTAAAGGTATGGATTATTTATTAACATATGTTTTCCTATTATTGGAATCATAGGATATGATTCATGATTTTGTTTTTAGGAAAGAATTATTTTAGAATAAGTTGAAAAGGAATGGTAAATGGATCATGAAGAATGTTGAATGAGTAATAAGTCAACATATAAGGGAATCAAGAGTTATGGTAGATTTTAGGATGGTGAAATTCTTAGATGTATTAAGTCTCTTTTGATGATGGGGTTACATTAGATGTCTTTTTATAGTATATGTAAACTTGATGTTTGATATAAAAAAAATTATTCAAGGAATAATGATCCTTTATTTTGTAGATATAGTTATAAAGAACCATTTGGGTTAATATGATCCTTGAATTTGAGGTATTTAGTGGTTAATACATTTTGGGTTGCAAAATGGAAGTTATTAGATAACCATTGTGGTTAAAATATGTTATGGTTATTTTTTGAAGATTTATCTCTTTTTGGGGGATATTTTAAGAATTATATAGTTTTGAAAAAAGGACAACACGCAGACCGTGTGACAACCCGTCGCGTCGGACCAAGATGTGGGAATCGAACCCACAACCAAAGTGCAACTGGAATTTATCACCTACCACTAGATTACGTGAAGTCCGTGGTTAGTTTGAATGATTATTTATAGTTAGGTTATTTTATGAATTAATAGAAAGTTGATTTTGAGTTATCAATGGAAATTATTAGCCTACTATGGAGGATATGTGATTAGGTTAATTACTCTTCAGTATGAGACTGTAAGAGTAACTGATGTTGTTTCAGAGAAAAATGTTAAGATTTATCTAAGAAGACTATGTAATTAAATCCTTCAGAGATTTGGGTTTTATTCTTAGTTTGGTTTACATTGAAGAATTTTATGGATAGATGTTTATTTAATGGTCTTTGTTGAACTTTGGGTTTTGTTTGACAAATTTTAGAGATTAGGAGTAGATTTTCTTTTTGTAAAAAAAATATCCTTTTTGGGTATTATATGATCTCGTACTAAACTTTTGGTTTGGTTTTGGTTGATTTATAAAGACAAGGGAAATATATAGATCTCTTTTGTGGATTAGGTGATTCTCAAGAAGTTGATTATAGTACTCTTAATGCGAACAAGTCTTCCTAAATACTCATCTTTTGGAGAAAATATGAGTTTGATTAAGGAATCTAGTAAAAGTTGAAAGTATATGTTACAAGTAAGTATGTTTCATTATGATTTAGTTAAGCTCAAAAATAAATTCCTCAATGAAAAGTATCTTAAAACAAAAATGTTTTCTGTTAACTTTTCCTATTGGGGAATCGAATACTGTTTAACCCATCACAAGTTTGCGATATTCTTGTGGTTAACTTTCTCCTAGACGTGTTTACAATCACTCTCAATCAGAACATGTCCCTTTTTTTCTCCTCCATATCCATATTTTCCTACATGGAATCCTAGTATTGGTTAACTCGGGTGACCTTTTTACTTCTCTCCCTTTCTTTTAAAGTGATAGTTTTACTGACTCTTGTTCCGATGTGGGACATTCAATGAAGTTTCCAAGCCCAATATTGAAATTGCGAGGATGAAATTCCCAAAAGTGGGAAGGATGTAACATCCCAGGTAAATAAATAATATTATATTCTAAGTTTTATCAATATTTTTTAATAAAATGTTAATATTACTTTAAAGGTGATTCTATGCTCGATGGCGTACTCAATACACAACAACGAGTTTCTTTTAAATCTTACGCTGCACACTAAAAGTATAATAATATTATAATAGTTAACGCCTAGTTGTTGTAATTGCAGGGATGAACATAAATAACTAAAAAATTATTACATATGTTTTTTAAATATATTTACATTTATCCAATAAATGTTAGAGGCTTAAAGTCCAAATGAATCCAATTTTAAGAATAAATACTCTAATATTTTTAAGAGATTGTTTTACCGCCTTTTGAGGGAAAACCTTTTTTAATCATACTTTTGACAATTTTATAATCTCTATTTTTCAAAATAAATGATTATTTAGGATTGTGATATTGAAATTTACTTTGGTTAAATTTTTTGTATGTTTCTGAAATTGTTCATTTTTTAATGAAGAGTGAAAAAATACCGCATTTTACATCAAAACTGCTTTTTCATCTAATTTAAATATATGGTTAGATTATATTTTTAATTGTTTTTATAGTGTAATTAGAATATATTTTTACCATTTAATTCAATGTTGGTCATTATAATTAATTTCACTTTGAAAATGGACATAAACAACTGCCAAACATTTCATAGATATTGCTTCAAAAAAACCCACTTTTTTGTTTTGACAATGGGAAATATTTTTTAATTAATTATTTCAATTTCTATGTTTGGAATTTGGTAAAATTTATTCCATATTTGGAATCAGAAGGTCGAAATTATATAATTAAGATTCTTTTGTTTTTGGACATTATGAATAGTAACGATGGTAATTATCTTTAATTATCATGATTAATTAGTAATCGGGTAGTTAAGGATAATAAAATAATATCATAATAATAACAAATTACCCCAAAATGTGTCCTAATGATACTTTTTGTGTAATAGGCAACCATTTTATGCCTTGTACCAAACTTTGGGACCCCATGGAATCACGTTTGTGTGATAGTGACACTTTATCATTTGATTTTTAAAGAAAGGAAAATATAGCAAAAGTATGTATCACCCAAGTAAAACAATTTTATTTTTTTCTATGTAAATGATCTCTTAGACTATAAATATTAATTAGAAATCTGAAAATATTTACTACATCATAGTATTTTTTTTATAATATTTAGACATTAAATAAACTAAATTATTTATGACATCATGGTGATGCAGCGATTACCTCATTAATAAACGATTTAAATAAAATGACAAGATAATGTAACATATTAGACTTACACTTGGAAAAAACCTATTGGATGAGTATATTTCGAACCCATATCACCTTATCCTATAAATATATCCATTTGGGACCATTAAAATCGGAAACTCTTTTTAAAATAAAGTAACATTTCTAGACTTTCCATTAGTGGCCCTCCTCTCCTCTTATAAAAGGCCCCCACCTCTACCTACTTAACTACACCTCTAAAGCCTTTGCCTCAGCCAAACCCTGACCATTGAATCTCTCCACACCCCTCTATTTGTCATTGAATCCTCACCTTAGGATGAAATCTCTTCAAGAAACCCTTTTGGTTCAAACCAAAGGGAGTTACCCGATTTAGAGATAATGTCTTCTCTTATGTTCTTTTGTTTTATTTTGCTTCTCCAACCCCCTAAAAACTTCTTATTCCTTTATTTTGTAACAAAAATAGTACCTTTAATATACTAGGATGTTTATATAAAAATTATTAGAGCTACACTTACACACACATCCATCTAATGGTTAAAAAATATACGGTTTCTATGGATGGCGAATTACTGCCTCACGAAACGATGATTGTTCAATATTCTTTTAACACCTTTAAAGTTGACCATTATGATGTCACTGTATTTTATATATGATATATATGGTATTTATTTGTTATATATGCTTCTGTATTTAATATTTAAAACATACCTTTATTCTTTGTATGTTGTGCAAATGCGATAATTTAATATGAGGAAGTGCGGACTACCGCCCCCTCAAGTGATGTGACTCGTTCATGCAATACATGGAATGTATAAAGAATGAAATTAATGAACTTATGAGACCTATATAACATTTATATTATACTGTAATTATAATATATATATCCTCAATTATTTTTAAATCCATTAATATGACAAAGAAATGAAAGTAGTGTTCATGCGTACGTACGGCCTACCGTCTCCATGAACGGTGCATTTCATTTCTTTTTGTCACCTAATGTTATGGAATAGTATAAAATGAATATTTAATGGATATATATGATATTTAAATCATTAATACTATTTTTTAGATGATTTTCTTATAACTACATGGATGATTCTTTTCAAACAAGTTCATTTTTGACTCATGTACCAAACATCAACAAAAACGTCTGATATGAACTCACATTATTACTCAATTATTATAACATTAAAATATTTGATATTCACTGAATAATAATTTTTAACAGAGTTCCTTAAGAAATTATAAATTTAACAAAGTTTATTATTCATGAATATAATGAAACGAACAAGACAAGTCGGACTTGAGGTAAGGGATCCAACCTCTCTGTTTCTTTTATAGTACACTCTTTTCTGTAACTTATTTTAAGGTCCTCTTTCATATGTTGGGGGATGTTATTATATAATCATCTAGATATAAATTTTATTTTAATATGATGAGGTACCCTATTTGATCTCATCAATCCATTTTTGGACGTTTTATGTGGCGCTGTTAGGCTGTCGAATTTTCATAAGTGGATTTTCATCTCACTTTTTATTCCAGTGAGATTCATGCTACATTGGCCACTATTTCCTTTTGTGTGGTGTATGTACTTCCCATTAGTTTACTATTTGTGTAATGCAATCTCATTTATGGGTATTTTCATCTTCATTTTATGACCCTTCATTCATGGGGTGTACGTTTCGAAAGTTTCCCAAATCCGCAAGGGAACCTTTCACACTCCTATTTTTAAAAGACTTATTTTGTTATGTCTTTTAATTTACCTCTTTTTATGTTGGGATATGTTCTTATATATAATTATTGATTTAAATTTTATTACCAAGTGACGATATACCATTTTCTCTCTCATTAACTAATTTTATTAATTTTAAGGTGACGCCGTTAGGCTGCCGAATTTTACCAAAGGAACTTCTTAACCCAATTTCGATTTCTTTGGGATCAACTTATAGTTATTAAATATGTCATCCTATGAATATGTTTGAATAACCTATGGTTTTTTTACACTTAATATCCACTTATATTGGGTGTATTTATATTTTTCACACATAATTATGAGATTGATTTATCATTAATTTAAGGATACCTTCTTTATAAGGGATTTCATCTCATTTTACCTTTCTATTGAAACTTTATTGTTGTTATGCACAAATTCACTCTTATATGGTGTATATACTGTCCTTTGGAATATTATATCACGAATCCCTTTATTTTCATGATATTATAAAGTTCTTATTAAATGTTATTCCTCAATTATTGTATTCAGGTGTCTCTCATTTTTTTAAAAACCCGTTAACTAAAATATCGTTTTAAATGTTTTAATGATTTATTCTTATAAATAGTTCTCATTAATATCCATGTTTTCAAATTGGGTTTAAGTATTTATTTATATGGATATTGATGGTTTAAAATGTTAAAATCTTCAATGTGGTATGGGACACTTGGATTCAAAAATTTCTTTATTAAATGTTTAAAGTATTTTGAAAATGGTTTTAGAATGGATTCATTATTTCAATATCTTAAAATGTTATATTATTTCTGAAATATGGGAATGTTATCTTTCCTTTATGCTTAAGTTATGTGCTATGATTATGTTATGGTTCTTGGGCATTGTTTATAAATATGGGTGGTTCCGTGATAAACTAAGGGCGGGTGAGCCAGATATATCTCTCCAATGCATTGGGTAACGTGAAGGAGTTAAACGCTAAGGTTTATCCAAAGAGATTTAGGGAATATAATATGATGGGTATTCCAAACGTAACCATGAGGGTTACTCCCTACGTAAGAATGTTATGAATGTCTCAAGTTACCTTTTTTCCTTATGATTTCTATTGAGGTATGCATAAATATTATGATTTCAGGAGGTTTGTTAAATTGATTATGTTTTATGGGTAAAGTATGATTTCATTGATTACTATGTATACATGGACTGATGTTTTATTTCTGTACTGTTATAACCCTTACTGAACTTTTTATGGTCATACCAAGTTTTTAAAATGTATTCACAGGACATAATGTTGAATATGATCAAGGATGGGATCAAGGAAATGTCAGGCTGTCTAAAACAAGGAACTAGACATGACACTTTTTTTCAAGAGTTTTTATTTTGTGGAAAAAATTGCAACTGAGTATATTTGTCTACTTTGTAATCTTTGAGATGTAATAGCTATGTCCTAATTCACAAAAACTCTATACCAGAAAAGATCCTCAATGTGAATTATTCAATTTAATTAAAGATTAAGTAAGTTTTAAGGTCGGGTGCTTATATAGATGAACTCCAAATTCTATTTTAAATCATTTTTAAAACATATATATTCAATAGTTACCCTGTTTTACAACAATACAGTGTATCTATATTACATCTAGTAGAATGAAAATTCCTTTTTTTTGTATAATGTATTTTGTTTTTCATCTAAATGGATTAATAATAGTTCTCTTTGTATAAATTTTTCCCTCAATATGACAAATTTAGTCTTATATATTGGGAAAAACCTCATATGATGGAATTTTTATGCCAAATTTGATTAAATTTATAACCATCAATCTAGTGAACTTTATATCCATTCATGATATATAAAAAGTAAATTTTTATTTTGTATACATTAGATTTTTTTATTCTATTGAATATTTGTTTTTATTTTAGTAAACATAAAAGGTTTTAATTCTATGGAAGAGATATTCTCCATTTAAAACAATTTAAACATCCCAAACAAAAACATCTTATAATCATTGAATTTATAAATTTTAGAAATGTTCTTTTATGTATGAGAGTTATAACATTAAAAAGAAATGGTACAAATTTTTGAGATTATCCTCTTGACTCATTATAAATGATACTAAAAACCACAGATATCAATAATATACAAAATATATGTACTTACATCATGTTTATAATAAGGTTTTCAAATGAGAAGGTATAATAAGTCATGTTAAATAATAGGATATCAAAAAAATGGAGTAATTTATAATATGCCTAGGAATATTTTCCGCCGATCATGGGTAAAAGAAATCACATATAATAATTTGTGAAGTTCTACTAAACATAACATGGGAAAATTCGTAGAGTGTATAATCAATTAGGCATTGCGATCCCATCATCTTCCATTTACCTACCCGTAAAAATAGGTTTACTAGAGAACCCTTTTATACAAGAATAAAATAAACCTTTTCAATATAATTTAACATCCTCCAATTTCATGAACAATATGTAAATCAAAATTATAGAATCTAATAATTAAACATGTTTATAAAACTAGATTATAAATTATATGGATGTTGTAATCAATAAAATAAAATTCACATAATTATTATCTGAAACTTTTATTATAAACCAAACACATGTCTACTTTAAAAATATATGACATGAAACATAATATTTATATATATTAATCCTGTAATTATATCATGTAAATATAATATTTATAATACAATACATTCCATATTTTAATTAATTTTTTATGAAATATCAAATAAAAGGAAACCAGAATATTTTAATTACATTAACTCGACCCTATATCATTTCTAGCCCAACTCTTATTGAATATGAGAGACTGAAATGGTTTCACTAACAAAAATATAACTACAAAATCACCCATATTTCATATGTATAAGTGTATTTCATAACATGGATTTCCATGAAAACATGGTATGTTGGAGAATTTGGGTTACATCTATTACTAATAGAGAAGATCATATATAGGAATAAAAACCAAGATAATTCATTAGTATTATTTAATATAATCTATAATAGTAGATAGATAATAATAAACATAATTGAAATTAATTGTTTAAAAACCCTAAATTATATAAATAATATTCTACACAAAATATTATGAACAAGAAAAGAGAATAGTAATATTAGAGGGAGAATACACCATTGTCTATCCATAAATGAACACCATTATGAAATTAGAATAAAACAAGAGAAATATTGATTTATGTTTGTTTTTTTGGGAATGAGATGAGATTGAGATCATGATAGTGTCTAATGAAGATAAAAAATGAAGTAGAATCTAAATGGAATGAAATTTATGGTGTAAAAGTATAAGGTTAAAAGCTAAAACTAACCATACGTTATGAAAACATTTCAATTACACCAGTTATCTAATACCAACACATCAGATACATAGTGGTGCTAAGAGTGGTGTTACAACCCTTCTTCTGCAACCATGTATCCAAATATAGTCTCCTATATACTCTGTACTATCTAAAACCTTTAGTACCTCCTCATATATTTTTATAATGTTCACCAAAATCCTCTAACTTAACTACAAAATATAATTTCATACATGTAGGAAATAGTCATTGGAATTTGTTATAATTAGAAACCTATAATAGTCCATGTTATTAAATAAAGTAAAATAAGAATAACTGCATTTCCACCGAATATTTAATATATGATTTCATTTAAATTAATTAGTAGGACCCTAAAAATGGTGTATAAATTCATAAAAAGAATATTTTGGGTTTTTTCAGGAAACATGTTACTCTTTTATGTATATATATAAAAAAAATTAGTTTTAGTAGTAAATAGTCTATGAATAGTAACAATTATTAGTTTGTAAATAAAGAGATTAATATTAACTATAATTAATAAATTACCTTACATGGAGGGTATATACATGAGTATAACTACTTTGAGTCTATCTTGACATCTTTGATTGAAGGATATAATAATGTTAGGGTGTAATACTGATTTTGGTAATGAGAATACGATATACCATGATTGGGAAATATTGATGCCCATCCTTTTTGGACAAGGTGAATAAAAAGGAAATTCAATCTTATAGCCCATACCATTTCTTGAAAACATACATTAGTGTGTGGAATAATTTCATATGGAAAATTCAATGAAAATATATCCATGTAGTATCCATGTTCATGTATAAATTACTAATAATTGAAATGATATTCTCAATATAGACAAGTATTTGACATTATCATATGTATAATTCTATCCATAATCTTAACATGATAAAAATAAATGTTATATTTATGGATGAAACAATTGATAAAATAATACAGAGATATGTTACACCATATATCAACCCATCATATTAACATCAATCCATATTAGGCTCACATAAATACATGATAATGTATTTATGAAACTTTGGTGAAAAACAACACTACTTAAATATTGTGGTAATGCAACAATCCAAGGGTCATTAATTTCAACCAAATTAAGGAACTAAATATGTAAAAGTTAACATTTAGTTCATATGAATAATAAATTGCATTTTATATTAAACATGGAATTTTTCATATTCAAATCCTAATTTTCTCATATCATCTAATGGAAATAGTGAGGCATGAATACCAATTAAGCTATAGTAATGGGAAAAATTATTTTTAACTATGTAAATTAGTTTTCTATGTTTAAAATTCACAATAAAATAATTAGATAGATTATAATTGATATTAAAATTATATTCATGTCTATGATATCAAAATATAAGGTTTTATACTCTTGAACATTATATTATAAAAATACTGAATTCTATCCAAAGTAGATAAGTGTGTTTTGAGAATAAATTTTAGAGAATGAGATATAACAAATGTTGATGCTTCAATATTAAAAATGAATTTTTTTTGGTCTTTTATTAAATATAGATTCATATTTAAGCCACTGAATGAACCAAAAAATTATACTTTATACATTTTAGAGTTTTTTTATGAAGAAAAGAATACTAATAAAATATATAATGTTTTATAAAAAAATTATTCCTTCAGACATAGTCTCCTCAACCACTATCTCATCCGTGTTTAAATCAGTTATCCAATAATATATATTATTTTTTGACTTATAATTTATTTATGTTAATGAGTAAATAAGTGATATCCTATGAAAAATAGGATAATAACCTCACAGGAGAATGTTTGGCTAAGGTATTGTTATAAATAAAGAGTTTTTAAAATTCCTTTTAAAAATATTATAATGTCCTAAGATATATTAATAAATGCATGAACCACATATTACCTTTATTTCAGGGCACCAATGTTTAATACAAAAGAACAGCTGTGTTGTTTTTTCAAAATAATGTTATGTACCAAATCATAACCTTTTTACAAAAAACCCTTAATGAATTTAAAAACCATGTAAAATTTTATAAAATTTATGAACCCAACCCTATATAAATTAATGTATGCTATTAATTTAAAACACATTAAAACATGTAATGTTAAAATAATATGGAATCCAAAAATATGAAAACAAATACTCTATTGTATTTACCCAAATTATTTTTCATATAATAAGTTATTTATGGAAAATAAAGTGTTTACTATATTCTATATTCTATATAAGAGGATGTAAATATGTATAAAACTACCAATATAATCTAAACATAAAAGATTTCTATTCATTTTGTATTCAAATATAATTAACATGAATGGAAACACTTTATTGAAAACCCATTCTTTACTATCTTATAAATTATGGTTTCTTAAAATACAAGATGAATGAAAACCATTACATCATATTATGTATAACCCTATTGATGATATTTAACGTTTTATTTGAAATTATTATTGAAAAAATCACTAATTTATAATTGAAATATAAATATTAAACATTATTATTAATTTGAAAAAATAAGTTATAGTTAGTTTAAAATATAACCCATGAACCATAGAGAGGGTTGAAACCCACTTCCATAACCATTAGTGAGATCAATGTACTTTACAAGAAAAAACTAAGATCACATAATTCATAAAATACAATATATAAATAATTAAATGGAAAGTATCAACTTATATATTCATGAAATAAAAAATTTTCAAAATATAACCACATGAATAACTCAAAGGTTTCCTATGGAAAAAAACCAAAAACCTCAATTTATATAACCCCAACTATCTATAATATTTACCAAAAATTAAGATATCCATAAAATAATTCTTTCCATAAATTTTTATCATCACAAATGTGTTGATCATAGTGTAATAAATATATCTTGTCTTCCAATACTGATGAAATAACAAATCCACTTTATATTGAACGAAATTCACATTGTCTTGGTGAACAGAAATCTAAATGACTAAACAAAAAGATGACAAATCAAAAGAGTAGTTTATAAAAGGCATGAAAAATATTTTAGAGGAGGTTAACTTTTGATGGTGGTGAGAAAATATCCATAGAATCCGTGGATTAAATTTTTTAGGAGGAGAGAATGAAGAAACCAAGAGGAACTCTCCTATAATTTGTTGGTTATCTTTATAAAATGATGACCAAATCAAAATAAAACATTGATAAAACAATTTATTATTAAATGATGATGGTTCCAACAATTTTTATAATATATACAATGTCTATTGGCACCCAATACAAAACCACATGGTACCTGATGGTCTACCTGGGGAATACCCTTTCCGCATCAACACACTGGGAACAAAGTTGCCTACCACTAGGTACTCGATTCGATACATAGTAAAGTACTCGATATCTAACTTTCTCTCGAATCTATCAGAACCCCTAAGAATCTTATTAAACCAAAAAAAATTGAATCATGTAAAATTTAATAATTATTTTTAAAATTCATAACCAAATCAAAAAATGAAAAAACAATACTTCTGATCTAAAAATTGAAAAATTTCCTTGTTTTTTATTATTCAAATCCCAAATTTTAATCTTTAATAAGACATTTATCAAAAAAATTAAGGAATGATTTAATATAGTTAAGGAAATGGTACATTTGATTTTTTATTATGATCCATTAATAAATTCATTTTTATTAATTGAAGCAACATGGGAGTTAATGAAATATCACTTTTCAATTAAATTTAATTTTTTTGATATCATACATTACAATCAACAATGTGTTTTAACAAACCCTGATATATTATTAATAATATTATTTAAACTTTATCATTATAATATAGCTATTAAATTTATTAGTAGGATTAATAAAAAAACACAATTTTTAAATGAAGTATAAAAGTTTTATATGAAGAAAATATATTTATAAATACATACGTAATTATTATTGAATACTTTCTATTCTTCAAAAATAATTTGTAAAGAAAACATTATTTGTATTATTTTGGTGCAAAATTATTAAAATTAATTTTTGAAATTTTTGAAAATTTATAACTTCATTTATGAAATCAAAATGTCAAAATTATATATGCTAAACTCTTTATAATTTTCTGAAAGGAATAATTTTTCATTGAATAATGAAAATTTCAATTTTATATTAAAAACTACCATTTAATTTATAGATTTAAAATAATTGAATGTTATTTAATTTTTTAAAAATTAAAATAAATTTAAATATTTTATGAGTATTCCTATTTATTTCACTATAATACAATTCATGTTTAATTTATAAATAAAAAAATTCTATACTTATGGATATATTCTCATTAAAAAATATCCTTTTCATCGTGTCAATGTTTTTAATTTTATGTAAAATTTATCCAATTAGGTGAATTAAATTAGAAAAAATGGCTTTGTTATTTTGAATCATAATAATTAATATTATATAATAATTTTGACTAATTTTTTTGTCAAAATAAACAGTAAAACATTATAAATTAATTACCTCAGTTATGTTTGAAATGAATTTAACAGGGGATACTAAACAATATAAGGTAAAATGAACTAGAACGTGTAAAAATCCCATTGGTTCGAAATATTATAATCTTATGACATATATGGTTTTATATGGAACTATTTATGGGCCTTGTGGCATGTTTTAAACATAGGTGTATTTTTTTAATCAATTCTAAGTGTAACCTCACACTTTTTTATAAAAGGGAACCCCTCTCTTCATCCCTTTACACATAAAAACATATTTCCATCTATAAAATACCCGAATAACTTACGAAATTCACTCCCTAAAACATATATATCTTATTTTCATTATGAAACCCTCTTAATAATGCTTTAGATATAATCCTAATGAAGTTCTCTAAAGAAGATGTAAAATCATTAAACTTATGTTTTTTAATTTATTGTTTTACATAAAAAATTATTCAACTATGATTATGCAATACCAAAATTATATAAAATATAATAATATGATATTATGATAACTTAATTACTAATATCAATCTCCACTTTATCAAATGTGAAATTAAATCATCCATTTTGTGTATGGTGGAATACCACCTCCTGAAATGATGTGTTTTGTTTTATGTAACCACCTATCATGGATAAAAAAAATTATGGATTTTATATAAAATTGTGATAGTTATTAAATAATTTATTGTTTGAATTATGATATCACATATACCTTCTTACACTACATTCCTTAGGAAATCAATGACGTTGTATATTTGTAAGAAAGACTGCCTCCTAGCGAAGCGATGTGATTTATTTTTCAATTATGTATTACATTGAAGGTGTTAATGATAAATTTCATAAAAATATATGATATACATGAAATAAAAATGAATTTTTGAAGTTGATATATTTTTTAATTTCATGTCATTCCTTCTAATGAGAAAATGGAATCAAATTTCATTCAAACATACGACCTACCATCTACATGAATAGTGAAATTTGTTTATTTTATCTAAAAATTATAGACTACTCTAAACACACATGTAATGAATATATATGATATTTATATCATGGTTAAATTTTTTGATATAAGAGAAGCATGATTAATATAAATACATTGAATGTACCAAATCAAAACATACCTGAAAAAAGTAGGTATTTACTGAAACATGATTTATACATGTAATTGTTGATAAATATGTAACAAAAGGTCATAATTAAATCATATATGGTATTATATATATACATTTTTATATAATATATGAATAATAAATGTAGATATATATTAAACAAAAGTTTCCAATATGTATGAAGGATGTTGAGTCTTAAGGTAAGTGATTTCAATATCACATTTATTTATATCAGACACATGCATTATACACCACTTAATTATTTTATGTGGTGTATATATCGAAAAAATATTTCATGATTATTGTAAATAAAATTATGGTTTATAAGTTTCCATTTATTTTTTTTCTTTCATGGGTCTTACAATTAAAAAGACTCAGAATTGGAAATGAACTTTTGTTACAATCACTATGTTTAACAGATTCATTATGATTATTCATCCAATAATGAAATCATAATAAATTCATTTTAATAATAACATGTATTTTCTTAAAATATGGAAATTTCATAAAAATACATATTTTCCTTTCCCTTATCCCTTTTTGTGTACTCTTGAGTCAAAAATTATATTTTTAATGAAAATTAACTTTATTTCTCTCCTCGGTAAAAAAATCTATTTAATTATAGGCACATGTATTCTAAAAATGGTTTATATAATTTTTTTAATGTTCTTATGTTATTTATTAAATACATTTCTACTCTTCTTTTACTTTTTAAAAAATGGTTTAAAATTAATATTCCCATTATTTTATGAATGAGGTAATTTTTAGCTTTTTAGTGAAGATGTGAATGGAATATTTGTTTTATATTGTATGACAAGAAAATTATTTTCCAGTATTATGATCAATCAATGTTTTAATGATTTCATAAAAAATTTTACACATTTTTTTCCATGAAAAGTATTTTCAAAATTTTTAGTGAAATTTTAGTTTTAAAAAATGTTATTTTTAATGTGAAAAAGGTTGTTTTTCTCAATAAATGTTATATAGGATAGTTGAGAGTCAATTTTAATCTATAATGAAATTATTTGATATAACTAATAATTTATTGGGTGTAAGATCCCGTCTTTTTAGATAATTTTAACTCTAAGTTCATTCAGTTTGAACATTTGTGGTTCAGTCTTGTTCAGAGATAAATAAACTTTATTGGAGAAAATTAACTAATGTTTGGGGATGTATTCTTGTTTGGATTGATAAAGTCCATGTATGAATGGGTATAGAGTTAAAAATTGGTTCATATTAAGTTGATAGGATTTAGAGAAAAAATGGGATGAAAATAAACTATAGAATATTTACACATAATGCAAGGGTACTACATGATGTATAATTGGTTGTGGGTTTAAATAATATAAATATGAGGTGATGGATTTTTTAGAAAAAAACTTTAGAAAATAATTACACAACATATAACTAAATTACACATCCTGTAAATTACTAATCTATAATTTTAAAGTGGTTATGTGGATGATTGTTTATGGAAACTATTGCATTTTTACTCGTCTCAACCTAGGGTGACCCTCCAAGCATTTTTAGAGTTCCAAAACCCCTTCCAATCATCTTTTTTATGTGACAAATACGGGGTAAGTCTTCAAGGGTTTATTTTCATCATTCTATTCCTTCTAATCCAACTCGTTATTTTAAAAACCCTCGGTGAACTTACATTATTGGTTTTCACCATGGAAAATTTTGATATCGGATCATCTAGGAAACCATCTCCATCATTCCTCACGGGCGTTGGTTATTGGAACAATTTATGGATCTTCGATTAAAGGTTGGTATCCTATTGTTCAAATCCCATAGTATTGATATTGATTTCATGCAAGAAAATTGTATAATATCTATATTGTTTTACCAATTAAATTTTTTACAATGGAGTTAATTAATTAGGGGAATAAATTAATTTCCGAATTGTAAAATTATGGTATTTTAGTATAATTTACTATGAAAATTGATTGGGTGATATATATTTTATGAATCATATAATTAATTGGTGAATTAATTATGAGATATTGGAATTGTGGGTTTGAATAATTAATGGGTGAATTAATTTTTGAATTATAATTCTGTGAAAGGACTAATTAATTATTGAATTAATTAATGGGTGACTAGTATATATGTAAAACTATGTAATTATAATATATTTTATTTGTAAATGGTGAATAATAACATGGAAATTATAACAGGGATCAAATAATGGTAACCTGGTAATTCAATTATGTGAATTCATGAAAGGTAAAACAGTTATTCGTTTGAGAAATAAAGAATTATATCATTTTCATTAAATTGTGTGAATTAATTTAGGGTAACAAGGTAACTAATTTATGAAAAAAAGGATTCTATCATGGTCATTCATATTTGTTAATAAATAAATGATAACATGATCATTTAATTGTGATATAAATAATAGTAACATGGTCATTCATTTGTGTGAATTAATAAATTGTAACATCATCATTATTTTGTTAACATTAGAAGGGTAATATTGACATTCAATCTTTTGAAATCCCTTGGGGATAGTTTAGACGCTGACACGAGATGTCACATGAATTGAGATATGGTTTTTAATGGGAATCCATGGATTATGTGGTTAAATAAAGATTAATTTACAATGTGATAAATGTATAATTATTCATTATAATTATTTCATTATACTAATGAATACAAAATTTTTTTCAGGATATTATTTTAGACACTATTGGTGGTGGTCTACTAAGTGGTACTCACACCCTATTGGGGACGAATGATTGGTACCCGAATAGAATTTATTGATGTAAGATAGGATAAGGGAAGATTCACTGTTTTAGATGGCTAGTTTGTGGATGGCGCTTATATGAGGGAACCTAATGGGGTTAGGGACCCTCATGGGAGTATTAGTGTCTTTTATAAAATATTTTATTTTATAATGTTGACACATACATTAACATGGAATGTATCTTCTTTAGTTGGATATTATATTTCTATTTTGATTACCATGAGATACTGTTGTTGATTATTGTTATGTACAATGATTATGTTATTGTTTATTTATTTCTGTTGGTGTATTACTATGATAAAATATTTTATAGTCTCCCTATTATCTACTTATTTGACCATAGTTGCTAGTTAGTAGACACTGGAATATTGGGAGGTGTTCCTGTGGTCAAGTTACCGATTGGCTCAGGGTATCAGTTTGTGGAACCCGTGTCAAGACGTCACATAGTGGTATTAAAAGAGTATTATTTTTTATCTTAAAATTTAGTGAATGAATGAAAAGATACTAGGAATAGTAATGTCATAGTAATGTGCTAATGTGTGGGTGTTTCAAGACCTTGTATGAGGGGAAACCCATGTACTTTGGGTGGGATTTTTGTTACTATTGTTTGTTGTTACAATTGAATATTATTTCACCTTGACTGAAACAATTGTTGTGTGATGTGGAAATAATTTATGATATTTTATAATAGTTTACTTGTGGCCCCAAATAGCATGATATTTGATTCTACATGAATCATTTTAGGCACTCAGGATTATTTTGTGCATGTATCATTTTAGGAAAGAATGGGAAAATGGGTTTTGGGTAAGTTGTGAAATTGAACTATTTTCTTGTCCTATAAAATTAAATTGAAAATGGAACCTAATATAAAATTAGTAATGATAAAATTACGCAATAATGTAAATAAATGGGTTTATAAATGAGAAACTTCAACTATGACAATGTGTTTACCCTTTAACCAAGACCTCTGTGTTGTATGGTGAAAGGCATTGATAAAACCTCAATTTTGACAATGTGGAATGATGTGGGGAAGATAGTTGTTGTGCACAACTATGTTTTTAGTATATGTAAATGTAGTAAAGATGTATAAGGAGTCCCAGGATTTTTGTTTTAATTATAAAGATATGCCTCCATGTCGATTCTTTTTGAGAAGATGATAGGGGGAGATGTCTGGTGATGCTCTACCAGTAGTGGAACCTGAGCCACTGATAGTTCCAAGTGAGGATGTATGGGAGAATTAATAAGATAACATTGATCACTTCATTAAATTCATTGGAAGAACCCCATGTAAGGCTGTGAAAATAAAGTTTAAATTGGTGATAGAATTCCAATTGCAGAACCCTTCAGCATTCACTAGGGAGGGTGGAACTGTAGGATCTATGTTCTGGGGTGAGTCCATTGAGATGATACAAATCCATTTGTGGAATCCTAAAAAAATAGGGTCATTTTTTAATTTATATCATATGATTATCAGTGAATTTCTGGTGGGACATTCATGAATGGACTGGATAGGATTATGTCATGCTATGGAAGGAGTTCTTTAAGAGGTTCACTGTAACTTCTATCTTGAAATGATAAGGTAGGAGGAAGCATCCGAGTTAATATTTATAACATAGGGGAACATGTCCATGATAGATTATGATTGAACTTTTATAGAACTGTAATGATTTTATCGAGTTTTGATAGGAGAGGTGACATATACGGTAAGACTCATTTAGGATGGACTTAATTATGATATTATGTTCTTGGTTTACCATTTTATATTAAATAAGTTTTCCTAGGTATTGAATCAAGATATAGTATCTAGGGGGAACCAGAAGGAGGCTTCAAGCATTATATAAATGGTAGGTACTGGATAATCAAGAGGTACGACATCCGAGATCACGAAGTGAAACAGTGAAAACCATAGTAATATCAATGAAAATAATAGTACACATATAGGAGGGTTGGTTTCAAAAAATACCTTATAGGAGTGATATAGTATCACTTTGGAAGGTCATACAATTATCGTATATATTTTCTCCGAACAACAGTAGAGTGTCAGTCTTGTAGAAATATGGGAAATCTGTAGATGATCTATAGGATGCATAGATAGACAGTGAGTGAGGGTGCAACTAGATAAGGCCAAATGGTGGGAAGGGGGCCTTCTACACCTTATCAGGTTAGCATTTGTTGATATAATATCCAAGGTAGTATTTTTTGAGGATTTCATTTATCTATGTAAGAGAATTTATATTAGCAATGTGGTGAAACTTAGGGGAGTCATAAAACATCACAGGAGAGAGGGTAAAGAGAACTATAAAAAGTACAACCTACACTCATGGATAGAAAAGATGGACCTTCAATAGTGAGAGGTATTATTCTTATCGCTTCTATATTATCTATTTCTTATTTAACACTAGTGTCTCTTATTCCTCTATTTCAATAAAAATTCTTAATGGTTTGATCCTAGTGGTGGATTTTATTAGCGGGGTAATGACTATAGAAAAAAAGTTTGGAGTATTGTCTACAGACATCTGTTTATACAAGGGATATATTCTCGAAATTTGGAAATATATTTTCCTATGGGATCTCTATAATATTGACATTTCAAACTTCAAATTAATAATAGGTATGGAGTGAATTTTTTCCAATAAATACAATATATATTATTACCATAGGAGACTAACTTCTATATCTCCTAAGGGTGACCATTTTCTTCCCCATGAAGAGTGGGATATCCAGGCCGGACGAGAAAGGACAATTACATTAGAATTGGGAAAGATCACAACCCTGTTTCATGTTTATTTCTGAATGATTTAAATGTACAAGATGATACCTTTCCACCAATAGTGGAAGAGTTTCATGAGGTTTTTTTAAGACTTATCATGACTTCCACACAAGATAGTTCTGAAATTAACTAATGATCTCTTTTTGGGGGCTTATTGAGTGTCTATTCCACCATAAAAACTGGAATTGAAAGAGCTTCAGGAGCTCAAGACTCAACTTTAAGAGTTGTAGGATAATGTTTTTTTTTCATCCGAGTATATCACTTAAGGGTTCTCTAGTGTTGGTTTAAAATAAATCTTAATAGAGTTTTTTCTTTTTTGTCAATTACTGTAAGATGAAAAATATAACTATAATGAATCGTTATCCTTTTTCTCGTACCAATGATATTTTACACCATTTTAGATGTGATTGTGTTTTATTAAAGACCGACTTGAGAACTGGGTATCATCAACTATGTTTTAATATTTCTTATATACTGAGGAATACATTCTGGTGTAGGTATAACCAATACAAATTCATCGTAATTTTATTTGTGTTTATAAATGCACTAGAAAAATTGATTGCATTAATGAAGAAAATCATCCATCAATATATGGATTAGTTTGTGGTGGTTTTTGTCAATGAAAACATGGTGTAATGAAAGACTCATGATCATCCTTCCCAATATCTTTACTTCTTCTTGAGTATACTGAGAGAGAATCAATTATATGCACTAATATCTAAGTGTAAATTCTTGATCGATCTAGTACACTTATTAGGACACATCCTCTCAGAGGAAGGTGTGTCAATAGACCCAAATAACTTTCAAGAAGTGTATTCTTGGACGCAACATATGAACATGTTGGATATCCATAGATTTCTGGGGATAATTGGATAATATCATAGATTCATCCACAAATTTTCCTGTTTTGAAGCACCACTTTCATGCCTTAACAAGAAGGGGGTAATGTTTTAATGGATGTACATTTTTGAGAATAAATTCTATGTGTTGAAGAATAACTTGACATCAACACCGAACATGATCCTACCTGAGCTAGGTGAGGGGTATATGGTGTATTGTGATGCCTCTGGAAACGAACTCAAAGATGTGTTTGTACAGGGAGATCGAGTTGAGGCATCTTTGTATTATTAGTTGAGGCCATATGAATAGAACTAAACTAAACATAATATTGAGATATTAATAGTGGTTTATGATATAAGGTGTTGGTGACATTATAAATTAGGATAAAATTTTATCATCTATGTAGACCATAATATATTAAAGTAAATATTTCAGTATATATATTTGAATCATCAATAGTGGAGATGGGTTGAATATATGCATTCATTTCATTTTGAGCTAGAATATACTCTTGTAAAAGTAAAATGTTTTTCTTATGATGGGAGTATGAAAATTAAAACTCAGATTGTTCATGATTCTAGTTCTGAGTGGAAGATGATAGATTTTTTCCAACTAGATGCATGTGGTTGTTCAGGTGAACCTGGAACAGATGAATTTGATGTCATTGTTAGTGGGGTATATGATTTTTAGATGGAACTAGGATAAGAAGTACGAGTATCTTGATGGTTTAAATTTGAGGGAAGAGCTTCAATTTGGTGTGCCACCTTTATATTGGAACATATATGAAGATGATATCACCTATATCAGGAATCGGGTTGATGTACCTATGAGCATGTTAGAGGAGCTCATGTAGGAGATTCAAGCCTGATAGTGGGTTTTACATCTAGGTGTGGCCAAAATGTATTGTGAACAAAAAAATAGGATTGGTGGAAGGGTATGAAAAAGGATATAGTATGGTTTTTTACATGATGATACACCTATCAGAAGGAAAAACTAGTGCATCAATGACCTAAAGTTATGTTGTAGTCATTTTACATTCTTGAATGGAAGTTGGATGATGTGATAATGAATATTATGGTATGTCTTCAAATGAAACGAAGGAAGATTGAAAAAATATGGGGTTTTGTGCATTTATTAAAAAAATTCCACAATTCATTCATACATAGGTGACTTTCATAGTGGAGCAGCCATATGATCTGTATTTATTGGAGATAGTCCATCTGCATGTGGTGATATAGATTATAATTTCACATCATGATTGATATTTCACTTAATTGTTCTATAAGATAATAAAAAACGATCTTAGTAAAAATATATTATTGAGTAAGACATTCCACCCATAGACAGAAGGGTGGTCGGAGCATACTATATTGATGGTTGTGGATATGATGCTTGCATGCATACTTAACTTCAGAGGCACTTGGGATAATCACTCGGGTTTAGTGTATTTTTACTAAATCATGAATGATCAATAATCATTAAAAAAGGAACCATACAACAATCTTAATGGTAGTCCTTGAAGATCACTGCTCTACTTGATGGTGGCTATAAAGTCAGAGTTTCTAAGACTATGGCTTGTATAAGAGATGTCAGAGCAGGTTCAACTAATTAGGAAACATATTTCTACGACTCAGAGTAGGCAGAATTCACATGTTGAGAAAATAGAGACATATCCTATATTTTGAAGAGGGTGATCATGTATTCTTTTTAGTGTCTCCTAGGTTTGGTCACCATATGATAATGATCCAGGGCATGCTGTTTCCTTGGTTTGTTAGACCGTTTTAGTAAGTGGGGAGAATCGGGCCGGTGCCAACTAATTGGATCTCCAATAGAAATATAGTGCGATTAACAATGTTTTCCATGTATCACAAAAATGACAGTATCATCATGACTATTAGCGTGTGATCAAGGTGGAGGATGTCGATCATAAGATAAATGTGTACTTTGAGGACCATTTGATACATATATATGATCACAGTGATAAATTATTGTGGGGAAATTCTATGAAGATATTTTATGTATTGTGTAAACATTTGATTATATCAGAGGAAAGAAGGGAAATGGGAATAATATATTCAAGAATAGTGGTTAGATCTTTCTGACTCCGAATCATAAAGATATTAGGAAGTGAATCTCAAGGAGAAGCTATTATAAGGTGCAAAGATTGTAAGATCACATCTTTTTCAAGGACTTTTCTCTTTCATTTATTTTCGTTTAAAACATAGATACCCAGTATTGTTCAATTATGGAGATAATTTTTTAGGGAAAATGACCTAATGTTTATGATTGTGTGCTTGTTTGGATTAGTGGAGATCGGGTATACGTGGATTATGTTTCAAAAATGGTATTGTGGTGATTTGAGGGACATTAAAGGGAATATGAGATGAAACAAAAATGTTGAACATAAATATCATGTAAGGGTATTACAATTCTTGAAATTTTTCATGGTTTTTAATAAAATATATCAATAGTGATTAATTTTTTAGTGAAACACATTAAAAATAAATATAAGATGTTGAACTAAATTACAGGTCGTCTAAATGCCAGGCTTGTAGCTTTATTGTGGTTGTGTGGAATTTATTTTTATGGAAACCACTATAAATTTTCTCCTATCATGATAGTGAAACTCTCCAAGAGATTTTAGATTTCCAAAACCCATTTAGATCATCTAATTTATTCAATCAATCCTCGTTATGTTTTCGTGGTTTGATTATCTTCTTTCTCTTCCTTCTATTCCAACACTTTATTATAAAACGCCTTGGAGAACTTGTGTTGTTGGTTTTGATCTTCGTGAACCTAGATCTAGAAACCTATTTTAAACCATATTCATATTTTCTAATGGGAATTGGACATTGGAAACATTGTAGGATCTTCGGTTAAAGGTTGGTATTACATTGGTCAAATCCCATAATCGTGATTTTGATTTTGTGCATGATTTTTTTTGAATTAATAGATTTATTTTGAAATTAAATTTTCCCTATTGAATTAATTAAATTGGTTACCTAATTAATTTTAGAATTTAGAAATTATGGGATTTAGGTTTAATTTAATATTGAAATTGATTAGGTGACAATGATGTTATGAATCAGATAACAAATTTTTTAATTTATTATCAAATGTTGTAATTGTGTGTTTGAATAATTAATTGGTGAATTAATTATTAAATGATGATTTTATAAATGGATTAATTATTTATTGAATTAATTAATGGGTGTTTGATATATGTTCAATATTGTGTTATTATGATATATGTGATTATTAAATGGTGAATGTTTACATAGAAATTCTGAGAAGGGTCAAATAAAGGTAACATGATAACTAAGACATGTGAATTAATGAATGAAAACGTGGTCATTAATTTGAGAAATAAACATTGGAAACACAATCATTCAATTTTGGGAATTAATGAATAGTAACATGTTCATTCATTTTCGTAACAATGTATGGTAGCATGGTCATTCAAATGTGTGAATTAATGAATGGTAACATGGTCATTAATTTTGGAAATAAATAATGGTAACCTGGTTATTCAATTGTGTGAATGAATGAATGGTAACATGGTCATTGTTCTGTAAATAAAAGAATTTTAACATGGACATTCAAACATGTGACATCTCTTGGGGATAGTTCAGACTCTGATATAGACCGAAGTAGAAACTGAGATATTGGTGTCTACAAGAACCCGTAGTTTATGTGGTTAAATAAATAATAATTGATAATTTTATAACTATTTAAATATGTATTGTAATTATATATTTATAAAATTTCATACAATATCTTTGACTGGATATTATATTAGATGCCCTTGGTGGTATCTCACTGAGTGGTAATCGTACCCAATTCGGGTTACCTGAGAGGTACCTAAATAGACTATATTGTTGCAGGATAAGATTATGGAAAATTCCCTTTGTTAGATGGATAGTTTGAGGATGGAGCGTTGTTGAGGGAACCAGATGAGGTTCATAACCCTCTTGGGAGTTTATTGGGTCTTTTTTTCTATTTTTATTTTAGACACATGACACATACATTGTCCTGGAATGTATTTTATATAGTCAGAAATTGTATTTCCTTTTTTTATTACCATGAGATATTGTTATTGTAAATTGTAACATATATTTTTTACACTATTGTTTATTTATTTATTTGTATGTATTAATCTGATAAAAGATATTATAGTATACCCATGTTCCACTTACTGGAACCTCAGTACCAGTCAACTGCCTCTAGTGTACTTAGAGGTGCACTTGAGGTCTTGAGAGAGACTAGTATAGGGCACTGGTGTGTGGAACTTATGTCGGGATGTTACACTGGGTAAATGAGCCTATGATAATATCATTATTATTTCCCTTCATTTTTAATTATTATGATTTACATATGTATAAAAAACATGTTCTTTTTCCAGGGGTAATGCTATGATGTATTTATGAGATTATTATGAACCCATTTCCTTTCTATGGAATTTTCTATGATGAAATGATTATGAGACCCATTTTATTTCATTTGGTTATGATATGAGGAATATTTTATAATATCTTCGTACATAAATGTATGGATTATGTGATGTGTGAGACCTATATATATTTCCAATTTAATTGTTAGATATTTATATCTCGTGAGATAAGAGGATAGGAATATGGGTGAACCCATTTTAGAAAGGGATATTTTCTACTTTGATAGTATTGGGAGTAATCCTTGACTACTTTCATCATTTGGGTAGTGAACCCATTAGACTATAATAGTAAAGAAAATGATCATTCACTATTAATTAAATGATTTTATATGCTAATATATACTCTACAAATTGTTTTCTTATGCCAATGCTATGTTCTCATGGATCATGTTCATTGATTGTATTATTATTATTAATCTCTTATGAACTTCCATGATTTGTTCCATGAATCATGATTATGATATATGATATGTTAGATAATGTTTTTAAATTTTATTCTTTTATTATCATACCCCTATTCCCATGTTATGTATATATCTCTTTTTTACACTTACTGATTATTTGATCTCACCTTTTATTATGTTTTATTTCCCCAGGTTATGAAAAAGGTATTATGTGTGATATGTTTAAGAAGGGTTTTAGTTATGAAGAGCTTAGTGGGTGTTGACATAGTTCACCTATGAAAATTTATTTATGTATCTATATTTCCAATGTTATATTACTTATATAATTATAACATATATCATTATGTTATGTAATGAATATTCATTTATTAATATTTAATATTTGTTTATGAAATTTTCTGGTCATTATAGTTGGTACTGAAGGAAGGTATAAGTAATCCTTTTGAAACTAGGATAAGAAAAAAAATTAGAACCATATGTATATGTCCATGTATAAGAAATTATCATGGAATTTTGTTGAAAGATTGATATAAAGGATTCTAAAACATTTCATCCCTATATAGAGACAATAAGTGATGTGGTGCTAGTATAATTATACATAAGGGTAATATCTCAAATAATATAATATGGGTGTAGAATCAATCAACACCTTTTAAAGGATAATGGGCCTTAAAAACACCTAGACTCACACTCCTAGGGGATTTTTTTGGAAATCCACAAACTCATTATGAACCATCTTGAGGGATTTGAATGTATCATTACCATGAATCTCACTGGTTAAACCCAATTTATCAAAGATTGAAAATAAGGTGTCCTAATTTTGATATCATATAAAAGATTTTTTTTCATGCTTTATCACTCTTGTTAAACATGAAAAAAAAGTTATGAGAAAAAAAAATTGGTTTTAATATGGGGTTGAGTATAGAACAATGATGTTGGGGTGGTGAAATGTATTCTCAAATATGGAAGTATATTTTTAGTTCTTAGTTATATAAATTTTCTCACATCATGGATATTATATAGTAAGGTGAACTCTTATCCCCAATTATTGGATGCTGAATTAGATGTAAAAAACATAATGGTATAATGATCACATTATAAGTATATGATTGTTATCTCGTTTAATGTTATAGTAATGTGATTCATTCAAATTGTGTTATTCTCCCCCTAGTTAAATTTGATGGTATAATTGGAATGGATTGAATTTCTATAAATAAATACCACATAAATTTCCATGGATTAAAAGTCAAATTTGATATTCTGAACTAACTGATGATTGTCTACCAGTGAAATAATAAATATGAACATCCCATGGAATTTAATCCCATTTTATGGGTCATTCCTCCCATTGGGAATCACCTATTATTTTTTTAACAAAATATGGATTGATGTGACTCTGAATTGATTATAGGGATATGAATAATATCATAATCTTTAAAAATATACTATACCTTGTATTTCTTACTAGTTTTATAAATTGAACAAAGATCAATAACTTTCGATGATTGACCGTAATTTTGTATATCATCAATTGGGGGTAAAGAAGAAGAATATACATAAGAAAACATTCCATATAAGGTATGTAAACTTTTATTATATAGTGTTTACTTTCATTCCTACTAATTCCTATATTATATTAATCGATTTAATGAATAGTGTCTTAATAGATTTCCCTAATTAGACTTTGATACTCTTGATAAAATATATTTTCAATTTTCAAAGTGTTAGGATGAGTAGAAAAAAATTGAAAATTGTATTAAATACCCTAAAAAATGAGAAACATTATGTGAAATTATAATGTGTGTATTCTTGATATAAAAGTATTTATTTTTTATTCATATAATCTCAAGAGATAGTATATTATGGGATCGAAAATGATAGAGGCTGTTAAACATTTTCCCAATCCAACCTCTTTCACTGAGATCAGCACTTTTCTTGGTCTATCAGGATATTATCAATAGTTTGTGGTGAGTTTCACATGACATTCTAATACAATCACCCAGCTAACTCATAAGGCATATATATTCCTTTATATATTTTAATATAATGAAAACATTAATGAACTAATGAAAAGGACTATCAGTGTACCTATGCATACATTATAAAAAAGTGAATAAGGGTTTGTAATCTATAATGATGCATCAAATAAGGGACTAAGATGTGTTCTCATGAGTAATATCAAGGCTTTAACTTATTTTTTGTTTAAAATGAAATTAAATGAGATCAATTACCCATCAAATGATTTGGAGTTAAATGTGGAAATTGTTTAATTAATGTTATAAATATATTAAATTTATGGATAAAAGTGTGACATATACCAATCAAAAAATTATAATTTATATGTTCACATATAAGGTGTTGAATATGGGACATAAAATATGGTTAGTGTTGATTAACAGTATGTCTGCCCAATACATTACCACATGTGCAAGGAAAACAAGGGGTCTGATTCTTAGATTCAAAAGGATCATACTAGATTATATATGATGAATACCAAATAAGATGTAATATTTATGCATTTAAAAAAGATGAGTAATTTAATATTTAAGTAAGTGATGAAAACTTATCTTTCTAACATAAGTGTTCAACTCTATATCCATGTGAGGAAAAAAATAGGTAGGATTGAATGATATAGAGCTGAAAAATAGGGTTATAAATTTTCTTAAATCCAAAAATGATAATAATTCAATGATATGTATTAGAAACACGTATTTGTTTCATCCATAACATATTTTAATAAAGTTTTGGTAGAGGAAGATCATAATTTTTAATTATCTATTCATTCAAGAAGTACACATATGTGTAGAGATATGAAAAGATATTTTTGGTGGGATGGCCTGAAGAGATTTATTTTAGTGTTTATCTATCGATGCTTGGTATATCATAATGTTAAGGCTAATATAAATAACTCTAAGGTGAGCTTACATTAACTAAACACACTATAATTGAAATGGGAACACATCACCATGATGTTTTTTATTAGACTCCCATAACATCTAAAAGGAATAATGCTACATGGGTTGTAGTCAATCACCATACAAATTCAGCAGAATTTATCATTATCATAGAAAATTTCTCTCTATATTAGATTTAAAATTTTTTCATTAAGTACGTGGTATAGTTAAATGGAGTACCCCGTTCAATTACATTGTATCAGGATTTAGGTCCCCCGTGATATTTTTTAAAAGTGTCTTGTAAGATCATGATATTGTGTTGAGTTTTTTCATTGAAAGTTGTCCAAAAAATATTTTTAATATAAGATAATCATTATAACAATATAGTATATGAAGAGATAATTTTATATTGATTGTAATTTTGGTTAGGACCAACACCTACCTATATCTTTGTTTTCTTTTAACATTAACTTTCACTCGAGCATTCATATGGAGATTTATGAATCTCTCAATAAAAAAAAGTGTATAACTCCAAAATTGATGTGATATATATTGATAGAAAATGATATTATGAAAAAATATATATGAATTAATGGTTTATAAGTTTATATCTATTTATAAACAAATAAGGGTGGAATAATTTTTCTATAAAAGTTTTGATGATAAACGTTGACACGACCTTGTAGTTGAAGTTGGTGAGAAATTGTTCCTGTGAATATTTAAATGGAATAAGGCAATTGTATTTATAAAGAAGGAAAAAAATATATAAATATTATTATTTTTTATGAAATATTTTATTTAAATAATTTTAATTCTTCAATATCTTTAATTTCACACAACAGTGAGGTATACTGAAAAAAATACAACAATAATGTTAGTATTTTAAATTGTAGTTAACACATAGCTGTTGTATTTATGGGAATAAAAAAACTATATAATGTGATTAAAAATATTTGTTAAATGTTTTTACATTTATCCAATAAATTTTAGAGGCTGATAATGATAATAAATCCAATTCCAAGCATTAAATAGTCTAATATTTTTTAAAAGGTTATTTTACCTCCTTTTGATGGAATCCCCTTTTTAAATCATGTGTATAATATTTTATAAGTTATATATGACATAATAAACCTCTAATCTATATATGAGACAAAAATATTTACTTTTGTTTACATTTTGGTTTTTTCTGATAAAATCTATATTATATAAATATTGAAAAGTATTGAAAAACTGCATTTTGTCTAATTTATTTATATAATTATATTTTACTTTTAATTGGTTTTAAAGTGTAATTTGATTATTTTTTATCATCTTATCCAATTTCTTTTCAATTTATGTACATTCACATTTAAATTTTACATAAAAACATTTCAATATTCTGATAGTTTTTACTTCTTAAAAACCCGTTTTTTGATTTTGACAATGAGAATTAATTTTCAATTAATTAATGAAACGTATGAGTTTTGAATTTGGAAAAATTCATTCCATATTTTTAATAATAATGTACAAATTATACAAGTATTTACCTTTTGTTTTTAGAAATAATGAATATCAAATTCAATAATTATTTTTATTTACCATAGTTAACTGGTAAATTAGGTAAATATGGGTAAAAACAATATTATAATAATATAAAACTACCCTAAAACATGTTTTAGTATTATTTTATGTGTCATTGGGAAAAAAAATACTTAGGTAGAGATTTTAATATTTTGGAGCCACTTGGGTGTGATAATGACATGTTATAATAATTAATTTAATGTAAAGAGAAATATAACATAAACATGTATATTTTTAATAAAACAATTTTAATATTGGGTTATATGACTGATATCTTTCAACATAAATGATCATTATAATTTTTTTTTTAAATCATTGTATTTTATTTATAATTTTTATATATTAAATAAATAAATTTATTTATGACACAACGATCATGCATTGATTACCTTACTAATGAAATATTCATATAAATGATATTATAAATATAAAATTTAAGTTAATTTTAGAATTTAATTCCATGTGGTAATTTTATAGATTATTATGTCAATTTATATTTTAGTAAATTTAATAATTTTAAATGAATCATGTATTTATGAAATTATCAAAAATAAATTTTTAAATAGTGTTAAAATCGAAAAAATGAGTTTTCTAAACAATAATTTTTTATTAAAATATATAATAGTCATAAAAATCTAATATTAGTCAAAATGACTTAGATAATGTAAAAAATTTCATTAATGATCCACTTGAGGTTGTCTTGTAATTGTATAGTATCTATATTAACTATATAACGTAAAAATACAAGAAGACATGGTAAGAGTTAATTTATTTAACTATGATTTGAAACTAAAAGATAAGGTTAAATTTGTGATCTAAACTTAAATATAAGCTATTGTTTGAGCGAATTTCTACCGATAATCATCCCGTATTATAAATATATCACATGGATCTATTTTAATTTAAAAATTAATTTATATTAATATAATTGTGTTTGTATTTTTAAAGGTGCCCCTTCCATCTCTTATAAAAGGGAACCTCTCTTTCCCTTTAAATCACACCTAAAAACCAATTTTTATCAAACAAAACCTGGAAATTTATTCTCAAAACAACATTAAGAGAATCATATAGGCCACAATTTTGGCATAAATCCATCCTAAGGTGACATTTTGTGCTAATAAAAAGGAGATACTCAAAAAAGGAAATTATTTTATCACCACATTCAAAATTCATTTCATATTCTACTTCTACTTCTTATGTTTTTAGATAATAAAGTAATAAATCCCATATCTGATATAGGATTAAACTTTATTACAATTATGGTAAAACCTTATACCCCCATTTATCCATCCTAAAAATAACAATATAATCACACGTGTGCACGTAGGGCTTACCGTCTAAACGCCGTTGTGTAATTTGTTATTCAATAATAATTTATTTTTATGGGTATAATAATGATTATAATGGTTGTAAATAATTAATATAACATGATAATTATTCTATGTAATTCTTATACAATCCAATTCCATATCATTAAACTATTAAGTGAATGATATCATCAGTTGTGCGTATGTACTGCCTATCATCTCCACGATACAATGTGATTCATTATAAAAGATCTTCATTAAAAATGATTATATACATGAATGGAATGAATAAATATAATTTATATTATAATAATATCTTTCTTTAATTTATATAAATATAACCTAAGATGTAGAACATGAACTTATCTGAGAAAACATGCATAAGAACATGGAGCAGTTAGTATCTGAATAACAAGTGACAAAGAAATGTCATTAATAAACGGATAATAAATTAATCATATGTGATATCATAAAAATGATTATGATTATTTAATAAGTCAATAAAAGTATTTAAATCATTATACAAGATTTTTAGATACATATTAATGATATTAGACCAAAGGTAAGGGATAATTTTGAAATATCATTATTATACGAGAATGTTTATACATAACTATTTAGTAAGGTATATTTGTCATCCAATTCCATGTTCCCAAAATATGTAACACTATTTCAATTATTCTACAATTTTTTAAATTATATTTTACTTACTTGTAATTTTTTTACCATATAGTGTGAATGTAATATTTTGTCGTTATTCGATATGAGGTATTTTTTTTTGACATTTCCGGAAAAAGTATGAGGATAATGTTTTTTAACTTATATGGATTTAATGGATTCTTACACATACATGGAACATTATTTCCAGGAATATACATTTATATTATTTTATGTGTATTTTAAATTAAGTTATTTACTTGTAAAATTGGGTTGCATTTTGAGAAAAGAAAACATTTTCGTAGAAAAAATGATATTTTTCTCAAGAAGTAATATCAAGTATTTTTTGAAATTTTTTTCCATATAAGATAACATAGGGATTTTTTATATCCCTATTATTACTTTTATTTTATTGTGTGAGTGATCAAATTATTTCTATGAAATCCATTTAGTTTATATTGATTATGATGGAATGCTGTTTAAGAAACCCTATTTTTGTTCCTTGGGTGATGATATGATAATTGGTATATGTTTCTGTAGAATATATAAGAATCTATTCATTATGATATGTGTGAGACCAATAAATAACTCCAATGTATTGGGTAAATATTCATATCTCATGAGATAAACATGACTGGAATGATTAGTAAATCTGGTTAAGTAATACAATGTTGGAATGACAAGAAAACCCGATTCAATGACGAACATTATCTACTTTGATGGTATTGGAAACTATCCTTGAATAATATGAAATTATTTTATATGATTATGTTTATGCCAAAAAACTTCATGTCTTCTGTTTTGAATTTTGGGATTATGACCATTAATTTTTATGAAATTTTATCCCATTAAATGCTATCATGTTCGTTCATATGCAGGAGAAGACTTCCAAATGTTATGTTATTAAGTGTTATGATTTTGATATGATTTATATTTACCTTTTTACCCTTATAGAGTATTTTATATCACCCTTTCATATGTTTCATTTCCCTAGTTCCTGAAGAAGGGCATTGAGTAAAATATGTCAAAAAAAAGTATAGTAATGAAGAAATAAGAAGTAGACAATGTAGATGTTTTATGAAGTACTTGTTTATGTTTCCTAGTTTCTAAAGACACTATACTTATACATTCTTTTTGTATCCTTATTATATGTTATAAGGAATATAATTCAATTTTCAAGTAATATCAACGTATGTAAATTATATGTCATTATAGTTGGCATTAGAGGAATGGTATAGTTAAGATTTGGAAACTCAGATGAGAAACTATAGTAAGAACCCTATGGATATTTCTAAGGATAAGGTAAAATATTAGTGTTTTATAAATGACCATGTATAACCTAGGATAAAACATAATTTGATCTAAATAGAAATATTATTCTTGATTATACGGTTTCTCCGTTAGGATCAGTGTTTCTCACAGTATGCTTCTTGGTTTTAGTCAATTGCTGGAACCTGAAGGAACCACGTTAATGGTGAATGTGACTGGAAATGTAATCCTAAGAAACCAAATGTTTTGAGATATTGAATGAGAAATCTTGTAGATATGATCACACAACCTTCTCATGCTATGAATCATGTAGGAGTTCCAAAATATAAAATAAAAGAGCAACATTCTATTGATTCCCTCATGAGGTAGAGTCAAGATTCTTTTAGTGGGTATTTTGATCCATTAGTGGATGAACTTGGGATCCATTCAACTAAAAAATATTATTAGTTCTAAAATATTCTGATCATGATAAATTCATCTTAGCAGTCTATAATTTTTAAGGTGAAGTGGTTCAATGGTGGAATCATATCAAGAATATAAGGCAATGAAATTAATTTGATCCCATAGAATGTGATGAGTTCAAGAATTTATTTTACAATATGTACTTTCCTTGTATTCTTCAAACAAATATGGATAAAGGGGTTCTTGAACATAAGAAAAAATACGATGAATCCATCGACACCTATGAAGCCAATTTTACAAGACTCTCTAAGTAGGATTTTGGAATTATTATCCAACATGAGAGTAAAATTTATAGATTCTTTTGTGGCTTAAAACCAAGTCTCAGAAAGGAAGTGTCCATAAGATACTTTAGTAGCTCTTAGGAAATCATTTGATGTGACCTCAGGGTTAATATGGAGATTGGAGTAACCCATCAGTTCTATGGACTATATTAGAAGTGAAAAATGTAATTCGAAAGAAAGTCTAAAGACCACACTGAAAAGAAGATGAGTTTTACCTTATGATCAATATGTGGAAACAAAAGAGAGGAACCTTTATTAAATGGGATAATAAATGATTTATATGTGGAAAAGAAGGTCTTCATGCATTTGAATGTCGAAATGATGCGAAAAATGTCTAATGATGCGAATAGAGAAAAGGCTAAATAGAATTAACCTCATACACTTCAATGATACAAGTTCAATGAAATAGAACATTATTCCAATCAATTCCCTAATCCAAGGGTTATTGATGATGATTGACGCTGACAAACTCTTAAGACCAATCACAATATAATGTCACATACAATCACTATTAGTGATGTGGAGTAGAATAATGAAGTGGTGAAAGGTATACTTACCATCCAATCTAAAGTGGAAAATGTTTTATTTTATTCTCAATCCAACAACACATTGATTTCTAAAAAACTATCTACGAGTATTGTCATATTACCTCAGCAATTAGATGTTGAGTTTTCTGTTACAACTCAAAATAGCACAACAGTCACATGAAAAGTTTATATTTATTCTCCTATAGAATTTTGTGGGAATTTGATTCCTAAAAATATTATGATCTTTCCTATAGTGGATAGTGTTGTGATTCTTATAATGGATTGGCTTTCTCAATATAGAGTGCATATCAATTTCTAGAGAAGGGAAGTTGTATTTCACAATATAGATCAATCAATGACCATCTATCGATACAACAATTAATATAACCTTACATTATAATTTTCTTCCATATTATGGGTCTTAAGTCATATAAATGAATTCCCTTTATCTAAAATAGTTTAAGAGAAACTCATGATTAGAAATACACCAATTTTACGAATGTTTGTGGATGTATTTGTAAAGCAATTCTGGGAACTTCTATGAAATCACGATGTCGAGTTTTCAATAGAAATCATATCTTTTTCTATTCCTATTTCAAACACATCTTATATAATGCACCCAATTGAGTTATAGGAATTGAGGAAGCAGCTCTATGAGAATTTTGATAAGGGACTTATACTCTTTTGTGAGTCACCTTTGGGAGAACATGTTCTATTTTTTATGAATAATGATAGATGAATGTGACTCTGCAATTATTATCAAGAACATAAAAAGATCACTATAATGACCAAATTTACTCTTTCCCTAATGAAAGAATTATTCGACCAACTATGTGGATCTCAATATTTTTCCAAGATTGTTTTTCGTTCCAAATAACATCAATTAAGGGTCAAGAAGGAGGATATATTAAAGACAAAATTATGTATACTATATGAATACTATAAATTTATAGTGATTCCTTTTGGTCTTACTAATTCACCTACTATCGTCATGGTTATAATGAATATAGACTTTAGAGACAATCTTGATCAGTTTTTAGTAGCCTTTATAGAAGATATTATGGTCTAATGGAAGAGCAAGAAATAACATTAAGGACACATGAGAATTGTAATAAATTCCCTGATAAAGGGGAATATTTATGGAAAAATTACGAAGCGTGAATTTTGGCTTCAGAATGTTTCATTTTTGGGTGACATAATCTCAAGATAAAAGATATATTTAAATCCATAAAAACAGAAGTTGTTGAAAGTTGGATGGTAACAAAAAAGGAAACTGGGATTCAATTTTTTGTTCATTTGGATGGATTTTATCGATGTTCTGTGAATGATTTTTTTGGATTATCTAATCCACTCACCATTTTTACTCAGAAAGGATATACGTTTGAATGGACAATAGAATGTGAAATGAATTTCAAGGAGATAAAAAGAAAGTTAGCATGTGCACCTAGGCTAATACTACCTTTTAGTAGAGAACGGTTTTCGATCTATATTGATGCTTCCAAGAAGGTGTTGGGATGTGTTCTCATGAAAAATAATATAGTGATATCTTATGCCGAACGATAGCTAAAAATCCCTGAGAAAATTTACCCAACTAATTATTTGGGGTTATTTTTGGTAATTTGGTCATTGAAGATATAGAGGCATTATATTTATGGTGAAAGGTGTGATATTTATACAGACCATAAAAGCATAAAGTATATTTTCACACAAAATCAGTTGAATATGCACCAAAGAAAATGGTTGGAGTTGACTAAAGATTATGACTGCTCAATATATTACCACCATGGGAAAGAGAACACGGTGGAAGATGTTTTAAGTCGACAAGACCATGTTATCCTATCAATGATGATGAAATAAAACAGACAATAATTATGGATTTGAAAAGGAGAGATATTAAAATTTTAAGGAAAGGGAAAAAAATATTATATTTCTCAAATGAATGTTCATCCATGTATACAATTGAATATTATACAGGCATAGAAGACATATATAGAGCTACGAAAGAAGGTGAGAAAAGTTCCTGAATTCAACATTTATTGTGATGAAATAATATGTTTCCGGAATTGGGTTTCTGTTCCTCCCATAAGATAATTATAAATGGAACTATTGGATGAGGCTCACAGTTCTTCATTCACTATTCACCATGGAAGAAAAAAGATTTATGGGGACCCGAAAGGGAATTTCTGGTGGGATTAAATGAAAAGAGATGTTTTCAAATTTGACTCTAGATGCATGGTTTTTCAGAAAGTTAAGGCTGAGAGAAATAATTATAAGGGGATGTTCAAACCATTACCCATATCGGAATGGAAATAGGAGAACATCACTATTTACTTTTTCATCAAACTTCCCAAAACATCTATATAGAATAATGATATCTGGGTTATAGTTTATCACCTTATGAAGTCAGCACACTTCCTTGATATTAGAGTGGATTCATCCCTTGATCATATTTCTGGGATATTTGTAAAGGAAGAAATATAATTTCATGAGATACCACTTTACATTATATCTGATCTAGAACCGAGGTTTACCTCGATGTTCCGGTGAAGTCTTCGGCATGTTCTAGATATAGAGATAAGTTGCAGAACAAATTATCATCCTCAGAAAAATGGTTAATATGTGAGAATAATTTAAACTCTTGAAGACATATTGAGATCTTTCCCTATTCATTTAAAAGATGGTTGGGATCAACAACTACCTTTATTGGGAATTTTATATAACAATAGTTTTCACCCCAGTATTCAGATGGCTTTTTATGAAGTACTCTATAGAAAAAAGTACATAATTCCAACTTGATGGGATGCAGTTAAGGAAAGATGGCTATTAGAACATGATCTTTTTGATTAAATTTAAGAAAAGGTCAGATCTATTCAACAACATATAAGATTATCTCAGAGCCGAAAAAATGTTATGCTGATAATAAGGAAAAGACATAGAGTTTGATGTTGGTGATAAGGTATTTCAATTAATAACTCCATATAGTAGAGTAATGATATTTTGAAATAAGGGAAACATGAGACCTAGATATATTAGTCCTTTTGAAATTTTGGATCGTGTTGGGAAGGTAGCTTAATAATTGTCTCTTCCACCAGATCTTTCTCATATTCATGATGTGTTCCATGTATCTCTCCTATGAAAGTAAATACCTAATAATTCACATGTAATAAATTTAAAGGTCCTAATGCTAGAGAAATATATTTCTTATGAAGAAAACCTGATAGATATTCTAGATCGTAGGAAAAATTTTATACGAAATATGACCACTCACCCTGTTAATGATTTATAGAAGAACCAAAAATTTGAAGAAGGTACGTGGGAACTTGAGGATATGATGAGGGAGGGGTATACCAATTTTATTTTTTCCGAGTGATAAATTTTGAGGATGAAGTTCAATATAAGGGTGGTAGAATATAACACATATATGATTCTAGGAAATATTTTCCTTAAATAATTTTATTTATACAGTAGTTTTCGTTTCATAAAACATTAAGTTATGCCAAAAAATATAGAAAAATAATATTATTATTTTAAATGGTATTTATATCCTAGCTGTTGTACTAGATGGAAATAATAGAACAATCTATAATATTATTAAACATTTTTGCTACTTGTCTTTACATTTATCCAACATATTTGAGAAGCTTAAAATGAGATTAAATCCTATCTTAATTATTAAATACTCAAATATTTTTTTGATAGATAGTTTTACATAATATTGATTGAGAACCTATTTTGAATAATGTTTTGAAAATATTTTAAGTTTTATTTAACATAATGATAATATTATTTAGAATAAGGACATCAAATTTTACGTTGGCTAAAATTTTGGTATTTAACTGATAAAACTTATATTTTTATGAATAGTGAAAATACTGTAATACTGCATTTTCGCTTAATTTATTTATGTAGTCATATTTTCCTTTTAATAAGATTAATAGTGTAATTGGATTATGTTTTTATAATTTAATCTAGTGTTGGTCATTGGAAGTAGTTTCACATTTAAATTGTACATAATCACATGTCAATATTTTGATATTTTTTACTTCTAAAAAACCCACTATAAGATTTTTACAATAGGAATTGATTTTAAATTAATTAATGAAACTTATATATTTTGAATTCGGAAAAATGGATTCCATATTTGTAATAATATGGTCCAAATTAAATAAATAGGAATCTTTTATTTTTGGACATTATGAATTGTAACATCAACAATTATTGTTATTTACCAGGATTAAAGGCTAAATTTGGTTAATAAGGGTAAAAATAATATTATAATAAGATAATACTTCCCTAACTAATGTCTTAAAATTATTAGATGAATCATGGTTGACCCAAAAAATCTTTATGCTGAACCTTTGACATTTTGGAGCCACTTGGGTGTGATAATGAAATGTTATAATAACTAATAAAACATAAAGATAAATACAATATAAAAATGTATCTTTTTTTACTTAAACAATTATAATATAGGGTTATATAAAAGAAAAAATTGACTATAAAGAGTAATTAAAAAGAAAAAATGATTTTCTAAATCATGGTATTTTATTTATAATTTTTATACATTAAAAAGATAAATTTATTTATGACAAAATGATGAAGCAATGATTGCTTTATTAATGAATGAACTAAATAAAAGATATTTTAAATATTAAATTAAATTTAATTTGAAAATTTTGATGCAATCCATGAAATTTATGGATGATTATAAATTTTTTTCTTTTGTTAATGTAGTTATTTTGAGTTATTCAATTTTTTAAGAATTTAACAAAAAAATGTTAAATGGTTTCAAAATTGACATAAATGATTTTAAAAAAATACAATTTTATTAAATGATATAATAGTTATAAAAATATATGATTCATTAAAATAACTTATATAATGTTCCAAATTTCATTTAATATCTACATGAGTCTCTTTTTTTATTTTATTGTAACTATATTAACCATATAGTGTAAAAATACATGATGACATGAAAAGAGTAAATTTATTTATGTAAGGGTTAAATCCATAAGATAATGTTACCTTTGTGCCATACACTTTTCTAAAAACCTATTGGTGGAGAGGATTTCCACCCATCATCATCTAATTAGAGAAAAATATCACTTTGGAGTAATTTAAATTTAAAAATTAATTTTTATTAATTTAATAATTTTGGTATATCCAATGGTTCCCCTTCCCTATATTATAAAAAGGAAACCTCTCTTTCTCTTTTAATCACACATCTAAAGAAATTTTTCCCAAAATCCCCTGGCCATTTCCTCTTCCAACATCCCTCAATTAAACATAGAGACCAAAATTTGGGCCGAAACCCATCCTCTGGATACCTTTTGTGAATATCAAAAGGAAACACTCGAAAAAATGTTAATTGTTTTATCACCTATTTCAGAATTATTTTGTTCTTATACTTCAAATTATTATATATTTTCCATTATTAAGTAATAAATACAGTATATTCTACATTCTGATATGTTATTATAAATATGGTACAACCTTATACCACCCTTTAATCCTTCATATGAAGAACAATATCTTCATGCGTGTATACTTACGGCTTACCGTCTCCACGCCGTGGTGTAATTTTAAATTAAACAACACTTTATTTGGATTTCTATAATGATGAGTATAATGGATGTAAATAATGAATATAACCTGATAATTATTCTTGTATAATTAATATACCATCCAATTGCATACCATTTAACCATTATGTGAATGAAATGGTTGCTCATGTGTATGCATGACTTACCGTCTCCACGATGTGATGTAATTCATTCTATATGATATTTATCAATCCATGAATATATATATGAATGGAATTAATAAATATTACATATATTATAAAAATATAATTCTATAAATTATATAACTATAACCAATGAAGTGGAACAATAACTTATCCTAAAAAACTTCTATAAGGTCATAAAGTAGTTAGTATCCGAATAATGAGTGATAATGAAATTTTATTAACAAACAGATGATAGTATAATCATATATGATATCATAAGAATTATTATGACTCTAGAATATGTCAATAAAATTATTTAAATCATTATAGATTAGGTTTGGATATATAATAAAGATATCATAACAAAGCTAAGGGATAATTTTAAAATCTGTTTATCATATGAGATAGTTTATACACAATTCCTTAGTGGGATATATTTTTCACCCAACCCCATGTTCCATGAATATTTAATAATATTTATATTATTATACAATTGTTTAATGTTAATTTTAATGAATGATGAATTTTTACTAAATGGTATGAATGGAATATTTTTTCGTTATTCGACACGAGGTACTTTTTTCACTATTCTCGGAAAGGTATGAGGATATTTTTTTAAACTTATACTGAATGAATGTATTCTTATTCTATTATTAATCTTTATTTCCATGTAGCTTACTTTACAATATTTCATGTTTATTTTCAAATAATTTATTTTCTTTTAAAATTGTGTGGCATTTTGAGAAAAAAAAAACTTTTTGAAGAAGAAAGGATATTTTAATCTAAAATTAATTTCACATATTTTACCAAAATTATTTTCCATCGAAATGACATAAGGTTATGTTTATATTCATATTATTATGTTGATTTGATTATGTGTATTATGAAATTATTTTTATAAAATTCGTTTATTTTATAGGAAATATTATGGAACGAGGTTTAAGAAACCCATTGTTTTCTCCTTGGGTTATGCTATGATGAATGGTTTATGTTTTTATAGAAAATATAATAATTAAATCATTATGAGATGGGTGAGACCTATATATACCTCCAATGCATTGGTTAAATATTTATATCTCATGAGATAGAAATAAATAGAATGAAAAGTAAATCTGGTTCAGTAATATATGATCAGAATGACAAGTAAACTTGGTTCCGTAATGGACATTGTCCACAATTATGGTCTTGACAATGAGACTTCACTAATATGAAATTATTTCTTATTCTTATGTTTATTCCAAAAAACATCAAGTCTTATGTTTTAACTTTTTCGATTATGTCTGTTAATTCCTTGGAAGTTTTATCCCATGACATGAAATCATGATCCTTCATATGCAGGATAATACATCCAAATTTTATGTTCTAATGTATTATAATTATTATAGGATTTATATTTCCCTTGTTTACACATACTGAGAATTTTAGATAACCCTTTCATATGATTATTTTCCCCAGGTCATGAATAATTGTGTTATGTAAGATATGTGAAAGAGGAGTATAGTTATGAATAAATAAGTAAGAGACAATGTTGAAGTTTTATAAACAAGTTGTTTATGTTTCCCAGTTTTTAAAGACACTATACCTATATGAAACTGTCACTGATTTATTATTTGTTGTAATGAATATAATTTAATTTCGAATTATTATATGTGTATGTAATGTATGATTCATTATATAATCCAAATATATATCATTCATTTTAAATTCATGATCATATTAAGAAGATTTCTTATAAATTGGCCCTTCCAATGCACCTCTCCCATCTTCATGATATGTTACAAGCTTTTCCCTAAACGAAGTACATACCTAATCCAAAACATTTACAGAAGCAAGAGGTCAAACCTACAAATCATGATATTTATTATGTATAAAACTTAGTAGATATTTTGGATTGTATAAATAAAATGTTGAGAAACAATACCGCTCACCTGGATAGAGTTTTGTAGTGAGACCATAGGTTGGAGGAAGCTACATGGGTACTTGAGGATATAATTTGGTAGTCGTATCCTCAATTATGTTTTTTATAATGTGATGAAATTTTGATATAAGAACAAATATTAAGGGGGATATATTGAAAAACCAGTAATTTTATGAAAATTTTTATAAAAAAAATTAATTTCGTTGATATATTATGCAACACGCAACACAATGTTTTCAAGAACTATAAAATACTATTTTTTTTATTTTTATTTAAACATCACTGTTATAACCTTTCAATTAATGTTGGTGGTACAGATACTAAAAAATAATTTATTTTAATTAATAATTAATGTATTAGATAATGAAAATATATTTATCAATAATTACATTATTTTTATTAGATTCTTCATATTCTTTGAAAATATCTATTTCTCAATAAATGATTTGTTTTTATTTTTGTGAACAAATAATAAAATTTCTTTTTGAAACTTTTAAAAAATAAATTACAAAAATTACCTATATTTTTGTAATCATCATGTTAATATTTTTTTGGTTGAAGGGGTTTATAATTTTTTTGAAAATATTAATTTTTATATATATAATGAAAAATACTAATCATTATAAAAAAACAAAATTTTCATTTAAATAATTTAACATGGTCCATATTATTTAATTTTTTGAAGTAATATCTGTTTAATTATGATATTATTGTAAACATTTACATTATTTTAACAATATTAATGTTTACCTTTTATACAAAAACTGTTTATACTTATTATTTTTTTGTACGAAAAAACATGTTTTTATTGTTTTTATGTGTTAAATTTTAAAATTTAGATTTCCACGTCTATGAATAGAATTTTTTAAAATTTAATAAATTTATGAATTGAATTTTGAAAAATAGATTCTATATTTATATTAATCATAATTAACATTATTTAAAAAGTTCATCTTAATTATTGGTCAAAATGAATAGTAAAAATAACATAAATTAATTACCATTGTTAAGTATAAAACGGGGTTACTAAAGGCTAAACTAAAATTATAATGTGTAAAATAACCAAAAAACATAAACACTTTTCATTTTATGGGAATATTTTGACATATAACCTATAATTATTGAGAATGTTCTATTTTGGATCATTTTCGCGTGTTTGAAAACAGGGTAAATATTTTTCTTTTAAAAAATTCCATGTATGTCTACTCTCCTACTTATAAAAGGGATCCATTTTCCTCTTCTCTTCACACATCAAAAAATCATTAATTTACACAGAACCCTTACAAATAAATTCATTACATACCTAAAAATGTCTTATATTCCTTATTTTGATTAGGAAATATTCCTACGGTTTATTTATGTATAAACATAAAGAGGTTCTCAGAAGAAGAGGTAAAATTATTAAGCTTGTGATTTTGTTTTATTTCTTCTTATAAATCCATAAAATATTCTTCTGATATAATGAAATAATAACACCATTTTATTCCATATATTGTGATTTTATTATTTTGTTGGAATAATCTATATCCATTTCATCTTCTATCAAATAGAAAATAAAACCATCAATCATATATACGATGGACTACCGCCTCTCAAACCGATGTATTTCATTTTCAATAACAACCTCTAACTGATAGATATATGTATATATTTATCATATTTATATGATATTCATGAAATAATTATACTTCTGAAATTATTAAATTTAATGTATCTTCTTACATTCATTTTTACTGTAATATGATAATATCGCTAAAGTGTATAATGGAATTCCACCTCACAATGCGATGCGAATCGTTTTTAAATTATTCTCTACAAGGAATTAATTAAGGATAAATTTAGAGAAAAAATGTGATATATATGAAATAATAATTTCACTTTAATGTAGATATATTATTTACCTTCCACTTATATATTAAATCAAAAAATGGAAACGAAGTCCATGTGTATGTAAGGCATACCGTCTGCTGGAACAATGTCATTCATTTTCAATCCCTAATAATTATTTATTACTATAAACACATATTAAATGAATATATATGATATTTTTATTATTTTTTAAATTATTAATATTATGGAACCATGATCAATGTAAATAGACTGAATATACTAAATAAAAAGATGCATGAAGAACCAAGAACTTATTTCAAAATACACGGTTTTATCAATGAATTTTTAAATAATTATTATTAAAATCATAAGTAAATCATATATGATATAATATATATTATTATTTTTATATAATATATCTTTAATAAACCTATATTTATTATACCTGAGGTTATACTATGTACGAATGAAGTCGACTATTATGGTAAGGTTTGTTCATCTCATTTTTATTTCCACTTGGAACATACCTTATACACAAGTTGTTTATTTAGTGTGGTTTATATAACTCTCATTAGTTTATTTTATGATTATTATCATGAAAATCTTGGGATAAAAATATCCACATATTATTATTTATTTCCCTGTTTTTAAGATTCAAAAGATACCAATGTGTTATGTATTATTTGTTACAATCTCATTGCTTATTAGAAACGTTTATGATTATGCATCCAATGATGAGAACTTCTGATATAAATATAAATTTTAAAAATTAATTTTATTATCCATTTTTCATTTCATTAAAATAAATATTTCCCTTTAATTTTCATCTATTTTTGTATTCAAGAGTTTAAAGGAATGTTTTTAATATAAGACAACTTTATTTCGATCATTAGTGGAAAATCCTTTTTCTTTGATGTCCATGCTTTAAAAAATGTTATCAAGAATGTTTTAATGTTATAAATTTTTTCGTTAAATTAATTTTTAATCATGATTTAATTTTCTACAAATTTTTATAAAAATTAATCTTGTTATCATTTTTTGAATGATGAGATTATTTAATTTTTACCAAAAACATGGAAGAAAAAATAGTTTAAATATGTAAAACATTAATTATATTTTCGAAAATCACATCCAATAAATGATTAAAATATAAATTTATATGTTTCATATATTATGTTAAAATAAAAATTATTTTCAAAATATCTTATGAACTTTAGTTTTTCAAAAAGGTAATTTAAAAAGAGAAATTGAATTTTTCATTATTAAATATTCCATGTTGCCATTCAAAATAATTTTCTATCTTAGATTAAATAATGTTTTATTACTTAGGATTTTATAGTGAGATGTTCCATGGATAACATCCTTATTGTTTCTCTGGATAGTTTATAATTATGATGAATAGATGTTTATGAAAACTAATAATTTTCTATCTTCTATTCTATTATGAATGAATGTGATGATTACAAATCCCATTTACTTTATATGGAATATACTATGATGAAATTTTTATGAAACCCATTTCCTTCCAATTGGTTATGATATAATTATTTTTTATGATCATGTGACATAATAATTGATGGATTATGTAACTAGTGGGACTAAATTATCTCTCTAAACTATTTTCTAAACAAGGATATTTAAAGAGATAAACATGACTAAAATAGGAAGTGAATCTAGTCTTGTAAGGGACTATATATACTATGATATCTGTGGTAGTAAAAATTTTATACTATGATGGCATGTGAAGTGAACCCATTCCATTATTATATATTTTTTCAATTAGCATTGTCTTATAAGGAAATTATTTTCTATGTTTATGTGTGTGCCACATATCTATGTTTAATGAAAATATTATGCTCTCATGACTTTTTTTATTCAATTTAATTATTGTTAATGCCTTATGAAATACCAAGATTTATTCTATGACTCATGTTTGGGATATATGATATAAATGATATGGTTTTTATAGTTTACCCTCTTGTGATCATACCCTTATGTAACATTATGTTGATATCTCCCTTGTTTACCCTTACTGAGAATCTGAGACCAGACTTTATTTTTTTTCTATAGGTTTTGAAGAATGTTATTATGTATGATTTGTTTAATAAGGGTTATAGTTGTGAATACCTTAGTGGGAGATTATTTAGTTAACCTATGAATGAATTTTTTAATCATTCATGTTATTAAAGGAATATAAACTATATGATTATTGCATAGATTGTTATGTTATCTAATGAATATTCATATATAAATATGTCATCTATAAGTATAAAAAGTGTAGAGTTTTATATTAACCAATTAATTATAAAAGTTATTTGGATTTTTTTAAATCCCTCTCTATTTTAGATCTAGTAGTTGAATGATATTCATTGAAATTCATGAAATATAAAGAAAATATTTATGAAAGTGAAAACCCAGTATATGTGGAGTGTCCTGCCTCATTTACTAGAAACTAAAAATTGTTAAATGGTTATCCTATTAATAATATTATATGAGTTTTTGATAAAATAATAATAACATGAATTTATTTAAAAAATGAGTGTTAATATCTTGTATTCATATCATAAATACAAACCAAAACAAGAAATGATACCTTGGGTGATAAAAGCTGGATAATTCCTATATTAGAACCTCATTATTATTTAGATTAATGTTAGGTTTAATTGATGGTGAAAAATCTTAATAAAATTATGGTTATAGGAAATTAATGGGTCTTCTAAAATAATTATATTCAAAATTGAAATATATTTTAAAATAAAGTTATTTTTTTCATTAAATGAAGAAAATTTCATAGATTATGAAAGTACTTATTCATTAGTAATAAGACATGTGCTTATATACATTCTAGAATCATTTTATTATCATCTATATTTTATTTTATTTCAAAATTATTATTATAGTTCCTTCTTAAATGGATATTTCTAAGGAGATGTTTTGAAAAACATTTTTTTTGAAAATACATAATTTTTAGATCATATATTTAAACATACAAAGGAAAATTATGGACAAAAAACAAACATTGAAATCATTGTATATTCATTTATTAAGATTCCTTATTAAAAATATTTTGACTAAAGGAATGAAAAATCCAAAATGATTCAATGGAAAAATAATTTTAAGGTAGTATAGTTATCTTGATTGATGTTTATGAAATTAATTTTAAATCAATATATAAATTACAATCATAATGTTTTTTAAAACTTATGTAAATTTAAATATATACGATAAAAATATGTGAATATAAATTATTTTTTAGTTTTTAAATATATGTGAAATAAAAAATATTATTTTTATCTCAATATAAATTTATTAGTTATTTACATAAAATATATGGTTTTGATTATGTAATAAGTACTAGTACTTTAGTTATTATTTCTTGCAAAATTGATCATAATGAATGTATGAAACTATTTAATAAAAAATATTATAGGAGTATGATTGGAATAATACTATAAATAGATTATAATTGACCATAAATCATTTTATTTTTATGTATTTTTTCTATATTTCCAATAAATATGATAGAATCCTATTTAATTATAGTAAAATAGATTTTAATTTTTATAAGAACTTTAACATATGTATTTTTCAATCAATAAAAATCCAAATTTATATATAAAATTTATTTAGATATATATTTCACAGAATTTAATATGAATAGAAAATTTTAATTAGTAATATTCCACTTATTAGGCGAGTCTTATGTTTTATGGTTTAACAAGAAGAAAAATTTAGAAAAACAATCCACTACTAAAGAAGAATATATAGCAGTTGAATTCTGTTGTCGTAAAATTTTTCAGATGCTACACAAACTCATAAAAATTGAAATTTTCTTCAATTAAACTCTTAATATGTGCAAAAGAACATGTTTCATTTATTCTTATAACAATCTTACACAATGCTCATAATCTAAACAGATTGAATGAAGTAAGAACTCACTTTAATATCTTATGTAAAATTGAGATATTTTTTTCAATTTTTTTAGCAGATAGAATTATATTAGTGATATATTTACTTAAACAATATAATATAAATTAATAAACTATATAAAACATAAGATGGGAATGATTAATTATATTTAATAATATTCAATATTATTATATCATACTATATAATGAAAATATCTATGTTAATAGATAAGCACACTTGTTATATAGTAATATTATATTTTTTGTAGAAATTATATCTTGATAGAAGAAAACAATTATAAAGAATTTATACCTCAAACCTATCATTCATGATCTTTCTTTTTAGATTCACAATATTACTATAGAATTTGAAATTAAAAATGAATATTTATGAGTAACTTTTTGGATGAATTTATAATAACAGACATTCATTACACATATATATATATATATGTCAAAATAAATATTTTCAAAAGATGATTAATTCATTTTTCGTATAACATGAAATAAAATTTTTGTGGAATTATATTTTAAACATTCTATTTATCATACCATAAAGTTGAAATATTGCATATAATTGATTTGATGGGAACATAATATTTTTTGGAGTGAAAAAATCCATTTCTCCAACTATTTAAGTTGGAATAAGATATGAAAATCCACCAAATTTTTACATCAACATTCATAATTAATTTTATTTTCTTATATAAGAAGTAAATGACCCTCTATTTCTATTAGAATTGAATTTTTATGAAACCTTTCAACATTCACTCTGGATCCTTTTATTCATACTTACATTGTTTACTGAATTTTATATTTCTCATGATCCATGTGATGGATCCATCTGTCAAAATTCATACTCTATTGAATTGATAGAATATGAAAATAAGAGAAATATTGTCTCCATAATGATCTGTTAGGGAAGAGTAATTGATACAAATTGGTAAATAAAACATGAATCACTTAAAAAAATATATCCCTACATTTTAGAACATAGAATCAATTTTTTACCATGTAAGTAAGTCTCTCAATTTAATTTTTCATTCTACTTGACTATTATATTACTTTATCTTATGAATATTTTAGTTTTGTAAATAGGTTTCAGTATTCAAAAGAGTCTCATTAGATCAACATAACCATAAATCAATTTGTGGATTCTATAACAATTATAGTAAAAAAGAGAGATTTTTTTAGTTTCCCATAAGCTTCCATAATAGTTCAAACTTTTATAATGGAGGAATTTACAATTAGTTTGTTTTTATCTATTTTCAATCCACAATAGATATAAAATTTTGGTATATAAAAAATCATTATATTCAAATGGATTAAAAAATTCCTCATTTTATATAAGGGAGATGTTGATATGATAATAGTTCATGATATGTATCTTTTTTATTTCTTATTCGGTATAAGGTGATTTAACATTTTGAAGTTCATTACATATTTTATTGATCATATATGTTTTAGTGTAATTAATGTTACAAAGATTATATATTTTTGTATTCTAAATATATATTGTTTAAAAGTCTAATTGGTGTAGGGAATATTGATCTAAAAATCAATTAAGGGTGAAATATAGTCCACCGAATGATGAAAAAATCAAAAAATTAAAATTAAATATAATGAATTGAAATAAAGGATTTTATATCATTATAAAGAAGGTATAGCTCTAGTTAAATCATGTGTTAATTATAAATAGTCACTGAATTATTAAGTTTACCAATAGAAGCTAACATAACTCTTTCAGATTAAGAGAAATCATGGTAATTAGATTGAACGAAATAAATCCAAAAATTATAGTTGATGAGAAAAAATAATTCAATGATAAGAATGAGAAAATCATTGAGAATATAAATCTTTTCAATAGAATCTATAATATGGAAATAGTTTTAAAAATTAAGTGTTAATGATGAGAAAATATATTAAAGAATAGGTTGTTGATATTGTAATGGGAAAAATGTTTCAAAATAAAAATAAATCTATGTAATGTGTTAAAACATATAAAATAAATCTTATAAGAACATTATATAGTATAATAGAAAATTCCTTTAACCTAAAAAGAAAAAATAGGATGCTAAGTGATGAAACAATGAAGCTGAGTTACAAATGAAAATATTGAATGCTGAATAGAAAATGGTAGAGGAAGAGATATAAATGAATGAATAAAATGAGAAGAAGAAAGGATACCCTAAGACTTAATTACCAAGATAAATATGACCAACATGTTTCCTATATGCGATTTATAATTATTAATATGAATTTTTAAAGAAAAGATTATATTTAACTCAAACACCATTTTCAAAGGGTGAAGGCAATGTATGTCGCAGTCACTAATTAATAATGTATAAAAACTATATTTTCCTAATGAACTAGATATAACATAGAATCAAATAATATCTCAATCCAATTAATGATACAAATAATTATAATCCATTATAGACACTTCTTTTTTAGTCATTTTCTTAAAATAACATCACGTCGATCTATTATTTTGTTGAATCACTACAAAATAAGTAGTTTACATATTTCTTTTTAGATCATTAATATTATTTATAGGATGTAGTTATTCTTGATTATCTCGGAGGGTACCATTGTGTATTGATTTCACTAGAAATCTATAAAAAGAAGATCATTAATTTAATTAATAGTTGATTATTACATACATATTGACCTTTATTCAATCGTATTTTAGTACATTATCACATGAGTGGTTCTTATTATATTTTTTTATTATTTACTTAGAGATTCTAACTTTGTGTAATTTAACTATAAAATCTATAAGATTCATATTGTAATATTCTTTTTCTAATAATATGTGGGTAATTCCTTCCAATGATGTGAACTAGTTCTTCTAAACAACTTGTTAGGATAACTCCATGGGTGAAGGACTTGTTTCAAATCATCTAATCAAAGATAAGATATATGGTAAGAGATTTATAATACTAAAATTAATTGATGAAGTCCATGGATGAGACATGTTACTACTAAACATTTGTACAAGTAAATTTTGGGTTTTCTATGGTTTTCTCATTATATTTTGGTATTTATCCTCCTACCACATTTGATTAAAATAAATTTTTTTCTTTGATTAGAACTATCATATCATTTAATTAGAAAATTTAAAGATGTTTTTGGATTTATACATAGAATTATATTTAATTATATCGTTCTATGTTTATTCTTCATGAATTTGGTTCATTTAACTCAATTAAGTGTTAAAATAATGTTTTTTATTTGCACTAAATTTATTATGTATTTTACTTATGATATTTTGAATTTATCACTCATAGAAAATTATTTTTTTAGAGTGAGAGAAATTGTTACATTTTAAAAAATATAATTAACCCCATCTTGAAGAGCCCATATTGGGGAAACATTTTATGAAATATATTTTCCCTATCATAACATCATATTTTAGAATAAAATTGAATATCTAGTTTTTTTCTAACAATAATTTGTAGAAGAAGAAAAAATTTCTAATATTAGGTTTACCATTATATCTTTTAAAAAATATAAATCCCACTTATCCATATATCAGTAATATTTATTATTAAGAGTGTTTTATGGATAAAATAAGGAAATTTGTGATCAGTAATATAGTTTACAACTATCAAATGATGTTTATAGAATACATGAAATTAGATAAATAATATTGGAATTTTAATCAAGGGGATATGTTATAATATCATGGAAATTAATTAATCTAAAATTCATTGTTTAGTTTGATGGATTATAATATCTAAAACCAGGAATAATCACACACTGTAACTATTAAAACATAGAGGAATCCATAGATAACCCGGTTTTAAACATATAAAGTTTTATTAACCCAGAGGGAAATGGAGAGAGAGGACTATCAAAAAAAATTTCTTATCAGTGAATCAGTTTCTCAGATTCATATCTATTTTACATTTATAGATAATGGATTATAATCTCTTAGAGAGAAGGATATTTTTGATGAACAACTAGTAGATAAGTTCATTGACATACATCTAAAGGAATGGTATTATAAAAAATTACACTCAATAATATGAATAAACTATCTAATTAGAGTCTTAATGACCTTATTAGAACACTGATGTTATATAAGAATAATATTAAGAGAGATGATGAGAAATAGAAATATAATAAAATAGTTTATTTTTCTTTTACTCATTATAGAGCTACTACTTCCAAACTTTTTAGGTTGATACTTTCAACTAATAATAATTTTGATGGTAGAAACATTGAACTAAGTAAGCAGAAATTTTATCAACATGAAATGAATATATACATTAACATTAAGAAGAAAACTGTAATACATATATTTATTACATGTATTACTATCAAATATTATATTTATGATTTTCTCGGTGTAGGTGCTGAGTCAACATGAGATTAGGAGGTTAGATGAGCCCGAAAGTTGTTTTTAAAATATAATAAATATAATAAATATTTTTTATGTGTTTTTATATTGAAAACGTGTAATATTTTTTAAAGAGAGGCCCACATTAGAAATATGAGGCCACCGATGAATTCAGAGAATGGGTTTTACCCTAGTTATGGATTAGTGTTGGAGCTAGTTGGATGTTTGGTTTGAGCATAATTGTAGGAGAATTTGTAAATAAATAAATAAAATTATTTATTTTATCATCCATGACCTATAATGTTCAATAAATATAATTATATAGAAAAATCCGTAGGTTACCAAAATAAACCTTCATATTTGTGAGAAATAATTGTAGGGTCATTCATGGTGAAAAAATAGGAATGTGGATCATCGATTGACGTACAACGGAAAACGATGATATATTTAATGGAAATGAATCATATTCATTATTCACCAGTGATCAATCCATGTTGAGGCATTACATTTTTTATGGATTTATCTTTATTCAATTATTATTATTATGAACATGATTCAATCTACTAATGGATTGATTCATGGATAGAGATTATTGCGAGTATAATATTTATATTATTTAGGATTAGGGACATTTGTTATTACTATATTATATATCTTCATTATCCATTGTAATGGAACTGAATCATGACCAACATGAACTTTTACTGAGTTCCATTACCAATGTTAATTTATTGTGAATTTATTCCCCCGTTTTTTGTTCTCTAATTTCCGACATTAGTTTTGGCCATTGGATCAATATATACCCAGTTATCAATTGTTTTACTCCCATTCCATGGAAAAATAAATTTATACCACACATCTAATTGTATATTCCTAATGACATGAATCTATAATAATGAAATGTGACTGAATCAGATTTCATCATGTGTGTTTTGGAATGTGGTAATGGTTGGATGAAAATTTAGGGTTTTTCATTGAGATTTAGATGACATATTTTAGTGAGAGGTGATGGAAAATCACAATCATACTAGTTAATTTCTTACTAGTGAGATTCATAATTGGATAATAGGTAGGAGGATTATAAAATTTTGTGTGAAATAGATTTGTGTATCTATAAAAATTTTGGTTACACAACATGTAATCAATAATTACACTCCATATTGGAAACCCTGAGCAGCGATGAGGGTTTACTCATAGACATAAAGATAAAACTCAATGATGTCTCTACTACATGTCTGGTAGTCCCTAGATGACTACATTAGCGCTTAGAGGAGGTACATGCCTAAGATTTTGGGTGGCATTATACATCATGTTGGCCATTCCACATGCCATATTCACCCAAGAAGGTAGATCATCAAGTGCATGGTGTACTCACATATGATATCATGTGTCCACTCATTCCTTGTGTTATAGAACACATGTTGTGTACATAGACATAAAAATGATAATGATCCATGATACATGGGTAGAAGACAGTGCTGAAGGGATACACAAGGTACTCATCGTACATGTCCTACACATTCTTAAAGAAGGCTTGGATCCCTTATCCTCTTTATCATATAAATGTTTCAATAGGGTATTTTTCCTTTATCCTTTACCTGGGGTTTTATTATGGAATGACTTAATGTGCATAGGATAGTTATCCTCTTTTAGTAACTTCACTCTTAGATAAGGTTTTTGGGATCTATCTGTGTGGCATAGAGTTATATCCTATATCATCATCATTTCACTTGGTGGTGTTCACAGTATCATCTTATCCAACACTACATTGGATTTACTTTCATACGTAATTGGTTAATCAATAACTTCTACAAAACTATGTTCATCCAGTACTATAAATTGAACAGTATTATCTAGATGTTTTTTTAAATAACCCTTTTTAGTGCCAGAAAAGGCACTGTTTACGAGGGTCTTTAACGTTTCTTTTTATGGAACAGTTAATTGAGGCCCTTTATTAGTACTTGTAAAAAAGCATTGATAATTCCCCCTATCATACCTGGTAAAAAATTATTGATAGGGGGTCTTTAGCAGTTCTTTTTTAGAAGCACTCATAAAGACCCCCCATTAATTGAGGATTTCTTACTAGCACTAATAAAGGGAATATTTCAATGAATATATTACATTAAAAATATATATTAATATATATATATATATATATATATATATTTTAAATATGATTTAGATAAAGCTAAAGAGGTATTTACACATAATATATAAGATATTTAGTGAAAATGAATTATAAAACAATTTAAAAAATATTATGAATTAATAATTTTCTAATTATTATTGATTAATATCCATTTAATAACAATTCATAGATGAAAAAATATAAAAAAACTAATACAATATCTAGATTATGTTAAAAATGTAACTCAGACTTCTAACAACCATACATTTTAATTTGGGTGTCTGTTTGGGCTCTACCACATATCAAGTTAAATATCTCAATGAGATCTATGCCTTAGTGATAAGGGAAACCCTGAATACATTTTTTATTCCTAAAAAGGATCAAAATGAATCAAAATTTTAGATTTTAGTTAGTATACCACAATTTTTTAGCATTCAATGAAATTTATACCACATTTGGGTGGGTATATTTCCATTTTTAGTGGGGACTAAATTTATTCATTCAGGTTATGTTCATATTGATTTTATTGTTTTAATTTTTTATAATGTTTTCATATTTTTTTGTTATTTATAATCAAATATATAAAGGTATATTCATATTTTTTAAATACTAACACATAAAAATTTTAATTATAAATAAATAAATATATATATAATATATTTCTCAAGAAACGTATTTTATAAATATATATATATATATATATGGATTAAAAATTAAATTATATATTTATAAATATATATATAAATATAATAAAATGTAAAAAAAACATATGGGAGTGGAAAAGGAGCTGGCATATGAGATGGAGGTCTAATGTTTGAAACTCATTGGAGGAATGGGTGCACATGGGTGGATGGAATTATAAATCACTGGTATGGGGTCTCCTAGGTGAGTGGTCGAAATCATAGATAAAGGGGGTGAGGAGAACTAATTAAATGTAGTTCATGTTTGAAAAATAAAAAATTTACCACATTCATCAATGCTTGTAGTAGTGATGATAAAGGGTCCCTTTATCAATGTAAAATAAAATCCTTGACAAATGGTGTCTTTTATCAACACTTATAAATGATCTGATAAAGGTTTGAATTATCAGTGAATTTTAAGCACTGATAAATCCCCTATTTATTAGATATTTTCTAGTGCTGATAAAATCCTATAGATTTTATCCGTACTATGGAATCCCGTACTTTTTTAGTGATGATAAAGTTGTATTATAGTGGTTCTATAGGCATATTTTATTGTAATGTATATAAGGTTATTAGTATACCCCACAGCCCTAGGTTTGATATCTATATGTGTATTAATCTCTTCAAACATCTAGATTGTAATACTTTGTGTGAGACCCTTTAAGCATGACAACTTTGATGGACACAATCAGTTTTGTCTGACTCATGGAGTGTTTTCTATTGGAAGAGTGTTATATGGAACCTTCAAGCTGTAAATCTAGGATAACATAATAATCATGACATTATTTGAGATTGTGTGTCTACTATGAGTATATTTTGAAAATATAGTTATTTATGTTGTTGAAATATCCATTTGATGAGTTCACTATTATTATTGATGTTATATGATTTTTGATTCTAGGTTACCCTACTATGTATTTTTATATTAAACCCTGCATTGGATTTGACAACATGTGTCTTGTCTTATTCAGATACCATAAATTTTGACATAGTCTTAGATCGTCCAGGACAATTTGGTGCCTAGTGGTCCAAATAGACTGAGGTGTGTTCTAGTGGGTACATTGATATTATCCCACTTCTTCTATATATGATAAAAAAATTCAATGTTTTTTGTGGGAATTTTTTTTTCCTTTTCTTCATAGTAATTTATTCTATTATATGTTGGTGGGATTTTACTTTTATAAATTCATGGTTAAAGTTTTTTTCAAATATAAATACTATTTGGTATTGGAGATGTTTCTTAGTGTATATTCACGTTAAGCTACGGCCTCCCATGTTGGTGATATGACTAATCTGTACTAGTCTCCATCCCCTGGCCAATTTGAGTTGGGCTTGAGGTAGTCATGGAATTTTAATCATTAGGACAAGTCATGATAGAGTGGTAGCTGAGTAGAAAGTTATACCTTAGGATTGTATTTTGATAAATTTCTATGGGTTTTACAAAAATACAGTTAACTGTTTTAGGTTCAGATCTCAGGACTATAACACAACTATTAGTGTGGCAGCCAATTTATATATAAACTATGCCTTTTTTTCACCTAACTTTTTAATTGGTACATATAGAAATTGGTTACAGGGAATGTATTTTTACATGAATCAAAAAGTTTGGTTATGGTTTCCATGTCCTTCTTAAACGAGCTCTCAAGATATACTCATTTACTATGGTACATATTGTCTACTTATTGATGCCCCAAAGACTTTTTCATGTTTGGATTAAGTAGAAGGATCATAAGAATGATCCCCTTGGTGATGAATCTTTCATATACTGATCTGTTCAAGAAGTTTTACATCTATGTGTTGCACCAATATTAGCAACGACTTCCAAGCATCAAATAGTACCAGCATTACCAAAAACATTGGTGTAGTGACCAGGCACACATCATAATTTTTAGCGACAACGACACCTTAGGTTCATAGGTGAGCCCAATCCATAGATGTATGAGGACTGGCTTGAGGTAGTGAAATGTTTCTTTTATCTTATTTGGAAACCTACAGACAAGATGGTGGTCCTAAAAGTGATCCTTATCCAGGGCTCTATAAGAATATGGTGGGGATTCGTGACCTAGTCATACAACGATGAGACTCATTCATGGAAAGGTTTCGAGTTGCTTTTATGAGAGGTGTTTTCTCCTTCTACATATATTTTTATACGGATCTATGAAATTATATAGATTTAATTGGGTAGTATAACTATGGATGTGTATTCTTAGAGGATCACTAACCACACTTGATACTCGATTGATATGGTGTCTGATCAGTTCTTTCAGGATTATAACTTTTAGAAAGGGATACACAAATATATGAAATACATATTGGTTCCCCTATGAATTCCTATTAATGTCTTGGTACTCAAGTTTTCTTTGACGGTTGAGAGTTTCCTAAAAAAGAAGATGTAGATGTTTGGTTCTAGACCAAGGAAAATATTGGAAAAGAATTTGGTACTATGTAACCAACGTTAGACACAAGTACCATAATATATTATAATATCCAAGAGACAATCCGACAAAATAGGTTATATGGTTCAGGGCTAACATGATGTGTTTAGTCATCTTCAATAGAGGTATTGATATTTTTGTCATGGTTAGGGACATCATTTATGATATTTCCCAACCTGATGTGAGACTGATATAGAGATAGTGGATGTAATTCATAGGAATATAAAATTACAAGAATTGGTTGGCTTTAGGGTGGTGTACATGGAATTGAAGCTGGAGGTGGCCAACGTCATGAATTTTTACCACCACCAAACCCATTTGGTCACCTTTTTGATCAGGGAGACATTGGTCAGGGGAGAGTGAATCTATTGGTGGTCAAGACTTTTGACATAGTAGATCTAGGGATGATAATAGGTACAATATATGTCTTTTTTAATTTAGAATTTTTTTGATAGATATGGGTGTTATCCACTCTTTTATTACCCCTACACCTATTAGAGACATAGAGATTATATTTGGGTTCTTAGTCTAACCCATGTGCTTGGAGGCGCCTACTGGAGGCGAATCAGTGACCACATAGTTTTACTGACAGTGTGAACTTACTCTTGGAATTGATAGTTTCTTTTGGGATCTCTTTTTAGTGATGGTGAGGAAATTAAACGTCATTATACGTATGGACTGATTATTTATAGTTAATTCCTTGATAGACAATTTTAGGTATAGATACAGTGTTTTGTGGTGATGGGATTAGGTTTTCCATTATGGGTAAAATGGAGACCCATATGGAGTAGGATGAGATCATGTTTAGGATGGTGAAACCGATTACTAACTAGTTGGAATGTATGACTCTTGGTGTAGTGGATTATATGAGATAACAATTTCATAATGTGGTGGAAGAATATGAGAAAATAATTCTAGAGGATGTCCTTAGTTTTCCTCCACTCCAAGTTATATACTTTGTGATTGAACTATACTCTCTGACGACCCCAATGTTTTTACTAGTATATAATATGTATCTCATAGAGCTTCTCAAAATTAGGGTGAAGTTGGAGGACATGGAAAAGAAGGTATTTATTGTGGCTTGTGTTTCACAGTGGGAACCACTAATATTGGTCACTAAGAAGGTGAATGAGAGCTTGAGGTTGTGTATGGATTACAGTAACCAAAATCAGGTGGCCATAAAGAACATGTATCCACTACTAATGATTGATTTCATTTCTGAGTAGTTTACATGGGCTAAATGGTTATCAAATACTAATGTTAGATAATTTTATCACTAGGTGTGAGTACGTGATGAGGATATGTAGAAAATGTATTTCCAAAGTCGTTATGGTCACTTCAGTACATAGTGAAACTGTTTGGTGCAATGAGTTCCCCAATAGTGTTAATGGGACACATAAAAAAGATCATTACAACTTTTATGGAACCGTTTTTTAAAGTATAAATTAATGATATATTAGTGTACTAAACGTATGAGGAGATGAATGCATGAAATATAAGGATGGTATTGAGTATACTTTGAGATAACTACCTTTATCAGAATCTCTCAAAGTACCTGTTTTGGATCCAGGAGGTCCACTTTCATGGACATGTAAACATATAAAATAATGCAACAGTGGACTTGATGAACGTTGATGATGATTCATAGTGTGATCCACCTAGGACCATGATGGGGTTGTGGAGCTTCCTTAGGTTAGTAGGATACTATCAGAGATTTGTAATTGATTTATCGAGGATATATTCTCTCTTGATAAGTTTTAATCAAATTTGGCATCCTTTCATGTGGAAAGAGGCATTACATCATAGTTATGATGGTTCAAGGTATATATTTATGAGTGACTCTATCATGATATTTGCATTGGTGGGTGTTGATTATGTAGTGTTCTATGATGGATCAGGGACCGAGATTGGTTTTTTTCTGATGAAGATAAGAAATTATTTCCTATGGTGCACATTAGTTGAAACAATATGATCAAAACTATGTAAACCATGATCTTGAGCTAGTAGAAGTATTTTCACACTCATGATCTGGTGATACTAACTTATGTTTGAGTGATTGGACATATATTATTACCATAAGAGTCTCAATTATAACATCTCTTAGAAGGATAATATCTAGATATGGTGGAGATGTCTAGAGTTCCTCTATGATTATGACTTTGAGATTGCCTATATTCATGAAAAGGGGAAAAATTGTAGAAGATTCTCTCAATGTAAAATCTTATTCACAACTGCTGAGTGACGCATCAGAGTATTTGGCCTCATTAGAGTTATTATTTATGGATAGATATGAGTCTTCCTACATATAGTCTATTATTGTTAAAAACCCATTTAATTTTATGAGAGGGTTTTTTTAATTTCTTTGCTATTTGTGTTATAGGCTACACCATGATAAACATGCGCTATACACAACTATGAATTAGATTAGTGTATACATGAAAATATGATTGGCTTGAATTACACACAATTTCATGATATTTAGATATAATTAACATCACACAAAATTGATATTAAGTTAAAAATAAATCTTATTATGTTACCTTAGAACCTATTCATTATAATGCCAGGTATGAACATCATTAACTTTATTATAAAAAACTATTTAAATGTAAATATGTGGGTTTATAAAGTAATAAATTCCCTCTTAATGGAATTTCATTAATTTAATATATTTTTAATACATTGAATTGAATTTTTAGAATTTATCTTATAGGTTTTCTAATAAATATATATAAAGGAATTAATTTTTTTGGATAAATGACGTATTTTTAAAAAATGCAGTTTCACCACCTTTTAATGGAACACCAAATTTAAATATAGTTTTGATGCTTTTAAATATTATATTTAACAAAATAATCTCTTTATTTGGAATAATAATATAAAAATATACTTTGGATTAATTTTTGATATTTTTCTGATAAGTTTTAATTTTTGATGTATAGTAAAAATATACAAAATTTTAATTGAAAGTTTTTTTTCATTGAAATAACTTATACAGTTAAATTATATTATTTAATGTTTTAATTTTAGAAATAGAATATTTTTTTATCATTCAATATAAATTTGGTTATTGGAAATGATTTATCATTGAATTTAGATGTAAAAACATTTCAATCTTTTGCAATGATTTAACTTTTAAAATCCATTCACTTATTCCGATTACATGATTAATTTTATTTTAATTAATGGAAAATATGTGTATAGAATTTTTAAAAATGGATTACATATTTGGAATCATTATTCCAAAATTACTTAAATATTTTTATTTAATTTGGGGGCATTATTAATAATAACTTCAGTAATTTTTATTAATATGTTAAAAGTGTAAATCTGAAAATTAATGTTGAGAATAATATTATATAATTACCCTAAAACATTTATTAATATAATTTTATGTGTATTTTTTGACCTAATTCATCCTTGGGTCGAAATGGTATCCATTGGAGTCTACTTGGATGAGATTAAGACCCTAAATTTATTCAATTTAATGAAAAGTTAATGATATCTTACTCAATTTTTAATAACTAAAACGATTTTAATATTTTGTTATACATAAGATAAATTTCATTTTAAATACTCATATGAATGATAAAATGATTTTATTTTTCATTTTAATATATTTTTAGTTTTTTGGAATTATAAAATTACCTTAAATGTTTATATATTGATGATGCATAAATTATTTAATTAATGAAAAATAAATAAACTAAATTTTATTAAAATGATAATAACTATAAAAAGATATAAACACCTAATGAAATATTATTTTTTGAGTATATTTCAACCATAATCACACAAGGATTGAGTTATTGACCACTTTTAGCCATGTAAAGGATCTTATAACACTTATATTATATTATTTAATGTGATGTTAAACATGTCACATTGATGTTTTAATAATTATAACATTATTTGTGGTGGATTTTATAGAATATATATTCAAATAAATATGTTATCTAAAAATATAGTAGATTTATATTCATCATAGAATTTTATTTTTATGTTTTATTCAAAAAATAAGTGTATAATTACACAAAACTGATGTTGTAATTATTTTATTTTTGGAGATAAAAAATAAATGATATTAAAATATTAAAATAGATATAATTTTGGAAATATTATATGTCTAATGAATTTTATATATGACCTATACATCTTATTTATATAATTATAGTTGTTTTGAAGTTAACTATTTGTCTTATTATTTTTAAAATTAAATGAATTAAATAATTTCAAAATTGAATGTATTGATTGTTTTACCAAAATAAAGTTTTATTAAATTATTGAAAAATCATAAAACATTTTTTAAGATAAATATAATAATTATGATATGGTAAATAATTTACTAAGGAATTTATATATGTTCTTTTTTGACATCAAAGTAGTAAATATTTCACCCTTTTATTATTAAAATATTTTTTACCCTAGTTAAAAATAAAATAGAATAACTAAGTGTCAATTAAAATGACAAGGTTTATATTGATATAAAAAATTGTCTAAAATTTATTGGTTGATTATTTTAAAACCTTATCTATTCTCATATTCAAAACTAAGTCATTTTGGAGGTTTTTTTGTGTTTTGAATTTATTATAAATTATTATTTTTTGGAATTTGCAAAGGTGCCCCCACACCTCAACAATAAAAGGGAACCTCGTCCATCATTTATCCATAACTCATTGAGACTTAAAATGTTTCCATATCCAAAACACCTCCCTTATAATCTTTCATAGTAAAATTATAGAGGTTCTGGTCTTCTCAAAGTACCAACTGTAATTCCAATAAGAGGAGATCTAGAAGGAACTCACCAAAGAAGAGGTAATCTCCGTTACTGACTCTCAAAATATCAGTTATTATTCTACCAACAATTAATTTTTTTGTTTCCAATACTAAGTTATGAATATAGTATAAACTATATACTCATATGTTATTATGGTTATGTAACAACCTTATTCAACCTTCTATCCATCCTATGAAAAATGAAATCACTAAATGTGTGTACGTATGACTTACCATATCCGTCCCATGGTGTAATATTTTTATTCACCACCACATTACATGGATGGGTATAATGATAGAAATGATAACTTTATATGATTATCATAAAATTATTTTGATTCTAAAATTTTTCTCATCATTGATCTAAATACCATTCAACAATTATGGGAATTAAATCTTTGCTCATGCGAACATGCGACCTACCATCTCCATGATGTGATGTGATTAATTATACATGATCATCATTAAAACATTATTATATAAATGTATATAATTAATAAATATTATATATATTATGTTTTTATCAAATTTTTTGGATATAACTATGACCTATGAAATATTACAAAAACTTATCTTACAAAGCATGTATAAAAAATGAAACAGTTAGTACTTGAATAACAAGTAATAATGAAATGTTATTAACAAATAGTTGAAAAAATGATCATATATGATACCATAAAAATGAATATAATTCTATAATAATTCAATAACAATATTAAAATTATTATATAGGAGGTTTTGATACATACAAATGATATCAGACCTAAGGTAAGGGATAATTATGCAATTTCATTATTATTTGAGATTTTTTATACATAAGTATTTACTAGGATATATTTATCATCCATGTACATGTCTCATAAATAAGTATTCTAAAATATTATTTATATCCTTATCCAATTGTTTAAAGTAAAATTTTCCCATTGGAAAATTTTTATTAAATGGTCTGAAAGGAATCTTTTTTCGTTTTTGGAATGATATGAATTTTTAACATTTTGAAAAAAGTATGAGAAGTATGTTTTCATTTTACTTATACATCATGAAAAAATTTATAGAGTTTCATAACTCTTTATTCCCATGAATTTTCCTTTATATGATTTCATGTTTAATTTCCAATAAATTATTTTCTTTCAAAATTGCATGGAATTTTGATAAAAGAAAATGTTATTGAAGAAGAAATGATATTTTACTCAGAAATTAATTTCATGTGTTCTATGAAATTTATTTTACATATATGATGGAATTTTTTTATATGGTTATGTTTCAAGTATACTATCATTATTTATTATATGACTTTATTATATTTATGAAATCCATTTGTTTTACATGGATTATCATATGATGGAAGGATGTTTAAAAAAATCATTTTATTCCTTGGGTTATTCTATAATGAATTATTTATATTTTCTGGAGAATTTATGAATGATTTCATTATGATATGGGTGGGAATTATATCTATCTGTAGTGAATTGGATAAAAATTTATATCTCATGAGAGAAACAGGGATGGATTGGTAAATGATATCAGATCAGTATCATAAGGAAAGAATTGTAATTAGACCTGTTTTAGTAATACAGGACTATAATGATGAGTGAACGAGGTTTAGTAAAGGGCATTGACCACTCTGATGGTCTTGTAAATGAGCACTGGCTAATATTTAAATTATTTTCTATGCTTATTTTTTTCCACAATTCCATGTTTTATGGCGATGATTTTTTCTCATGGTTCATGATTCCTTGAGAATTCTCAGCTTATAAACTACCAAGAATTATTTCATGATGTAATAATTTGATATATTTTATATATGGTATGGTTTCTAAAATATATGCTCATGTTTATACAATCTTATCTACTTTTTTTATTTGACATTTTCCCAATTTTCCCTTATTGAGCATCTGATCTCACCCTTTTTATGTTTTCTTATCCCAAGATTATAATGAATGATTTTCGATAGGAAGACTAAAGTTGAAGATATTTATGGGATATGTTGAAGAAAACTCACAAAATTAGAAGAATGTATTCCTTTATTCCAATGGAACTAATCTAATACATTCATTAGGCATCTATTGTTTTAATTTATTATGTATTCCACAAAATTAATGTAATTTCCATGTATATAATGCTTGGGTATTTGGAGATTTTATCCATGTGAATGTTTAGTCATCCTTCGGAAACTATAATGTAAAAACATTACATAGATCCCAAGAAATATTTATATGGATATAGAGATGTCCTAAGGATAAGTCAATGTATGGGTTATAGTCCATGATTTTTTGAAATGATCATAGTTATCATAGAATTAATTCCATGATGTTAGACATTGGAAGTATATCCCTTGGATTATATTGTTTTCTCAGTACAAATTATTCCTCTCACACAATTATTTTTGGGTTTTAGACAATGGATGAAACCCAATGGAACCATGTTAATGATCAATGCAATAAAAAATGTAATAATTTTTCCCATAAACAAAAAATATTATAGGATATGGAATGAAAATTATTTTATTTATTCTGAAAAAATATATGAATCATTCTAGTCATTCAAATGAGGAGTGACTGGAAAAACATTATGTTGAATCTTTTATGAGGAAACATCCATCTTCTTTCAGTGGATATTCTGATTTAGTTGTTACTGAATAATGAATATGTACCATTGAAATATATTTTATAACATTTTCTATTATTAACATGAAAAAAATTATTATTTCTTTTTATAGTTTATAAGGAGAAGTAGACCAGTGGAGGACTCTAATCAAGAATATATGGCAGCAAGATGAAATTTAATCCATGGAATGGGATGGGTTCAAAAACATATTTTTTAAATATGTACATTCCTCGTAATATTCAAACGAATATGTTAAATGAGTTCCTTTATATTATGAAAAATAATTATGAATCTTTTGGTACATATATGTAAAATTTTATAAGACTTTCAAGGTATTATTTGGGCTTTACCATCCAACATTAAATTAAATTTGATCGATTATTCAGTGGCTTAAAATCAAGTATTTGAAGCGATTTATCTATATGATATTGTTGTATCTATGAAGACTTTAAAATGTGATATCATGGTATTAATGGATGTTGGTGTTACATATAAATATCTTGTTTTTGAAAATTAATAAATGATGGAGTTTACAAGAAAATATCTAAACAATAGTGAAAAGAAGATGACTATTTCCTTATGCTAAAAGTGTATAACTAATAATATTGGAGATTGTCTTAAATAGATATATTATTTATTTATGTGTGGAATGTATTTTCATTAGCTAGTTGAGTTTAAAATTAATTTGAAAAAGATAACATCTAATTCAAATAGGGAAAAGGCTACATATAATGCACCTCCCACACTTTAATTCTACTGGTGCAAGGAAATGGGGCACTATACCAACAAATTCCATAATCAAAGGCTTATCAATGATGATATATGTTAGAAACCACTTACATCCATAGAAAAAGTAAAATCACATGTAATAACTTTTGGAGATTTAGAGCACGGCGACGAAGTGGTTGAATGATTGAGTGTTTATGTAATGGGATTATATAATAATGTTGAAAAAATAACTCTTATGGTATTATGGAATAATGAAAAACTTATTATTCTACTGAGGTTTTTTCATATGTATTTATCTGTATATTATGAGTGGTACTGGTAATAATGAAATTTTATTTAGATATTATTTATTTTGTCTTATTATTTTTAGTGAAGGATAACCATTAGTATGTGCATAATGTTGGTTAAAGAAATAAATAGTTTGTTAATAGTATTAATGAAATTTGGAAAGATATTAATAAAAAGTGATTAATGATATCATGGATAGATAATATAAAATATTTGGGTTTTTTAAGGGAAGGAGATAATTTTTGAAGGAATGCATGTTTTCACTAAGGTTCTAGGGTAATAAAAGTTATTACCATGTCTTAATAATATAAGTTATTAAGGAATACACATGTTTTGAATGTGAACAATAAGAGATAACTTTTGATATATGGGGGATACATGTTATGCTAATTCAATGAAACTATTTCTAATGTTTTGGATTTTTAGCTTTTAGAAGGTTAGTAAGGTTATCAATTTATGGAATGTTTATGTCAAACATAGGATGAATTTTTTGAATAAATTTCTACCTCCCTATAGATAGACTTATCAATATCTTATAACATGTGATAACCATTTTTATATATATGTAATGACCAATCATCCTATTTATGGAATGAATGATCTACTAATGCTCCAGGAATGACAATTTAAACATTATTTCTTGGAATATGAAATAAAGTAAAAATTCATGCAATTATACTTAATAAAGTAAGTATATATTATAATGAAAAATTATTCAATTATAGGGAAAGGATCTTAAAAACAAAAATCTTATCCTAGTACCTGAATTTCGGATCAATCATATGACCCGTTAAATCATCGCAGATTTATGGTTTTTTTTATTTTTAACTTTCTCTTAACCTTGTTCGATATCCCTCTCTAATAGAACGTGATGGCTATATTTCTATTTCATATCAATTTTTTCACTTTACACCTATGTTATCCTATGTGGAAACCATGTTATGAGTGACTTTGCGTAACCATTATGATTCTCACATTCCATTGTAAAATGATTTTTTATTCATCATGCTTTTTCATTGTGGGTTTCTATAAAAGAACCTTTAATGTATTAAGCCTTTTATAACACCATAAAATTTCAAGAGATAAATTATAAGGCCCTAGCCTTAATAAATTACATAATCTTTAATGAAATGAATAATTCACATTGTGGATCTTTTCAGGTTTATCATTTTAGAGAATTAGGTTATAACATATACATAACAACTTGAATAATAAATTTAGACACTTCTACACAGTATCCATTTTTTCAAAAAATAAAACTCCGGAAAAATATATTCTTGTCTAGTTCCATGTTTTAGACAACATGATTTTTCCTTGATCCAATCCGTGACCCTATTCATCTTTATGTCTTGTGAAAAAATATTTAAAAAACATGGGATGAGAATAAAAATCTCATTATGGGTTATAAAATAAATAAAAAAATCCTTAGTCCATCAATTCATTCAAAAAAAATCTCTTTAACTTACCTCATGAAATCATAATATATATGAATAACCCATATAAATCATAAATCATAAAGGTAATTAGTGGCGTGTATATCAAACTTACATTGTAGCTTTCACACATACATAGGGAGTTATGTTTGGAATACCGATTAGAGTATATTCCCTAAATATCATAGGAGAAAAATTAACGTTTACCTTTGTCAAATTAACCAATGTATTGGAGAGCTATCTCAGGTTCACCAACCCTAGTTTTGTCATGGAATAACCCGTATGCCTAAACAATTCCCAAGAACCACAACATATTTAGAATTCATAAAACAAACATAAAGGAAATATAACAATTTTACATTGGAATCACAATGTATCATATAAATATACTTACATAATAAATCAATTATAAACACCATTTTCAATACCAAAATATGTAAAAAGACTATATTGAATTTATTTTCCTTTTAAAAACATTACGGCTTCTTGAGGAAACCAAAGATCAAATAATACTCGTGGTGGCGGAAAGTACATTGTCACTGCTTACGTAAAAAAGTAAAATTCCTTTTTTGTTTAGTAAAATGATTCGTAGAAAAATATTACCTTTGAATGAAATTAAAAGTCAACAGTTTTTATACACCGTATATAATAATGTCATGTATAAAAAAATATGACTCAATTAAAAGAGATTGATATAAGTCCCTTACCTCTTGTCCGACTTGACACATTCATTCTTTAATCTCCTGAATAATAAAATTAAGTTAATTTCTACTTTATTATGATATTTTTTTAATTTTATTATACATTTTATATCATTTATTACCTTGCTATAACAATTAGTTAATTATTTGTGTTCATATCTGACATTTTGTCGATGTTTGGATCTTGATTTAAAAATGAACTTTTTATAATTATAAATTGTCTATGTGGTCGAAATTCCATTATATCTAGAATTATAATCATGATTTATATATCATACATATCATATATATCCAGTATATATGAATTTAGAATAGTCCATATCATTTGGATATATTAAAATGAAATGCACTGTTCATAGAGATGGTAAGTCGTACATACGCATGAACGCTACTTCTATTTCATTTTATTCATTTCAAAATGAATGAAATCCAAATGATACATAGGTATATTATTATTCCATTATAATATTATATTTTATATACATTATGTAGGTTCATTAACTCTATCCTTTATACGTTTCATGTATTTTATGAATGAGTCGTATCACTTTATGGGGGAAGTAGTCCACACTTACTCAAATGAAATTATCGTATTTAATCATTATGGAAACCATAAAGGTATGATATAAATGACATATATATAAGCATAGAGAAAACCTTAACATAATATATATCATATATAAATACAGTTCTATCATAATGTCCACCATGAGAGGTGGTTGGAGATATTTTAACAATCATCGTTTCGTTAGGTAGTAGTTCTCCGTCCACAAAAATAGTATGTTCGTAAATATTAGATGATGGTTTTTGGAAATTTGGTTTGAATAATTATCATAAAAACAACCTATTATATTAAGGATACTTGTTTTTTATTAAATAAATGAATAAAATGAGATTAGGGGGTTGTAGAAGTAAAATAAATGAAATGAACTTAAGAGAAGGTGTTACCTTTAAATAGGGTAACTCCCTTTGGTATGAACCAAAAGGATTTCTTGAAGTTATTTCCACCTAAGGTAAGGCTTCTAGGTGGAAGACTGGGATTTTGGGAGCTTATTTACGTAGAATATGGTCAATACAAGAGTCTTGAGAGGTGTGAGTAATGGGATATAGGTGATGGATTTTTATAGGGGAGACGAGGTCCTCTATTGGAATGTTTGAAAATATTATTTTATTATAAACCTATTTTTGGTTTCAAAAGCTCCAAAATACATTAATGTAGAATAAAAGATGAATCTTTTTTGAAATAAAATCATCCTATATTATTTATATAGGTTTTGGATTTTGTTATTAATTTTATAATCTTATTTATTTAAATTATTTATGAATGATTTAAACACTGCATTATTATTTTTTCATAAATAATTTTTTTTATTTTATGTATAAAATTTATAAATAAAATACCATGATGTAGGAAATATTTTTAGATTTAAAATTAATATTTATAGTCCAAGATATAACTTATATAACCTCATGTAATTTTTTTAACTGTAAGATAAATGTTTATGTCATTTTTGACTTTAAATTAATTAATATAAGGTGTCATTATCACACCCATGTGGATCCATGGGGTCCAAAAATCGACACAAGGATAACAATGGTTGGACATGTATCATCCCATAGGATTAGGACATGTTTTACAGTAATTTAATATTATTATAACATTATTTTCTTAACCATATTTACAAGATTTTCCTTTTAACCATGGTAAATAAAATGTTTACTAATGTAAATATTTCTAATGTATAAAAATAACAGTTACCAATTTACACAATTTGGACCTCATGATTCCACATATGGAATCCATTTTTCCAATTTCAAAAAACATAACTAGGAGAAATTAATTTAAAATTAATTCTTGTGGAGAAAACACAAAGAGTGTTATTAAGAAATAATAAGTATCAAATGATTTACCTGTGTTTATGTCCAATTTTATAGTAAAATTATTTCTAATGACCATCATTGAATTAAATTATAAAAATATAATACAATTAAAAATTAAAATCAATTAAAATAATAGTCTATCTTTAAAAATAAATTATATGAAAATATAGTTTTGAATTTAAATGCTTTATATTTTAAGATTCATTAAAAACTAATTTTATAAGAAAAATAACGAAATTTCATCCAAATTAAATTTCAATGCCCCTAATTATAAAGAAGATTATTAATTTGTCAAATAGAACATATAAAGGAGGCAAAAACTAGATTTAAATAGGGTTTTCCATCAAAAGGTGGTATATCGACCTTTTAAAGAATATTAGAGGGTTTATGAATAAAATTGGATTCATTAAATATAATGCTTATAAATTTTACTGGATAAATGTAATAAAATTTAACAAGTATTTTTATTGATATTATAGTTAGTTCTATTTTTTCCCACCAATACAATGACTGTGCATTAACTACCATTTAAAATAATAATAATATATTATTATTTTTCAGTATAACTCAACATTGTGTGCAACGTAAGATTTCAAAGAAAATCATTGATGTGTGTCGAGTACACCATCGAACATAGAATCCCCTTTAAAGTAAAATTAATATTTCATTAAAAAATATTAAAAAATATTAAAATATCATATCCATTATTTACTTGGGTTGTTACGTCCTTCCCCCCTTTTGGAAATCGCTTACTCGCAATTTTATTCACTTATCAAATAAATAGGTGTATTTATCCCTCATAGAACTTTCAAATTCCCATGTATCCTATTTAACCAAATGGGTTTTCCCAAATTTTTTACCTCATGTATTACCTTATTCTGCAACACTTGCTCTATTCGGTCAAGAATCTTGACTGGTTATTCCTCATAAGAGAGATTCTATTCCAACTAAACTACCTCTAAGCTCAAAAAAAGAGTTGGATCTGGCATATACATTCTAAACATGTAAACATGAAAACAATTGTGTACCAAGGATAAACCTGGAGGTAAAGAAACATTATACGCAACTGATCCAATATTCTATAGTATTTTATAGGGTCTAATGAACCTAGGACTCAACTATCCCTTTCTACCAAAAATCATCACACTTTTCTATGGAATTTTTTTGAGAAAGACATGATCACAAACCATAAAAGAATGATCCTTCTTTAAGTTACCTACAAAACATTTGTTCCTGCTCTAAGCAGTTCTCATATTCTTCTGAGTCACCTAAACCTTTTCTACCATCTATTCTACCAATTTTGTTCCCATCAACTTCCTTTCACTTAATTCATCCCAAAAAGCTGTAGATCGACACCAATTTACATACAATTCCTATAACGGAGTCATCTGTATACTGGAATGAAAACTATTATTAATTGAAAACTCAACCAATGATAGATGTTGGCCCCAAATTCCTGGGTAATCCATTGAACAAAAACGTAGCATATCCTCCATGTTCTGAATTGTTTGTTCTGACTTCCCATCTCATTAGGGATGAAAAGCTACACTAAAATTTAATTCATTAACTAACAGCTTCTGAAGGCCTATCCAAAAGATATAAGTAAACCTAGGATCACGATCAGATACAATGGAGTGGGGGACTCCATGCAACCTAACTATCCATTTAACAAACAACTGATAAAGCTGATCTACAAGAAAAGTATCTCGAATAGGAAATAAATGAGTAGATTTAGTCAATCGATCATCTATAAAAAAGAATGAATTGTTACCTCGAGATGTTTTTGGTTATCCCACAACAAATTCAGGGATATATTTTCCCATTTCCACTCTGGAACTCCTAAAGACTAAAGCATTCCTTTTGGTAACTGTTTCTATGCTTTAACCTGTTGACAAGACAAACACTTCATTTTAATGTCAAAAATATATCCTTTTATTCCATCCCACCAGTAATACTCCCAAAGATCATTGTACATTTTAGTAATGCTAGGATGAACTAAAAATGGAGAATTATGAGCTTTACATAATAACTCTTTCTTTATTTGCGAATCACAAGGCACACATAATCCATTTTCAAATCTCAAAATATAATCATTATCAAGGTTACATTCTTGAAACTTACCCTTTAGAACCAACTCTACCTATTTCTATAACTCACAGCCTTCCTTTTGTGCTTTCTTAATTCTGTTTTATAGAGAAGATTTCATTAACACCTAAAACAAAATAAAGGAATTTCCTACATCAACAACATCTATGACAAATTTCATCAAATCATTAATCAAATGATTTTGTTCCAAATGTAACATGGTTAATGTAGCATTACTCTTTTGACTCAAAGCATCAACCAAATTATATTCCTTTTCAGGATGGTAATAGATCGTGCAATCAAAATCCTTGATTAATTCTAGCCATCTCTTCTTTCTCATGTTCAATTCTTTCTATGTTAATATATACTTCAAATGCTTGTGGTCAGTATATGCTTCACATTTTAATCCATATAGATGATGCTACCAAATTTTTATAGAAAAAACAATAGCAGCTAATTTCAAATCATGTGTAGGGTAATTTGACTCATGAGGTTTCAACTAACGTGAAGCATATGAAATTATCTGATCATTCTACATTAGGACATAACCAATTCCTTTCAACAATGCTTCATTGTTGATAAAAAACTCACCGATTGTGATGGCAGTGCCCAAACTAGAGCATTCACCAAACTTTTATTAAATTTCTGAAAATAATCATTACATTATTTTGTCCAAATGAAAATAATACCTTATCTAGTTAACATAGTAATTGGGCTAGATAACTGTGAAATATTTTCAACAAACCTCTAGTAAAAACCTATTAAACCATCAAAAATACGAATCCCGGTAATATTTTTGGGTCTTTTTCATTCTGTAACAACTTTTGTTTTAGTAGTATCCATAGTTATGCCATTTTCTGAAATAATGTGACCAAGGAATGAAATTTTTTGTAATGAAAACTCACACTTGACGAATTTCACATACTGCTTCTTTTCATTTAAGCTTGGAAAGGAAACCCTTAAATAACATTAATGTTTGTATATACTTTTGGAATAATCCAAAATATCACCAACGAACACAACCTAAAACTTATCCAAGAACTCACAGAAAATTCAATTCATAAGATCATTGAATACTGCTGGTTCATTGGATAACCCAAAAGGAAAAAATAGAAATTCATAATGGTCATATCTAGTACGAAATGCGGTCTTCAAAATTTCTTATTCCTTTACATTCAACTGATGGTACCCTGACCACAAATTAATCTTTGAAAAATACTGATCTCCTAGGAGCTGATCAAGAATGTAACATCCCAGGTAAATAAAGAATATTAATTTTTCATATTTATTAATATTTGTGAATAAAATATTAATAGTACTTAACGCTATGCTCGATGGCATACCCAATACGCAACAACGAGTTCCTGTGAAATCTTATGATGCACTCTAATAATAAAATAATATTATTATAAATGGTAGTTAACGTCTAGTCGTTTTAATGGCGGGAATGAACAGAACTAACTAGAAAAATATTATATATGTTTTTCAAATATTTTTACTTTTATCCAATAAATGTTAGAGTCCAAAAATGCGAATGAATCCAATTTTAAGAGTAAATATTCTAATATTCTTTAAAAGATTGATTAACCGCCTTTTGATGGAGAACCCTTTTTAAATCCACCTTTTGACAATTTCATATTTTATATTGGACCATATAAAATCCTTCTTTAGAATCTGGACATCAAAATTTACTTTGTGTAAATGTTTGTTATTTTTCCAATAAATATCATTTTTAGTGAAAATGTTGTATTTTAATTCAAAACCTCCTTTAAATATGATTTATTTATATAGATTTATTATATATTAAATTGGATTTAAAGTGTAGTTAGAATATATTTTTACCATTTAATCCAATGGTGGTCATTGTAATTAATTTCACTTTGAAATTGGTCTTAAACTCGTGTCAATCATTTGATATATTTTGTTTCATAAAAACACGCTATTTGTTTTGAAAACAGGAATTAATTATTAAATTTTTAATGAAACTTATATGTTTTGAATTTTGTAAAATATATATCATTTATTAATTTGGAAAATCCAATATAGCGTAGGTTGAATTTTTGGTATTTTTCTGAAAAACATCAATTTTTTATGAATTGTGAAACCACTATGTGGTAGTTAAAAAACTGATTTTTCGTTTAAATGAAATTTTACCACCTTTGTGATTTGAATTTCAAAAATCTGACATTCATGGTTATCATTAGGATGTAAAATGTGGTTCAATGGTATGAAAATAATTTTTGGTGAATAGTAACTTTTATGTTTTATTAATCGCGATTAAAGGTCATTAGTGTACTTTAAGGTAAAGATAATGTTATAATAATATTAAATGACCATGACACATGTCCTACCCTTATTGGATGAGTCATGTCCGACCAAGACATTCCATGTGTCAACATGGGGACCCCATGGAGCCACTTTGGAAGGAAAATGCCATTAATAACTTTTTATTTAAAGTTAAAATAAAAATGTCACAAACATGTATTTGTTTACTAAAACATTTTTTACATGGGGTTATACAAGTAATATTTTTGTCTATAAATATTCATTAGAAACCTAAAATGAATTCCTACATCATGATAATTTGTTTACAATTTTTAGATATTAAATATATTAATTTATTTATGACACTATGATGTTGTTGTGATTACCTCATTAATAAACGATTTCACTAAAATTAGAATATAAGGTAAATTATAAGAATTATACTTTTCAAAATCCTATTGGATGGGTGGATTTCAAACCCTTATCACCTTAACCTCTAAATATATAATTTTGGTACCTTTAATATCCGAAAATTATTTTATAATAAAGTAACATTTCAAGACACTCCAAGAGTGCCCCTCCTCCCTCTTATAAAAGGCCCCACCTCTACCTCCTTACAAACAGCTCTCAATACTTTGGCTCGGCCAAAATCTGATCATTTTATCTTTCCAAATCCCTCTATTCATCCTAGAAGACTTAACTTAGGCTGAAATCTCTTCAAAAAACCCTTTTGGTTCAAACCAAGAGGAGTTACCCGATTTAATGGTAATGTCTTCACTTGTGTTATTTTGTTTTATTTTGCTTCTCCAACCCCCTAAACACTTTTTATCCCTTTATTTTGTAACAAAACCAGTATCTGAAATATACTAGGATGTTTTTATGTGAATTATTAGATCTAGACTTACACACACCTTCTCCTAATGGTTAAAGAACATACTATTTTTGTGGATGGTGAATTTAAGCCTCACGAAACGATGATTGTTCAATATTCTTTTAACACATTTCATGGTGTCCATTAAGATGTAACTCTATTTATATATTATTTATATTATGTTTATGTTTTCCTTATGCTTCTTTATTTTTCATTTATGGCATACTTTTAAGGTTTCCATTATGGGTAAACATGATACCTTCATTTTAGGAAGTGCAGACTACTGCCCCCTCAAACTGATTTGATTCGTTAATTCCATATGTGGGATGTATAAAGGATGAAGTTAATGATATTATACATGATATTATACTGTAATTATAATATAAATCTATATAATTATGATTTCATTCCATTAAATATTAAATAGAAATGAAAGTAGCGTTCATGCGTACGTACGGCTTACCGTCTCCATGAACGGTGCATTTCATTTCTTACCTCTAAATGTTATGTAATATTATAATTGCATGTATATACTGTATATATATGATAAATATGATATCTAAATCATGAATATAATTCTACTTATAATGGATATTTAACACATTAACAACATTTAATCATAAGAAGTTTATTTTTTACTCAAGAACCAATGATCGACAAACCAACCGTTATTAACATAAATAATTACATAATGTTCATGAAATGGTAATAATTTATATAAAAGTAATAATTAACTTAAAATATGTTCTTAATAAATTATAAATTAACTCTAGTTTATTATCCAGGAGATTAAAGAATGATCGAGTCAAGTCGGACACGAGGTAAGGGATCCTGCCTCTCTCTTTCTTTTTAAGTACTCTCTTTTATGCCATTTCTTTTAAGCTCATCTTTCTTATGTTTGGGGATGTTCTTTTATATTACTCATTATTTAATTTTTATGTTCATATTATGAAAGACCCTATTTGATTTCATCAATCCATTTTTTTGATGTTTAAAGTGGCGTCGTTAGGCTGCCGAGTTTTCATAAGGGATTTTTCATCTCACATTTATTCTCGTGAGATTTATGAAACATTTGCCACTATTTACTTTTATTGGTTTATGTACTTCCCATTATTCTACTATTTCTATAATATAATTTCTTTTATGGGTATTTACATCAATTTTGTACAGTCCTTCTTACATTTGGTGAACATTTCAGAAGTTTCCCAAATTCTTAAGGGAACCTTTTACCCACCTCTTTTTAAAAGACTTATTTTGTTATGTATTTTAATTTACATATTATTATGTTGGGATATGTTTTTCTATATCCATATAGATGTAAAATTTATTTCCAAGTGCTGAGATACCCTTTTTGTCTCATCAACTCATTTTATTAACTTTAAAGTGACGCAGTTAGGATGTCGAATTTCTGTAGGGGAACTTCTTAACCCAATTTCAATTCTTTGGGTTAAACCTATAATTCTTTATTTTGTCGTGCTATGAATATGTGTGGATGACATATAATTGTTTTATACTGAGTATCCACTTATATTTGGTGTATTTATATTTTTCACACATAATTATGTCATTTCTTTATCCTTGCTCTAATGGCATGATCCTTGATTGTGATTACATCTCAATTTCTTCTCATTGAGACATTTCTTAATAATATGTACTTTTATTCTTTTATAAAGTGTATATACAGCCCCTTTGACTTTCCATATCTATATTACGTTTATTCTAAATTTATTTAGATATTTTTAAAATGGTCTACTTTCATTTATAATTTAAATGTTTAAAATGGAAAAGGACTCTATTATTAAAACATTATTTTAAATGGTTTGAAAGATTTATTCTTTTAAACATTTATAATAAATTTCCATGTTTTAAAAATGGATTTAAGGATTTATTTATATGGACATGAACGTTTTAAATCCCTTTCAAAAGTTTCGAAGTGGTCTGGGACACTTTGATTCTTAAATCTCTTTCGAATGTCTTCTTTTAATATTTTCAAAGTATAAAGGGATATTTATCTCATAGAGTATTAATGATTTTATTAGATGTTTTTATGATAATATCATGATGTGATCTCTTGTGATTGAAATGTGGAAGTTTTTTCTTTAAATTATATCTGTTTTATGTATTATGATTTTATAATGGTACTTAGAAATTTGATGGGTGGTTACGTGATAAACCATATGACGGGTGGTGTTGTGAATACCAGGATGGGTCATTACGTTATAACATCCAATGCATTGGGTATGGAAGTCGGCCATATGGCTATTCAATGTGATTTTAGGACATATTTATAAGAATGGAATTTCTATTGAAAAACTTTGGGCCGTTACATTCTTCCCCCTTACGAAATTTTGCCCCCAAAATTTCACTTTACACAAATAGGTGAGGGTACTTTTCCTTCATACCCTCTTCTAGTTCCGAAGTTACTTCCTCAAACTTATGGTTCCTCCACAACCCTTTAACAAGATGGTTTTTCTTGTCGCGTAGTACCTTATCTCTCCAATCTAGAATCTCTACTAGTTGTTCCTTATAATAGAGATAATCTTCCAGTTGTACCACCTCTTAGTTTAGTACATGTGAGGGGTCTGGTATGTACTTAATCTGGAGTGATATGTGAAGACATCATGAATGTGCGCCATATTTGGTGGAATTAAAATTCGATAGGCCACATCTCCCATGCGTTCAAGGATCTCAAAGGGGAAAATGAACCTTGGGCTGAGCTTACCTTTATTCCCAAATCTCATGACTCTCTTCCTTGGAGATATTTGTAGGAACACTTTATCTCTAACTTCGAACTCCAAGTCCCTTCGACGATTGTTAGCATAGATCTTTGTTCAACTCTGAGTATATTTTATGTGTTTCTAGATGAATTGATCCTTCCCTTTCATCTCATGGACCAAGTCAGGTCAAAGTAGCTTTCATTCTCCAACTTCATCCCATCAGGTTGGAGTTCTACATTGCTTTCCATATAGAGCTTTATATGGATCCATCTGAATACTCAAGTGGAAGTTATTTTTGTATGAGAACTCAACCATTGGGATATGCTGATCCCATCCACCTTTCAATTCTTGATGGTATGCTCTTTCCATATCTTCAAGCATATGAATAGTACTTTCAGACTGGCCATCAGTTTGGGTCTGATAGGCCGTGCTGAAATTTATTTCAGTACTCAAAGAATATTGAACACTCTTCAAGAATTTAGATGTGAAACTTAGATCACAGTTAGAGACAATTGAGAGTGGAACACTATGCGGCCTCACCAAATCCTTCACATATATCCTTGCAAGTTTTTTAAGTGAGAGATCTTCCCGAATAGCGAAAAAATGGGCTGTCTTTGTGAGTCGATCAACCACAACCCATATCGCATTATTTCCCTTTGATGTCTTTAGGAGACCCGTGACAATGTCCCTAGTAACATTTTCCAATTTTCACATGGGTATAGGCAATGGCTGCATCATACCATTGAACTTTTGTCACTTAGATTTAACTTGTTGACATACCAAGAACCTTGATATATATTATGCAGTATCCTTCTTCATATTATCCCACCATAATTGATCTTGGATACCACGATACATCTTGGTACTCCCTTGATGGATAGAGAATGTTGAGTTATGTGCATTTTCCAATAGCTCTATCTTTAACCTAGGCGATGAAGGCACACAAAGCCATGTTCCAAACCAAATCACACCATTATAATCGATATGGAACTCTCGCAGCTTCCCTTCCATTACTGCATTCACCCTCTTTTGTATCTCCACATCATCTCTTTGTGCTTCCATAATCTTCTCTTAGATGGATGGTTTCAAAATAATTTGAGAAAGGAAGGGTGTATCCCTTATCCTTATGATTTCCAAATACATTATTTGCATATCCAAGATGATAGGGTCTTTATCAATCCACAACATGGATAGAGTAACATGTTTTTTTTATGATTATTGCATCAGCTACCTTGTTCGCCTTTTCAGGATGATAGTGAAAAGATAAATCATAATCCTTGATTAGCTCTATCCATCTCCATTGATGCATGTTGAGCTCCTTTTTTTGTGAATATATACTTTAAGCTCTTCTGGACGGTGTATATGTCACACTTCTCACCATAAAGGTAGTGCCACCTGATTTTCAAGGAAAAATTCATGGCTCCCAACTCTAGATTATACGTCGGGTAGTTCTTCTCATGGATCTCCAACTGTCATGAGGTGTAGGCTATCACATTATCATTTTTCATGACTACACAACCCAAGCCTTTCTTTCAAGAATCACAATATATCACAAAACATTCTCCACTTTTTAGTAGTTTGAGTACAGGTGCAGTGATCTGCCTTATCTTTAGCTCCTTGAATCTTCCCTCAGATTCTTCCATCCAGACATACTTTTCCTCTTTCATTGTTAACTTAGTTAGTGGGCTTGAAAATCGTGAGAGGTTTCTCACAAAACATCAGTAGTACCCTGCTAATCCATGAAAACTACAGATTTCCATGACACTAGAGGGAATATTCCATTCCTCAATCGCCATTGTTTTGGAAGGATCCACAAAAAATCCCTCACTTGTGATCACATGTCCCATGAAAGAGACTTTCCTCATCCAAAAGTCACACATGCAGAACTAGGAATACAAATTCTTATTTCTTAATGTCATAAAAACATGTCTTAGATGTTCTTCATGTTCCTCCTTGCTCTTGGAGTATAGGATAATATCATCAATAAACACTACCAAAAATTTGTCAATGTAATGTCTAAACACTCCATTCATCGAATCCATGAAGATTATCGGTGCATTAGTAAGTCCGAAGGGAATCCCAAAAAAATCATAGTTCCCATACCTTGTTCGGAAGGCAGTGTTATAAATATCTTCCTACTTCACCTTTACCTGATGATTTTCAGAACAATGATCCACCTTTGAGAAGTATTGAGTTCTTCATAACTGATCGAAACAGTCATCAATAATTGGAATAGGATACTTTTTCTTTATAGTGATATTGTTGAGTTCTTGATAATCGATACACAACCTCTTTGTTCTATCCTTCTTATTCACAAAAAACATTGGTGCACCCCAAGGTGATACACTAGGGAATATGAACCCTTTGTCCAGATGCTCTTGCAACTGATTCTTTAACTCCTCCAGTTCGATAGGAACCATACTATAGGGACACTTTGAGATAGGAGTAGCTCTGGTTATGAGTTCAATTGAGAACTCTACCTCACGATCTGGGGGAATTCTGGGTAACTCTTTGAGAAATACATCATTTTATTCCCTCACGATGGGAATTTCCTCAAAGTTGGCACTTCCCTTCGACTAAACCAATTGTGCATGGTATGCTTCTTCATAGGGAATCAACACCCAAAAAATTGAAGGATTTTTCAAAAGAGATTCATGATCTCACTTGAATTTGAAGAGGGGAATGGGATGGTTCAGAATATGAATAGATATTTCCTTTTCCCCACAGTTGATATGTGCTCTATATAACGAGATCTAATCCATTCCCATTATAGCATCAAATTCTACCAAAGTAAGTATTACAAGATTCACTGGAAGAATATTCCCACATACGCCAACAAGAGAGGAGTCAAACACATTGTTTGAAATGATTTCACCACATATTTTTTTACAAATATCTCTACTTCAAGGTTTCAAGTATTTGATTCTATAGTTCTAGAAAACTTGTAAGACATAAAGGAATGCGTAGAAACAGAATCAAATAATACCTTTTCCATTCTTGTGTGAATAGGAAGTGTACCTTGTATGACGTCATAATCATTCTCCACCTATGCAGTAGTGGTGGCATAATCCTTCCCTTGGTCATTTTTCTTTGGTGGTTGCTGATGTTTATTTCCCTTGAGAACTCGAGGTTTACTGCACTGACTTGCATAGTGCCCTAGTTCCCTATAGTTGTAGCATTGAACCATGAGTGGTTATCTTCTTTCTTCTGCCAAATTCTCCTTCTTTTTTGGGTATTTTCTACACACTTTATCATGGTGTCCTTCTTTCCCACACTTGAAGCACTTCCCCGTCCCTTTGAGGCAGTTCCCATAGTGCAACATCCCACATTTTTGGCATGTGGGTCATTGAGTTTTTTCCCACCTTTATCATTTGATACACCAGCCGGAAAATCCATCATTTGTTTCTTATCACCATAGCCATGGGGCCATTCTAAAAACTCCATCTCCACTTTGAGAGTACATCGAACAACTTCTTCATATCACACAATGTCTCAAATTCCAAGATACTTTTGAAGGTTTGGATTTAATCCACTAACGAATCTATCAACTTGCCTATCATTGTTGATAAAAAAACCCGAAGCATACATTGAAATCCTTGTGAAATTTTCTTCATAGGTTTTGAAAGATTCTCATTATTTTTTCTTCATCTCTATGAATTCTCTATCCATCTCCATGTGAAGTGTTCTTGAGAAATACTTGTTAAGAAACATTATCTAAAAGTCATCCCATTCCAGCTCTTCAATTCCCTCCCTTAGCTTGGTGTTCTTAATCAAAGCCCACTATTGATCAGATTCTCAATCTAGATGATAAATTCCTAGGGTCACCTAATCAATATCAGAATAGTGAAGAATAGAAAAGTTATTCTCCATGGATTTGACCCACTGTTCTACAGCTAGTGGATCAGAAGATCCATTAAACATCGGTGGTCATTGCCGCATAAAATATTCGATATCCTCTTGATCCCTCTTTGGTTTTGGTGGACATTCCCCATTATTATGTTATTGTTAATAACCTGAGATAGTTGGGTAAGAATCTCCATGATGTTATGAACTCCACCTCCAAAATCATTGGGGCTGTCGTTTGAGAAACCGTTGCATTGGCCCTCACACGGGTTGTTGGCCAGATTTCTCCTGGTTCCCACCATTTTCTAAAATAGAAATAGTTAGAACAAAACATAAGTCAATAATTCATGAATAAATATCATATTTATTTTCAAAATTTATACTAAAAGCATAAAATATTTGATCCCTATGTAAATCTTCTTGTGTGCATATTTTTACATAGTCTCATGCTAGATGTTTTCTCTAGGGTTCGCTAATCATAATTCCCATAATAACTAAACCTTTCCTCTGATACCAACAATAGAGACTCTACCTTTTCTTACGTTACTATAACATAATTTTAAAGATAAACAAAATATTAGTATTACACATAGAGGATCCAAAGGTTTAGTGTCTTGGGAAAACTAGGACCATATATAACAGTTACAACATCAAGAATAAACATTTATTTAATTTATTCTTCTTTAGCTTCTTATTGGAACTTGTCCTATACTTAGTACATGTTGCCACCTGAGGATATACATCAAAAGGGGTGAGCTAGAAATCCATTAAGAGGATAGAAATGAACAATATAGAATGGGCTGAGAATAATCATATCATGGGAAAAATATCATGAATACGAGAGGAAGCATAAATATAAGACCAGAAATGTGGCAATGCAAAAAAAATGAAGCATCATGTCTTAGGGGTTAACTACCAAACATACTTCTGAAAAAATATAGAATCATGTTCACACATAATTTCACATTTATTCATGAGATTAATAACTTTACCCAAGGCATTTTAGTGATGTATAATTTGGGGCGCACCCATCTCATTCAAACATTCATATTGCGCTATATAATTCCGGGTGAACCCGTCACATCAAAACATTATCATTATCATGCTTTCCATGTGGATCATATATCAAAAGTAAAAATAACTATCCCCTGGGAAGGAATGGGTTAAATCTCAAAATAATACATTCATAAACATTTTGTTCCCAAAATAAAGTGGGAATAACATAAATGTTATAGGAACCATCCACTTTGAGAGAGAAGTAAAAGGTGTGTTTTTAAAAGAAGAGTTCTTTTGGAAAATATTTTGTATGACATAAAAACTACTGAGAAACATGTATATCATAGAAGGGTAAATTCAATGATGAACAAATTATCTTTAAGGAGTACACATATAAAAAAATGTAGTGAAATAGGTAGAACCCGAAGGATGAAAGTTGGGTTTGAGAATTTCCCCTTACCTTGTTTCTGAATGCACCCTTCTCTTTAATGTCCTGTATATTGACATTATATTAATTAATTAGAAATAAATAACCTACTATACATTAATATGGTTATTTATGGTTTTATTATGTGATTTTATGTGCCTATGGATCAGTTATTGGGTTTAAAAAACATTGTTCGGGAATGTTTGTTTTTATTGTTTTTTTAAGTGGTTCACTTGTATTCTTAAATTCAAGTTCGGGTAAAACATGTGTAAACATAAAAAACTTATATTATATGTTATTAAAGTAATTAAAATATTTTTCATGATATTATAATGAATTATATGAGATCCATGTGGATGAATCATTAGATAAGAATTAAATGATGATTGTTTGGGTTAATTTGAGCGATTTTTTTGATCATAATGAACATGTTTTATTTGATCACTAGAAATATGGTAATAAGTTAGTTCTAGAAAATTAAATAGGATATAATACATATAAAATCTTCTGTTTCAACCATATAAATTGTTTCATGAACAGATCTGATGTTTGAAATGGAAGAAGAAAACATGTCTTTGAAGGTGATAAGTTAAGACCTCACGAACAATGCTCTCTTTAATAAAATAAAAGGAATAGAGAAAGGGGGTTGGATGATATAATATCCCATTAGAACCATAAAATTCCAGTAAATTTATAAAACTGGAGTTACAACACCATTTAGATGAATATACATGGTGAGAGATCAAGAAACGAACTTGAACTTGAAAGGAAATTAAAGGAGAAGAGGGAGATAAATTACCTCTTAAATCCTCCTCTTGAGATCCTCTTCAAGGAAGATAGGCTTGGTCTTTTGATGAGACCAGTAGATCTTGAACGTGGGGGAGGGAATAAGGAGGATGTTTGGGTAGAGTTTAGAGATTTCTTGGAGCTTGGGAGGTGTGAGTAAATGAGGGTGAGAAGGGTGGTTTTTATACTAGAGGGGAGAGGGGTTTCCTTAATATTAAATTCATTAGATAATTATTTCCTCACAAGGAATGGAATAGTTAGTCATACATGAATAGGAATAGTAAATAAGTCATGTGATTTTAGTATTTGGGTGCTTACATCACTTGTGATGTCAGGAATAGTGGGTTTTAATTATAATGTATTTATACTGTAAATTAATGTATGTTACTATTCAGTAAAAATTCAAGTATTTTAGGAAAATACCAAAAATTCACCCCAAACATTTTTCAATGTGTAGAATAAAAAAATGAATTCAATTTTTTTAAAATAATTTTCTAATTTTATTAATTTTATATTTAATTAAAACCATATTTTACGTAAAAAATAGTTTTTAAAATTAAAACTGATTTTATAGTGCTTTCAAAAATTACGTAGGGTCTTATAAAATTTTATAAAAACTATAAGACATTGATTTGTTAATTTATTAACATATTTTGAGAAAATAAATTTTCTTTTAAATTAATTAATTTATTATAATTAATTCTTTATGATTTAGAAAATACCAAGACGTTTACTAAGGTCAAATTGTCACTTTCTAAGATGTCTAAATTTTATTTAATTATTCATGGGTATGGTTACTCTTAGGTTTGATGATTTACTATTCATAAGGGCCATATTACTATTCGTAAGGTTAGGTTTCTATCCACAAGAGTATGTTTCTATTCACCGAAAATAATTTTTGTTTCATTAGACTTCAAAAATCATCTTGAACACAACCATGTATGTCGGATTTTCGAACTTCAAAACACAGAAGTGACAAAATTATGTTAAAAGGTCACTTAGCACTTACTAGTTCATTATGTTGTGTTTTAATTTGATTTTATGACATATTTATAAGAAGGTAATTTTCATTTGAAAACATTGGGTCATTGCAATGCATACTAATATATCCAATAGACATACTCCTGACGGATGCAATGATAGTGGGGATCATGTTCTTATTTTTTGATGAAGGACAATGGTAATTGATTCAACATGAGAGGATTTTCTAAGGGAGTTTCATACACCATCCTTAACAGAACATTTGTGGGTGTCGGAGATGTACTAGTACATTCAGTGTAAATTCTAATGGTCATGGATGAAATTATGTGTTTCGAAGATTATTTCAAGATTACATACTTGTTAGTAAGTAAAAGGCTAAGAACTAGGTCCCATATAGTTTATCTCAATCCAATAAGGTTCTTTTGTGAGAGTGGTATGACATATCTTTGGACATTGTGACAGGGTCAACATATACATTGAGAAGAAATGATACCATCTGGATGATTTTATACAGCCTCACCACATTGGCCCACATAATCACTATTCATTCATTTAGTTTAGTGGAATTATTGGTATTATTATACCATTAATAGATATCCTAGAAACACGGATTTCTCTTTACAATCATATCTAACCATGATAATCACTTCAATTCTTAGTTTTAGAGAGTGTTTCATGAGGCCATTGGGAATTAGTTGGTTTTGAGCATGAATATCCACCCCAATAATGATGACTAGACTAACTAGACCATTTAAGTCATTGAGGACATGATTCAAGCTTTCATGTCAGTCATTTTCTATATTTTGGAGCTTTACCTACCATTGGTGTTGTTTGTGTACAAATAGTGGTACCATTACACCATCATTATCACACTATTCAAGGCCTTGTATGGTTGACCGTATAGGTCACTATAATGCTATATTGATCCAGGATAGATAAAACTGATGGACCCAGAGTTGGTGTATGTCATAGAATAGAATGTAAAAATCATCCAGGAGTGGATGAGAACTACAAAGACTAGTAATAAGTCTTATGTGGAATGAGTACACATGTATTTTTAATTATACGAGGTAAAACAATTTTCCTTATGGACTCACCTCATCATGGATTGTAGATATTCGGCATGTGTATAAAGATATCTATAATATTTATTATCCCTTCCCATATTCATCATAGAGTCGATGAGGTGGCTTACCCCTTATCTCTACATTCGTAGTTAGACAGAGTATATGATGTCTTCCACATTCCGTAGTTGTGGAGGTACATGATTTATGTTATCGACTATTGAGAGCTTAACATTGAGATATAGAATTATTGGTGGATTATTCGGTGAATATTGGGGATTAGAAATAGAGGATCCTTTATGGGTGATTGATTCCATTAGAATGTGTCTGATGGTAGTACCTGAATCTTTAAGAGACCACCTAAGAGTAGGAGACCCATATGCATGAAAAGTACCAACATATCATTGTGTAATCTTTTTCTGTGCTTTCTAGAGTGTAATGAACCATGGGGGTGAAAATGTCTCCATTTTTTCCATTTATAACATTAAATATTATATGGGTTGTGTATAGAGTTAGTTACTATGACAACATGATATTTTCTGTCCCGATGAGCTTGAAATTAATTTTTGAAATAAATAAAATATATTAAATATTCTGAATTCAAAATTTTTGAAAAAAGTTAAATATATCTTATGAGGAGGTTCACATTTTATATTTTATCCCTCTATTGAATTTAGATCAAGGGATTTACTATAGTAATTACTTAACCATGGAGCACATTGGCCAACCAGGATGAGCACAATTGTGGGTGAATTGTTATAAAATAATATAAAATAGTTATTTTATTTAATTTTTCACCATTACTTAGAGTGATCTATTAATATGATGATATTGAAAATCCTATTGTTATCCAAATAACCAAAGATATTTGTGAGAGAGTTTTGAAGTTTCATTCTCAAGAATATAATGACCTGATCATGGATCGTCAATTGGTGTGCAATAAAATTTTATGATCTCACCAATGATAATGATATGGATTCATTATTCAACACTTAATAATCCCTCTCATGGTAGTATTATTTATTTTTGTTTATTTATCCCCTTTTTATTATTATTATGATGAATGTGAATTAGTAAAATAATAGATTTATTCATGGATTAATCATATTGTGGCTATAGGATAGATATTATATGGGGTTGGGGATATCATTAATGATTATATTATATAAATTCATTCATAATTATAACAATAAAAAATATTAAAACATAAAAATTTTCCTATGCCTATTCTTTATTATTTATTTTGCATCATTCTCTCCATTCTTCATTCACTGATTTCCAGTGTTCATTTTGGACCAGTGTTTGATAGATACACAGTAATCAGTTATTGTGCACCCGTTACATGGTGAAATAGATTGATACCATTGATCATAGTTTTTTTATGTTCGTATCATTCTATGGTAACCAATAGGGACAATATTGGAGTTCTTTATGTGGGTCCTGGCTTGTACTAATGGAGATATGCAACAGAAGTGTTTTTCCATGAGATTTGAGGTCCGAATTATAGCTAGTGGTGATGGGAAGTATCATATGGAATAGTTTATTTATTACTGACCAGATTCATGGCTATATCTGAGGTCGTAGCAGAGGTTGATTATTTTAAATCAATATGTGATTCAAGAAAATCCTATTTTACACGACTTGTAATCCAGAATGACATGTTGTGTGGTACCTGTAACACACCGAGTTTTGTGAAACTTTTTTTTGGATAAAATAAATTAATTTTATGGTGTGAATTGAAAAAAAATAAGTCATACATTCATTATTTGAAACACCAAGTTAGTCTTGTGCAACAAACCACAGAAACATATCTCGCATTACCCACAACACTGATCTTCTGTGAAACAACACTTTAGAATTATAATTAATTTAATGAGATAGTTATAACCTACATGTTAAAAATTGTAATATAAATACTAATTAATAAATTTTAAATTCTATTTATAATGGTTTCATATAAATAAAACTTATTGATAATGATATATATAATTTGTTTTGGTAAAGTCTATATATGATGAAAAATACTATTTTTAAAAGGAATTGCTTTTTAGGTCCATTTGTGAATAGTAATGAATTAATTTTCAAGACTATAAGAAATTTAATTTGATAAAATAATCATAATTTTTGGATTCATAATTTTAAAATTATCATAGGGTTAATTTTTTGTACTTCTTTGAGATACTATATTTTTGGTTGAATATTGAAAAATAATGTATTTTAATTCAAACCCATTTTTTCATATAATTTTTTTATATAGTTAAATCATATTTTAAGATGATTTTAAAGTCATAATAGATCAATAATACATCTATTAATTTAATTTATGTCACTAGAATTATTTTTATATTTAACTTAGATATAAAATCATAATGCTCTTGTGAACATTCTCAGATTAAAAACCCTATTTTGTCGCCATGTTTAAGAGATTATCATTAAAATTTATTTTTATACTTATGTGAATTGAGTCTCAAAAACTGGTAATACATGAATGTGATTAGTATAGTATTTATATTCTAATACGATCAACTCAACTTTTGAACAGAAATATTTTTTAACTTGATTAAAATTAATTATATTGATTATGATAAATTAAGCTTAACAAGGTGAAAACCATACACCTAAGGAAAAAAATTACCTTGACACACATACAACACAAATTTTATATCTATATTTTGGCCAAAAACATTTTATTATTGTGTTAAATTTTTATGACTTTTTTTAGGTAAAAAACGTGGTTACACCTAACTTGTTTTGAAAAATTCAAAGTGTGGTCACTCCCTCCCTTATAAAAGGCATATACCACTCCCACTTCATAATACATCTAAAACCAATTATATTTCAGAAATATCTACCATATTCCTTTCAAAACATCCCTCCATTCTTCATTTAATCTTCCCTTTGGGAAGAAATCCAACCAAGGAATCCCTTTGGTGAAAACCAAATGGATTACCTAAAAAAGAGGTAACATCCTTCCTCAAGATCATTTCCATCATTTTATTTCTCCACTACCTCAATTCTACATATTCCATGCATATATAATAGCCTTATCATGAAATATAAATTGATATTTTTTATAATAATTTTTCAACCTCCACTTACATATACATCAATCTAATGAGTAACGAACTTACCATTTTTTATATGACTAGAAACCACCTCACAAAACGAACTTGTTAATTTTTCTTTTACCACCTCTCATAGCTGTGAATTATTATAGACACTATATTTTTATATAATATATATTATATTTAGTGTCAATTTATAATTATTTATTTATTATATAAATCATACCTCCATTCTATCCTTTTTGGGTTAATGAGATCACTTTGTTTGTGGGAGTGTGAATTACCAGCTCCTCAAAATAACGTGATTCATTGGCACTGTACATGTTATGTATTGAGAATTATTTTAGTAAATGTATATGATGTATATTAAATGATAATTATAATTTAATGGTATTAAATTTATATATATAAATATATTTCATTTTCGTTCTTTCATTCAATATGAAAAGAAAAAGGAAGCAATGTTCTTACGTACATACGATCTACCATCTCCATGAAGAGTGTATTTCATTTAATATTTATATACCTAATTTATATGTAATATAAACATTTTTTTACATTATGGAAAAATTATATCAATATCTATGTAAAAAGATCGATAATAACAAGTCAGAACATGTTTGATAAACAAAGTATTTATTAATTGAATCATTACATTAACATGGATTTATTAGTTAAATGGTAATATAAAGCCATTAGTGAATAATATATGGTATTATATTTGATAATATGGTTCATTTTTGGATTCATAATAAATGGAAAAAATTTTATATAGTAGGTTTGAAATTTTACAAATAATGTCAAGATATAATGTAAGTGAATTTTATCTCACTTTTTATTTCCATGAATACATGTATTATTCCTAGTAATTTCTATAATGTTATGTGTATACATTAAATGGAGGTATTATATGATTATTGTAATTAAAATTATGGTTATTCACAATTACATTTAATGATATTTATATAATGGGGTTTATGTGTCAAAAGATACCAAATCAGTAAAGTTATTGTTTCTCAATTATCCTTCTCTGACATACATGCCATGTTATGCACCTTTTTTTCAATGAGGTGTATATAATAATTTTTTCATGTTATATAATGAATATAATTATTTCAATTATATTTTATGTTTCATTTAATGTTATTCATTTCATCGTATTATGATTTAAGGGTACCATGTGGTAACGGTTTATTGATTTAATCTCATTATTTATTGAGATTGTTTTTGATTATGCTTCCATTCATTAAATCGTATGATCCATCACTCATGAATGCTTATTAATTATCTTAACCTCATGATTTTAATTGAATATCCATGTAATGGTAACATTTTTCTCACTCTTTTCTATATAATGTAATTAATAAAATGTTTTTGAAAAAAACCAACTTTATTAACCTTTTGGTAAGAAAGTTGTGTCCTTTGAAAACCATGTTTTATGATAAGGATTTTAAAATAATTTCAAGTCTATTTGATAAGTTTTCAAGGGAAATTGATATCCTATTTTTTCAATCTTTATTTATATGTTTTCAAGTAAATTGGATTTCAATTTATTTTCAAACCTCTTTGATAAATTTTAATGGAAAAAGGATTTTCATAGTGTATTTGTGTATTATTTATAAGTTATAAAATAAATTTCAAATGGAAAGGATTCAAACATGATTTACATTTCAAAAATAGTTTTTAAACTTTAAAGGATATTTTCCTCAAGATATTTAAAATTATTTTTCATGATTACATTATATCTTTTCAATATGTTTACATGGAAATGGATTTTGAAATTTCAATATATTTTAAACAGTGATTTTAAAAAAAATGTTATATTACTTATAATATTTAAAAATACTTATCAATGTAATATTTCATAATTAGTAATTTATTTTTCAATACTAGGGATTTTATCCAAGGATACTATTCATTATATTTATCTAATTTGTATATGTTTTCATGTCTTGGTGTTTATGAAAACTGTTTCACTTCAATGGGTTATACCATGACAAATGATTATGAAACCCACTTCCTTGGCAGGTTATTATAGGATTAAATTATTATGAAACATATATATTTTTCCTAGTTTATAATATTTTTAAATTTTTATGAGACAAATTTAATTTTTTTTTTGGTTATGTTATTTTTTTTATGAACCCCATTTCTTTTTATGGGTCATGATATGATACAATTTTCATTTTCTTATGGCACATGTATATATGATTTCATTATTATATAGATGTGACCTATATCTTCCTGCAATGAATTGTGTTATGATAAGTGGTATATGACCTTAAAGGGTACACGAGTGGTAGCCTAAGGCAAAAAACAAGAGCGTACACATGTTGTTTCCCAAGCCTAAAAACAAGAGGGTACATGTGTTGTATCCCAATCCTGAATAGAATAATGTATGTGGTTTGTATAGAAAGACCAAATATAAATGTGTAAATGGGATGTTATCCCAAGACCAAAGAAGGTTCATGGGTGTAATCCCTATCATATCATGTTTTTAAGGTCTTGGTAGGCCTCCATGACATAATATTTTATATGCTTATGTGTTTGTAAAAATTCAATTTCTTATTCATTAGTTATTCTTTCAGAACATATGCTTTTAATTCCCTTATGATTCATTTCTTATGAAATATAAATCTCTTTGTAATTATTCAGGTTTATAATTTTTGATATATAGGTTATGATCTTCTAATTTTATGATCATATTCTCATACCCATATAATCATGTTTATACTTACATAACTCTATTGTTTACCCCTACTGAGCATCTCATCTCACAAATTTTTAGGTATCCTTCCTAGGTAATGATTATATGTGTTATGTATGATATTTCCATGAAGGGTGATATTCTTTTATAACCAATTGTGAGATAATATAGCTCTCTTAGGAACTAGAATTTACAATTTTATGTTTCTAAAGGAATTAGAATAATATAGTCCTTGGGTGTCTGTTTGTGTAATGTATTAAGTACTCTGCAAAAACGATGTAACGTCTATGTATGAAAAGAATGAGTTGTTATAGTTGGTATCTAAGAAAAATTGCAGTTATCCTTTGTAAACTAGGGTGACAAATCCTTAGTTTTGAAACTAAGGGCATGCCTAAGGATAAGTTCAAGGATATGGGAAATTTTAAAAAAATATCCTGATGTTTTGGTAAATTAAAGAGTGGGTAGTTTCCTAGAAATACATCATTTTATGGATAATAAAAGTGGTTGTGGATATTATATATTTATACCTATGTAAGACAACTTTGACAAGGAATTTCGGGCTTGATTCGAGCATAACATGGTATACAATAATTGGCCCTGCTAGAGACCTAGTTAGACACTCCCAATAGATAAGATTTGGGAACTCTTCATGAACTATCGTGATGGATTTAAAAATAAATTTTCTAAGAATTTCCTATTATAAACCTAGGGTTTCATATATTATGAATGTTTTAATAACTTTGACACATTGTACGTTGTTTTTCCAGATTATGTGGTTATTCACTATGAATGTTTTTTTCATATCCAATGATTTTTGGTTTTAGTAAATGGATGGAACCTGAAGGAACTACACTTGTGTTGATTGTGATGGAAATTGAAATGATTGTTCTCCTAAGAATCTGAATGACATGGGAACTGGAATTAAGAAACCCCATTTCTCTAATCACACAAATTTCTGAAGCTCTAAATCATGTTGAGCTTCCAAACAAACATAAGAGGGATCATAATTATGTGGAGTCCTTCATTAAGAAACATCCATGATAATTTTTTGGGTCATTTAATCCACTTTTTTACTAAACAATGGATCAGTACCACTAAGATGATGCTCTATGTCATTTAGATTTTAGATCAAGAAAAATTTATTCTATCCATTTATGGTTCATAAGGTGAAGTAGACAAATGGTTAAATCAAATCAAGAATAAAAGGAAGAATGTTGAAATTGAATCCATGGATTTGGATAAGTTCAATAAATTATTCATCAATAAGTATTTCCATTATGTTCTTAATATAAATATGGAAAAAGAGATTCTTTGTTTGATGATAATGGATGATGAATTTATCAGTTCCTACGAATAAAATTTCACAAGACATACATAGTACACTTCTATAATTATCATCTAACTAGAATGTAAGGTTAATATGCACTTTATTGGATTAAAGCCAGGTCATGGAAGGGAATTGGCCATAAGAGACTTTAGTATCTATGAAGAGTTAATGAGTTGTAAAATAAAAGTTGAAATGAAGATTGTAGTTACATATAAATATCATGGTTTTAAAAATAATATAAATATGGTGTTAAAAGTAGAGTCTCAAAACCATGAAGATAAGAAGATGATCCTTAATTTATGTGCTAAGTGTGGAAAGAATCATTGAGGGGATTTTTCTTATAGAATGAGTAAATGTATTAAGTGCGTAAAATAAGGACATTGAGTGGATGAATGCTGATGTGATTGGAATAAGTTGTATAATGATTATAGTAATGAAGAAACTCCACAGAATGCACCTCCGACACTTAATTTTTTCAATCGTGGAGAGTTTGGGAATTTTCCAAAAAGTTACCATATCCAAAGGTTAATAATGGAGATCAGTAGAAAAAACATTTTAAGAAAAACCAAGAAAGGTATATCATATGCAACCACAATGGCTGAAGTGAACCATGATAATTGGTGCCATCTGTAGTTGGGATTTTCCTTTTGGATTAAAAAACTGATTTATGAAAATATTTGTTATTAATTATTTATTGGATCTTGACATGAGTCTAATCATTTATTATATATCTAAATTAATTCTTTATTAATGAAATCATATTTATTTTATATATATAAAGAGATTAAACCAAGATGTCAACAATAATGTTTTTTAAATAAGTGTCTATTTATGTTATAAATGGTGAGTTATTATTTGGAAACATGTAGGTTTTCAGTAAGGATTTATGGTAATGTTGGTCATTACCATGTTTTAAGAGAATACTTGTTGAATGTATTGAGATACTTGGCATGTGATAGATAATAGCTACTATATGATATATGTGGGTCAATGTTATGTTGATTTGGAGAAATTTAGTGGGCTTCTTTATAAAATTTCGTATTTCCTTCTTCCAAAGGGTTATAAGGTTATAAATATATGTATTTTTTTATGTTAACATTATAATGAGTATTACATATTAATGTATTATATATCCATATGTTTATTTATACATATTGTATAACTTGTGACAACATTTTTGTTGTGATATATAGAATAACCTATCATTAAATTAATAAAATAGATGATCATTTAGTTCCTCAAGAATGATAAATTATCCATCATTACCTAGAATAAGAGATGAAATGGTAATTCATCAAGGTACAACTAAAGTATGAGATTGTGCATAAGTAATGTAATTAAATAAGATTTGTATACTTTGATTTGGTTAAATGTATTGAAATAAATTATTTTCATATTATTATCATTTTGATGATATCGATGACCTATTTCACACTTCTTCACATTATGGTTTTTTATTGTTATATTTATCTATATCATGAACTTTTCTAATGATCAATGACCTATATCAATCTCTATGATTATTTACTCTTTCATTCATATACAATCCCCCTACACATCTATGTTCTCCTAATTGGAATCATTTTAATGTGTTACTTTGGGTAACCATTATGATTCCAACATTCAAATTTTAATGGATGTTTTAGTGTCAATTTTTAGGATATGGGTTTACAAAATAGAAACTTTCAATTTTTATACTTTTGATCACCATGAATATTTTTATGGTGAAATTTATTCTAAAGTGGTTAGAATGTAAGACCTTGTGTTTTCGTAAATATTTTTATGAATAAGTTCATTTCATTTGATATATTTTGTTGAAATATACAAAAAATCAGACATCCATTATACGCCACACCATGGTAATCTTGTGTAAAAACAACACAAACATATCTTTCATTATATGCAACACTGATTTTCTGTGAAATAACACTTTATTATTATAATTATTTGAATGAGGTATTTATAAACATGAAATTAATGTTAGTAACATTAATAGTAGTAAATAAATTTTATTATTTTATTTTTAATTTTTTCATATAATCAAATCATATTTTAATGAGATATATAATTTTCTCAGTAATGTATTTATATTTTTAAAATGTTATTTTCTTAAAGGAACTTTTTTTATGTCCTATGAAAAAAAAGAAAATAGTTTTAAATAATATTAAAATTTTTATTTGAAATATTCAAATTAATTTTTTTATACATAAATTCAAAATTATCATAGCATAAATGTTTGGTATTTTTTGAGAAACATCATTTTTTGGATGAATAGTGAAAAATACTAAATATTAATTCAAAAATACTTTTTCATATAATTTATTCATATAGTTAAATTATATTTGAAGTTTGTTTTAAAGTCACAATAGATCATTTATATATATAAATACAATTTACTTCCTTTAAATCATTTTTAAAATTGAATTTAAAAATAAAATCATAATGAAATTTTAACATTCTCACATTAAAAACCCACTTTCTCACCATGTCTACATGATTAGCATTAATATTAATTTTTATGATTATAAGAATTGAATTTAGAAATATTTACATAAATAGTTTTAATTATTATAATATTTATACTCTAATTTGATCAAATTATTATTTGACCAAAATTATTAGTGAACATGAATATATTTAATTACATCAAATACGGTAAAATTAAGCTTAGCAAGGGACTAAACCATAACCATAAAGGAAAAAATGACATATAAACAAGTAAAAGACCCATTATATATCCATATTTATTACATTATACTTATATTATATTTATTTTATTTTTTATGTATTTTTTATGTAAATTTTTTTGTACATGTAACTTGTTTAAAAAAATTACATATGTGTCCCCTCTCTCCCTTGTAAAAGGCCAGCACATACCCCCCTTCTTCACACCTCTCATAACACTTTGTTTTCGAAAATAACTACTTAATTAAATTCCCAATATCTCTCCCATCCCTTATATTTCCTCCCCATGTGATGAAATCCAACCAAGGATTTCCTTTGGTGAAAACCAAAAGAAGTTACCCAATGAAAAGGTAAAATCCTTCCTCAAGATCCTTTCCTTTATTTTATTTTCCATTACCTAAATTAATATTATTACATTAATAAATAATAACATATATATTACTAATATAATAAGATTCTTTTATTATTACATTTGGACCATATCTTACACACACATCCATCTAATAGGTAACAAACATATAATTTTTGTATACGACGAACTAATTCCTCACAGAACGATGACATACATTTTTTTTATCTACCACATACCATGGTTCAGAATTACATTTTAAAATACATTATAATATAATTTATATGATATTTATGATGTACTTATACTTAATTAGGTATTATATAAATATTACCTCCATGATTGTTTTTTGAATATGCAATAACTTCGTTTGTGGATGCGTGGACTACAGCCTCCACAAAGCTACGTGATATGTTTACACATTATATCGAAAGTATTAACGCTTTATCTAGTAAATTTATATAATATATTTTACAAATTAATATTTATTTAATGATATTATATATATATATATATATATTGTTTAACTTACTTTCTTTCAATAAAATAATAAAATGGAAACTTCATTCATGCATATGTACGATATACCGTCTCTATGAATGGTATATTTTGTTAATACTTATATAAATTATATATTAGTAAAAATATTTAAATCTGAAATATATATTATATAAAAATATGTTTTCACCTTCTAGAAATAAGTAAAATAGGATCTATGTAAGAGGATCAATAGAAACAAGTAAAAACATGTATGATAAACACAATATTTGTTACTTAAAGTGTTAATTTAACATGTAATTATTAACAAATTGGTAATATATATTCATAAGTGAATCATATATGGTTTTAGATATAATAATATACTTATTTTCTAGATATATAATAAAATTATATTCAGTATACATGAGGTTTGAATGTGAATAGACAAATTCCAGACTTAAGGTAAGGGAATTTCAACTCACTTTTTATTTTCGTGAGATACACATCTTATTAATATCGAATTTAATTAGAGTGGTGTGTATAACCCACATGTATGTATTATAGTAATATTATACTTAAATTTATGGGTATTTAAATATCATTTTGATGATATTTCTTTCATGGTGTTTATGTTTAAAATTTTACCAAATCTATAATGTAATTTTTTTCTCAATTATCCTTATTTGAGCCACATTCCATGTTATTAACCTATATTTTTCAATGGGGTATAATTATTGACCTCTTAAATGTTATATCATGAATATATTTATATTCATGATTTTATATGTTTCATTTAATTTTATTCTTTCCATATTATTATTATTTAAAGTGACCAAATTGGTAACAGTATATAGCTTCAATCTCATCATTTATCAAGATTGTTTTTTAATATGATTCCATTGATGAAATATTATGATACATATCTCAATAAAACTCCTAAAGATTCATAAAATGTTAATTTAATTGTTAAATCCATGTAATGGTTAAATTCTTCCACTATTTTTTACTAAATTAAATTAATAAAATGTATTTATGAAAATGTAAATATATTTCTAATTTCAGCCAGAAATATTTATTATTTCCAAACCTAGTATTTTAAGAAAATTTATTTTTCTCTTCAAGCTTACTTGATACATTTTCGTGGAATACCATTCTCAGAAATTTATTGAAACTTTTTTATGTTTTTAGGTAAAAGAATTAAAAAAATAAATATTCTTTTATAAGATTTCAAAGAAAAATGGTTTTCCAAATATTTTCCAGATTTCATTACAAGAATAAAAAATATTTTCAAAGAGAATGGTTTTATAAATGAGTTTTTTTAAAAAAATATTTCTTCATAGAGTACATGATACTTTCCTCAAGATATGTTGTAATCATAATTGGTTTCAAGGAAAATGTTTCTCAATATTTTATATTCTTTTTAAAGTGATTTTAAAAAAAAATTATGTCTCATGAGATAATTAAAAATCCTTCTCTATCTGAGATGAAATTTTTGGTTATATTTTTTTCTTTACTAGGGATATGTTCCAGAGATACCATTCATTCAATTTCACTGAACGATATGCTTTTGGTGGCTTGACATTTAGAAAAACTATTTTCCATTAAAGGATTATACCATGATAAATGCTTATGAAACATGATTCCATTAATTGAATATTGTAGGATTAAATGATTATGATAACTATATAGTTTTCACAATCTATGCTATGATTAAATATTTATAAAACCTATTTAATTTCTTGGGTTATTATATGAGGTTTATTAAACCCGTATCTTTTTATGGTTTAGGGTAGGAACAAAGTTTAATTATCTTATGGAACATGTATGTTTAATTTCATTACAATATAGGTGGGTCCTATATCTCCTTCCAATTAACTGGGTGATTATATGTTTTATATGATCTCTAAGGGTATACATGGTATTGTCCAATCCTGAAAACAAATGGGAACATGGGTTGTAGCCCTTTCTCAAAAACAATAGGTTACACACATTGTATCCAATGCTTGAAAATAATAGGGAACATGGGATGTTTCCCAAGCCCAAAAAGGGTACATGCGTTTTTATCCTAATACAATATTAGGTATATGAGTTTTATCCCATTCCTAGAATGTTATAATGGTCCTGGTCTGTAGTATTAACTTAATATTTTCCATACCAAGTGTATTCCACGAATTATATGTATTATTCCTCAGTTGATATTTTATGACTTCTTCTCTTTATTAAATTATGATTCATGTCTTATTGAATAAAAATATAAATTCCATGATTCATGTTTATGATATCATATATAAATGGTATGATCTTATAAAGGTATGATAACACTCTCACACCCCTATTCACAGGTTAATTCTTGTATATCTCGCTTATTTACCCTTATTGAGCATGTGAGATGACCCATTTTTGGGTTTTCTTCCCTAGGTAATGAGGATATATATTATGTATGATATTTCCAATATTTTTTATTGTCTTAGAGAACCTAGTGGGAGATAATTTATCTCCCTTATATACGAGTGTTTACATATCCATATTTCTAAAGGAAGTGAAATAATATGGTATTTTGTCGGCTGTTTGTGTAATGTATTTAGTATTTAAAAAAATGATTTGATATCTATATAAATTAAGACTAGGTCTTTATAGTACCTCCGGAATGGAAACTATGGTTTATGCAAACAGATAAGGGCATCACACTGTGTGGTCCCTAAAATGTAGCAAGTGTTACCTAGCTAACCCACTTGGCATATATATGAGGTATGCATCAAGGATTCCATGTGCTGTTGAACACCATGTAGTCCATGTAACAAGGTATGTTTACCCTGTAAGTCACCCCAATTTGTATAATCAGTAAATTCCTTGGAGGTCATGTGGCCCCACGTGCCTTGTATGGAGGGTGAAATATCTTATAATCACAATTAGACATGGGTATAGGTTCTGATATATGGTTAGAACCTGATGCTAAAGGGACACACCATGTTCTCATAGTACACTCCATTCACCCTACAAAGAAGGCTTCACAGATTTTACACTCTATCTTATAAATTCTTCAATAGGATATGTTACCGTGATTCTTAACATGACGGTTTATTTTCAAATCGTGTCCTATGGATAGGATGGTGATCCCATCCAAGGAACTTCACTCTCTAATAGGGTTGTTTAAATCCCAATATGAGGATCAGAGTGAGATCTTATATCATCATCATTTCTATAGGTGGTATTCTTGGTGTCATGGGGACCAACACTATATGAGATTGAATACTCTACTTAGTGGGTTTATCTAGATTGGTATGATATTATACCCAATGTGTATGGATATAATTCCCATATATATATATTGATATCTTCATATATTTAGTGTGAAAATCCTAAAGAGGGACTAGATGATCATGAAATTTCCAATAGACACCATTTTAGTTATCTGACTCATGAAATTTTATCTTCTAGATGATTGTTATATATATCCTTCATGTATGAATAATAGGCTGGAGATACAATTATGACCATAACTTTAAAATTGTGTGTCTCTTGAGAGTAAATATGGATATTATTATTATTTATTCTATTGAAGTATCTATGTGATAATATAATTTTTATTTTTGATGCTATATGCTTTGTGATTTTGAGGTTCCATATAGGGTATTGTTATAATCAGCACTGAACTGGAATTCCCACACATGTCATGTTTTATTCATATGATCAACCATTTGAGGGAAACCTAGAGGGAATAAGACTAGGATGATCTTAGTGAGCCAGATAGACCAAGACGTGTTTTGATATTTTCACATATAGTTGTCCACTTCTACTTCACTTCATAAACTTCTTTTTAGTTTATTTTAATGGGACTATATTTAGGCCTTTTCATTCTAGTACATGTTTTCGTCCTTCTATGGTGATATAATAGATGTATTTTTGAAATTTACTAGTTTTTTTTATATTTACAAAAATTTTGAGCATGGAGATGTGTGCCTATGTATAGAAAAATTAGGTTAAGGCCCCCCATGTGTGTGACATGTCTACTCGGAACTAGTCATCATCCCCTGGATGATTAGCGGTGGAATTGGGGTAGTCGCATCATGGGACCCATTGGGTTGTGTTGGGTAAAAGAATTATTTTAATGATCATTTGAATAAAAAATTTGAAAATTAATAGATGTATTGATTAAGTTATGAAAAGAAATATTCTTCAAATGTTATCTATTAAGAGTTTTAAAAATTAGAGACATATCAGACTAGAATGTATGAGTTAGTGGAAGAAGGATAGAGAATAAAAAATATCCTAAAAATAGAAGAGAAATAAGTTATAAAGGAATAAAAAACATAGAGTTTTATGAATGATATGGTATTTCATAGTGCTTTGGCATGTGATGAAATTTGGAAGATCACTACATTCTCTGACATAGTTCCATTGAATAAAACATGCTTTTGTACATGGAAACTATTGGGTTTATTAAGAAGTTATCTTTTAATTCTACTCACTAACATTCTTAAAATGATGCGGATGATACTCAATAGTAACCCACACTATTAATAAATATATATTACATCATAATATAAGGATATTTATTACATAACATAATGATCCACACATGAATCGTATAAGCTTGATTCCTTTCTAAATAATGAATCATAAACAACTGGTTTATAAGTGAACTATATATTCTTTAACCATGTTCTTCAAATATAAAACCCTTCATAAAAGTTTCATATATATATCATTTCATCAAAAAATAGGGATGTAAACGTAATAAAAGGTGATCTCATGTACTCAGAGAGGGTAAAAATGGGAGATATCAATTTTCATATATGAAAAACTTGAGCATAAGGGTATCTAAACATTAGATTAAAATTTTATAACCATTCCCTACATATCATGAATTATAAAATTTTGTCATAGAATATATCATAGAATTCATTACAACATGAATCATAAAGGAGTCAAATTATAAAATCCATGAGATCATAACATTGGAATATGATATAGATTTGGGGAATAAGGAGAATCTTATAAAAATATAAACATGTATAAAAAGAAACAAGTTCACTAAATAGATTAAGGAATTGAAGTAAGCCCATAACATAAACAAATTTGATTGAAATATATTCCTCACATAAACAAATGGACATGAAAACCAGACCCATGATAATTTTTTTGGATATGAAAAAAGGTCCATACATAACAATTTGAAACTAAAAACTGGTTTATGAAAAATATAATTAACACTTGATTTATCCAAAATTACTAATCACATTATAGGGAGATGTAGGTCCTATAAATCATTTAATCCACTCATTTATTCAAGAAAATCAAAAAAACATTTGCCACATAATAACTCTTTGAAGGGAAATGGGTTTTATAAATATCCCATCATAGTATAACATATTGAAAAAGAGAAGGGTTTCATAAAATTATTTTCTATATAAACATAAACCATAAATATAAATAATAATTATGAAGTAATTGGATCATATTGTTAGTAATGTCTTTATTACATTAGAGGATGTCAATTGAGATGGGATAATATTTTGGAAGATCCCATGGAACAATTATTGATGAAGATAAATTTTTCTATTTGAAAACAACCATTTTTAAAACATAATATTCAAAAAACATTGTCAAAACAATTTTCATTAAAAATAAACCATTATAATTATAATTTAATCATTAAAACATTGGGTGGTTAGGATAGTAGGAAATTAAATTCATTCCATACATGAACAAAAATATTACTTTCGAATTTTCCTAAAAAAGTAAAATGTGCCTCATTCAGAAAATGAAATGAAGATTCATTATAAAACAAATTTTTCAAAATTCAACCATAGATGAAAATGAATTTAAATAATCATTGGATAATAGTAAAAAAATTCTTTAATTAATTTTATAAAACATAGAAATGGAAGAAAAGGGTTTTCAACCTGTGGGAGAAAATAAGTAGGAAAAAATATATTCTCAAAAAATAACCAAGGTATAATAAAATTAATTTGATTCATGTGAGGTTGATAAAAAACTCATCATTAGAAGCATATTATTAAACCAAACTGATAAAAATGACATTTTAACAACAAACCCTTAATCAATGGAAAATTTAGAATTATAAGCCTCGTTAAAGAATAACACCAAATATATCATTAAATATAATGAAAATAATTAAATTATTTAAATAATATATCAAATGGGATTTATATACACATCATAAAATAATATTGGTTTATAATATAACATATGTCTTAAAGAAGACAACTTTAGGAGAAATAACCTAAACATATGTATTGAGATCCTTTATACACAATCAAACAACCTATAAAATAAATATAGGATTATTATATATATATATATTATATAACCATAATTATATATATAATTACATATATGATTTATATATGACCTTTTATTACCTATTTATTAATAATTATTTGTTAGAATCACATTTTGGGAAGTAACATCTCTTTTTTTCATGTATGTTTTGATTTGGTATTTTTATTCCTTTTACTTGGATCATGGTTCATAATATAAACAATTTAATTCATGATAAAAATATAATATATTTCTGTTATATATATTTATAGTATTCCATGATTTTTATGGATAAAAAATGAAATACACAATTTATGGGGATGATAGGTCTACCTATTCAAGAATGCTATTTCATTTTCTCGATGAATAAAATGAAAGGAAGGTAAATAATATATAAAATTTATAGAATAATTATGAAGACATAAATATCACATATTGTCACGACCCGCCTTCGTCAAGATGATGGAAGGGGAGGCGAAGGCCCATGCCCTTCCTTCTTCAAGTCGAAGACGAGATAATGACCCCCCGAGTCCCGCCTCCAGTAGGCCCCATAGTGGCGACTAGCACCAAGGGTGTAACATTTTCACAATATGGGAGGCATTACCCTTTTTAGTTAAACAAGATTGGGATAAATAATGAGTGAACACTGAACACCACCAAGTATAGAAAACTCAAAATAAAACCAAACTACATGAATGTTTTAATAATAAAACTAAACAAGGTACAGGAAATCCAAAGTTCAAACCAATAGGAAAAGAAAAGGCGAAGTAGAAAACAACAGCGACCAACAGAAACTCCGACGTCCAGACTAGTAAGGTCTCGCACGTCCTCTGAAGTCCTCCTGAAAACCTGAATGTAGACGTAGGGTGAGCATTCAGAGCATACTCAGTAAGAAAATATTTATAGCTCTTGTGAAAAAGTGGGGAGACATACTAACGTCCCGTGAGAAGCAGAGAAAACAACATCTATCAGGTAGTTTATCCATCCCACCTCACTGGCCATGCTCACCAAACAACACAATAAGTAAGGTAATAGTAAAAGAACAAAACATTTGGGTACCCCGCACCACCATTTCCCCCACTAGCTAGTTGCTTATCCCTAATGGAAAAGGTCCTGACGCTACCATGCTCTTCCTGCCCGCACACACGTGGTCCTCACAACCATCGATCCCTACCCACACACACCTGGGCCTCACACCATCCATACCTTCCCGCACACACCTAGGCCTCACAACCATCCATACATGCCCAAAAACACATGGGCCTCATCCCGAAGACAGCTGGGAAAACAAACCATAACCAAAAACCCTGCCTGAAAACACCTGGGCTAACAACACACCAAACGAAACCTACCTGAAGGATCTTGGGTGTAAGGTTGCCTCCAGCCATCACAGCCGAGGGAAGAGGGAACTGGATGGAGTGTAACAAGGTTGAAACACCCTTCCCCATGAAATGGGGTGTCCGACACAAAGTGACCAATGCGGGTGGGGTGCGAATAAACACAAAACATACAATTATACATATATATATCAACACACACCCCAACCTATGGCTCCTCAAATAGATACAACCAGGTACACAAGTATTTCTGCCTTAGAAAACAGGTACACAACAAACAGTTCCCAATTCCCCTGTTCAAGTTATTATTCATAACAGTTCAGTATGAGTTAATCCCTTCACTACTGGGAAATCCAACAGGGACATTCATATATGAAACAACAAAAATGGTTGAAAGGAAAAACATCAGGTAAAATAAGAATTCAGACCATGTTCCCTTGTGAAGTCACAACAACTAGGGATCAAGCGATATCCATCAATGTGCTAGAAACAAAACAACCCCAAGATATAGCCCCATGTCCCCAAACTCCAAAATCCAACAGTTTATCAATAACAGAGGACTCCACCCCAATTCATGATATAAGCAGAGTAACCCCCCCATAGCCTCAGATTCACAACTAGTGACAGTACAACCGAGGATCCCATCCAAGATAACCATAACATCACCCGTATTCGGCCCGTGAAGGAAAAACAACGAAACCACTACCACCAACACAAAGTAGGTCCACGTAGGTATTTTCAGATTTGAAAGATTTAACACACTCCATGGTTTCAATTCCATTGTGCTTTAACTGAGGTTATCACAAAAAGGGTTAATCCTTGTGCTTTCAATTTATTTAACCGAGTATACGTAATTAACCAATTCCATGTTATGGTTATTTAAACATCCAGGAACACTGAGGTTCATTAGTTCATAGAGAAAGACCACCAATGACCATGATTTTTAGTGAGCATAGGCCCGTATAATTCACAACACATATCAACAATATAAGAGCACAACAGGACATCGATCACCCCCCCTGCTTCACTCATTAAAGGTTCGTTCATTATCTTCATTAAGTTGGGTTTTTTCAATTTCCACAGAGTCAAAGGAATGCCCACCTCTCATGATACACATAAAGGAGAGACAAAAGAGAAATCCCTACCTGATTGATCATGGATCAATGTTAAGTCCTCACGTGGAAACCAAAAATCCGGGGTAGCAGGAACTCCACAGAACACGATCATGGAAAACTTCACAACAGGGGTACGACTCGTCGGGATGAAGGGTACTCTGAGCGCATGGTGATAGAAAAAGAAACTTAGGGAGAAAGAAAAATATTTAGGTTATAAAGACTGAGATACAACATCCCCTGGATGGTTACGATATGGAGAAAAAATCGAAACTACGCGTAAGAAGCGGGATTGTGGGTTGACCATGTGGTTAAAACACCCCACACGCTACCTTAAAGTACCCCCCTTTAGGGGTGGTTTAATCAGATGCACACATCATGGTTTTTCATTTAAGTAGGGTAGCTCGCCAATCATTTAATTTAACATCCATTAATGGGCATCAATGGGCTTTAAAACAGGATTAAAGGGGTCAAAACATGGTTTAAAAACCAATTTGCATAAAAAGGAGGCGCTACTGTAAAACACATGGGGGGTAGGCGAGAGCTACCGATAGCCGAGAGATACTGGTAGCCGAGGGCTACGGGGACCACAAGGGCACCGGTAGGCTAGGTCTACTGGTAGGCCGAGGCTATCGGTAGGCCAATGCTACCACTAGGAGTCACTGAGAAGCTGGGAAGGCCTTCCAGACCACTCAAAAAACCTCAAACATCAGATGATTACCAAGTAGTGGACCCCAACAAACCGGGCCATTAAATCAGATACTTCTCAAACTATTGTCATCCTAGAGAATATAAGAACAATCCATAAAGTAGAAATGTGTGGTCCAAACAACCACCCTCTAGAGATACTTCTCAGGGGAAAACCCTTGAGTTGTTCGAAATCTTGAACAGAACCCTCCCCCTACATCCAGGAATACTCTCCCAACAATTATCAACCACAAACATTCACAACAAGCACAAGGATCACACATTCCAACACATGAGTCAGGGTGTACCCTCCTACATGTCAGTATATTATCCTCTTTGGGCAGCACTGACTCGCCCGCACGGGTTTAATGACATCCACATTAATGCATCCTGATTAGTAGTCAGGTTTTCCCATCATCACACATTCGTACACACACACACAGAGAATAGGGAACAGATCATCTAATAGCTAATCAAATCAAGCAATCCATATATTAAAGCACAAGGTACACTATCTCAAGGATCAGAACAAAAACAACAAGGAATTGAAAACAGCTCTGGGTACTGAACGCGTAACTGGGGCTCCCACTCCCAAGTTCTCTCTTCCAGGCCACCATGCCTCCACAACACACGAACCAAGGGGATTGTTCTCCCATGAAGAACATTTTCCTTACGATCCTCGATCAAGATTCGTCGTTATATGAAGGTTGCATCGTCGTTGACATCTAACACTCCCCAATCGATGACATGGGAGTCATCGTGTAGATATCGACAAAGTTGGGAGACCTGGAAGACATTGTTCACTTTCTCCAACTAAGGTGGAAATGCCAGCTGATACACCACTTCACCAGCTCGTCCCAACACCTCGAAATGTCCGATGAACCTAGTGGAGAGCTTACCCCCCTTCCCAAACCTTGACAGACCACGTCGTGGGGAATCCTTCATGAACACATGATTCCCAACCTCGAACTCATAGGGCCTCCTCCTATGATCGCCATAAGACTCCTGCCGGTCCTGGGCTTCCTTCACCCTCTCACGCATGAGTTGAACCTTCTCAGTGGTTCCCTGCACCACTTCTGGCCCAAGAACAGCTGCTTCCCCAATCTCTGTCCAGCAAACGAGTGAATGACACGACCTTCCATACAAGGCCTCAAACGGTGTCATACCAATAGTGAAGTGGAAGCTATTATTAAAAGAAAACTCTAATATAGGCAAGTGTCATACCCATAATCCCTCAAAATCTAGAACACATGCCCGTAGCATGTCATCCAATGTCTGGATCCTTCGTTCCATTTTCCCATCTGTCTGAGGGTGGTAAGTAGTGCTAAGGTGTATCTAGGTTCCAAAGGCATGCTGTAATCCACTCCAGACTCGTGAGGTAAACCGCGTGTCTCGATCGGAGACAATAGATATTAGGATCCCATGCAACCACACCACTTCATCGACGTACCTCTGGGCTAAGGTGCTCACCAGGCTCGACTCCTTAATCTCCAAGAAGTGTGTTGATTTTTTCAACCAATACACCACTCCCTAGATGGCATCATAGCCTCCCTGATACCTGTGTAGCACTGTGATGAAGTCCCTCAAGATGTCATCCCACTTCCACTTGGGAATATCTAACAGCTGTAATGGACCTCCCGAAAAAAAGTGTTCATCCTTTACTTGCTGACACATGAGGCACCATGCTACAAACTCTGCCACCGCCCGCTTTACCCCGGGCCACAAAAACTGTCTCCTTAGGCCTTGGTACATCATTGAGACCCCAAGATGTACTGTTATAGCTGGGCCATGGAACTCACGAAGAACAACTTTACGCATCATCTCCAGAACGAAAAGCCTTCCATGGAAAAGTATCTGATGATGACCATCCTCTGACCATCCCTCAGGATCATTTCCCTAATAAATACGATCCCGCATCACTTCCACCTCTAAGTCCCCCCACTGAGACTCTTCCTCCTGCACCACTAAGGAGGGAACTACAGTCATCTAAAATAGACATCCCCTTCCACCTTCCACCCTTACATCCAAAAGCAATGTTGCTAACTCTTCCATCTCTCTCCAAGCGTCTGCAGATTCCTGAACCACTTCCTTCTGTGATTTCCTTCTTAGGGAATCAGCCAAAACATTTCCCTTGCCCTCGGTATAAGAGATCACGAAGTCGTAATCTTGGAGGAACTCAACCCATCTCCAGAGTCGCAAGTTCAGATATCTCTGGGACAAGATATAACGCAAGATATTGTGATCTGAGAAGACCACAAAGTGCTATCCGATGAGATAATTCCACCACAACTTCAATGAGAACACCACGTCCGCAAGATCTAGATCATGGGTTGCAAAGTTATTTTCATGAGGACATAACTCCTTAGACCCATAAGAGATCACTCCTCACTGCTGCATCAGCACACATCCCAACCCAATGCTAGAAGCATCATAGAACACTTCATACAACACCCCTTCCTCTAGTAATTTGAGTACTGGAGCACTGACCCGCTTCTCTTTTAGGTAGCCAAAAGCTGTCTGGCGTTGGTCGCTCCACCCAAAGGCCTGGTCTTTCCAAGTCAAAGCTATCAATAGATCTGCAACTCAGGAGAATTTGGGCACAAACCTCCAGTAATAGCCTGCCAAACCCAGGAAACTACAAACTTCAACACACATTTTTGGGTGCTGCCCATGAAACGACTACCTCGACCTTCGATGGATCTACTGTTATTCCTCTTTGAGACACTACGTGTCCAAGGAAATGTACCTCTCGCATTATGAACTTGCACTTAGACAGTTTCCCATAAAGATGATGGTTTCAAAGACTCCCAAAACAGCCCTAAGATGTTCAATAGGATCTTCCTTTGATCTTGAGTAGATAAGGATGTCGTCGATGAACACCACAACAAACTAGTCTAGAATCTCTCGGAAAACAGAGTTAATGAGGTTCATGAATGTAGCTGGTGCATTTGTCATGCCAAACAGCATGACCACGAACGCAAAGTGGCCATATCTGCACCTAAAAGTCGTCTTCTAGATATCATGTTACTTCACTCTCAACTGGTGGTATCCAGACCGTAGATCGATCTTAGAGAACCAACCTGCTCCCCTTAGCTGGTCGAAGAGATCGTCTGTCTTTGGGAGAGGGTAATGATTCTTGATCGTCAACTAATTCAACCTCCAGTAGTCTATGCATAGTCGTAGACTACCATATTCCTTCTTTACAAAAAAAACTATAGAACCCCATGGTGACACGCTGGGTCGAACAAAGCCCTTATCCATCAGATCATGAATCTGAATCCACAACTCCCGCAACTCAGAAGGTGCTATCTGATAAGGAGCAATCGATATCGGGTGGGCAACAGGTTGTAAGTCTATCCCAAACATAACGTCGCGTCGAGGGGGTAGAGTCACAACCTCATTGGGAAAGACATTAGGGAATTCACTTACGACCTCTTGGACATCCATCATTCCTACGTCTGTCGACTCTACTGACATCCCGTTAAGCATAGAAATGAGTGTCTCCACATGTCGACTCCCCTCTTGATAACTCCGCTCCCCAAAAAAAGCCACACGTCGTCCATCCTCGTTGGAGAATTCAATCCTTCAATGATAGCAGTCGATGATGGACTCCATGGAGAATAACCAGTCGAGGCCTAGAACGACATCGTATTGATGTATCTGCAATGAAAGAAGATCTCCACTAGACTCATGTGGTCCCAACCACAGTCTACACCCTCGGAAGAAGTAAGATATGCTGGTCTAACCCCACAACTGGTCTTCTCAACACTAGGGTCACAAAATGTCTCTCGGCATCCAGAATGAGATCATGGGATAATTTGGGCGTAATGAATGAGTGAGAAGCTCCCGAATCAAACAAGGCAGAAACAAGAGTGTTGAATAAACTGATCGTACCTCGAACGACCTCTTGTCCTGTCGGAGCTACTAACTCTGTAGTGTGCAACTGTCCACTCCCAGCTCCTCTACCTCACTGTTATCGACAACCTCACCGACCACGCCCAGGTCGAGGTCCCTGAGGAGCACCCTAGTGTCGATCTCCTCCCACAAGGTCATCCCTGAGAAGGCCAGGGGCCTGCTGTGGCTGCTGGAAAGGCCTTGCCGGAAATTGATGCTGCTGAGGTAGGTACTAAAACTTCCCACTTCCACCATGTGGAGATCGATTAAGACACCTGCTCTGAACGTGTCCGAAAACATTGCAAGAGAAACACTTCGGTCCCGACCCTGCGAGAAAAGGGCGAGGGCCAGAAGCTTGGGACTGGAACTGATGAGGCCTAAACCCATCTTGTCGAAACCTGAATGGCCTTGTCGTAGGAGACCTGGTACTGACCTCCTTCCCCATTGATGAACTCAGATGGTTCCCTTCTTGGGGTGTACATCCCTTCGAGTTCATCCTCTCCACTATCTCGGCCTTCTTCTGTACTGTTAGGTACGGTAGAAGAGTGAAGGGAGTGACAGCGTCCTGAAGTGAAGGACGTAGTGCCTCCTCTAACCAACTTGTCCAAGACTACTCATCTAAAAAGAGATCCGGGGAAAAGCGCAAGCGATCTTTGAACTTTATCCCCAGCTCCCTCACTGACATGCTTCCCTAATGAAGGAAAAGAAACTCCTGTCTCTTCTCTGACTTCGCCTTAGAGGAGAAGAAATACTCATCAAATTCCTTCTCTAAACTGGCCCATGAAAACTCTTACTCTATCTTCTCTCCCAGGAAAAGCATCCACCATTGATGGGATGCTCCTCTCAGCTGAATGATGGCCAACAGAACCTAGTACTCCTTCGGAGCACGAATCAAAGATAAGTTGATGGCTATCTCTTCGAGAAATCCCTCCGTTATTGAGTCAGAAACGCTGCCCTCATTTTTCTCAAGGTTTTTTTCAATGGAATGAGCGCAGATTCCTATGCCACAAGCCATCCTCCTCATCTCGGCCAACCCTCTGCTAGTCAACTACCTCGATCCGCTGGGCCTAAACCACTCGGGTTGCTCGTGGATAACGTCTGGGTGCCATAGCTGCAAGGTAAACAAATATTGTCTAAGCTTGAGTAGCAAGGGAATTATTATTATTATTATTATTAAATTTTTCTCCCCAAGGTTTCCCAGATCAAATAAAATCACACCCAGTATGATTCATGTACCTTCCCTAGGGTCTCTAACCTGCAATAAATGTAGTCCCACTTGGTCGTTTGATAGGCTCGGAGTCATTGCATTGGATCACGAGGAGCTCTAAAATCTCATGTCCTAGCCAGTCTTACCTGGCCTATTTCACGAACTAAGATCACCTAACATTGTTGCCCTACCCCCCCATGCAATCCTCACTATGCCTAACTCCAGACTCTATCCTACCCCTCAACCTCCTCTGATACAATTCTATCACGACACGCCTTCGGCAAGATGATGGAAGGGGCGGAAAAGGCCCCCGCCCTTCCTTATTCAAGATGAAGATGAGATAATGAACCCCATGTCTTGCCTCCAATAGGCCCCGCAGTGGCGACTAGAACCAAGGGTGTAACATTTTCACAATATGGGAGGCATTACCCTTTTTAGTTAACCAAGATTGGGAGAAAGAATGAGTCAACATCAAACACCACCAAGTATATAAAACTCAAAAGAAAACCAAACTACATGCATGTTTTAATAATAAAACTAAACAAGGTAAAAGAACTCTAAAGTTCAAACCAATAGGAAAAGAAAAGGCGAAACAGAAAACAACAGCGACCAATAACAACTCCAACGTCCAGGCTAGTATGGTCCTGCACGGCCTCCGAAGTCCTCCTGAGAACCTGAAAGTAAACGTAGGGTGAGCATACAAAGCATACTCAGTAGGAAAAAACCTATAGCTCTCATGCACAAGTGGGGAGACATTATAATGTCCCGTGAGAAGCCGAGAAACCAAATATATCTAGGATTCTATCTATCCAACCTCACCAGCCACACTCACCAAACAACACAAGCAGTAAGGTAATAGTAAAAGAACAAAACATTTGGGTACCACGCACCCCCATTTCCCCAACTAGCTAGCTTCTCATCCCTACCGGAAAAAATCCTGACGCTACCACACTCTTCCTGCCCGCACACAGGTGGGCCTCACAACCATCCATCCCTACCCACACACACCTGGGCCTCACAACCATTCATCCCTTCCCGCACACACATGGGCCTCACAACCATCCATCCCTGTCTGAAAACACATGGGCCTCATCCCGAAGACACATGGGAAAAAAAACCATAACTAGAACCCCTACCCAAAAACACTTTGGCTAAAAACACACCAAAAAAAACCTACCTGAATGATCTTGGGTGTAAGGTCGCCTCCAACCATCACAACTAAGGGAAGAGGGATGCGGAAGGAGAGTAACTAGGGGGAAATGACATTCCCCATGAAATGGGGTGTCTTACACTAAGTGCCCAACACAGGTGGGGTGAGACTAAACACAAAACATACAAGTATACATATATATATATATACCAACACACATCCCAACCTATGGCTCCTCAAACAGATACAAGATGGTACACAAGCACTGCTGCCTCAGAAAACAGGAACACAATAAACAGTTCCCAGTTCCCCTGTTCAAGTTATTATTCATAACAGTTCAGTATGAGTTAATCCCTTCACTACTGGGAAATCTAACATGCAAATTCATAGATGAGACAACAAAAATGGAAGAAAGGGAAAACATTAGGTAAAATAACCATTCACACCCGGTTCCTTTGTAAAGTCACAACAACTAGGGATCAAGAAAGATCAATAAAAGTACTGGAATGAAAACAACCCTGAGACACAACCCCATATCCCCAAACTCTAGAAGCCAATGGTTTCTCAACAATAGAGGATTCCACCCCAATTTGTGATATAAGCCGAGTAAACCCCTCACAACTTCAGATTTACAACTAGCGAAAGTAAAACAGGGGATCCCATCCAAGAAAACCATAAAGTCACCTGTAATCAGCCCATGAAGGAAAAACAACCAAAACACTACCCCCAACAAAAGTTAGTCCCACACATGTATTTTCATATGTAGAAGATTTAACACACTCCATGGTTTCAATTCCATTGTTCTTTAATGGGGGTTTTCCCAAAAAGGGTTAATCCTGGTGCATTAAATTTATTTAACTGAGTATACATAATTAACCATTTCCATGTTACGGTTATTTAAACATCCAGGAACACCGAGGTTCATTATTGCATAGAGAAATACCACTAATGGCCATGATTTTCAGTGAGCATAGGCCTGTATAATTCACAACACATATCAACAATGAAAGAGAATAGCATCACATTGATCACACCCCCACCCCCGTCATTCTTTAATGGTTCGTTCATTATCATCATTAAGTGGGGTTTCATCAATTTCCACAGAGACAAAGGCATGCCCACCCTCATGATACACAGAAAAAAGATATGAAGGAGAAATCCCTACTTGATTGATCAAGGATTGAAATTATGTCCTCATGTTGAAACCGAAAAACAGGAGTAGTAGGAACTCCACGGAACGCGATCAAGGAAAACTTCGCAACATGGGTACGACTCGTTGGGATAAAGGGTAATCCGAGTGTAGGGTGATAGAAAAAGAAACTCAGGGAGAAATAGAACCCTTTAGGTTATAAGGACTGAGATAGAACATCCCTTGGACAGTTATGATACGGAGAAATAATCGAAACCATGCGTAAGAAGCGGGATCGTGGGTTGACCACGCGGCTGGGACACCCACACACTACTTAAAAGTCCCCACCTTTTGGGGTGGTTTAATCAGACGCACACATCATGGTTTTTCATTTAAGGAGGGTACCTCACTAATCATGTAATTTAAATTCCATTAATGGGAATTAATGGGCTTTAAATTAGGCTTAAAGGGGTCAAAACATGGTTTAAAAACCAGATTGCATAAAATGGAGGTGCTACTGGAAAACCCGTGGGGGTAGGAGAGAGCTACCGGTAGCCGAGAGCTACTAGTTGGAAATAGCTACTAAGTGGTGAAAGCTACTGGTAGTGGAGAGATACTGGTAGCCGAGGGATACCGGTACCCCAAGGTTACCGGTAGGCTAGGTCTACCGGTAGGCCGAGGCTATCGGTAGGCCAAGGCTACCACTAGGATTCACCGATAAGTCGGGATGGCCTTCCAGACGACCAAGAACACCTCAAACATTAGATTTTTACCATGTAATGGACCCCAAAACATGGTCCATTGCACATATATTAATTAAATTTATCCTTATTACATTCAATGTAAATAATAAGTGAAAATCAAACCACATCACATTGTGAGGATATAGTTTGACGTACACATGTGTGACATAATCGTATTCCCACAGAATGGAATGATAGAAGGATTGTGTGATATTATAATGTTATAAGTATAATAATTTAACAAATATAATATATAATCCATAATTACATAATTATATCAATCGATAATATATGGTGATAGAGAATGATTTACATTGGTTCGCAAGGCAGTAGTCCATCATACACATGATCGACAATTTCATTTCTCATCTAAAGGAAGAGGTGATGGATATATTTTATTAAATCCACATCGAAAAATCTAATTTTAGGAATATATTGTTTTTGTTATATTGGAATTACTATAATATGAATAGAAGTAGTAATAGATGGCGTGAAAATAAATAGATTAGTGAAAACAGTTATTATTACTTTGAACAAACACCTTTGGATCTCTAATTAAGCATAATAGGGTTGGAATTTTTTAAATGAAAATTAGATACATAACAAGTATAAAGACTATTGGGAGGTATATTTTGTGACAACAGGGTGCCGATAACAGCACATACACCCTGCCTTAACATGGATGACAGGTCCTGGTCCACCAGGTACCACCAGTTGCCCTGATGACACGTGGTCCCCACCCTGGGGTCCACCCATGTGCCCAAATAGATCATCTGACAAATGATTTTACCCACAGGCCAACACATGTCCTTTCTAGTGTGCTTTGTCCTCACTCACACACACCCAAGGAAACTTCTCAGAAGGACACCCATCCTGGTCACTACTCCAGGCCAAGCATGCTTAATAGCATATTTTTAATTAGGTAATCTTTGGAAAAGGATGGTGCACCTTGTTAACATGAGTCATATAGTTTAGTAATTTTACCCTTTATCATTTTGGGATATTACAATCATCTTCCTTTAGAGAACAACACCCTCATTGTGGGACCTACATCTCAACCCAGGAAGAGCACTGCACTTATGGCTGGGTACCACCTATAATACCAGATGTGACAACTGGGTCCCGATGACAGCAAAGACACCCCGCCTTGGCATGGTCTTCTGGTCCTTTCCCCTCAGGTAACACCAATTGCCCCGAAGACACGTTGCCCCTACCCTATGGCCCACCCACGTGCCAAAACATGTCATCTGAATAATTAATGCACCCACATGCCAACACATGTCCTTTACAGTATGTTTGGTCCTCACTCACACACACCCTAGGAAACTTCTCACAAGGTCCCCCATCCTGGTCACTAGTCTATGCCAAGAACACATAACTGTGGAGTTCTAATCAGGTAGGCTCCTGAAAAGGAAGGTGCACCTTATTGACATGAGTCATATCATTTTGTAATTTTATCCTTTATCATTTGGTAATGTTAAATATTTTCAATTTTTTTCAGACAAAAGGGATTATGATGTGTGAGTAAGTGATGGGAGGAGTTGGCCTTTTATAATTGAGGAGGAGTGAAATTTTGGTAATACATAAACCAATTAAATAATGGGGTGTCACTCACTCACCACACACCAAAAAACATTAAATTAAATGTGTTTATTGAATACATGATTGATCCAGACATCCAAAAAATACCCCTGTTTTAAAAAAGTTCTTCCATATACTTTACATTAACTTTATTTTACCATTTTATTTTTAATCACAATTAGTAGTTATTTAATTTAATTAACTCAGGGATTTATCCCTTATACTGAAAAATAAATTGGGAATTATTATATTATTTTTACCCACCAATTATAAATACTGAATCCAATATATAAAATAAAAAAACCATTTTTTAGAACATTAATTTGTGCACTAATTCATTTAATACAAAAAAACACGTCATACCCTATTCCATGTTAACAAGTGTTTTACTAAATAGGGGTAAATATAAGTATTATAAAAGAATCATTGGTCCATGAATTGACTATGGTTGATATTATTATAAATATAATAATAACATGGGATATGATATAATTTTTATTAATTTTAAATCATTTAGAAAATATTATTCATTATAAAACAACATTAATATAAATTTTGACACAATTCATTTAATTTGAATTTAAAAACAAAAAATAAAAAGGTGTAATTAGAATATATAATATTAGAACCTATATATAATTCTATATATCATTAAAATGAATTAAATAAAATAATTAATTCAATTAAAATTTCCTTTAATATTGTTTGTATCATTTGTTTTATTTTTCTATTAATAAAATAATGTCTACATTGGCATTGCTTAAGAATTTAAATTTTTTTATAATTACTAAAAAACAAATTATCCTTATGAATTTAATTTAATTATTATAAAAATTAATATAAATATTCATTCAAATATTTCTTTTCTCTCTATATGAACTAGCAATCTATATTTTAAAGCAAGAGGGTGATATTTTCTCTTTTTATTCAAATAAATTAATATATTGGTCACTTTCATGGAAAAATGTGCAAATATAACCTAAATACAGAGAATATTTTAATATGATTAAAAATATGGTTAAATAATAGGTATAAGTGATGTATTTATGTCATTATAACCCTTATCCATATAGTTTAACCTTTGGAAATCTGTTTTAACCTGAACTAGGAAAATTAACTTTTACTACTCATATTGACAAAGAATTAAATTGAACTTATTTGAAAATATTAATTACATTGATTACAAATATTGAATCCATTTTTTCTAAATATCTTTCATTGAATTGGAAGAATTTAATTTAAAATTAAACCCATAGATAAGAAGAAAAAACATTTTCCCGAAGACGAATTTTTTAATATAAAATTTATTTTGAAATTTATTATAATAATATAAATTGGGTTAATAAATATAAAATTGAAATACGTTTAGGTTTAAAATAAATTTTAAAATTTTTTATCTTTTTAAATTCTATAAATGGAAATGCGTTTTTAATAAAAATATGTACTTTATACTATTCACTGAGAAATTATGATTTTTAGAAAATTCTAAAAAATTCACTACAATACAATATTGACAAGATGATTAAAACATAATTTTATTTTAGAAAAATATATTTTAATAAAATTAAAAAAAAATCATCAAATCACCACTAAATAAAATAGAAATCTTTTTTTAGAAAAGGTATTTTGGAAGCATAAAATGACTTTAATAAAAATTAAGTCGTTATTTAAAAATATATTTTATTTATCTATAAAATTTATAAATTAATTTAAAAAAGTTTTTTTCCTATTCATAACACCAAATGGAACAACTTGGTTAAGACGGTCAAGATAAATAATAATAGAAATATTATATCCGGATTTGTTAAATCTTGGTGTTTTTTGTAATATAATATATAAAAAAAATTAAATATATTTAAAAAAATCATAAAATCAGGGGGAGTTACATTCTACCCCAATAAATAAATTACATTATCACAATTTTAACAATAACTCTATAATCTAGGGCATGATATTTGAAAATTCCTTTGTTTAAATCTCATATTGTATGAAGTGTTAATAATACATCTTTATGATATGAGATAAAGGGAAGAATCAAGTCCATATAGGAAAACAAATATCTAGGTTTCCATATAGGTAAAAATAGTTGGAAGTAGAAATATGAATATGGAGTATAAAAATAACACCCAAGGAGTAGTAGGGAGTGATCGAAAATATGGTAAATAGTATGGTAAAAACCTTAAATCCGTAAATATATAATAAGTTAAAAGATGAATGATTCAATTGAAATGAATGTAATAATTCAATTTTTCTTTCTCGTGATCCTTTTTCATAATGTTGATTGAATTTTTTTACATTCATGATAGAGAACACATGATAATATAAATAATTTATTTCTTTAAATTTTATTAGAATAATATAATCCTTTGGTTTTTCTTCGATCAATATCAACTTCATCTATTAATCTATGAAATAAAGATGAATTTTTCATTACTAAAACACTGATGGATCAGAATATCTATATTTGTAAGATAATTTTTTCCGTTTATCGCATGTTATCATCATAAAATTGTTAGAACCTGTCATCCAATATGAATAAGTCTCCATATGTTGAAAAAATACATTAATATCTAACACATTATATAATGTTCAAATATTACTATTCTATAGATGTTTAACTTCATGGCCATATGATAAATTAATAAAATTATTCATATATTCACGAAATTTGAAAAATAAACTTAAAATTAATCTGAAAATATCATATAGTATCTATTAATTATCACATACCAAATATTTGAAAAAATTTCTCATTTATTCCTCTGAATCATAATAATTACCAGAATTACCTAGAAAAAAATGGAAAAATTATATGATTCTTCATTCATTAAATAAAACCATATATTATTGAATATATTACATAAATCCAAAATTTTTGTAAACTCTATCTAGGATAACACGACCCACATTTTTATAAAATATTTAATTAGTTGAAAGATAATTAATACTATCCAATTTACAATATACCTATCGATAATCTATTTTTCCAAACAATAAATAATTATCTCAAAATCCGGAACATACTAAGGGTCACCTTTTTTTAATCACATGTTTTCTATAAAATATAACCTTTATATTAAATCAATTTTATATTTCATCAATACCATTAAACATATTCTTGAAAATCCTTAATAAAATATTTATACAGAACAATCCTTATATATTTCATGATTCATGTAACAGAATTATTGAATCCCCATATATAAGAACATGAATAATTCCAGTTCACTCTTAAACCATTAGTTGGGCTTCATTATCTTATTTCTTAATACATATTTCCTATCATATATAATTTTTAGTCTCTTTATTATTAAAAAGTTTATTACTTGTACTGCATTTATGATCATATTCCTGATATTTATAACTTCAAAATTGATTTATATATTTAACATACAATCCATATCTATAATATAAAACTATTTCTGATTCCATATGGAAAACATTATTATCATCCATTTTTTTACCAAACTTTTTATTTTTTACTTAGTAATCTCTTACTCTTTGTCCTTATTATTCACATATAAAGAATCTTATATTTACTTCAAGTAATTACCTTGAGTTATTTTTCCAACAAGTATTCCATATAGGAAACTAAATATTGTTATCTTTATGGTGTCCACTAATTGATGTGTCAAAAAATTTTATCATCATCATCTTTAGTGAGTTTGATAGTTGGAAATTGTCAATGATGAAAATCATATATTATGAAAATTCATTAAGAATAATCATAATATCCTTCACCCTAATAATCATATAAATTAGTTTCACATGAACACATTTTATTTCACAATAAATGTTAACCAAGTACTATTTTATTCATGTCATTGAGTAAAACAAGAAATAAATTTTTAAGAAACAATATTGGTAGTCATAAACCTAAAAATAATGAAAAAACTTTTATAAGATGTCTATATCATGTCACATTTGTTTTAATCGAGGAAACCATAATTAAAAAAACCCTTAATTATCAACATATACTCAAATCCATTATCATGGGTCATAAAAAAAATTTAATTAAACATAACATAATATATATGAGTGTCAATCTAGGTGGAATGTATGGGAATCCTCATTATGCACCAGAATGATGGTAAAAATATACTCAAAAACCTCTTTTAGGGGTAATATCATATAACTGAACCTACTCCAAATCATTTTCCACTTATAGTATCTATATATATATTTACATCTATGAAATGAATATAATAAATTTCTTGATAAACATTAGTTTGTTAACCTATACTTAGACTCCTCAAATGGGTTCTTTAATAAATATTTCTCATCATAGTTCCCGACGGATAAATAAGCCACGTCAAGAAAATTAATAGTGACCCAAAATTTTCATTCAATGAAATTAAATATTAAAATAGAATGTTTATTACACAACATAACAATCCATCCTATAATAATATAGGTCGTCTTCAATTTCAAAAATCGAAATATAATCAATTGGTTTATAAGTGAACTACATGTTATCCCATTATGTTCCTCATAACATGAACCCCTCTCAGTATTATCAAAAAATATACTTCATCATAACATATGGAATTAAACATAATAAAGGGTGATATAATATTCTCAGTATGGGTAATAAAGGGAGATATCAATGATCACATAACAATAACATGTGTATAAGGGTTACAAAACATGAAATTAACATTTTATAACCATACCCTACATATCATATATTATAATCTTACTTCATTTCATAAATATTGGGAATTCAGAATACAAGAACCATAAATTAATAACAGTAAATAACCCATGAGAGAATTATATTTAAATTAAAAATAGATTTGTGTTATAAACATAAGAATATTTCAATATTGATGTGCATAAATAGGAAAGTGTTTATTCATTATGTTTATGATATGAAATTAAAAAATCACATAAACATATGTACATAAAACCAGGGCTTCACATAATCTTATGGATAATAAAAATAACCCCACACTAAATATTAAATACATTAAAGTAGATTAATACATAAAATTATGAAAATAAAAATTTGTCCACATGTAACATAATTAACTCACGAGTGATCTATCATTAAACAATGCATTTGAGGGAAATACAAGTCCATATCATCACATAATCTATACATTTTTATTCCATATTATTATAAAATAGTCAACATATCCTAACACATAGAATGAAAAAAAGTTACATAATCATTTCAACTGAGTATACACCATGAAAAATAATGGGTTTCATAATCCTATTGTAATCGTAATGATAAACTATCTAGATAAAGAACTTTAATTATATAATTTGATCTTATCCTCATTAAATTTTAAGCAATATAAATGGATTTCATATGATATAGAAGATGATCTTTAAATATCAGTTGGAATATTTCTGGTGGAAATTAACATTTTGACATTGAAAATAACTTGTTGAAACTAATATTTCAAAACACATTGTTAAAATACTTTTCCTCAAAAAAAAAAAGAAACTTATATCGTAATCGTTAAAACATTAGTTGGAAATAATGGTGGAAAATTCGACACATGTCATATACATTAAAATAAAGACACCTTTCAAATTTTTATTAGAATGTAAAAATTTAATCATTTGAAAAATAACAAGAATATTTATTTTAAACACATTATATAAAAAGTAAAAATTGGGTTAAATGTATTTAAAAAATCATATTAGAATAGTAAAAAATTTCTGAAGAATATTTTTATAATATATAAACATGGAAGAAAAGGTGTTTTTGATTCAACTGAGAAATAAAGTTGATTTTTCATAATTTTTTTAAATCATGAGTATATTGGTAGAGGCAATAGAAAGGAAAAATGTATTATAGTTAAATAATATGATTATAATAAAATTCATGTGTTTATTTAAATGTAGATCATTATGTCTAATTATTTAATTTATAATCATAATTAACCCTAATAAACAATGAGATTGTAATATAAAACCCCTACAATTTTGGTAACTTTAAAATATTAAGACCCAATAAAAATTTCCATAAAATGATAATAAAAATTTAATCAAGATAAAAAAATCATGATGTAACAATTAAATGTTTCTATATATACACAACATAAAAAAATATAGGTGCATACCATACATTGTTTCCAAAGAATACAATTTGAGAAAATATTCCCTCACCATATGCCTGGAATTACTGCATATGACTTAAAAATCATGTATAATAAATATAGGTTGGTTAAATATTATTTTATAGAACCATAATTATATATATATATATCATAAAATATATGATTTACTCATGACCTTTTATTACACCTTTATTAAAAATTCCATGTCAAATTTACATTTTGGGTTAAAACTTCTTTGGTTTTGTTATATGTTTTGATTTGGTATTTTCATTCTTTTTATAGCGATAATTATCACATCGTCTCTAATATTTTCACCATTTTAGAAGTATCATATATTTCAGTATATAATTATTTATATCAATATATTTATTTTCTTATACAAAATGAAATGAATCATTCTTGGATATGGTATGCTATATGTACTCATGAAAGATGATTCCATTTTCACAATGAATGAAATGGAAAGGAGGTAAATGTTATATCACAGATATATAAAAATTATAATATAATTTATATCACATATAGTTAATAAATATATATTTATTACCTTCCTTATAATGCATAAGTTAACTGTGAATCACATCGCTCTATAAGGTGGTAGTCTGCCGTACACACGAGAGACATTATCATATTCCCATATAATTTGTATAAGAATGTATATGTGATATTATAATTCTATAAGTATAATAGGTTTATAAATATAATATATAAAAATTATTTCCATCCTTATTTATAGTCAATCTAGGTGATGATGGAAAAAAATTACAACGGTATGTGATGTGGTAGTCTACCTAACATACGATCGATAGTATCATTTCCCATTTAATAAAAAGGAGATCGATATAGGTTATTATATAAACATATTAACACTTAAGTATATGGGATATAAATATATTTTTATATTGTCATGTATTAGGAAATTAATTGAGGTGGTAAGACATGGAGTGAGAAGAAAGATTTTAACAAAGAGAATTACCTACTAAAGAGCCTATACCTATGCGATAAAGACTTCAGATTAGAATTCAGAAGACCCAAGATCAAATCCTAGAAAGAAAAAATTAACGAGTTATATAATAGTGGTGGATCTATGGGGGTGTTTAATAATATATTCGTAACTATATAGGTGGTAGGACTGTAGAAGTCTGGGTACGGTAGTAACACTATTCACCGAAGGGCCCTTTGGAAACAAATGGGCTTTCATGCCTTGTATTAGGGATTTTATACCCCATTGATTTCATTCCATATTTATGAGAGACATGGAATTTATCATTAGAGATATTTAATGTGTCTCCCTCTACCTTGATTTAATGCTTACCTTTTTAATAATAAAATGAAGATGATTACCTTCGCTTTGAACATCCTCTTTTGAATTTTTTTTTAAAGACTGAAGGGTTGGTTATTTAGGATAAAAAATATGTATATAATAGGGATAAGGATTATAGTGAGGTATTTTGGTAGGTTTATGTAATTACTAAGGTAAAGAAGGTAGGAATAACAAAGAGGAGGAGGTGTTCTTTTATAATTTGTGGTGAGTTGTGGTGAAATTTTTTAAGACCCTAAACTATTCAAATATTGGAAGTAATGATCACACAATGCTCCTAAAAATGACATTTAAAGGAGTTATAGGTATAATTTGGAATTAATCTCTTATAAATAAACTTATTTTTATAATTTTATTTTTTATCCTTAAATTTTACTTAATTTTACTATTTTGGTACTCACCATGGTAACTACTTCTTTTACTAATACACCTTGGTGATTTATCAATTTAGAATAAAACTAAAATGTATATTATTTATCATATATAACCAATAATTATAAATGATAAATATAATAAATAAAAAAATATTATATGGGTATAAAATAATTAGGGAAGGATATGTAAAATAGAAAACCATGTTTTACCATTTAACAAGGTAAAAATGTTTTTACTATTTTCTGTTCAATATAAATATTATAAGAGTACCAATGGTCCAAGCCAAGAATATGGTGGAAATATTTAGAAATATAACAATATATTGGAATATGATAGTATTTTGATGAATACTAATTCATTTTAAAAAATATAATTTATTATAAAATAACAATAATGTCAACTTTGAAAATATTTAGTTAATTTGACTTAAAAAATCACAATACAAAGGTGAAATTGGAATATATAATTTCAACCCAAATATAACATGTTATATGTATCTATAAAATTTATGAAATACATAAATTAATTTAATTTATATTACTTTATTTTTTATCATTTATCTTACTTTTCTATTAATTAAATAATTATTACGTCGATATTACTTAAGAATTAAAAAAAAGTTTAATATAAAATAGAAAAAAAATTAACGTAATGAAATTGATTTCATTATTATAAAATGAATTTTATAATTACATATTTTGTTTTCTTATATCTTTGTGAACACATAATTATAATTTAAAATCAGGAGGTTGACATTTTGAATTTTTCTTTAATTATATTATTATATTGGTCTATTTCTTTGAAAATTACTCCAAATGAAAATAAAAAAATAGATCCTAAGGTGATAAATATTAAAATATTTTCTTTCAATTGGAATCATATTAGTGTTTTAATCATTTTAACCCTTATGAATTCAATTTAACCCCTAGTAAACCCTTTTAACCTTAACCACAAAAATTTATTTATACTATTATTACTATTCATTTTGACTGAATTTTAGGTTTAACATATTATATAGTATTAATTATTATAATTAAAAATAATAAATTTAAATTTCTAAATTCTATTCCCTTAGTTTTTAAAATATAATATAAAATTAATCCTAAAGACATAATGAAAAAATTGTTTCCCCAAGAGAAAATTTTCATACGTATAAAATGTTTTAATATCAATATTCAATATGTAATAAATTATAAGGATAAAATTGGAATAATATATATATAATTGGTATGCTGATAAATTCGACACAATATTAAATCACAATTCAATATTTTAAAGCATTTAAAAAATGATATTCTTAATTAAAAATAGAATTTTTCACTATTCGTGGAAAAATTAATCTTTTTTGAAAATAGTAAAAATTTCTTAGTAAGATAATTTTTACATGTGAATTTAAAAAACGATGTCATTCCTAAAGAGGAAATTGTATAAATTTTTCAGAAGTTAAGTATATTATTTTTTCAACAAAACCAATAGAATCATTGTTTTTTTGTAAAAAACTATTTTTGAAGCATATAACACCTTTTCTATAAATTAATTAACTTTTTATAAATCTATTATAATTATCTAAAAAATTTATAATAACGTTTTTAAAAAAATTATTCTTATTTGTACCTAAAAAATAAACATCTTGGTTATAACATTCATGTCTAAAGAACAATATTAATAATATATCATGGCACATTAATACTAAGTGATGAGTGTAACACATGTTATCAAAGAAATTAAAAACATTGAAAAAACATTCAATCATCTATGGGTGTAAAATTATACCCATCTTAAATATATTTCATTATCACAATTTCAAATAAATATTTTTAATAAAGGTATTTACATTTGAAAATACATTTGTTTAAATCCAACATTTTATAAAGGTTTAATAAAACCTCTTCTTGATAAGAGAGGAATGGAAACATGAAGGCCATATAGAATAAAAAATAACTAGGTTTTAAAGTTAGAAAACATTATTGTTAATTTTAAATGTGGACATTTAAGAGAAAAATAACACTCTAAGTATTAATAGAGGGTGATAATAAACATGATTTGGAGAAATTTTACTACCACAAATACATAAATATATAACGCATTAAAAATCCACTAAATTAACTAAAAAAAATGTAATAAGAAATATTATTTTCCTCATGATCTGTTTACCTAATGTTCAAGGAGTTTTTAAAAGAATGATAGAGAACATGATAAAATATAATTACCTTATTTATTAACATTTCATAAGTACAATCTCATCCGTTGGTCGTACATTAAAAAATTTCAACATCATCTCATTATCCTACAAATCTAGGGAATTTTTCATGTCTAGATAACTAATTGATCACAAGATTCATAATATAAAATTATAATTATATATATATATAATTATTTACCATAAAAAATATTGAACATGTTATCCAATATGGGAAATATTCATATGATAAATCTATACCTTAATCCTTAAATCCTTTTCTAATGAATAACTAAAACAATTCAATAAATAGTTAAAAATTTTACCCTTAAAAAATTAAAAAAAAAAAATTTAATGTCCCTAAATTTTATATATAAACATAAAAATAATACCCCAAATATCATAAGTCATATCTTAATTATCCTAGACGAATTATGGGAATACAATTAGCGTGTATCCACAAAAAAATGGTAATAACCACATTTTACATTAAATATTAAAAAATTGCAAATTATTTTTTATTAAATTAAAAATTTATTATTCCACATATTAAATAATCCTAAAATTTCTCTAAACTCCATAAATGATAAAATATCCCTCCTTGAAAAAAAATCATTAATCAATCCAATGGTCATCATTACTCTCCAATTTACATTGTCCATATAAATCATCTCCTTTTCCAAATAGAACATCGTTACCTAAATATGAAGAACAAATAATATGTTATCTTTCTTTTAATCATGGATATTCCATAAAATACCACCTTTGTATTAAATTAATTTTATAGGTCATCAACACCATTTGAAATAATCTTGATGATTTTTGATGAAAAACATATATAGAACAATCTTTATATATTTCAATATTAAAATAATATAATTCTAAAATTTCAATACATAAACACTTTAATTATTCGACTTTATTTTTTGAAAAATAAACGGGCTTCATTAAAATATTCCTTAATAAAACTTTCCATTCATTAATAATTTGTAATATCTTCAATATCATAAATAAAACCATCACTCACAACTCAATGTTTATCCTCTTCCCAAGGATTCCCCCTAGGGAATTGATTTTTATAATCTTAATACATTTTATATTTATAATATATAACTATTACTAATAACATAGAGAATACAATGTTCGAATCCATTTTATTGACAAATCATTTCATTTTTCCTCATCACTTTATTACTATGTTCCCTTCTTCTCCATGAATAATACATCATATCATTCTTTCAAGAAATTACTTTGAGTGCTTCATCCCACATTCTCAATATAATAGAGACTGAGTCATGTTTCATTCATTGAATCCACCACCTAATATCTTATAAAACATGGTCTTTCCCATATTTGGTGATATATTATTTGTTTAAGTTTATAGTTTTTACTCAAATATCATGATCACAGATTAAGAATACACATAATATCCGTCAATATAAAAATCATACCATTTGGGTTATCATTAATACAACGATGATCACATTAAATATAAACCCATATCTATTTGGTCCTAATAATATAATAAAACAAAAACACATAGGATTAGAATAATATTTATTGTGGGAAATCAAATAATCAAGAAAAATAATTTATAAGATATCTAAATCGTGACACTATCTTTTCATTCTATGAAAAAATAGGAATAATAGAGAACATTAATGATCATCATTTATTCATATGCTTCATGTTAGTTCATAAATAAAATTGTAATTAACTAAATCATATCCCCTAGGTGTGTCAAACAACTTGAAAAGTAAGGAAACCATCACTATACTTAAAAATGATCATTGAAATATACTCAACTAACACTTTTAGTGGTTATATCCCCTGTAATAATCTTCCCCAAAACCACATACACTTTTATAACTCTTAATGGGATGTATTAATAGTAAAACCATATACTTTATTCTTTACCAGAACATTAGGATGTCATCTTATACATATAAACATACTTTGGGTTATTTACAAACGTTTTATCATCCCAGTTTCCCAAGGTTAATTAAACCTTAATGTGACGACAATAATAAAAACCCAAAATTTTCATACATATAAATTACATCTTAATATTTTAATATTTATAAAAATATTATTATCTATGCTATAATAAGATAGGTTTAGTTACTTATGAAACAAGTAAATATAATCAATTGGTTCACAAGTTAACTACATCTTCTCCCACAGATTTTTTCATGACTAAAAACATTCATAGACATATCATACATAAAATATATCATAATAACATGGTTAAATGATCATAATAAATACTAATCTTAGATACATAGTCAGGAAAAAAGTTATATATCAGTTATCACACAAGAATACCATGAGAATAATGGTATGTGAACATGATATTTATAATTCAAAACCATAACTTGTATATCATAAATCATAAAATTGAGTCACGGAATAAATATTTTTAGTTCATAACACATGAATAATAATGGAATAAAACAATATAATCCATGGGAGTATAAAATTTTCATAAGAAAATGATTTTCAGTATTCACATAAGTCATAAAATTGTGAACAAGTAAAAATTAAATATGTTTTGTAATTAATTAATGGATATCAAATCATGCCCCCTCGTAAACATATGGCCATGGAACCAAGTTCGAGTATAACCTTATGAACATGAAAACTAGTCCTAATGTTAATATTATAGACATGTATGTAGGTCCATATATAATATTGCTAACATTATAACATGTCCACACATAACATAATTAAATCATGACTGATCAATTTTTAAAAAAATTAATTTCTAGGATATATAAGGTAAAGAAAATTATATAATATATATATCCTAGTTCCAAAAGATCTTAAAATATTAATCATATCATATCCTATGAAATAGAAATAGGTTTCATAAATATTTCCACATATTATAACCAATAGAAAAGGAATAAGTTTTATAAACTTCTTATCAACATATAAATAAATAATCAATAAAAAATAAAGGTGATATAATTAGATAATATCCATAGTAAATCATTATTAATATTAATGGATGTCATATTATATTGAAAATTAATTTGAAAGATCACTTTGATCATTTCTTATAGAAAATTTCATGTTAACTTTTGAAAATATCCTTTTCTTAAAATACAAGTTCGCAAAAAAATATCAAAATACATTAAAATTAAAAGAATCATTTAAACACATAATAGATTTTTTAAAACATTGGGCAGTCCTGATGGAACCAAATTTATTTCATGCCATAAAGGTTAAAACAATGATTCCTTTCCCATTTTTAAAAATAAGTCAAAAGTTATCATTTTGGAAATAAAAACAATATTATTTTTAAAACAATTTTTTTAAATTTCAAACATGGGTAAAAATTACATTAGAAAAAATTTGGAGAATATAAAAAACTCTCATATATATTTTTTATAAAACAGAATGATGGAAGAAAAATGGGTTTTCCTCGAAGAGAGAAATAAATTCTATTTTCATTAAATTAATGTTGTTTTTCAAAAAAAATTGTTTTGAACTATTGTGAATATAGATAGAGTGAATAAATGTAAAACATGATTTCTCATGAAATAACAAGAGGAGAATTAAATTTAGGTTTTTATTGAGAAGTATATCATAATATCTCATCATTGGAAGTATAACCATAAAAACCCGATAAATAAGGAGATTATAACATTAAACCCATAACACTTTTGTAAATTTTAATCATTATACCCATTAAATAATAATAAATAATGAAATTTAAATATCATTAGATAAATAAATTCATGGTGAAACTTGTCTGAGGGGCTATATATGCACCTCATAAAAGAAGGTAGGTGAAACATTAACATATAACCCAAATAATACATGTAGAGAATAAATTACTTTATTATAAGTATTATATTTCTTTAAACACATTCAAACCCAATGTATAATGAAAATGTGAATTAAATAGAGAATAACACTTAGGAGGGTCCAACGAGGTGCGTAGTAAGAGGTAACTCACCTTGTAGAAGAATGACGGTCAAAATATACTCGAATAAATATTGTTGGGTTTAGAGAAACTAGAAGAATATATTCAAAACATTATCCAATTATATTATCCATATACGGATATACATATAGGAAAATGACATAATATATTCCTTTCTAATAATTTATATCATTATTTGACTCATTTTATGGGTTCTTCACTAAATATTTTTCATCAGAGTTCTCTAAATGATAACTAAAACACAATCAGATACAAAATATTGTGGCCCACAAATATCGTACATAGATATTAAATCATAATTTATGAATAATAACTACGAAACATAACAATAAATATATAATTTTATAGGTTTAATGAAATTTGAATCACAGAAATTTTTTCAATTGGTTCATATGTGACCTGTATCTTCTCTCACTTTTATTTACAAATCTATGAGCATTATTAGACTTATTATAAATAAAATATTTCTTCATAAACTGAGCAAGTAAATAAAATAATGGGTGAGATAAAATTCCCATCATGGTTAAATGAGGGATATATCAATGATCTCATTAAAATAACATGACCAAAGGGTATGATAACATGAGTTTAACATTTTAAATCCGTAACCTAAAAATCATAGATAATAAAATTGACTCATGGAATAAATCATTAGAGTTTATAAGATATTAATTATAAAATAATTAATGTATATTATCCATGAGAGCATTACATTATAATACATTATGTATTTTTGGTATAAATAGAAACTTATGTAATTGTGAATGCATATAAATATAAAAAGGTTCACTCATTATGTAAATGATAAGAAATAAATTCATCTCATAAATGTATGTACATGTAACTCGATATTTTCTTAAAATAATAGATACAAAAAATATACCCACGCATAATATTATTAGAAAAAATGCATTCACATGCATAACTTTATGAACATAAAAACAGGTTCACATATAGCATAGTTAAATCTATAGTTATTTTTCATTAAATATTTAATTTGAGGGAAATATAGGTCACACTCATCACATAATAAATAAATTTTTATTCTATAAAATTATAAAACATTCATAATATCCTAACCCATCAAATTGAAATATGTTTCATAATCAATTCATCATAGTTTAAACCATGAATAATAATGTTTTTTATACCCCCATGTAATCATAAACATAAACCATCTATATAATGAATAAGGATGATATAATTGAATCATATGACCCATAAATATTATTTAATATCAAATGGTTTCATCTTAGTTTAAAAATTACATTGAAATGTCACTTGGAACATTTCTTGCAAAAAATAACCTTTTCACTATGAATTATTTTTTAAAAAAAACATAAATTTACCAAAATGATGTGAAAATAATTTTCCAATAAAATAATATTTTGAAATTATAAATTAATCATTTAATAATTTCATGGTCATGATATTGGTAAATTACATTCCTGTCATACACATTAAAAAATTATTCATTTCCCATTTTCATGGGAAATTCAAAAGTGAGACATCCAGATAATAAAAAAAAGATTCATTTTAATCCCATTTTGTAAAAAGTATAACATGGAAAAAAATTAAATCAAAAAATATTTTTATAATATAATAATCATTCTTTAAAACATTATAATGAAATATATACATGTAATTAAATTTTTTTTGATCAAAGAGATAATTAAAGAAGATTTTTCTCACAAAACATAATTTGGGATCTAAAGTACACATAGTGAGGAAATAGAAAAGAGATTATGTATTATCAGGAAATTAACATAAATTAAGAAAATACATGTGTTTCTAATGATTTAGATCATAATATATCATCATTTAATTCATAATCAGAAAAAACCCTAATAAACAATGAGGATTTAGTATCAAACCCTTACCAATTAGGTATCTTGGGAATCATAAGAACTATTAAAGAATATCATAAGATTAAACATTAAATATTATGATAATAATTTAAATCATGATATACCATGTACAATGTTATTTGAATACAACTAATAATATAATATAGGTGCAGAATAGAACATATATCGTAGAGAAGATACTTTCAGAAAAAATTCCAAAACCTTAAGTCTTGACGTAATTTGTACACTGTGAACCTATTGTATAAAAAATATTGTTTAATTTGGTGTCTATTTAAGAACCATAATATATATAATGAAATATATTATTTATAAATAACATTTTATGACCCTCTTATTATCAATTCCTTGTTAATATTAAATTTTGAGTAATCACTAGTTGGTTTCTTTCATGTATGTTTTCATTTTATATTTTCAGTTCATTTACTTTGATCATGGTTCCGTCATCCACATAATTCCAAACATGATATTAATATCAAATTTTTTCATTATATAAATATTTATAGGTATCCATATATAACTATAGATATAAAAACAAATGCACTGGTTCCAGAGATGGTAGGTCATACGCACACATGAACATTGTTTCCATTTTATTGACGAATGAAATGAAAAAAATTTATATATTACATTTTATTTATATTGTAATAATTACATAATTTATATAACATATATTCATTAAATATATCTTTTTTTACATTCTATGTAATGTGTTTGTGAAAAATATATCATGTTGTTTCGCGAGGTGGTAGTCCACCCTACACACGAGTAATAATGTCTTATTACCAAAGAATTTAAAATAAGATTATATATATACTATTATAATTCAATATGTAAAATAAAATACTGAATATAATATATAAACATTTATAACATCATTATATATAGTCTTAATAGGTAATGATAGAAAAAAATTACATTAGTTCACAAGGTGGTAGTCAACCATACATACGGTTGATGATTTCTTTTCCAATTTAATTGAAAACGAGAGGGATATAGGTTATTACATTAACATATCAAGATATATGTATATATTATATTATGATGTTATTAAATTGTAATTATTAAGATGCTAATGGAGTTGTTCAGATATGATGTGTGAAGAAAGATCTTAATGAAGACAATTAACTTCACTTTAACAATCACTTTTGGATATTTTATTAAGGATTCAAGGGTTGTAATTTTGGGATAAAAAGAAGATATATATCATGTATAAGGGTTTCAAGACGTGATTTTGTGTGGGTATTTTCAAGAAAATGTCTTAATATGTATTGAAATATGTTATAGGAGGAGGTTGCCTTTTTAATTAGAGGGGTGAATTTTTGTTAATACCCAAAAACTATTCAATAATAAGATGTTTTGATCACCCAATGTGCCTCAAAAAATAAAATTTAAAGTCTATTATAGAATATATGTTCAATACAAACATCCATTTATTTAAATTGTTACTCATTATCCTTTATGTATACTTAATTTTACCATTTTATTTTTCACCACGGTAACTCGATTTTTAATTTATTTACCTAGGGGATTTATCCCAATGAATAAAAATAAAATGAGTCTTATTAGATAATTAAGAACTTATCTTTATGAAAAATAAATACAATTAACAAAATTAAAATCCTCTATATGTATAAAATTAATTAAAAAGGGTCATGTAACATAAAAAATCTAGTTTTAACATTTATCATGGTAACAATGTTTTTAGTATTAATGAGGCAATACAAATATTATAAAATCAACATTTTTCAATTAATGGAATATTGTGAATTTTTTTTGACATTAATAAAATATCGGAATATGATATTACTTTTCTGAATTTTAATTTATTTAATAAAATACTATTTATTATAAAATTACATTAATGTTAATTTTGACACTATTCATTTTTGTAATGCTAAAATAATCAATACGAAGGTGGAATTCGAATATATCATTTCAAAAAAATATATAATTTTATTTTTATCTATAAAACTAATGAAAAAAATAAAATTAATTCAATTTATATTTCATTTAATATTTTTTATATCATTTACTTTGTTTTTTTATTAATTAATACTTAGTACATTAGCATTTTATAATATTTTTTTTAATATGATTAAAAAAAATAAAAAACATTAGCCTCATGAAATTAATTTTATTATTATCATAATATCTGTAAATATTCATTAAAAATTTTATTCTTTCAATATGTGAATACATAATTTAAATTTTAAAAATTATTAGTGTAAAATTTTTTATTTTCATTACTTTAATTATTATATTGGTCTCATTCCAGGAAAATTTCCCCAAAAAATTTATTATTAAGATAAAAAATGTATTTTAAATATTCCTATAATTAGTATTTGATCAGTTTTTTATTTATTTTAAACCTTATCCTTTTAGGTTAGCCCCCAGTAAACATGTTTGGACCTTAACAACAATATTTAATTTTAACTATTATTATTATTCATTCTGACAAAAAAATTACTAACATAATTATATAAATTTAATTTTTATGATTCCAATATTTTTTCAATTCTTTCCAATTTCATTCACATTGGTTACAAAATTTAATATAAAATCATACCCATAGAAACAGTGGAAAAAATATTTTCCCAAAGTGAAATGTTTCATATGTATAAATGTTTTAATATCAAAATTCAATAAAAAATTGATTCTAATGATAAAAATTAGATATATAAATATATAATTTAATATTTCATACTTTGGAAACATTATTTTTAAAATTTTCTCTTTGTAAACACCTTAAAAATGTAGTTTTTAATAAAAACCATAATTTTAAACAATTCTTAGAAAAACTAAAATTTTAAAAAAATACTGAAAATATCTTAGTATTCTAATTAAAAAAATTTCATTCCACCAATAAAATTATTATTTTAAAATATATTTTCTAAAATTTTAAAAAATTAGTTTTATTATTTGTCCATAAAAATAATTAAAATTTATTATCTTTTTAGAAAAATGTATTTTTAAATAATATATAAAATTTACTAAAATTTATTTAATTTTTTTATGAATATATATTCACTATCTAAAAAAATTATAATTAATTCTTAAAATGTGGTTATTCATATTCAAATATCCAAATTTAACTGGTAGGTTATAACGACCACATTTAAATATCAATATTAATTTTATATCATGATTACTTAATACTTAGTTATGCTAGTAGTGAAAGTTATCAAAGAAATTAACTACATTTGAAAAGGAAATAATAAAATCTCAGGGTGTTACTTTATATAAATTTACAATATATTTAATCCTCATAATTGGATATTAATCATGGTAATAAAGGGATTTACAATTGAAAATACCTTTTTTGAAATACTACAAGACATAGAGGGTTAATAAAACTTCCTCTTGATAAGAGAGAAATGGAAACATGGAGGTCATCTAAAATAAAACATAACAAAGTTTTCAAGTGGGAAAAATGTGAGATGTGAGAATATGGACGTTTAGGAAAAAAAATAACTCCCATGAACTAACATAGATTGATAAAGAACTTGATCTGGATAATGTTAATAACCACAAATCCATAAATATATGATGAGTTAAAAGACTATAGATTAAACAAAAATTAAACTATTATGATTTTTTTGTCTCAAGATAATATTTATTAATGTTCAAATAATTTTTTTAACTCTTATTATAGAACATGAGAAAATATAATTACTTGATTTATTTAATTTTATTAAGAACAATATCATCTGATAGTCATGCTTGATATATTTTAACATCATCTCTAATTCCATGAAATTAAGATTATTTTATCATACCTGAAGACCTAATGGATCACAAGATCTATAATATAATTGAAATTCATTATTTCTATATGTAATTTTCACTAAAACAATAATGTTTATAAAATGTTTTCCAACATGAGTATTCTTCACACATTGAAATAATACAATAATCTCTAAAACCTCATCCAGTGATGAACTAAAAAAATATCATAAATGATTACCCTATATACTGTTAAAAAATTCAAAAATTTATTCATAAGTTCAATAAATTACCAATATAAACTACCCATTATTACCCCAATATTATAAAGTATATCATATTTTTTTATATGAAATATTTGAATAAATTGGCCATATATTCATCTAAAACATGGTAATAACCATAATTGCATAAAATATTAATTGAAACATAAATTATTCATCATTACATAAGAAAAATGACATATTATTAAATATATTGCATAAACACAAAAAAACTCAATCATCAAGAACAACTTCCATTTTTAATCAAATCATTAATCAATACAATGGAAGTAAAAATAATCAAATTTATATTATTTATAAAAATCATCTCTTTAACCAAACTAAACATCACCATTTCAATATAAGGAACATATTATGTTTTAAATTTCCATTAATCATGTGTTTTCACTAAAATATTAATGTACTATTAAATTAACTTTTTTGGTCATCAATACCATTTGAAATAATCTTATAAATCATTAATGTGAAACTTCTATAGAATAATCCTTATATATTTCAAGATTCACATAAAATATCTTTAATATGTATACATAGAAACATTAATCATTATAATTTCTTATTAAACTAATAACCTTGATTTTTAATCTTACTCTAAAATACCTATTTTCATTTATATATAATTTTAGTCTCTTCAACATCAATAAAAGAACCATTACTTGTACCACCATGGTGATCCTAAACATGAGAATTCCTCTTAGGGAATCGATAAGTATAATTTCCATACATTAAAAATTTATATCATTTAATGAATTATAATTCTTTATGGAAATCAGTATTCGCAATCATTAAATTAATTGATCCGTTTATTTTTTCCTTAGAAAATTTCTTTCTCTATTCCACTGTTATCCATACACAAAAACTTTTCTCATTACGTCAAAACATTACTTAGTGTACTTCTTCCCATATTATCAACATTTAATAATAATAATATGCTTTACCTCATAGTCTCCACTACTGAATCACTTAGAAAACACTATCTTTTTCATATTTGATGATTCTTATATTTTTTAAGTGTCATGTTTTTACTAGATATTTTGATAACTGATTAATAATAATAACAATATCCTTCTCTCTAGTAATCATAAAACTTTGATTATCATTGTTTTTTTACCATATTCAATTTTAACCCATCTTCATTTGGGTCCTATTATTTTATAAAATAAGAAATCATAGACTGAGAACAATATTCACAGTGGGAAACCACATAACATTGAAAAATAGTTTATAAGATGTATAAATCCTGACACAATATTTTAAATCTATGAAAACTTATGTTAAACCTAAAACAATAATTATCATAAACTATTCAAATCCTTCATGGTGGTTTACAAATAAAAAATTAATTAACCAATTAATATTCTCCAGGTCTGTAAAACTAGGTGTGCAGTAAGGGAACACTCACAGACCCCCAGAATAATAGATGAGATATACTCGACCAAATATTTTTGGGTTTTAATACCCATAGTAATATTATCCAAAACTAAATACAAATAAATAATAAATATTGGGATACATTACATGAAAAAACTACATACTCTATTCTTTATAAAAAATAAGATGTTATCTTATACATGGACACATCCTTTGGATTTATCACTATTTTTTTCTCATCCTGGTTTTATAAGGTAATCTAAACCTAAATTTGATAACATAAATAGTAACCCACAGTATTCATAAATAGATATTACATCTTAATATATGAATATTCATGATAAAACATAATGATCCACACTATAATCATACAGTCCTTGTTCCTTCAGAAACACAAAAATACAATGAACTGATTCATGAATGAACTATATTATCTCAAAATAAGATCATAATAAATCTAAACCTTCTTCAATTTATCATATATGAAATGATTATACATAACCATGGGTAAGGAAACATATTAATTCATGAGCTCATATGTTTAGTAAGGATATAATGGGATATATCAATAATCACATAAGAATAAAATGATCATAATAGTATGTGAACATGGGATTAACATATTAAAACCATACCCTTTATATCATTGATCGAAAAATTGATTTATGGAATAAATATTGGTAGTCTATAAGACCTGAATAATAACTTAATCAATGTACATAATCCATGAGAGTATAAAATTGGAATATGACAATGATTTACAGCATACATAAAATCTTATAATATAATAATGATATATATATATAAATAAATTCACTAATTATGTCAAGGATATGAAATAATTCCCTCCCATAAATATATGAATAAGGGACCAAGTCAGCGTATAACTATATGGTAATGAAAACTAGTCGCCCAATTAATCTTATATACATAAAAGTGGGTCCACACATAACATTGTTAAAGTAAAAATATGTTCATAAATAAAAACATTTCCACACGAGTGATATATTTTTTTAAAATACATTGGTGGGTTATATAAGTTCAATACATAATAAAATCAATACATTTATGTTCCAAATGATCATACAACATTAATATTATCTTATCTCATTTAATGGAAATAGGTTTCATAAACATTTCATCATATTATAACATATGTAAGGTGAATGGGTTTTATAGACCTCTTATCATCATAAATATAAAAAATATAGATAAAAATAGGGTTTTTATAGTTTGTTTATGTCTCTAGTAAATCATAAGAAACATTAAATGATATCATCTTACATGGAAAATTATTTCAAAACATCCATTTGGAAAATTATTGTGGAAAATATCTTTGTTCACCTTGAAATTTTACATTTTAAAAGTAAAAAGTTTAAAAAACATTTGAAAATAATTTTATTTAAAAATAACCTTTGAAAATTATTGTGGATTCTTTAAAACATTTTTAATTATATGTTTCATAAAATTTCAATCATGATGAACATGTTAAAATAGTTATTAGTTCCACATTTTTTGTAAGAATTAAAAATTTCATCATTTAATAAATAATAAGAACAATCCTTTTAGACTACTCATAATGAAATTCAAACCTAGGTAAAAATTAATCATAAATTTATTTGGTGAAAAGAGAAAACATTATTTAAAATATTGTTAGAAACATGGATATCTTGGAAAAATATTTTTTGACTGAAGTGAGAAATAGAGTTATTTTTTCATAAAAGAAATATTTTTAGCTGTTGTGAATATAGAGAGGGTAAATACATTATAAAAAGAAGATTTATAAAGAAAAAAATAGGATAATAAATTCATTTTTTTATTTATAAGTATATAATAATATCTCATCATTGGAACTAAAATCATAAAAAACCCAGATAAGTAATGAGATTGTAAAATTAAACCCATGAAAATTTGGTTATATTGAATCAGAAGACACGTTAAAGAATAAAAAATATCGAAAAATTAAAAATATTGAGAATATATAGATTCATTATATTATAAGTCAATTGGTGTATATATTTACCTCATTAAATAATATAGGTGAAAAACGTAACGTATATCATAGAGAAGAATATTTGAGATGAAATTCCATTTCTTTAAGCCTCGAGTTCCACCATTCACATTCATATATCCTATATAATAAATATATGTTAATTATGATTATTTTTATGGAAAAAATTATTTATATAATAATATATCTGGTTTACATATGAACTTTTATTAACCATTTATTAACAATTCAATGATGAAATCACATTTTGGGATATAACTGTTATGTTTTTCATTCATGTTTTGATTTGGTATATTCTATACACTTACATTTACCATGGTTCATTAATCAATATTGTTTTAACCATGATTTAAATATATTTTAATTTTAGTATATAATTATTAAGAGTAACCCATAATATATATATAGAAAATGTAATACTTCATTTATAGAGATGGAAGACAGTATGTACAAATGAATGTTATTTAAATTTAACCATATATGAAAAAACTAAGGAAAATTACATATAAAATTTATAGATACATTATGATGATATATATATCAAATATATTCATTAAATATATCCTCATTACATTCCATTTAAATAATAATTGTAAAAAAACACATTTTTTGGTGAGGTGGTAGTCCTTTGTATACATGAGTAGAGATATCATATTCCCATGGAATGGGATGGAAAAAGGTATATGTGATATTAAAATTTGGAATGTGTATTAATATAATTAATAACATATATAAAAATTAATTATTTCATTATATCCATCCATGAGAGGTTGTTTTGTAAACCAAATTACATCTATTTTTGAGGTCGTAGGCCTCCATATACAAGATCGATGGTTTCATTTACCATTTGATAAAAGAGAAGCTAGATATAGGTTATTCCATAAACATAATAAACTTTAAGCATATGTGATATATGGGTGTTTTTTTAGAATTATTAATATATGAATGAATGTGGTAAAGGAATATGTAAAATAAATATCATAGTGAATACACTTACCCTCTGTTTAAATATTCACCTTTGTATATCTTATTAAGGACCCTAGGGTAGGTATTTTGGGATGAATGGTATATCTAAAACATGGATTAGAATTTAGGGTATGAATTTTTTTAGGTTTTATAAAGAAAAACATCTAAAGAGGTGTTAATACAATAGGTATAAAGTTTCCATTTATAATTGAGGAGGATTGACATTTTTTATAATACCCAATACTATTAAATAATGGGAAGCCACTCCTACCCCATGTTCCACAAAAATTAATAATTAATGGAGTGGAAGGAATATATGGTAAATAAAAATTGACAAAAAACACATCTTTTAAACATATTATTCAGTTTTTATTCTATTTCTTAAATTTTTCAACTTTAGTACTCACTGCGGAAAATAGTTTTTTTAGCAACATGGATTATCCCTTTGGAATAAATATAAAATGAGTAATATTTGATTTTTTTAAATAATATTTGTGAATATAATATAAAATTTATAATAGAAAAGTATAATGTATGTTTGAAATTAATTTTAACACAAATGCATGAAACACACGAAACCCTATTTTTCCCTTTTACTATGGTAAAAATAGTTTTTACTATTAATTGGGTAAATATAATTATTATAAAAGGAACATTATTCAATGAATGGATTTTTCTTTATATTTTTAACCATATAGTAGAATGTTGTAAGTAGATAGAATTTTTAGCAATTATAATTCATTAAATAAAATGTTATTTATTATAAAGTAACATCAATGTCAATATTGACACTATTTATATAATTTCACTTTAAAAACATCATGAAAATGGTTATATTAGAATATATTAATTTATAACCAATATATAATGATATATATATATATATATATCAAATTCATGGAATACAATTATTAATTCAGTTTATATTATGTTTAATATCATTGATATCATTTAAATTATATTTCTATTAACTGAAACATTACTGCATTAGCATTGCCAAAATATTTAAACTAATTATATAATCACTAAAAATAAAAAATAAATTAATCATATTCAATAAAAAATATTATTATCGAAATTACTATATATATTCATTCGAATATTTATATTTCCCCAATGCGATTACATAATTTAAATTTAATGGAATGAGAATGACATTTTTTCATTGTCTTTACATTAAATTTTGTATCGGTTAATTTCCTACAAAATTGTCCCAGAAGAACATAAAAATAGATATGAAGGTACAAAGTGTTGAAATATGGCCTTCCAATAGTAATTGGACATGGTTTTAGTTAATTTTAATTCTCAATTTTTTTTATTAACCCATGGTATACCTGTTTTTCCCTAAATGTGAAAATTAATTTTTATTGTTTTTAACAAACACTATAACTAAAAATTATGTTGAAATTATTTGATAATAAAAAATTTTATTCATAATATTGAATAATTTTTTAAGGTGTCCTTTCATTGAATTGGAAAATTTTAATTTAAAATTAACCCCGCATTCACGGTGAAAAAGCAGTTTCCTAATGAGAAAGATTACATAATTATAGAATGTTTTAATATACATATTAAATATGAAATTAAATTAAATATTATAAATTTGAATAATAAATATTTAATTAAACTATTTATTAGATTTAGATCATTAATAATAAATGTGGACATTTGGAAACGATTTAACTAATTTTTTTTAATAAAAATATGTATTTCTCACTATTTACTAAAAATTTATTCTTTTTAGAATATTATCAAAATGTTAACCAAACATAATTTAGAAATTTTGACTAAAAATGAATTTATTTTTTTAAATATATTTTATTAATGTTTTTTAAATGAATTGAATTATTTTTTCCCCAAAAAAATAAAAATCAATTTTTGAGAAAAAAGGTATTTTTGAAGTATATAAATACATGAATAAGAAATAACTACTTATTTTTAAATATATTTTGTTTATATAAATATTATATATTTAATTTTAAAAAAGATTTTTACCTATTCATACCTCAAAATTTGATGGCTATGTTATAACGGTCATGTTTAAATAATAATATTAATAGTATATCATGATTTGTTAAAATTCAGTTTTGTCTATAACACAAGCTATCAAACAAATTTTATCCAATTGAAAAGAAATTATAAAATATTAAGGTTTCACATTCTACCCCCTTAAATAAACGATTTGATCACAATTTGAACTAGATCTTGATAATCAAGGGATTGACATTTGAAAATACCTATTTTAAAATCCCAAATCATATAAAGGGTTAATTAAAATTCTTATTGATGAAAGATAAAGAAAATTATTAAGTCCATCTTTAATAACACACAAATAAGATTATATGTGGTAAAACATTAGTGGGATCTGAAAATATGGATATAGAGGAGAAAACTAATACTGAAGGAATAAGAATGAGTGATAGAGAACATGATTAGAAGTAAGTTAACATCTAAAAATCCATAAATCTATGATGAGTTAAAATGAAACTCGTTCAATTTAAATATAATTAATATCACAACACGTTTTTCTTAAATTCATTTTTTCTAAAGTTCAATGAATGTTTACTTTCAAGATAGAGAAAAAGAGAAAATATACATAATTTATTAATTTCAATTTTATAAACACAATCTCATCCCTTGGTTTTTCATTATTCAATTTATACTTCATATCACAATCCATGAAATGAATATGTTTTTTTCATTCCTGAATCACTAATGGATAACAAGATACATAATTTAATGATAAGTCCCAAATTCTATGTCTAGTTATCATTAAATACCAAAAAAATTATAACTTGTTATCAAATATTGATAAATATATATTTGAGGAAATAATACATTTATCTATAATACCTTTACAAATTTTCAAATAAGACCATTCTACAAATAGAAAACCTTAATACCCTCCAAAAAATCAAAAACAAATTTTAGAGGTTTACTAAATTTCCAAAATAAACGTAATATCAATCCCCAAATATTAAAAAGTTACTATTAACTATCACATAACAAATATAGGATTACTTTGATCATTTATTCTTCTGAAGCATTGTGATAATAATAATTACTATAACATATTAGTGATCGTATACATGCTTAATCATTAAATAAATAAAAATGATGATTATTTAATATATTCCATAAATTCAAATATTTTGTAAACTCTATTATTGAAAGCATAATACACTTTATCATAAAATCATTACTAAGTCATACGGTTCTCAATGATATCCAATTTACATTACCCATATCAATCATCTCTTTATCTATAAAAAACACCATTATCTCATCATTGGTAAAATATTTAGGGTCATATTTTTCTTAATCATTTGTATTCAATAAAAAATAACTATTGTAATAAATCAGGTTTCTAGTTCATCAATACCATATAAAATATTCTTAACAATCCATGTTACAAACCTTCTATATAATAATGTTTATATGTTTCATTTTTCATAGAAAATAATACATAAATTCCTATATATAAACATTCGAATCATTCCACTTCATTCTTATATCATTAAAAATGATTCATAATCATATTCCTTTATACCTATTTCCATTTATATGTCCATTGTATTGTCTTCACCATTTGTAATAGAACCATTAATTTTCCTCCTTTATGATCCTTTTATTGATATTAACCCCCAACAAATCAATTTATATAATTCCCATAATTTCCACATTTGTGTCATTCAATCATTGTTGATTCCTTAGGGATACTGTTATTCTAATGAATTGTGTGAACTATAATTTTAATTTTTTTCCATGTTTTCACATACACTATTACATTCTTATAAACATATTAAACATCTTATCAATCCATTGATACATTACTTGGAGTGATTTTTCCCACAATATTGACATGTAGGAAGCTGAATCTTCATTCTTTCTTGATCTTTACCATCAGATTTCTCAACAAACTCGATCATTATATTCTTTGATGTGTTTAAGATATGGTCAAGGTGGAATTTTTTAATCATATATTTTAAAGTTGATTAGGTATATTTCCAAAATACATTACTCCATTTATCATTCCATTTAGTTTTTCATTAATTGTTTTTATCACATTTAATGTAATCCATTTTCGTATGTTTTCTATCATTGAATAAAACAAAAAAATAGTGTGAATAACAGTATTCATAGTGGGAAACCACATAATAATGAATAATAATTTATAAGATCTATAAATCCTGACACATTTATTTCAATCTAAAGTAATTTAAATTCAACCTAGACCATTCATGATCATCATATATTGAAATCCTTCGGGACGTTTCAATAATAAAATGTTAATTAATAATATCATATCCCATAGGGGTGTCAAAATAGGTGTGTAGTAATGATATAGTCACCATGCACCAAAATAATGACAATGATATACATAAACAACAATTTTTGGGTGTTATATATCCTAGATTCATTTTTGGAGAAACATCATCCACTTTTAGTATCCAAGTAGATAATTATTCTAGCAAATAACATAATAACTAACTTATCAATACTTAAGGATGTTATCCTATACATAGACTCAACCTATGGATTATTTAAAAAACATTTCTCATCATGGTTTACAATGTTTAAATAAAACATTCTCTAGTATCAATAATGAGGACCCACACTTTTCGTACATAGATATGAATTATTAATATTTGAATATTCATTACAAAACATAATAAACCATCCTAGAATCATGTATATAAAGTGACATTGGAAACATGAAAACGTAATCAAGTTGTTCATAATCGATCTAAATCTTAAATTATTATGTTATTCATAATTATCACCCTTTTATAATTAATAAACCTAAAACCATTATTTACAACATGGGGAAGGAAAATAGTAAATAGCCTGGTCTGATGCACATTTTAGGTAAAATAGGGAGATATAAATGGCCATATAAAAATTAAAAGAACATATGACTATGATAAAATTAAATTAACATTCAAAAAACATACCTTAGATATCATAGATCATAAACTTGAGTTATAGGATAAATCATGGATGTTCAGAATTCATGAATTAAAAAGTAATCAATGTATATAAACCATTATAGAATAGAATTATAACAAAACATTTTTCAATAAATATAACATATTAAAATTTTAGATATATATAAATGGCGGGATGTTACGTAATTAATTTAAGGATATGAATTAACGGTCCTACATAAACATAGAGACACTAAAATAAGTCCATGAATAACCTTAGGGATCTGAAAACAAGGCCCATGTATAATATTACATTCATAATAGTAGTTCTAGGGAAAATATTTTGATCTTTAAAATAAGATCACGAATAACAAAAATAACTAATGATTAGTCAATAATTTACACAACAGAGTGGATGGAGATATAAGTCCCACATGTGAAATATTACATACATTTGTGTAGCACGTTATCATAAAATAATCATCACATCATTACTCATTGAAATGAAAGTAGTTTCAAAATCATTTCATTAGAGTAAATCCCTTAGAAAAGTAATGAGTATCATAAGCCACGTATCATCAAAAACATAAAAACATCTATAGAAATAATAAATATGATATAATTTGATCATATCCATATTAAATCCTTATTAACGTCAATGGATATAATATTAAAAAGAAAATGATTTTGAGTGATCCCATGGAAAATTTCTTGAGGAAAATAACAATTTCACATTGAAAACATTATTTTTAAAACTCAATGTTCAAAAAACATTATAAAAACGTTTCATTAAAATTAAACATTGATACTTATAAAGTAGTATTTAAATTATTTAGGTGACATGGGGACTATAAATTACCTTCATTTTCTGAAAATTAATATATTTATTTAATACTCATTTTTGATAAAAATTAAATAGTGAATTATATGGAAAACAAAACTAAAATGCGTTTTATATATTTTTTTTAAAAGAGAAATTTTGGAAAAATGAATTTTAAAAAACTATTTAGTATAATAAAACATTTTATAATTTTTTTTAGAAAATATGGAATGAAAAAAAGGGGTTTCAATCGAAGTGAGAAATAAATTTAAATTTTCATGAAAACAATTCTCTTAGAATATTAAGAACCTAAAAAGAGAAAATAGTAATAAAAACAGTTATTAGAAATAAATAACCATCGAATATTATATTTTATGTGTTTCTTGATAGCTAATTCATAATATCTAACCATGTTGATAATATTTATAAATAATCCCTACAAATAAAAAAATTCTTCAATTCAACCATTTACACTTGGGCATTTTTGAATCATAACACCCATTAAAGAATAAAATAAAATGAAAAATTCAATATCAAAAGAATTAAAAAAATCCATGATATAACACTTCAAAGGGTGTTGAATATAATCCTTATGAAAAATGATAGGTGCCTAACATAACATTTTCCCAAAGAAGAAAAGTTGAGAAGAAATTCCCTTGCATTATGTCTCAACTTCCTTCATACAAATTTTAATATATTGTACAATAAATATAGATTTTTTATAATAATTTTCTAGAAAAAAGTATAAATATATATCATAGAATATATTAATTACTCATGAACTTTTATTACATGTTTACCAAATTATCATTAATAAAACCATACTTCATGTAATAATTTATTTGTTTTCTTGTACTTTTTGATATCATGATTTCATAAATTTTACATTGATAATTTTTATATAATATCTATAATTTTATACATTATTTAAATATCATATATTTTTAGTATATACTTTTTAGATTATTCCAAAAAAGCAAGAGATAGATGATGAAATATACTATTTGTGGAAATAGTAGGCTATGCGTACGCATGAAATCTATTTTTGTTTTCTCAACGGATGTATCCAAAGGAAGGTAGAAAGAATTTAAAATTTAAAATCTCATTATGATTTCAGGTTAATTACATATATTAATTAAATATATCCCTATATCCTTTTATGTAATGTGTATGTAAAAAATGAATCACATCGCTATGTAATGTGGTAGTCAGTCGTACACATGAGAGATGTTATCAAAATCCCAAAGAATAAAAATTAAGTAGGTATATGTGAAATTATAGTTCTAAAAGTTTAACAAAATCATAATTATCATATATAAAAATTACCCATTATTATATCAATTCATGAGAGTTGATGATGAAAAATAAATAACACCGGTTCATGAGTTGGTAGTCCATTAAAGACCTGATCGACAGGTTTGTATCCCATTAGATGAAAAGGTAGATGTATATAGGTTAATGCATAAAAAATAAAATAAAATTACACATAAGGTACATGTTTTAATATATTTTAATTATTAGTACATGAATGGAGGTTTTATTAGAATAAGTGAAAAGAAAGATCATATTGAATGGAATTACCTTCTCATAGAACAACCTCCATTAGATCTCTTATTAAGGACATATGGGTTACAAATTTGGGGTTCCCATTATATCTAGAACATTTATGAATAATTTGGAGAGTTATTTTTATAGGATATTGTAGATCCAAATTTCTTAAGAGGTGTGAAGAAGTAAGGGGATTAGGTGTCCTATTATAATTGAGGTGCAGTTAAATTTTTTAATAATACCAAAAACTATTCAGTAATGTGTTGTCACTCTAACCCTATATTCATAAAAAATTTAAAATTAACGTATTGGATGGAATATATGGTTTATCCACACATCAAACACACAAAAAATGTCTTAAACATTTTATTCCTTATCCTTCAAATTTACATAATTTTACCATTTTTATTTTCACCATGATAACTCATTTTTATTTATTTATTTATCAAAATTATTTATGTAATAATATAAAATATAAAATGGTTTATATTAAATAATTTAGACCCATTAGTTCTATATATAAAATTATATTTTTAAAAAGTCATATACGTGGTAAAAATTAATATTAACATAAGAACATGTAACGTCCAAAACCACATTTTTTGCATAACCACAGGAATAAAAATTTTACTAATTAGGGGTGAATATAATTATTATAAAATGGAAATTTTTCCATGAATGGTATATGGTTTATTTTTTTATACAAATAAGAATAACAGGTTAGAGGATATTACTTTTATGAATTTTAACTAATTTATCAAAATATTATTTATTATAAAATAACACTAATGTCAATTTTAAAACTATTCATTGAATTTGACTTGAAATACATATTGACATTGGGGGAATCGGAATATATCATTCTTAAACCTTTATATCATATCATATTTATCTACAAAATCACTAAAAATAACAATTCATGCAATTTATATTCATATAAATATTTTTAGTATTATTTATTTTATTTTTTATTAATTAAAAAATTAAATTATGTGTTTCTCAAAAATTTAATCTCATTATATGATTTACGAAATTTTAAAATAAATCAATAAAATGAAAATAATTGCATTTTTCTGAAAATTAAAATCCATATTCATTGACATATTGTTGTTTTCCATATGTTAAAACATATTTGAATTTTAAAATCAAGTCGGTGACATTTTTTATTTTTATTTACTTAATGTATTTTATTAGCCATGTGTAGGTAAATTTATCAAATAAAAAACATACAAATAGAGCCTAAGGTAATAAGTAATGAAATATGGATGTCAAATAGTAATTGATTATGTTTTGAGTTCATTACGTCCCTTATCATTTTTTTCTAAATCTTAGTAAACTCAATTTAACCTTAACAGTGGTAAATAATTTTCACAGTTTTCAATATTAAGTTTGGAAAAGAATTATGTTGAGCATAATATATGATATTAATTAATTTTATTGGAAATATTGATTCCATTTTTATATATTATATTGATATAAATGTAAAAAATAAATTTTATATTAAATTATTAGACTTAATGAAAAAATTGATTTTAAAGAGAAAACAATCATAAGTATAGGAATATTAATATGAATATACAACATGGAATTTATTCCAATGATGTAAATTGGATTAATAGATTTATAATTTCACTATTTTTATCTTTTAAAATTTTTATAAATAATATTAAACATATAAAATTATTTAAATCAAATGGTACATTTTAATAAAAATTAGTATTTTCACTATCCTTTGAAAAATTAATCATCTAAGAAAATTTCCAAATTATTACCCTATGATAATTTCTATATTTTTATTCCAAAAAATATTTTTTTCAAATAAATTTTCTTAATGTTTAAAAAATCATTTATATTATTTTATGATAAAAATAAATAAAAATAGTATTTTTGAGAAACATGTACTTTGGTAGCATATAATGTCTTTAATAAAAATTATTTACTTATTAATAAATATATTTTATTTTATTTATTTTTTCATAATTTTAAAAAAAATGTGCCTATTTATACCACTATGTTTAATTTTTAGGATATAATGTAAAAGTTTAAAAAAATAATATTTATATTATATTATGATTTTTTAAAACTCGATGTTGTATGTATTTCAATCTATTGAATAAATTAAATATATTTGAAAAAAAAATTGGTGTTTTTCTTATTATGTCACAAAATATGTGACTAAAATTAAGAAAATATATAATATGTTCATGTAAAACAATGATCAATCAATGGATGAACGTTCAATATCTAATGATAGTATTTAAAAAAACCCAAATACATGTTTAATATAATTTCTATTTATATTTCAACATCTTATGATTAGAAACATTGTAAAATATAAAGCCTATATTGAAATTGTAGTTACCCTGAACCTAGTAGTGAAAAGCCAGTGTCATATTTATTATATTTTCTTTAGATATAATGAATCACATCTCGAAATACCAAACAATTTAGTAGTCTTAGTAAACTAAATATAGACCTGAGTCTTCCATTACATTTGAAAACACACATTACAACATAGCATTTCATTGAGAATATAATTTTTTCCTATAGAATATACTTTCACATAAATCATAGTAAATTTCTTGGAATATAGGGCAGTGGAAAATAATACGAGCGAGTTCAAATTTTAAGTAAGGGTTAAGCACAGTAGAAGATATTTTGAGTCAATAGGAATAATCAATAGAGAAAGGTAAATAACTCAACATAAATGTCTTATAAAAAACATTAGTATCATGATAAGATAAGGCATAATCAATATTTAAAGAGAAATAATTGAACACACATTAATTTTAAACATCTTGACTATCATGATAAGGTAAGACATTATCAATATGGTAAGGTAAATCACTAAAAATGAAGATAAGTTTATTAAAAAATGAGAATTAACTACATCATGAGATAATAAAATTATTAAAATATCATAGCTAAAAATAAATAAATTATTAATGAATGAAATTATTAATTGTTGGACATAATTATCCCATGAATAATGATATATTTATAGTTAAGGCCTTTGACAAAAATGGTTTAAAACTACTGGTAGAAACCTGCTATATTTAGATTACTAATTCACACCATTAGACTACCAATGCATCGAGAGGATATAAAATTATTGTCTCCATGTAACAATAGATGTCCAATTAATTTCAAATAAATTTAGTAGTATATTTAATCCATAAACAATGTTTCTTATCATCAAATATATATATTCAGTAATGAATATTGATTTATCAATATTTCGCTTGATAAATAAAGAATATTCAACGTACAAATCTGTATTTAGAAATGATATATAGTTTAATAAATATATATATATATATATTGTTCTATGAAATTTTATATCAAGAAATTCCTTTATTTAATTATATTAATTATTTCAACTGATTTTATACTTTTATAGGGATGATGATTCAAAAGATACTCATGTATAAGAGGATTTTTGGCCCCATTGTTGACATGTTTAATAAAGAATATATTTATTTTCATAATATTTTACACTTAATGTAATGTAATTATATCATGTTTATTGTTATTCAATGTTACCAATGTAGTAAGACATTATTGCTATTATCTTTCCATTTATCATGATTGATTGTGATTATTCTTGTAGTGATGGAATATTGTGATCCATATCTCAATAATTAGCCTTATTTTTATTATACTTTTATTATTCAAGATATATTAATTTAATAATACAATTACACACATTCAAGAAATAAAAATGCTTTAATATTTTAAGAAAATCCTCTTTTATTTCCTTCTTCAGTCAGAAATCTATTTCATCCCAAAACCATGTTTTCTAATTTTTTCAAAAATATTATACCAAGATTTTTAAAATATTTTTCTACACATGATTTACAATTTTAATTTTTTTAAAGTAATATTATTTTAATAATTGGATGAAGGCTCGTTTGATGTATACAAACCATATAAAAATAATCTTTGTTTTTACATATACGTTATGTATGAGGTTCTCCACAATCATGACCAATCCATTCCTTGAGGATTACATTATATCTTTTCAAAGATATTTTTAAAAAAATATCTTTAAAATATTCTCAAATATTTCATTATAATGTTTTAATGTTATTTTTAATGACATGAATTATTAAAATTTTCCCTATTTTAAAAAGAAATTTTCCATGAGAAAATTTTGTTTTCCACAACAAAGGTTTTTAAAATTATTTTAAAAATTATTTTCCATCAATGATGACATCCATTTGTGTTATTTATGATATACATGGTTTATTAACCAATTATATAATTATTATTCCTTCTTTTAATGGTTATGCTTAAGATTATGTGTTGTTTATTGATCGCATTTATTTTTCATTTTTCCATTACCACCTATCATGTTGGACATTATGATGGAACATTTTTTATATATATGATATATATAATATTTATAATGACTTTATGATTATTTAATTTTTATGTGATACATACCTTTCTGCATTCCATCATATGAAAATACAATAATTCTATTTGATGAAGTGTGGACTATCACCCCCTCAAAGCGATATGATTCATTCATACACTAAATAGATTGTAAAAAGGAATGGTTTTAGTGAATATATATCATATATATGATATGACAAATATACATTAATAGTGAGATATATATATTTATATATTTATATATTTATTTTCCTTTCATTCCCACAATACAACAATTAAAAGGAAATAGAGTTTATGCATACATACAACCTATCATCTCGATGAACCGTGTCTTTTGTTTCACACTTATATATTCTCTAGACTTTTATAATACACATATACTATTAATAAATGATATTTATATAATTTTTTACATTATAGAACCATTATATACGTATAACTACCACTAATACAACAAATTAAGACACATATGAAAAAACAATGAAAATATTACCTGAAGTGAAACCTAAACATAGGATAGTTAACAAGGTGGTAATATAAATTTGTAATCAAACCATATATGTTATTAGATAAAATAATATGGTTATTTAAAATATTTATAATAAATTTATACTTATTTTATATGTGGTTTTAATGAGTAATATGAGAGTCAAGACAGAAGGTATGGGGATTTTTCTCACCTTTTATTTTTGGGAGATACATGCTATTTTAGAAACTATTTCCTTGTGTGTGGTGTCTGTACTAACAATGATTGTATTCTATGTATATTGTAATTAAATTTATTAGTATTAACATATCAATTTTATTAACTCTATTTAATTTGTTTTATGTTTCTAATGTTACCAAATTAGTAAAACCATTTTGTATCAATTTTTATTCTATGAGACTCAATTTTTGTTATGCACCCAAACACTTTTTTCGAGGTGTATACACTTTTATTTTACATATTTTATCATGAATATTAATATTTTATTGATATTTAATCTTAATATCATTTAATTTTCATAAATTAGAATTATTATCCTAAGTATCCATGTTATAATGGTTTATTGAGACAATCTCATCGCTTTTCGAGATTGTTTATGGTTATGAATCCTTGGATGAAATCTTATAATCCATATCTCAAGAAAAATAATTAATTTTATTCTCTGATATTTATTAATTATATACTCATTTTTTGTGCAATTTTTATACTCTTTGGTACATAATATAATGTTTTTGAGTAAAATATTTATGTCTCTCTCTTTAGTCAGAAATCAATTGTATTTTAAAAATACATTTTTTCGAAAATGTTTTCAAAATATATTTGACGTTAATTTTCTAGAAAAGGGATTTAAAAAAGATTTTATTCTCTTAGATCATTACATTATAATTTTTCAAAACCATTTTCAAAGAAAATTGTTTTTAATATATTTTAACTTATAAAAAGTATCTGTTAGAAAATAATGGATATTTTTTATAATAAATGATTATGAAGGATATTTCAAAATTATTCTCTATATAAGATGGAATCCATTTATGTTACTCATTACCTCCTAGGAAATTATCAAAATTTTCCATTTATACCCTTTCTATTAGTAGGTTATTCATAATTTCATGGTCTTTATGAAACTCATTACTCTTATATGAGTTATATGTTTTTGAAAATCCATTTTTCCACAGGTTATATGATTTTGAAACCCACATATTTTTATGTGTTATGTTTTGATTAAATGAGTATGAAACCTATATATTTTTCATATGTTATTATGTGATTTTATGTTAATGATACTCATTTTATTTCACTATTTATGATTTGATGTGTATAAGACCTATCTCTTTCTATGGGTCATGATATGATGAAATTTCACTTCTATCATGGAAAATTTATTAATGATTTTATTATGAGATCGGTGGGACGTATATATCCCTATAATTAATTGGGTAATGATAAGTCATATATGACCTAAAAGGGTAAATTAGTTATTTCCATAACCTAAAAACAAAAATGTATATGGGTTGTATCCCTAGACTAAATGAAATAGGGTACATGGGTTTGAGCCAATGATTGAAAAAAAGAAGTTACATGGGTTGTATCCCCATCATAATAGAAATAGGGTACATGGGTTTTCCAAACAAATAAACAAAAAGGTACATAGGTTTCATCATAATCCTAAAATAAAAAGGGTACAATGGTTGTAGCCCTATCCCAAAAAAGGTACATTGGTTATTTCCCCCGTAAAAAAGAAATAGGGTACACGATTTCTAGACCATGCCAGAAAAAAATAAGGTACGTGGGTTGGAACACAAGACTAGAAGGAAGAGGGTACATTGGTTATAGCCGAAGCCTATAATCAAGAAGGTACAAGTGTTATAACCTAGAATAAAATAACGAGGGTACAAATTTTATTGATCGAGCCCAAAAAGAAGAAGGTAGATTGGTTATAGGAAAATTCTAAAAGTAATAGGGCACATGGGTTGTTAGACCATGATTATGGAAGGTTCATTGGCCGTAGCCCAATAATAACATGTTATAATGGTCTTGATAAGAAGCCTTGAAATAAAGTTTCTATTCTTATATGTATGCCACAAATCCTATCTCTTATCCCTTTGTTACGATTTCATGGACTATGATCATTATTTCTTTACGATTATTGTCTTATGAACTACCATGATTTATCCCATGATTCAGGTATATGATATTTTATATATTGGGTAAAGTCTTCAAATGTTATGATCATGTTCCCTACCATTTTGTTCATGTTATGCATACATATTTCCTTTATTTACCCTTACTAAGAATCTAAACTCAGCCTTTTCTTATGTTACCTTTCCCCATGTTACTAGGAAAGGATTTCAGATTAAGTAAAATGGTAGAGATCTTTATATGAAATGGTAAAGATCTTCCCCTAGGATAGAATAATTTTTTCCCTTTTTCTAAATTCACTAAAATATTAATGTCCCCAGGCATGTATTTTTTTAATTTACTGAATATTAATCTAAAATAATATAATATCCATGTATGTCAATCTTGGAACCCTAATTAATACTTTTCTATACTTAATTAAAAATACATGCTTGAGGACCATAATAGTTTAGCGTCTTTCGAATCATGTGAAAAAATATTCTATCCTCATGTAAGATCTTCAATATCTACGATAAAGATACCCACTTTTATTAATTGTACATAAAACCTTTATTCAAAACTGGGTAAAAGGAAAAATAAGAAAGAGGTGATATTAGATGCTCAATATGGGTAAATAATGGAAATTTGTAAGCATAACATGAACAAAAGGGCGTGGAAGATGATTAAAACATTTGATGATCATGACCTTCATATAAAAGATCATATACATGAATATTTTAATAAGTCATGGGTGTTGATAAGATATAAATCATTATAAAATAATGATCATAATCCCTGAAATCACCATGAAGGAATAGGATATTGGATTTGTGGAATACATATAATAATAGAAACTTATATGTCAAGGCTACCTACCAAGATCTTTATAATAGATTATTCTTAGGAAATAACCCATGTACCTACTATGGGGTTTGGATAACTACCCATGTGCCCTCTTTCTTTTAGTCTTAGGCAACAACCCATGTACCTTAATTTTTTGGAGCATGGGCTACAAACAGTGTACCGACTTTTTTTATGATTGGTGTACAACAAATACATTTTATTGTTTATAGGCTTGGCCTACAACCCATGTACTCTATTTCAATTAGTCCTAGACTACATCCCATGTACCTTATTATTTTCAGGCTTTTGATATAACCCATGTACTCTCATTCAATTAGGCTTGGGCTACCACCAATATACCTTCTTATTTTCGGGCTTGAGATACAACTTCTGTATCCTATTTCATTTTAAATAGGGAAAAAACCCATGTAACTTCTTTTTAATAGGCTTGGGCTATAACCCATGTAACCTCTTTCTTTTAGGCCTGGGTTACAACCCATGTACAATCTTGTTGTTGAGCTTGTGCTTAAATCCATCCACCCTATTCATTTTAATATTAAGATACAACCCATGTACCTTATTTTTTGGGCTTGTCCTACAACTCATGTACCTTTTGAGATCGTATGAAACTTTTCAATGACAAATGCATTGGAGGTAGATATAAGTCCCACCATTCACATAATGAAATGACTAAAAATTATTTTTTAATGTGACAACTAAGGATTCTTATTCCACTATGTTTATTCAAGATATATTCATGTGTTAGTACAATTTTCAACTCTTTGATACTTAATATATATTTTAATGTAAAGTTTTATAGTCTCTCTCTTCGGTTAAAAATCTATGGTATTTAATAAATAATTTTTTGAAAATGTTATCAAATATATTTTCAAAATATCCTTGAAGATAATTTTCAGGGAAAAATGATTTTAATTTTTTTTTATTTTCAAATCTTCCTTTAATGTTTTCAAAGTTATTTTCATAGAAAAAGGTTATCATAAATGAATTATTTTATAAAAAACATCTTTTAAAGATGAAAGGATATTTTCCTAAGGAAAGGTTTTTAAATGATATTTCAAAATTATCATCCATCTAATATGACATCCATAGATTTTACTCATTACCTTCTAAGATATTATCAAAAGGTTATATTAATATCCCATATAATAATGGTTTATGCCAAATAGAATGGTCATTATGAAATCTATTTCTCTTCAATAGGGTATATGATTTTAAAACCCACTTCTCATCACGATATATTATTTTTTTAATTGATTAAGAAAAAAATATATTTTATTTAGGTTATGAGGTGATAAAATGTGCATGGTACTCGTGTCGTTTCATAGGTTATGATTTTATGTTTATAGGACCAATCTCTTTTTATGGGTCATGATATGAAAGATGTTTTATTATCTTGTGGTACATTTATGAATAGTTTTTTATGAGATAAGTGTGAGATAGATCTCCCTCCAATGTTTTGGGTAATGGATAGTTGAATATAAGATGAAAGGTTTCATGGGAAGTAGCCCAATAATAAAAAAAGAAGGAACATGGGTTATATCCCAAGCCTAAAAGAAACATTGTAAATGAGGTGTAGCCCAATATTGTAAAAAATAAGGTATATTGGTTGTATCCCAATCATAAAATAAAGAGGGTACATGGGTTGTAACCTAAGCTCAAATACACAAAGGTATGTTGGATATAGCCAAATTCTAAAAGAATTGTGGTACATTAGTTTTAGCACATACCTGAAAATAAGAAGGAACATGGTGTGAATCACATGACTAAAAGAATGAGGGTACACATTATTTTGAAAAATCATGTAAACAAGAAGGTGCATGGTTTGTAGCCCCTTTTGTAAGAACTTGGTTCTTAATTTTTAGGTAGGTGTTTATTCTTTTCCTTTCTTCCATGGTGTTTTTGAGAAAATAAGGGAAATGGGGAAAATCCCAAATTTTGTTGGTACACGTCATGTACTTTTCTGCACGCCGTGTTATAATGACCCATAATTTACATAAATTGTTATTACTTCAGAATTGAAGCATACTTATTTCAATATATAACAAAACCAGGAAAGGACCATATAGGTATAGTGTCTGTAGAAACTGGGAAACATATACAACTAGTTCATAAAGCATCTACTTTGCCTCCCATTTATTTCATCATATCTAGAGTCCCTTTTGGCATATCCTACTTAATAACCTTCTTCCTGGACTGGGAAAATAAAACATACAAAAGGGTGATCTCAAATTCACAGTAAAGGTAATCAAAAGAAATATCAATCACATAATTTACATAAGAACATAATGTTTGGAAATCTTAACCTGCAAAAGAGATCATAATTTCATAACATGGAATAAATCATAGTAGTTCAATGTAATCCCAATAATCATAACATAAAACATGAAACATTGTGGAATACACACATAATCATAGAGAATCATTTCTTATTAGTCAAGACTCATTTCCAAGACTGTCTTAGTGGACAAAGTCCATTTTTGAACTGAGTTCACTCCTCGATTCAGTCTTGTTTCACTGAATCGGTTTAACCTGTCATTCCAGCCATGTCTATCTCATCAGATATAAAATCTTTACCCAATGCATTGGAGGGAGATATAGGTCCCACCCATCTCATAATGATACCATTCGTATGTGTGCCACAAAATCAAAAAAAATCATACATCATTGCATAACCCATGTAATAATAACGAGAATCTTAAACATCATGCCATCATAACATAATCCATATAAGATAAAAGGACATCATAAAAATAATTACATCATAACATAATCAAATAAATTTAAAAATAGGGATAGAAACATAACCCTATATTATCTTAGATGGAAAATAATTTTGATAAAACACTTGAACTCCATTCATGAGGAAAATATCCTTTCAACTTCAAAAACACTTTTCCTTTCTTAACATGTCATACAATTATAAACTAAAATATGTTGATTAAATATAAACATTAAAACTTTTAAAGGAATATTTTTGTAAATAATGTTTTAAAAATCCATTCATGTTGTATAAGTTAAAAAAACATTCTTCTCGTACTTTTGTCAGAAAAGTCAAAAAGTACCTCGTACGAAAAACGACAAAATATTCCTTTCATATCTTTTACTAAATACTCACCTATGGGTAAAATTAGATTTAAACAATTTTAGGTGGATGGAAATAATATTACATATTGTGGAAACATGGATGTGGATGATAAAATACACCCTAATAAATACCAAAGTATAAACAATCTCAGATAAAATGAGATTGTTATATTTTCCCTTACCTTAGGTCCGATTTTCTTCGTAAGTGTCCGAACCTCTAGTATAATGATTTAAATAATGTTATTGACTTATTCCAGAATCATAATTATTTTTATGATATAATATATGGTCATATTCTTAGCATATTATTAGTAATATTTCATTACTACTTGTTATTCGGGTGTTTATTACTTTTTGTTCTTATGCGTGTTTTGTCGAATAAATTCTTATTTTTCTTTATAGGTTATAAATACCTCATTTCCAGAATGGTATTGGTGTAATATATATCATATTCATTCATTCAATTAATTTATATAATCATTATGCAATGAAGATCATGTAGAATGAGTCACATCACATCATGGAGACGGTATTCCGTACGTACGCACGAGCGATGATATCATTCCCATGATCGTGAAATTGTAATGGAGTGTATATATACTATTTCATAATAAATATAACTTTACAATAATCATATATTGTTATTATTTACACCATTATACCCATCAAAGTAAGGTGGTGGTGGAAAATAGATTACACCACGGCGTGGAGACGGTATTCCGTACGTACGCACGCGCGGTGATTTCATTTTCCGTAGGATGGATAGATGGAGAAATAGGGTTGTTTCATACTTATAATAACATATCAGTATATGGGTGATACTAATGTTATTACTTCATAATGAAACAACTAAAGAAGAAGAAGTGGAAGAAGATATAAAGTTTAATGAATTGGTAACGGACATTACCTCTTCTTTGAAGCGCCTCTTTAAGACTTCCTCTTAGGGCACTAACATTGGTCTTTGAAAAAGACCAGGACCTCAAGGATGTTTCTAAGGAAGTGGAGAAGATAATATGGCAGGGGTTGTCCAAGCTTGAAGGCTCAATGTGGTGTGAGGAAAAGAGGGGGGAGGTGCCCTTTTATAAGGGAGGAGAGGGGCACCTTCGGAATAACTAAAAATATTATTTTATTATAAAGTCAAATTTGGTTTTTAATAGCTCCAAATTGATATATTTCGAAGATAAGGTGGGTCTGGGTCAAAATCCTCTCATCCAATAGAATTTATACCAGTTAGGTCATTATATTAACCATATCTTTTAGTTTTAACTCTTAGTTAATTAGATTTACATTTACCATGTCACTTTGTATTTTTATATTATATAGTTAATAAACTTACCATATACATACAGGCGACCCCCAAGTGGTCCATTAATGATTCACCTATCATGATATAAGTATCTTGTCCAACCCTTAGATTTTTAGGAATATAATAACAATTAATAATATAATATTTGTTTTAAAAACTATTTTATGTCAATTTTGACACTATTTAGTAATTGATTTTTTGGAAAATCCTAACAGAATTATTAATTCAAAAAAAGATAATTAAATCAATACTAACATTTTATATTAACCTATAAAATTGTGGAATTCATAAAAAGTCTCAAATTACATTTATTTGGGTATTTATAACATCAATTATGTCAATATTTCATTAATAAGATAATTACTGCATCATCTTTGTGTCATAAATAAATTAAATTATTTAATGTCTAAAAATTACAAATAAAATACCATTATGTAGGAAATATTTTTATCTTTCTAATGAGTTTTTATAGTCGAATTTATCTCATGTATAACCCAATATTAAAAAATAATTACTTATTAAACATTGATTTTAACTATTTTAACCCTTCTTTAAATAAATTAATAATTAATGTCCTAATCTAATCCGAGTGGGCCTAAATGGTCATATTTTATTCCTAATGTTGTTTTTGGTCGAATTACACTTATCCAGTGGAATTAGGACATGTTTTACGGTAATAATAATATCATTTTCACTCTTAATTACCCTATTTACTTTTAACCGTGGTAAATAAAAGTAAAAAATTACTATTCACCAAAAATTATTTTCATCTCATTGAACATTTACTTACTGACATCAACCGTGTCTCTCAGATTTTTGAAATTCCACTCACAGAAGTGGTAAAATTAAGTTTTATGTAAATTTGCAAATTCTCCTAGGAGGTGGGTAAAAGACGGTGAAAAGTTCAATATATTTTTTATATATCTAAAATTATTATAAAATTATTCCAATGAATTTAATTGAACTTATATATGTATTATGTATCAATTTTGACCTAAAATAAATTTAAATAAAATAAACAATTATTTAAATAAAAAAATCGGTTTTTAAATAGTATCCTAGTGTTTTCACTATTCATCAAAAATTGAAAGTTTTCAGAAAAATACCAAAATTTCACCCTAGGCTAATTCTGATATTCCGAATCCAAAAATGAAGTCCATTTTGAAAAATAAAGTTTCAAAAAGTGGTTATTACTATTCATAACGGCTAGTTTTAATAATATTTTAATAGCATATCATTGTTTAGTGAAACTCGATATTGCGTACGACACAAGCTATCGAGGAAGCCTGCGTTTACGTGTAAAGCAAGCCAAGCTAGTGTTATGTGTAGTGAAAGATTCTTTTGATGATTTATATAACATAAAAACAAAATATTTCTCATAAAAGTCTCGGGTTTTACATTCTACCCCCCTTAAAATGAATTTCACCCTTGAAATTCGTCACTTTGTAACAAACAGATGAGGATACCGCTCCCTCATCATATCCACGAGCTCCCATGTAGCTTATTCTAATTGGTGGTTCCTCCATAATACTTTCAAGAAGAGAGTGGTCTTGTTCCATAGGACTTTTTCGCTACGATCCAGAATCTCTATCGGCTGTTCTTTATAAGAAAGATCTTGTTCCAGTGGTACAACTTCTGAGCTGAGTACATGTGAGGGATCATGTATGTACTTTCTCAGGAGAGATACATGTAACACATCGTTAACTTGAGAGACATTCGGTGGATGCGCCAATCGGTAAGCAACCTTCCTAACACGATCCAGTATTTCGAAAGGACCGATATATTTAGGGCTCAACTTCCCCTTATTTCCAAATCTCATGACCCTCTTCCAGGGAGATATTCATAAGAACACTTTATCACCCACTTCAAACTCTATGTATTTTCTTCGGTTATCGGCATAACTTTTTTGATGACTCTGAGCTGCTCTTATGTTTTGTTGAATAGATCTGACCTTTTCCGCCATTTCATCAACGAGGTCAGGTCCTAATAGCTTTCTTTCCCCAACTTCATCCCAGCAAGTTGGAGTCCTGCATTTCATTCCATAGAGAGCTTCATAAGGAGCCATATGAATACTGGAGTGAAAGCTATTATTATAAGAAATTTCTACCAAAGGTAGGTGTTTATCGCAACCACCTTTGAAATCTATAGAGCGAGCTCTCAACATATCTTCTAGAGTTTGAATAGTTCTCTCAAACTGACCGTCTGTATGAGGATGATAAGTAGTGATGAAACTCAACTCTGTATCCAGAGTATGCTGAAGACTTCTCCAGAACTTTGATGTAAATCTCAGATCCCGATCAGATATAATAGAAATCGGTACTCCGTGCAATCTTACAACTTCCTTTACATATATCCTGGCAAGCTGATCCAGAGAGAAATACTCTCTAATAGCAATGAAGTGTGCAGACTTTGTAAGACGATCAACTATGACCCAGATAGCATTATTGCCTTTGGATGTTTTAGGAAGTCCAGTTACAAAGTCCATAGTGACTTTTTCCCATTTCCATTCAGGTATGGGTAATGGTTGTAACATCCCCGTAGACTTCTGTCTCTCACCTTTAACTTGCTGACAAACCAAGCATCGAGAGAAATATTCAGCAACATCTCTTTTCATTCCACCCCACCAAAAGTACTTTTTCAGTTCCTTATACATCTTTGTGCTTCCAGGATGAATAGAGAATGAAGAACTATGAGCCTCATCTAGCAGCTCCTTCTTTAATTCAGGGATGGGAGGAACACAAACCCGATTCCTCAACTTTATTATCCCATCACAATCAAGGTTGAATTCAGGAACATTTCTCACCTTCTTTTGTAACTCGACATCTTCATTCTATGCCTCTTTAATCTTCACATGTATAGATGCCTGAACATTCATTTGAGAAAGATAAGATTTTCCCCTTCCATTATAATTCCAAGATCCATCCTTTGTAAATCCATAAATATTGGATCTTCTGTTATCCTCATCGTGGATAAACTGTCATGGTATTGTCGACTTAATGCATCTGCCACCTTGTTTGCTTTCCCAGGGTGGTAATGAATTGAGATTTTTTAATCCTTAATCAGCTCCAACCTTCTCCTTTGGCTCATATTCAACTCCTTTTGTGTGAAAATATACTTTAAACTTTTATGATCAGTATAAATGTCACACCTTTCTCCATAAAGATAACGCCTCCAAATATTTAATGCAACGATTACCGCAGCTAACTCCAAATCATGAGTTGGGTAATTTTGATCATGTATTCTCAACTGTCATGAGGCATAAGCTATGACCATATCATTTTTCATAATAAAACACCTCAATCCCTTCTTGGATGCATTACTTTAGATCACAAACCTTTATCCACTACATGGTAGTGTGAGCATAGGTGCACTGGATAACCTTCTTTTTAACTCCTTGAAATTCTCTTCATATTCCTCCGTCCAAACAAACTTAACTCCTTTCCGAGTCAACTTGGTGAGTGGATTAGATAATCATGAAAAATCATTCACAAAACGTTGATAATATCCAGCCAAACCAAGAAAACATCAGATCTCAGTTACTGTTGTTGGTCTCAACCATATTTCGATAACCTCTGTTTTTGCTGGATCCACAGATATCCCCTCTTTTGAGATTATGTGACTCAAAAATGAAACTTTTTGAAGCCAAAATTCACACTTGGTAAATATGGCATAAAGCTTCTCCTTTCTTAGGGTCTTCAATATAATTCCCAAGTGATCTTCATGTACTTCTTTTCTCTTTGAATAGAAAATAATATCATCTATAAAGACTACCAAAAACTGATCAAGATAGTCTCTAAAGACTCTATTCATCAGATCCATGAAGATAGCAGGGGCATTAGTAAGACCAAATGGCATCACTATAAATTCATAGTGTCCATACCTTGTAGGGAAAGACGTATTTGGTATATCCTCCCTTTTGACCCTTAATTGATGATACCATGAACGAAGATCAAACTTGGAAAAGTATTGAGCTCCACATAGTTGGTCAAATAAGTCATCAATGCGCAGGAGAGGATATTTGTTCTTGATAGTGATCTTGTTAAGTTCTCGATAATCAATGTAGAGTCTCATTGATCCATCATTCTTCTTAACAAACAGAACAGGTGCTCCCTAAGGTGACGCACTAGGGCATATGAATCCCTTATCAAGATTCTCCTGGAGTTGCTTCTTCAATTCCTACAACTCAATTGGGGCCATTCCATAAGGTGTCTTTGAAATAGGCAAAGCACAAGGTACGAGTTCTATTGAAAAATATACTTCACGATTTGGTTGAAGACCTGACAATTCCTCTGGAAAAACATCGTCAAACTCTCGTACAATGGGGATATTATTAATCGTGAGTTTCTCACCAACCATTTGAGACAAATAACCTTCATTTAGTGGAATCAAGACCCATAAGATGGAAGAAATTTCCACTGGAAGGTTATGTTCATCCTTGCATCGATAAATGATAATAGATTGATCTGGAATATGGAATGTGACTTACCTTCATTGGAAATTGATATGAGATCCATATAAAGAAAGCCAATCCATTCCAAGAATCACATCAAATTCCACTATAGGAAAGATCACAAGATTTTCCGGAAGCACTTTCACACAAACTTCAATCGGAGAAGAATTATAAACTGTTGATGTGACTGTTGTGCCATTAGGGGTTGTCACAGCTAACTAAACATATAATTGTTTAGGTAATATGGTGATACCCCTAGAAAATTTGTCAGAAATAAAAGAGTGGGTAAATCCAGAATCAAATAAAACATTTTCTACCTTAGAGTGGATGGTAAGTGTACCTTTCACCACATCGTTATCGTACTCCACATCACTAATAGAAATTTCATATGAATTTACTTTGTCTTTAGCCTTATGAGCTTGTTGACGTCGAACATCATCATCAACCCTTGGATTTGGGAATTGATTGGCATAATGCCCCATCTCCTTGCACATGAAACATTGATGTGTAGTAGGTTCATTATGTGTATCCCTTCCTTTGTTTGCATAATTAGACATCTTCATCCCATCATTGCGGAATTCAAATGCCCGATGAACTTCCTTTCCACATTTGAAACATTTACTTTTCCCTTTAAGACAACTACCTCCATGTTTCTTTCCACACTTTGAGCATAAGGGAAAGATCATCTTCTTTTCAGTGTGCTCTTTAGATTTTCCTTTGAATTCCATTTTCCTCTTCTTATCAAACCCATATGATTGATGGGTTACTCCAATATCCATCTCAACTTTGAGATCACATTGAACGATTTTTTTCGTAGCTATTGAAGTCCCTTATGGCTAACGCCCTTCGAAGACTTTGTTTTAAGCCACTAAAGAATCGATCGATCTTACTCTCAAGTTGGATAATAATACCAGAAGCATACCTTGCAAGTCTTGTAAAATTTTATTCATAGGTACCAACAGATTCATCATCCTTTTTCTTTAGTTCAAGAAACTCCTTCTCCATCTTTTTTCGGAGAATACGACGGAAGTACTTATTGAAAAATAAGTTCTTGAACTTGTCCCATTCCATGGACTCAATTTCATCCCTCTGCCTTGTATTCTTAACAATATTCCACCATTGATCAGTATCACATTCCAAACGATTCACTGCTAAGATGACTTTATCATGTTCAGAACATTGAAGAACTGAAAATATCTTTTCAGTGGTACTGATCCATTGTTCAGCCACTAATGGATCAGAAGACCTGCTGAATGAAGGTGGACGCTACCTCATGAAGGATTCAACAGAATGTTTCCCCTTCCTTTGCTCGTTTGGAAGTCCTGTATGATTCATAGCTTGAGAAAGTTGCGTGAGCATGGCTACAAGATTTTTCATTCCAGCTCCCATAACTTTTGGTTGCTCAGGGGGACAATCATTGCATTGCCCGTTGCATTACGAATTAACACGGTTCCTTCGGGTTCCATCCATTGACTAAAACCAAGAAGAATAATGTGAGCAACACTATTTATAATATGAAAACCACATAATCAGGAATAAAATTTCACACTGAAGGTATTATCCTAGGTTATTCATGTCCATTTCTAAAACACTAAGATTGTGTTCTATGCTTAGACATGTCCTTAGGTTTCTTACTAAGGCTTTCACATCCTAGTTTCCAAAGTTTGACTATACCTTTCCTCTGATACCAACTATAACGACCCATACTTTACATACATTGTTATTACTTCAGAATTGAAGCATACTTATTACAACATATAACAAAACTAGGAAAGGACCGTATAGGTATAGTGTATTTAGAAATTGGGAAACATAAACAACTGGTTCATAAAGAATCTACTTTTCCTCCCATTTATTTCATCATATCTAGAGTCCCTTTTGGAATATCCTACTTAATAACCTTCTTCCTGACCTGGGGAAATAAAAAATACAAAAGTGTGAGCTCAAATGCTCAGAAAGGGTAAAAAATAGAAATATCAATCACATCATATACATAAGAACATAACTTTTTGAAATCTTAACCTGCAAAAGAGATCATAATTTCATAACATGGGATAAATCATAGTAGTGAAATGTAATCCCAATAATGATAACATAAAACATGAAACTTTGTGGCATACACAAATAATCATATAGAATCATTTCTTATTATTCAAGACTAATTGCCAAAACGATCTTAGTGGACAAAGTCCATTTCTGAACCGAGTTCACTCCTCGTTTCAGTCCTTTTCACTGAACCGGTTTAACCTGTCATTCCAGCCATGTCTATCTCATGAGATATAAAATCTTTACCCAATGCATTGGAGGGAGATATAGGTCCCACCCATCTCATAATTATACCATTCTTATGTGTGCAAAAAAATCAAAAAAAAGTATATATCATTGCATAACCCATGTAATAAAAATGGGAATCTTAAAAATCATACCATCATAACATAATCCATATAAGATAAAAGGACATCATAAAAATAATTCCATAATATCATAATGAAATCAATGTAATAATAGGGATAAAACAGAACCCTGTATTATCTTAGATGGAAAATAATTTTGATAAAACACTTGAACTCGATTCTTGTGGAAAATATCCATTCTACTTCAAAACACTTTTCCTTTATTAACATGTCATACAATTATAAACTAAAAGAAGTTGATTAAAAATAAACTTGAAAACGTGTAAAGTAATATTCTTGGAAATAATTTTTTAAAAACCCATTCATGTCGTATAAGTTAAAAAAACATTCTTCCCGTACTTTTGTCGAAAAAGTCAAAAAGTACCATGTACGAAAAACGACAAAAGATTTCTTTCATATCTTTTACTAAAAACTCACCGAAGGGTAAAATTGGATTTAAACAATTTTAGGTGGATGTAAATAATATTACATATTGAGGAAACATGGATGTGGATGATAAAATACACCCCAGTAAATACCAAAGTATAATCTATCTCGGATAAAATGAGATTGTGATATTTTACCTTACCTTAGGTCCGATTTGCTTCGTAAGTGTCTGATCCTCCTGTATAAGGATTTAAATAATGTTATTGACTTATTCCAGAATCATACTTATTTTTATGATATCATATTTGGTCATATTCTTAGCTTCTTATTAGTAATATTTCATTACTACTTGTTATTCGGGTGTTTATTACTTTTTGTTCTTATGCGTGTTTTGTCAAATAAATTATTATTTTTCTTTTTAGGTTATAGATACCTAATTTCTAGAATGGTATTAGTGTAATATATATTATATTAATTAATTAAATTCATTTATATAATCATTATGCAATGAATTTCATGTAGAACGAGTCGCATCACATCGTGGAGACGGTATTCCGTACGTACGAATGAGCGATGATATCGTTCCCATGATCGTGAAATTGTAATGGAGTGTATATATACTATTTCAGAATCAATATCACTTTACAATAATCATATATAGTTGTTATTTAAACCATTATACCCATCCAAGTAAGGTGGTGGTGGAAAATTGATTACACCACGGAGTGGAGACGGTATTCCGTACGTACGCACGCGCGGTGATTTCGTTTTCCGTAGGATGGATAGATAGTGAAATAGGGTTGTTTCATACTTATAATAACATATCAGTATATGGGAGATACTAATTTTATAACTTCATAATGAAACAACTAAAGAAGAAGAATGGGAAAAAGATATAAAGTTGAATGAATCGGTAACGGACATTACCTCTTCTTTGAAGCGCCTCTTTGAGACTTCCTCTTAGGGCACTAAAATTGGTCTTTGAAAAAGACCATTACCTCTAAGATGTTTCTAGGGATGTGGAGAAGATAATATTTCAGGGGTTTTCCTAGCTTGAAGGCTCAAAGAGGTGTGAGGAAAAGAGGGAGGAGGTTCCCTTTTATAAGGGAGGGGAGGGGCACCTTTGGAAAAACAAAAAATATTATTTTATTATAAAGTAAAATTCGGTTTTTAATAGATGAAAATTGATATATTTCGAAGATAAGGTGGGGATGGGTCGAAATACTCTCATCTAATAGAATTTTGACAAGCTTAGGTCATTATATTAACCTTATCATTTAGTTTTAACTCTTAGTTAATTAGATTGACATTTACGATGTCACTTTGTATTTTTATATTATATTGTTAATAAATGAACCATATACATCAAAGCGACCACGAAGTGGTCCATTAATGATAAAAATATCATGATATAAGTATCTTGGACGATCCTTATATTTTTAGGAATATAATAACAATAAATAATATAATATTTGTTTTAAAAACTATTTTATGTCAATTTTGAGACTATTTTGTAATTGATTTTTGGGAAAATCCTAACAGAATGATTAATTCAAAAAAAGTTAATTACATAAATAATAACATGTCATATTAACCTAGAAAATTAGTGGAATTCATAAAAAGTCTCAAATTACATTTATTTGCGTATTTATAACATCAATTATGTCTATATTTCGTTAATAAGATAATTACGGCATCATATTTGTGTCATAAATAAGTTAAATTATTTAATTTATAAAAATTAAAAATAAAATACCATTATTTATGAAATCTTTTTATCTTTTTAATGAATATTTATATTAGAATTTATCTCATGTATAACCCTATATTAAAAATTATTTAGTTATTAAACTTTGATTTTAACTATTTTAACCCTTCGTTAAATAAATTAATAATAAATTTCCTAATCTAATCCGAGTGGGCCTAAATGGTCATATTTTATTCCTAAGGTTGTTTTTGGTCGAATTACACTTATCCAATAGATTAGGACATGTGTTTGGGTAATAATAATATCATTTTTACTCTTAATTACCCTATTTACTTTTAACCGTGGTAAATAAAAGTAAAAAGTTACTATTCACAAAAAATTATTTTAATCTCATTGAACAACATTTTACTTTCTGACATCAATCATGTCTCTCTGATTTTTGAAATTCCACTCACAGAAGCGGTAAAATAAAGTTTTATGTAAATTTTAAAATTCTCCTAGGAGGTGGGTAAAAGACTGTGATAAGTTCAATAAAATTTTCATATATCTAAAATTATTATAAAATTACTCCAATTAATTTCATTGAACTTATAGAGGTATTATGTATCAATTTTGACCTAAAATAAATTTAAATAAAATAAAAAATTATTTAAATAAAATGTCGGTTTTTAAATAGTAACCTAGTTTTTTCACTATTCATCAAAAATTGAATGTTTTCAGAAAAATACCAAAATTTCACCCTAGGCTAATTTCGATATTCTGAATCCAAAAATGAAGTCTATTTTGAAAAATAAAGTTTCAAAAAGTGGTTATTACTATTCATAACGGCTAGTTTTAATAATATTTTAATAGTATATTGTGGTTTAGTGAAACTCGGTATTGCGTACGATGCAAGCTATCGAGGAAGGCCGTGTTTGCATGTAAAGCAAGCCATGCTAGTATTGTGTGTAGTGAAAGATTCCTTTGATGATTTATATAACATAAAAAACAAAATATTTCTCATAAAAGTCTCGGGTGTTACATGTTTACTTTGGCCGTGTGGGATGAGTACAAAGGGCATGTTGCCCTGCTATAGATAAAAGGTGTAAAAACCGAATACACATCGTGTAGTGGGTATTTACACATAGTATAGTGAGTAGGCAGGTAAATAGTAAGGCAACAAAGGTGGCTTCCAGCTGAGTGACATTACACGCCATGTATTTGGAAATACACGCTATGTACTCGTGTTAAAAGATGAACAGTTCAGCAGCGGATAAAGTAGCCGCCAGAGGAATAGTTAAATGAGAAAAGTACAAACTGTGTACTTGAGAGTACACACAATTTATTTTTTTACTTAAAACGGGCAGTAGCCTCCACTATTCAAAGAGGAAGCTTAGAACATCATTGGAGCTCGGGAGGACTGCCGAAGCTTCAGAGATCAGTCGATCGTGCATCGAGAATCCGTTTCTGCTTCTGCCGATCATTTTGGAACCGCACGGGTGAGCTCTCTCTTCTTCTTGAGTGGTTCGTTCCAATTCTTTCCCGAGGGAATGTTATTTATGGTTGAATGGTAATTATTTTATACCAGATCTACATCGTTCTTGGGCATTTCTGGAGGCGTCATTCTCATATACCGATCCGAGATGATCGAGGTAGGTGGTTTGGTGTTTAAATTTCAACTATTGTGTGTTTTTGTATACTGTTGGGCAACGAACCCCTATTTGGGGTGTCATATGGCTGAGGCAGTGGCTGTTTTTAATACCTAGAATTTTAAAGGTAATTGAATGGAATTATTAACTATTGTTTAGGATCACTACGTGGATCCAGGACCACCCCTGGTGTGCGATCCTCTGTTTAGCTGTTTGGCCATGTTACCTGAGGGTATACCATAAAGTTTAGAATGCTTTAAATTTCCTTGAGAGGAATTTTATCTAATTGTTTTCTTATCTGTTGGACTCAGCACGGTTACTTGCGCCTGAGGGCAGTGTTCTATTTAGCCTGAGGGTAGTGTTCTATTTAGACTGAGAGAAACTACCTCCATGCATGTGGGTAGTATATTTTGTTCCCGAGGGAAACACTTCATAAGCCTGAATGTAATATCTGTTATGCCTTTGGACAATTACCTACAGGTTGTGATTATGATTACCCGAGGGTTAGGTTGTACGTCTGAGAATAGTTGTATCATAAATATTCACTGAGGTGGTTTTCATATGTTATACCTACCAAGTTAAAGCACAAGATTGGCATGGTTAAATGAATATTAAAATGGAAATATAACTTGTAGAGTTAGTTACTTTTGAGTACTACTTAGTTTATTGAATTTTTCTACTGCACACTACCATTGCACATTTTCCACTGATAGTTGGGAATGAGCCTCTGGTGGGTGCCTACTGGGATTTATTTCTCACACCATGTTTGGGTCATGTATTCGGCCCAAATAGATTATATTGATGTAGGTGTGGATAGGGGAAAGATTCATTATATAGGTACATGATTGTTGTAGAGGACTAGAAGAGAATGAGACTGAGGTTAGGCTTGCGATGCTGTTGAGCTCCTGTTACATTGTTTTTTTTTTGTTTTTTTTTACTTTTTACATGAGTTGTATTGTATTGTAGTTTATCATGTTCTGTATATTTTCATTGAATAGTTACATGTTTTATCTTGATATATATGTATGACTACTGGTTCTCTTTACTTTAGTTGTCCATTTTAGTTGCATACTGTTTACTGCTTCCGTTGTTGTATATTATTTATCCTTTCCACTGAGCTACACATTAACAAATGATGGAACAGTTTCCCCACTATCTAACATGGGCCCTGGTTACTAGTCGGCAGCCTCTGGTGTTTGGGGAAATGCGCTTGAGGTCATGTGACCAATTGGGTTCCGGGCACGCATTGAGTGGCACCCGGATCTTGGTTGTTACAAATTGGTATCATATGAGGTTCTTTTATTTGACATACTATTTGGAGCCTTATTCTTGGATAGGATGGAAAAATTAGTTGGTAATAAGTTGTGCCCAAGAGTATCTTACCCATGTATAGGGAAATTAAGCCAATTTACCTTGTGTTGCAATTTTACTTAATTTGAAAATTTTACAGTTGATTCAATTTTCATCGTTGGGTGACACACTTCTGAGTGTGTTGTTTATATGTTATACATGGGTTCTATTTAGTTGCAAGCTGATGAGATGAGGGTATTCCATCTCATGCATCATTTAGGCACATGCTAAGAATCACATGCCATGCATAATTATATTCCATGTAGGTGAATTAGAAATTGCATGTTATTGTGATAGTTGTCGTGCTAGAAAAGCATGCTATTTTGATAGATTCATTGATAAATACCTACTATTCAATAGGTTATTTTTTGAGAGGTTTTGATAGAATGGATGCCAAACATTGGTTTTTGGGCAGTATGGGCCCTCAATAACCGGAATTTGGTGAATCATTAATGTGTTTTCCGTGTTATAACATGTATAAGATGCCAAGATTTGATTCACGGGGAGTATGGGTCCTCATGGAACGAAATTTGTAACATAGGTGTTGGTTTCAGTGTTTTTCTGGGCTCCGGAGTAGTTTCTAAGGCTTACTGTTCGGAAAAACCCAGAATACACGCCGTGTACTTTTTATTTCACGCCATTTAATGTTCTGTTCAGGAAGAAAGAGAAAATTTTAATTACACATCGTGTACCCTCAGTACATGCCATGTAGTCTCTTCCCGTGTCATAGACCGTGTGGGTAGGGACAAGGGATAGGGCTTGGATTTGGAAACACGCCATGTACCGGTAGTACACGTCGTGTGGTGTTGACCCAGAGACCACCCGTGTAACTATGAACACGGACGAATGAAATATTTGTTTGAACACACCGTGTCAATGTTGTACACGTCGTGTAGTCTGAACCAGGTACACTATCGTGTCACGAACAACATGGGTTGGTGTTACCCTTCATAGTACACGTTGTGTTCCCATGGGACACGTCGTGTAGTCATGACCGATGAGAGACCGTGTGGACTTAGTTGTGTGGCTTGAGAAAACGGGGTGGTTTACACACCGTGTGCGGGTGTAACACACCGTGTAGTGTCAGCCGAGTAGCCGGCCGTGTCACATACAACACAGGCAGTTGGAATTTAATTCGTACATGCCATGTAGTGTTATACACGTTGTGTAATCTAGATCAAAAGAGATCCATGGGGATAATCAATGTAGAAGGACCCAGGTAGGGGAAGAAAAGTCATGTACATGCCATGTAGTTAATAGACACACAATGTAGTCTTCCTTTTCAAATATTGAATGCTTTCTATCTCTTGTTCCCTTTATGATCTCCTTATTGTTCTATATTTTTCAAAACTTGATCTAAGGTGAGCATGTGAAATTGTAGAGTCATGCTGCTGAGACGACCACCAGTTTTTCACCAAGAGAGCAGTGACGATTATAATCATGAGATGGTAGGCCATGGGCTACCAGTTGATCCTCTAGTAGAGCCAGATGTGGCACCATCCATTATTCCGGACAGAGGCACTGATGCGCAGTTCCATGAAGGTTCAATGCGATTCATGCAGACCATCCGGAGAGCACCACCGGTTGCCACATCTATGGGAGAGCTGATTCGTATATTCCATTAGTAGCATCCGCTTATGTTTTCGAGGTATGGCGGACCACAGGCTACGGAGACTTGGTTTAGTACTATACAGACTATTTTCGATCATCTTCAGATGCCTCCAGGGTGGAGGGTCAAGCTTGCTACATGCATGCTATGTGATACCACCAAGAGGTGGTGGGATGTTACCACCCAGACTGAGCATCACCGAGACACGGCATGGGAATATTTTTTGGAAGCCTTCTATGTATTTTTCTTCCCAGAGACGCTGAGGGCAGATCGAGCTCGAGATTTCATGAATCTGCAGTAGGGATCCATGTTAGTGATGGATTATTCTACTTGATTCACTGAGCTATAACGCTTTGCACCTGTTTTGGTGGGTGATGAGATGATGAGGTCTAGATGCTTTGAGGATGGTCTTTGATATGAAATCCGAGAACTGGTGAATGTTTTCAGGTTTCCTTCCATGCATGATATTGTGAACCAAAAACTGATTAATAAGCAGAAATTAAGAGAAACTAGTGGTGTGGGCCAGGGCAGTTCCGCACCAGTTTCTCGTACTATTTCTACTGGTAATAGGAATATGTAGATGGATTTCTCTCAACGTGGAAGTACTAATCAGAGGAATACTTCAGGTGTCCTGGTCATGTGCTACCATTGTGGTAAACTGGGGAACAAGAGACTATAGTGTCCACGTGACCCAGTGGAGTGTCGATCTTGCGGCAAGATGGGTCATCTGCAGCGCTTTTGTAGGGAGTTTCTACCAGTGGCTAGTGAGATGCGTTCTGGGTAGACTCCGTGTGCGGGAGATGGACCAGCAGTTTCTTTCCAGTCAGGGAACTAGAATGCGTCAGGGCATGAGGGAATAGATGGTGGTTGTGGATGTGGTAGCCAGACACTAGTATCTCAGAGGCAGTAGGGCAGGACAGCTCAGGGTAGCGAGGTTGTGTCGCAGGGCCGTGTCATTGGGTAGGGATATGCAGTGCAACAGACCCAATAGGAGCAGGATCCCGGAACTTCTACTATTAGATGTACTATTCTAGTAGCTTCTGTTTTATCTTCAGTACTTTTTGATATGGGTGATACACATAGCTTTATATCTGTGTCTGTTGTGGGGATCCTTGGGCTCTGTGTTTCTACTTCTTCTAGTGTTATGATATTGGACACTCCATTGGGAACTAGAATGGCTGGTGTGCGTTAGTGCAAGGAGTTCCCCTAGAAATCGGTGGGTGTCACTTTCTATGGGACATCTATGTCTTAGAGATGATGAGATATGCTATTATTATAGGGATGGACTGTTTGGTACCCTTTCCAGCCTTTGTGGGTTTCTATCGTCGCAGGGTGAGTATCACCTCACCAGAGGGTGGAGAGTTTCTATACAGGGGTGAATGGGATGTTCGGGCAAGTATACCTGGACCCAAGCATCGTGGGTGACGTGGAGTCACAGCCCAGGTTACGAATTTATATCTGGATGATTAGGGGACTTGTCATAAGGATTTCCCTCCAGTAGTTGATCATTTAAGGTATGTCTTCCCAGAAAACTTTTCAGGTCTACCTCTGGAACGAGAGGTTGATTTCTCTATTGAGCTTGTGCTAGGAGCGGCACTGGTATCCATTCCTCCTTATAGTATGGATGCACCTGAGTAACATGATCTTAAGAGATAGTTAGAGGAGTTACAGTAAAAGGGTTTCATCTGACCAAGTACTTTCCCTTGGGGTTCGCTGGTCCTTTTTGCGAAGAAGGTGGATGGTACCCTTAGACTCTGTGTGGATTATCGGAAGCTGAACCAACTGATGGTTAAGAACTGATATCCCTTAACGAGTATTGATGTTCTTTTTTATCAACTTCATGGAGCAAGAGTGTTCTCGAATATTGACTTGAGGTCTGGATATCATCAGTTGCGCGTTCGGCCATATGATATACCTCTCACAGCCTTCAAGAGCAGGTATGGTCTATATGAGTTCTTGGTGATGCCGTTTGGACTCAAGAACGTGCCAGTAGTTTTCATGGATCTAATGAATCATGTGTTCCACTCCTATCTAGACACTTTTGTGGTAGTTTTCATGGAAGATATCTTGGCGTACTCTCAAACTCGGCATGACCATGCTACCCATCTTGAGATCATATTGATTACACTGAGAGAGCACCGTCTATATACTAAGCTCTCAAAGTGCCACTTTTGGATGGACCAAATACACTTCCTAGGACATATTATCTTAGAGGCAGGAGTTGAAGTAGACCCAGAGAAGGTGAGAGAAGTAGTTTTCTATGAGCATCCTAAAAATGTGTTTGATATACGGAGTTTCTTGGGGATGGCTGGTTACTACATGAATTTTATTTAGGATTTCTCCCACTTAGCAATGCCATTGAAGGGTTTGACTAAGAAGGGTGTGGTGTTTTTTTGGTTCGTTTTGTGATGATATTAATATATATTCTAAGAGAAATGATGACCATGTAAGACATTTGTAGATTATGTTAAAGACCCCAACAAAAGAGAAAATATATAAAAATTTAGAAAGTTATAATTCTAGCTAAAAAAGTATCATTCTGGTGTCATGTAATCAAAATAATTAGCATATAAGTAGATTCATTGAATATAAATGTTATTGAAAATTTTCCCACAATTTCCACTATAAGTGAGATGAATAGTTTTATTAGAGTAAAAATATATTGAAAATTATATCTTGGGAATTTTTTGTGGGTACTAAATCTACTAACTAGGTTAACCCAAAAAGGAGGGAAGCCACATTGTATTGAGTAATTTAAATAATGTTTCAAGGAAATAAATAGAGGATGGTCACAACTTAAGAATAAAAAATTCCCTATAGTTGGTGAGGGTGTTTCATATTAAAATATATATTAAAATTGGGATTTGGGTTTTATCCTCATACAGAATGATAATGAATTTGTTTATCCATACGAAAATTAATGATTCGTGAGAAAAATTTACAAAAAAATGATTTGTAGATGGTAGAAGTAATCTATGGATTAATGTTTTGGAAACATTATCTCTACATAGAAATGTTTTATATAAATACTGATAATAAGATATTGAAATACATATTGACATAGAAGGAGTATAATATATTCCAAATGAGATGGATTGAATTGATAAAATCATATGAATATTCAATATATTAAAACCTAATGAAAGAAAATAATTTGGTTGATTCTATGACCAATAATGACTATGTTACTCTATCCATAATTTGGATTGAAGAGGACCCATTACCCATGGATTTGATGAAAGTAAATCTTGAATTCATAATGGGAATTTAAAAAATTCATATCTTTCCAAACTAACCACTCAAATATCCTACCACATGAAGATAATGTAAGCCTAGAAAGATGGTGTCGGGATACAATAAAATATAGCATGTATTATGGTGATAAACTTTGAAAAATATGTTGTCATAAGGTTTAATACAAAAATATGTGTCTCATAAAAAATAGGATAGAATATGAAACCATTCAATGATGTACATTTATCATCATTATCGATTCATCTAGGAATTACTATGACATATATGGATATAGAAATGTCTCATGGGATATCATAAAGAACGAAATTCTAGAATACATATCTTAATGCCTGGTATTCTACTATAATAATCCTGAAAGAAAAAATTTTAATGGTATATAAAAACCCTTATCTATACAAATATATAAAATGGAAAATATCCCAGTGTATTTCATTTTAGTACTACCCAAGACATATAGTAGAATTAATTCAGTTTGGGTTATATTCGATCATCTTAAAAACTCATTAATATTTATTTACATTATGGGAGATTTATCACTAGACTAACATACCATGATATACATGTGGGAAGAGGTATTAGTGTATGGAGAAACACTATTCGTTTCATATTAAAGGGAATTACAGTTTACAACAATGTTATATAGAATTATATAGAAAGAATTGGAGAGAAATTAGTGTTTTAACACTTCTTATCATCCATAGAAAGATGAGAGATATAACAAAACTGTTCAAACATAAGTGTATATGCTAAGATCTTTTTTAATGTATTTATAAGTATATTCTGCAAATCAAATATCTAGGGTATATTTATTACATAATTTTTTTTCATTTGAACATTATAATGGTACCATATGTGGTTTTTTATGTGATGAGATGTAAGAATCCAACATGATAGAATAATGATTGATAAAGGAAGTTGATAAGTAAGGAAAATGTCCAAGAAATTAAGGATATGGTTCCAAATATATAATGAAATATGGAATTGGAATAAAATAGATATAATATTTTTAAAATTAATCACATATGTGATCAAGAGATTAATGTTTGAAATATGGTGTTCCTTTTGAAATTAGCATGGAAGCTGGTTATGAGATTTGAGATAGAAAGGAAACAGATCCCCAGATACATTAGCCCCGTAAGGATCCTTGATCATGATGGGGTAATATCATATCACTTAGTATTCCCTATATATATATATATATATCTGATTTTAATGATGTGTTCCATGTATCATTATTGTTAAAATAAAATCTTTATCGATTTCATCTACTCACATCGGAGGATGTGTAATTGGAACATGATCATTCATATGATACAAAAGTATAGATGTTATATCTAAGAGATAAGGTATTAAGGAAGAAGAAAATAACCCTTCTCAAATCTCCTTAAAATAATCCTATGTTTAGAAGGATACATGGAAACCTGGGGATACAATGGGAGATAAGTATCCTCACTTTTTTCCTCAATGTAATAAAATTTCAAAAAATTGTCTTTTATGGGGGTAGAATATAATATCCCAAGTTTCAATAATTTTTTCTCTTCAAATAAATATGGTGTTTATAATATTGTATCACATGAAAAGATGGACATAAATAATCCATGACATATTATATAAGAAAAGTATAATAAGAATAAAACCTATTATCGATAATGTATTGAACTGAACATTTATAAATGAAATTTATATTTTATTTCATTAAATTAATTATAGTTATAATAAATAAATTCACTATATTTATTTTATTTTGGACACTATAAAATATAGGCTAAAAGATTTAAAATACCATTTAAGACATTGAATATAGAAAAATTTTCCACTTTATAGTGAAATCGAATATTAGTAAGTTAAATAGAGCTGATAAAGTCTAATGGACATAGACAAAAGAAGAGATATCGTTAACCAGTTGGAGTTTACCCTATGAATCCCATTTATTAGACATTATAAGGGAGATGGAACCCCAAGGATTTACCCAAGGCCAATCCCAATTCAAGATTTAACAAATACATATCGAGGGAAACCATTAATGGGAGAAGTTTGAGGTCATTGAGATCGAGACCAAAACCATGCTCACAGAACCACCTAAAGAAAGAACCAACATCACACACATTACACATAAGGTTTATACTAGTGTAATAAAGGGTTATGCATCTAGACCCAATTAGTATGAATTAATGTTTTTTTAAAAATAATTATTATATTTATCAAATTTTATTATTAAATTATAAGTGATTATCTAATGATATTGTTAAAAATTATATTTTGATACAATGAAAAAAGATTGTGATTTTATGAAATATATTGTTTCGATTAACACACTGTTTTTATAAGTTAAATAATTTTTTAAATAATTTATATTTTAATAAATTATTATTATTATATAAAATTATTTTATATATAAATAATGATACGATTTAATGAACCCCAACATAATTTTAATACGGTTCATAAAGTGGTTAATATAAAAAAACTAGTATTTTCATGTAAAATGTTTTTTTAATTAAATGTGGAAATTTTCATATTTAGAATTTTCATTGGAGAAAAATAAAATATTTTGGAAATTGGAATATTTATGTTATCCAATGGATATTTTTTTCATAATTTTTTGAGATAGTGAAATATTAATTTAATAATTAAATATAGTATAAATATACAGTCTATATTAATAATTCATAAATCCCAAAGGTGATGTACTAAATTCCATAAAAGAAAACCACTACCAAATATATATTTTCTCATTAACATAATATGTTTTTTATATTATTGTATTAATTTTAAAATACCTTAATGTGTCCTACAAAACCTATATTATATTTTATGATTTTAAAATCAATTCTTTATGAGGATGACTCAGTTAAACAACAACAGTTGTATTATTTAAATATGTTGTTCCTTGAATAATAATTAATGAAAATACCTACATGTTTTTAGAAACCATTTTTAAAAAATGTGGTATTGTTTGTGGTTTTTATTATGTTATTGTATATTTTTCAAAACCTATGTTCTGAAAGTAATAAATAATTACCCTTTATTTTTCTATAAATACCCACCCAAGAATGCACTCATATTCAAAAAAATCTCACCGAGGATGAATTTAATCTACCAATATCCTAATAATTCTCTACCAAGGTGTTCCCATGCTCTGAATATGATCCTCTCAGTATTCTAAAATCACCCCACAATGTTGCTGATCTCTCCCTCTCTTATTTTCTATTCAAGAGACTTATTTTTATTTCACATTTTGAATCTAAATTTTATGTGTTTTAATTCGTTTAAAAATATCCCATTACAATCCAACTTATGTTCTAATAATTTCTTATAATTTATTTTCTCTCGTTATAATTTTTACTTAATCTGTTACTATGCTGAAGTATGTGGATTCTTTCCTCCTCTACTTTATTCATGCAATTTCATTGAGTTAAACATTTTGGTTTCCAATAATTAATGTTCTAATATTTTTTTACACATACATATACTATCCATTCAATGAAAATGTTATGATATACAACATTTCCCTCACATTAAACTCTTCCATAAATATTTATGTACACTCGTTCTATTGCCGAAATTACCCTGTAATTTTCAATAACAAACATTTTTGTTGTGTTTACCCATACCCATTTCCACTTAATTGTATTAACCTAGATAGACTTATACAAAATTTATTTGAGAATCCCATTTATCTAAACCATAATCTATAATCGTGTGATTCAAAGTGATGAAAGAAATTTATATGTTGTATAATCTATGTGGCTCACAATTTTTTATATATGATGTGAAGGTGACTGGTGGGATCTAAATTATATAGACCTCTAATGAATTTTTTAACATTATTATATCATGATATACCATGTATAGTGCACGAGAGGTTATACAAATAACAAAATGCTACATTGTTTCCACATTTGTAGGTAACCATGATGTTACCATCTTAGTTCATGATTATATTATCATATTTATTATTATCTCCCCTTTTATACCACCATGATATGCCTCTTGATTATCATTTTTTACTCTCATCATGTTATGATTTGATTATACCATTATTTGTATTTTTATCTCAGCCAATTTTTATCTATATTCTTTAGTAAACTACTATTTTATAGAAGATCATAAGAATTTAAGGGCATGTTATGGGATCAATAAAGAATGTTGTTGAATCCCTTTTTCACGTTATGGTGTTATGTATCTAATTACACAAATACACTAGGAATTTAAATAATTTGGGATTTTATTATATATGTATTCATATATTAAATTATTAAATAAGTTATATAATATATATGAAGTATCAGGGATAAAAACGTTATAATAAATCATAAATTCATACATAATAAGATTCATAACACTTAAATCTTAAATATATTTTTTTCAGTAAAAGACATTTTCATAATATAATATATTTTTATTTAAAATTTATATGAAGAAATGTCAGAATTATAAGTTATAAAAATGAAATTTATTTTTCAATTATTAATTCAAATATTATATTAGGAAGAATTTTTGGGGGTTTTGTAGAATAATTTATTTTTATGTGAATAATGAAAATATTTTTTTTATGAAAACGACTCCATTTATGAAATTATATCAAAGAAATTGTAATATATTTTAATTTTTTAATTAAATAACGATTTATTTCTTTTAAAAAATTATGTATTTTTAATATTATTCTAATATTATAAAACATATATATAATTATTATAATCAAAATTAATAAATAATTTTAATTCTTCTATTTTAATTGATAATTTTTATTGTAAAAATAATGATTTTATTGACATGAAAGACACACTGATTTTATATAATTTTTATCATCAACCATTATATTTCAGGAAAACTATTAGCTTTGAAAATATTTATCATACCAATAAATTTTAATCATTAAAAAGCTATTTTTCTTATAAGAGTTTATACACGTTACATGTGCCAATACTAAAATTGATTTATCATTATCATAGAAATTTTATTTGATATAATTTATTTCGTATTTTTAATATATAAGTCCATATTATGTAATAAGGATAATTTTTGTTTTATCCATTGAAATTAAATTACTTATGAAAAAATTAGTTACCACGCTAAAACCAAAAATGGTAATAGTTAAATATTTTAGGCTAAAAGACTTAGAAACAAGAATAAAACATGTTTGAAAACCATTGGTCAAGGAATGATAAAATTTATTTCATCCCAAATCCATTATTTTCAATTTTTTAGCCTCTTAACATGTTTTTAAAGTGATATTTTTATTTTAAATGGTTATCATTAAAAAAGATCCAATGTCCCAAATTCTAATGAGGTCTAATCACCAGCAATAAATGTGTAATAAAATAAGTTAGTATACACCTGAAATTATACCTATCTTACAACATTTATAATCCTCTTAATTTTCGTTTTATCATTTGGTCATAATATATTTTTTTTAATAACTCTAATTATAATGAATACTCTATGTAAAATGTAATGATTTTCGTGGGGGTACTCATCTTTTTAATAAGTTTTATTTATTATTGTCTTACCTTCAAGATTATAATTTTATATATACTATTTTATTTCATGATTTTTTTAAACATAATTTTATTATTCTATGTTAATAACTGTTAACCATATTTTACCTTTTCTATTAGGAAAAAAAATATAGTCATTTGTGGGTTGTGTATACTACTCCCTCAATGAAGCAACAACTTCCATTATTTTATCACCACTTTTATTCAAATATTTTAATGGTGATTTTAATGAATAAATATACAATATGTAAAATAATTATGTCTGTTATGGTAAAATATATATTCAACCTTAATTTCCTCTAAATCTTGAATATGTTAAAACATTTACCAAACATTGTGATGATTACCGCTACAAATAAGTAATGTATCTCAATATTCATCCAAATTATATATTATTTATTAAAAAACAAAAAATTTATTCAATATTATAGAATTATATAAATATAATAATAATTATTATTTAATAATTAAACTATTTCCAACATAAAACACTTTTATAACCATTATCATCCATTATTTACGGTATATTTATTTGGGTCAATCTAATAACCTAAATGAACAATGTTATAAAATAATAGCATGGATGAAGATGAGAAAATAATTACATATGATATATGATATACATATGTATATAAATATATTATTTGGTGTCTTTAATTTTAACCCAAATTTTGAACACCAAAATTATGATACCAATGTTTGTTGGTTAAAATTCACCAAAACATGCTTAGCGTTATTTTTTAATATTATAATTGCAACTAAAATTTTAGACAATGAAATAATAAATTAATAAAATAAAATAAAAAATAAATTAATATAACTTTTATAATTTATTAATGATGAACTTTAGGAGAATAATGAAAAAAAATCAATGTTATGAAACTATCAAAAAACTCTAATGATTACTCTCACCCAATGTGGATAATTGTTCATAACTAACTAATATACATGTAAATAATAATTTTAAATTATGTTTTTAAATGGTTAATAAATTAATAAGGTTCTAAAATAGTTTATTATGATGTTTATATTTGTTTTTAAATTTGATAGAGTGTGATTAACTAAGAATGAGTACATTGTAATGGGTTCATTGACTCAATTTTTGATTCATTGGGTAATAGTATTTTTTATATGAATATAATTTTTAATATTTATTTGATACTTTAATTCCACTTTTTTTATAAATTATTTTTTTATTTAGAAAAAATTATTCTCTAAATAATTAAGAATATTGATTATGTTTTTTCCAAAATAATAGTAAAACATTTTTATGAATAACATTTATTATCACTAATGAATCTTTTTCTTCCATGTAAAAATTATTGATAATGAATGTTATTTATATAATAAAATAATAATATTTTAAATGTTTCATATTCATAATAATTACCTTTAAGTCCCTTATAAAATTAAGGTCTTTCAACATTTATTAGAAGTGGTGTTTTCTTTATAATTTCATAATAATATTAATAAAATCATTTTTTTCATCATTTACCAATTGAGATTTATTAGATTTATTTCTTTATATTATCAAGGATCCATTATTAAAAATTATTTATATAAAAAATTTCATACATATTTATAATCCCTTCTCAAATATATATTTTTAAAAATAATTTTCATTCATTTTTTATAATAATGTTTAAATGGTTATATAAAATCATTGGTATATTTACTACTATATTCTCGAAAGGTTTATATCCCATGAAGTGATGTTGTGATCACCCTATATATTTTATAATGATATTATTACATTTTTAAATATTATAATTATTATATCCTATGATTTCTTAAGTTCATGTTAAATAGTTTTCTTGGAAATTTTCGACAAACCCATTCTTTATCCATGGGTTCTTTAGGATATGATGGTGATTTATTTTAAATAGAACTCATATTCCAGGATTATGATAGGTGGGTTCATATTCGACTTTCCAAAGAATTGGTTTATGATTATATATCATGATATAGTTAGGAGGATAAATAATGAGTTTGTTCACACTATCATGGGAATAATGAGATTTGTCACATTTTCTAGTGTAGACATAATGAGTTTGTTCACACAGGCATCACCATATTTAGTTTTCTAAAAATGGTTTCCCTATGATGATGGTTCTTCCAAAATTAGAATTTTCTATCAATTTAAGACATATTTCCTGGTTCTTTATCATGTTATTACAAATTAATTGTTTTTGATAAATTATCACACATTTTCAAGATTATTTCCATTTTCAATGTATTCTATGTTTGATTTTTATGTGTTAATTTTAATTTATTTCTCACTCTAAAGCATTAACTCATGTTATATATTTATTTTCATTTATTTTGTGGAAATACATAAATTTTATACTTTTTTAATAATATTTTTATGATATTATGTTTCTCTATTGGGTTTTTTGATTATCCAATATGATCTTATGATATTTAGTTATGATATTTATCCCTTCCTCGTTTTAGCCATCATGATTACTTTCTATAGAATTATGATAAAATTTTCACTTATTAATAATTTGAGATCACCCCATTATTATGTTTTCATTCCCCTTGTTAGTAATATGATTATATCATTTAATATGTAATCATAAGGGTCTAATAGAGAGTGATTATAGAGTGATATTTTAACGTTGTGTAAAATATTATTTTTATTTTAAATATATCTAGAAAAATAAATATTTAGATCTTTGTGTTGTCTGAATATTTGTGAGATGTATTATTTAAATCATGAAATTAATGTATTATGTAAGTATATTTTTACATGGTCCACTTTAATACTTATTGCCGATCATATTATTAAATAAGACATCAGAGATAGATCATACTATTATAAATATACATTTATAAATTTCAAGGATAATTATAGTTATTTTGATCATCATTTGATAATGTTTACATTTTTAAAACATGTTTTATACTTTAGATATTTTTATTGATTCTCCTAGTACATTGTATTAAAATATTATACATGCATTGATAGGAACTGCTAATATCCCTTAATAGATAGTATTTTATGAATATTATGGATTATTATCCATAAATATCATTCATTTTTTCATTTTTTTTTAATTTCAGTTGGGCTGTTTAAATCATACACTTCGTAACTTATAATTATTTTATTTCCATTACAATTAATTTTATTAAACTATGTTTTTTTGGGTAATTTTCCCTTTCTAGAATACCAATTATCTAATGTGGGAAAACTATTCATTTATATATATATAAATTCACCCCACATATTATATCTTCTATATCCCAGATGACACAAGATCATGGTTATTAATACACTAAATTTGTAGAACATTATTTTATTTATACCATTATTCCTTGAAGAATTAAAAAATATTCAAGAGTTTTGTTTGATAAATAATAAGAAATCATAATTGAAGATTTATTTTTTGGATAATTTACGGATCAAACTCTTTTTTCAAGAAGAGATTGAATGAGAACATAATTGTACAAATATTTATCAATGAAATTGCTTTATGTTCTTCCTAAAGACACTTACGAAGAGTTTTTCACATCTTATTCATTGTGAGTTTTTGATGAGTATGATGGGTGAACTTGACTTTTTATTCCAAATAACTCATAAAATAGAAGTAATAATTTAACACACAATGTGTATATCATATATTTACTTAAATTATTCAGTTTTTATAATTATTGTTTTATATGTACTCTAAATTCTACCTAATTTAATCATTACCATGATGTGCATGGGAAACCAGTAGATCAAAACCATTATAGAACTATGATGTAATTTTTTATATACATTATAGAAAGATTCCTAGACATTACATTATCTAAATTACTATGTACTAGATTCCAAGCCAATATAAATGTATCACATTTTAATCTAGTCAAATGAGTCATCTATTACCCTAAAGAAACATTATTAATTAAGAATTTCTATTCTTCTAAATATATAATTATACCTAAGGGTTATATAGATGAAGATTTAAATGGTTGTAGGATAGTTAAATATAACAATTGAATATTTTCTTTTATTTGGAGAATCAATACTCACATAGTCAGACTAGAACAATCATTTGGTATCACTTTACACTACTAAAGGTGAATATGTTGATGTTGCATGATTTTTCACCTAATTTTTCTGAATTTAGAACACACTCATCAATTTTGGAATAAATTTATATTGTAATTTCGTTCTATTTTATATTTCTAATTCTATCTCATTATTTAAGAATATATCACATTATTCATGTGTCGAACACATAGATATAAGGAAACATTTTTTTTGTTATTACCCACAAAAAGTAGATATTATTATTGATTTTATTAGAACTAATAATGATATTAATAATATATTTAAGAAAACATTTTATTAGAAATGATTCAAATATATTAAAAAAATATGGGTGTGATCACATTTAAGTGATCATCTTCTATTTTCTTTTATGTTTTATCCTAACATTGAGAAAATCTATGAAATTAGTGAAGGAAATTTGTCTATATAGAGTTATGATAACCATTTATATAGGTGATACATTTATTTGGAATAATGTTAAATTGAATTAAAAGGATATATATAATACATATCAAAAAATCTATAACTTTTGGAAGTAATTTACTAAATATTAAAAAATAAAATTAGTTTCCCTATTAATTTTTTATCAAGTGTAATCATAAAAAGATTATTATGAACTCCCCCTTATTACAAATTAATTTATTATTATATATACAAGTGAATTTTTGAGTCATATTTACCTAGTTCATATATTCTTTTCTCTATTCACATGTAACATTAAGATTATCCTTACAATTTTTATTTGAGGTTATTTTTACACATCGCATATAGAACATAATTATACATACATTACATATCATTATTTCCTAGTGGTTTTAGCATTTTTATATTGCATTGATTATTAACCATTTATAAACCACATAGTTCCCTTTTTGATAAACCTGGTGAGGGATAATTTTTGGTAATTTACTGGGTAAAATAATGACATATTTAATGTGTGAAAATATTTTGATGTGAAGAAAAATATTCAATGTAAGAGAAATGTCATTTTATTAAAAAATTGAGAAATTTTTTCATTGTTTATTAAAATTACAATGGGGATTATTTTTTGTAGGAAAATAGTGTGTTTTAATTTATTTTATCCATTATTATATATTTATAATTGTTATTTATAATCAAAATGGAAGAGAAACTTCTTTCAAGTAGAAATTATATTATTTTAGATCTTGATATATGATTTCAAAGAAATATAAAACATAACAAGTTACCTCATAGACTCTGAACAAGGAAACTAATGAATTATTTTCCAATTTTTCAAATTTTTTATGAGATAAATATAGAAGTTACTATTATAATGAAATTTGATATAATGCCCCGAGCCCACTCTTCCGGACTCGGTGCTTCAAAATGTTGTGTAGTTTTTTTTATAAAAGTGATAAAATAATTACAAGAAACTTTTAAAGAAAAGAGTACCTTTCACCGGTCTAGGTTCTGGAGAATTAGACAACACCATACATTATCAGATTTGAACAAAAATAATAAAATTTTCCACTTTGGTTCTGCGCACGCTAACTCCATAAGCGACGACATCAACGATAATCTCCTAAGATACCTCTGAAAAACATTTCAAAAACGTTGGGTGAGCACAAAATATGCCCAGTAAGGGGGTTTTGAAAACCTATGATAAATCTCTATTAAAAATATCATTTTGATGATACATTTGTAAAACAACCTTTTACAAAATAATTTAACGATTTTTTGAAAAATAATTATACTTTAAAAACATTTTTAAATGAATCTAGTGATTTGTTTTGAAAAATATTAAGCAAACTTCATTAAAACAAAACATCATTTTAAGGCAACATAATTCATTGAAGGTTATCTTGGGCCTACCCACTTGGAAAAGGATGGGTTCACTCCCCAATGACCTTTCATTTTTACAAAAAACAAGCACAAATATTTTTGCAAACGTTTAATGTTTTCTTTACATATTTAAATATATATACTAGTATTGGTCACTGGAGTTTTTCCCTTAACTCATAAATGCATTTAAAATATAAATATAACATAATTAAATAAATACTTCCATATTTTTATCATCTACAAGTTTGGTTATGACCAACACTTCTTCCACATACACTTTAAAAGATATATCATTGTAATTAATCATTATTTCTCAAATCCTCTTTGTTGCATATCTGCGCAGTTTAATTTAAATTAATTATATCAATTAACGAAGTTTTATATACAAAATTATGAATAAAACATTATAAATATGACATTTAATTTTCTACTGAAATTCAGGTAATTGATGAAATTGAAAATAAAACCTTATGTTTTTAACATGAAATTATAAGTATGCTTTTAGCACAATGAACGTCAATGATATGCATAAACACATGGACAGTGTATGTGCAAGTGTGATGGTGATAATATCGATAAAACATGTTGATAAATTATGTGAAACATGACAATAAACTGAAAATAAAATTATAAACATTGTAGTAGAATTATGAACATTGTAATTTCATCTATATATATATAGAAATATATATGTATATCCATAATAAAAAAATCATAATTTGTTATAGCATTTTAACCCTTCTGGGATTCTACTGAATGAATAATTAAAAATAAAGATTATACATCTTGGTATACTTTTTGAAAACAAATAGAGTCAATCTTGTAAAAATACTACTGGAAAATAAATAGAAGTTTGAACCTTATGTTAAATCATAAAATTAAAATCATCATTTTGAAAATAAATAAGAAAAACAACCCATATAGAAACAAGATTTTGAGATAAATATAAGTTTGAATTTAAATAATTTATCTCTTACAAAAATAATAAATAAAAATAAAATAAAATAGAATGGAAGAGTATAAATAGTCCCTTTCTTGGATTGGCATGAACTGAGAGTCCAAATTATCTTCCTACCATTCAGACATTCTTCCCCTGTTTTTTTCTCAACATAAATTTATCTCTCATTGTTCTCTCACCCACTCTGTCACTCACATTAGCATAACCGGAAAGTATAAAGGAAAGAGGATAGTGGTACACTACCCTTCTAGTCTCCAAAAATAGAGTGGAGTATCTTCTTGGGCTACGAATGAGATATACATGGTTTATATGGCAGTGTTATCTCTCATAGGATACACTAAAAAAACCTATGTGAATATGCTACAGTGTGTGTATCCTATTAAAAGAGTTTGAAAAAGATAAAAAAAATATTATGGAAATATTAATTCACTTACAGTCCAAATTCATTGTTTCAATTAATAAAAATTGAATTCGATGGATTGATTAAAGAAATTGCTTAAACTATATTAAAGGACCACCAATACCCACTCAAAATGCCAAAACGTCTTACAGACATATTAATTGATAGTCACTTGATAGCCGCTCAATAAACAAAATGAAACGCTGGAAATCCAAACACACAAGAGATTACACTATTTTAAACATCGACATTTGAATAAACAATTCAACTATGATGAAGATATGGATTAGAACGGGTAAAGGATTATTCAAAACACAAAAAACCATATCCATACACATATCGGTATAAAACGAAATAGTTGACAAAGATAAGGATATCAATTTCCAATAATAAACACCATTGAAATTTAATAATATATACATATTGATATCTAATAATAGGACAAATCGAATCTATAAAAAAACGATTCGGATAACAAAAAAAATTAATAAAGACCTACATGGAAGCCAGAATTTTTCTTCTATATTTGTGCACCATTCTCTCCAAAATACCCTTCGGAAACACCACAAGACTCATCCAAATCGAAAACATATCCAAATCGGACTCCATCAAGTCATCTGAAATCAAATCATGGTGATCGAACGCCTCGCCTTCAACTTCGACCACGACAATATTGTACCTCAATCACCATCTGAGATTTATCAGAGCCTGCGGCCTGACCTTTGATCAGCCTTACTGAAGAACCCCAGCGGCTGGACTTTTCACGTTGATGCAACCTGCCGATTTTGATCTGAACCCTAACACTGCGCTGGACTCGAACGAAACTCCGCAACATGAAAACCCGAAACGCCTAAATTCTGATTTTCACGATCCTTTCATTTTTTATAAATAAATCTATTTTATTTACAAATTTTTATCGGTTTGTTTTATTTTCTTTTTTTATTATTTCAAATAAAACAATTCTTTAAATATATATTTTTTCGATATATATATATATATGAATATTCATTCTTTTGGTTTTATTTTAAACATAACCATATAAAGTCCTTTATATGTATTGATATATTTTATAACAATGTGAAATTAATATTAATATCATAAATTAACATTATATATATATAAAACAATTCTTAATAAAATTAAATTAAATAGTGTTCGTTCATATTTTAAATCTTATTCGTAATATTATGATTCCATTATAATTTGTTAATGTATAATTTCATATTATTTAATAAAATTTATTAAATTCACAATGTATGTTTATTGTATATCAGCTATATAATAATATTTAAATCAAAATTGTCTATTTATTTTGTTAACAGTTGTCAAATTCCGGTTTTTAAATATTACAATTTCTAATGGAGAGTTTTTTTTATAATGGTCGGATAAAAATCTTTATATATAAATGTCTAAAGGTCATTCAAACACTCAGAAGAAAAAATACCACGATGGTCATGCCACTACTTTCGGAGATGGTTTTATATGTTCCTCTTATTTTTAGTTTCATTACTATTATCCTTGCCATAATGTTTGTGATTCTATCAGATCCAAGAGATGATAACTACTCGATCGACATCATTGTGTTTGTTGGTGGTCTTCTAATTGTTTTATTATCAATAGTAGTGGGGTTAATGGGTTTGTTATTTGTGTGTCAAGGATATATTATGGTATTTGTATAAATAAAGTGCTTACTACATTTATATTTGAGTTCGGAAATTTTTATATTTTATTTCATCTTAGAATCATTGAAAAAACAAAAAACTAAATTTTAAACCTGGGGTGTTACATTCTCCCCCACTTAATTGAATTGTTCCCTCACAATTAATTTACACATATCTTAATTTCCAGCTATTATGAGTCTCTCATGATGTCTCCAAGGTCTGTACGGTTGTCCTCCATGGTTACCATTTCTTCCCATTAGATTAAAATTCGAATTCATTTTGATATTCTCCACCTCCTTTTCCCAAAAACAACTTGTGCAAGAAAGGTTGTATAGATGTAAGAATCAGAAGATAGTCCTCAAGGAGTGATAATTAATATAGTATTTGAGAAGTTCATATTGATTTTGATTCCTATAAGATAGTCTCATGGATTCATCTTTGAATGTTTCAAATTCATCATAAATTCTTCCTGTGAAGCAAAAGCGTAAAAGTTGACATATAAAAGCTGCACAAAGATTTCATGATTCTGCTACGCTATAAAAGGATGTGATTGATTCTGGCTGCTTAAACAGGTTAAAATACCTAAAAATTCCTTCATAATATGTCCCTTGGCATTTATAGAAGCGACGTTGAATCTGTCTGATTTTTTCGAAGACAAAACCCAAACCGCGATAAAAAAAAGTATATCAAGCGAACCTGATATATTGTAAAGTCATTTACAGGAAATCCATATGGATTCATAGGGTTCAAATTCTTATCTGCATGATTTTTCCATGATCATAGCAAGTAATTCATCCAGAAGGCCTAACAGACTTATTTGAGTTCTCATTCCTTCCATCTAAAAATTAAAAAGAAGAATGTTGACTGAGAAAGTACAGTAAATTTATAGAAGGGTTATAAATTTCAAAAGTTATCTAGACCATTCCTCTGATACCAATTATAACGCCTCGAGCCCGCTCTTCCAGACTCAGTGCTTCAAAATGCTGTGTAAATTGTTTTTATAAAAATGATAAAATAATTACACAACACTTTTAAAGAAAAGAGGACCTTTTACCTGTCTAGGTTCTGGAGAAATAGACAACACCATACATTATCAGAGTTGAAAAAAAATAATAAAATTTTCCACTATGTTTCTGCACACGCTAACTACATAAGCGACGACATCTATGATAATCTCTTAAGATACATGTGAAAAACATTTCAAAAACATTAGGTGAGCACAAAATATTCCCAGTAAGGGGGTTTAGAAAACCTTTGATAAATCGCTTTTAAAAATATCATTTCGATGATACATTTGTAAAACAACCTTTTATAAAATAATGTAACACTCTTTTGAAAATTAATTATACTTTAAAAACATTTTTATATGAATCCAGTGATTTTATTGGAAAAATAATAAGAAAACTTCATTAAAACAAAACATAATTTTGAGGCAACTTATTTCGTTGAAGGATGTCTTGGGCCTACCCACTTGGAAAAGGATGGGTTCACTCCCCAATGACCTTCCATTTTTACAATGAATAAGCACCGATATTTTTGAAAACATTTAATGTTTACTTTCATATAAAAGTATATATACTAGTATTGGTCACTAGAGTTTTTCCCTTAACTCATCAATGCATTTAAAATATAAATATAACATAATTAAATAAAAACTTCTATATTTTTATCATCTACAAGTTTGGTTATGACCAACACTTCTACCACATACACTATATGTGATATATCATTGAAATTAATCATTCTTTCTCAAATCCTCTTTGTTGCATATATGTGAAGTTTAATTTAATTTAATTATATCAATTAACAATGTCTTATATACAAAATTATGAATAAAACATTATAAATGTGACATTTAATATTCTAATGAAATTCATGTAACTGATGAACATGAAAATAAAACATTAATTTTTTAACATGAGATTATATGTTTGATTTTACCACAATGAACGTTGATGATATGAATAAACACATGGACAATGTATGTGCAAGTGCGATGCCGATAATATCGATAAAACAAGTTAATAAATTATGCGAAACATGACAATAATCATAAAATAAAATTATAAACATGGTAGTATAATTATGAACATGGTAATTTCATCTATATATATATAGAGATACATGTATACCCAAAATAAAAAAAAACGAAATTTGTTATAACATTTTAGCCCTTCTGGGATTCTGCCTAATGAATAATCAAAAATAGAGATTATACATCTTGGTATACTTTTGGAAAACAAATAAAATCAATCTTGTAAAAATACTGCTGGAAAATAAATAGATGTTCGAACCATATGAGAAATCATAAAATTCAAATCATCCTTTTGAAAATAAATAAGCAAAACAGCCCATATAGAAACAAGATTTTCAGATAAATATAAGTTTGAAATTAAATAATTTAAATCTTACAAAAATAATAAATAAAACTAAAATAAATATAATGGCATAGTATAAATATTCCCTTACTTGGATTGGCATGAACTGAGAGTCCAAATTATCTTCCTACCATTCATAATATCTTCCCCTCTTTTTTTCTCAACAGAAATTTATCTCTTGTTGTTCTCTCACACACTATGTCTATCCTGTTAGCATAACTGGCATGCATAAAGGAAGGAGGATAGTGGTTCTCTACCCTTCTAGTCTCCACATATAGAGTGGAGTATCCTCCTGGGCTACGAATGAGATAGACATGGTTTATATAGCAGTGCTATATCATATAAGATATGCTAAAAAAACTAAGTACATATGCTAAAATGTGTGTATCCTATTAAAAGAGTTTGACAAAGCTAAAAAAATATGGTGGAAACTTTAATTCACTTACAGTCCAAATGTAGTGTATCAATTAATAAAAATTGAATTCAATGGATTGATGAAAGCAATTTCTTAAACTATATTAATGGACCACCAATACCCACTCAAAATTCCAAAACATCTTCCAGATGTATTAATTGACAGTCGTTTGATAGCTGCTCAATAATCAAAATGAAACGCTGGAAATCCAAACACGCAGTTGATTACAATTTTTTAAACATCTACATTTGAATAAATAATTCAACTATGATGAAGATACGGATTAGAACGGGTAAAGGATTCTTCAAAACAGAACAAACTGCAACCATACACATATCGGCATAAAACAAAACCTTTAACAAAGATAAGAATATCAATTTCCGATCACAAACACCATAGAAATTTAATAATATAAATTGATTGATATCTAATAACCGAACAAATGGAATCTATAAAAAATGATTCGGATAACAAAAAAATAATTAATGGAGACCTACATGAAAGCCGGAATAGATCTTATATATCTATGTGCCATTCTCTCCAAAATACCCCTCTAAAACACCATGAGACTCAACCAAATCGAAATCATATCCAAATCGGAATCCATACCATCGTCCAAAATCAAATCATGGTGATCAAACGCTTCACCTTCAGCTTCGACCACGACATAATAGTACCTCGATCTTTATCCGAGCGTTATCAGATCTCGTGGCCTGACCTCTGATCAGCCTCTCTGAAGAACCCTAGCGGCTAGACTTTTCACGATGGTGCGACCTGCGGATTTTTATTCGAACCATAACACTACACTGGACTCAAACAAAAATCCGCAACACGAAAACTTGAAACCCATAAATTCTGATTTTCCAGATCCTTTCATTTTTTTTAAAAAATATTTTCTTTACAAACGTTTATCGGTTTGTTTTCTTTTCTTTTTTTTATTATTTTACATAAAACAATTCTCTGAATATATATTTTTTTTGATATATATATATATATATAAAGATGAATATTCATTCATTTGGTTTTATTTTAAACATAATGTTATAAATTTCATTATATGTATTATTATATTTTATAACAATGTAAAATTAATTTTAATATCATAAATTAACATTATATATATATATAAAACAATTATTAATAAAATTAAATTAAATAGGGTTCTTTCATAATTTAAATCTTATTCGTAATATTATAATTCCATTATAAATTATTAATGTATAATTTCAAATTATTTAATAAAATTTATTAAACTCACAATGTTTGTTTATTGTATATCAGTTATATAATAATATTAAAATAATAATTGTCTATTTATTTTATTAACAGTTGTCAAATGTCGGTTTTTAAATATTAAAATTTCTAATGGATAGTTTTTTTAATGGTCGGATAAAACTGTTTATATATAAATGTCTAAGAGTTGTTCAAACACTCAGAAGAAAAAATATCACAATTCTCACGCCACTGCTTTCGGAGATGGTTTTATATATTCCTCTTATTTTTAGTATCATTGCTATTTTCCTTTCCATAATGTTTTTGCTTCTATCAGATCCGAGAGATGATAACTAATCGATTGACATCGTTCTGTTCATTGGTGGTCTTCCAGTTGATTTATTATCAATAGAAGTGGGGTTAATGGGTTAGTTTTTTATGTGTCAAGGATGTATTATGGTATTTTTATAAATAAAGTTCTTACTACTGATATATTTGTGTTCTAAAATTTATATATTTTATTCCATCGTAGAATCATTGAAAAAACATAAAACTAAATTTTAAACCTGGGGTGTTACATTTGATGTTGTTGAAATATATCACATTAATTTGATAGAGAAACATGAATGTTATTTTCAAGAGTTCAATAAAATATATGAATTAATAGATAATCATATTCTGTGATGGTGGATAGAATAAAGATACATATCTCATAACTCAATCATCTATAATTTTAATAGATAAATCAAGATGTATTTTTAAATATTGTAGTTTCAATAGGGATCAATCAACTCAAAATTTAATATTATGTCAGTCCATAATTATGACCCAGCTGGTCATGACTACGTCAATTTAATAAAAAAATATCGCTCAGATGCATATCATATTGGATAAATGTAATGTAATGAACAAGCATGAGTTGTTGGGAGAAAATAGTCATCATAAAATCTAGATTAAATAAGATATTCTAAACTTTTAAGATAATCATTTTCAACAAATATATATAATGAAAAATACATCTCGGTTTATGTAAGATCAATAAGTTAATTAGAATCATTTGAAGAATAATTATTTATAATTATAAAATAACTGTAAACATATTAAAAGGAAGAATTGTATTCTTGATTGGAGAAATGATGTTCTGAAAAATATTTTAAGATTTATGGATCATGTATTCTAATTAAAAGAATAAATCTTATATTTAGCTTATAAATATCTTTAATTAAAAGATAAATAAATTCATTCAGATAGATCTATATATTATATTTACTACATTTTCATTATTGTTCATACCCTGTTTATTTATTTTTTAGAATTAAATTATGACAAAATTATTTAACCTCATGTTACATTGCAAAAAATATGTACGAAATTTTTTTCAATACAGTGTACATTTATAAAACCCAATTGAGTTTACTTTCTCATTCAATTTATTCATTAAATTTGATTCATATTGTTTCATGTGAATAAAAAAAGATATTTATGGATCATTTTTGAAGAATAAAAAACATCTAGATATTAAATATGATAATTAACAAATACAGAACTTTTATATACATTTTAGGATGATTTTATTAATAGAAACTCTCCAATATAATTCCTATAATTCCAAATTTTGTACCCTCATAACTATATTATTATTATAAATTCACATGTCTTCCATCATGTACATATGAAAGGAAAATTTTAAAGTGATGTCATGCCTGTTAAAAATTACAACATTTTTTTTTTATTTTTTAAAAAATATTTATTTAATGAATTTATATAAATAGATACTAAAGTGTTGGGTTGGAGTAATTATGTTACAACTTTAAATCATAATAAATTTTATTGATACTAAGATTTCACTTATAATTTATTTTTTTTATCCAAGTGCCTCTATTGGTGAGTTCATTGTATACAAACTTAGACATTAATATTATAATTATATAATTTTTTTTCAATCTCTTTTAAGAAAAGAAGACTTATTGTAAAGACTTAGTGTTTTCGATCCTATTATTGAAGAAGCTATGAGGATAAGAGACACATCCTCTGATATTTTGATCAAAGAGTTTAGGTCTGAGATGTTCTTGTATATCGATAAATTTTTTTATCTTCATGGAAAGTTCATTTAAAATTAAATTGTTTTTAGGGATTCAAATATGAATTTCTTAATTAATAACATTTTTATGGGTATTCAGAATCGTGTATCCAAAATAATATTTCGTTGTTTTCATTTTATACTCGTATTTATATGTTACAATTATAGTTTAATTTATATAATATTTTTTAGTGATACCATTCAATTTTTAATATTTCTTACTATTCCATTATATTATTACCTTAGTTATTTTTTAGTCCATAGTGAATCAAACATTCTCCATATAAACTATATTAGTTTAAGGGGGATTTATTTATAAAGTACATCAAATATTAAATACATAACCTTTCTAAAGATTCTTAATTGGGAAAACATTCACGAATTATAAGAAATTTTTATAAATTTCTTTTATATTTTTTTCAAATACAATACATATTATTCATAAATTAATTACAAAATACTATGCTTAGAATCTATTAAATATAATATTTATAAATTTCAATTATTTTTATTATCATAGAGTCTATATTTTATATGTCTACAAATACACCTCAATTTCTATGTATTAATTTATGAATTAAATTAAATTTTGTTCAAATATGAAACCCATGTTCACAAACATGACCCAATATCAAATAAATTTAATTTAGATTATTCATAGAACGTTTTTCATATCTTTCATATAACCTTATAGTTGAGTTAAATTGACTCATACCCAATAATATAAATCTGGTCACCTTAATTTTATAATGTATTAGGATATTAGAATGTCTTAAAATGATAAAGGTTTTATTATCATTGATTAAAATATATTATCTAATCTTTCTAGATACCATTACATTAATCTATATTTAAATCCATAATATCATTGAATTTCTATAGTTGGATCCTTATTAAAATTTGAATTCAATTCATACAATGATATTTATTTAAATGGATATAAATAATGAATGTTATGTGTGGGGTGATACATTTATTATAGTTTATAAGGAATAATATTTTATATTTGAAGATTTGTTTTTAGTGATTTAATTTTATTATTAGTGTAATAAAAATATGATTTTACAACCTACTAAAATGAATTATTAATTTTTTTAAAAGATGATATAAAGGCTTGAAAATAGAATTACATTCATTGACTATATAATTTTAAAGAAAATGAAGATAATAGAATTGATTAAGGGTGTAATAAAGGAAATCTAAGATGAGCCTTCCAAAATGGGCTTAAACTATAAAACATTCATTTTTTTGATATGGTAAATCTACAATATCAACCACAAATTTAACTAAATATTATATCACCAACCCAATATTCTATAACGTACTTTTTCAATGTGCTTTATTCCAGAATATCCTTTTATAAAATGCGTTGAAAAATAATTTTACAGTGGAATAATGTAAATTTTGATCTTTTTTAAAGAATGAGGAGAACATTGACAAAACAAGTTGTGAAAATGGATAAATTTTATTTATTTGGATGGTAGGTGATGTAATTAGGGGTGTAGTGGGATATTTAATTTATTTTAATCAGAATATAGAAAAAATGGTCTATAATTGAAGCATAGAGTGTTTAAAATTACTGAATTTTTAACTTCCAATATGAATTCATAAAATTTAATTTGATAATGATTTTTAACTTTTCTCATGAAATAAAAAATAGTTCTGCTGAATAAATCATGTTTCAATTTTAAATATATCGCATTATTTTTATATTAAATTATTTCCCATTATCATCTTTAATAATATAAAATATATTTATTTTAATTTTAATTTCTACATTAGTGAATATTTTTAAATCATTTTTAATGTAATATTTTAATTTTAATTTTATATGTTTAGTGTCTCATTTGTTATAGGATAATTTTAATATAAATATATTTTTCTTAAATAATAAATGCATTTATATTAAGTGGATATAAATGAAAAAAGCTATGAATCAAAGTATGTTTCCCTTATTGGGCCATGGAAATTGGAACAGAATGGATCTTACTAGGCATTGTTATGTGGGTTTTTACTTGAAATTATTATGAAAACATCACAAATTTATACTATTGGATAATAATTTCAGAATTTAGGAACTCAAAATATCATATATATTTAATTATAGTATACTAAAAACCATTTGATCATACTTAAGTAGCGTATTTCATTTGTCGGTCTTCTAGAATAAAAAAATACCTAATAAACTCAAGATATATTATAATACAAAAAAGTAATTAATGAATTTTTATTTTTACATATACCCAATATTTGGATTGAATAGGTATTTATTCTTATAGAATAATTTATATATAAAATAGAGGATTTTAAATTAATGTTTTCTCAAGATTGTGCTGATATATCTAAATTATTATCCTAAGTTCATCTTTGAGATTTTATTTGTTTAAGAATGGTTTTCTGGTGATTAAAATCAGGAATCTAGTGTGGCTATTTATATTTTTAGTCATAAATTCTAGAAGATGAAGCTGATATGGAATTCCAAGTATACATTGTTTCCGAATATTAGTTGATGATTAATACGAATTATATAATAAATATAAAAACATAGATATATTATAGTAGATTGATTGAGACTAATGTTATAAATTTTTATCTAATAAATTTAGTGGTTTTCTACATCATATCTAACAAGATTTCTGGAGCCAAATTCATGTGATGTTTTGTTGTATTAAATTGGGAATAATAATAAATCCATGTTCATTCAATGTGGAGTTATCAGGAATTCATTGGAGGATCACTATTTAATTATGGTATTTTATTGAGTCACTAGGGCAAATAAAATTAATAAAAATAGATTCCACATATAGTATAAGGATGATAAGAAAAGAGAATATGAACTAAAAAAATTGACAGAAATAGTAAAATGGGTCAAGAATTGATTTTGTAACGTATTTTCAATTATAGAGGCAGGTCTTATCAAAATAAGGTCTCTTATATAAGAGAGATTAAATCTAAATGTTTAGATTCTTATCTGGTGTGATTTAAATTTTAATTCATTTAGAGTCTTGGTTCAATAATATATATTTTGTTTAGTTGTTATATTATTAAATTACATATTACCTTAAATAAAATTTTATAACTGTAATTTGTGTATTAATGATGCTTTCTTATTATATATTTGATTAATTCCATCAATATATGAAGATTTTTTATATATAGACCAAATATAAACATGGTGTTTATATTACATCTTTTACATGCAATCAGAATTATATTTATTAAATAATATTAATAATATCATATGGTTCAATAGGTTTAGTGTATTTTTGGAATAACTAGATAATCATCATTGATTATAATTTTTTATATCATCTATTATTTAGTAAACCATACTATACATTCATCTAAATGTGTCATTAGAAAAATTTATCCTCATAAATTAGGGGAAAGAAATATAAACCTGGTATAATGTGTTAAAAATACAAAAATGATTAATATATTTTAACCATAGAAAAAACATTAGGATATCGGACAATTACATTCATGAATCACACACTTTCACCCATGCTTACGAGACAAATTAATTTTATCCATGTATACATCACCAAAATGATTCACACACTTATACCCATGCTTATAAAAAACTAAATTATTCATACATATACATATATCAAGATATTTAAAAATTTATCTAAAAAATTAGATGGTGATATAGGAAATGGCCCACTGTCATCAATACTTATGAGTTCAAATTAAGAATAGTTCACTTATCATATCATAAATTTACCATCGGAATTAAATGGGTTCAATAAAAAATTTAAATAGAAATCATTCAGTTTTCCAAAAGAATCCACCTAAATAAAAATGGGTTTTCAAAATAAATCAAATTAAATATATTCACCATTTATATCCTGAAGAATCTTTTTAAATCCATTTGGGTTTTATAACATTTCGTAATTTTACATCAATATAAAATTAATCGATTTAAATGAAAAAAATATCCACAAAAATAATCTCATTATAGAAGAAAAATAAATGGTGAATCTAGAAGATTAACTCCAGTAGAGATTTATGTATGTGAAGATAATTATTAAAATTGTAACCAAATCACAAAATTGTTTTTATAAATTTTTTATTATCACTAATTAAAAATTCATTGTCATGAGAATATTCTCAAAAAGTATGTTTTTTAGAACTATGTGAATATAAAAAAATTTGGGAGAGAATTTTAAATAAAAAAATATTTTCCACTAGATTTGTAAGAGATAACATCATTTAAAATGAAAAATTCACTAGGCAAATAAAGATAGGAATAATTCATACAATTTAGAGGAACATGATTGAGTTAACAAATCCATTACATTTTCACTTGATTTAGATGAAATAGATTTAACATGATTAATAAAAAATTAAAAATATTCATTAAATATTTTAGATCCATATTAACATAGAACCCTTTTATAACCATCATTTATAATTTTTCTCTACATGTATATTAGTATGTTGTTATACATTTTCAATTTCGAGTGTGACTAAAATTGATCATTTGGAAATGGTTTCATCATCATGATTTTATTTTTATTTATTCTCCAAAATTTTATCATTCCATGATAATATAAGGGAGTATAGTCAATTATTACAAATTACTTATAATTTTATACTTTCATTCAGTGGTATTTATGGTTATGATAATGAAACATGAAATTAGCGATGAACATATTTTAGTTATTTTAACGAATAAGCATTTGAATCTGGATTATTTTGTTTAATATCAACTTTACCACTCCATAATAAAAAAAATTATTTATTATATTATTTATAAAAAATTTTATTATAAAAAATATTTCCATATTCATCCATGATATTATTTCATTCCATTGTTCAACTTGGTTGATAGACCGACCCAAAAAAGAACATACCATAATTAATCAATGATTATAATTGTGAAAGTATCCTATTTTAGAATAATATAATAATTATAGAATAATAATAATTTTATATATAAAAATATAATTAGTTGAATCATATTTTATGATAGTTTAATAAATAATAATTACAATAGATAAAAAATGGGATATGTTACTTTTTGGAGGTGATAGTTCACATAACTCAGAGTTAACATTTGTGTTTCATAAATAAGAAGAGAGAGAGATAATAAATTCTAAATTTTATATTAATAATCATAATGATATAATATATTTCATATTTATTCATCAATTTTACCTTTTAATAATTTAATATTTTCCATGATGAAAATTGTGTAATTCGTCTATTCGTGGAGCTAATAGTTTTCACAATGCACCAATAAAGGTATAATTTTAATAAATAAATAATTGAAATAGTGGTTAATATTTCTTCACTAGACATAATATGATTTATTATAAAACATAATTATGTAATTATATAAAATCATTTTTACAGTATGAAAGAAATGGAATAAAGTTAGGGAAAAACGTATCATGCTGAGAACATAGGATTTCCCTTGGAAGACTCTGTAGAAATGGATTTCTTAAGACAATAAATTATAACAACGGTAACAAGGAAAAAAATTATAATTTAATGATAATGGGATGTATTTTAATTGGAAAATGAATAATTTGAGTGGTCTTTATGGATGTTTGAGAGGCCCCTTTAATAAGTTGTGAGAATGAATGTTTTCTAATTACAACCACTTAATATAAAGGGAGATCATTTGTAACCTATCTATTGGCACGGAAAATGAAAAATAATTAAGTGGATATAATTTTAGGTATAACCACACCTAAAAAACTAAATTAGAACAATGTTTTTAACATGTTATAGCTTTTACTTTCTAGATTACCCCTTTTAACTATTTTGGTTTTCTACAGCGGTAAATTGTTTTTCACAAAGGAAACACATATTTTATACACTAAAATAAAATTATACATGATAAATAATTTGGGCCATATAATTATATATATGAAATTAATTTCATTATATTCATATTCCAAATGTGATGAAAATCATTTTTAAAATAATAATTTCATAATGAGTTACAATATTTTTTACAAAAAATATAACTAATGTTAAAAAATGTATCATATAAATTTTAAAAACAAAATAAATAATATATATTAAATCATATACCAAAAATTTTGTATTTAAATATTTTTCATAAATTTACAATTCATACTTATATAAAATATTGTTTTCAATGTATTGGAATTTGAAAATATGATATTTTTTTACCTTATAAATTAAAAAATCAATCTTCTTAGAAAAATGTAAAAAATTAATATTAAAATAACATTGTTATTATAAGTAAAAAAATTGAATAATTATTTTTTAAATTCTATTTATATAAGTCATAAAATAAATTCTTAAATAAAATAAAAAACAATGGAAGAAATTATATTTATTGGAAATAAAGATTTATGTATTGTAACTATTCTTCTAAAATTATTGCAAATATATTATTTATACCATGAATACACAACACATGGAAAACATAAAATATATAAAATAGATTTCAAGTATAAACACATTTTTATAAGTTTCTTAATTTCGAAAATTGAAATAGTTTTAAAGGGAACATTATTTCATAATATATATCTCTACACACTCATTTAGTGAATATCATATAGTGTTCAATAACTATTTTATTAAATTGTGTTACGATATTTGGAGTCTTGATATTTCATGTGGATAATAAAACATAGAAAATATTCCTTTAATAATTAATATTTCACTAAATTCTATGGTTATTACATTGTACCCTCACTAAGAGTAATTTAAATATAGAAATGTTATTAATTATATAAAAAAGTGAGGGTAATTTTGTCACATTACGTCTTCATGTTCTCATATTGCTTTAAAAAATTATTATTCATCTATATAACAGTGAACATATGAGTGATCATATTTTATAAAACCTTATATTTTCGATATAAAATTTCCACTAGTTTCTCCTCATATGATAGATGACATTATGTTTTCATGGATACATCATTTAGTACATGTGTTGGGTATGGTATGCACTTCTTCAAATGAAGTAAATGGATCAAAACATGCATATTTAAGGGATCAAGAGGTAGTTTTAAGTGATAAGAAACATCCCAAACAAGATCAAGGATCTCTATGTGACAGATGTAATAGTCAATCATCTTCCATAGCTTCTAAAATAACATAACCCACTTGATTAGTGTTATCCAAAAGAATTTTTTTCTCCAACGTGAAACTCCATATCAAATAAATAAATATAGGAATAATTTTTATATAAAATTTTTGATATTTTTATATAATAAAAAATATATTTACCCTCCCCACAATTTTTTGGTAGGTATTCGACCTATTATCATTTTGTCTCTATCTTTATCCCAACATCTTGGATTCCCACATCAATTCCCATACATATCCTTATATGGTTCCATCTGAATGATATAACAGAAACTGTATACATGTGATTTTTATACTAAGTTAATTTATTGATTTCATTATTCTTTAAATTACATTAAAAAAGATATCAATATACCCTTAAGAGTTGAATTTTCATCTCATATTCACTATCTGTCTGATGGTGATAAGATGTGCTAAAACACATCTCTTCCTTCAATGACTTCTAAATAATTCTATAGAACAATGATGTATACTTAAAATTATAATCACATAAAATATAGTGTGGGGAAATATTCTTCCATTACACTTCCCTTACATATGTCTTAGTGATTTGGTCAAGAGGGAAATCACCTTATATGGAAATAAAATATACATACATCAAAAGGTGGTTAACTGATAAAAAACAACATAATGGAACTTATAATTTATGGGGAGTCATATGATGGAATCCTTGGTAACATTTAACTTTTGAAAACTATTATTGTTAATGGTTTCAATATACCCTTAGATTTCTATCCTTGAAATTTTCCATGTTGGCATACCAATTGTAACACCCCAAGATTCCACGGTATGTTTCCCTCTGAATAATACAGTAGCTTGCGTTGTACGCAACATGGAGTTTTAACACTCCACGACCAATCAAACTAGTTATTTTTAATAGTAATTCCCAATTTTTGAAATTTTATAAATTTTATTTTTAAAAAACGGACCTCATTTTTGAAATTGGAATATCAAAATTAGCTTAGGGTGAATTTTTTTTATTTTTCTGAAAACATTACATTTTTGATGAATAGTGAAAACACTACGTTATAGTTTAAAACCGAATTTTTATTTATGTAATTAGTTATTTAATTTTAATATATTTTAGGTCAAAATAGATACATAATGCCTATATATTTCAATTTATTTCATTTGAGTCATTTTATAAAAAGTATAGATATATAAAAGTCTGTTGAACTTTTTACCGTATTTTACCGACCTTATAGGAGAATTTTCAAATTTTCATAAATCATAATTTTATCACTTCTTTTAATAGAATTAAAAAAATCTGAGAGAAATGGTTGACATCAGTAAGTAAAATTTGGTTCAATAAGATGAAAATAATTTTTTTTAATATTAACTTTTGGATTTTATTTACAACAATTATAAGTAAATTGGGTAATTATGGGTAAAAATGATATTATAATTACCATAAAACATGTCTTAATTCTATTGGATAATTGTAATTAGACGAAATAAAACCTTATGAATAAAATATTATCCTTTTGGTCAACATGGATTATATTAGGAAATTTGGTATTATTTTATTTAAAGAAGATTTAAAAGTGGTAAATTCAACGATTAATAACTTTTCCATTCTTAATATAGAAATATACAAAATATAAATTCAACTATAAATATTCATTATAAATATAAAGATATTTCCTACATAATGGTTTATTATTTATAATTTTTAGTCATTACATAATTTTATTTATTTATGACATAATGATTATGCAGTAATTACCTTAATAATGAAATATTAAAATAATTGATATTAAAAATATCCAAATAAATTAAAATTGAGTCTTATGATGAATAAAACTTATTATATAAGTTAATATAACATTTTATTGTTGATTAAATATATTTTATTTTAAGTGATAACGTTTTTTTGGATTTTAAAAAAATCAAATACTAAATAGTGTCAAAATTGACATAATTGAATTTTTAAAACAAATACAATATTATTAATTGATATAATATTATTAGAAAATTTAGGATCGTCCAATAGACATATATAAGGTAATATATATTAAAATTTAACCACTTGGGGTTCTCTTGGCATGTTATAGTATGTTTATTAACCATGTAATATAAAAATAACAAGAGACATGGTAAATGTAAAACTATTTAACTAAGAGTTAAATAAAAAAGATAAGGTTAATATAATGACCTAAAACTATATTAAATATATTTAATGTGAGTTATTAAACCCATAATCACCTTATCCTTAAATTAAATCCTTTTTGAGCCATTATAAAAAAATTATTATAAAATAATATTTCAAGATTTTCCTAAAGTGCCCCTCACCTCTCTTATTAAGGGGTACATACCCTTCTCTTAATTTTACACTTCAAATTCCATTTTGCTCGGCAAAAACCTACCCAAATATCCTCTCAACTGCCCTTCCTTAATCCTATAAGCCTTACTTTGATAAAAAAGGCAACCTAAAAATCTCATTCGATCAACTCAAAAGTAAACACCTGAATAAGAGGTTAATATTTCATCACCTCTTTCAAATTATTTTCCTCTTCCACTTTATCTTTTTTGTTGTTTCCATTATAAAATAATAAATCCAGTATCTTATATATACTATTATGTTATTATAAAAATGGTACAACCATATTCACTATTCTATCCTTGATATGAATGACAAAGTCACCATTAGTGCGTACGTACGGATTACCGTCTCCACGTCGTGGTGTAGTTTGTTATTCAGACACTTCATTATTTGGATGGTAATAATAATGAGTATAAATTATTTAAATAATTAATATAACATGATAATGATTCTGTATATATGATATACCATCCAATTACAATCGATTTCACCATCAATATAATGATATTGTCGCTCGTGTGTACGTACGAATTACCGTCTCCACGAACGCGATGAGATTCATCCTCCATCGTAATAATTCAAGAATAATTTATATTTTATTATTAAAAATAATTTTTAGGAACTTAATGTCATTCTGGATATGAATAAAATACATCCTATCAATAAGAAACATGGATTTTGTAACCGAACCTATAAAGGAAAATGGATCATTTAACACCTGAAACGATGATACTACAAAAATGTTATTAAGAAAGAAATATTGGAGGATCATATATGATATCATATTTATGTATATAGTTATTAAATAATTTAATAACAATTATTTACATATTATACAAGAATTTAATGTACCCTTGACCAAAAAAAGTACAAGGTTAGGGTTAATTTCAAAATCTCTTTATTATCTCAGGTTGTTTTTAAGTAAGTATCTACTGGGACATCATTATCATCCATATCTTTGATTCTTAAGAATGTATTTAAAAACATTTTTAGTATTTACTATACTATGGGTTAAAGTCATTTTTACCCTTTTTTAACTTTTTATAAAATGGATTGAAATGAATCTCTCAGTCGTTTTCCAAACAAGGTACTTTATGACCATTTCGAACAAATCAAGGTAAGAATGTCTTTTTAACTTATATGGAGAGTGTGGTTATTTCCCACCATTATATCATCTTCAAAGCTTCCCATAGAATCTTATAAAAATATTTTCAAAATGAATTTTTTCTTTTATAATTATGTGAATTTTAAATGATTTCAAAATACAAAATGCTTTTATTTCCAAAAGTTTTCATTTCATATATGTCAACGTTATTTGATGGATGTTAAACTTGTTTGAAGTTGATTTATTATGAAACAAATATTCCATATTGTATTGATGGTTTTGTAATATGTTTGACTATGGATGTGTTATATTAAAACCATTCATGTCTTTTGGATAAAGTATTGACATTTCATATGCTAGTTTTAATATGAATGATTCTGTTAAGTTTAAAACATTTCATATGAGGAATACATTGGACTTAGTAAGTGATGGGTAGAGCCCATTATATCTCCCTGATGCATCGGTAGGTCTCATGATACAAACTAGGGTCTTGTCACAAGGCCTTGAAAAAATCTTATTTGTAGTCTGTGCGTAAGGTGATGACTATGTGGTTATGAAGTATGGCATTATGCATTCCATCATTATTAAAGTGGTTGTTGATATAGCATGTGGTTACTCAACTAGTAGAATATCTTTGTGAATAAGTAAATGGAATTATTTGATTTTATATTTTCCAAATTATGATGATTTTTATGTTTAAAAGTCTTTTGTTTTAGTCTTATACATTTCCTTAAATGTTTATACCAATTTATGAATGATTACACTATATTGTTATCCTTACTAGGCATCTGAGCTCATCCATTTCTATGATTTATTTTTTCCAGGATGTGAAGAAGTATATAATGGTTGACCTATAGAGATAGGCTAAGGAAATAAGTGTGTTCAAAAGTGTAAGAAATGTTGTTGATGTTTTTATTTCATGATGTAATGTAAAACTTATTAATGTATCTAGTACTTCCAAAGGTACTAAACTGACCGGTCTTTCGGGACATTATTACTTGTATAATAAAAATGTTATGTAATAATACACCAACTCCAGGTAACTAGGGTCAGGGTGTTACAGTTGGTATCAGGGGATGTTTATTTACATACCGTAGAATCTAGATTTAGAAAAATATTTATTAGAAAACATTACCCTAAGATAGACTTTGAGGAATAGTATTGAATAGCTTCAAATAATTTTTGTAATGTAGAGATTTTTTTATTTTTCAAAGAAATACATCCCTATCTAGATACAAGAAAGTAGAGGTGACTCTGGAATAGATATACCTAGGGGTAATACCCAAAAACACCGCTTTAGCTAGACTCGAACGGGAACTGGTGCACGACAACGGGCATTGCTGCATTCTTGGTTACGAAACTCCTAGGAGATATGCTTAATATAATTCACATTTTTTTACAAACCATTATGAAGGATTTATGAGTATATACCTCCTCAAAGAAATTTTTATGATTATGAATTATATCCATAAACTGGTCAATTTATGATAAGTGTTTTACAAGTTCGGAATTATGTATCATGATTCATAAACCAATCTACTATATGCCACTGTTTAGAAATGGCGCCTAGTCGAAGGAATGGAAGTTGTATCAACCCATGTAATCCATGGATGGATTTACCTCATACTCCAGATAACTATAGTGGAGTTGGTGATGCAACTGGTGTTGATCATCTTATCACCATACGGGGACAAATCCCTTAGGTTATGAATAACAACATTACCCATATAGAGCACCCTGATCCACAACGTAGAGGATCATTGTTAGACCAATTCATGTGGAAGAAACCACCAACATTCTATTGGAGTAAAAATTCATTAGTAGCTGAGCAATGGATAAATTCCGTAGAGAACGTATTTCATGCTTTGGGGAGTTGGGAAAAGGAAGAATTTGTCATTGCAGTTTATCACCTCATAGGAGGTGAAGATCAATGGTGGTCACTAATCCAAAACACAAAGGAAGATGAAGAAGTATAGAACATGGAATAGAGGGAGTTTAATGAAATTTTCTTATAAAAATACTTTCCTCATGACCATTGAGCGGATATGGAATGACATTTTCGGAGTCTGATGTAAAAGAAGGATGATAATGTCGCAAAGTATGAGGATAAATTTATAAGGATATAAAGGAATGAAACAGATTATATACGCAACCCAAGCATTAATATAGTTCGATTCATTGATGGGTTATAGCAATTTCCTTATCGAGCATTAGTATCAAAATCCTTCTAATCATACGAAGATATTGTATCATGCTCTATTAAGATAGAAAATTAATTTTCATAGTCTTATGACTTCAAAGAAAAGTAAGAGAATATGTGATTGGATGAAAACTCTGGAAATGGAAATAAGGGATAGAAGGGAAAAGATGAATATACATCCTATGGTAAATGTGGGAAGAAACACTCCAGTACTTGCCTGAAGGGAATGTGAGTTTGTTACATGTGTGGTGAAAAAGGCCACCAAGCAAGTGATTGTAAGGGGAAGAAAGAGTATATCAATGTTGAATGCCACAATTGTAGAGAATAGGGGTATTAAGAAAATTAATGTCCAAAGCGCCAAGGAAACATACCCCAGAAAAGGCCAATGGAGGAAGTCCAAGCTTATGTGATCACTATTGCTGAGGTCGAATCTATGAATGACATAGTGGGAGGTATTTTAATTGTTTTCTTCAAGATTAGCCAATGATTTATTTGATTATGGGTCATCACATTGTTTCATATCTTCCAAGTTTTCTATGAAAATTAGATATTTTCAATTTGACATAACAAGGGAGTTGTCAGTCAAAACACCTAAAGAAATTATCATCGCAACAATATTTTGTGAATCAGTTCCCATTAGGGCATATAAATGTTCTTTGTCTTCTAATCTCATCATCACACCAATTATTTAATTTGATATATTCATCATAATGGATTGGATTTCGTACCTTAATTTGAAAATTTATTTTAAGAAGAAGGAGTTTAAAATTTTCAATGATGATAAAGAGTACCTTATCTTTATAGCAAAAACATCACCACCGTATTCTTATATAGATCCACCCCTGTAGCTCTACTAAATTAAATTATTGGGGAAGAAGATAAAGAAATAACTATGGGTGAGGAAAAGAATGTTCAAATAGAGGATGTACCTATTGTACAAGAATATGTAGATGTGTTTACATGGGATTTACCTAGACATCCTCTAGAATGAGAAATTGAGTTTTCTATTGGTTTAATTCCTAGTTCAAGGCTCATATTGAATACCCCGTATAGAATGTCCACTATAGAATTAGAGGAAATAGCGAAACAACTATAGTAATTGAGTAACAATGGATTTATTCGCCCAAGTTATCACCATGGGGAGCCCATATCCTTTATGTTATGAAGAATTATAGATCTATGAGGTTGTGCATTGACTACAGGGAGATCAATGCTATAAAAATAAAGAACAAGTATCCCCTAACTCACATTGATGATTTATTCGACCAACTTCATAGAGCTCAATATTTTTCAAAGACTGACAATCGATTTGGATATCATCAGTTGTCTGTGAGGAAGGAAGACATTCTGAAAACAACATCATGAACCAGGTACGAAAATTAAGAGTTTATAGTAATGCCTTTGGGATTGACTAATGCACCCTCTGTATTCATGGATTCAATGAATAGAGCTTTCAAAGAATATATTGATGAATTTTTTGTGGTATTTATTGATGATATTTTGTTATACTCAGAAATCTATGAAGATCACGATAATCACTTGCTCATTATCCCAAGGACTCTTAGAATAAATGATTTATATGGTAAATTTAGCACGTGTGAATTATGGAATCAATATATTTCTTTTCATGGACATATTATCTCTAAGGATGGAATCTTTGTTGATCCTTCAAGGACCAAGGTAATCCAATAATGGCTAGTACCGATGAGTATAACTGAGGTGTAATGTTTTTTTTGTTTAGCAGGTTATTATCAACATTTGGTCTAGAATTTTTCCTGGTTGGCTAACCCATTAACCAATCTCACACATAAAGGGGTTATATTTGTTTGGAAAATAGAGTGTGAAGAATGTTTTAAAGAATTGAAGAGAAGATTAGTCAATGATGTTGTCTTGAATCTACTATCAGGGAATGATGGGTTCGTTATTTGTAGTGATGCTTCAAAGAAAGTACTTATTATTTTCTTATACAGAATGATAGAGTTATTTCCTATGCATCATAACAGCTACAAATTCATTATCAAAACTTTCCTACTCATGATCTTGAGTTAGCAGCTGTAATCTTTGCTATGAAAATACAAAGACACTATCTCTATGGTGTTTGATTTATACTGATCACAAGAGTTTTAAGTATATTTTCTCACAAAAAGAACTCAATAAGAAGAAAATGTGATGGCTTGAACTACTCAATGATTGTGATTTCACTATACACTACCACTTAGGAAAAAAAATAAGGTGGAAGATTCATTGAGTAGAAGACATCATGGAGTTTTGAACAAAATGATAATTTAAAAGGATCCTATATACATGGATCTAGTAAATATGAATATAAGAATAACCATGGAAGTAAAAACATCAATGATTCTTTATATAGTTCCCAAACTATATTTACTAGAAAAGATAAAAAGATCTTAGACTGATGATGAGGAATTTCGAAAGAAAATTAATGTTTTGAATGATGGGAGATTGATCATCTTCGTATATGATGATGGAATTTTGAAATTTGGGAAGAGGTTTTATGTTTCTAACATACCTGATATAAAAAGGGAATTTTTTGATGATGTTTATTTCTCCAATTTCTCTATACACCCTAGGAGCACCAAGATGTATAGAAATTTGAATGAAAATTTATGGTGGGACAACATGAAGATGGAGATTGCAGATTTTATGTCAAGATATATGGTTTGTCAATAACTGAATGATGGAAGGAAACAACCTGGAAAAGTCATGCAACCTATTCTCATACATGAGTGGAAATGGGATAATATTATGATGGATGCTTTTATGGGATACCAAATACTCTTAGAAGGAATGATGCAATATGGGTCATTGTTGATCATCTTACCAATTTAGAACATTTTCTTACTATAAGAGAAGATTTACAACATAAACGTATGTCAAGACTATATGTTTATGAAGATGTAATAATTCCTTGAGTACCCATATAAATTGTTTTTTTATCGTGATCCCTATTTGTCATCAAGATTATAGAAAAGTCTTCAGAAGTCCATGGATACTGAACATAGTTTAAGCACTGCCTCCAACCCTCAAACCGATGGACAATCAAAACAGACTACTCAAACCTTAGAAGAAATGTTGAGATCTTTCCCCCATGACTTTAAAGGTATGTGGGATCAGTATTTACCTCTTGTAGAATATTCCTCTAACAATAGCTTCCATTCAAGTATTCAGATGGCACCATATGAAGAGTTATATTGAAAGAGATGTCATAGACCTACTTTGTTGGGATGATGTTGGTGAAAGAAAAATTGTAGGCCTATAAATTTTTGAAGAAACTATATAAAATATGAAGGTTATCCAAACCCACATCAAAGATACCCAAAGTTGGCAAAATAGCTATGCCCGTAACCGAAGGAAGGATTTGGAATTTTAAGTTGGAGACCATGTTTTGTTGAAGGTATATCAATGGAAGAGTGATATACATTTCGGTAAGAAGGGTAAATTGTGTCCTAGTTGCATTAGACCTTTCGAAATTCTAGAATGAATTGGAGTTCTAGCTTATGATTTTGAAATGACCCCAGTCTGTCCAAAGATCATGATGTGTTCCACGTATCAGTGTTGAGAAAGCATATTTCTGGCCCAACGCATGTTCTCACCTATGAGTAAATTGAACTGCAAAATGATCTACCTTATAGTGAAGATCCTATCAAGATTCTTGATACCAGAGAACAATTGTTGAGAAACCGGACGACTCGTCTGGAAAAAGTTTTATAGAGAAACCATAAGATGAAAGAGGCAACGTGGGAACCTAAGGAACCTATGGTGAAGAACCACCCGAATCATTTTATGCAGTAATATTTTAGAAATATTGAGGATGAAATTATTTTAAGTAGTGAATAATGTAACACCCCAAACTTTCACAATATGTTTTTCATTTGAATAATATTGGTGTATACGTTGTACGCAACATGCTGTTTTAACACCCCATGACCAATTGAACTAGCTGTTATGAATAGTAATACCCACTTTTTAAAATTTTATAAATTTTATTTTTAAAAATGGACTTCATTTTTTAATTCAGAATATCAAAATTAGCATAGGGTGATTTTTTGGTATTTTTCTGAAAGCATTCAATTTTTTATTAATAGTGAAAAACATTGCGTTATTATTTAAAAATGACTTTTTATTTAAGTAATTAGTTATTATATTTTAATTTATTTTATGTTAAAATCTATACATAATACCTATAAATGTTCAATTTAATTCATTGGAGTCATTTTATAATAAGTGTACATATTTAAATTTTTATTGATTTTTTTACCATCTTTTACCCACCTTCTAGGAGCATTTGCAAATTTTCATAAAAAAATTTAGTACGTATATTAATTGAATTTATAAATTCCCAGAGACAACGTTGAAATCAGTAATTAAAATGTTGTTCATCAAGAATAAAATAATTTTTGGTGAATAGTAACATTTGACTTTTATTTACCACGATTAAAAGCAAATAGGGTAATTAAGGGTAAAAATGATATTAAAATTACCCTAAAACATGTATTAATTCTATTAGATAAGTGTAATTCGACCAAAAACAACCTTAGGATTAAAATATGATCCTTTTGGTCCCCTTTGATTAGATTAGGACATTTATTATTATTTAATTTAAAGAAGAGTTAAAAGAGTTAAATTCAAATATTAATAACAAAACCATTTTTAATATAGGGTTATACACAATATAAATTATACTATAAAAATAAATTAGAAATATAAATAGATTTCATACATAATTTTATTTTATTTATAATTTTTATAAATTATGTAATTTAATTTATTTATGATAAAATGATGACACAATAATTAACGTAAAAATGAAATTTAAAAATAATTGATATTATAAATATACCAATATATGTAAATTGATTCTTCTGTTTAATTCCACTAATTTTATATGTTAGTATGACATTTTAGGGTTGATTAAATATATTTTATTTGAAGTGATAATGTTTTTATGGATTTTAAAAAAAATCAAATACTAAATAGTGTCAAAATTGACATAATTGTGTTTTTAAAACAAATACTATATTATTAATTGATATAATATTCATCAAAATCCAGGGTTTGGAAAAAAACTTATATAAGGTTATATATATTAATATTGAACCACTTGGGGTTCTCTTGGATTATTATAGTAAGTTTATTAACCATATAATATAAAAATACAAAGAGACATGGAAAATGTCAAACTATTTAACTAAGTGTTAAATCTAAAAGATAAGGTTAATATGGTGACCTAAACCTGTCTAAAACCTATTGGTTGAAAGGATATCGACCCATAATCACCATATCATATACAAAAATCATTTTTTATCCATTAGAAACCAAAATTATTTTATTATCAAATAATATTTCAAGATTTTCCTAAAGTGTGCCTCACCTCTCTTATAAAAGGGTATTTCCCCTTCTCTTAATTTCACACCTACAAAGCCATTTGGCTCGGCCAGAACCTACCCAAATATCCTCTCTACTATCCTCTATTTAAATTAGTTACCTTACTTTTATCAGAAAGACAACCTAAAAATCCCTTTTGATTAACTCAAAAGGAAACACCCGAAGAAGAGGTAAATATTTCATCACCTCTTTCAAGTTCATTTCTTCTTCCACTTCCTATTTATTTGTTGTTTCATTTCTAAAAAATAACTCTAGTATATTCTATATACTATTATGTTATTAAAATAATAGTACAACCATATTAATTATTTCATTCATCATATGAATGAAAAAGTCACTAAATATGCCTATGTACGACTTACCGTCTGCACGTCCGAGTGTAGTTTGTTATTAAAACACTTCATTATATTGATGGATATAAAAATGACTATAACTGAGGTAAATAATAAATATAACATGTTAATTATTCTTTATATATGATATTCCATCTAAATACATATTATTTCACCATCAATATAATTATATTTTCGCTCGTGAAAAATTACGGATTACCGTCTCCACGAACGCGATTAGATTCATTCCCCACTGTAATCATTCAAGAATAATTTTCATATTATGATTAAAAATAATCTTTAATAACTTAATATAATTCTAAATATTAATAAAATACATTCTATTAACAACAAACATGGCTTTTGTAACCATGTATATGAAGGAAAACAGATCGGTTATCACACGAAATGATGATACTACAAAAATATTATTAACAATGAAATATTAGAGGATCATATATGATATAATATTTATGTATATAGTTATTATATAATTTAATAACAATGAGTTAACTATTATATACATGGTTTGCGTACCCTAAACCAAGGAAAAGTACAATATATTGGTTAATTTCAGAATCTCTTTATCATCCGATGATGTTTTTACATATGTATCTACTGGGACCTCTATATCATCCACATCAATGCTTCTTAAAAATATATTTCAAAACATTTGTAATATTTACTAGAATATGGGTTAAATTAATTTATACCCATGTCTAACTTTTTATAAAATGGTTTGAAATAAATATTTCCGTAATTTTCCAAACAATGTACTTTATGTCCTTTTCGAAAAAATTAAGGTAAGAATGTTGTTTTTACTTATATGGAAGGTGTGGCTATTTTCTACCATAATATCATCGTCGAATCTTCCCGTGAAAGCTTATATGAATATTTTCATAAAAAATCATTTATAATTATGTTATTTTTTAATTATTTCAAAATAGAAAGAGGTATTTATTTCAAATAGTTTTCATTTCATCAATGTCAACATCATTTGACGGATTTTAAACTTGTTTGAAAATGTTTTATTATGATTCAAACAATCCATATTGTATTGATGTTTTTGTGATAGGCTTGACTGTGAATATTTTATTTTTACACCATTCATGGTTTATGGATAATGTATTGACATTTATTATTCTTATTATAAAATGAATGTTTATGTTATGTTTAAACATATACATATGAGGATTGCATTGGAGTTATTATGTGACGGGTAGAGCCCACTATAGCTCTGTGATACATTGGTAGGTCTCATGAGACAAACTAGTGTCTTGGAAAATGTCCTTGAAAACATATTATCTGTAGTCTTGGCACAAATCCTTGACTATGTGGTTATGAAGTCTGGCATTATGTATTCCATCATTATGATGTTGCAATTGATATTTCATGTGATTATTCAACTAGTATAATATCCATGTGAATATGTAAATGTATTTATTTGATTTTATATTTTCCATATTATGCGGAAGTTTATGTTCAAAAGGATTTTGTTTTAGTCTTATACATCGCCTTAAATGTTTATGCTTATTTATGAAAGTTTTTCCTATATTATTATGCTTACTGGGCATCTGTCATCACCCCTTTCTATGTTTTATTTTTCCTAGGATGTGAAGAATCATTTTATGGTTGACCTGTAGGGATAGGCTAAGGATATAAGTGTGTTCAAAAGGGAACAAAATTTTGTTGATGTTTTTATTTCCTAATATAACGTAAAACTTATGAATGTATCTAGTATTTCGAAGGCTAATAAACCGATCGGTCATTTGGGACAATATTCCTTGTATAATGCCATTGTTATGTAATTATGCACAGACTCTGGGTAATTGGGGTCGTGGTGTTACACCAATGCATCAAGATATTTATTATATTATCTCCCTTATCATTTTATCAAACAAAATTATTTTTCATTAGTTTCATATAAATATTTATTTTATCTTAATGGATATAGAAGGTTGTGATAGGATCATTATCCAAATTTTACCCGTTTAAATTTGGTTTCAATTTAACATAGACCCCATTTACAAACTATATAAATCCACCATTCTAAATGTTGAAATTAAAAATACTCATAAACTTTTTTGTAGAACTACACAGTATTTATACGATTATTTTATCCTTTTATGCATGAATGGTTTGGAATTCATGTATTAAATATATAATTTATCACCATCCATCATGAATTCAAGATTCATCATTTTCCAATCCTTACGTAGGGTTTCTTTTCCAATACTTGTCATGGATAAAGTATCCTTATATTTTCTATTCAGAGTATCATCCACCTTTTTTACTTTCATAGACGGTAATGTCCTGGTAATTATTGATAATTTTTCAAATGAAATAATCCCCATTTTCACATATTCAAATACTTCAATGTGAATTTATATTTCTATCTGTTATGATTTATATATACATTACATTTTTCAATAGAGTTATAATAAACCCATAAAAATAATGGAAAGATCGTCGCTTTCACTCTAAATCTTACATCATGAAATTTTAATCTACATTCATTAATTTAGGTGAGGCCAATAAAATTAACCTATAATTGAACACATGAACATGTCTTATGAAATTCTATGAAGTATCAGTATATATTAGTACCCTTTCCTTCTATTGGGTAATATAATTATAGGTTCAATTACCAACCACTTCTTTATCCTTTGGGAATTTCTTCACATTCCTTATTATTATGAAACATTACTCCATTCAATTTAACAAAGTTCATTGCTTTTATATCTATGAGAAATTTCTCACATATAATTGGTATTATCCTACTATCCAACTTAAATTTTATATCTTTGTTTCAGAGGGTTGGATTAAGTCATTGATTAATAAAATTCATCTTCTATGGATCTACTATCCTTACTTATGATTAAATGACTAAATAAAGATACTTTATGTATCTATGATTTTTACATTCTAAACACATAATATAGTTTCTACATTAGTAATTCTTTTAAAATGATCTAAAAATGATATTCATGATCTTACATTCCCATTAAATATAATAGAATATTATTTATGAATACTACAAATAATTTTTTAAGGTAATTCCTAATGAATTAGTTTGTAAAATCCTTAAATATTGTTGGAGAATTTATATATCCAAATTTCATCACTATAAATCCAATGATTCCATACCTTGTGAAGAAATATGTTTTAAAAATGTCAATTATTTTGACCCATAACTAATGTTATTGAGATTGAAGGTCACTATTTTAAAATTATTATGCTTTTCTGATTTGATCATATAAATCATTGATACATGATATAGGAAGCTTCTTTTCATTTGGATTTTATTATGATTACAATAATTATTTCTAAATGGAATTTATGCATCCTTCTTTGTAAAAATAGGACTAGTGGAGCCCACTGGGAAGAAATCATGCATATTAATACCATATCCCAATAATCATGAAGTTTTTTCCACAATCACTATAATTAAAAGGGTATTATATATAGGCCCATTATGATATTCATGGATCTAAGTATGAGTTCATTTGAAAACTCAACACCATGCTCTAGGGGAAGACCATACTGTTCATCAAAAAATAAATCAATATAATTTTGTCCAATATTAATGTCATCAATGTTTACTTTATCCCCGGTCATTTGATATAGAAATACCTAATAACTATGTATAAGGACCCATATTAATTAATATTATTCTACGGGGAGTCCATGATTCTTCATATATTAATAACTGATAAAAGGATGATTTCGGGAATGAAATGAGATCTATTCTCACCACCAATTGTAATATTCGTTGTATAGGTAAAATCAATACAACACTTTAATTCATCCGAAGTAATAAGAATTAGATATGCAGGATATAACATCCCCCATATCTCAATACATAAATTTTTTATATTTTAGATATAATCATTGTGCTACTAAGTGATTTCATAGATAGTTTTATGTATATTTTCAGAGGTGGTGATTTCACATTCTTAAAAAAACATTTTTCATATAAAAAAATTTATGAACTAGATCTAAATATGGTAATGGTAGATCAAGTAAAGATATCAATTGAACATCACATCAATTCGTTATCATGAGATACCACAATGATAGTGATAGTTAATGTGTTCAGCAGTTTCTTTGGCTTGGGAGGTTGCTTGGGCCTATTTATTTCATTGGTCCAAGGATTGGTGAATTGGTTTGATTAATTTTAAAACACCTTGGAATTGAAGAATTTTAGTGTGGGTGGATCATTACCAGAAATATCCTTTTCCTTTTATCAATTAATCATCATCTTAGTTTTACTTTAGTAGTTGTGGGATTGATATCCTACAGTAAACACACTTTAAACCATTCAATGATCTTTTGAGAAAATTACGTAGTTTCTTTTTACTATACCTTTTATATGTAGCGGGTTAAAATTTCTTCACCCCACATGTCTTACTATTTGAGTTCCCTTGATATTCTTCCTCTCTTTTATTTTCTCTAAAATAAATATGTTTCCCAATTTCAATCACCACCACTGGATCCAACCAAACAATCTCTTTATTGTTCCTAGAGTATCTTATGTCTCATTCCCTTCGAAAGAATTATTTTAAATAACCAAAAAATTATAGATAATAAATTAATATTTAGCAACAAAATTTTAAAAATAACTTATGAGAATAAAAAATATTTCTTTATAAGTTCCAACTGACTTATATTTTCTTTTAATTTAGCTCTATAAATACCCACTCCATTATTATATGAAAAGTTTGAGTAAATTGGTTGATGAAGAAAACATTCTTAAACTCCTTCAATTTCACAGTGTCTATTTACAACTTCTCTACTATGTTATTAAGGAGAGTCCTAAATTATGGAACTTCACCTTCTAAAAGATAGAAAATTGTGAAAAATAATTTCATGATTTGAGCACTAAAACAACAAAAAATATCTCCTTCATCACATTGATCAATTACTCAATGATAATTGGATTAAAAGATCCTCTAATGGAGGGTGGAAATTTCTCATTAATGACTCGATAGTAAGATACTTCTTCATTTGAGAACTCGAGAGAACAATATGGATTATTTTATTATTTATACCTTCTAATAGTTAGGAAATAATTATTATGAATTTTTTTCCACTAGTTATTACCTAATTTATTATCTCGTTGGGACAATCATTGAATTTACTATCAGAGTCATCTTTAACCTAATTTATCCTCACTTCCACTATTTATAAAATAAACATAATTTTGGTATTCTAATACTTAATCTAATTAGTTAAATTTTATTATAGAATGAATAAATCATAAATAATATGTGTACCCCAAGTGATAAATTTTATGGACTCAATATATGTAACTCATTTTTTCCTTCGTTTTAGGATCCCTATGAATTCCATAGTAATGTGATAATGGGCTTTATAATGGTTCAAAATTAGAATTTTAATCAGCTAAGAATATACCCTAGGAGTGTCTTAATATGTTTTTTTGTCCTGGTAACAGTAATCATGCATCCTTGTGAATATAACAAAAGAGATGTAATTGTTAGAAAAACCATATACTCAGTAATTTTAAAAAAATTTGGGACATCATCCTATGAATATACTTATCTATAGAGTTTCAAACAATTTGTTTTTAGTAATTCCTAAAAATACCACATATAATATCTAATGATAACTAAATCACTTTTATAATGTCACACCGTAAGGATTTTCAAATAAATTTTAATATACAATGAAATGTATAAAACCCAAAGTCTCCACGTAATGACCTTTTTTAAGGAGATAGTTATATCCTAACAGTTAAACATAATCATACTTCTTCGATTATTTGAATTTCAATTAATGGAGATACACAATTCTGGTCATTAAGATATTTAGAGTCTAATATGATAAATTTAATTTTTAGTGAATAGTAACATACCCATTGAATTATGATTTTACCCTTATAAATAGTAATAGGAACCTTAAGAATAGTAAGTCATCCAAATGAATATTAACCTCACCCATTATTTTATTAATAAAATTTATGAATATTATAAGTGATAATATTACAACCGTATATGTGCGAGTATTTTTGTAGTCATCAATATTTAATTACAATTTTATGATTAATTTTTTAATTTAAAAGAAATTTTTTCCAAAAATTTATTTCTAAACAATTATTTTATTTTAAATTGGTTAATATATAATCTTCTGAGACCATGATTATTTTTTGAAGGTGTTATAAAATCACTTAGTTTTTTAAAAGTGTTAATTTTTGAATAATTTATTTGTTTATTTAAAAAATAATTATATCATAGTTAGAAGATTATTTTGAAAAAAAATGATTTCATTTTTTAATTATACACATTGAAAATTGTTTGGGTGACTTCTTGGTATTTATCTGTAATACTTGAATTTTTTATAAATAGTGAAAATCAATAATTTAGTAAATATGAAAAATAAATGAATTTCTGCATCATGCATGAGTCATGGATGATGTAAATGGAACTTGGTTCAAACTCAAAAGCACATAGATTTTTTTTGTCACAAGACCCAACAATATTTCTTTTCTTGAAAAAAATAATAAAATAATGATTAAAATAATTACAAACCCCTTATCTCCTTCAATATAAATACCACCCTCACCCCTTTTCCCTCATACTCCTCTAAAGGTTTGGGAATTTTTTAAATTCTAGCCAAAAACCAACCCACCTATCTTCCTCACATCCAGGACCTTCTTGTCTCACCAATGTGCCAAAAATCAAAATCCTTGAGGTGGATCCCAAGGAGAAGAGATCATGTGGTAAAAATCCTCTTTCACATTTTTTTCCATTTCAATTATTTTTCATTTCTTATAAACTATTCACCTCCCCTTATCCAAGAGACATGAAATATATTTTATCAAATAAATAATTTAATCTTATTACGATTATGGAAAATTCATCATCATACTTTTTGTCCTCTCACTTTTTTCTAAAAATAAAGACACCATTCACGATTCTTTGATTTACCAACATCACGGATGATGTGTTTTCAATTTCCATTATATCATTAAATGGTAGTTGTAAATCCATTTTAATGGTTGATTTTTTTAATGTCTATTATATAACCAATTTTATGTTTTTTAATTAACATATATTCATAAAATTTAATTATAAAAAGATATAAGTTTGTGGTGATCAATGATCTGCCAAAATGATCTAAACGAGTACACTAATGTTTTAGCTAATGATTCACCATCATATTAGAAAAAAATATTACAGTTTCATTTAATATTACGGAATCATATTAAGACAATTTCATTCCACATATACAGTTTCTCTTCCACTATAAAATAAAATCTCTTATGAACTGACCATGAAAACCATGTAAAGAATGCACCTGAAACAATGGAAATAGAAAAGTGTTGTTAATAAATGGGTGGAATGATGTTATAAAATAATAATATAATGTGTTATTGACATGAATATATTTATTTACAATATTAATAAAACTCTTTTAACTTTTATACTTGAGTTTTAAACTCTTTTTATATAAGATGAACCTGAGATAAGGGAATTATTAACCCAATTTCAATTCATTGGGTTAACCTTATACTTATATGATTATGTTGTAATAATATAATTTTTGTAATAAATTATTTTTTTATTATGTATTATTATGTGTATTTATAGTTCATACCTATTTTCATTTCTTTTTATTAATTCCCACATCAATTATATGATAATATTAAGGAACGTTTTGTTAAAAAAACTATTTTCAAATTTTATTTTAAAAAATTCAAAATCAATGTTTTTATCTAATTATTCATATTTTATGATTATTTTATAGTTCTTGGGAAATTTTTATGATGATGTGTGGGACCTATAACTCCCTTCAATTCATTGGGTATGTTTATGTTTGAGGTCGGTCGTTTTGTTACTCCAAGTGTAACTGTGTTGGTTAGACCATAAGGCAGCTGTGAGGGTTACACTATAAGGTAGTCATGAGGGTTACAATTATAAGAAATAAATGACCAAATTACCCTATGTGTTTTAATTATGTTTATTTTATATGTTTTCATGGAAGTCTCATGTTTCAAAAAGTATGTATTTAATACCTCGTGGGTGGGATTTCTGTCTTTGTGAAAATGATTTCATATGGTTATTTGTATTCATGGAGTAACAGGTGATATCCATCTTTTTATTTCCCTTAATAATATTTTTATGCTCATCCCATGTTTGTAAATGTTTACATAGGGTATAAGTATATGTATGTGAATATATGAAGAGAAGTTTAAAGTTGTGAATATATTTCTATCAATAAAAATAAATCACGTTTTATTTCAATTGTTTTATATTTTGGAAAAAGTGGATCATATTATAGTATAATCCTCTTGTATTTTTATCGTATGTTGTGGATTTATTATATCTTAATTCTGTAGAACACTAAGCCTAAATATATCCCCTATCTATTTGAATGTTTGTTCTTGACCAAAACTTTATAATATGTAATGTTTAAGGCTGGGTCCCTATAGTTGGTATCAGAAGATGATTTAGATAAATTTAGGTGTTAGGATGATTTTAATTGAATATTGTAAATGAATTTTACATTATATTTATTTTTAAATGATGAGGAATTTAAATATTACATTGTTACTTCATCTAAGATATGTTTTTTCATAATGGTTTTACTCATAATAAATAGAGAAGCTGAAGTAGGAAGGCACTAAGAGGATTATATCATTCAGAATCACAAACCTAGAATAGTAGGAATTCGACCAAAATGTTTTTGATAGTAATATCTTATTAGATGTAGGATATAAAAGGTTGTGGAATCCAAGCTAGAGAAAAAACATGACTTCTATAAAGGAATATTATGATAGTTTAACATTTTATTAGGAAACACCTTCCTCATTTTAATGGATCTTCTGAACCAGTGGCAGTTGAAGGATTGATTAAAGCATGTGGGACGATAATTGATGTCATGAGGTGCTCCTATTTTGTTTGTTAAAAAGAAAGGTGGATCCAATGGGCTTTGAATTTACAATAGGGCATTGAAAAACATTACTATTATGAATATGTATCTATTTCCTCATATCGATAAATTATTTGATCAACTCTAAGAATATCAATATTTTTCTAAGATTCACATGAGATACGAATACCATTAGTGAAGGTGATGGAGGATGAAATTATAAAGAAACAAAATTTTTACTACATATAGGCCTTATGAGTTTTTAATTATGCATTTTTTTTAAAAATCTCTTACTACATTCATGCATCTTATAAATATAATATTCTATGAATATTTGTATTAGTTTTTTGTCGTTTTTATTGATAATATTTTTTTCTTTTAAAATTCTAGGAATATCATCCAAAAAATTTATGTATTATATTTAAAACTCTCAAAGAAAAAAATATGTATGAGAAATTTTTAAAATGTGAATTTTGGTTCCAACAAAATTCTTTTCCTAGGAACATTGTAAATAACAATGGAAGAATAGTTGATCCCGCCAAAACACAAGTGTTTTATGAGTATCCAAGACAAAAAAATGATAGTGATATTTATAGTTTTCTTTAATTATCATCTTATTAATGATAGTTTTTTAAAACTGTGCATGTCTATCTATATTGAAAACTAGCTAACATTAAAAGGGGTTAAATTTATTTTGATCAAGTAATGTGATTTCTTTTTCAAGAACCAAATAAGAGATTGGTGAATGCTATTATTTTTTCCATGCCTCCCAGAAATCGAATGTTTTTTATCTACATTAACGATAGATTAAAGGGACATGGTTGGGTTCTGATGGAGAATGTTCAAGTAATTTCTTATACATTAAGACAACTGAATCCTCATGAGTTAAATAATCCCACATATTATTTTTGAATTAGAAGATGTGGTTTTTTCGTTAAAATTTTTCATTCATAATTTATATAGATCCAAAAGTGAAATATATACTTTACATAAAAATTACGAAGTATATATTGAATCATAAGGAATTAAACATGAAGAAGAGAAGATGGATTGAATTGATAATGGATTATGATTTCTCAATCAATTAGAATTCAAGAAAATAAAACAAACTATAAGATGAAATGAATTGAAAACATCATGCGTCATTAAAAATGTTACATTTAGAATATGACCCCTTCATTAAGGATTTGATGAGTTTTGGTGTTGAAGTTATGAGTGCAGGAAATTCCCCTATTTTCTTTACAATGTTAGTACAATCATCCTTATGAAACAGAATTAAGAAATAACATAAGGAAGCCCAATAGCAATAGAAAAAGTTTTTATTGGTTAAAATAGGTATGTTTGTAAAACATAACCTTAATAAATATTGTGTTTTGAGATTTGGAAAAATATTATGTGTGCATTTTAATTCATTGATGAAAATTAATTGTTGGGTGAATCTCATTGTTCTCAATTTTTAGTTTTTCCTTGCAGTACTAAGATGTATGACGAACTTCGAGAGTACTACTGGTGGGATGGAATGAAAATAGATATTGCAGATTTTAACATAAAATGATTGACATGTCAACAAGTTAAAGAGGATTGGAAGTTATCGAAGGGTATGCTTAAGTATTTCTCAGTTATAGAGTGTAAATTAAAATATATATATCCACATACTTAATTTTAGTACTACCAAAGACTTCTCTAGCTGAAAATTTAATCTGGGTTATTATTGAATAATAGACTAAATCTTCACATTTCATTCCTATTTGAAATAATATTTCTATAGATCATTTTTCTCGAATATTACTCAAAACATTTTTTATTTTTCCTAAACTTTCTCTCGTCATTATATAATTTTGGGATCCTAACATCACTTATAACTTTTGGAAAGGCCTTTATAAGTCGTGGGAACCTAATTAAAATTTAGTACAAATTTTTTTCCTCAATTAGTTGAGCAGTCAGAACAAACGATTCAGACTTTGTAGGATATTCTTCGAGTTTGTTAAATGGATTAACATGTAATTTAGGGTAACTATCTTTCTTTATTTTATTTTTATTATACTAAAATTATTCATTTCAATATAAAAATGAAACCTTTTAATGCATTTTATGGGAGGCATTTTCGAAATCCAGAATTTTGGGATGCGGTTAAAGAAAGGATGTTTATGGAAACATAATTTGCAGAGGATGTGGATAAGAAAGTGAAGATGATCTAATGACACATGAGGAAAACATTGAGAAGGAAAAAGAGTTATGTAAATAATTGTATAAAATACTTTTCTTTTGTGGTATTTGATCATGTTTTTCATAGAATCTCACCATGGATAAGTGTTCTGTGTTTTGGTATGAATGGAATACTTCTTTTTTAGTTCATTAGACCTTATAAAATCCTAGAGAAATTTTTACCAGTCTCCTACCGAGTATATTTGTCTCTAATTTTATCTTAGGGACACCATTTTTTTATGTTTTTATATTGAGAACCTATATTCTAGATTCATCAAATGTTTTCAGCCTAGATGGAGTTCATCTTAAAGAGAACATTTCTTAAAAATATAAACAGAGTCAATTCCTTGATCATAAAGAGGAAGTATTATAGAATAACATAATCTATTAGGGTAATTTTTTGGATAAACCACATGGTTGAAGAAGAAACATGGTAATATAAAAATTCTAGGAGGTAAATGTACCCACCCTTGTTTAATAAGTAAATAAAAATTGTGAGGTTGTAATTTCCAGAAGGTGGGGAGAATGTAACACCTCAAGGATTTACAAATAAAATTTAATATAGAATGAAATTCCTGAAACACAAAGTCTCTATATTAAGGAACATTGTTTGAAGGAGATAGTTATAACATATCCATTAAACATAATTTTTCTTCTTCTATGATTTGAATTTCAAATAACGAACAAACACATTTGCGATTGGTATGATATTTAGAGCCTGATAGAATCTGCCTAATATTTGGTGAATAGTAACGTACACTTATGAATAGTGATGTTACCCTTTTTAATAGTAATATGATCTTATAAATAGTAATTCATCCAAATTAATAGTAACCTCACAAATGAATATATAAATAAAAATCAGTCATCTTATAAGTGACAATATGATTATTATATAAGTGTTCGTATTTTTATGTCATAAGTATTTAATTACAATTTTATGATTAATTTAATAGTTAAAAGAAAATTTTATATTCAAAAAATATATTCGTTAATTGTTATTTTATTTTATTATGGTTATAATATAATTTTGTGAGACCTAAATTAAATTTCAAAGGAGTTATAAAATTAGTTATATTTTTAGAATTGTTCTTCTTCAAATAATTTATGATTTTATTTGAAAATTAAATCTATCATATTTAGAAAATATAATTTGATCATAATGAGTTCATTCATTAATTATACCCATTGAAAAATAATTTGGGTTAATTCTTGGGATATTTCTGAAATACAAGATTTTTTGTGAATAGTGAAATTTAATAATTTCTAAAATATGCCAAATAAACGAGTTTCTACATCATGATTGAGTAATGGATGATGTAAAGAGACATTAGTTTGAACTAACATGAAATTTTACTATATATTATTTCATGAATCAGTAATATTTATTTTCATGAGCATGTAAAATATAATAATTATTAAATTAATGGGAAAACCATCTTCTCCTCCACTATTTATATCACCCCTAAGCCCCTCTTACTCACACACCTCTCATGCTTTGATCATTGCCTAAATTATACCCAATTATATTCCCAAGACTCTTCCCCACATCCATGATCTATTTTTCTCAACAAAATTACAATACCATGGGCTTTATGGAGGGTCCCAAGGAGAAGAGACCAAGAGGTAATTATCCTCTTTCGCATTCTTTTATTTTATTTTCAATTGTTTTTCTTTTCTTAAAATCACTTAACATAGCTTTATACAAGTTAAATGAAAGATAAAATTTCATATATATACTTGAATATTATTATTATTTTTTTAAATTCATAATCATAATTATTATCCTCTCCCTTTTATTCTAAAAATAAAAACATTGTCTGTGATGTGTCGACTTACCAACATTGTGGAGGTTGTGTTTTAAATTTTCATTAATTCCTAAAAATATGGATGTAGAACCATTTTAATGTCCGAGATATATTTTAAAGTTTATTATATAATTTGTTTTTCTAATTTACATATATTCATAATATTTAATTATAAAAAGAAACTAGTATGTGATGATCAAATAACTGCCAAAATGATCTAAACGAATATCACATATGTTTTTAAAATGATTCAAAATAATATATGAAAAGATAAATATTTTTGGTATAATTTAATATTAGAAAAATATATTAATTCGATTTAATTTTACTTCTTTAGTTTCTCATTCATTTGAAAAAAATTCCATTACGAACTGACCATGGAAACCATGTAAAGAATCCACCAGAAACAATGAAAAGAGCAATATATTGTTAATAAATGGGTGGAATGATCTTATAAAATGATCACATAACATATTATAAAAATAAATATGTTTATGTAAAGTAATAATAACACTTTTTTAAACTTTATACATAATTTTTCAGCACATTTAATGTAATAAAAACCTGAGGTAAAGAAATTCTTAACCCAATTTCCATTCATGGGGTTAACCTTCTACTTATTTTATTATATGGTACTCAGATTATTTGTGAACTGAATTTTGTTTTTATTTAGTTTTATTATGTGGATTTACAGTGTATACACATATTCCTTCGATTATATAAATTATTACTTCAATTATATGATCATTGTACCAAGATTTTCTTAAAAAATACCCTTTTAAAATTCTATTTTAGATCATTCAAAAGAAATGTTTTTATGAAATTATTCATGTTCTATGATTATGATATGGATTTTCGGAATTTTTATGATGAAGGGTGGGACCTATATCTCCCTCAAATTAATTGGTTATGATAATGTTTGAGGTTATCTGTATGGTTACTCTATGTGTAACTGTGATGGTTACACCATAAAGTAGTCGTGTAGGTTACATTGTATGGTATCTGTGAGGGATATAAATGAGATCGTAGCTGGGGGAGTTATAATTGTAAATAACTAATTCTCAAAGTAACCTATATTATTTATGTATTATTTTTATATGTTTTATTGAAATACCACGTTTTAGAATGTAAGTATATGATACATTATGGGTGATAAGGATGGGTATGTGAAAATGAATTCGTATGATTATAAGTATTCACAGAATAATAGTTTATCTCCTTATTTTTATATCCCTTACTGAACTTTTTGTACTCATCCCAAGTTTCCAAATATTTTTATAAGGTATAAGTATAGGTGAGATAAAAGATTAAGACAAGATGAATATTTTGAAAAATTTTATCATGAAAAATAATCCACATTTTATTTCAAATTTTTTATATTTTGGATAATGTGGATACTATTTTAGTAGTATCCTCTTATTTGATTATGGGATGTTGTGTATATATCATTTTCTAATTCACTAAAACTCTAAACCAAAAAATATTCTCAATGTGTAATATTTTAGGTTATTGACTAAAACATAGGAATATTATATGTTTAATAATGGGTCTTTATACCTGCTACCATTTATATAGACCCAATTTAAAAATGATATTATTTTAAATATTTTACATGATATAATCATTACATTTGATAAATATGATATATAATATTCCCTGGATTGATAGGATCGAAATATTTTTGGGTAATAATAAAATATTATTATTATATAATGATTGAAATAAATTATTATTATACTCATCACAATATACCATCATTTTGATGCCTCGTCAGAAAAACTCATCCTCATAACTAAGTGAAAAAATATATAATAAAAGGTGAGTTAAAATACTAAGAAAGGGATGAAATAACACTCTATCAAGGATTATTTCATAAAAAACCTATGCATAAGAGAAATATCATATCATCATGAGTGATAATCATAGAATATAAATGATCATCAAATGACATGTAATAATAACTTAATGATAATAAATATCAACAAGGAAACATAATTGTTATAATATGGATTAAAAATATTAACAAAAATCATGAATCATAATATTATAAGATCATAATGTATATTATCATTCAAATATCAGAACACAATGTGAATAGGGAAAAAGTACTTCCATGAGTGACACACTTACAACCATTATTGCAAGACAACATTATTCTACCCACACATATATCACCTTCATGAGTCACACACATAAACTCAATCTTCAGAATAAATAAATTATTCATACATATACACATCTCATTAATTTTAAACATTCAAAAAAATCATTTTAGGTGGGTATAAGACCCCAAATATCATCATCCATACTATTAAGTGTAACATGAAAATTATTCACTTATCACATCATAAATAACCCATAGAAATATAATATGTTTCTTGATTTTTTAAATAAAAAGAATTCATTTTTAATAAATAACACAAATAAATTAAAATGAATTTTATATCAATTTAAAAGAAAAATAATTCACCCTTTAAATCATAAACAATCCAGATAAATAAAACTAGGATTATTAATAATTCCAATAGTAATAAGATATTAATTACATCTATTGACCTCAAAAACATGATCACACAAACATAATCACATGACATAAGAAAAATGGAGGATGAATCAGGAAGTAAAACTCTATTAGATGATGATATATTTGAATATATACATTAAAATCATAACTAGTTCACAAATATGTTATTTTTGGGAAAAAATTATAATCAATGATGTAAAATTCATAGTTACATGACTCTTTTAAAAAAAATAATCATTTGTTTTATTATAAAATGCGAACAAATACTCTTCATGGATAAGGATTTTAATTAAAAAAACACTCCCACACCTAATATTAAATACAAGAAATCATTTAAAATGGAATGACGTAGGGAAAATAAATTCAAGTATAATTTGTATAATTCAAAGGAAATAAGTTTGAGTTAACAAATAACATTCCATTATTATTGATTTCTATAAAAGTACTTTAAACACATGTATAAAGAAAATGACTATAATAATAACAAAATCAAAATCCTTATTTATAACCATAAACCTTAGTAAACATAATTTTTAATTATTCTCTGCATGTATATTGGTTAGTACTTATCCAGTTTCAATTTTAGGTTAGAATAATATTGATATTTTTGAACATGTTATGTAAGAATGGTGTGGTTATTTTTTATTATCCCATATTTAGATATTATGATATGATAAAATTTACTCTATTTGATGCTATTTATTTATTTATAATTTTATAATTTCATTATATTAGTGTTTTGTGATAATAATTAAATATGAAATCATCAATTATCGTGTTTCAGTGATTCTTAATACATGTGCATTGGTATTTTAATTAATGAGTTTGATATTAAAATTAAAACTCCAAAATATAAATAAAAATCATTATTTTCTCTTTAATAACATATATGATAAATAATTATTTTATCATAGTAATCCATGATACAATTTCAAACTGTGGTTCATGTAGTGGGGTAGGCTGACCCAAATAAAACATACCGTAAATAATTGGTGATTTTTTAATTTCCCAATCTGGATAATTGTATCATTGACATGTGGAGGGGGTGAATTTGTGACAATATTTTATTTTATGTTTCCTTTCAAATGAAACAACCTTCCCATCCTATTAATGGTTTTAATCCATACTGAATGAAAATTAAGCACATAACTGCAAGAACAAAATTAATTACGGGGTTTGTTATTCAATAAGAATAGCTACAACCATTGTATGGTTTGGAAATAATCCAATACCACACAATATAGTAGAAATAAATAATGTTTTCTGGAATACAATGAGTAGTATATTCCCTTTCACTCATGTATCACTATGTAAACGATACATTTGTTTGTGTGATCTCTCTAGCACAAAGAATGTGATACACCGTTTGTGTAACAACACTTGTCACTTATGATTCTATATCAAATTCCACAAATATATTCTTTTAAAATTATTCTATTAATTATTACCCAAATCATGGTAAGTATATTGGGGAATTTTGATATAAAACTTAGTTCGATTGACCATTTTTATTCTCCCAATCAGATTCTCCCTATCCAATTGATCAATATGAAAAATATGATTTTGACAAAATATGATTGTAAAAGTTCTGAATAGTTTCTTCTTTAGATCAGAAAATTCAATAAAATAATTCTAGATTGATAATCTAGCCTGAGATGTTTACGAGATTAATACGATGACAAGGTAAATAAAATAATCAATGGGATATGATGATCAGCTGAATATGTTGTGATCTTGTCTCTTATCCTTTCACATATATCCATCTTGATTTATTCAAGAAAATAACTCGTAAAATCTTATTATCTTTATAGAACTTTTGATCTTCTCACTCTTATCATGAATAGTACACTCATCACATTTCCAGTGCAATGTACTTGACACCTTTTTTAGGTGACTCCAAAGTGGGTTGGGAAGGAATCTAGGAAACATTCCTCATCAACAATATTTCCCAAATCTTCATGTATCTGTGAATTTTGGGTGCATCTATGACTTCATTAATGCTTCTCAACTCTTCCTGATTATTCTAAATCTTTATCATTTCTTCTAAACACATCATCTCTCTTCAAACATTCTTCACAAACATTATTTTGATTCTGATTTTCCAAATATGATTCCTCCATTTCATTTCTCTACACAAAATGAAGGACGATCTCCCCATTCCAATTTTTTCATTATCTACTTATTCATAACATTCAGTAAGATGAATCGATATCTAATATGTTACAATAGATATTGAACCAACTTATAAAAGCATTAAAAAAATCATATTTCTTATTTCTCTTCTAAATAAGATATACCAGTGTCAGTAAATTAAACTTCACCAAAGACTTTAACATATAATTAAGACACCAATAAATTCTCAATCCAAATGTCCTCTATCATTTATAATAATTATACCCAAAAAATGTGAATATTTATATATTTTGGATTGTCGTATAACTGAAATACATTACCTTTGGTTGATAACATTTTCCAAAAATCATCCCCACCATCAAATCTCGAGCTTCCCCTTTTGACAGAACATCCAACCATACCCTTCACACTCATTCCCAACTCATGTACGATTCCTCTAGACATTAAAATCTATCACATTAAGATGAAAAAATTAAGTCTCCTCAAATAAATGGGTTACTATATTGTTGATAAACCATTAAAATTATGTTTTGAACCAACTTCAACAATTTCTTAGTTTCTTTACCACTAGTTATGATTAGAACAATTCTTCCTTTGATGAATATAATGGTATGACAATTATAATGGATTGATATTCAGCAAGTATGACTTCAGTAACATTTTTTAATTAAAAATCTATTCTTGGATCATGACATAGATTACATAGAGGATCAGATTAAGCATCATCTGACATAATAAGAAAATAATTGTATCATCCTTATCTTTCTTCAGTCATCTTTATTTCTATCTGAACCTGAATACGATTTCCATGATTGTTATCAAACAAGATATTATTGGCACCATATCTTTTAATCCAAATTTAATTTATCAATATTTAATCATCTATTTTATAGGATTCTTATCATTTATGATAACTCCATGATCATCAAGTGATCACCACATTTTAATCATATCTATATAGATTCTGATACTCCTCAATTACGATCAATTGTTTCATTCCATATTCTGTGTAAATCTAGTAAACCTTTTCTTCCAGTCATATTCATTTAAATATAATGGCCTTTTTCAAGAATTGTGAGTTTAAGTTCATAAAGATAATGGTTAGTTTAATTTTTATCAAAGAAAAATTGAGTTTTTTTCTTTTATTATTAAACTCATTTGATAATAAATAAAAATACATTTGGAAAATAAACTACTTTAATTTCTAGAAACCTTATCCAACCAACTTCATCCAAACAGATAATGATTGTGAAAATGGATTATTTTTTAATAATGTAATTATCATATCAGAATTTTAATATCACTTACATACCTATAATGTAATGGAACATATTTTAATATAATATAATAACTAATTAAGAAAAAAGATTAAAAATGAGATGCATTACAATGTAGAGGCGGTAGTCTGAACAATACAAGATTAAGATTTTTATTTCATGAAGAGTGTATGGGAAAGAAGTAGGATTATAATTTCTCTTATAATAATCATTATTATATTATATTTTTTTTTTATTCATAAATTTTACCCTTATTATTAGAGACTAGTGGATGTTGTGAAAAAATAGAAATCATCACTTCATAGAGGTGTTAATCGGCACAATGCATTAATGGAATTATTTTTAATTAATATAAAATAGAGAAAGTGGTAAATTATTATTACCTAGTCGTAATATTTTTTTATTCAAAATACACATATTTATTTTTATATGAATTATAAAATTATATTATCATGGTAATGAAAGAAATGATAATAAGTTACACAAGAAGTACTCACATTGAGAATATTGGCTTTCTCTTTTAAGACACCATAGAAATAGAGGTCTTAATACAATCACTTCTTATCAGAGGCTAAAAGAAAAGTAAGATGGAGAGAAAGTAAGTAGAATTGGTATATTTTTATGTGGAAACCAAATTTATTCAGTAGACTTTAATTGGTGGTTAGAGTCACCCTTTTAAAATGGTTAGAATGAAATTTTTATAATTATAAAACTAAATATAACGAAAACACATGATAATCATGTAATGTGGTTCCAATAATAGAAAATAACTGAGTGTATAAAATTCTATATAAATAAAACCCATAAAAATTAATTGGAAACATGTTTTTATAATGGTATGAATTTTTTTCATGGTCTCCCATTTTAAAATTTTAGATTTCTACTGCGTTAACTAGTTTTTCACGAGGGTTGCAATCCTTCATACTTTACAATAAAATTTTTATAATCAAATTATTTTTAACATATGCCACTATATATAAAATACATTTTATTATATGATATTTTTAAATATGGTAGAAATATATTTTAAAATAACACGTGTATAATATTTTTTTTTTTGAAAAAAACACACAAATTAAGTTCTTGAATCACAAATTCATCTTTTGAAATTAATATAAATAAAATAAATTAAACATTAGAAAAAATATTTGGTATAGAAAATAGTTTTAATAATTTAAATTTAATACTTATATACAATTAATGATATAAAAGTTATAGTATTTTTAAAACCAATACTTATTTCATTATTCACATAAATATCAAATAATTTAAAAAATACAAAAAAATAATCATAATCTAATATTTTAATTACAATTGAAAAAATTAATTCAAATTATACAAATTTTAATGCTATAATTCATAAATATATATTTTAACTGAAATCATAATGTGTGGAATAAAATTATTTTTATAGGAAATCATTTTCTTAGTATAATAATTATTCTTAAAAAATAAGTGTTAATCTATTATTCATAACAATACTATGTCAAAATTTAAAAAATAACCAATTTAGAAAGTAAATTCTATGTATTATTTTTTTTCAAAGCTTAATAACAATAATAGAATAAATTAAATTAAAAGGGACCTTTTTTATAATGTGGTTACTTCTATTTTCACCCACTTATTTAATAGTTATATTACATTGGTGAAAATATTTTTTATAAAAATATTTCATGGTCCATTAAGATTTAGTATTGTGTGTTTACAGCTTTATCAAACACAATATTTATTTTGGGATGAAAATATCACCAATATCATGGGTCATGAATGTTTATATACATTGCAATATTCTCTCATTCATGTAAGGTGATTCTTGTTCACGTCATTTGTTTATCTCCCTCTTTATACATCACACATAAACTATTTTATTAAGTGTTAAATAAATATAGTAAGGGTTTATAGGGAATTGAAACTAAATTAAATTACCATTGAATCAATTCTATCACACTATAAATAGATTAAAAATTATGGTTTCAATTTATTCTTTTTATCATTTAGTACAAAGGATGTAATGTATTCTACGGCTGTATAAATCATTAAATAAATAGTTCAAAAATTTAAATAATGATTTTTAATAAATGCATACTGATTTAATTTGGATGATTAATGTTTTAATAGATTAATAGGTTCACTTTCTAACATTTTTAATAGATTCATTACAAATCCTGAATGATATATTGTTATTTATATTACAATACATCCATTACATCCCTCCAGCTACTGTAATATATTATCACAATTATACACATTGAAAAACCCATTAAGTCTTTATAAAAACACATAAATATTATAAAATTGAAAAAATATAATAAACCAATATTCCAATATTTATTTAGGGTTAATAAGTGTTAACTAAGGTGTGGGTGAATTCGTGAATCTATTTCTTATATGTTCTACTGTCAAACAAACATTTTTACATATTACAGTGTTCAAATATAATTCTATATAGACATTATATCATACCCTTTAGTTCATATTAATGATATTAATTACTAAATTTATAAAACAACCACTCTATAAATCCTACAAAAAATTTTCATTGTGAATTTATGAGTTTCATTATTCAGTTTGAATTGTTTAACCATTTTAATTATCTATAAAACATGATCGTACATGATCAATAATCATCATGTATATAAAAACTAGGTTTTATCCTCAATATATTGTTACACACAACCATATCCTGACTATTCTAACATGTTCCCATACTATGAACTAATAATCATTAAGATTAAATAAAATGGTTCTTCAAAATCATAATGAGATTCCACTTAGATATAGATGATATACAAATATTCTTCAATTATCACCACATTTAATCTTCTTTCACACTATGAGTGAACACAATATTTGATAAATCTATATCTTCTTTACTTATTCCTCAAGAAATATTTAAGGGATAAATTACCTATAAAATTAAATCAATGGGTGTATTCTTTAAAATAAAAGTATATAAAAATTATCCTTCATTCTCTTCATAAGTAACTAACTTTTTTAAAATCCATGTGTTTAAATTTCACTAATTAAACATTTAATGATTCTATTTATTTTATATATTCCTTGGATTATTACTTATTCTTGTAACAATATCACACAACAAAACTTAATTCACCCCATTCACTAATCTTTAATTGACTTTTTAATTTCAATTTCAAAATCTGACAACCACTATAGCTTTTAACTTCCCCTTATTTAATCTAAACCATCTGATAAATCTCACCTTCTTTTTCTCCATTAATATGATTTATGTATTTAATGAATCTTTTTTTGAGTATACCATGTGTCATCCATCCTACCAAATCATCAATATAACATGAATGTAAAAATAAGCATTGAAAATGATGTGGTGAAGATATCAATATGGTGTAAAAAAGCTATAAATTCTATAAACCATTTTGAAAAGGCATTTTAAACTATTATGAACCATGTAAGTTGATGAAATAATTCCTCCTATTTTTCTTCACACCCAAGTATCATAAATAACAGCACATTTCTCTCCATATTTCCATCAACTTGGAGTGGTACCTCAAATATTTTTATTTTCAGACCACAATAACTTATCAATCAATGAATTAATATACAATATTTTCCCTTTGATGTGTAAATACAACAAAAAACCCCCATGAACATGATATAATGGAAAATATTGGTGTTGGGTATGGATTTTCTTATGAAAATAATGAATTCAAAAGAAACGAATTTATTAATTTAATTTTTTTCATTTTAAAAATGGTCATTGATACGGTGTAGAAAATAACATGACATAAACATTACTTCACTACAAATATCTCTAAACTGCCATGTTAAATTTTAAAACACTTCAAACCACTTTAAATCTTTCATATGACCTTAACCTCATCAGATGTCATCTAAGATAGAATTTTTTTCATGTGTGAAAACATTTGATAGAAAATATGTATAAAATAAAATAAAATAAAAATAAAAAATTGTATCCACTTTTACATATCTATCACAACCTTTTTAATAAAAATCATCTTTTGTGACAATTCTAAATTAATAAATGTTTTCATAACTTAAACAATCTCACTCAATTTTTTTTTTCAAAAACGTAGCAGAAATTACTCTCAAACATTGAAATGAACCCTTAATTATTAATTTTCTATATAAGGGAACTCATTTAAAAAAAAGAATAATTGAAAATAATTTTAGTTTTAAACTTAAATTAATTACACTCAGTTTCAAAAAACCATTTTATCTTTGATTATTCCAAAATATATCTTTTATGACTATTCCAATAAATTTTATAAGAATTATTCTTATACACATACTCAATAATAAATTTTAAATAGTTTAAACACATTCAGTAATGGAAAGAACCTGAGGAATTTGTAGATCCAATGAAATGTAGGCATTTTAAACATAAAAAACACATGAGTATACAAAACTCAGTGTTTTAACATTTTTAGAAAATCCTCCTATATATACATTCCTCAATAATAGATTTCTCCCCTATTATAAAAAACTATATTTGGATTTATTCTTTCATTATACTCTCACATTGAAAACAACATCCAAATAATAAATGAGGGTAGGGATGAAACACAATACCTTATCATTGATATATAAAGGTTGAAGTCCTATTATTAACCACAATTTCTGAAATGAATCCATAGATTTTGATTTGGTAAAGAAAATTTGGACTTATTCACTTATAAAAAAAATATTAGGCTTTAACAAAATATGTTCAACCCTTACATTAATGAAGTGGTACATGATATTTATGTTATTTTAGTAAGAAAATTGAACCTAATTTCTTATAATATTTATCACTAATTTATTATCCCAACCCATAATTAATGGAAATATCACTTTTAACTAGAAATATTAAAGTTTAATACTCATTCTCATCAAGATATTTGTTTACTGAGTTTCATAAATATAATCCACTTCTATTATAAATAAATTAAAGAAACATTACCACTTACTACTCAAAAAACAGCTTTATATCCCAAAATTTACATCTAAAAAAACCATTAATTGATTTACATACTACTTCTAAGCCTATTATTTATTTCAAGAAGATATAATATCATCAAAATAGATGATAATAACAAGATATAACTCTTAAAATTATTTTATGTATAAGTTTTTCTCTACTCTATATATTATGAAATTCAAAACCCAAAAAAAAAGTTATGATTTGAATACCATTACATAACATTATATTCAAAAACATATAGTGACTTATTCAAAATGGAAATTGTTATTTTATAATATATAAGTATGAAACCTTTGAGGTTATTTGTGGAAACATATTCATAAAAATATTGATTGCTAAAGGATTATTTTACATACATTTGGTAGCTCATATAACATCATTAAGATATGATAGAAATAAAAATACGTATTATCTCAAGACATGAATCTAAAGAACATTTTTTATAAGAATTAATCCGTTTAACATAATAATAACAATATCAAATATCCTTAATTGATAACTCATATATTCAAATTTTTCACTCAATATTCTAGTAAACAACCACTTTGTTCCAATAATATTCTCAATTTGTGACAAAGGTACCAAATAGAATTTTTATTTTTTCTTTACCTTCACTAATTCATCATCCATGGAATCCACCTATTCATTATTCTAATATTATTTACACCAAATTCAAGGTTTGATTTTAGATATCGCTGATGTATTGGATGATTCCATAAAATATTTCATTGATTAAGGTACTTTTTCATGATCAACAAATTTATTATACATGAAAATTTTCATTATAATATTCAGATGAATTTAAATTGGTAGTTAGTTTATTTTATATAATATTTAATCATAATATTCTATATAAATATGACTTTATACTTCACTATATATATATAATTTTCAACACGTTATAGAATAAATTTGGTTTCTTATCTATGACAATAATAACATGTTATTTCTTATCCACAGTCACTTAATGTCTATTCTAAAACCTTCATATTTGATGAATCCATAATACCCCATGCTTAATTATTATAAAAGTGGTATCTCATTTCATTTAAAGTATAAATAAAAAAACATCCAACAATACATCATTTATAAACCATTCATATTTTTAATCACTTAAATTTTTTAGGGGAAGGGATTTCATAAACCCTTATGTACTTTAAGATATTAATTTTATTGATGTAAATTAATAAGGATACATGTCTTATTTTGGTTGATATATTCAATGATTTTGAATGTGAATCATTATGCCAATTTCTTATCTCTAACGGAACTAGAAAATATATGTATCTAAAAATATCAATTAAGCCATAACTATTAAAATTACCTTCTTCTATTTAGAAACAAAATTTTATTATTCGTTATATGTAATATTTAACATAGATTAAATAAAAATATTTTAAAGATATGATTCACAATTTACACTTGTGTAATGAATTCAATTATTTATCTTAATTATATTGAAAGAGAAACAACACTTTTTCAGCACTTTTATTGAAACTCTTTCACACATTAATGGATTCTAATTTATTAAAAAAACAAAACACACCGTCTCAAATAATTATTCATTATAATATACATATCTTGAACATTATATTTATTATTTATATGTGCATAATAATTTGAATTAATATGTTATAACAGATGAGAATTTTGATTCTCATCCTTGTTGTGTGAATATTTTAAAATTATTCTATTTTATAGTGTTTAAAAAATACATTTTATTTATCTCCTTAGTAAATTAATAGAAAAAACATTATCTACATGAGTAATATAGCTTATTTTCTATTGGATAAACCTTTCTGGCCATCAATGACATAACTTATTCCCCTCCTTCTAGATGAAATAAAAATAATTATTATCATCACCAAGTTGAAAGAAGCTTCCACTATTTCTCTATCCTATTATTATAACAGGTATATCCCTTTTCCTCTTCTCCTAGTTTTCATTCATTCAAAAAAACAACAACATTTCCTTCTTTTTTAATTTTAGATACACTAATAATGTCATGCTTTGATACACTAATATAATTTATATTCTTTTATTTCAACATGATAAAACTAATCTCTATTTTTTTCAACCACATTTAATTTGAGTGATAATCATTCCAAATAATTGCATTTCCACTAATAAAAATTTAAAAATATTTTAAAATATTTCAATTATCTATAACTTCAGTCGAACACCAACTATTTTTTATACATAGATATTTTTTGATTATTTTAATGAGACATCCACTAATATTTCATTAAATTTCTTTTTATTATTTTTATTATTATAAACCATTTGAGTGTTATTATTAATACAAAAATAATAATGAAAATGTTGTGGAAATTCCCATCTTGAAAACCATTTTTGTCACACCTTTTAAAATGATCTTTCAACATATGATATTATCTATCTATTATTACATCAAAATTCTCAAATTTAATTTATACTAGTCATATTTTATAGAAATTAGTCTCCTTTAATTTTAGTATTCCGAATCTGATATGATAATATAAATAGATATCATAGAACCAAAATCTCATTTATATATATCTCAATCCACCAAAACACCTACAATAACTATAACATGAAAATAAATTCTACAAACTAATTATTTTCTTTGTTATTTCATCCAATGCATCAATCATTTAACCTATTATTTCATATAGTTATTAAGAACAAAAATAATGGGATAACCCTAACACATTCTTAACAACATATTTATTCTTTATTAAATTCTGATACATATCCTTTTACCATGTTTTTAATCAATAGATCATTTAATATGTTTCCAAACATCTAGAATTATTTTTCATTCCATAATATTCAATTCTTGGGAAATAAATTGAAATCAAAATAGTTTTTCCCATATGTTGATTAAATTTTTCATCACTATATTTCAGTATTTAATGATACAGACAATTATTACACTTATTGAACCATTTTGAAATTACCATAGATAATTCCTCAACGTCTTGAATTGACTTCACAAAATTAATCAATAATATTTAATGGGATTGTATAATTATAGAATATTTTTCAAATATTTATTATGTTTTAATTTTTATTTAATCTTCAAATTCATAAAATCATTTAACTTATTATATTTATTTGGTAATACTTTAAAAAAATCATTCTCCTTTAATAAGATTGATATATTTATCACAGGACTAGAATCAATGTCATTTCAGTCTTGAGAGTCACTATTTAAATTTATATCCTCTTTATATAAAATTATGTTATTTAAAATATTCACATTCAACTCTAAAATTATTATGTGTTATATCGTAATTGCTTCTTCATTCTCACTTTTATTATCTTAGTCACTGGTGAATTCAACATCATTCACCCTAGTGATCAAAACATTCTCCTCCACTTCACATGAAAATTACGTTTATTTATTAGACACTATTCTTTCCGAAATTAGAAAAAAATACTTTGGGAATTTGAAAATTACAACTATTCAAATTAAGATAAATATGTAATTTATTAACACTAATTATTTCTTCTTTTATAAAATTCTAGATTACTCATCTTTGTCATCAAATTATTCTTCCTTTAACCTCTATTATTTGCAACACCGCAAGATTTCATACTGTGTTATTTCATCAAAATAATTCAATAACTTGCATTACACGCAACACCGAGTTCAAGCGCACCATGACTTACCAAACAAGCCATTAAAAAGAGGGTATAAATAGTATTAAATAAATTTTAAACATTATATAATCCTTATAATTTTAGAATACATATTATGAGTTTCTTAGATATAATGTAAGAACAAATTCATTTTCAGTATTGCACTTTTACAAACTTTTAATAGTGCACCCTTTTTAAATCCAATATTTTAAACTTTTATATATATTAAATTTGACTAAATAAATTTAATTTTTTGAATGGGGGCATCAAAAATTTACAATGAAATATCCCAAGCATCCACGGTACGTTTCCATTTGAATAATGCAGTGGCGTGTATTTTACGCAACTTCAAGATTCTAACACACCACAACCAATCAAACTAGCCGTTATGAATAGTAATACCTAATTTTTGACATTTTATAAATTTTATCATTTGAAATGGAATTCATTTTTTGATTCGTAATATCGAAATTATCTAAGGGTAAAATTTTGGGACTTTTCGGATAACATTCATATTTTGATGAATAGTGAAAATTACTAAATTTTAATTAAAAACAACTTTTTTAATCGAAATAATTTATAGTGGTAAATTATTAATTTGAGTGGTTTTAATGTATATTTAGAATATATTTTTACCATTTAATAAAATGTTGGTCATTTGATATAATTTCACATTTAAACCAGACATAAACAAGTGTCAATCTTTTGATAGTTATTATCTCTTAAAAACACGCTTTTTGTTTTGACGACGGGAATTAATTTTTAAATTAATTAACGCAACTAATATGTTCTTAATTTGTTAAAATAGACATCATTTTAGAATTCATAATATCAATTATATCCTAGGCCTAATTTTTGGTATTTTTTTGGAAACTTTCATTTTTTGATGAATAGTGAAACCACTAAGTGGAAGTTAAAAAACTGAATTTTTCATACAACCTAATTTTACCACTTCTTTGAGTGGAATTTAAAAATTCCGAGAGACACAGTAAATTTTAAGGAGTAAAATGTGGTTCAATGAGATGAAAATAATTTTTGGTGAATAGTAACTTTTTACTTTTATTTACCACGGTTAAAAGTCAATAGGGTAATTAAGGGTAAAAATGATATTAATATTACCCTAAAACATGTCCTAATTCTATTGGACAAGTGTATCTCGACCAAAAACAATCTTAGGAGTAAATTATTATTATTTAGGTCCACTTGTATTAGATTAGGACATTTATTATTATTTAATTCAAAGAAGAGTTAAAAGAGTTAAAATCAAAGTTTATTTACTAAAACATTTTTAATATAGGGTTATACAAAAGCTAAATTCGATTGTAAATGTTCATTAGAAATATAAGAAGATTTCCTACATAATGGTATTTTATTTATAATTTTTAGACATTAAATAATTTAATTTATTTATGACACAATGGTGATGCATTAATTACCATAATAGTGAAAAATTAAAATAATTGATATTATAAATACCCAAATAAATATAATTTGAGACTTTTAATGAATTAAACTAATTTTATTGGATAATAAGACATATTAGAATTGATTTAATTAAATTTTTTCTAAGTAATCATTCTGTTATGATTTTTAAAAAAGTCAATTAGTGAATAGTGTCATAATTGACATAAAAGAGTTTTTAAAACAAATATTATATTATTAATTGATATTAAATTTTTAAAAATCTAAGGTTCAGACAAGAGAATTATATCATGATATTTGTATCATTAATGGACCACTTGGGGGTCTTTTGGATGTATATAGTAAGTTTATTAACTATAAAATATAAAAATACAAAGTGACATGGTAAGTGTCAAACCAATTGACAAAGAGTGAAAACTAAAAGATAAGGTTTATATAATGACCCAAACCTATCTAAATTCTATTGGTTGAGTGGTTTTCGACCCATACCCACCTTAGCCTTTAAATAATCCACTTTGAAGCCATTAGAATCCAAATATGAATTTATTATAAAATAATATTTCTAGCTTTTCCAAAGGTGCCCCTCACCCCTCTTATAAAAGAACAATCCCCCTTCAAATTAATTCACACCTTCAAAGCCTTTTGGTTCGTCCAAACCCTGCCCAAATACTCTCTCAACATCCCTAACTTCATCCTAGATGCCTTCCTTTAGTCAGAAAGCCATCCTAAGTATCCCTTTTGATCAAATCAAAAGGAAGAACCCGAAGAAGAGGTAATGATTTCACCACCCTTTTTCAAGTTCCTTTCTTCTCCCACTTCTTCTTTCTTTGTTATTACAATTATAAAATAATGAATCTAGTATCTACTATATACTTTAATATTATTATAAATATGGTACAATAATATTCAGTATTCTATCCATCCTTTGAATAACATGTCACCATATGTTCGTACGTACGGCTTACCGTCTCCACGTCGTGGTGTAATTGTTATTCAATATATTATTATTTTGATGGGTATAATAATGACTTTTAATTCATGTAAATAATAAATATATCATTATAATGATTATTTATATATGATATAAAATCCAATTATATATTATTTTAATATCAAAATATTATATTTTCGCTCGTGCGTACGTACGGATTACCTTCTCCACGACGCGATGAGATTCATTTCCAAGTTCACCATTCATCAACGATTAAAAAAATATATATGACTAATATGTATGTAATATATGACATAATAATTATACTGGATATATATATATATAAGGATTTATGTACTTACATATATCTTATTCACTAACTTTCGTTCAATACTATATGAAAACAGAAATAACGTTTATGCATACGTACGGACTACCGTCTCCATAAACAGTGTTTTCCATTTAATATATATGTATATTATACATATTTATATTCTAAATATATATGATATATTTATCATGTTTTATATTCTGGAAGTATTTAAATCATGATATAAGTGATACAACCAAGAGTGACAAGTTAAAACACGTACGATAAAGAAAGTGATTATTACCCGAAATGTTAACTTAACATGGAAATTATTATTAAATGGGTAATATAAAGTCATAGATGAATCATGTATGATACCATAAACATTAATATGGTTCTGGTATAATTTAATAACATACTACGATCTTCGTACAGGAGGTTGAACGTACCCTCAACTAAAGTAAAGTGCAAGGTAAGAGGTTTTCATCTCACTCCTTATTCCCATGAGATTCATGCCATATTGCCACTATTACCTTTTGTGTGGTGTATGTACTGCCTATAATTATATTCTTTATGTAATAAACGTTAATTTATGTGTATTTACATATTCATTGTATGATATCTCTTTCAAGGGGTGTATGTTTTGTAATTTACCAAATTGGTAAGGGTTTATTTCACAATCTCTTCATTATCTGAGGTTGTTTATACGCAATTATCTTCTAGGAACTCTTTATCATCCACATCCATGTTTCTTAAAAATGTCTTTAAAAACATTTTTACTATTTAATAGACAATGGGTTAAAGTCATTTATACACTTATTTGGCTTTATATTTTTTTTAAAGGAATCATTCCAACGTTTTCGAAATAAGTTACTTTTTAACCTTTTTGACAAAATTAAGGTAAGAATGTATTTTTTCAACTTATACGGTGGGTGCAGTTATTCTCTGCCGTTATTACAACTTTGAAGCTCCCTTCATAAGCTTATAAAGTTATTTTCAAAATAAAGGGTTTCTCTATAATTATGCGACTTTTAAATGATTTCAAAAAAGATATATTTCTCTCAAACGGTATTGATTTCATCTATGTCAACAACCTTTGAAAAATTTTACACTTGTTTCATGTTGATTTATTATGATACAAATCATCTATATTTTATTTAAGGTTTTGTGATATTTTTGACTATGGATGAGTTATTTTTATTCCATTAATGATTTATGATTAATGTTTTGACATTTTTTATGTTAGTTTTAATATGAATGTTTATGTTATATTTTATCCTCTTCTTAAGATGAATGTGTTGGACTAGTATGTTCCTGGTTGGGGACCGGTAAAAGTAAGCCCTCTGAGTTGGGGTCTGGTTACAGCAGACCCTCCGGGTTGGTGTCCGGTTATTAGAGGCACTCCGGGTTGGTGTCCGGTTATTAGAGGCACTCCGGGTTGGTGTCCGGTTATTAGAGGCACTCCGGGATGGAGTCCGGTTACAAAGGCTCTCTGGGTTGGGTTCCGGTTACAGTTATCGCTTAGGTCTTGGCACGAGGCATTGACACATAAATAAAAGTTCGGCATCATGTATTCCATCATTATGAAAGTGGTTAGTGATCTTTCATGTGATTATTCGATTAGTAGAATATCCAAGTGAATAAGTAAATGGAATTATTTCATTTTATTTCTGCCATATTATGCTAAAGTTAAAGTTTAAAAGGATTTTGTTTTAGTTTTATACATTGCCTTAAATGTTTATGCTTATTTTTGAAAGTTTCAGCTATATTTCTTACCCTTACTGAGCATTTGATCTCACCCCATTCTATGTTTTATTTTTCCCAGGATTCCAAGAAGTGTAATGTGATTGATATGCAGGGTTAATCCAAGGGAATAATGGAGTTCATAAATATTATTTATGTTTTTTTGTACGTCTTAAAGTGCATTTGTAACCTTCATGTATGTGATCTATTTTTCCAAGACTGCTAAACTGATCGGTCCTTCGGGCCTTCATTCCTTGTAATCATGCCAATGTATTAAAATAATGCACCGAATCTGGGTAACTGGAGTCGGGGAGTTATAGTATTTGCCTAGAAAATATCCCCTTCCTTCACATTTGAAACACTTCAATATAATATTAAATTAATATTTTTCTTCAAATTTAATAAAAATTCATAAAATAAATGATGTTAAAATCTCAATATTATCACAAAAAAATTCTTCATCATCTATATAATTTCATATTAATTTTTATAGATTTGAGTCTTTTTATACATTAATATGTTCAAAAATAATTCCCTTGTAGCCTTACCATTGTTCTTAGGAGAACACACATTCCTTAATTCATGATAAATAAATATATTGTTTATATTATCTAATTTAAAATTTTCCCGATAACGTACTTCATGTTCCAATAAATTTGTCTCAAATATAACTATATGTCTTTAAAGTATATTTTAGTATACCATTAAAATTTTAATAATTACATCAAAAACACTAATATGTATCAACACCTCCTTAAATATTATGAATAATTAATCAATATATTCATCACTATGAACCTAAATTTATTCATAATCTTAGTAATGATTCTAAATTTTCTAATCATATACATTGATATTTCCTTTTTATATGTACTCCAACGGACTGCACATAGTGATGATATTAGGAGACTTCTATCTAAGGATATGCCAATGGACTACATTCCTATGAATGATGTTAGTGAAAATTATAATATGAGTCCTTCACGCCTTATAATTGTGGTTAATAAGAACAGTTATAGTGTATCAAATAAAGATGTTTTAGTAAAATTTCACACTAATAAAGAGTCTAAACATGATACTTTAGTTTTGGGATGTAATTTAGATGATTCTAAGATGGTGATAACACCAAGTTCTTCACTGAATGATGAGGAGGATAATGTCTCTTTAGGCAATGATATATATAATAAGGCCTCTAATATTCCATTTCATTATTATATTGGGGTTTTCCATCATGGTGATACACTTACCCTCATATCCAAGAAGTTTGATTTATCCAAAAGGATATTTCAATAGATTGTATTATTAATGGTCATATGGGTTCCACTCCATACTGAACAAAATAAGTTAGAGTCAACCATAGTGAGTCACAGGTCACTAAGAGGGCTATATCTAGTAGTTTGCATGGTAATGTGAAGGGTGATGGTTGTATAAATATTGGAATCATTATTGATCCCTTATAGTAATGAGCTATGAATATAGTGTTTGGGGTAGATTGTGGATGATTATACTCATACTGATTCGCATGCTCCAACCGAAGATCCTTTGTCAAAGGTCCAACCATCCATTACTTTAAGAAATAATCCTCCACATAGTTTCATTTATGAACACATTCAATCCATAAATAAGTTTACCCAATTAAGTGGTGTTATCTACACTTGAGGTGATATAGATTTACCTTTTTCAGAGAAAAATCAGAGTAATTTTTTTAATATTGATTATGGTTGTAACAACAATGAATTTATTGAGTATAAGGGAACGATGAAATCTGATCAATTGAAAACTGTTCAAATCATTATGAAATAGTAGGATGGGCCTTGGATACTCTTCATATATCATAATCAATGGTGTTTATCTTCTATAATTTCCAAGGTATTTGGAAATCTCCCACGTTCATAGCCCTTAAGCACTTCATTTGGACCAAAAATCCCATTCCAATTGGTCTTACTAAACCAAAAATGAGATTTGATAGTTGGAAAGAATATAAATGGAAGCCCATAGGTAAATACTTTTATTCTCAAAAATATTATAAGGGTTTTGGGGTCTCTATGGGCTTCAAATCATGTTAGAATTACACTCAATTCTTGCTGTAATGATTAGTAGTCCATTACTACTTCTATTAGAATGAATCGGGCTGAAATTATTATGTATTTATTCTATGATATTAACCAATATTAATGAAGAAGATCCATTTATAGAATTCCAGAGTGAATCTACGACAATATGTTTTAGATGTGGATTATAATGGGTGGAATCAATTATGTATTAAGACAAGATGAAAAATATGTGAAGTAATTTTTAGTCTATTAGCTAATGAATTCTATTCTTATATTGATATGTGTTTCTTAGTTGATATTACCACTATTGGACATGATTACAAAGGAAGTAGGTACACCATTAATGGGATTCTAGACAATAAATGGGATATATATTTTGTTCAATTGGATGTTTTAAATGATTCTATTGATATATCAAGACTCACTTAACCCAAAATATACAATGAAATAAATAACCTTCTATTTGATATCTATATCAATAAATCATGTTCAACCCCTTCACTTTTCATGTTCAACAATTCTTGGTTGCAAGAATATTATTATGGATATTGGAAGGTTGACTTATATGGAATCCCTTTACTAATTCTATCCATTAATATGAAAAATGGAAATGAAAGTCTCAAAAGAGTGGAGAAAAAGTTACTTCTATAAAATTGATCTCGATTTCAATGGGGATGGAAAACTAATATGTAACGCCCCGACCCCAGCTACCCAGAGTCGGTGCATTATTACATAACATTGGCATGATCACAAGAAAGATCAAATCTCGAAAGACCGATTGGTTTAGTAGCCTAGGAAACACTAGATATATTCATAGGTTTTACATTACATCATAAAATGAAAAACTACTACAACAACATAATGTCTCCATAATCCACACTCATATCCCCACATAATATCCTGCAGGTCATTCATAATTTACTTCTTCACTTCCTGGGAAAAATAAAACATATAAAAGGGGTGAGCTCGAATGCCCAGTAAGGATAACAAAATAGCAGAAACTTTCATAAATAAGAATAAACTTTTAAGGCAATGTATAACTAAAACAAAAGCCTTTCAAACATGAACTTTCAACATGGTATGGCATAAATAAAATTAAATAATGCCATTTACTCATTCACATGGATATTCTACTAATCGAATAATCACATGCAAAATTCAATAACCACTTTCATAATGTTGGAATGCATAATGCCAGACTATCATAACCACATAGCCAAGGCCTCGTGCCAAGACTACAAATAAGATTTTGTCAAGGCCTTGTGCCAAGACACTAGTTTGTCTCATGAGACCTACCAATGCATCGAGGAGCTATAGTGGGCTCCACCCGTCACTTATTAAGTCCAATGCATTCCCATATGAAAAGGTTTAAACATAACATAAACATTCGTATTAAAACTAGCATACGAAATGTCAATAATTTCACCATAAACTATGAATGGTATAAAAATAGCACATTCATAGTCAAACATATCACAAAACCTTCAATACAATATAGAAGTTTTGTATCATAATAAATTAACTTCAAATAATCTTAAAATCCATCAAAGGATGTTGACGTAGATGAAATCAAAATTCTTTTTAAAGAAATATCTCCTTTTATTTTGAAATCATTTAAGATCCATATAAAATAAAAAAATTTCTTTGAAAATATTTTTATAAGCTTGTAAGGAAAGCTCTGAAGATTTTATAACGACGTAAAATAACCGCACCCGCCGTATAAGTTAAAAAAACATTCTTACCTCAATTCTGTCGAAAACGTTAAAAAGGACCTTGTTTTGAAAATGATGGAAAGATTCCTTTATAAACCTCTTATAAAAAGTCAAACAAGGGTATAAATGACTTTAACCCATATTCTTGTAAATAGTAAAAATGTTTTGAAATACATTTTTAAGAAACATGGATGTGGATGATAAAGATATCCCAGTAGATTATTACGTATAAACAACCTCGGATAATGAAGAGATTGTGAAATAACCCTTACCTTGTACTTTTCCTTTGTTGGGGTAGGTTAACCTCCTTTATAATGGTGAAATAATTGTTATTAAATTATACAAGAATCATATATATTAATTTGATATCATATATGATATTTTAACATTGATTTCTTAATAATATCTTAGAATTATCGTCGTTTCGGATGTTAACTTACTCATTTTATTTATATGTTTTGTTACATAAGCCATGGTTGTTGTATCTTATTCATATCCAGAATGATATCTAGTCCTTAAAAATCATTTTTAAATCATCAAATGATAATTATACTTGAATAGTTACGATGGAGAATGAATCTCATCGCGTTCGTGGAGACGGTAGTCCGTACGTACGCACGAGCGACAATATCATTCTTTTGATATTAAAATAATATATAAATGAATGGTATATCATATATAAAGAATCATTAACATGTTATATTTATTATTTACATGAGTTACACATCATTATTATACCCATCCAAATAATATTATATTGAATAACAATTACACCACGACGTGGAGACGGTAAGCCGTACGTACGCACGTATGGTGACATGTTATTCAAAGGGTGGATAGAATACTGAATATGGTTGTACCATACTTATAATAACATCACAGTATATGTGATATACTGGAGTTATTATTTTATAATGGTAAGAACAAAGGAAGAAGAAGTGGAAGAAGAAATGAACTTGGAGAAGGGTGGTGAAATCATTACCTCTTCTTCGGGTTCTTCCTTTTGATTTGATCAAAAGGGCTCCTTAGGTTGGCTTTCTAATCAAACTAAGGCCTCTAGGTTGTAGTGAGGGATGTTAGGAGAGTATTTGGGCAGAGTTTGGCCGAACCAAAAGGCTTTGAAGGTGTGAAGAAATGAGAAGGAGGAGTTCCCTTTTATAAGAGGGGTGAGGGGCACCTTTGGAAAAGCTAGAAATATTAATTTATAATAAATTCATATTCGGTTTCTAAAGGCTCCAAAGTTGATTATTAAAAGGTTAAGGTGGGTCTAGGTCGAAATCCACTCAAACAATAGAATTTAGACAGGTTTGGGTACTTATATTAACCTTATCTTTAAGTATTAACTCTAAGTTAATTAGTTTCACTTTTACAATGTCTCTTTGTATTTTTATATAATATGGTTAATAAACATACTATATACGTCCAAGCGACCCCCAACTAGTCCATTAATGATTGACCTATCATGATATAAGTCTCTTGGCCGAACCTTAGATTTTTTGGAATTTAATATCAATTAATAATATAATATTTGTTTTAAGAACTCTTTTATGTCAATTTTGACACTATTCAATAGTTGATTTTTTTTGAAACTCATAACAGATTGATTACTTCTAAAAAAGTCAATCCAATCAATCCTAATATATCATATTATCCTATAAAATTAGTTTAATTCATTAAAAGTTTCATATTATATTTATTTTGGTATTTATAATATCAATTATTTTAATTTATCACTATTATAGTAATTACCGCATCATCATTGTGTCATAAATAAAATAACTTATTTAATGTCTAAAAATTATAAATATAATATAATTATGTAGGAAATCTTTTTATATTTCTAATGAATATTTATAATCAAAAATCCAACATGTATAACTCTATTTAAAATGTGTTCTTCTAAAAGATGTAAGCTTATGCCATTTTTATTTTTATTTTAACATTATTAATATAAAGTGTCCCTACCACATACAAGTGGCTCCAAGGGGTCCCCAAATTGACCCAAGGATGCTCATGGTCGGGTATGTGTCCATCAATAAGGTTAGGACACGTTTTAGGGTAATGTTGTATTATTATAATATTATTTTTTAACCCTTATTTACCGGATTTACCCTTAACCATGGTAAATAAAATATTTACCACAGTAATTATTCAAAATGTCTAAAAATAAAAGTTACCTATTTACACAATTTGGACATCCTGATTCCAAATATGGAATCCATTTTTCTAAATTCAAAACACAGAAGTGGCAGAAATTAATTTAAAATTAATTCCCGCTGTCAAAACAAAAAGCGTGTTTTTAAGAGATAATAACTATCAAAAGATTGACACTTGTTTATGTTCAGTTTAATTGTAAAATTATGTCCAATGACCAAAATTATATTAAATGGTAAAAATATATTCTAAATATACTTTAAAACTACTAAAATTCATAATTTATCACTATTAATTATTTTGATTAAAAAAGTTGTTTTTAATTAAAATTTAGTAATTTTCACTATTCATCAAAATATGAAAGTTATCCAAAAAGTACCAAAATTTCACCTTAGGCTAAATTCGATATTCCGAATCCAAAAATGAAGTCCATTTTAAAATATAAAATATATATAATTTCAAAATTTAGGTATTACTATTCATAACGGCTAGTTTGATTGGTTGTGGCGTGTGTTAAAACTCAAGGTTGCGTACAACACACGCTACTATTTTATTCAAAGGAAAGCGTACCGTGGAAGCTTGGGATGTTTCATTTTAAATTTTTTTGATGTCCCAATTTATTCATATAGTTTAAAATATTTTATTTAAAAAGGTTTCACTATTAAAGTTGATAAAAGTGCAATACTGAAAATGAATCTGTTCTTGCATTATGACTAAGAAACTCATAATATGGATTCTAAAATTATAAGGATTATATAAAGTTAAAAATGTATTTAATTCTATTCATGACCTCTTTTAATGGCTTTTTTTGGTAATTCATGGTGCAATTGAACTCGGTGTTGCGTGTAGTGCAAGTTATTGAATTATTTTGAAGAAATAACACACTATGAAATCTTGGGGTGTTACATTCTCCCCTCCTTCAATAAATTGCGTCCTCGAAATTTGAAATTGTTCTTCGAAAATAAAAGGTTGAAAATAGATAATATATTTGTGGGAAAACCCACATCGGAAATTGGGTTACTAAAATTTAGTCTTAATATGAGGAAAAGAGAAATGAAAGGGTCACCACCAAATTATGATCTTGATTAGAAGAACATTGGTGGAAATTAGAGACATATAATCGGAGGAAAAACGTAAATATTTATAGGTAGTGATTGAGGTCATCAATCACAAACAAGTGTATAATTGAGGTCCTTAAACTCATCAATCTATGATGATTTGAAGTACCATCGGTTCAACAAAATATAGGGTATTGGGATAACACATTTTTGACGTTTCAAAATATCTTAGTTGAAATCCCACATCGAAAAATGAATTAACGAGGTCTCTATAAAGAGTCGAAAGTATGAAGATTACCGAAAATAACACATACTAGGGTTCCATGTAGGAAAATATGGATATGGAAGAAAAATCTAACCATCAATTATCTGATGGAGAGTGGTAGAGAACATGGCTATGAAAAGGTCAACAATCCCAAAGCCATAAATTAGTGATGATTTAAGGTACCATCTAGGAAAACATTTTTGTTCTAAGTTGCTTTTCTTAATATTGAGGAATTTATTTATGAGATTGTCTATGATCATAAGGAGATATACTTACTTTATAATTAGAGTTTTATCCATTAATAAATTTCTACCACATACTCATCTTTCACTCTAAAAGATAATAGAATGTATAAAAAATTCTATTTACACTATTCGTATAGGGTTCCAAAATAAACGAATTTATAATTCATCTACAAGATCTTTTAATAAAAACTACATTATTTAATCCAGGACATCTCGTGGGCCAGTGGTAGGTGATACACCCTTGTCGCCCTTCGGTTGCGGGTTCAAGTCTCGCAGCCTTGCCGGACGCGACGGGTTGCCGCCCGACCTCCGGGTTGTCCTTTTATGGCAATCCAAAATAATCCAAACTAGAACTATCCAAAATACTTCTATCCAAACTCACAGTCCAACATTTATAAGTAAGGTAAACATAATGTAGAACCTTTTTACCCCGTAATAGCATATGAATACCTTCATCATGTATTCTTTTAATACACCGAAACATCCTGAATTACTATATTCCTTATTGATTACATTCATGCTCCCTTATTCCATATAGAAAGCTGGATATACTTCATTAATCCAAAAATGTTTTAAACCCCAACAATGATGGAATATACAAATCATTAATCAGTTCCAGGGTAGTCAATAATATCCAATATAATTTATCCAAATCAATCATGTATTATTCTAAAATCACTACCTCGGTATCAGAACCATATTATGGTTTATCTTTCTCTCAACCATATATTTTCCAATAATTTAACCTACTATTGAGTCACTTTTCTTTTTTCCACACAATCTCAAGTCCTTAATGAAATAGTACTGCAGTACAATCCTTATATAATCCATGATTATTGTAACAAATACATTGTTGATACAACACTCAATTGACATAATCAACATAAGAACTCAAATCATTCCTCTTCATCTGTGGTAGTATCATAACTTGATTATTATCCAATAACATCATTTGCGGCATAGTCTGATGACTGGGACATAGGTTTGCGTAGTGTCCAAACTCCTTGCAAATGAATCATAGTACATTTAAAACCATTTTCTTACCCTTGCAGTCACGTACTTTGTGCCCTTTTCCTCCACACTTATAACAAACTCCCATTCCTTTCAGGCAAGTTCCAGGGTGTTTCTTTCCACAGTTACCACATATGGGAAAATTCTTCTTTTCCCTTTTCCCTTTATCCATCTTTCTCTATTCCATCCTTTTCTTCTCTTGATTCCCTTCAAAGCCATAGGACTCAGTAAACTCTTTACTTATCTTATCAACACATGATATTATTTCTTCATATGATGATAATACATGGGAGACTATTTCTCTTATAAATTCTAGCTTAAGACCATGAAAGATATGATCCTTCCTTCTCTTTGGATCATGTGCATTTCTGGAGTTCGCATTCCTTCTACTGGGCGCCATTTCTAAACAATGGAATACACTAGATCAGTTTATGAATCAAAATACATAATCTCATACTTATAACACACTTAACATAAATAGAACTATTTATGGATATAATCCATAATCATAAAAATGTCTCATTTGAGGATGTATATACTCATAAACCCTTCACAATGGTTTGTAAAGAAAATGAGAATTATCCTAAGCATATCCCCCGGGAGTGTCGTAACCAAGAGTGCAGCAAGGCCCGTTGTCGTGCACCAGTTCCCGTTCGAGTCTAGCTCAAAGCGGTGTTTTCGGGTTTTACCCCTAGGTACATCTGTGCCAGAGCCGCCTCTACCTGCTCGTATCCAGACAGGGATGTATTGCTCGGAAAACTCACAAAATCTCTACAATACCAAAATTCTAGGAAGTTCTTCTATACTAATCCTCAAAGTTCATCTTAGGTCTACGTGCTCTAATCAGATTTTATCTAAATCTAGATTCCAAGGTTTGTACTAAACTTCCTCTGATACCAACTGTAATGCCCCGACCCCAGCTACCCAGAGTCGGTGCATTAATTCGTAACATTGGCATGATCACAAGAAAGATCAAATCTCGAAAGACCGATTGGTTTAGTAGCCTTGGAAACACTAGATATATTCATAGGTTTTACATTACATCATAAAATGAAAAACTACTACAACAACATAATGTCTCCAAAATCCACACTCATATCCCCACATAATATCCCTGCAGGTCATTCATAATTTACTTCTTCACTTCCTAGGAAAAATAAAACATATAAAAGGGGTGAGCTCGAATGCCCAGTAAGGATAACAAAATAGAGGAAACTTTCATAAATAAGAATAAACTTTTAAGGCAATGTATAACTAAAACAAAAGCTTTTCAAACATGAACTTTCAACATGGTATGGCATAAATAAAATGAAATAATGCCATTTACTCATTCCCATGGATATTCTACTAATCGAATAATCACATGCAAAAATCAATAACCACTTTCATAATGTTGGAATGCATAATGCCAGACTATCATAACCACATAGCCAAGGCCTCGTGCCATGACTACAAATAAGATTTTGTCAAGCCCTTGTGCCAAGACACTAGTTTATCTCATGAGACCTACCGATGCATCGAGGAGCTATAGCGGGCTCCACCCGTCACTTATTAAGTCCAATCCATTCCCATATGAGAAGGTTTAAACATAACATAAACATTCGTATTAAAACTAGCATACGAAATGTCAATAATTTCACCATAAAATATGAATGGTATAAAAATAGCACATTCATAGTCAAACATATCACAAAACCTTCAATACAATATAGAAGTTTTGTATCATAATAAATCAACTTCAAATAATATTAAAATCCATCAAAGGATGTTGACGTAGATGAAATCAAAATTCTTTTTAAAGAAATATCTCCTTTTATTTTGAAAACATTTAAGATCCATATAAAATAAAACATTTTCTTTGAAAATATTCTTATAAGCTTGTAAGGAAAGCTCTGAAGATTTTATAACGGCGTAAAATAACCGCACCCGCCGTATAAGTTAAAAAAACATTCTTACCTCAATTCTGTCGAAAAGGTTAAAAAGGACCTTGTTTTGAAAACGACGGAAAGATTCCTTTATAAACCTCTTATAAAAAGTCAAACAAGGGTATAAATGACTTTAACCCATATTCTTGTAAATAGTAAAAATGTTTTGAAATACATTTTTAAGAAACAAGGATGTGGATGATAAAGATATCCTAGTAGATTATTACGTATAAACAACCTCGGATAATGAAGAGATTGTGAAATAACCCTTACCTTGTACTTTTCCTTTGTTGGGGTAGGTTAACCTCCTGTATAATGGTGAAATAATTGTTATTAAATTATAGAAGAATCATATATATTAATATGATATCATATATGATCTTTTAACATTGATTTGTTAATAATATCTTAGAATTATCGTCGTTTCGGGTGTTAACTTACTCATTTTATTTATATGTTTTGTTACATAAGCCATGGTTGTTGTATCTTATTCATATCCAGAATGATATCTAGTCCTTAAAAATCATTTTTAAATCATAAAATGATAATTATACTTGAATGGTTACGATGGAAAATGAATCTCATCGCGTTCGTGGAGACGGTAGTCCGTACGTACGCACGAGCGACAATATCATTCTTTTGATATTAAAATAATATATAAATGAATGGTATATCATATATACAGAATCATTAACATGTTATATTTATTATTTACATGAGTTACACATCATTATTATACCCATCCAAATAATATTATATTGAATAACAATTACACCACGACGTGGAGACGGTAAGCCGTACGTACGCACGTGTGGTGACATGTTATTCAAAGGGTGGATAGAATACTGAATATGGTTGTACCATACTTATAATAACATCACAGAATATGTGAGATACTGGAGTTATTATTTTAGAATAGTAAGAACAAAGGAAGAAGAAGTGGAAGAAGAAATGAACTTGGAGAAGGGTGGTGAAATCATTACCTCTTCTTCGGGTTCTTCCTTTTGATTTGATCAAAAGGGCTCCGTAGGTTGGCTTTCTGATCAAACTAAGGCCTCTAGGTTGTAGTGAGGGATGTTAGGAGAGTATTTGGGCAGAGTTTGTCCGAACCAAAAGGCTTTGAAGGTGTGAAGAAATGAGAAGGAGGAGTTCCCTTTTATAAGAGGGGTGAGGGGCACCTTTGGAAAAGCTAGAAATATTAATTTATAATAAATTCATATTCGGTTTCTAAAGGCTCCAAAGTTGATTATTAAAAGGTTAAGGTGGGGATAGGTCGAAAACCACTCAACCAATAGAATTTAGACAGGTTTGGGTAATTATATTAACCTTATCTTTAAGTATTAACTCTAAGTTAATTAGTTTCACTTTTACAATGTCTCTTTGTATTTTTATATAATATGGTTAATAAACTTACTATATACATCCAAGCGACCCCCAAGTGGTCCATTAATGATTAACCTATCATGATATAAGTCTCTTGGCCGAACCTTAGATTTTTAGGAATTTAATATCAATTAATAATATAATATTTGTTTTAAGAACTCTTTTATGTCAATTTTGACACTATTCAATAGTTGATTTTTTTTGAAACTCATAACAGATTGATTACTTAGAACAAAGTCAATCCAATCAATCCTAATATATCATATTATCCTATAAAATTAGTTTAATTCATTAAAAGTTTCATATTATATTTATTTTGGTATTTATAATATCAATTATTTTAATTTTTCACTATTATAGTAATTACCGCATCATCATTGTGTCATAAATAAAATAACATATTTAATGTCTAAAAATTATAAATAAAATATAATTATGTAGGAAATCATTTTAGATTTCTAATGAATATTTATAATCGAAAATACAACATGTATAACCCTATGTAAAATCTGTTCTTCTAAAAGATGTAAGCTTATGCCATTTTTATTTTTATTTTAACTTTATTAATATAAAGTGTCCCTACCACATACAAGTGGCTCCAAGGGGTCCCGAAATTGACCCAAGGATGCTCATGGTCGGGTATGTGTCCACCAATAAGGTTAGGACACGTTTTAGGGTAATGTTGTATTATTATTATATTATTTTTTAACCCTTATTTACCGGATTTACCCTTAACCATGGTAAATAAAATATTTACCACAGTAATTATTCAGAATGTCTAAAAATAAAAGTTACCTATTTACACAATTTGTACATCCTGATTCCAAATATGGAATCCATTTTTCTAAATTCAAAACACAGAAGTGGCAGAAATTAATTTAAAATTAAATCCCGCTGTCAAAACAAAAAGCGTGTTTTTAAGAGATAATAACTATCAAAAGATTGACACTTGTTTATGTTCAGTTTAATTGTAAAATTATGTCCAATGACCAACATTATATTAAATGGTAAAAATATATTCTAAATATACTTTAAAACTACTAAAATTCATAATTTATCACTATTAATTATTTTGATTAAAAAAGTTGTTTTTAATTAAAATTTAGTAATTTTCACTATTCATCAAAATATGAAAGTTATCCAAAAAGTACCAAAATTTCACCTTAGGCTAAATTCAATATTCCGAATCCAAAAATTAAGTCCATTTTAAAATATAAAATATATATAATTTCAAAATTTAGGTATTACAATTCATAACGGCTAGTTTGATTGGTTGTGGCGTGTGTTAAAACTCAAGGTTGCGTACAACACACGCTACTATTTTATTCAAAGGAAAGCGTACCGTGGACGCTTGGGATGTTTCATTTTAAATTTTTTTGATGTCCCAATTTATTCAGATAGTTTAAAATATTTTATTTAAAAAGGTTTCACTATTAAAGTTGATAAAAGTGCAATACTGAAAATGAATCTGTTCTTGCATTATGACTAAGAAACTCATAATATGGATTCTAAAATTATAAGGATTATATAAAGTTAAAAATGTAGTTAATGCTATTCATGACCTCTTTTAATGGCTTTTTTTTGGTAAGTCATGGTGAAATTGAACTCGGTGTTGCGTGTAGTGCAAGTTATTGAATTATTTTGAAGAAATAACACACTATGAAATCTTGGGGTGTTACATAATATATCATTTTCAATAATTAAATCAGATTTAAGAAATTATCTCTCTAGAGGAGATTCAATCCCTCAATTAATATGATGGTATGTGGGTACCTAAGTATAATCATTCTCAAAATCATTTTAACAACAAGTGTCTTAAGGGGTGAGACCTGAAATCAAATATGGTTCACTAGACTCATAGGGAGAAAAAAGGATAGATGATGTCTAAAATACCTAAATATTAGTGGGAATTCATTTAGTTTTGAAAATAAAATATCCAATTCTATGAACATTTATTTTGAGGACATGTATATGAAAAAGTGTATAAGGACATTGGAAAATTGATCAAAACATTGTTCATAGAATTCATGATCTAAAAAATTGGTAGGTTGTCCAATCAGTCAATGAAAAGTAAATCAACTAATCCCTATTTTCTCTCAATATTGATAGTTTTCCAGAACCATATGGATTTACTAATATATTCTTTATGATCAATTAAGACATCATACGATTTGAGGCGATCAAGGCTGTGATAGAATTAACCAATCATGTATCTATGACATATAGAGTTGAATCTAAATTTATTTCTCTAGTTCAAAACTAAAAGAATGATCGGAATATTATATATTTCATACCTATTGCTATAGGGAATTTGGTTTCAAAAGTGATTAGTATGATTAGGTTTTTTGTACTATGAGAGATTACCATGGGATTTTTTGAGGAAAATACGTTTGGATTTAATTATAGAAGTAACATCTATAAATGCCTTTATACTACATTAGAATGTTTAAATATCACGAGGAAAAAGTTAAATGATGGTAATAGGACATTGGAAATTTATATTTATAAGGCTTTTGACATAATAATGTGGAATTTCATTTTTTATTTTCTGATAATGGATGAGTTTTCTTATAAATTTATAAACTTTGTTAGTATTATTAATAATAATTATAGGCATTATATTTTTTTTAATGGCCACTAAGGGGTTTATTTTTGTGTTTTTTAGGGGTAAAGAATGTGGATCCAATATCTAGTATTTTTTCAATATATGGAGATTAGTTAAGTTTCTACATAAATGATCTTGTACATGATAATATTTATAGAAAAATAAATATTGGGAGATGTATCTTTAAACCCTCACACCTCTTATATGCTATGTATATTCAGATATTTTAGAAAGCTAACAAAACTAAAATCTCATATATTAATGTCAATTTTTTCACCTATGATTAGGTTTTTGGATAGATTGTAAGCTAGAATATGTCCTCTTCAGTTTTCAGAGAAGGAGATTCAATATTTAAACAAAACATAGTACTTAGGTATCATGGGGTTAAGAGAGGGTCCCTTCCCTTCACCTACCTTAGGTAGCCATTTTTTGGGTTGAGGTGATATGGTGTTACATGGATAATATTTACTCCAAAACTATAAATATATTGGAAACATGGAAAGGGAAGACTATGTGTCAAAAAATGCAGAATATGTTTGGTCAATTCTTCGATAACCTCTATGTTTTTATATGAATTATCATTATACAAATGTGATATAACTATTTTTAAGGTGTTTTATTTTATGATTAATTATTTTATCTATACTTGTTCAATTCATGAAGGGATATTGGTTACAGTTTCATGGAATGAATGTTTTACCAGTGGATATGGGAGGGATTAGAATCAAGGACCTCAGGATATTCAATGAATCATTTATTTAAAAACTCACATGAAGACTTAAATCCAATAATTACTCATCATTTTAGTTCATTTACACCATATTTACCACCAAATTAATGAATTTATATAGTATTTATATTCCCTCATTTATTTGGAAAACTCTTAAGAAGGATTATCATGAAATAATGTAATTCTCAATGTGGATGGTCTGTAAGAATTCATCTTTAAATTTTTGTTATACTCCATGTCTTTCAATGAAAATAAATGAAGATGTTTATATTTCATATTAAATGGAAGATGAATAAATTGGTGATATACAATTCAATATCATTGTTCATGGGATACTACCTCCTGTAATAAATAATAATTTTATTAGATGTGATTACACAATTCATGGTACTTTCATATGGGCATTGAACATGAAAGGTAATTTAATCACCCAGGAATGTTATAAGCATTATTGTAATGATTCAATCACTCAAACTTCATGGATATTAGGATTTAAGAAGACATAACATTAAACAGTGGATATGTTATTAATCTGTAGTATCTATAGGTACTAGATTACATTACATAATCTCATGGAACCTACATGGATAAGTCTTTTCACTACATATCATCATTGTCTTCCAAATGAGGATTCATTTAACCTTATTTTTTCTAGTTTTTGATTTAAATTAACGGTGAGGGTGTATGTGTACGATATTTTCATTTCCAATCATGACATTGTAATTTTTGTGGTGATGATGAATTCCAAATGTTGTGCTGGCTCTAGTGAAAAGATTCAAGCACTCCTATTTACAGCTATAACTTATGTCAATTCTTATACATGTTGGGATAGGAATGGAATGTGTTTTTATTATCATGACCCCCGTATATTCTATAATTTTTAAAATACATAGGGAAATCATAGTTTCCTATAAAATTTAAATCAGATCAATGAATAATGATTTTTATTACTTGGTTATCTTGAGTAGTTTTGGTGTTTGTAGCATGGGCAAGAAACCCTTCATGGAAAAGACTATTTAATGGATCCCAACCATATCCAGGTGGATAAAAGATAATGTTGATGGGGAATATTTAGGTTCACCTGGGACCTCAGGTTTTGGTGGTGTCTTCCAAAATCATCAATGTCACATTAAGGGTTTTTAACACTTCATTAATAATGGGTATGAAATTGAATCTGAAATGTGGGAAATGATCAAGGCTGTCAGATATGATTTTTATCACGGTTTTCAGTCCAATTATATGGATTCAAACATATGTTAGGTAGTGGATAATCTTAAATCTAATCCCTTTAATTTCTCATGGATAATTTTTCCGTCCTGGATAGATTAATTTCATCTTATGGATTTTATGTGCCTTTAGGTTAGACCAGTTCAAAGGGAAGAAAAATAGGCCATTAATTCTTCCACAAAGAGGTAAATTGTTTTGGACATCCCAAGATGTTCCTTTATGATCCCAAATTTTTTTATCATTGGTTGATGTAGATGCATTTGGTGATTTTCATACCCACCAATGTAAATTCCCCTTGTAATATCTCACTTGCCACAATTATTTTTATAATAAAATTTTAAGGATTAGTCCTTTTGGACTCTTGAACCTTCTTATTAATCCTCATGAATTTTATGATTTCTTTATATGAAAATAATAAATTAATTATATTAAAATTATTTACATCAATTTAATTTTTTTAGTCAACATATTTCACTCTAGTACCTTCTGTAACTGGAAATTACAATTTTGTTATAAATATGATACATTGTAGTCTAAAAATTAGAACTAACTCTACATAAAAAATAGAAATCAAGGGTGACCACTATTCCTCAAATAAATTTTAATATTTAAATAAAATCTTGAATTATTCCCTAATATTAATTTTTTGATACTATGATATGAATATGTAGTTAGTATCACAAATGATTAATTGGGGATAAATGTATGAATAATTTTTTATGTTCAACCACTGAATATCATTCATAAATTTCTATTCAAAATTATAACCTTCTTTTTAACAAAATATTAATGATTTTTTATAGTATTCAATGACCAAACACTTTAAAAAACATACACATTTTGGATATAGTTTGTTTTAATGGTTCAAAATTCAATACAAATAGTTATATATTTATTGGGATCTATAAAAAATGATCACACAATCCACTAATCATCATTCTTACAAGAATATAATATTATACTTAAACTCCAGTTACATAAAAATGAATCATGACTAATGAAAAATCCTCTAACACATTCAAAATTAATCAATTCTGATATAGTAATAATATTCAAACAACACTATAATGATATTCTAATTATCTAAAGGCAAGAAAATACTTCACTTCTTTTCTTCATACAACTGATTAGTTATCACACATCTTGAAAACCAAATCATCTATAAAACAAAAACATATTCACTTAATAATTTATGAATAATTTCTTAGAAAAATATCCAATATGATTTAATAAAAAATAATATTATCTGAATATTATACACATAGTAAATCATTTATAATTATCTTAAACAGTAATTTCAAACATTAAATTCAAAGAGCTACAATATTAAGAGTTGAATGTATAAATATTTTCTACAGTTTCATTGTTCCATGATTGTAATTTTATAACATTTTTTTTGGGTTAAAAATATTCACTGATTTATTTGAAAAGGCTCAATTGATGAAATAGATAATAAAGTGTGTGAAATTCATCCTTTATTCATCAATGATCCACTGTCAACACTTTCAAAAAAAATATGAATAAACATAGCGAAGAATAATCCTACACTAGAAATCATCATTTTGATGTGTTTAAGGATTCAAGAATGATAAATTGATATTTTCAACAAGGAATTGAAAAAATAAATATATAATCCTACTCTGAATTACACATGTAGAATGAGGGTTTTGATTCATAATTTTAATATGTAATTTACAAAGAATGGAGAAATTAAAATAATAAATACCTAACATGATATTATACTATAATTAATCCAATACATTGTTATAACCACATGAATCACTCATTAATGACACAAAATATCCATTCATGTTCCTACACTCCAACATCATTACACCAAACATTTGATACCAATCACTTTCTCTTAGTCATGTTTTATGCTTTGCAATAGGACTAAGCGTATAAGTAATATATAATATGGAATTAAATAGATGAATTTACTGGTTTTTTCTATCAATAAATTAATTAATTAATTTTATTTAATTGATGCATCAGCAACGGGCTACCCCAGGTCATACAATGTGTGTAGAAGTTACATCACTAATAGGATAAACAATGTATTCATGACCCAATTGTGGAATTAATTTCACCACATAAAGAACCATTCCGAATAAAATGAAATATTACTATAAATATTTCTATGAAGGATAATAAATATTATTATCAATACATTATTCACAAGGTAATAAAATTCTTATTAATCCATTTTGTCTCAACATGGGGTGTAAAAATAGCACCCTGAGAACAAAAAAACAAGCATAAAATTTTTCTATAATAATGTGTTTTTTAAATGTAGAATTTTACCGAAGTAGAGGTCAGAAGACATCGCAAGCATAAAATTTAGATAATAATTTATTGAAAAAAACCGGGTTCATTATATATTAACTCTAAAAAAATTGATAAAACATATGAAAAATTATAGATATTGAATGTTTTGATCTTTGAATACCTGTATATAAAAAACCAAACTTATACTCTCACAAAAAATTATCATGTAATGAAACACATAGAAAAATATAAAAATAATAATAATATGATTTATAAAAAATACTAAATCTTAAAAAACATATTAAATAACATGTAAATAAAATAATTAAAAATTCTCTTCATAAATAAATTTATCCCTGAAGATGTTGGATTTTATTCCCTCGAACCAAAAAAATTATACTTTTATTTTCTATAACATTAATATATACCTCAACACATTCCAATATGATAATTTATTTAATAAATATGTTGCATCAAATTGTTATAATAGTTACATGATATAATTATAAATTATAAAGTCTAGAGAAATATTCATAAAGATATATATATAATGGGCTATAAATAATATTTTTGATACGACACAGAAAATGTATGACTATCTGATGTTGGAGGATCATAAGACAATGAGAATATATCTCATTAAGTGTTTACATGTAAATCTCTAAGAAATAGGTTATGAGAAAAAACACTCTAATAAGAATTCCACATGTTATATGTGAAATCAAATATTACCATATTTGGAAATTTGTATTGGTTCATTGACTTGAGGTTATTATTAATGTATGTTAAGAATTTATACTTTGATTTCTGGATGAAAAATGTGATGACATATTCTCACGGTGAGGTTGAATATTATGGGTTCATCATAAGTGTTATGACATTAAAATTATAAGTAAATAATTTATTTTTTTTCTTTCAAGTTAATGAAACAGTATATCTCAAGCACCTTAATTGATATAAAATTTGTTGATAAAATCTAGGGAAATGGTAATTCATTGATGGATACATTTTGTAATTTCATAGAAATATATATCAATCATAAATTTTGATGACCCAAGTATGAATCAGGGTTTATGAAATATCAATTAAAATGGATTAAATGATATAGGGGTATTCATTAGAATTTTGTAATCATTGTGATAATAACTTGTTTTTCTATGGGTGTCATGATGTGTATTTATATGTTGATCTTGGAATTTGGGTACTTTTACTTAATTTAACTAATACAAAGGCCTATAGGGTCATACTCTAAGTGTGATCAAATAACATTAAATTATACTGAATTTACATAACCAGAATAAATGTTATTCCCAGATTGTATAGTAATAATTAATTATGTATCCTCATCCTCATAAATTCAATCACCATATATTATAGTCTAGATTATGTGATTTTAATCTTATCTATTGTTTTTAATGAAAATGCCTCAAATAAATATCAATGTATTCTATTGTTTTGTCAATAGATTAATATATATATATATAGTAACATGAATATTAAAATAAACATTTATCCACAAGTTTTGTTAATATTAAAATTATTTATTTATTAAATAAATAATGTTTATTTGAATAAATTTTTTATGATTCAAGATTAGATAGTTACTAGGGAATATTAGCAGGCCGTGTTAAGGTCCTTTTGATTCTGTTATAATTTATTTAAAATCATATTAATAAATGTATATTTATTTATTTAACAAATTATATTTAAATATGTTCATGTAAACCAATATAATAATATTATTATAATTGTTATTAGACACGAGGAGTTAATTAGAAAGGATATTTGATAAAGTTTCATTAATAAATTATCATATGTTAAAACATAATATTTATTCCAATTTATATAATTTTAGAAACAAGTATTTTTTGTGCACATTAGAGAACCATTCAAGATATTTTATAAATTCCTACAGAGAATGTTTTCTTGCCTCCCTCTCGCGAACAAGAGAAAATCAAGGAATTATCTAGTTATAATCAATGATTAATAATGTGAATGACTATCCACTTCTAAATTAGCACAAAGAATACCAATTTTTTTTGGTTAGTTTTGTAGAAATTTTGGATACAAAATGAGGAATAATATCTTTTATTATCTAAAGAAATATTGACATAGAGTTCCTCAAATTATAATTTATCAATATGGATTATCTTAGTCAAGGTATATCTTTTTTAAGTTAATTATAAATTAAATGGAAATTATATTATCTATAATATTTCAAGGTTTCCCTCATCAAATTATTTTCATATAATCCCCTAAAATTGATGAAAAATAAAATTTCCCACCATATGCCAACGTCCTGTGTCCATAAACCCTTACATATTATTGGTGTGTTCATATTGTAATTTACACTTATTTATAGTTATTTTTTCCAATTTTTGTGTTTTCTTGAATGAATTTCATTTCACGAATTATGTTATGAATCCAAAAGTCATGATAACATGTTCATTCAAACGTATATGAATGTCAAAAATCAATAAAGATGTGAAAAATATATCAAATCCCATCAGGGGATGTTAAGGTCACTAGTTGCATGAAATATATACGTAAAATTTAATGGTAACTTACATACCATGTAACCTTATTCAACAACACAAAGTGAATGCCATAAAATTTCAGGAATGTCATGTGTGTTAGTAAGTAGTGTCAATATATTCCTGGTATTGATCAAAAACTTGAACATTTACTGATAGAGAATTCCTAATAACTAGGTTGGGGTATATTTAGGGTAACCCCACATGAAATTTACCCTATTAAATCATGACATGTTGACTGGTTAATTACATGATGCTATTACATGCCTCATATCGACCACCTTTTAAGGGAGGTGGCTAGACACAGTTTACATGTCATGTACCTAGATTTACACATATTATGACACATGATAACCCCTTTAATATACATTCCAAGACATTATGTTTGTTGTATTGGTGGATATAAGAGGAATAGAGTACATGTATCTTATTATACACACCATGTTACTTATTCCAAAGCAAGAATGGTACATGATGAAACAATTGTATAATTTGGGTCGACATGAAGATAATTAAAGTAAAAACTAATGGAATGGTATTTAAATTGATATACACACCATGTTATAGGTTAAATTATATGGTAGGTATACACAAATTAGTGTTTGGTGTCTATTGTGGATATAAATGACATGACTCAACCCACAGGGGCCCCGCCTGGGCTGTTAGTATGCTGAGCATGCCACCATAAGCCTGCTTATAATACGATAGGGGATGGTGAATAATATTGTGTATCTATATCACATAATATGAGAGGCCTTAATCTATATCAAACAATAATATATAAATATATCTATTGCCCAAAAATAACTAAAAACACCACTAGTATATATATCTATATAAATGATTATGTAGTTTAAAACACATTAATAAGAAAGAAAATAAATGAACAATTACATATATGAAAATAACATTGGACCTATATATTTGATGATCCAATAAATATAATATGCACCATATACTATAAAATCCACCCATAATATGTTTAATTTTATATTAATCATCAATTGCAATGGTCATTTCCACCATCAAGAACCATCAATATCCACAATAAATTTCTAATAATAATCAATCATTATCTCTGAAAAAAACACTGACTCTACATCCATAATGACCATCTCCATACCCAATATCATTTATGCCGACAAAACATGTGTGGTCAAAAATCCCATGAGTGGGGGAGTATAAACATACTGTGTAAGATATCAAAAAACAGAAATGGAAATACAAAGCATGATATCATCTAAAAATGCATGGTGAGATAGAGTAACTAGGAAGAAAAAAATATCTACATATTCTTAACCACTATAAGTCTTATGTATATAGAGATTTACTGGTCATCTCTTCTCTCATCAATGAAGTAGTATATCTAATGAGTAACTATTTAAGGTTAAGGACCCAAAAATATAGTAAATGTGAATTTGATAGCCCAGTTATATATTGCATCTCAAATAAATATAAGGGACATGTCTAAGGAAGCACAAACCATAAATATTCAGATCTTATTAACATATCCAATTCCCATTTAACTACTAGAAACTATAAAGGAGATCCACTAATTGTTTAAGTATGGTCACCATCCAAGAGGGTAACACATCATACTGTCCTAAAATATCGATATGAGTATATCATTTTACAATCCTATGGGGAATTAAAGACTATCCCACAAATAGATATGCAACATGTAAGAATTGAACCCCACTATCTTAATAACATATGTATATTGTAAATGAGAGATCCCAAGTCATTGGGGAGAGCCCTTCCCATAACACCTCAGTAGTTGGAGAAAAACACAAAACTCCTAATATAAAAAAAATATGTAACCAATGTAAGATGGTTCGAATAGTGGTTGAGGATCATATTTTGAGGGTAGTGGGTGGGGGATACCAGATCTAGTATCGGATCCCCCACCTCAAATGATTTCTTAGTCAGAGGGGGTACAAATTCATTAGATATATGATCTCAGGCACCATGTAGGTGTGTGGTGGGGGGGGGGGTAACGTCCTTTTATAATCTATAGAAACAGGATCACATTTCATAATTTAGTGGGAGGATACCAACCATATAATATGATGATGGGTGCCCAGGACATAACACAATAGTACTGCCAAGGGAAGTTGAAACCCCCAATAACTCTATATTCATAGTGCGAGAACCCGGTCAATAGCCCAATGGATATAAATAACAAAACAACCTATATTAATTTAAAAATAACCCAAAATGCCTAAACGGACAATTCCTTTGTGATCATGGAAAAAATACACATGGTAGATTTTTTATATTTATGAAAATTTTCACATTGTTGAAAAATAGATAATGATCACCCCCATAAGAAAACAGATTGCCATAAGGAATGATAGGAGGGAGAGAGAAAACCAAGATGGTTTCATTACACCCCTATTGTTTCATTGTGAATGATCATGTGTCAATGTTTTGACATATCATCCCTTATGTAATGGGTCAAATGGGACATGAATATGTTCTCTTTCATGGGTTGGTGTGTGTTAGGTAATGCACTATTTCTCAATGTATTGTGTCATCATGCGCCTCTCAGTCCAGTGGGGTTTGGACTTCTTATAATTTGATAGGCAGGTAAAATTCAATCCTAGTTGGATCAGATTGTGGGTGTGCCCCTTCATTTCCTTTAACTTCCCATATCCCGTCACAAAAACTATTATGGGACCCTTCTCCCAGGATAACAGGACCAAATTCCACATCTCAATACTAGGGTTCACATCCTTGATACTCTAACATCTTTCTAAAAAGAAGCCGTGCCACCCCATTCAGGGTATGTTGCTACAAAATTTACTACCACTGAACCCTCTTCATCATGTCGCATTCTTCATCATGTCTTCTCACACCACCCTAGACTGCACTTATCTAAAGCCACCACCTTTCACTACCCCCGACAATAAGTTGCGGGATTTATGATCATGTTTTATCCATGTGAGAAAATAATAGAGAGATGATGGAATATTAGAGAGAGAGAGAGAGAGATAAAATAGATACAAATGGTGGAGTAATTAGGTCATCATTCATCATAAGTCATTCATCAACTATCATAAAAATTTAAGAATGATGATAGGGATAAATAATATTGTTCTAAAAATCCACATGGTGTATCATTTAAGTATTCATGAATGTGGATCTGATATTATTAATGTGGTTTAGAGAAATGTAAAAAATATTACACTAATGGATAACTTATGAGTAATGGGGGTTTTGATTAATTTTTTTAATATGGGATTCTTGAATAACATAGTAATGAATGTAAAAAATCCAAATATCTATGTAGGTGTAATGTAATTTCATTATATTATCATTTCCCCATGGTCATTCCATAAATGTCAATGAAAAACCGGTCACACACCACTAATATAATGTCATTTCAAATAAATATTAGTCCCTACATTTTTCTCTCAATCCTGGTTTATGTCAAAAAAATATGGATAACACTAGAAAAAGTATATAATATGGGTTTATATAGATAAATTTATATTATTTTTCCATCCACTAACTAATTAATGCATTATTAATTAACATAATTCTACTATAATTCCTATGAAGAGACACCCTAAAACCCACAATAAAAATAAATTTTATGTCTTATATAGGGTAAAACCCATATTCAAGGCTCAAATTTTGCATCAACATCACCATTTGAAGCTCTATTCAAGAGAAAATGCACTATTTCCACATGTTTACTTGTGCCAGGTAAAAATAATAAATTATGACTAATATATTTTTATTACGGCTACATAATACCTAAAATATTATATTAGCTCATCCAAGAGGTAAAAACTACACTCTACGATCATTGAATCCATTAAAAAATCTATGATATTCATCTAGGGTAAATTTACCATTTTACCCATGTAGATGTCCTAGGACTAGAAACCATCAAATTTAATTTATACCTTGATTGGAGAAAACACGGTTCACTAAATCCACCTCATTTTTAGCCCTTCTAATTCACTAAAAATGGATTATTAAAAAACAAATTTCCTAAATTTACTCCATGTGGATGTCAACCCACAGTCACAAACACTTATTCTATCATTAATGTTTTGAGCTGCAAATAAACTCTATATAAAACATATTATAAAATTAACCCCATTTCCAATCACAAATAATATATGCAATATATCATTTCAAGGAAGGAACATAATAGAAATAATAATCTACTCTAGGTGAGTCTTTCCATGCCTATACACCCATAACATTTTCAATATGAAGATCATTATACTATATGAGATGACATAAATCTATTAATAAATAACATCCATATGAAAATTGAATTTTTATGAAGGTTAACCTTCATAAAAGAACCTAGTTTTTTCCTCTAAAGGGGTTTTTTGTTGTATTTTTAGCATTTACAATCCATCAACTTTTCACTTCACCACTAAGATTGTCACAGTGATTTCACACTAACACCACAGTAATTTTTGGCCAACAAGATCATATAGACATACATTATTTTCAACATTATCTTATGAATATAATACAAAGTCTCACATGTCAATGTATTAGGGAACAATGGTTACATAGGCATTTTTTCTCAACATGTTTGAAAAAATCTACCTAAATTCCCCTTCATCATATCAATATCCCATTCACTCTTTCCCATTGTCCATGATAAACTAGTTGTGTTTTAATTACCCTTTCTTGAAAATTATCATCAAGAACATCATTAATTGTACCAAACACAATTAAAATTATTAACAATACACCAATAACTTCCCTGTAGTGACCCATTTCTTGTTATACATATTATTACATTATTTGTTACATTAATATCCATTAAATAAAAAATAGGGATTAAAAGTCCTTTTGTAGTTGGAAAACAATGTACATAAAACATAAACATGAAGATAAGACATAATTATTTAAACATATTTAATGATATTTAAAAAACATTTATCTTTTAAAACTACAAGGGATAATATTGGGTACACATATAAAAAAGGGCTGAGATAAAAATCATTGAAAAGGAATAAGAATGATAATGAAGTATAACATGTGATTCAAAGGTATAACATGATATCATAAAATATTAGGCTCATGAGTAATCATCAAGAAGAATAACATAAACAATAGGGTATACTAATATCATGAAAACTATGAAATCTGGTGGCTACAAAAAACAAGATATAAACATAAATCAATTCTAACTACCATGATGACATCACATGGTGAAAAGAGTCTAATCATGGATTAAGTTTACTCTCTAATCACATACATAACATTTCATGAAAAGAAAATACTATATAATTAATTAGAGAACTATCTGTGTTAATCCATCATAAAATATTCATGATTATACGTTCTATAAAAGTAAATCAATCATAATTAATAACCATAATAATTACCCAAGAAATTAAATGGATTGAAAAATATTTACTCATATTATATTCAAAGTAAAATTGATAAAGATTCTAAAGAGAATATGGAATTAAATATTATTTATTTTTATTTATGATTATATGATCATAGTTATTAAAATAAGGGCATTATATGGGTATAAAAACATTAAATTATTGTTACATAAAATGATTAATGTATATAAATGTACCCCTTAATCGAATTTGATTTTAATGAATGGATTTGAGAAAAAACATAGTAAATGTATTACGCCCTAAATGGAAGGGAGAACGATATATGTATATATAAAAAACGGAATATGAATAATTTATATATAATCCATAACATAAATGGTTTAGGAGAAGTTATTTAGAGATATATTTGTCATAACCTGGAGAAAATGGGGGTTTATAGAAATCCCTTACCATAAGTCTTATATTTTTTCATACCTATTTGAAACATGAATAAAATTATTATTGAATTATTATGTTTTTTATCAAACAATAATCATTTAAATCATACCATATATGAATCTATTATATCCTCTTACCTCTAGTTTAATAAATTTGTTTTTTAAAAACATTAATTTTTGTGATAATTACTTCATTTTTCATGCATGTCTTGGTTAATCAGTTTCATTATTTATAAATTGATAACTATTTAATCATCCCAAAAATGTTGAAAGTTATAGTAATATAATATATATTCATTATATATATATATATATATATATCTGTATAAAAGGTATACATAATAAATGGAATTATATTTTTCATGGAGACAGTAAGCCTTATGTACGTAAGAATGATGTTTCCATTTTCAATGGATGATTGGAAAGAAGTGTAAATAATAATTCACATTTAAAAATCATAAAAATAAAATAACTAACATTTATATTTATTAAATCGGACATTTTCACTAGTTATGTGATATGGATCTGAAATTGAATTATATTGATTCTTGAGGTGGTAGTCTGATATGAACACGAATAACAATTATGTTTTCCATTTTATGGAAGGGGAAATGGATGTTGGTGATGAAATTAAAGTAATAAACTATCATTATTAGTGAAAATATATTTTTATTATTACATCATGTTTGAATAATATTTGAACGAGGTTGAAGAACAAATAAAACTAAACTATTCAGCAAAAGAGTATGTATATTCTTTGGAAAACATCTTTTTTTATACCACAAACACTATAAGGTTGGTATTCTTCCCAAAAAAATACATATAAAACATTGTTAGGGATTTTATTAAGGGAGTTTTTATGATATTGACCCCAAAAAAATTATATTCAAGCATGATGAAAAGTAGAGAAGGGTTCGCTTTTATAACTGAGGGGATTGACACTCTTCGAATTACTTGAAATATTAAATTAATATAAATTAATTTTTATTGAAAAAAAGATTTAAATTGACATTATCCTAATATAATAATCATATGGGTTGAAATAATATCATTCAATAAAATTTTGATTTGTTAATATTAGGTTTTTACCATTATCTATTTGTTTAAACTGGTGTGATAATGAAGTTTTCACTCATATGTGCCAATATAATTAAAATAAAATGAAATTTAGTCCATAAACTGACCATAGATGATATTTTTAAATTTATATAAATAAAATGTCCCAATATTGATTGTTGATAAATTTTAAATCACTTAATAAAAAATTATTAAAAAACAACATTAATTTCATTTTTGTCACTAATCAATTAATTTGGATATGAAAAAACATGAAACTAGTGGAATTAAAATATAATCCATTAGATCAACTATAATATTTTATTTTAATATAATTAATTATATTGACACAATATAAAATTAAAATATATTAAATTTAACAATTTAAAAAAAATTATTTTATTTTTCATTTAATTTAATAAATGTTGTGTTGATGTTGCATATTAATTTAAGGTAATTATTTCATCCCTAAAATAAAAATAATACCAAGATAATAAAATAATTTATCTTTTAAATAACCCTTTTATATTTTTTCATAGCTTCTGTGTAAGCCTATATAAAAAATATTGAGATAATAAAATAAATAGAATTATATTTTTTACCTTTCTTTAAATAAAATAACATAATGGTCAAAATCCAAGAAATATGGAACCATGAAACCACATTTTCGATGCAGGGATAGACATGGCTAAACACCACTCATATAATACTATAAATAAAAATGTTAGTTACACTTTGTAGTCCATACAAATTATTTCTAACCATAATTACATAATTTAACATTAATATGGTGACAAAAATTTACTAAAGATATTATTTATAAAGAATAAAAATAAAAGGGAAATAATTAAAAAAATCCAAATTTAAAATTTGGATTCCATTTTTTAGGATTAAAATTCATGGATAGGAACAAATTAAATTAATATTAAAATGAAAAATTAAGAAAAAATGTTTTTTTCCTAAAAATGAATTTTTTATAAAATATTTATACTATGGTAAGTATAAAATTTATTCAAATTAACATAATAGTAGTATTCATAATATTATAAAACTAATATTACATTTAAACCATTAAAAATTTAGCTTCTAAAATTCCTAAATAAATGTTGTTTTCAAAAAAAAATTATTTTTTCACCATTCATTGGAAACTGAGTCTTTTTAAGGAAATCCAAAAAAATGACTCTAAGATAATGTTTCTAATATGATTTCAAAAATTATATAAATTTTATCAAAAAAATATCTAAAATTTATAGAAATTAATAATAATATTTTCTAAGAATACAATATAAACCACTTTCAACAAAAATAGTTTTTTGAAGAATATTACGAATTTACTAAATAAAATAGAGAGATTATTTATTTATCATTGATAAATAAATTTTAATAAATTATTATTTTTACATATATTTCATAATATGGTTAATCTTACCCATACTCTACAATTCAATGTATAGGTTATAATAATCTCATTATTGTATATCATAATTTAAATAAATTTTATTCTTGCGTGTTGAGAAATATGTCGTGCAGATTATTCTTTTAAAAACTCATATAATTCAAATATTCCCTAGACTATAGATTTTTTTTAAAATTAAATATTACATACTAAGGTGAAATTTATTGTGGGTACTTCTACTTTATGGATTCCTCTTGTTCTCATATTGCCTTTTCATGTTTCTCTATTTTCTATAATACTTTATCTTTGTATGTTTTCTTATTGGATATAATATTATCTCTATAGTCCAATAACATTACCGAATAATAATCATATAAGAGAACGTTTCTCATTTTATCACCTCTAAATTCAGTACACATCAGTAATCCATTATGTAGTTCATCAAGATGGATACCTAAAATATTATGTGTAGTTATTATAGGTTTTGTGGGAGTGTTTTTCAAAAGTTTGTAGCTACAATGGGATAAAAACAATAAATGGTACCAATGTACCAAGGTCATAGTTTAACCCTCTTACCAAATTTCATCAATATTTTTCTATATAGATATGTGGTGAAATAATTTTTCTCTGAATATAAATTCGAGTTCTCATAGATGAGTTTCATCATAACTATTTTATCAGCTCAGAGAATTTTTAATATGACTCTAAATGAACAAGACTATTTCTTACTATTCCTCAACTATTTAAGGTAAAAATATCTTATATTCACCATCTTCATTCCAACATATATCTTTTCTATATATCATCAAATAATGGGATTCATAAGGACTTGTTTGGATGTTTGTGTGAAAACAATTAAGGTACTAGAACTCAACCAGATTTGGATGCTCATCATATACTAATTTCATGTACATAAAGCATGCTTTTAACATTTCTTATAGTCTCCAGATATTTTACTAAAATTTAAAATCAGTTTGGGTGTGTGATTTCATATTGAATGCGAACTCAATTTTTAGAGAATATTGGAGTCTCTTCCAGAACATGGTGGTAGGTCTTAGTTCACATTAAGGTGAAATTGATAGTGTTTTCCCATGAAAACTAATCAACACTCTGAAGTATATCCTTGAATGTTGATTTAGTTATAAGTTGTATTTAATTTTTAATAAGTGACCATTCTTTCTATAACGATCCATCACAACCCATATAGTCTTATTTTTTCATATCATTAGTGTACCTATGAAAATTTCGAGGGTGATGTTTTCTCATTTATATATTTTTATAAATAATGTTTTCATCATCCCCCTATAATTTTCTTTTAATATGTCACTTTCTAACATACCAGACACTTTGATGTATATTTCATTACCCCCTTCTTTATATTACCTATCAAATAGTGCACTTAGACATCTCGATACATCATCGTTATCCCATAGGTGATAAAAAGGGATGATCTATATGAATCATTTAAAAATTCATTATTTATCATACTATTTTATGGTACACATTTTTGGGAACCAAATATATAAACTCTCATCTTGTAAATTTTGAAATTTGGGGATTTTCCTTCTTGTAGAGCTTCGAAATTCTTAAAAATATTGTATCATATACTTGAGCATCCTTTATATTGTATAGAAGAGATGGTTGATGAATCATTTCAGAAAGGATTGATTATATTTATTATTTGTGATTCACATTTACAACCTCTTAAATCATAATAAGATTTGATCCCTATAAAATCTTATCATTGTTAATCTTCTCTAGTCCTATTCTATATTCATATTATGATAATTTAATTATTTTTGTAGGATTTTAATGGATTGAAAGATCATTTTCATCAATCATCACTAACCATATTCAATTTTTTATATAGATAAACTTTTATCAAAATATATATTTGAGGATGTTATAATGAATATATATTTCACACTTCCCCAGATGGAGATAATTCGACCATATTTTCAATATAAATATAATTGTATCCAACTCTATTTCATCTGTTAGAAATATCTAATCATGAAATTATTACTGCCTTTCGGTGTAGGATATCACTTTTGAATTTTTCGTTAGCACACAACCCATACTATTCTTTAAACCACCACTGTATACCACAAAATGTTCTACAATAGAGGGAAGCGTGAGGACTGGTGTTGAGGTAATACTTATTTTCAATTTCTTACATCTACCCTTTAATTCAGTAGTCTATAAAAAATTTACTCCCATCAACGTTATCTTGATTAGAGGTTTTGGTAATTTTAAGATGTTTCAGAGAAATCATCAGTAATACCTAGTTTGTTCAAGGATTATGTAAAGCCCCGACTCTAGTTACCCAGATTCGGTGCATTATTTTAATACATTGGCATGATTACAAGGAATCAAGTCCCGAAGGACCGATCAGTTTAGCAGTCTTGGAAAAATATATCACATACATGAATGTTACATTTTCACTTTAAGACGTACAAAACAATATAAATAATCTTTATGAATTCCATTATTCCCTTGGCTTAACCCTACATATCAATCACATTACACTTCTTGGAATCCTGGGAAAAAGAAAACATAGAAAGGGGTGAGCTGAAATGCTCAGTAAGGGTAAGCAATACAGTGGAACCTTTCAAAAATAAGCATAAACATTTAAGGAAATGTATAAAACTAAAACAAAATACTTTTAAACTTGAACTTCCGCATAAAATGGCAGAAATAAAATGAAATAATTCCATTTACTTATTCATATGGATATTCTACTAATCGAATAATCACATGCAATATCACTAACCACTTTCATAATGATGGAATGCATGATGCCGAACATTAATTTCTGTGTCAAGGCCTCGTGCCAAGACCTAAGGGATAACTATAACCGGAACCCAACCTGGAGAGCCTTTGTAACCGGACTCCATCCCGGAGTGCCTCTAATAACAGGACACCAACCCGGAGTTCCTCTAATAACCGGACACTAACCTGGAGTGCCCTAATAACCGGACACAAACCAGGAGTGCCTCTAATAACCGGACACCAACCTGGAGTGCCTCTAATAACTGGACACCAACCCGGAGGGTCTACTATAACCGGACCCCAACCCAGAAGGCTTACTTTTACCTGTCCCCAACCCGGAACATACTAGTCCAACACATTCATCTTAATAAGAGGATAAAATATAACATTAACATTCGTATTAAAACTAACATAAAAAATGTCAAAAAACTAATCATAAACCATTAATGGCATAAAAATAACTCATACATAGTTAAAAATATCACAAAACCTTAAATACAATATGGATGATTTGTATCATAAAAAATCAACTTGAATCAAGTGTAAAATTTTTCTAAGGTTGTTGACATAGATGAAATCAATACTATTTGAGAGAAATATCTCTTTTTTGAAATCAATTAAAAGTCGCATAATTATAGAGAAACCCTTTATTTTGAAAATATCTTTATAATCTTGTGACGGAAGCTTCAAAGGTGTAATAACGGCGGAGAATAACCGCACTCGCCGTATATGTTAAAAAAATACATTCTTACCTTAATTTTGTCAAAATGGATAAAAATTAACTTGTTTCGAAAATGTTGGAAAGATTCTTTTAAAAACATATAAAGTCAAATAAGGGTATAAATGACTTTAACCCATTATCTATTAAATAGTAAAAATGTTTTGAAATACATTTTTAAGAAACATTGATGTGGATGATAAAAAGGTCCCAGAAGTTAATTACGTGTAAACAACCTTGGATAATGAAGAGATTGTGAAATAAACCCTTACCAATTTGGTAACTTACAAAACATACACCCCATGAAAGAGGTATCATACAATGAATAAGTAAATAAACATAAATTAAAGTTTATTACACAAAGAATACAATTATAGGCAGTACATAAACCACAAAAAAGGTAATAGTGGCAATATGGCATGAATCTCACGGGAATAAGCAGCGAGATGAAAACCCCTTACCTTGCACTTTCCTTTAGTCGAGGGTACATTTAACCTCATGTACGAAGATTATAGTATGTTATTAAATTATACCATAACCATATTAATATTTATGATATCATACATGATTCATCTATGACATTATATTACCCATTTAATAATAATTTCCATGTTCAGTTAACATTTCGGGTAATAATCACTTTCTTTATCGTACGTGTTTTAACTTGTCACTCTTGGTTGTATCAATTATATCATGATTTAAATACTTCCATAATATAAAACATGATAAATATATCATATATATTTAGAATATAAATATTTATAATAGACATATATATTAAATGGAAAACACCGTTTATGGAGACGGTAGTCCGTACGTACGCATAAACGATGTTTCTGTTTTCATATAGTATTGAACAGAAGTTAGTGAATAAGATATATGTAAGTACATAAATCCTTATATATATATATATATATCTCCAGTAGAATTATTATGTCATATATTACATACTTATTAGTAATATAAACTTTTATAATCATCGATGAATGGTGAACTTGGAAATGAATCTCATCGCGTCGTGGAGACGGTAATCCGTACGTACGCACGAGCGAAAATATCATTCTTTTGATATGAAAATAATGTATAATTGGATGGTATATCATATATACATAATCATTATGATGTTATATTTATTATTTACATGAATTAAAAATCATTATTATACCCATCCAAATAATAATATATTGAATAACAATTACACCCCAACGTGGAGACGGTAATCCGTACGTACGCACGTATGGTGACATGTCATTCAAAGGATGGATAGAATACTGAATATGATTGTACCATATTTATAATAATATTACAGTATATAGGAGATACTGGATTCATTATTTTAGAATGGTAATAACAAAGAAAGAAGAAGCGAAAGAAGAAATGAACATGAAAAAGGGTGGTGAAATCATTACCTCTTCTTCGGGTTATTCCTTTTGATTTGATCAAAAGGGCTACATAGGATGGCTTTCTTACTAAAGGAAGGCCTCTCGGATGAAGTTAGGGAATTTGAGAGAGTATTTGGGCAGGTTTAGGCCGAACCAAAAGGCTTTGAAGGTGTGAAATAATTTGAAGGGTGAGTGTTCTTTTATAAGAGGGATGAGGGGCACCTTTGGAAAAACTAGAAATATTATTTTAAAATAAATTCATATTCGGTTTCTAATGGCTCCAAAGTGGATTATTTAAAGGCTAAGGTGGGTATGTGTCTAAAACCACTCAACCAATATAATTAAACAGGTTTGGGTCATTATATTAACCTTATATTTTAGTTTTAACTCTTAGTTTATTAGTTTGACACTTACCATGTCACTTTGTATTTTTATATTTTATAGTTAATAAACATACTATATACATCCACGCGACCCCAAAGTGGTCCATTAATGATAAAAATATCATGATATTAGTCTCTTGTCAGAACCTTATATTTTTAGGAATTTAATATCAATTAATAATATAATATTTGTTTTGAAAACTCTTTTATGTCAATTTTGACGCTATTAAATAAGTGACTTTTTTTAAAAATCATAACAGAATGACTACTTAGAAAAACGTTAATTAAATCAATCCTAATATGTCCTATTATCCAATAAAATTAGTGTAATTCATTAAAAGTCTCAAATTATATTTACTTGGGTATTTATAATATAAATTATTTTAATTTTTCACTATTATGGTAATTACTTCATCACCATTGTGTCATAAATAAATTAAATTATATAATGTCTAAAAATTATAAATAAAATACCATTATGTAGGAAATATTTTTATCTTTCTAATGAACATTTACAATCGAATTTATCTTATGTATAACCCTATATTAAAAATGTTTTAGTAAATAAACATTGATTTTAACTCTTTTAACTCTTCTTTGAATTAAATAATAATAAATGTCCTAATCTAATACAAGTGGACCTAAATGATAATATTTTACTCCTAAGATTGTTTTTGGTCGAGATAAACTTTTCCAATAGAATTAGGACATGTGTTAGGGTAATATTAATATCATTTTAACCCTTAATTACCCTATTTACTTTTAACCGTCGTAAATAAAAGTAAAAAGTTACTATTCACCAAAAATTATTTTCATCTCATTGAACCACATTTTACTCCTTAATATTAACCATGTCTCTTGGATTTTTTAAATTCCACTAACAGAAGCGGTAAAATTAAGTTTAATGAAAAATTCAGTTTTTTAACTACCACTTAGTGGTTTCACTATTCATCAAAAAATGAAAGTTTCCAGAAAAATACCAAAAATTAGGCCTAGGATATATTTGATATTATGAATTAAAAAATTATGTCTATTTTACCAAATTAAAAACATATCAGTTGCATTAATTAATTTAAAAATTAATTCTTGTCGTCAAAACAAAAAGCGTATTTTTAAGAGATAATAACTATCAAAAGATTGACACTTGTTTATGTCTGGTTTAAATGTGAAATTACATCCAATGACCAAAATTGTATTAAATGGTAAAAATATATTCTAAATATACTTTAAAACCACTCAAATTAATAATTTATCACTATAAATTATTTCGATTAAAAAAGTTGTTTTTAATTAAAATTTAGTAATTTTCACTATTCATCAAAATATAAAAGTTATCCGAAAAGTACCAAAATTTTACCCTAAGATAATTTAGATATTAAGAATCCAAAAATGAAGTCCATTTCAAAAGATAAAATTTATAAAATGTCAAAAATTAGGTAATAATATTCATAATGGTTAGTTTGATTGGTTGTGGTGTGTTAGAATCTCGAAGTTGCGTACAATGCACGCCATTACATTATTCAAAGGGAAACGTACCGTGGAATCTTGGGATGATTCATTTTAAATTTTTGATGTCCCCATTCTAAAAAGTAAATTTATTTAGTCAAATTTAATATATAAAAGTTTAAAATATTGGATTTAAAAAGGGTTCACTATTAAAAGTTTGTAAAAGTGCAGTACTGAAAATGAATTTGTTCTTACATTATATCTAAGAAACTCATAATATGGATTCTAAAATTATAAGGATTATATAAAGTTTAAAATTTAGTTAATACTATTCAAAACCTCTTTTGAATGGCTTGTTTTGTAAGTCATGGTGCGCTGGAACTCGGTGTTGCGTGTAGTGCATGTTATTGAATTATTTTTGAAGAAATAACACACAATGAAATCTTGTGGTGTTACATTATCCCCTCCTTTAATAAATTGTGTCCTCGCAATTTGAAATTGTTTTTCGAAAATAAAAGGTTGAATATAGAAAACATCTTTTTGGGAAAACCCACATCGGAAATTGGGTTGATAAAATTTAGTCTTAATAAGAGGAAAAGAGAAATGAAAGGATCACAACAAAATTTTGATCTCGATTAGGAGGACATTGGTGGCAATTATAGACATATAATTGGAGGAAAAATGTAAATATTTATAGGTAGTGATTGAGGTCATCAATCACAAACAAGTTTAAAATTGAGGTCCTTAAATTCATCAATTTATGATGATTTAAAATACCATCGGTTCAACAAAACATAAGGTATTAGGATAAAACATTTTTGACATTTCAAAATATCTTAGTTGAAATCCCACATCGAAAAATGAATTAATGAGGCCTCTATTTAAAATAAAGAGTGGAAAGTATGAAGATTACAGAAAATAACACATACTGGGGTTCCATGTAGGAAAATATGGATATGGAAGAGAAATCAAACCATCAATTATCTGATAGAGAGTGGTAGAGAACATAACTATGAAAAGGCCAACAATCCCAAAGCCATAAATTAGTGATGATCTAAGGTACCATCTAGGACAACGTTTTTGTTCAAAGTTCCTTTTCTTAATGTTGAGGAATTTATTTATGAGATTGTCTAAGATCATACGGAGATATACTTACTTTATAATTTGATTTTTATCCATTAATAAATTTCTACCACAAACACATTTTCATCCCAAAACATAATACAACTCAAAAATACTCTATTTAACCTAATCGTATAGGGTTCTGAATATAATGAATTTATAACTCACATATCAGACCCTTTATGTAAAGAAAATACATTATACAATCCAAGAACTTCATTTGCCCATTGGTAGGCGATAAATCCCAATTGCACTATGGTTGTGGGTTCGATTCCCGCAGTTCTGTCCGACACGACGGGTCGTCACCCGGTCTGCGTGTTGTACTTTTATAAAAATGAAAAATAACCTTTCAAACTTAATCCATTACGACCATTAGACTTATCCAAAATACTATTATCCAAACTCACAGTCCAAAATTTACAAGGAATTTAAACATAATGAGGATCCTTTTTGCCATGTAATAACATGTGAATGCCTTCCTCATATATTCATTTACAACATCGCAACATCCTCAATTACCAAAATCAACCATCTCTTATTCCAAAATCTCTACCTCAATATTAGGACCATATTAAGGTTTATCTTTCCTTCAACCATGTAATTTCCAAAAAATTTAACTCGCTGTAGAGTTGCTTTTTTTAGTACCCTAAAATCTCAAATCCTTAATTAAATAGTACTGCATTACAATCCTTATTTATTTCCAGAACACCATTGATACAATACTTAAATGAAATAATTCTTAAATAAAAACATAAGAACACAAGTAATTCCTCTTCATCTTTGGTAGTATGATAACTTGATTATTATCCAATAGCATCATTTGTGTCATAGTCTGATGACTGGGACATTGGTTCGCGTAGTGTCCAAACTCCTTGCAGATGAAGCATTGTACATTTGAAACCTTTTTCTTACACTTGCAGTCACGTACTTGGTGTCCTTTTTCTCCAAACATATAACATTCTCTCATTCCCTTCAATATTTTCTAAGGTGATTCTTTCCACAGTTATCACATATGAGAAAAAACCCTTCTTTTCCTTCTTCACTTTATCTGTCCTTCTCTATACTATCCTTTTCTTCTCTGGAATTCCTTCAAATCCATAGGACTCCAAGAATTCTTTACTCATCTTATCAACACATTATACTATTTCTTCATATGATGATAAGAGGTGGGAGACTATTTCCCTTCTAAATTCTGGCTTAGGACCACGAAAGATATGATCCTTCTTACTCATTGGATCATACGTATTACAGGAGTTTGCATTCCTTCTACTGGGCGCCATTTCTATACAATAGCATAAACTAGTTCAGTTTATAAATTGCAATGAATAATTACAAAACCTGTAAAATACATAACACAAATTCAACAGTTTATGGATATAATCCATAATCATAAAAATGTTTTCTTTGAGTAAGTATATACTCATGAGCCCTTCATAATTATTTGTAATGAAAATGAGAACTATCCTAAGCATATCCTCCAGGAGTGTCGTAACCAAGAGTGCAGCAAGGCCCATTGTCGTACACCAGTTCCCGTTCGAGTCTAGCTCAAAGTGGTGTTTTCGGGGTTTACCCCTAGGTACATCTATGCCAGATCCGCCTCTACCTGCTCATATCCAGATAGGGATGTATTGCTCAGAAAACTCACAAAATCTCTATAATACCAAAATTCTAGGAAGTTCTTCTATATTAATCCTCAAAGTCTATCTTAGGGCTATGTGCTCTAATCAAGGTTTATCTATATCTAGTTTCCAAGGTTATTGTTAAACTTCCTCTGATACCAACTATAACGCCCCGACTCCAGTTACCCATATTCGGTGCATTATTTTAATACATTGGCATGATTACAAAGAATCAAGTCCCGAAGGACTGATCAGTTTAGCAGTCTTGGAAAAATAGACCACATACATGAATGTTACATTTTCACATTAAGACGTACAAAAAAACATAAATAATCTTTATGAACGCCATTATTCCCTTGGCTTAACCCTGCATATCAATCACATTACACTTCTTTGAATCCTGGGAAAAATAAAACATAGAAAGGGGTGAGCTCAAATGCTCAGTAAGGGTAAGAAATACAGCGGAAACTTTCAAAAATAAGAATAAACATTTAAGGAAATGTATAAAACTAAAAAAAATCATTTTAAACTTGAACTTCAGCATAATATGGCAGAAATAAAATGAAATAATTCCATTTACTTATTCAAATGGGTATTCTACTAATCGAATAATCACATGAAATATCACTAACCACTTTCATAATGATGGAATGCACGATGTCGAACTATAATTTCTGTGTCAAGGTCTCGTTCCAAGACCTAAGGGATAACTGTAACTAGAACCCAACTCGGAGAGCCTTTGTAACCGGACTCCATCCCGGAGTGCCTCTAATAACCGAACACCAACCTGGAGTGCCTCTAATAACCAGAAACCAACCCGGAGTGCCTCTAATAACCAGACACCAACCCGGAGTGCCTCTAATAACCGTACACCAACCTGGAGTGCCTCTAATAACCAGACACCAACCCGGAGGGTCTTCTGTAACCGGACCCCAACCCGGAGGGCTTACTTTTACCATTCCCCAACCCGGAACATACTAGTCCAACACATTCATCTTAAGAAGAGGATAAAATATAACATAAACATTCGTATTAAAACTAACATACAAAATGTCAAAACATTAATCATAAACCATTAATGGCATAAAAATAACTCATCCATAGTCAAAAATATCACAAAACCTAAAATACAATATGGATGATTTGTATCATAATAAATCAACTTGAAACAAGTGTAAAATTTTTCAAAGGTTGTTGACATAGATGAAATCAATACTATTTGAGAGAAATATCTCTTTTTTGAAATCATTTAAAAGTCGCATAATTATAGAGAAAACATTTATTTTGAAAATATCTTTATAAGCTTGTGAAGGAAGCTTAAAATGTGAAATAATGGAAGAGAATAACTACACCCACCGTATAAGTTAAAAAAATATATTTTTACCTTAATTTTGTCAAAAAGGATAAAAAGTAAGTTGTTTCGAAAACGTTGGAAATATTTTTTTAAAAACATATAAAGTCAAATAAGGGTATAAATTACTTTAACCCGTTATCTATTAAATAGTAAAAATGTTTTGAAAGACATTTTTATGAAACATGGATGTGGATGATAAAGAGGTCCCAGAAGATAATTACGTATAAACAACCTCGGATAATGAAAAGATTGTGAAATAAACCCTTACCAATTTGGTAACATACAAAACATACACCCCATGAAAGAGGAATCATACAATGAATATGTAAATACACAAAAATTAATGTTTATTACACAAAGAATACAATTATAGGAAGTACATACACCACAAAAAAGGTAATAGTGGCAATATGGCATGAATCTCACGGGAATAAGGAGTGAGATGAAAACCCCTTACATTGCACTTTCCTTTAGTCGAGGGTACGTTTAACCTCCTGTGCCAAGATCATAGTATGTTATTAAATTATACCAGAACCATATTAATATTTATGATATCATACATGATTCATCTATAACTTTATATTACCCATTTAATAATAATTTCCATGTTAAGTTAACATTTCGAGTAATAATCACTTTCTTTATCGTACGTGTTTTAACTTGTCACTCTTGGTTGTATCACTTATATCATGATTTAAATACTTCCAGAATATAAAACATGATAAATATATCATATATATTTAGAATATCAATATGTATAATAGACATATATAGTAAATGGAAAACACCGTTTATGGAGACGGCAGTCCGTACGTACACATAAACGTTGTTTCTGTTTTCATATAGTATTCAACGGAAGTTAGTGAATAAGATATATGTAAGTAAATAAATCCTTATATATATATATATGTATATATATCTCCAGTAGAATTATTATTTCATATATTACATACTTATTAGTAATATATATTTTTATTATCGTCGATGAATGGTGAACTTGGAAATGAATCTCATCGCGTCGTGGAGATGGTAATCGGAACGTACGCACGAGTGAAAATATCATTCTTTTGATATTAAAATAATATATAATTGGATGGAATATAATATATAAAGAATCATTATAATGTTATATTTATTATTTACATGAATTAAAAATCATTATTATACCCATCCAAATAATAATATATTGAATAACAATTACACCACGACATGGAGACGGTAAGCCGTACGTACGCACATATGTTGACATGTCATTCAAAGGATGGATAGAAAACTGATTATGATTGTACCATATTTATAATAATATTACAGTATATATTAGATACTGGATTCATTATTTTATAATGGTAATAACAAATAAAGAAGAAGTGGAAGAAGAAAGGAACTTGAAAAGGGGTGGTGAAATCATTACCTCTTCTTCGGGTTCTTCCTTTTGATTTGATCAAAAGGGCTACTTAGGATGGATTTATGACTAAAGGAAGGCCTCTAGGATGAATTTAGGGAAGTTGAGAGAGTATTTGGGCAGGGTTTGGCCGAACCAAAGGTCTTTGAATGTGTGAATTAATTTGAAGGGGGGGTGTTCTTTTATAAGAGGGGTGAGAGGCACCTTTGGAAAAGCTAGAAATATTATTTTATAATAAATTCATATTCGGTTTCTAATGGCTCCAAAGTTGATTATTTAAAGGATAAGGTGGGTATGGGTCGCAAACCACTCAACCAATAGAATCTAGATAGGTTTTGGTCATTCTATTAACCTTATCTTTTAGTTTTAACTCTTAGTTAATTGGTTTGAAACTTACCATGTCACTTTGTATTTTTATATTTTAAAGTTAATAAACATACTATATACATCCAAGAGACCCCCAAGTGGTCCATTAATGATACAACTATCATGATATATGTCTCATGTCCGAACCTTTGATTTTTAGGAATTTAATATCAATTAATAATATAATATTTGTTTTAAAAACTCTTTTATGTCAATTTTGAAACAATTCAATAATTGAATTTTTTTTAAAATCATAACAGAGTGATTACTTAGAAAAAAGTTAATTAAATAAATCATAATATGTCCTATTATCCAATAAAATTAGTGTAATTCATTAAAAGTCTCAAATTATATTTATTTGGGTATTTATAATATCAATTATTTTAATTGTTCACTATTATGGTAATTACTGCATCACCATTATGTCATTAATAAATTAAATTATTTAATGTCTACAATTTATAAATAAAATCCCATTATGTAGGAAATCTTTTTATATTTCTAATGAACATTTAAAATCGAATTTATCTTATGTATAACCCTATATTAAAAATGTTTTAGTAAATAAGCCTTGATTTTAAATCTTTTAACTCTTCTTTGAATTAAATAATAATAAATGTCCTAATCTAATACAAGTGGACCTAAATGATAATATTTTACTCCTAAGATTGTTTTTGGTCGAGATACACTTTTCCAATAAAATTAGGACATGTGTTAGGGTAATATTAATATCATTTTTACCCTTAATTACCCTATTTACTTTTAATCGTGGTAAATAAAAGTAAAACATTACTATTCACCAAAAAATATTTTCATATCATTGAACCACATTTTACTTCTTCATATTAACCGTGTCTCTCGGATTTTTGAATTTCCACTCACAGAAATGGTAAAATTATGTTTTATGAAAATTCAGTTTTTTAACTACCACTTAGTGGTTTCACTATTCATCAAAAAATGAAAGTTTTCAGAAAAATACCAAAAATTAGGCCTAGGCTATATTTGATATTATGAATTCAAAAATTATGTCTATTTTACCAAATTCATAACATATCAGTTGCATTAATTAATTTAAAAATTAATTCCGGTCGTCAAAACAAAAAACGTGTTTTTAAGAGATAATAACAATCAAAAGATTGACAGTTGTTTATGTCTGGTTTAAATGTTAAATTACATCCAATGACCAACATTATGTTAAATGGTAAAAATATATTCTAAATATACTTTAAAACCACTCAAATTAATAATTTATCACTATTAATTATTTCGATTAAAAAAGTTTTTTTTAATTAAAATTTAGTAATTTTCACTATTCATCAAAATATGAAAGTTATCCGAAAAGTACCAAAATTTCACCCTAAGATAATTTCGATATAAAGAATCCAAAAATTAAGTCCATTTAAAAAGATAAAATTTATAAAATGTCAAAAATTAGGTATTACTATTCATAACGGCTAGTTTGAATGGTTGTGGTGTGTTAGAATCTCGAAGTTGCGTACAATGCACGCCATTGCATTATTCAAAGGGAAATGTAACGTGGAAGCTTGGGATGTTTCATTGTAAATTTTTTATGTCCCCATTCTAAAATGTAAATTTATTTAGTCAAATTGAATATATAAAAGTTTAAAATAATGGATTTAAAAAGGGTTCACTATTAAAAGTTTTTAAAAGTGCAATACTGAAAATGAATTTGTTCTTACATTATGTCTAAGAAACTCATAATATGGATTATAAAATTATAAGGATTATATAAAGTTTAAAATTTAGTTAATACTATTCATAAAATCTTTTGAACGGCTTGTTTTGTAAGTCATGGTGCGCTTGAACTCATTGTTGCGTGTAGTGCAAGTTATTGAATTATTTTGACGAAATAACACACTATGAAATCTTGCAATGTTACAATTATGTAGATCTCTGTTAGAGATGTTGTTCTAGGTTTGTCTTATATTGCCATTTTCTTATAAGGATATAGATACATCACTTTAGTTGTGATAATATTCTCACATAATGATACATCCTTCATCTAAAAGACACATTTTCTTTAATTTTCATTTATTTTATCCTTTCACAGATTCTTCAACACAATATTTAAATACATTTAATGTTATTCAATGATTTTGGGATACATTAGACTAGAATCTATAAATACTATGAAAACATTTTCTACATAAAATCAAAAGAATCTAGTCATTATGTACATAAATATTATAAGATCATTAGTGAGTCTAAATGGAATCCCTATGACATCATAGTGTCTATAACATGTTCAAAAGATATTTTTGGGATTATATTCCTTCATTAATATTAATTCATGTTATCCTAGACATTTTTCCACCTTAAAGAAATAATATGGCCCATATTGTTGAGGAAACAATTCATGTATCCCTGTTAGGGGATACATAGTCATTTTCCTGATTCTGTTTAGTTCATGATAGTTATTATAGAGATTTACTAACCATCCCACTTTTTGAAAAAAGAGGACCATTCCCCCCCCCATGGTGAATCACTCGAGAATAAAAAATAAATTTCTATATTCTCTTGTAATTTATTTTTTTGTTATTCAAACTCAACAATTACCATTCTTTATGGAGTCATGGATAATAGTATAGATCCTGGTATAAGATTGATTAATGACTCAACCTCTTAGTTTTAAAGAAGTATATGAAAATCTTTATGGAATAAATACATGTAATCCCTCACAATGGTCATTTTTAAAGAATGATTTTCCCCTTTGTCTCACTAATTTGATCCAGATATTCTTTATCAGAATGAAATAATATCTATGTTTGAGCAGATGATTCCAATGAAGATTCACCATCCTCCATACTATTGTAAAAAAAATTAGAATGACTTGGGATGTGATGGTTCATCTCTCTATATTGATATTTGATGTTATATTTATGTAGTAATAGAATATCAGTGATAAATATAGCATCAAAATCCACTAAAAGATATAAGAAGTTATTTACTAAGAGATTACATTATAAATTATTGATTGCAGAGGAGATATATACTTGAGATGAAACAATTTCAACATTTACTATTATCATAGATAATTCAAACACCATGTTTTCTAGTGGTTTTTAAATAGTTATATGAAACTTATTATATAATAAAGAATTCATTGGACAAGAGTCAAAAAAACACGCCCCCTATTCATGAAAAGATAAATACTACATTTGTAACCACATTGTTATTAGGATCTAACCCAACAGTTTGGAATGAATATTCATGTCCATACTCTCTAGGTTATAAAGGTTGTTATAATTTATTTTCTATAATAACCCTCATCGTAGATAATTGGCTTACATAATGTCTATGTTCAGAATAGTTGAAAAATTTTACTCGAGGATAAGTGTTTATTATAACCTAATTATCCTCATTTGCATTAGTGGGTTTCTTCATCCCTATCTGGAACCAATTAGCCTTATTTACTTATATTCAACACTTGAACCATCTCTCAGTTCCCTTCAAGTAGTCCCAAGGATAAGTTTTCACACATTATTAACACAAGTGATGTTGGGTTTTATTTCCATGAGTTGAATTATGTATTGATCATCACAAAAAAATTCTATTTACACATATGAACCCATATACCATGAGACCATCAAGAGTCTCCAATATCCACCTCATAATTGAGGGAATAATAGAAAATGTATTCATATATTTCAAATTCATAAATCACCAAATATTTTCATATACATGGATTTAATTTATGAAAAAACTGGTTCATCTTACATCAAAAATTGATGATGAAGGGGGTGGTATACCATGAAAACCTTGTGAAGTTTTTTCACATACTCCCAAATAGATTCATATTCTTTTTTCTTCAGTCTAAAAAATTCCCACTTTATTTGATGATAGATAGATTTAGGAAAATATTTATTGAAAAAAAAATCTTTAAATTTTCCATTTCATTGGAATCAATATCTTATTTGGCCTTCGAGTTTTTTATTAGAATCCAACACCAATCGGTTTCATATTCAATGAAATAAAAAACCACCACAACAATCTATTATTATAAGCATTGGATGATAGATAAAATATTTTAAATTGGTTTAATCTGGTGTTCAACAATGAGGGGATTATAAGATCCACTAATTGTAGGAAGTTGTTGTCGTATAGAATAATTAATCACAACATTCTCTTTTTTAGCAGGAGTGAATTCCATATTATTAAATTTAATATTAATAACATGATTCATCATATCCTTTACAAAAATTATATTCCTATATCACATTCCCATATGGTTAGGCATATCATTAGACTAATAATCACATTCCAAATTAGGTAGTTTAAATGCATAATTTATTATATTTACCTATATTAACTAAAAAATAAAAAACTTGAGAATACTCTTTATGATAAATATACAAAAGGGAAACATATTAATATAAAAGGAATTAGTTTTAAATGATATTTATATCCTATATTTTGAGTCTCTAGGTTTTAATCTAGTTTATCCACAAAAATATTCTAATTATTTTTTCAAACTGAACAGTCAATTCATGAACTTTATAATAGTTCATAATGATTTTGTGAATTTTTCAAATCATATACCCTGGGAGTCCCATACTAGGTATAGCGACATAGCCTTTTCTTAAATTACTATTACATAAATTTAAAGATAAAAACATAATAGTATTACACATAGAGGATCCAACAGTTTAGAGTCTTGGGAAAACTTGGACCATACAAAACAATTACAATATCGAGCATAAACATTTTTTCAATTTCTTCATCACTATATTCTTACTGGAACTTGACCTATCTTTAGTAAATGTAGTCACTTGAGGATATACATAAAAAGGGGTGATATAGAGTCCCTATAAAAAGATAGATAAGAAAAATATATCATGGGGTGAGCATAATTATAATGTTGGCAAAGGATCATGAACAAAAGAGGAAGCATAAATATAAGACTTGAAATGTGCAGTGCAGAAAAATGAAACATCATATCTTAGTGGTTAACAAACTCATATACTTGTGAACAAATAAATCATCTTTTTCACGTAATTTCCCATTTACTAATGAGATTCATCACGTGATCCAATGAATTAGAGCGCTGTATAATTCTGGGCGCACCCATCACATTCAAACATTCATATTTTACTATATAATTTCGTGTGCACCCGTCACATCATAACATTATCATTATCATGCACGATACATAGAACATATAAAAATAATTAACATAAATATCCCATTTAATGGAATGGGTTTCATCTCATAAGAAAACATTCATTAACATTGGGTTCCCAAAAGTAAGAGAGAACAACATACCTGATACAAGAAACATCAACCTTGGAAGAGAGGTAAAAGGCGAGTTCTTAAAAGAAGAGTTCTTTTGGAAAACATTTTGTTTGACATAAACATTTGTAAAAAAAATTTATATCCTAGAAAAGTTATGATAATGATGAAAAAATGATTTTTAAGGAGTGACCATACCACATTTGGAGTAAAATAGGGACAACCCGAAGAAAGAAAATTAGGTTTGAGATTTTTTCCTTACCTTGTATCTGAATGATTCCTTCACATTAATATCCTATATAATGACATTATATTATTAAACTAGAAATTTCATAACCTTTTATAAAAATAAATAGGGTCAATTTAGTGTCATTATGTTATTTTTTTGGCCTTTTGATGAGTTATAGAGTTTAAAAACATTTTTTTGGGAATGTTCTTTTTTATGGTTTTCTTGAGCGTTTCACATGTATTCAGGAATTGATGTTTGTGTAAAATATGGGTAAACAACCAGAAAATAAATTACATTTTATTAATGATATTACATATTTAAAATGATCTTATAATTAATTACATTGTATATCGTGTTTATGATTCATTATATAATAATTAAATGATGATTGTTTGAGTTAATCTGGACAGTTTTTCGACCACAACGAACATGTTTTGATTAATAATTTAGTAATATTTAAATAGGACTTAATACATATGATATATTATGTTTCATCCATAAAAATGGTTTCATGACCAGATCTGGAGGTAGATATGAAAAAATAAAACACGCCGTTCGTGAAGGAGATAGATTAACACCTCACGAACATCATTTTCCTTTATAAAAAAAATAAGAAGAGAAAGGTTGTTGGATGATATAATATCCCCTTAGTACCATAAAATTACATTATATTTATGATTCCAGAGTTACCATACGATTTATAAAGAGATATATGGGGAGATAATAAGAAAAGAAGTTGAAATTTAAAGGGAATTAATGGAAAGAGGAAGAGAAATTACCTATTGAATCCTCCTCTTGAGATCCTCCTTAAGTGACATGGGATTGGTATTTTGATGAGACCTAAAGCTCTTGGACGTGGGGGAGGGGATAGAAAATATTCTTGGGTATATTTTAGACAATTCATGAAGCTTGAGAGGTGTGTTTTGGAAAGAGGAGGGGGAGGGGTTATTTATACATGAGGAGGGAGGTGTTTTGAGAATAAAATAGTAAATAAAATAATATATCAAAAGTTAGACTTGTAATAGTATTTTTTTGACATCCTAAATAATATATTAATGTAATATAATAATTTTTTGACTTTAAATCATCTTTATGCTTCGAATTAATTATTTTTTTAAAAGGAAAGTGAAAGAAAGAGAAAAATACACTTTAAGAAACCATCTTTTGACTTTAGGATTTAGAAAGTTCTTTTTTGGTTTTGAAATTGAGTTTATTTTATTTTAAGAAACCATTTATGAAATAAAATATAATTTGGCCGAATATAATGTTCTATAATGTTTATTTCATCATTACATCATTAATGATGCAATTTAGGATACACTGGTTATGTGAAAAACGGTATTTTTACTATTCATCTAGAAATTGAATTATTTCAGAAAAATCCAAAAAATTCACCATAATGATTTATCAATGTGTAGAATCCAAAAATGAATACCATTTTCCAAAATTATTTTCTAAATATGTTTAATTTAATATTCAATTAAAATCATAATTTACATGAAAAATACAGTTTTTAATATTAAAAATGATTTTATAATGGTTTTAAAAATTATATAGGGTATTATAAAATTTTCTAAAAATGAGAAGAAATAGATTTGTTAATTTATGAACAAATTATAAGACAATACATTATATTTTAGATTAATCAATTAATTATAATTATTTATTTTCGACTTATAAAAATACCAAAATGTTTACTATAGTCAAATTGTCACTTTCTAAGATGCCTAAATTTTATTTATTTATTCATGGGTATGGATACTCTTATTTTCAATGATTTACTATTCATAAGGGTTGTACTACTATTTATAAGGGTAGGTTACTATTCATAAGGGTTGGTTACTATTCACAAAAAAATTAAGTTTTTCTCATTTGACCCCAAAAATCATCTTAAACACAACCATGTTTGTCAGATTTTCAAAATTCCAAACATAGAAGTGACATACATATGATTAAAGGGCTCTTAGAACTAAGTAGTTCATTATTTTGGGTTTTCATGTGATTTTATGACATAATTAAAAGAAGGTAATTTCCATTAGAAAACATTGGGTCGTTACATTCTTCCCACCTTATGAAATTTTGCCCTCGATATTGCACTTTACCCAAACATGTGAGGGTACTTATCCTTCATCGCCTCCTCTGGTTCCCATGTAGCTTCTTCAAACTTATGGTTCCTCCACAAAACAATGGAAAGGTGGGTTTTCTTGTTGTATAGAATCTTATCTCTCTAGTCATAATATCTAATGGATGCTCCTCATAAGAGAGATCATCTTCTAGCTGTACCTGTTCAGAGTTTAGTACATGTGAGGGATCTGGTATATACTTCCTCAGGAGTGATATATGAAAAACATCATGAGCCTAAGAGACATTCAGTGGAAGTGCAAGACAATAGTCCATGGCTCTTATATGGTCAAGGATTTCAATGGGGCCAATGTACCTTGGGCTTATCTTCCCTTTCTTCTCAAATCTCATGATATCTTCCATAGAGATATTCGAAAGAAGACATTATCTCCAACTTTGAAACCCAAGCCCCTTCGATGATTGTCATCGTAGCTATTTTTCCAACTCTGAGAAACTTTGATGTGTTTCTCGATGAATTGAACCTTCTCTGTCATCTCATGCACAAGATCATTTCCAAGTACCTTTCTTCCTCCAACTACTTCCCAATAGGTTGGAGTTCTACATCGCTTTCCATACCGAGCATCATATAGAGCCATCTGAATACTCGAGTGGAATCTATTGTTGTATGAGAACTCAATCAATGGGGGATGCATATCCCATCCACCTTTGAATTCTTGAGAGCCGACTCTTAGTATATCTTCAAGCATCTGAATAGTCCTTTGAGGTTGGCATTCGGTTTGGGGGTGATAGGCAGTGCTGAAATTTAATTCAGTACTCAAAGCATGTTGAGGGCTTCTCCAGAATTTAGATGTGAACCTTGGATCATGGTGGGGTAAAAATTAGAGTGGAACACCATTCAGTCTCACCACTTCTTTCACATATATCTTTGAAAGTTGTTCAACTGAGAGATCTTCTCGAATAGTGAGAAAATGGGCAGTCTTGCTAAGTCGATCAACCACAACCCATATCAATTTATTTCCCTTCGTCATCTTCAGGAGAGCAGTGCCAAAGTCCATAGTAACATTTTTCCATTTTCAAATGGGTATAGGAAATGAATTCATCATCCCATTAGAATTTTTTTCGCTCTGCATTAACTTGATGACATACCAAAAACCTTGTTATATATTCTGCAAACTCATTCATCATGTAATCCCACCAGAAGTGTTGTCAGAGATCATGATATAGATTGTTACTACTAGAATGGATAGAGAATATTGAGCTATGTGCATTGTCCAATATCTCCTTCTGTATCCCAGGTTATGAGGGCACACGAAGTCACGTTCCAAACTGAATAATACCATCATCGTCAATATAGAACTCATGCAGCTTTTCTTCCTTTACTGCGTTCACCCTCTTTTGTATCTCTACATCATCCCTTTGTGATTACCTAATAATATCTTGGATGGATGGTTGATAATAATTTGGGAAAGTTATAACGTATCCCCTTCCCTTATGATTTATAAATTCATCATTTCCATATCAAAGAAGATAGGGTCTTTCTCAATCCATAACATGGATATAGTAGCAGGTTCTTTTTTCTTAGAGTATCAGCTACCTTGTTCACCTTTCCAGGATGACAGTGAATAGAGAAATCATAATCCATGATTATTGCTAACCATATCCTTTGATTCATGGTGATCTCCTTTCGTGTGAATATGTACTTTAGGCTCTTGTGATCAGTGTCTATGTCACACATCTCACCATAATGGTAGTGCCACCCGAATTCAAGGCAAAAATCACGGCTGCCAGCCCAAGGTCACGCGTCGGGTAGTTCACCTCATGGATCTTCAACTACCGTGAGGCATAGGCTATCAAAGTATCATTTTTCATGAGTACGCAACTCAAGACTTTCTTTGAGGAACTACTGTATATCACAAAACATTCTCCACTTTTAGGTAGTGTGAGTATAGGTGTAGTGATCGGCCTTCTCTTTAGCTCTATGAAGCTTACCTCACATTCTACCGTCGATACATACATTACCCCTATCCTTCTTAACATAGTTATTGGGCTTGACAATTGTGAGAAGTTTCTCACACAATGTCAATAGTATCGATCTAATCCATGAAAACTACAGATTTCAGTCACACTAGTGGGTCTGGGCCATTCCTCAATTACCTTTCTTTTTGAAGGATCCACAGAAATTCCCTCACTTGTGATCACATGTCCAAATAACGTGACTTCCTTTATCCAAAAGTCAAACATGCGGAACTTGGCGTACAACTTCTCCTTTCTCAATTTCACCAACACAACTCTTAGAAGTTCTTCATGTTCCTCATTTCTCTTAGAGTAGATGAGAATATCATCAATAAACACTACCACAAACTTGTAGAGGTAATGTATAAATACTCTATTAATAAAATCCATGAAGATTGAAGGGGTGTTATTAATTCTGAAGGGAATCACTAGAAACTCATAGTGAATATACCTTGTACGGATGGAAATCTTTGGAATATCCTCCTTCTTCACCTTTAACTGATGATATGCAGAACAAGGATCCACCATTGAGAAGTATTGAGATCCTCTTAACTGATCGAACCAGTCGTCAATCCTTGGAAATGGTTACTTGTTATTTTTTTGGTGATCTTGGTGGGTTCCCGATAAATGATACATAGCCACATTGTTCTATCCTTCTTCTTCACAAAGAGAACTGTCGCACCCCAAGGTGATTCACTAGGGCGTATGAACCCTTTGTTTAGTATCTCTTGTAGCTGCTTCTTTAACTCCTCTTGATCGAGAGGAGTCATCCTATTGGGACACTTTGATATAGGAGTAGCTCCAGGTATCAGTTCTATTGAGGAATCTACCACACGATATGGTGGAATTTATGGTAACTCTTTGGGAAATACACTACCATATTCCCTCACAATGGTTATTTAAACAAGGTTGGAACCTTCCTTATACTCAACCATTTGAGCGATATATGCTTCTTCATTGGAAATCTACACCCACATAGAAGAAGGATTTTTCAAAGGAGATTCATGATCTTCCTTAAATTTTTAGTGGAGCATGGAATGGTTCGGAATATGAGAAAATATTTTCTTTTCGATACAGTTGATATGTTATCTATATAATTAGAGCCAATCCATTCCCATTATAGTGTACTATTATACCAAGGGAAGTATTATGAGATTCTATATAAGAATCTTCCAATATAAGCCAATATGAGAAGAGTCAAACACGTGGGTTCAAATGATTACGCCACTTTGTGTTTTTACATACATCTCTACTTCCAGGTTTCAGTGTTTTGATTTTATAGTTCTAGAAGACTTGAATGATATAAAGGAATTCATAGAACCAGAATCAAATAATTATTTTTCCATTCTTGTGTGAATAAGAAGTTTACCTTGTATGACTTCATTATCTTTCTCCACTTTCACAGTAGTTATGGAATAATCCCTCCCTTGTTCCTTTGGCTTTGGTGGCTGCTGACACTGATTACCCACAAGAACTTGAGGTTTAGTGCAATGGCTTGCATAATGCCCTAACTCCCTACAATTGTAGCATTGAACAACGAGTGGTTCTCTTAACTATTCCACCACATTCTCCTACCTTTTTATGTCTTTTAGACACTCTTTAGCATGGTGAACTTCTTTTCCACACTTGAATCATTACCTTTTCCCTTTAAGGAAGTTCCCATGGTGCAACTTCCCACATTTTTGGCATGTGGGTCATTGAGTTTTCCTCCCACCATTGCCATTAGATCCACCGACATTAATCTCCATCTTTGGTTTCATATCACCATAGCCATGGGACCATTCTCCAAACCCCATCTCCACTTTCAGAGCACACCGAACTAATTCTTCGTAACTCCAGAAGTGTCAAATTACAAGAGCCCTTATAATGTGTGGGTTTAATCCACTAAAGAATTTATCAATTTTTCTATCATTGTTGATAACAAAACCCAAATCATACCTTTCAAATCTTGTGAAGTTCGATTCATATGTTTTGAAAGATTAACTTTTTTTCTTGAGATCTATGAATTATTTCTCCATCTTCGTGAAAAGTGTTCTTGGAAAATAATTAATATGAAACAAGATCTTAAAGTGTACCCATTCAATCTCTTCAATTTCCTCCCTTGGCCTAGGAATATGAATCCAAGCCCACCATTAATCAGCCTCTCCATATACATGATAAAAGGATATAGTCACCTTCTCCATCTCAGAATAGTGAAGCACAAAAAAGATTTTCTCCATGGAGTTGAACCACTGTTCCATAACAAGTGGATCAGAATATCCATTGAACGTATGTGGTCATTGTCACATGAAACATTAGATAGCCAGTTGCTCCCTATCTGGTGATGGAGGACGTTCTCCATTATTATTGTTATTGTTCATAACTTGAGATAATTGGGTAAGCATCGCTATGATGTTTTGAACTCCACCTCCTAAACCATTGGGGATCTCATTCGGGAAATCGCTGCATTGGCCCTCGCAAGAGTTGTTGGCCTGGTTTCATTGGGTTCCCACCATTTGGTAAAATAGAAAAGGTTTGAAAAAAACATAAGTCAACAAGTCATGAATAAATAACATATTCATTTGCACAGTTTTTATTAAAATCAAGAATGTGGGATTCCTAGGTAAATCTTCTTGTGTGCGTATTTGTACTTAGATTCATGCTAGAGGTTTTCCCTACGGTTCACTAATCCTAATTCCCAAATTTACTAAACCTTTACTCTAATACCAACTATAGAGACCCAACATTTTTATACATTACTATTACATAATTTTGATGATAAACAACATAATAGTATTACACATAGAGGATCCAAGGGTATAGGGTATTGGGATAACTAGGACCATACATAACAATTAAAACATTGACCATAATCATTTATTCAATTTCTTTTTCACTAGATTCTTACTGGCACTTGACATCTCCTTAGTACATGTAGTCTCATGAGGGTATAATCAAAAGGGATGATCTAGAATCCCAGTAAGGGGAGAGATTATAATAATACAACATGGGGTGAGCATAATCATAACATATGCAAAGGATCATGAATATAAGAGGATCCATAAATATAGGACATGAAATGTGAAAATGCATAAAAATGAATCATCATGTCTTAGTGGGTAACTACCAAACATACTTGTGAACAAATCTATCATCTTTTTCGCATCATTTCACATTTACTATTGAGATTCATAACTTTACCCAATGCATTGGAGCACTGTATAATTTCAGATGCACCCATCACATCATAACATTATCATTATCATGGAGACTATATAGAACATATATCAATAATTAACATAAATATCTCATGTAAATTAATGTGTTTAATCTCATAATATCACATTAATAAACATTGGGTTCCCAAAATAAAAAGGGAACAACATACTTGATACGAGAACCATCAACCTAAAATGAGAGGTAAAAGGTGTGGTCTTAAAAGAAGTGTTATTTTAGAAAACATTTTGTTTGACATAAACTTCAGTATAAAAAATATATATCCCATAAAAGTTAGTATAATGATGAAAAAATAATATTGATGGAGTGACCATACCAAATTTGGATGAAAGAGGGAGAACTCAATGAAATAAAATTGGGTTTGAGATTTTCTCCTTACCTTGTATTCAGACGCTTCTTTTGCTTTAATGTCTAGTATAATGACATTATATTCATTAAATAGAAATTCCAGAACCTTTTATACATTAATCGGGCTCATTTTGGTTTCATTATGTTATTTTATGTGCCTTTTGATGAGTTATAGAGTTTAAAAACATTGTTCAGGAATGTTCGTTTTTATGGTTTTCTAGAGAGTTTCACATGTATTCGTGAATTTGAGTTTGTCTAGATCATGGGTAAACATACAGAACATATATTACAAGTTATTAATGATATTTTAGAAGTTATAATTATCTGGTAATGAATTAAATTTTATACCATGTGGATTAATCATTAGATAATAATTAAATGATGATTGTTCGAGTTAATTTCGATGGTCTTTCGACCACAAGGATTTGGTTTTGATTAATCATTTAGTAATATGTACATAAGTTAGTTACAGAACATTAACTAGGACATAATACATATAAAAAATTATGTTTAATCCCTAAAAATGGTTTCATGACCAGAACTGAAGGTAGAAATGAAAAAAGTAAGCATGTCGTTCTTGAAGGTGATAGATTAGCACCTCACGAACAACCGTTTCATTTGTAAAAAATAAATAGGAGAAAGGGGGTTGGATGATATTATATCCCATTAGTGTCATAACATTATAGTATATGTTTGATACTAGAGTTAACATACTATTTGGAAAAACATAAGCGAGTAGATAATAAGAAAAGAACATGAAATTGAAAGGTAACTAAAGGAAAAAAGGAAGAAAAATTACCTCTTGAATCCTCCTCTTGAGATCCTCCTTAAGGGACCTAGGATTGGTCTTTTGATGAGACTAGAAGCTCTTGGATGTAGGGGAGGGGCTAGGAAAGATTCTTGGGAAGATAATAGACAATTATTGAACCCTGATAGGTGTGGTTTGGTGAGGGGAGTGGGAGGGGTTATTTATACATGGGGAGGGAGGTGTTTTTAAAATAAAATAATAAATAAAATAATATATCAAAAGTTGGAGTTGTAATAATATATTTTTGACATCCTAAATCATATATTAATATAATATAATTCATTTTACATTTTCAATAGTATTTATAATTTTAATTCATTAATTTACTAAAAGGAAAGTAAAAGAAAGAGAAAAAGACACTTTAAGAAATGACCTTTTGACTTTAGGCTTTGGAAAGTTCTTTTTAGGTTTTAAAATTGAATTTATTATATTTAAATGATCCATTTATGAAATTAAATATTATTTGGCCAAATATAATGATCTATAATGTTTATTTCATCATTAAATCATTAATTATGCAATTTACGATACACTGGTTATATAAGAAACTCCATTTTTACTATTCACCCAAAAATTGAAGTATTTTAGAAAAATACCAAAAATTCTCCCTAACAAATTTTTAACGTGTAGAATCCAAAAATAAGTCCAATTTTCTAAAATAATATTCTAATATAATTAAATTAATATTTAATTAAAATCAAAATTAACTTAAAAAATACAGTTTTTAAAATTAAAACTGATTTTATAATGCTTTCAATAATCACGTAGAGTCTTATAAAATGTTTAAAAACTAAAAGAAAAAGATTTGTTAATTTATGAACACATTTTAATAAAATATATTTTATTTTAAATTAATTGATTTATTATAATATTTTATTTTTGACTTACAAAAATAAAAAAACGTTTACTATGGCCAAATTGTCACTTTCTAAGATGCCTAAATTTTATTTAATTACTCATGGGTAAGGTTACTCTTATTTTGGATTATTTCCTATTCATAAGGGCGGTAATACTATTTATAAGGGTAGGTTACTATTCATAAGGGCATGTTACTATTCACCAAAAATTAAGTTTTTCTTATTGGACCCCAAAAATCATCTTGAACACAAGAGAGAAACATATATTTAAATGAAACTTATCACTAAGAAGTTCATTATGTTGCATTTTCTTGTGATTTTATGACATAATTATAAGAAGGGAATTTCCATTATAACACTTTGCATCATTACACCAGATGTCTAGAAATTCTTCTTAGATAGGCACCAAGTGATGATCTAGATAATAACAAATTATCCCCTTTCATATTTGTTACCCTAAGGTAAAACTATTTGAGATTCACATCCAATTGTAGTATCTAGAATGGGATTTAATTTTTTTTTTGAATCAAATCCCTCTGTATTTCACTAAAATTCTTGGGTTTTTCCTATGTATTGGCATTTACTATGTTTTTCACTAAAATAATCTAGCATTCATCTCTAAAAATAATTATATCATTCCATGATAACATCTATAACAAAATAATCCTATTTACATAAATTATTACATTATTTTTATAATAAATATCCCTTAAATATGAAACAATTACCGAATTCCCTACTTTCATTGGAGGAATAGGTACGTAAGAAATCAATATAAAAATAAAAATTCATTATTTTTGTCTCCATAATGAGTTCTTAAATACTTTTTAACACCTAACACTACATTAGATAACCGAGGGAATATGTAGTAAAAATTGGTGGGCTAAAATTCTAGTAAAGGAATAAACATTATAAGGAATCATAACATGTGTTTAATATGTATAATATGATAACATAAAATAGAAGGATTGTTAGTAAAAAAATGGGATAATAACAGAAATAAAATTGTATCCTGAGATTATATAAATACAGGAAATGTGATAGTTACAGAAAACATGACATAAACATAAGTCAAGGATAACATCCAAGACAACATCACAAGATGGACATAGTCCCATTATTGATTAAGTTTACTCCATATTCCCATATATACAATCCCATTTGAAAAAAATACCAACTTTATTGGAGAGATACCTTTTCACAACCATCATAACATGTTTATGATTATTTGTGAAATAAATGTAAATAATTTATAAATAATAATCAAATGAATTTCCTAGGGAATGAAATGTGTTTCATAGTCTTTCCTCAATCATAATAAAAATAATTACATAAATATTACTAAGAGAATAAAGAAAAAAATAGTAATATTTTTAATTAATGTGAAAAAAAATAATAGGTATTAAAAATAAATATTTCATTTGGGAATACAAAAAAATTAATGAGTTTTATGTAAAAGGATAGAGGGATGTAATGTTATCCTTCATTAGGTTTGATTTTATTGAAGGTATTTTAAAAATGAAATTTGGAATGTGTTAACCCATAAAAGAAAGGTATAATTAGATAAGAAGGCATTTAATAGATAGATATATATATATACATAATTTAGAATAAATCCATAGCATCAAAGGGATAGAAAAAGTAATGTAGATAGATAATGGTTATAACCTAGAGAAAATCTTGGTTTAGGGAGACATCTGACCTTAGATATTCTCATAATTTTAATGAATTGGAAAATAATATAAAATAAAAAAATAATTTTAATAAATTACATCCAAAACCATACTCATACTATATGTTATTTTTTGACTATCTTACCACCCATTTATTAATAATTATTTTTTAATCATTTTTATTGAGGATATGTGGTTTTCTATTTCTTGTTTGTCATGGATTAGAAGTATTAGTTTCTATGTATTAATCATGGTTATATATTCTCTATGATATTAACAATGATATTAATATTATATATACTAATTATATATATATATACATGGTTTAATCATTAAATTATTGATATAAATAAATGAATTACACCCTTTATACAAATAGTAGGTCATATGTATAGATGAATGTTGTTTAAATTTTTTATGGATGTAATGAAAGACAATTTAAAAAATTAAACATTCAATAATATTAATAATATAATGATTTACATATATATTTATTAAGTCCATCATTATAATTTTCCGTGAAAAGAAGTACTGAAATAGAACTACATCGGTTCATGAGGAGGTAGTTGACCATGTAGATTAATGAATTTTTTTCCCATTCAATTGAATGAGAGATGTATTTGGGGGATGAAATTGAAATAAAAAATATTAGTAAATGGAATATAATTATGTTATCATTTCATCTTGTTTAAAAAAAATTATATCACATAAAAGAAAAAATAAAACTAAAACATTAGTATAAAGACAATACCTACTCATTGGATAACTTTTTTCATTATAGCTTAATCCTTTAATAGTTTGTATTATTCCAAAAAAAATACCCTTGAACATGGGTAGGAATGATTTTTCTTGGATTTGGGTAAGTATTTACTAATATAAAAGCTTTTTTAAGTGTAATAAAAAGTGTAGAGGAGGTTTCATTTTATATGTGATGGGAGGGGGACTCATGGAAGTGCATTAAATATCTAATTAATACAATCATAATTTCATATAAAAAGGATAAAAAATAATATTTAAAATATAGGATATTTATGGGTTGAGATTCTATCATAAAATAAAATTATTTCATGTCTATATTGTGTTTTTAAACTTATCTATTTATTTTAACCTGTGTTAAACAGTATCCATTATTACTGAAATAATAATGTTTTAAGTATTTAGGGATCAATGTAGATACAAGAAAAGGGAATTTTGTATATAAATGAACCATAGTTGATATGTTTAACATAAAAAAATATCTTGGCCCATAATAATATTTTTATAAATTTTAAATCATTTAATAAAATTTTATTTATGAAAAAAATAATAGTAATGTCATTTTTTGAACTATTAATTTAATTTGACATTGAAAAAAAATATAAAACAAATTTAATTTGAATAATTTTCTTTAAAAGACCCCAAATATTATATTATCATCTAAAATATCTATAGTATTTAATAACTTAATCGAATTATATTTTTTAATATTTTTTAAATCATTTATTTTATTTTTCTTTTAATAGAACAAATTTTCTGCCAATGTTGCATAAGAATTTGAAGTAATTTTTCAATCCCAAATAATTAAAAATGAATTAACATAATAAAATAGTTATATATTTTTTGAATAAACCTTTTAGAGATAAACATTACCACCTTTTAAACTAATATAAATAATTTACAGATAATAAAACAAAGAGAATTTTTTTTTGTGAATTTTCATTACATAAAATAATATAAAGGAAAACAATTAAAGAAATATGGTATAAATTATTCATATTTTCTAAAATTGGATCTAATTTTCTGAAATAATCTCTTCAAAAAGGATAAATAAATTTTTAGGATAAATTTATTGTCCTTTTAAAATTATTTTAAATCAAAATTACCTAATTTACCCTTACTATTGTGAAAAAATTTCTAATTTTACTATTCATAATAATCAATAAATAAAGGGGAAATATTTAGTAAATTTGAACACCATGATTCAAAATAACAAATTATTGGGAAAAAAATCACTCATGGTGTCCCCTTGGAATGATTTCGGTGTGATTTTGTATGTTAAGAAACCTAGATGAGCTTAAATGATTATGGTTGGTGTTTTCCGAAGATAGGTTTTTATGGTGGCACATTTCCAATGTGCTTTTAAAAAAATTGGGCCTTAATATCGGGAGTAAGATGTTGGAAAAGGACATATTTCTTCATAGGAGTGACCATTATGAATAACGTTGAAGAAATTTGTCAAAGGATGATAACCGCATACCATAATTTATAGCCTATGTACCATGTTCTGAGAATGGTATACGGGGTGACATGAATGGTACAACAAAGTGGTACATGAAACTGAAAACAGTTCAGCGATGGTTTGAGGAGAAGGAAGTGTGAAATGCAAATGGATTTTCATAATTGGACGAGATCGACCGCGTAGGATCAAAGGTAGTATGCAGAGCATGTATGAAAAGTGGTCTGCTAGAAGGGTTGCTTTTCACGGCAGTAGGGGGATCCTTATGAGATGTAGGCTGAATCAAAGATTTTTAAAATCTTAGATTAGCATATTTTCCTCGAACATTTACCTATATATGAATTTTTAATCCCACCAATTACTTTTGAGACCAAATATCATTAGAGAACATATTTTTGGTTCATTATTTTAGAAAAATCTAAAGGGGGTTCCCTAGGGAGAATTCTTTGAAAGCTAAGATGGTTCACATGAATGAAATTTTGCCGAAGGATTTAATAGAGAACTGTAACCCGCAGAAGACATGGTATGTTATGGAAGAAAGTTCTCTATGATGGCAGTTTATGAAGGCAGTAGGTGAACATAGAACATTTTACATGCAATGATTAATTCATAGAGGATTTTCATGGAGTCGGTACATAGATTTGGTATGCGGCAGTGAAGGTGGAGGTTGTTCATGGATGAAGGGAGGTTCATAGAAGCAGAATCGGTACACAAAGGATATGTTTCATGTACCGAACCCGGTACTCAGTACGCGAGAGAATTAGGCAGTTTTTTATTTTTTGAAGAATGATTGAAAAATATATAATCGGTTTGGGAATGTATTTTCTAGTACCTAGCAGTACCCAAGATAGTGGGATTTATTTGTGGGTGGAAGAGGGAATTTAATAGAGCATCTACCTATAATTGAGGATACAGGAAGCCCTAAAACTTAAGGGACCAACATGTCCATAAAGTATGTTTGACCTACAAGTCCATAGACTATGAGTGTATTCATTTCCAAGAGCATTGAGTGAATGAAGAGGAAGAGGATATCCCTTTCCACTAATAGTGAGCGAGAGAAAGAGGCATTGGGAGTGACCCTTGGGTATGCAGTGAGTAGACCCTAAAAGTTGTAAAGGAAGTAAACTGGGCATAGAATATATAGCACGAACATTGTAATCATTCTTGGCCATGTACCTTAGTGAATTTGGTACATCATAACATCGCCAATGTATTCTCCTTAGACGTAGCCCAGTCAGGGTTCACCAAGTAAAAATCATTGTGTCATGTTCATGATTTCACATTTGTTCATATATTTCGATGGGAGGAAGATAGAATTGAATTTTTTTTGACAACGGTACAATATCTAAAATGGAAAATGTATTAATCTATCATTCCATGATTCAACCCCCCCCCCCCTTTGAGGGTACTCGACCTAGTGGGCCTAACAATTGGTATCAGAAGGAAGGTTCAAAGTTAGTGATCATCTCTTAAGAAGAATAAATAGATGTTTTCAATCATAATGGAATTCCGATCATTGACATATATAATTTTCAACAATGGAATAATTTGATGTATCACTAATTCCAATTAGTAGGGACGAATGTCTTCACTGTAGTTTTGCATGTAATTTCTTTATACATTAATAGTGGTGCATTATCAGAAGCTAAAATAAAGGATTTTTATGTTTGTGGTAAAGGATTCAATGATCTAGGGGAGACCTATAAAATACAATTTATAAAAAGTTTATGTCATGTAAAACATCACATAAAATGTGGGAATTTTTTTAACATTTATTAGGGGGACACAAAAATTCAAGAACCAAAGATGCATGTTCTGTTGAAGAAGTATGAGGACCTCATAATGAACCCCAATGAGGTTGTTGATGCATTTTTTGAGAGAATTAATATTATTGTGGAATACATGCTGGGTCCTATAGAATTCATTTAAGATATAAATATTGTTAAAAATTTATTAAGAAAACATCCACCGTGGTTCAATTCGAAAATTTCAGTGTTGGAAGGCAATGACCTGAAAGAACTAACACTAGATAACCTACATAGTAACCTTGTAGCAAATGAAATGATAAACGATGGTAATAATGCAGTGTAAAATAGGAATTCTAAATAAGTGGCATTCATTGACATAAATAATCTCTCTATTGAAGATATTCTGAAGGAGGTCAATATGGATGATGTCAAGTCATTTCACTCCTCAAATATGTAAAGGGGAAAAAGGAAGTTCTAGGTATTCTTCTATTTTCATGATTTCAATGTGGAAAGATTGGTAATTTTGTATCTATGTGTCTAAAGAAGTAGGATGTTGAAAATAATGAAATTGATGAAATTCACAAAAAATATGTATTCATCAAATGAAAAAGGGATGAGAAATAGAAGTAGAAATTTCGTCAAAATGAAGAATCTTATTTCAAAAGAGAATGAATGTTTAGAAGAATCTGAGGTAGAAGAGTTAGAGAGATGAAAAGATCATAAAATAGATTCTTGGGAAAAAGTTGTAAGAATTTTATCAATATGGGAATAAAGTGATAATGAAGATGGAAAAATTGAAGGAAGGGTTGATAATCATGCTGAATTAGAAGTTTCCATTGAAGAGGTTGATAATTTGAGATCCAAAACAAAGAAAGTTAACAAAAGTGTTCGTGATGCCAAAATAATTATGCAATAGTAGGAAGAAGAATATTATAAGCTATATGAAAAAATTGAAAATATGTGGTCTTTAATGAAAAAAAGATAAGAAAATGTGGTTGAGTGAAAAATCAAAATTGAAGAGCAGAAAATTTAAATTGATATTTTGATTGAAACTGTAAATGATCAAATCAAATGTATAAGACATCTAGAAGAATAAGTCGTCAGTCTATGGTGTACAATTGAAGATCATAAAAACCTATTAACTCTCGGTTCGACAATAGGAAATAAGATCATATAGGCAACATAGAAGATGAGATTTGAGCAAAGTGGTCCATCAGAATAGAAGCAACAATAAATTTTGAATGATAAGGTTGGTATAGGGCTTGATCTAAAATAGATATCAGTAAGGGTTAATGTCTGACTCTAAGAACCCACTCCATTATTATTGACTGATTTGGGTATGAACAAGAATCATAATATTCAAATAACCCAAGGCACAACTAGTGGGGCATCATTTCCACATAGGAATGTACCTTATTTGAGATTCTTTTATTGTGGTAATATTGTACACTATCAATATGTATGTTCCATATCAAAGAGGTACCAAAGGGAACGAGACAAACAGAGGTGGTCATACTGAGCTCAAAATTCTCAGTCATCATTTGATGGTCATTGTTTCTAGTGTAAAGGACTTGGATATATGGAAATATATTTCACATCAACAACATAGAGGAATGTGCCGAGGTAAAAATTCTTTTTCATATGATGCATCCAAATGTATTTTGAAGAAGGATGAAAATTCAATATCGATTTTGCAGCTTTGCAGGTTTAATATGGATGATCATATACATAGAAAGATCGAGACTATCATTCCATGTAAGATAGGAAGTCAAATACTTGGTTCAAGAAGAAAATGAAAGAGCATGCAGTGGTTATATAAATTGAGTTCAAGGCATCAGATTGCACTGGGATATGGATCATTGATAGTGGATGCACATCCCACATGATGGTAAATATGGATCTAGTGACTAGAATCTAGTACGATAAATAAGGTATCATAATATTTGGTAATGATGAGGGATTGAAACATATTTGTTCAGGAAAATACAAGTTTGGAGGAAAATACATGATACGAGAAAATGTCTTGGTTGTTGAGGGAATTAGAAACAACGTTCTTAGAGTTAATCAATTGTGTGACCCAGGGAATTCCATAATTTTTTCCACATAATTATGAATCTTTAAGGAAACTGATAGTGTTTTTGTGTTTCAAGGAAATCATTTGAAATGGAATCTATATCTCATCAGTGGAGAAAACGATATATGATTTTTCTCTATGGATGAAGAAGAAATGTAATGGAACAAATGTCTTGGCCACATAGTACAGGGTTCCTTGGAATAACTAGTGAAATATGTTTCAGCATTAAATCTCCCTATATTATCATGTTATCATACTCATACGTGTGATGCCTTCTAATAGGGGAATAACATTTGAAAGGCATATATGAAAAAGGATGAAAAGTCCACAAGATTTCTTGAGTTGGTGCATATTGATGATCATGGGCCAATATCTCCAAGGGATATTTATGAGAGGATATATTATGTTTTCATTGTTGATGACTATAGAAGAATGGAATGTGTATTAATTATCACCCACAAATATGAAGTGTTCAGTTTCATTACAAGATATCGAAGGGAATGTGAAATGATTTTGGGTCCAAAAATCAAGACGATTCGAACATATAATGGGAAAAAATTCACAAATACACAAGTAAAGGATTATTTTGAAAAATAAGTGATAAGGAATCACATTTCAGTTGTAATAACTCTAAAAGACATTGAATTATTTGATATTAGAAAGAAAACTGTGAAAAACATGTCTAGAACAATGCTAATTATAAAGACCTTACTAAGAAATTTTGGAAAGAAGTAGTAATGTCAAGAGTTTACAGTTCAAACAATGATTTACTTTTTCAAAAAGAGGAGAATACCCCATACTATTTATGGTATAGAAAGAATTTTTATTGAATTACACTCGAATTTTCATAAGTAAATGTTTCATTTTTAATAAGGAGAAAAATAGGAAATTTGAATCTCGTGGGGATGAAGGTATATTTCATGGGTACTAAAAGAAATAGAATGTGTATAAATGCTTCAATAAGCTACTGGGAATGATAGTTAAAAGTCATGATGTGACTATATTAGAAAAAGAACAAAATCTTCACGAAATACATGATCAGAATCAAGAGGATAGTGATGAATAGATGAGTATATCAGGAGATGCTCAAGGTCCAGAGGTTGATTCAGAAGAAGACTCAGTTGATGTGAAAAGATCAATGTCTTCCCAGAGAATAGAAAAAGATCTTAAATTGATAGGTAGAACATAATTGGTGACCAGACAACACTGTTGACAAAAAAATATGAATAATGTATCTAAAACATGTATCGTACTTATCACATGTGAATCCTAAAAGATTTGATGAACTATCTGAATATGAGAATTGGGATAATCAATGAATAAAGATCTTGACTAACTTGAAAATAATCAGACATGGAAAATCGTTTCGAGGCTAGCAGACAAAAATTTTATCAGGACTATGTGGGTCTTTCTCAACAAAATTAATAAATATGGTGTTTTCATTCAAAAAAAAGCATGAATGGTGTAAAAAATGTACTCCCAAATAAAGGGAATTTATGTTGATGATACATTTTCACCCATTTCATGGCTGGAGACAACCAGATTTTTCTTGGCCATAGATGTGCAATGAAATTTTATGGTTTTTAAAATGGATTTCAATTCAGAATTTTTGAACGGATTTCGGGACAATGAAGTCTACATATAGAAACAAGATGCTTTCTCATTCAGGAAGATGATAATAGAGTATGTAGGCAGAATAAGGCTTTATATGGATTGAAGCAAGAACTAAGAGCATGGTATTTGAGGCTCGATTTGTTTTCTAAAGAAACTCAGATTACATTGTGGTATAGTTGATTACAATATATATTTCACTAATGGGAACAGTCAAAGGATGATGGTTATAGTTTCAATTGATCACATAATCTTTGGTGGATCAGATGAAGCACAATGCAGATAGTTCACTAAATCCATGAAAAGAGAGTTCAAAATGGCAATGATTGGTGAGCTGAAATTTTTCCATGGATTATAGGTGACACAAGGAAATAATGAAACATTTATTTCTCAATATAAATATGCCATGGTGGTTTTGAAAATATTTCAAATGGATGAATCCAAAGAGATAAAGACTACAGTTTCTACCCAGAAGGAACTATCATGGGAAGATGAAGGAAAGATAGTTAATACCATGGAATATAGGAAAATCATTGGAAGTCTGTTGTACCTAATAGCGATAAGGACTGATATTGTGTTTTCCACATTCCAATCATCAAGGTATCAAAGAAATCCTCAGGAGATCCACATGATTGTAGTAAAAATATTTATTCAATATATCAAGGGCACAATGGATTTTGGTCTAATGTATAATGATAAATCACAGACAAAATTATTTGGATATAAAGATATGGATTGGGATGGTTCAGTAGATGATAGTAAATCAACATCAGGATGTTCCTTTTACATTGGATGGTTGTGTATTTATTGGTTAAGTATGAAACAAGATTACATTTTTCTAAGCACCGCAGAAGTTGAATACATTATGTCTACTGAAGCTTCCACGTAGCTATTGTGGATGAAGCAGCAACTTGAAGATATTGGAATTGATATGAAAACTCCGATTAGAGTATGTTCCTATAGAACAACAGGTTGTGGTATGTTCCTATAGAACAACAGGTTGCAGACATTCTATCAAAGGCATTACCCAAATAATAATTTTATTAGCATCAACTGGCTTTGGGAGTCCAGTCTACTTCATGCACTTAAAAATGTGTGGATGTGGGTCCCCGTCTCCTTGAGGTTCGGTGTCATTTTCCCTAATGTATGAATATGTGTTATTTACCCTGTTATAGAAATCTTTGAAGTTCCCTTCGGGTTCATTAAAAAGCGGGGGAAAGTGTGACAAAGGGAGAAGAGACATGTGGTATAATCTATTAAGTGGGGCAATGAGATATGGGGAGTTGAAGATGAGATGAAGTAGGTTAGATAAGCTATAATATTGGGGGAGTATTGAATCTAATGATGCTAGATGTGATCAATCAATGATTAGATATCACAATGGACGAGGTTTGTGATGATAGCAGTTCATTGGTATCAGTATATCAGTATGGTATTAGCAATTGGTGATTAGAAATGAAGCGGTTCATTGAGTAACTTTTCAATATACTCTTCTTTCTCAAACCAATCATGGATCGTTTGGTCTTATAGTATGTGTTGTGTAAATCTGTGATCACTAACTCAATCGCATAAATTGAATGATGGTTTAATATAGAAGTATCATTAATGATATATCAAAATGTAATGAATTGTTATGAGAAATAAATAAACCAACCCAAATGTAGAGTTTTTTGGAAAAAATCCCTCAAGGTGTACTATATATATTTTTTGGATGAGATTGTGATTATTGAAAAGGCAAGATGATCGCAAATGAGTATGGTTGTTGTTTTCTGAAGATAGGTATTTAATATGTCGTTGTTTCCAAGTGTTTTACAAATTTTTTCCCCAAAATCAAGAGTTTGATGTTGTAAATTGAAGTATTTATTCATATTAGTGAACGACATGAAGAACATTGAATATAATTGGAAATGGATGAGAACCACGTACCATAATTCATGGGTTGCAGGCCATGTTCTAGAAATGGTTTGTGGAGCTGTGGGAATTGTACACCGAAGAGCTTCACAAAACCGGAAATGGTTTGTAGTGATGGTTTGCGGCAAAGGACGTTTGGAACATAGATTGATTGTCATCGGTGGAGGAGATCGATCATGTCAGAGTAAAGGTAGTATGCAGAGTGTGTATGGAAAGTAGTTCACTAGAAGGATTGTTGTTCGTAATGGTAGGAGGATCAGTTTGCAGTAGAGGCTGGATCGAAGATTTGAAAAATACAGATTAACATATTTTGTGGGTATCTTGGCCTATATAAGAATTTCTAAACCCAATTATTATTGTTGAGAATGAATAGAATTACAGAACATATTTTGGGTCTGACATTTTGGAAATGTTCAAAAAAGGTACCCAAGGAAGAATTCCGCAAAATCTAAATTGGTTCACATGGAAGAAATTCCACCAAAAGATTAAACAGAGAACTGTAACCCGCATAATACATGGTATGCGAATGAAGAAGGCATGGTACATAGGCGGTTTGCAATGGTAGTCTGCGAATAGAGAACAGTTCATGGACAAATATTGATTCACATAGGTGGTTCGCAGAGTCTATACAAATATTCAATACATATCAGTGAAGGTGAAGGCATTTTGTGGATGAAGAGAAGTTCACGGAAGAGGAAGAAGTATGTGATTTAGGTGTTCCATATACTGAAATCGATACTCAGTACGCGGGAGAAGAAGGTTGTTCGTGATTTGGTCAAGGAAACACGAAAAAGCTTAAAATCAGTTTGCGAAAGGATATTTTGGTACATAGAAGTACATAGGAAGGTGGGATTCATCTATGAGTGAAAAAGGGACTTCAATAGAACATATAAATATAGTCTATGTTGCAAAAATTCATACAAATTATGGGACCTAAATGTCCATAAACTGTGTTTGACCTAAAAGTCGATAAACTACGACTGGATTCCATTCCATGAGTCGTGGGTGAAGGAAGAGGAAGACGGTGACCCATTCCACTAGTAGTGAGCCAGAGAAAGAGCCATAGGGAGTGACCATTGGGAATGTAATTAGCAAACCCTAAACCTTGTATAGTTAGTGATCCTAGTCATAAAATATCTAGCTCGAACATTGTACTCATTATTGGCTGTGAGCCTTAGTGACTTTGGCACATCTTACATCGACATTGTATGCTCCATGGACGTAGCCTGGTGAGGGTGAACTATGTAAACATTACAACATCCTGTGTATGATTTCATATCTATTCATATATATCTATGGAAGGAAGAGTGAATTTAGTTTTGTTTAAAAAACGAAACAAAATACAAAAGGGAAAAACTATTAATCTATTACACCCAGATTCACTCCCTCTATCAGGGTACTCGACCTAGTGTAACTAACAAGAATCAAATTTTCATGATTTCATTTCTAAAAGTGGAAAAAATTAATTTAATATTAATATTTAAAATCCAATGAATAAGATATTTTTCTGAAAAAAAACTCTTTTTAAACATATAAAATGTTTTCTCTAAATTAAATTATATAATTGATTACGACGAACTTTATTAGATTGTTATTAAAAAAATAAAATCACTTTTAATTTTATTCCATAAAAATAAAATTAATCTTTGTAAATTTTTAAAACAGTTTAAATATTTTAATAAATATCTATATTTTTACTATTCACATGAAAATCAATATTTTATTGAAAATCCAAAACGAATCACAGTAATTTAATTTTGAAATTCCAATTTCAAAAATGATATATTTTTTATAAATTAAAACTTTTAAAAATTTCATAAGATACTTATAATATTTTGTCATAAAATTTAATAAAAGAAATTTAAAAAAACATATTTTTGAAGAATAAAATAAGAGTAAGAAATCATTTAGTGATTATTCTCTAATAATTAATAAAAAATTGAATGGAGTTTTATATTCATAAATATTTCATATTAAACCTTGCAAACAAGGGAGTCAATAAAGAGATAACCTTTCTTGACGAACTTCCTGCTGACTTACATCCTTTGCATAATAATGATTGTAATATGTTTCTATATTTTAGACTCTTGTAATTCTTTTCCTTTATAATAATTGTGCCTTGGTTTTCTGGCCAGGCACCATATTAAAAAAAATAGAAAACAAATATATATATATATATATTAATTTGGTTAATACTTTTCATACCATCCAATTCAATTACAAGGTTATCGTGGTCACAACAGAGTATATACCAATTCACAAAATGTTAGTGTGGCGTGTTAGGAAATAAATTGATCATTTTTTTCTTTTAAAAAACATGTGCTGTTATATTCTACGTGAACCAATATAAAATAATTTGAATAATATGGTCCAAATAATTCATATGATCATTCTATGAGTACTTCATACCACAGTATAACACCCAACAAACAAGGGTAATTTAAAACAACAACTACCAAAGAAAATATAATCCTACAAAAGTAATTAAGTGCCCATATGTGATGGGAATATATACAATGAATCGAGTTGACATACATAAGTAATATACACACTCTAATAAACTAATATTTTCTCAATATATATGTCGTAATACTCATTGTGAACATAAATTGTAAATGTCTATCCACCTAGGGAGGTGAGTTACATTCTTTATACTTTCTAGAAAACCCTTTAGTTCCATCACCTGAGATTTACTTGTCACGTTGAAAAAAAACAACATCTTCTTCATGGGATGATATCACACAAGGGAAGACTCTAGACATATAAACATTTATTTAATGTTGGTAATCATCTTTATCTAAAATATAGATCCATGTATTCAAAATATATCTGCTCAAATTCTTCATTTATCATCCAAACATAAATTCATCTTTTAGATGTTTCAAATACCACAACTATATTATGCCACTAAAATATCATCAACTTCTATATATTAAACATCAAAAATAAAAATAATATTCCACGAATCCAAATATTAGACAATGAGATTTTAATACATAATGGATACTTTTATGGTAAGACTAGATAGATTCAATAAATTCCTATCTATCTATTCATTTAATCAACACAATAAAATAATTTAGAAAATATGCTATATAGAAATAGAAAGGGTGTTCATTGCAACACCCAGAATAAACTTAAATTCATCTGATGTATTAAAATTCAATGCTTATATTGGTATATTATAATCTTACAACCACATGAATCCATTTAGAAGTATTTATCTATATTCACAGGAATTAAATTAAAATCCACATACATAGGGTATAAAACTATTTTTACGAACTAATGTGTAGAATAACACTACTAGAGGGTGGGTTATACTTTCAACACATGTGATTATCACACTCACTCTCATGTGTGGAACTATCCTCACACACTCAACTATTATCACTATGTATAAAAATCATTTGTTATTAATTCATACCGACATAGGTACCACTGAATACTATATATTCTATAAAGGAAACATATTCTAAAAAACAACATCCTCTATTAAGGGTAAACTCACTTCACTTCTAGGGGTGATTGAAATTGGACACCATTATTAGAAAATCTCTTCTATATGAATATATAGATACTGAGATCCCTTGGTATATCCAACTCTTGAATATCAAACAATGAATAATAAATCACATCTATGCAATCTAGTATGAGGTCCGAGAAAAAGGATTAAAATCATTTCCAAACTACTCCTACTGAATACTGAACACAATCACCCATTTTTCATTCAATCCTATAACCATGAATATAATTTGGTTTCACGTGATTGGAATTTACTAAATGTGGTGATGATTGGTGGAAAATGTAGTTTCAACCATCATTGTCTTCTAATGTACCACAAAATCCTTCATTTAACAACCCCTAGGTTGAAACCTAGTCTCACATAAAGGTGGTATACAATATTAATGTTATAATTAACATGGTGTTTCATCCATTTCACTATAATAGATTAATATGCCAAATCTTCCTCACAGTCTCCATCACAGTTTGGATTACATAAAAACACCATTACATCTTGATAAGTCATCCTCTGGAGCCTCAAAATGGACAACTAATATTAAATAATTACATTGAAAATAAATATCAATAGATTACCTCCCAATGAATGTGGTCCTCAATTCATACCCATACATGGTCTTACTACCCTCCAATGGGTATAACATCCAAAAATAACACTATATACCGAATAATGACTCGATCTAAAAACACTATATAGTAGTCTCTTTGGTACTTTTATTAAAATAGTATTTTCTAATGAAACACTATTCTATGTATGAAAATCAATGAAAAACCCCTCATTTGGTTAGCGATCATCTAATTCATGTGGAAATAAAATTCCTAGACTCCAACCAAATTGTTGTCTATTAAGACAAATCTTTCCCCATAAGCTCATGCATCCTTAATTGTCACAAAACACAAGATATATACTTCATATCTTTAGTCTCATATACACATAGGGTACTATTATCCCCTCTATAGTAAATATAGACACTATGTTAAAAGTGGGCATAAGTTACCTTAGTTCATGAGGCATTAATATCTCATAAAGGAGTCATGGAAATATTTCCTCATTCCGATTTAACTAGTAGGTAGAATCAAAACTAAATTCATGGGTTCTTCAAGAACATTCTTCTTCAAACAAAATTGGAAATTAACTGATAGAAACACACAATTGTTAAAGAATATATGGATGATCTAACAAGGAAAGGATGTTAAAGATCATCAATTATGTTATATCATTCATGTACAAACCTTCTTATACCCTGTAATTATGTCTTGGAACTCTAGGATAACTATTAGTTTATTAAAGTCTTAATGAAATGATAAATAATCCTTCACATCTATGTTGTTCTCCATTGAAAAAAAAACAAACCTATAGTTATAATTTACATTATCAATTAAAACATCCAAACTAGTCCTCACATACCAACTGCCTACAAAATCATTCATTAGGAATAAATCACTCTAATGTAACACTAAAAAAACCAATCCATGAAGGACCCAACTAGGATATAGATAATAAATTTATTCCACCCCAATACCACTGACAATAATCATGATTCTAGTGACTATTATTGAGTTGGAATATCACTAAATATAGAAGGGGTTAACCTTTATCAACTTGAAACAAAAATACATCTCCAATGACAATAACTAGAAATACCAATCATATATATATATATATATGTGTGTGTGTGTGTGTGTGTGTGTGTGTGTGTGTGTATAAACAACTGAACTATATACAACACATGAATGACACAAAATATACATGGAAAATTACACATTGAAAAATACCCATAGAACTATACATTAAAAAAGCATCTAAATATGTTAAGTACATTATTTTAAAACGATCCTTGTCAATAAACATACTCCTACACCAATATTGAGTACCAATGGTCACTACCACTATCAATAATTAAAAAAAAATCCACATTTTTCAGGATGTGTCACCAAGAATAATCTCTGAATAAGAAACATTATCTCCATATCTTCTAATACCATCTTTACACCCTTATTTATATGGATAGAAACAACACATGTGGGTATAAATCCCATGAAGAGGTGATCATAAACCTAATCAGACCGAACCCATAAAACCCAAATGGAAGGAAAAATCAACAATCAAAACCCATGGCAAGAAAGAGTAAAATAGATGGAGATAAAAAGGATCCAGATGTGATCAACCTCTATAAGTCACAAAGGCGCATAGACATTTTAGTAACATTAACCCATTCATAAAAGTCTCTATCTAATGAGAAACCAAGGATTCTAAAATAATAGAAAATAGAATAAAATTTTCATTTTATAGTCTTCTAGTATATAACTTCTCAATGGGAAAAGGGGTTTTTTGGATTAATCAAAATCTTTGAATCATCTGATCTTATCCCCCACCCCAACACCCACTTTACTACTGAAAACTCATAATAATGACATTCTATTTAGTGATGTATCTGTTCCCATAAAGTGGGTATGAAACCCTAAAATCTGTAACCAGTAATACCATGCATCTATTTTAGGAACTTAACGGTGAACCCATGCCTTTACCATTATTATATATGCTTCAAGAGAGAACTAGAAACTACTACTATAATGTCCCAAGTTGTAAAAGGAAGAACACAAGACATAAGATAATGTCATGCTCTATAAAACCTTGTTATTATAGAAAACATCATTCAACGCCAATAATATGAACAAACCAAATTTATAACCCACATAAACTCAATGTAATGGTGGTGAAGTATCCCATACCCTGGGAATATAGTTATGGTATAGGCACACTAGTGTTGGATCACATACCACATCTGAGTTATGAGTTAGGGGAGATTCTAAAATTATTTTATTTTCAATTAGAGGATCCCAACTGTTGAGTTTATTGGGGGTAGATACTGAACCTATTTGAGGATGGTATGGGACCCACATACATTGAATAAAACCATCAACAAGAGGAGATATTAACCCCCATCAAATCTCTGATCACCATTACCAAACCCAATTATCTGCCCTATTGAGCTAAATAAAAAAACTGTATATCTCGCTTATAAAATGGTATCTAATTACTGAAAATAAATTCCATACTGATGAAAATGGAAAAAATACATAGGATTGGCTATATATTTACAATAAATATATATAATATATAAAAACATTGAAAACATCTTACGTAATGAAAATTGAGAAACATGGAATCCCCTAAGAATGGTATGTGGCATGCAGGGAGAGGGAGGTTTCACTATGTTGGTAATGTTTCTCACCACACATGTTATACATGGGGTTGTGGATCCCTCATGTCTGAATCAACACCCCCTAGGTCAGTACAGGTAGGAAGTGAGTTAATCCACCATCACGGGCATGTAGTGAGGAAACCCGAGATTGAGTATATTGGGAGGCACACTCGGGCCTCGTGCTGAGCCAACATTTTTTGATGGGACATAACACCTAACATGGAGGAGATAAAACGACTAATATCACCTACATTCATATGGAAGGAGGGTTTTCATTTGATCCCTAGGGTATCATCAGACCAAGGGAATTCCCCATCCACCCCAACCTTCTTTCATCACACCGAGACCATTGTAATGATTCATTATTTTTGTTCCACCGCTCAAGCCACCAAACACTAATAAGATGAAATTATACTTCACATTATACAAGTTTGTTACCAACCATCAAATCTCCCACCTAACAATGATTTTCATCCATGCCTTCCACCAAGGATCCATGTAACCCTTACCGAGTCTGATTTTACTAAACTCACCACCCTCATTCCCTCTTCAATGAGTCACATTCTTCTACGATTTATGTCACACCACCGAAATCCCATTTATTCACCCCCTCATGATATTATCGATTAATAAATTTGGGATATATGGTCTTATGATATCTATGTGAGGAGAGATTAGAGTGAGGTGTAAAGATAGGAAAGAGAGGGGGAATAGAGAATAAATATGAATGAATTAAACCCTCACTCGTCATGGAATTATTATTAACAATAACTAAAATTCAAAAAAAAATCAGAAAGAATAATCCTACTCAACATATACTTTAGGATTACTATTTAAATATTCTAGAATGGGAATCCAATATTCTTTATGAGATTTAGAGAAAAAAATTATACACTGCATATTCCCTCATGTAGAACATAATATTTAATTCTTAATATCAATATGAAATTAAAAAATAATGGAGCACTGAATGTATATCAATGGAGGATCAACATCACATAAACCCATTTCCATATTCAAATGATCTAATCATTGACATATCTAAATATTTGGTTGTATTCCCCTAATCAAATATTGTTTTCACTAATGATTGATCCCTCTATATTTCTTCCAATCATGTTTTGAGCCAATAAATGTAGGTAACCTATGAAAATGTATGTAATAGGGGTTTAAATATTTTATATAATATGTTTGTTTTCCATATATCCATTAATTAATTAGTTATTAATTTATTTTGTTTAATCGAAACTGTAATACCCCATGGTTTTAAAAATAAATTACAATTCATGAAACTTTTTTGTAATTAGATACTAGAACCATACTACTGCATTCGCACGATGATATAAATAAAATCTTAATTTTAAAAAGTAATCATTTATTGAAAAGTTAAGAAGTAAAATTAATTTAAAATAAGTTAAAATAAAAAGTAACATGTAGATAAAATTGGAACAGTTTTAAAACTTTTGGAGACATCATCATAATATTAGAAAAAAATGAGATATGAAAAGGATAAAAATATTATTTTTACAATAGAGAAATCATATACACGAAAAACATAAATTTAAAATAAAAAAATAATGAATATTGAATTTGGTAAATTTCATTGTAAATGGAAACATAAATGAAAATGTTTTTAATGAAGAAAACATAACAAAATGTCAACACAGAAGAATTTTTTTCTGAAAAAGAATTTTGACTTATGTAATACCATAATATGTTTTTAACAGTCTTTGGTTAAGGTTACTAGTAGCAGAGTGAGTTTCTGCTGCAATGGAGCCCCTATACTAGATATTAGGTTCACATTGTTGTATATCACTACAGGAGTTAGTATCACTAAGTAATAGAAAACTGGGAAATATTTGTGGAGGTGATAGTCATCAAAAATAGGAAAATTCTGAATAAAACTTGGTTAAACTTGATTTTTATAAACTGTATTTAATGTATTGTTTATATTTGAAATATTTATTTAAATTTAAATTTGAAAATAATGTTATCATTCAGGTTTTTCCATTACCTTGAAATTTCATAAAAAAAATTTAGTCAATTTCCATGGATTGATGTTTCCATACAGTCTCGAGACATTGTAACATTTTGTTAGACCACATCATCATTAGAATCAAACTCTGTAAATATATTTTTCTACATAAATATTTGACTTAATGAATATGCAGAAAATAATAGTGAAAACTAAAATCAATGAAGTATAAATTTTTCGTTCAACATCTTCTAATTGTAAAAATGATATACAATTGATTTTATAATCAAATAAAAAATGAAGATGTCATAAAAAATTTATTATTTGAATTTCCAATTATTTTATGAAATTAATAGTTAATGATGATAAAAAACATATACTTTATTAGATGAAATATGTGTGGATTTTGTAACAATTTAACCTTTAGTGTTGCAATTTACTCTTAAAGTTCCTATGCGTGGATGTTTCTAAAATGCAAGGATAAAATGAATGTTACAATAATGTGGTTTTTGTTTTTTAATAAATTAAAATAAGTAATGTAAAAACAATATTACCCGGTTGTGGTCAATGGTAATACTAGCTTGTGATGATTCACTACTATAAATCTGTGACCCACCCCATAGTCTGAATAACCAGATTATAAACTAGTTTTATATTATATAAATTTTTATTATTTATAAAGTTTTTTTGTTAAATATTGTAGGATTTAAATGATGATGTAGATGCTCAACACACAAGGCGGGTGAATTTTATACTTTAAAAAATTCCTTTGCAAATTTTAAAGATGATAATTTTTAACAAAGTTAAACATGGTAAATTCACTAGACCTCTATGTTCAAAAAACTTGCTTGATTCTAGAAATATGGATCTGGAAAATGAAACTTTCGAAAATTTTACAAGGATAAAGATTCTACCTTAAACCATATAGAATCTAAAAAATCAGAGTACATGTATAAGAAATTATAAGATAGTTATACTTTCCTTAACAATCAAAATGTAGCATAAAAAACATGAAACACTACAAGTAACATGTAAGAAATATTTTAATCCAATGAGTAGGGTATCTAACAACCTTGGTTAATTGTCCCTTGATTGATACTTTCAAGAATGTCTATATTACCCCCACCAGGGTATGTCCTCGATACGAATATCAGAGTCTGTCTTGCTATCCCGAAAATCCATCGAACTTCAAGGTAGTCAGGACCTCTGTATTTCTATCCCCGGAAGCCCTCGAATGTACTTAGAAACATTCAGAGTCGCATGAATCAATTCTGAAAATATGTTCAGTACGCACAAAGAATTAAAGTATCTCTCTAGAAATAACTTCAAGAACATGTTATCTGTAGAGTCGTAGAATAGTTCATCAATGTTGTGATCTATCTCAAATGAGACCCTATTTATAGGCACATCTTTATCAGTTGGCTCCCTCCTCCAATGGTCATATTTCCCCTTGAATTTTAGAGGGACCTGTAAACGTGTCACTCAAACAATGGTTAGTTAGAAAGATAATGCACGAAACTGTTTTATAATTCAAACAAGAGTAAGAAAAAAAACATTGGTTTCTAAACCAAATTATTTTTTTCAGAGTGAGGAAAAATAAATGTTCAGAGTATAACCAAAATCAAATTTGGTGTCTATAATACATCAGTATTCAGATTCTGTCTTCAAAATAATTCGGAACCTGAATTCTATAGAATTATAGAGTCTGAATTTCAAGGAAATTTAGAGTCTGAATTCATAACAATTCGGAGTCTGAACTCAAGAATTTCTAAGTCTGAATTCATATAATTTGGATTCGAAACTCCGAATGTTCGGAGTCTGGATTTAGAATAATTTGGAGTCTTAACTCAGAAATTTCATAGTATGAATTCAGAGAATTCGGAACCTGAATTCAGATCTAGAAAACAAAATACTCTATATCTAAGTATTTATAGGATTCCATGGTTTTAGATATGAAATCGAATTTCATACATAGAAACAAAATGAGTTATATTATAATATGAATAATGAAAACATGGTAAGGATGTGTTTTCCTTGGGGAAGGAAAACATACATTATGAAAGAAAAACTAGTTATGTAGAAAATTTCCTTGACGAAGGAAAGTCTTCCTTATGAATTATTAAGGAAAACATAGGGGAAAAATTTCCCTAATATAGATTGTTTGTGATTTTTAAAACAAGAAGGAATGGAAAAGTCAAAAAGAATCCTTATTGAATCAACAAATATGTTTGTATAAGTTTATATTATGTGAGGTTGAGTTTCCAGGCCAATTATGGGAAAATCCCACATCAGACATAAACCATGATAAAATGTAATAGGCGATTATGACATAAAAACAACATGATACAGACAAGTGCAGGTTCAAGCCTTAATTGTGTGCATGTTTTATCAGGACAGGGAAAAAATGGAAAGTCCTACACATATATAGGTTTGTTTATCGGAACATTAAACCAATAACTTGACACATCTTATCATCATGCAAAAAAGTTTCATGTGTCATTTAGTCCCCAGCTATGTGTATGTTTTACCGGGAAAGGAACAACCCATGTACATGTCTGCTTAGAAAATAATTAGACTATGGTTGATAAATCATAGAATGGAAAAAAAGATATTAGGAGTGGAATGAGATAATTTCAGACTAAATAAAAATTTAATCTATAATTTTATATATTTCGAGTTTTCTATGTGGAACCAAAATAAGAAATTGTATCATGTCATTGGTATGAATTTGTTATGCCAAAAATTCCCAAGGCTATAGAAAATCATTTCCCTATATAATATGAATGTATTCCCAGTAACTTTCTAGCATGTGTTGCTCGGGACTTCATCATCACTAATAAGTCAATCATCCCCTTATGAACAAGTATGTAACCTTCGCAACACATCCCTTGATTAGTCCAAGGGCCTCATCTTATCCATCCAACTGTGGCTAGCTATGACTACGCAATAGATCCTAAACATTAGGATAGGATGGTGCCTGCAGATTTAAAAGAACATGGCATGGATCAATTTGAGAAAATTAAATAAAGGTGTAATTACGTAAAACCAAAACCAAATGTTAAATTACTTCCTGGAGTGGTCAAAGATTTGGCCGGCATGACTGGTTGATTGAACTCCAGCTCAACATCTTTGAACCTTTGGGAAAATTGAGAAACCAGAGGCCATCATAAAAATGTAGCAATGCCTTTTCATTCTGATATGAGTTATTTGTTTCCGTATATTGGGAAATATGCAAGGAAACTGATCTTAATTCAAAAGTAGCATGACCAATCTGGAATGATATATAACTCAATAACATTATAACATTCAGTATCCATGAAAAACACAATTAAAGATATTTATCTAAGTAAGAATTACAATAGAATAAAGTAATGTACAAACTGATATATATATATATTATATTCGGAATTTGATTGAATTATTCATCTTCCAAAAAAAATTGAATTTAGTTTCAAAGGAGAAACTAAATGTTTTTTAATGTTTCACAATTTTGTATTTGAAGTTGCAATTTGTTCATCCTATAAATAATTAATTGTGATTTTTATGACCACAAACAGATTTTATATTATTTCATAACCTTCTCCAAACCCATTCGGATACAAATATTTGAGTGACATAACAAAATTCCAAAATACACCATTCACAATAATATCCAGCTTTCCAAAATATTTCATAGTTGATTCAATGAATCCTAGAATTTTCTTGATTGTAAACCTACCCCTAAAATTTTAAAATTATTTCACAGTTTTGTAGCTTTTTGTAATTGGTAATGAGGTCTACTAAAATAAATTGAAATAAAAATAGTATACTAAAATATGACTGTATAAATACATTTCAATAATTAACATGAAGGGAACTCATTTCGAGGATTTATTGATAATTACATGTATAAAAGACATTCACCAATAACTGGTTCATCTTTTTCATAGGCCACAATAACCAACAACAACAACATGAATCCCCTATAAATAACAGATTCATTCAAATCGTGATTAAAGTAGATGAAAATATCAAAAATACCGATTATGAGGTGTGAACCAATGATCCATAAATAACTAAAAATACAAAAAGCTATATGTTATAAAATGTAACATAATAACAAGAATAAAAATGACATTTAAAAATTAAACTATGTTAATTAAAAATTTAATATATATATCTAATTGATGATCAACATATACCATTAAACTCATTTAGTATATTAATGTTTACAGCATAGCTGTACTATATGGAGATGGTGGTGATGGAAGAGGGATGGTGTTAAGCGTTGAGCGAGCATACAAAATATATTGACATATGATTCAGAACAATAATCAAATAATCAAATAAATAAATGTTTAACAACATGATGGAAAATTAAAATGAATAAGGAAATGGAAATGGATTGGTAGAAGTTTAAGTGTAAACCTTATTCTCAATCACATCTCACAATCTGATGTCAAGACACTTCTCTAACTACTTCAGGTAGGATCAATCAATCCCAAAATATTCTCCCGCCCCATTTTCCTATGTCATCTACATTGATGGAATCACCATATAAAAATATATTCATACCAAAATTATATTTAGTAGAGTGATATGACTGTAAAAGAAATAGAGGATCACACAACCTGATTACATGCAAGTCAAGAGTGGGTTCTTGCTGTTATTCCAGATTACTTAATCATAAATAATGACATCCAAGTATCTCTTTCATGCTTCATGGTAACCATGATATAAATAAAAGTACAAGGATACAAAAAATTAAGAATAATGTATCACCATTTGTTATATTCCTACTCAAAGAACAAAATAAATTAAAAGATTTTAAAACAATGAAAAAACTAATGTACATTTTAAAACCTAAATAATGGGAAATATCATGTAAAAATTAGATTAGTTATGGAAAAATTTCATCATATAATGGTGGATGAAAAGAGATGAAGTACATAGTAGATTTATAAAATGTTTCAAAACTTGTTCACAACCCTTTCTAAAAGGGTTTCAGAAAAAAAAGAATGTTTGAAAATATGATCATCTATATCCTTCTAAAATTAATCATTCATGGAAATGAAAAACACTATGAATTCTTGCTAATAATACCTTTTAAGAGGGGATTCATCCATAACTTTGAGAATACATTGAATCCTTTAGCAACAATATTTACTCATTATTGATGTCGAATTCCTTAATAACATAATGATTTCATGTAACATACCTAAGTAACTACCATAAGTGAAAAAAATTAAATTTAAATTAATAGAAAAATATATCAAGATAATTACCTTGAATTAGTGTTACCATTACATTCAAAAATTGGGGATGGTGAAATAAAAACCTAAATTAAAGAATACATGTAAGAACATTTGGCACCATTACAAAGATTATTCATTGTATAAACAATGTACAAATCATATATAACATCAATTTTTTGTAGAAAATGCATTTAATTAAAATGACCCACTACTAAAACCATTATCGTCAATTAAGCACATACCTTTCTATTTATCCCCAGTTTGGAAAATACCTTCAACCAGAATGATGTAGCTATAAAAATATCAGGGATATTTTACGTCTTTTCATTTATTCAAAAGTAATTAAAGCATCAACAAGTTTACCTTTTAGACACATAACATAATTAACTACTTCAAAATACAATTGTTTTCGAATGGAAGAATAAATTACAACAGAAAGATGAAATATATTGGGGATAAATCTAAAAAAATCATAATATTAAAATTATATACATGTACAAAAGAATAAATTACTGTATCCTGAATGACCCATCGTAATTTACTCAAAGGAATAGAATAGTATTATGTTGATGGATAGTGGATGCGCTAGATAAGCTAAAGATAATCTGGTAATAGATACAGGATAAGAATCACTACATAGCTTTAGTATATAGAATTATTGTCAAACTTAATATTCATTGTTTAAAAACATGAATCAAAAAAATATTCTCTCATAGATAACCATATAAATCCATTAAAGAGAATAAAAATTCAATGCAACACAAAAATAAACAACTTAATTAAAAATAAAATATAAAAATTTATCTATTAATAAAAAACTAAAATGTAATGTTTAGTTGAGAATCAAGAAACCCAGATTCAAACATCTTCATTATCAAAAAAAAGTAACTAATAATCAAAAATTGCAACTAATTTTTAGTTTGAAACACCATAATGAAAACAGAATATTTGTTGTGTATATCAACTAAAAAAATGGAAGTAGAACACAAGTTTTTTTATCTATAAATAAAAACATTATTAATACAAAATAATGTAACATTTCAACTAATCATAAGAAAATGGAAAGATATTTTCAATTTAAAGTACAACCCAAAAATAAAAATCATGATATATTATAATGAAGTCAACATTAAATATCAAAACTCACACCTAATCAAATAAAAAATAACAATGTGTGGATAAAAAAAATAAACCTTTTTAGTAGAATAACCAATGATCAATATCATCCATTGAACACAAATCAAGTGGGTGAGATCAATCATAGAACAACTCATCTATAATAACCAATGATCAGCATCATCTAGTGAACAATTGTTATTGGAATTCATTTAGAAATAACGTAACAACAAAGTTATAAATTATATGAATATCATCATTCTCATCAACATTATAATCATCATCATAATAATCAAAATCAATATTTTTTAGCAAAATAATCAGAAACCAAATCAAAGATTTGACCCAATACCATGGCTTGGAGAAAGCTCGATTGATTTTCCCTGAGAACCTAATTGTAGTCATCGTCCTCACTGTGCTCTTAATTCTCATCATGGATCTGATCATCTTCATCCTCATGCATGCCTTCTTTTACGTTGGTCCTTTACCCTCATGGCCCTGCCCAATTGGAATTAGGAACTTCAACCAATAAAAATAAGATAATTTTTAATAAATTTCAATGGACATATGATAATTTTTTGAGCAAGCCTATTGATATGGAATAGTTTTACATTATTAAAAAAATTAAATCATTACTTCCTATATAATTTATGTCCCTATAAAGATCTAGGGTGAAAAAAATATATTTTTTGTGAACTTAATTTTGTAGATACTTTTGTTCCATCTTCTCAAACATATCAAACATTATCGAATTTATAACATAATCACTTAAGAAAGTAAATTTGAACACAATCTACAAATTTAATACCAAAAGATATTTTCAATGTATCTAAAATAATTAGATAATATAAGTAAGAATACATCTGAGAACAAAAGAACAAAAAATTCCATAACGCATTTACATATAAAACTAGGAACTAAGCAAAGAGACATTTCTACCAAAAAATCATAAACTACTATTGAGTTTAGAATATTGAAGAAGCATACATAGTAAGTGGTGATAGTTTGGATTTCCTGGTACTAATTTCAATTGATCCAATACCTTACCATAAAAACTGTTTTTAGATGCAATGTCATCTCCTAAAATCAAAAGAATCCACACATCAACATCCAGACAAAGAAAATATTGACCATAATAGGGGGAAAATACTAAAGCATCTATCAGAAAAATACTGACCTTAGCAATGTTTTTTTGAAAAAAAATCGGATCAGGAGGATAGGGTTATAGGAGATATTTCAACCAAATACGAATGTTGGGAATGAAATTAACGAAGTTCGTCCTAGTCAAACCTATTCTGAGCTTTGAAGTTGAGCCATAATTCAGTTTAATTGGGTTGTCGATTTAGATGCCTCTGTATGGGTTTCAATTCCGAACAATGAAAAACATATGAATTTGATGGAGGAGTCAAGATGGGATTCGAATATCGAAGTTGGGAATAGTCAACAATGTATACCAAATCAGAGGTGCTTCACTTAGGAGAGGTTTGAGGAGACGAAATCGCCTGGTATGTGTAGGAGTATGTGATGAAAACCGCGAGAAGGAGTGGTGTGGGATGGGGGGATAATCAAGAAGGGGAGAAGGAGAGGGGAATTGGGGAAGGGATCGAGAGTCCTATAGTATTTGGGGAGGGAGTCAAGAACTAGAGAGTGGGAGAGGGGAATTGGGGAGGGGTTTCTGGGAGGGGAGCGCAGGTTGAAGGAAATTCTTGGGCGGTGGATGGATTGCGGGTTAATATTTAGGGTTTGTAGGGAGGAATAGAGAAATAAAAGAGATGTGGAAGCATGGTAAGGAGACACGTAAGTAAGTAAAATCCATGTTTAGTATATATAATTGATTTATTACAATCCTATAAATATAATTTTTCTACTTCTATGTTTTGAATTTCAATAATTGGCCATATATGGTTGTGATAAGTAGGTTATTTAGAGTCTGCTAGAAAAAATATGATATATAGTGAATAGTGACATACCCTAATAAATCTTAATATGACCACAATTAAAGTAAATTTTATTATAATTTTATATTATTAAGGATTTAAGTTAATTACATATTAATTTATATTTCAGTGTGATATAAAACAAGTTATAATTTTAAAATTGTTAATTTTTGAATAAAGTATGATTTTATTTAAAAATAAAATTAATAATATTTAGAAACATATTTTAAAAAATGGATTTCATTTTTTAATTCTAAACATTGATAAATGGTTAGGGTGAATATTTGGGATTTTTCTGAAAATCTTCAATTTTTTATGAATCGTGAAATGGGGTAAAATACCGTATATTCAAATTATCTGTTAAATACACTATTATTGACAACATAGTGGATGTAATAAAACATGGTTCGAACTCATGTATAATTACTACTATTTTGGGTCTCATGAATGATGTCTATTCATATTTTGGAGAAAAAATATTAAAATAATGATTAAAATAATGTAAATTCCCTCCTATCCTCCACTATAAATACCACCATCATTCCCATCTTCCTCTCTCACCTCTCAAGCCATAATAATTTTATATATTTTTCCAAATTTCCTCCCCAAGGCTCATACCCACGTCCTAGAGCTGTTAGTCTTACCAAAAGGCTAAAACCAAAGGCCTTAAGGAGGATCTAAAGGAGAATAAAGCATGAAGTAAGAGTCCTCTTCCTTTTCCATGTGTTTTCTTTCCAATTCAATTATTTCCTTATAATCTATTTCCATCCACTTATCCAGGAGTTTTAAGATATTAGAAATATTATATATAATGTATGTTACCATGTTCATGTAAAATATTCATCATCTTCCTTCCTCTCCTCTCCCTCTTGTTCTAAAAATAAAAACACCCCCACGATGTGCCGATATACTATAATCATGGACGATGTATTTCCAATTTCATTACTTTCTATAAAGATGATCATAAAACATATTTAATGGTTTGATTAGAATTTAAATTTTTTTTACCCTATTTCATGTTATGTAAATATTTTCAATGCATGAAATTATATTATTTAATGAAACAATTTCATGGTTATCAAGGAACAACCAAATATTTTGTAACCAAATATTTGTAATGTTTTATCTAAATATTAATCATTGTATATGTTAAAAAATGATTTATGGGGTCATTATATATTCTGGAAACGTATTAATACCATTTAATATACATCTATAATTTCATTTCTATATGACATGAAAATCAAATACAAACCTTCCATGAACATCACGTAAAGAATGCACTCAAAACAATAGAAGGATCAAAATACTAACAATAAAAGGGTAAAGTGATGTAATGAAATGAACATAAAAGGTATTAACAATATTAAAATGTTTCTAAAAGATATTAAAAAACTATTTTGACCATTATAAAGTGGGTTTAAATAAGTTTTATGTAAGAAAAACTTGACGTAAGGGAATTCTTAACCTAATTTCCATTCTTTGGGGTAACCTTATACATCGTTATTTATGTGGTATTAAAATTTTTTGTGTGAAGATTTTTGTTTATATTATGTTTAATTATGTTTATTTAATGATTATATACATATTATATCCACTCTATTTTTTGTCACATGATTTTTATGATTTTTATAATGGGATTTTCTTTTAAAATCCTCTTTTAAAATTTTGTTTTACAAAATTCAAAAGCAATGTTTTATGTAATTGTTAATATTGTATGATTATGTTCTGGTTATTCATCATTGATTATGATTTTGGTTGGGACCAATATATCCCTCCAATACATTGGTTATGTGTATTTTGTAGGTTATTTTCAAGGATACTCCAAGTATAATTGTGATGGTTACACAAATTGTAAGGTATCAGTGATGGTTACAAATAATAAAGTAGCCAAGATGGTTACAATTTTTTGTAAGTAATACCTCAATACAACTATATGGTATTATTTATATTATATATGTTTTTTTAAATCTCATGCAAATCTCATTTTTCAAAAATTAAGTTTATATGGTTAACAAGTAAGTATTTTTATGAAAATGATTTCATACATTACAAGTATTCATGCACTAATGCTCTGTTTCCGTAATTTTAAATTACATACTTAGATTTTTTTTCTCATACAGTGTTTTTAAAATATTTTCTCAAGTTATAAGGATGTGTAGTATAAATAAGGGATCCATGTAAATTGTTATGAAGGTTTTTCAAAGAAAACATGTTTTATTTAGAATGTTTTATATTTTGAATTAAATGGATACAATTTTGTGGTATCTTCTATATATGAATGTGGAATGTAATGTATGTATTATATACCAATTAAATAAAACTATAAAACTAAATATATCATCAATAGGAAATGAAGGTAGTTCTTGACTAAATTTCACGATTATGTAATGTAATAAGGTTGGGTCCTTGTAGTTGGTATCCGATGATTGTTTAGATAAATTTAGGGGTCATGCTGATGATAATAGAATAAAATATAAGATTTTTACTATATGAGTAATTTGAAATGATATAAAATTTAAATATTACCCCATTTCATCAACTAAGATATGTTTTTTATAATGGTTTTCCAAAAAAGAAATAGGGATGTTGAAAAGGATATGCACAGAAATAACGATATCTTTCTAAATCAGTAGCCTGGAATGGGAGGGATTGGAACCGAGTAGTTTATAATAGTAATGGATTATCTTACATAATAACGAAATAGTTTTGTCAACCATTCAATATAACAACCATATGTACTACAATAGAACTTGATGAAATTGGAACATTTTATGAGACAACACCCTCTTTAATTTAGTATATCTTTAGACCCGATAGCCGATAAAGTAATGATTAATGATCTTGAAAATATATTTGATGTTATGGGATATTCATATAATCATAAGGTAACTATTTCCATTTAAGATTTTGATGGTGAACCTGATTATTGGTGGTTAGTGGTCAAAAATATCTGGGAATGAGAGGTGATTAATTCCATGGAGTGGGATGAATTTAAAAGTATTTTTCTAGAATTTTTTTTAATAAGGTTGGAATACATATGATGGAGAATTCATTCATTGAATTGAAGAAAATATAGGACAATTTATTTGACCTTTATGATGCAAACATCACCTGAATGGAAAGGTATGCTACAAATCTTATTTTGGATCTTGATAGAAAAATCAATTGTTTCTACTTAGGATTAAAGCCATCGTATCAAAGGGAATTGGCCTCCCGTTAATTAAAAAGTGAGGAGAAACATGTCTGATGTGCTGAGAGTATATAGAAGTAGTTTTCTAATGATCATATGTACATTGAAAATATGGAGATGAAGGGGTCCAGATGTGATGCAATGGGTAAAAATCAAGCAAAGAAATATGATTGTAAGAAATTCCTGTTTTCATTTTGGGAAAAGAGTGGAAAAAAACACCATGGGGAATTCCTTAACAAAATTGGGAAGAGTTTTTAATGTGCTATATTTGGGCATATGGCTCGATAATTTAATGTAAATGTCCCTAAAACTAATCGTGATGAGAAAACTATTAAGTTTTTTAAATGGGGAGATATGGGTCATTATAAAAATGTCTTCCCATAAAGAGATATGAATGATGCAAGGAATAAATAATATAAGAATAAAGGTGTAGTGAGATCCCTTTCGACTATTTCAACTAGCATTAGACCATCCAATAAAGTTTGATCAGGTTCCTTGTCTGTTTACTCAAATTTTTCTTATGTTTATTTTGATATGAGGTATACATATTCTTTATTTCTGAGAAATGTTCTAGTAATTTGGAAATATCACCTCAACAAATAGGACCATAACTTATTTTTAAAACACTAGGGGAAATTTATAACATAGATGAATTATAAAAATATTTCTATAATTGTATGTGGAAAGATTTACATGAAAACCTTTTTTTATACCTTATTAGAGTTTGATGTCATTTTGGAAATGAATTGGATTTTTTTATCAGGCTATAATTGATTATAGAGTTAAAGAAGCTGTTTTTCATAAATATTTTTAGTTCGTATACAATAACGAACACATATAATTGAAAACATATAAGGAAGCTGGGAAATTGTTGAAATATGGAAATTAAATTTATCGTAATCATTTTGTTCAATATAAAATAACTATTCATATTAATGATGTCTTAGTGGTGAATAAATACCTTGATGTTTTTTTGATGAGTTACACAGTGTCATACCTAACAAGGAAGTCAAATTCACATTTGACTTTGATCCCAATGTTATACCAATTTCAAAACCCCCATATCTAATGGCTCAAATGGAACTTCTTGAATTGAAGAATCAGTTTTTGGATTTTCCTGATAAAGGCTTCATTCGTCCTAGAACATCCCCATGTGTTCATCTTGTTTTCTTTTTTAAAAAATAATGATGGTTCTTTGAGACTTTTCATTGATTATTGAGCCTTTAATAATATCACTTCTACAAAAAAAACTATCATTTTCCACATATCTATTAATTCTTTGATAAGCTCTATGGAGCTTAGTAACATTCCAAGATTGACAAGAGATTTGGATACCATTAGCTGAAGATGGAAGAGAATGAAATCTTGAAAATAGATTTTTGTAAAAGAAATGGGAATGATGAATTTTTGTTCCATTGTTTGGGTTAACTAATGCACCTTTGTATTCATGAATCTGGTTAATAGAATATTTCAGGAGTTCTTAGATATGATTGTGGTTCTATTTATTGATGAAATTGTTCTATTTTCTAGTAATAAAATGATGCATGAATGACATCTTGTAATGTCATAGACCCTAATGGTCCATCCCTATGCCAAATTCCAGATCCTAAGGGTGATGTATCGGTGGTAGGATGTCATTTTAGTGTGCGACTGATCAGTGTGTGACCGATCGGTGTGTCGTGATCGGTGTGTCGTCGATCGGTGCGAAATGTCGGTATGCGACTGATCGGTGTGCGACCGATTAGTGGGACACAATTGGTGTGGTGCTGATGGGTGTGACCCATTGGTGTGCAACCGATCAATGTGGCACGATCCTTTGGTCACCGATCAGTGCGACCGATTGGTGTGTGACCGATCGGTGTGTCACCGGTCGGTGTGACCAATCTGTGTGTAACCGATCAGTGTGACATGATCGGTGTGTCACAGATCGGTCGGACCGATCGATGTCCGAATGATCAGTGTGACATGATTGTTGTGTCACCGATCGGTGTAACACTATTGGTGTGTCACTGATCGGTGTGATGCGATCGGTGTGACACGATCATTGTCACCCAGCCTTGTTGAGTTTTTCTTCTACAGTTTTTCCCGTAACACTACTTTTAATCCCTTTTAACCTTTTTGAAATGGTTCAGGGCTGGTTTTAGCCCCATAATCCTTGTTTAAATTCCTAAGAGTGGAGAAACCCTCAACCGACCCAGCTGTGTGTCCATGTAGCATTCCCATCTGTTTATATAAAATCCTTTAAAGTCACAGTTGTTACCACATTTTACCATTCAAAGTTATTAAATAAAAATTAATCTTGTCGTGTGTAACCAACCAACCTCGTGGAGAAAACACAATCTACCTTTAAAACTACCGAAGATCTTGATATCGAGTAACACCTGCGCCTATATTTTTATTGCACAAGCTTTCCTCTTTTTCGTCTTCTTGACTGGGTTCACTCTTCTCTTGGAGAGTTTAGAGTTCCATTCCCGAGGCAAGTGGTGTGCATGTACTGGATCCCTTATTGCTCATCCTTGGAGTCCCAGACGTTCCACCCCTTCAAGTTGTGCATCCCAAGTTCTTGGTGAATCGAGAGAAACATCAATCTTTGATCATCCAAGTAGGGTTTTTTCCTTCGTCTCTCTTACAGTGTATCATGCGAGCTGGGTATTCTATTGTTTCTATGTGGATGGATGAAACCAAACATCAAATTAAGATAATAAATGGACCTTTAAATAAAGGAGAGGGGGTGAGATCGGTGTTTTTGTTGTATTTCTTATTTTTAATTATGTGTTGTGAATTGTATGGGCTCATGCCCCCTGAAAATCATGGTCGTTGGCATTTTTTCCTTGTGCACTAATGAACCTCTATGCTTCTAGATATTTACATGAATAAATGACTATAAAGTGGAAATTGGTTAGTCACATAAACTTGGTTTGTTAAATGGATGCACAGATAACATCAATCCTTGTGTGGTTCCCCCGGTTAACCAACAGAATGAAGAACCAAATGAATGATGTTCTTGAATCTGGAAGCTTCCCTACTCTCTTTTGGTAGTAGGTGTGTTATACTGCTAGATTCTTATGGGGCGATGTGGATGGGGATGGGATCCTCTGCTGTGGTAAGATTGTTGGTTGTGAATCTGATGTCGTGTGGGGCTGTATCTCGAGGATTGGATTGGTTCTAGTACATTGAGGGATCTCACGAATCCCTTTTTTGTTGTTGTGACATTACAATACAACCGGGTGTGAATGCTTAAATTAATGTCCGTCTATGTTTTTCCTATAGCTTGTGGATATGGCTGTTACTTTCTCTGTAGTGAAGAATTAACATAAACAGGTTTTCTTGAACATTTAATCATTAATGGTATCAATGGGGAATTTCTTTTTAGGATGAGTTGTGACATGGTCATGGGTTCGGTGCATCTTGTGAATGAATAGTAATAAGGTTGTTTGTGCTTAAGTTGGTTTTGGAACTTCTAGGTTGGGTTGAGTGCTTGTTATACATATTATATAATTGTAGTTTTTATGTTTCTTATTCGTGCCCCACCAAAGTTGAGAACCTAGAGCCGAACCCCCCCATTTCATGGGGGCGGGTGTTTTTCCAAACTCTCCTATGAGTGGCTGGTTATTAGCTCATTTTATGCTCCTTTTCCTGAATAGACCAAGACTCATTGTGCATTTTGTGATGACCTGCGTTCCATTTTATCCCATGATTCTTCGGGAAGGGTAGTTGTGGTGGTTTCCAAGGTGTGTGTGGTCAGGTTGTTTCCCAAGTGTCTTTGGGACAAGGCCTAGGTATCTTCAGGTGTGGCAGTATTTGTTCTAGCCCAGGTGTTTGTGGGCATGGTTACATGTGGTTGTTGTGGCCTAGGTGTTTACAGGCGGGATGTGTGGTTGTGGCCCCGATGTGTGCGGATGAGGTGTGGCAGTGGGACTACGGTGAGAATGGCGGGATATGTTCTATGCGTATGATGTCTTTAATAACCAGTGAGGAAGTGGCGCGGGGTACCCAAACATCAACGTGTTATTACTATTATATTACATGACTTTCATTATTTGGGGAGTGTTCCTTGGTGAGGCTTGGGTGGATAGTTTTCCTTGTTAGGTTCTTTGGTTATCTCCTTTCTCGCAGGACATTAGAATGCCCCACTACTTGTGCATGAGAGCTTCTGTTTTTCCCTACTGACTATACTTGTATTACCATCCTACGTATATGAAACTATTTTCAGGTTTTTAGGAGGACTTCAGGGATCGTTCATGGTCATACTATTTCATACGTTGGGACAGTTGTTGTTGCTGTTTTAATTTATTTCGTATTTTCATTTTTGGGTTTTCTTATACCTTGTAGTTTTTACTTTTGGAAGACGCATAAGGGAATGGTTTGTTTTGGCTTTACCTGTACAATCACTTTTGGTGTTGTTGGGATTTACTATCTTATCCCCCAATCTTATTAAATAAAAAGGGAAATTCCTTCCATCTTGTGTGTGATTCTATACCGTTGGTTCTATTTGCCACTCCGGGGCCTATTGAAGGTGGGTCTCGTAGGTCATTATCTCTCCTTCAACTTGAATAAGGAAGGGTCTGGAAACCTGTTATCCCTTCTCTCATCTTGGTGAAGGCGGGTCGTACTAGAATGGTATCAGAGGGGTGAGGTTGAGAGATAGCATGGAGTCTAGGGTTAGGCACAGTGAGGGTTGCATGGGATGGTAGGGCGACATTGTTGGGTGATCCTGGGTCGTGAAATAGGTTAGCGAAGACCGGATAGGAAATGCGATTTTAGGGCCCCCAGGGATCCGATGCAAGGACTCTAGGCCTACCAAACGACCACGTAAGGCAACAATGATTACATGTTAGAGACCCTGAGGAAGGTACATTCATCATAATGACTTGTGTTCCTTTGTTTCATGCATGTTTTGGGGATTTAAAATGAATACTAAATCTAACAAAAATTAAAAGCAATCTCTTGCACTGCTTGGGCTTAGTCATTCCTTATTTACCTTGTTGTTATGGAATCCAGATGGTGACCAAGGGTAGTACGAGAAATCGAGGCCACAAAGGTTGATTTGGTTGATCGACAGAGGGCCGACCGAGCGGAGGAGGACGATAAGTGTCATAGGACGCTTCATTCCTTTCAACAGCAGACCCTCGTGAAGTATGAGCGTAGCATCTCAGACATGGAGACAGAGAGCTGGCTAGAGGAGCAGGTGATATCTTTTAGCTTGATCCGGGCCCCGATGGAATACTCGGTTCCTCTAGTTGTAAGCCAGATGCGGGGAGCAGCGCATCAGTAGTGGATTCTTTATCTTAGGGAGAAGAGGGAGGCTGAGGTTATTTGGGATGACTTCGAGAAGGAGTTTTGGGTGGAATTCCTCTCTTCCATGATGAATGCTGAGAAGAGGCATGAGATGCTCTCCCTCCAGTAGGGGAGAATGTCAGTGAGAGAATTTGGGATCAAGTTCAAGGATCTCCTCCACATTTCTCCAGACCACTTTCTAGATTGGGAGTCTCATGAAAGATGTTTAGAAGTGGCAATTTGACCTTCTCTTTAGTATTCTGTTACTCCCTTCACCTTACCGGCATACTTGGAAGTCCAGAAAAAGGCTGAAGTGGTGGAAAGGATGCACAAGCTGGGAGGTGCATCGCGAGAAGGAATCCAGTTGGGCTCGTCTAAAGGGAAGGCTGTCAACAGCATGCCTTAAGCATCAGGGCCCTCTAGGTTTCGACCAGTAGGGAGTATGTCTCAACAGTTCTAGTTCTTATCTCCCAGTCCTCACGCATTCTTTTCAGTTCCAGGACCAAGATGCTTCATCTGTGTTAGCCATGGGCACATTCGGAATTAGCTGCTAGACCGAGTATAGTAAAATGGGGGTGGGCTGGTGTAGCACCCGCCCTAGACGCAGCTGTTTCCTGCAAGGCCCTTTCAGTAGCAGCAGTAGGGACATCGAGCTCCCACTCCTCCAATGGAAGACGTCACAGAAGGAGGCCGACCTCAGGGCGCTCCTCCAGGACCTCGACTAGGGCACGATCAGGGAGGTGGCTGATAGCCGAGAGGCAGAAGAGCTAGCCGTGGGCAGTTGCACACCGTAGAGGCAGAAGTTCCAACAGGTCCAGAAGTCTTTCGAGGTACGATCATCTTGTTTAGTACTCATTCCTATGCCTTGTTAAATACAGGAGCTTCAAACTCCATTGTTGCACCTGTCTGGCCAGTGCTCTAGGATTTTACACTGAGATACTTACAGTGCCCCTAGTGCTAAACACGCCAGTCGGAGGTCAGACCAACATTTTTTTATGTTTTCTGAGGGTGTAGACTAATGATAGGTCCACATCAGTCTATCAGGGATCTTCTAATGTTACATATACATCCATACGATGTCATCCTAGGAATTGACTTGATGTTCTCAGTATGTGCCATCATTGACTGCTTCCGAGGAAGGATTGTGTTTTCAGATTTGGGCGGCCGACCTGTAACTTTCATCGGCGATCGGGGTTGACAAAAAAGCAGCGGGGGAGAGGAGCCCCTCCATTCCTTGTTAGATGAACTGTCAGTGGAGTCGGTGGATGCAGAAATGGTAGAAGTCCCAGGGATCGTCATTGTGTTTATGGATGTCTTCCCTTATAAAGCGGTGACTCTACTCCCTCAATATGATATTGACTTCGGGATATACTTGCAACCTGGTGCCCGTCCGATTTTTATGGCTCCCTACCGGATAGCGCCTTCTGAGTTGCTGGAGTTGCGGATTCATATTGACGATCTGATGAAAAAGGGTTTTTTACCAAGTGTCTCACCTTGGGGTGATCTTTTCTTGTTTTCAATGAAGGCATATGGTCGTCTCAGGGTATGCATAGAATACTATAGACTGAATCAAGTAACTGTCAAGAACCGTTAACCTCTCCCAAGGATAGACGATCTCTTTGATCAGCTAAGGGGAGTAGGTTGGTTCTTTAAGATTTATTTGTGGTCTATATATCACCATTTGAGGGTAAAGGAGGGAAACATCTCAAAGACTGCCTTCAGGTGTAGTTATGTACACATTAAGTTTGTAGTCATGTCGTTCGGTGTTTCGAATTCACCAGCTTTGTTCATGGGACTCATGAACTCCGTCTTCCGGGAGTACCTGGATCTGTTCGTAGTCATGTTTATTGATGACAACCTGATCTACTCAAGGCCAGAGGAGGATCACGCTGAACACCTGATAACGGTTTTAGAGGTCCTCCGATAGCACCAACTCTATCGGAAATTGTCTAAGTGAATGTTCTGGGCGCGATAAGTGCACTTCCTTGGGCACGTGGTGTCTGAGAAGGGAATAGTGATGGACCCATCGAGGTTATAGGAGGTTGTTTCTTGGGAAGCACCCAAGAGCATGACCGAAATTCTTAGTTTCGTATGACTGGTAGGTTACAACCGGAGGTTCACACCCAACATCTCCTGAGATGCAACACTATTGAATTCCTTTTCCAAGATGGACTAGGTTTTCGTGTGGAGTGGGTAGTGCGAAGCAACCTTCATCTATCTGAAGGGGAAGTTGGTTGGTGCCCCGGTTCTAAGGTTTCCAAAATAAGGGGTAGCGTATGAGGTGTTCTGTGATGATTCAGGAAAGTCCTTGGGTGTGTGCTGATTCATCGATAAGGGTTCATCTCTTATGGTTCTAGACATTTATGTCCCCATGAGCATAACTATGCCACCCACGATCTGGATCTTTTGGTGGTCATGTTTTCACTAAGGTTTTGGCGGCATTACCTTATCGGGGAGTGCTTCATAGTCTTCACGGATCAAAAAATCTTGAAGTATATCTTCTCCCAGAAGGACCTGATCTTACGGTAGCGAAGGTGGACGGAGTTCCTTCAGGACTACGACTGCGAGACTTCCTACACCTCAGGAAAATGCAATGTGGTGGCTGATGCCTTAACTAGGTTATTGTAGAAGAATGTGGTTCAAGAGTTGGCAGATGCTTGGAAGGCGTTGGAGGAGTTGGCTTCCCTCCACCTAGATGTAAGAGAGGATGGTGGTAGAGGTTGTCTGTTTTAGATGAGAGTGTAATCCTCTCTTCTATGGTAGGTGGAAGATTCTTTGTGGGGAGACATAGAGAGTGAAGTAACGTGTGACCGGGTTAACCAAGGCGATGATCTGGAGTGGTGGTCGGAGGATGGTCAGAATAAGATTCTTTTCCAAGGGAGGATCTTTGTCCCAGAGGCGTTGCGCGAGAGGGTTCTTGGTGAGTCCCAAAACTCACCCCTAGTGGTGCACCTGGGATTTTTCAAGATGAACCAGGGTCTGAGGAGTTAGTTTTGGTGGTTCGGGGTAAAGCAGACGGTGGAAGAGTTCGTGGCTAGGTTCCTTGTGTGTCAGTAGGTGAAGGATGAACACCACGTTCCAGGTGGTCTGTTACAACCTTTAGATGTCTCCGAGTGGAAGAGGGATGACATCTAGATGGACTTCGTCATAGGACTACCCAATGTTTAAGGAGGCTATGATGTTATCTGGGTAGTGATGTACCGGTTGATGAAATCGGCTCACTTTATCGCAGTAAGGAGTCGGGTGCAGTAGATGACATAAGATAGAGGTATGTGGATGAGGTGGTGCGGTTACATGGAGTTCTGAGGTCCATAGTCTCGGATAGGGATGCATAGTTTACCTCACAAGTCTGAAGAGGATTTCAGCATGCTTTTGTCACCCAGCTATGTCTTAGCACTGCTTTCCACCCCCAGACAGATGGATAGACAGAGCGCACTATCCAAACAATGGAGGATATGCTACAGGAATGTATTCTAGACTCTGGAGGATCATGGGTGTGACACTTACCTCTGGTAGAGTTTGCCTACAATAATAGCTACCACTCTACCATTGGCATGAATCCATTTGAAGCTTTGTATGGAAGGCCATGTCACTCACCTGTATGCTAGACTGAGGTTTGGGAAGCACTTGTTCTTGGCCCAGAAGTGGGGCAGAGCACGACTGAGAAGGTTCATCTTATACAGGAAAGGATGAAGACGGCCCAGGACCGACAGAAGTCATACGCCGATAATAGGAGGAGACCCTTAGAGTTTGAGGTATGGGACCAAATTTTCCTGAAGTTATTCCCTCGGCGTGGGCAACGAAGGTTCGGTATGGGCATTAAGTTTTCTCCTAGGTTCCTCGGACCGTTTGAAGTACTGCAACGGGTCAGCCAAGTGTCATATCATCTAGTGCTACCACCGCTGCTACTGAGAATGCATGACGTCTTCCATGTGTCACAACTCTGAAGATATGTACACAATGTTTCACACATCTTCGACTGGAAAACACTAGATATTGAGGCCGACACAATGTTTGTAGAAAAACCGGTTAGGATCGAGGATCGTGAAGAGAAGATGCTCTGTGGACGAACCATACCTTTGTTTCATGTGTTATGGAGGCATGGTGGGATCGAGGAGAGTACCTGGGAATGGGATGTACAGATGCCCACCCAATACCCAAAGCTATTTTGAGTTTTGTTCTGTTTCATTTTGTACTTGTTTATGATGTAATGCTGACAATGCTGGTTTATGAGTTGTTTTGTTTCAAAACCTTGTGAATGTTATTAAAAGTCTTAATATGTGGGGATGGGAGGACTTGATCCCTAACCAAGACACATTAAGGTGGATTCCATTAAACCCGTGCGGGTGAGTCGGTGCCACCCAAAGAGGATAGTATCTGGATGTGGAGGAAGAAACTTTTAGAACCGTGTGTCGGGACATTATGGACCATGACATCGGCGTGTCTATTTGGGGTGGTTTTTCCTCTAGAGGAATCTTTGGGGGGGGGTGTTCGGACCCCTCTCTTCCCTTCAGGTCTAGCTTTGATTCTCAAGGACGAGAATAGTTCGAGAGATACCTAATGTAATGGCTCATACCCTCATGGTCTATCCCTTTGCCAAATTCCGAATTCTAAGGGTGACGTCTTGGTGGTAGGATGTCATTTTGGTGTGTGAATGATCGGTGTGCAACCAATCTTGTGCGACTGATCGGTGGGACATGATCGGTGTGTCACCGATCGGGGTGACTGATCGGTGTGCGATCGATCGGTGGGACACGATCGGTGTGTTAGCGATCAGTGCGACCGATCGATGTGGGATCGATAAGTGGAGCACCGATCATTTCAACCGATCGGTGTGCAATCGATCGGTGTGTGACCGATCAGTGTGACATGATCGGTGGGCCATAGATCAGTGCGACCGATCGGTGTGTGACCGATTGATGTGACACGATCGGTGTGTCACCAATCAGTGTGACTGATCGGTGTGTGACCGATCAGTGGGACATGATCGGTGTGTCACTAATCGGTGTGATTGATTGGTGTGTGACCTATCGGTGTGACATGAACGGTGTCTCACCGATCGGTGGGACATGATCATTGTAACGTGATCTGTGTCACCAAGTCTTGTTGAGTTTTTCTTCTACAATTATTCCTGTAATGCTACTTTTAAACCCTTTTAACCTTTTTGAAATGGTTCAAGGCCATTTTTAGCCCCATAATCAATGTTTAAATTCATAAGAGTGGGGAGACCCTCAACAGACCCAGCTGTGTGTCCGTGTAATGTTCCCCTCTATTTATATAAAATCCATTAAAGTCACAATTAATACCAACTTTTCGTGATGAGAGTTATTAAATAAAAATTAATCTCGTCATTTGTAACCTCCCAACTGCATAGTGAAACCACGATCTGCCTTTAAAACCACCGAATATCTTGATATCCAGAAATGCTCGGGCTCATCTTTTTATAACACGAGCTTTCATCCTTTTCTTCTTCTTGGCCGAGTTGGCTCTTCCCTTAGAGCGTTTGGAGTTCCTTTCCCGAGGTAAGTGGTGCGTGTGTGCTAGAGCCCTTACTGCTTGTCCTTGGAGTCTCGGACGCTCCTCCCCTGCATGTTTCACTTCCCCAGTTCTTGGCGCATCGAGAAAAACATTGATCTTTGATCATCCAAGTAGGGTTTTTCCTTCTTCTCTCTTACTATGTATCATGCGGGGTGGGTATACAATTGTTTCTATGGGGATGAATGAAACCAAAATTTAAATGAAGATAATAAACGGACCTTTAAATAAAGGAGAGGGGGGTGCAATCAGTGTTTCTTTTGTATTTATTCTTCTTATTTATGTGTTTTTAATTGTACGGGCTCATGCCCGGTGAAAATCATGGTCGTTGGTGGGTATTCCTTATGCAATAATGAACCTCTGTGCTTCCGGATATTTACATGATTAAATGACTGTAACATGGAAATTGGTTAATCACCTAAACACAGATAGTTAAATGGATGCCTAGTGAACATCAATCCTTGTGTGGTTCCCCCCGGTTAACCAATAGAAAAAAGAACCAAATGAATGATGTGCTTGAATCTGGAAGTTTCCTTACTCTGTTTTGGTAGTAGGTGTGTTATAATGCTAGATGCTTATGGGGTGATGTGGATGGGGGTGGGATCCTCTGTTGTGGTACGATTGTTGGTAGTGAATATGAAGCCATGTGGGGCTATATCTCAAGGTTTGGTTTGCTTCTAGTACTTTGAGGGACCTCACAGATCCCTTTTTTGTTGTTGTGACTTTACAAGAGAATCAGGTGTGAATGCTTAAATTGATGTCTGGATGTTTCTCTTCCTCTGTCTTGTGGTTATGCCTATTAGTTGCCCAGTAGTGTAGAATTTACTTAAATTGGATTACTTGAACAATAAATCAGGAATGGTCTCAATGGGGAATTTCTTTCTGGGATGAGTGGTGACATGGTCGTGGGTTCGGTGCTTCTTGTGAATGAATAGTAACGAGGTTTTTTGTGCTTAATTTGGTTATGGAACTTCTAGGTTGGGTTGAGTGCTTGTTATACATATTATATACTTTTAGTTCTTATGTTTCTTATTCGCGCCCCACCCAAGTTGAGCACCTAGTGCCGAGCACCCCCATTTCATGGGTGAGGGTGTTTTTCCAAACACTCCAATGAGTGGCTGGTTATTAGCTCATGTTATGCTCCCTTTACTGAATAGCCTAAGACTCATCGAGTAGGCTGTGATGGCCCGAGGACCATTTTAGTCCATGTTTCTTCGGGAAGGGTATTTGTGGTGGTTTCATATGTGTGTGTGGGCAGGTTGTTTCCCAAGTGTCTTCGGGAAGAGGCCCAGGTGTCTTCAGGTATGGCAGTAGTTGTTCTGGACCAGGTGTTTGTAGGTGTGGTTATGCGTGGTAGTTGTTGCCATGGTGTTTATGGGCGGGATGTGTGGTTGTGGCCCAGGTCTGTGTGGGCGGGGTGTGGTAGTGGGACTATGGTGATAATTGCGGGAGATGTTCAATGCGTAGGTTGTCTTCAATAACCAGTGGGGAAGTGGCGCGGGGTACCCAAACATCAGTGTGTTATTACTATTATTTTAATTGACTTGCATTATATGGTGAGTGTGCCTTGGTGAGGCATGGGTGGATCATTTTCCTTGTTAGGTGCTTCGGTTATCTCCTCTCTCACAGGGCATTAGAATGCCTCCTCACTTGTGCACGAGAGCTTTTGGTTTTCCCTATTAAGTATACTTGTACGATCACCCTATGTATACAAAACTGTTTTCAGGTTTCTAGGAGGAATTTAGGGATCGTGTAGGGTCGTACTAGTTCAGACGTTGGGACAATTTTTGTTGTTGTTTTTCTATCTTTTGTATTTTTATTTTGGGGTTTTCTTGTACCGTGTAGCTTTTACATTTGGAACATGCATATAGGAATGGTTTGTCTGGGATTTACCTATTCTTCCTCTTTTGGTGTTGTTGGTATTTACTATCTTATCTCCAGATCATATAAAATAACACGGGTAATGCCTTCCATCTTTTGTGTGATTCTATTCCCTTGGTGCTAGTCAACCTCCAAGACCTATTGAAGGTGGGTCTCGGGGGTCATTATCTCTTCTTCATCTTGAAGAAGGAAGGGTCTGGCAACCTGCTTCCCCTTCTCTCATCTAGGTGAAGGAGGGTTGTGACACATCCAAGAATTGTTTTTCGAACCATAAATGAAAAGAAAGTGTATGTAAAATTACTCAAGTGTGATTTTTGTTTGTATCAAATTTATTTTCATGAGTGCATTGTAAATAAGGATGGAATAATAGTTGGCCCTGCCAAAAAAAGTGGTTAATGAATTTCCAAGACCTATAAATGTTACTATGAATAATTGGTTTATATTATTAGTAATCTATTATTGATAGTATGTTAAAAACATTGCATAGTTATCTAGATTGCTAAATAAGTTAAAATGAAATGGGGTTAAATTTATTTGAACAAGAGAATGTGATATTTGTTTTGTTTGGGAAAAAAATGCTCAACGTTTTCTCTAGATGTGTTTTGGGTATAATTTTATTTGATGACAACACTAGATGAATGAAAATGAATATGGTTTGTGTTTTCAAAAGATAGGAAACAAGAACGGAACATTGGAGCAGTCCGTTAAACCAAAAACAGTTCACGGCGGAAGGCGGTGCAGTACGCGGATGGCTTTTCATTAGAAGGGGAGATCGACCGAGTCATAGTAAAGGCAATACATGGAACACGTATGAAAAATTGTTCATAGGAAGCCTTGTGATTCATGATGGTATGAGGATTGGTATACGGTGGAGGCTGTATAGAATAAAAGATTTTGTAAATCTTGGATTTGTAGATATTGCATATATCTTTTCCTATATAAGAATATCTAATCCCATGGATTATATGATACACATAATATCATTAGAGAAAATCTATTGTTCTGTGATTTTGGCAATGTCTGAAGGAAGTTTTCGAGGGAGAATTCTGAGAAAGATGAAGTGTTTTTCATGGAAGAAATTCCTCCAAAGGTTTTTGCGGAGAACTATAACCCACATAGGACTTGGTATGAAGAGGAAGAAGGTGTGGTGCACCAAGGGTTAGCAAGGTAGTCCAAAAACTGAGAACCATTCACGTGAAGAAGATGATTTGTAGAATAGGTTCATGGAGTTGGTACTTAGAGGTGGTATGTGATAACAAAGGAAGAGGTCGTCCATAGACGAATGGAGGTTCACGGAAGGGGAAGCAGTACATGAAGGTTTTGTTCTCGGTACTGAACCCGGTAATCAATACACGGGAGAGGAAGGTGGTTTGCGATTTTAAAAATGAAACATATGAAAGTTTCAAATCAGTTTGCTAATGTATTTTTTGGTACCTAGTGGTACTCGAAAAGGTGGAATTCTTCTACATGTGAAAAATGAACTTCAACAGTGCATCTACCTATATTTTAGGATGAGGAATTCATGAAAATAAAGGGTCATACATGTACATAAACTATGTTTGAACTACATATTGATAAAATATATGTGGATTTCATTAAAAGAGTAGTGAGTGCATGAAGTGCAAGACAGTGACCCATTACACCAGTAGTGAGTTAGAGAAAGATGCATAGGGAGTGACCCATGGGAATGCAGTGAGTATACCCTAAAACATATAAAGGCAGTCGGCCTAGGCATAGAAGATCTAGCCTGATCATTGTATTCATTATTGGATGTAAGCTTTAGAAAATTTTGTACATTGGCACATCGTTGTTGTATGCTTATTGGATGTCTCCTACTGGGGATGGAAAAAAAGTACAAATTGTAGTGTCTCGTTCATGATTTCATATCAGGTCATATATTCCTATAGGAGGAATCGAGAATTGAGTTTTTTTAACAAAGAAACAATATCCAAAAGGGGGAATGTTTTAATCTGTCATACCCTGATTCAACCCCTTCTCAGGGTATTCCACCTAGTAGACCAAACATTTGGTATCAAAGAGAAAAGCTGAAACATTAAAAGTCAATGGTTCTCTCTCAATAAAAATAAATAGAGGTGGTCAATCATAAATTAACTCCGATCTTTGACGGAAATAATTTTTATCTATGGAATAATTGGATGAGGTTCTACTTCCAATCAATAGGGATAGATTTCTTCATAGCAGCAATGCATGGAAAATAATTTGACATTAATAGTTTTTCCCAATCATAAGATAAAATAAGGGAGTTAGATGATGATGATAAAGGGATAAATGCTTTAGGTGGAGCCCTATAAAATGTAATTTATATGAAGGTGATGTCCTGTAAAACATCACATGCATTGTGGGAAAAAATTTCGAACATTTATGATGGAAAAGAAATGTCCATGAATCAAAGTTGCATGTTATATGGAACATTTATAAGTATCTCAAAATGAATCCCAATGATACTTTAGATGCATTCTTCGACTGGATAAATATTATTGTGGATGACATGTGTGGTATTCCAGAAATAATTGAAGATAAAAATTTTGTGAAACATATCACGAGGAAACATCCACCGTGATTTAATATGAAAGTTTTAGTTTTGGAAGAAAAAGACATGAAAGAGCTGACAGTAGATAACCTACACAGTACCCTTGTTGAATATGAAATGATAAACAATTATAACAATGAAATAGAAAAATAAAAGTCTAAGGAAGTGGAATGTCAAAAACATGATGAATATCTCTGATGAAGAATTTAATGAGGTTGAAACTATTGATGATGGCATGTAATTCCTCTCATCTGATCTGAAAAGGGTAAAAGTAAATTTCAAAGGTAAAATTCCATTTTCATGCATTCAATGCAAAAAGATTAGTCATTTTTCAACAATATATCCTAAGATGTTTGATGATGAAAATGATGAAAATGATGAAAATGAATAAATTTCTCAAAAGAAGTATTCATCAAATGAGAAAGGGAGGAAAAGAACTAGGAGAAAGTTCATCAAAAAAAACTCTTTCAATGAAGGATGCATTTTTAGAAGAATCTAAGGAAGAAGAGTTTGATGACTTCAAGGATCATAAAATATATGCTTTGGTGGATATTTTCAGAAATTCATTAACAAGAGAGGAAAGTGACAATTATGAAGTTTAAATTGAAGGAAGAGTTGATATTTGGGCTAAATTAGAATCTCCCCTTGAAGAGAATGTTGAAGATAATTCTACGATGAATACAAAAATTGAAAAGTAGAGGTCTTTAATTCCAGAAATCTCAGAAAAGCATGTCAAGTGCAAACTCAAAATTGAATAACATAAAATAGAAATTGATAATTTGAATGAACCTATAAAATATCAAATCAAATGTATCGAAAATCTAGAATAGAAAGTCGTCACTCTGTGATGAACAATTAAGGATTAGAAGAAACTGGTAACTCTCATTTCAACATTAGGAATGAAGATCATAAGAGCAACAGAAAAGATGATATTTGAGATGTGTGGTCCATCATAATAGAAGGAACATTCAATTCTAAGTGATAAGGTTGGTATGGGACTTGATCTAAAACATCAATATGTTATGGTTCAAGACAAACCACAAGCACCCACTTCAACATTGAAGATTGAATTGTGTAAGAAGCATAATCTAAAGATTCAAAGAACCCAAAGCACAAATAGTAGTGCATAATTTCCACATAAGAATGTACCTCAAATAAGATGTTATGTTTGTGGTAAGATGGGACACTCTCAAAAATTATGTTACATAGAAAATAGGTACCAAAGGGAGTAATACCAATAGAGGTGGTCATATAGAGATAAAAATTCCAATTCATCATTTTTTGGTCATTGTTTTAGGTGTAAAGTACATGGACATGTTGAAAGATATTTCACATCAACAATATAGAGGAATATTCCAATAGAGACTGAATATTTTCATAAGTAGTATCCAAATGTATCTGCAATAGAGTTGAATATTAAAAACTGATTTGTAGCTCTACAGGTTGAAGCTGGATCGTTATATATAATGAAAGATCAATATTATCATTCCATGTCTAATTTGATGTCAAATACATGGGTCAAAAAAGGACAGAGCCGGCAGTGGTAGTAGAAATTACATTCAAGCATCAGATCACACTGGGATAGAGATCATTGATAGCGTATTCACTGCCCATATGATGGGAATTAAGGATCTAGTGACCGTAATCAGGTATGATAATGAAGTTATCATAAGATTTGGTAATAATTAGGGATTGAAAATTATAGGTTCATGACAATCAATGTTTGGAGGAAAAGACATGAGATGAGTATATGTATAGGTTGTTGTGGGGCTTAGTGAAGACATGATAAGTGTTAGTTAATTGTGTGACTCAGGACATGCCATATGTTTTTCCACGAAATTATGTATCATCAAAGCGAAAGATGGGGTTGTTGTCTTGCAAGAAAAGAGTACAAAAGGGAATCTCTATATTGTCAGTGGAGAAGAAGATATCTGATTTCTATCCCAGGATGATGAAAACAATTATGACAAAAGTGTATTGTCTACATAATCCAAGGTTCCTTGGAAGATCGGGTGAAATATGATACAACAAGAAATATCCCTAGATTTTCACGTGATCATACTCATACATGTGATGGCTGCCAATATAGAAAGATCATTTGAAAGACATATATGTCAAAGGATCAAAATTCAACATGATTTCTTAAGCTAGTACATATTGATGTATGTGGTTAAATTTCACTGAGGGATATTTATAAGAGGAGATATTATGTTCTATTCGTTGATTACTATAGCATACTTTCATGGGTTTCAATAATCACCCAGAAATCTAAATAGTTTAGTTGCGTTATAGGATATCAATGGGAATGTGAAAAGATGATTGGTTAGAAAATTCAGATGATTCAAAAATACACTATAACGGATTTCAAAAATATACAAGAAGAGGATTATCTCGTAAAACAATGCATAATGCATAATGTTTCAGCACTAAGACCACCACAATGGAATGGAGTAGTTGAGAGAAAAAATCAGATTGGTAACACCATAGCTAAAAAATGAAAATTAAGAAAGACATTCTGAATAAATTTGGGAAAGAGGTTGTAATGAAAGTATTATACAATTCAATTAGAGATTCACTTTGTCTAAAAGAGGAGAAGCCTCTATACTAGTTATCGTATGGAAAGAATCCATCATTGAAGTAATTTAGAATATTCGAAAGTAAATGCTTTATTATCAATAAGGAGAAACATAGTAAATTTGAATCCCATGAAGATAAATAAATATTTATTGGCTACTAAAAGAAGATAAAAGAATATAAATTCTCTAATAGGTTGTTGGGAAAGATAGTTGAATGTCACGATGTGACTATAGTTGAAAATAAAGAGAATCATTATCAATTTCATGATCAAACTCAAAAGGATATTGATGAAGATATGAGAATATCGAAAGACACTCCATCTCTAGTGGATGGATTAGATGAATAATAAAACGATGAAATTACATCAGTGTCTATCTAGAGACCATCCAGAAGAGATGAAATTGACAGGAAAACATAATTGGTGATCAGATAGAACCAGTACGAACAAGTAGGATGAAGAATCTACATCAAGCATCATACTTATCATAGGTGAAACTAAATGTTTTGAAGAAGTTGCAGTAGAGGATAATTGGGTTATATCAAAGAATTTAGAGCTTGACCAAATTGATAAGAATCAAACATGAGAGATAATTACAAGACCAACAGATAAGAATTTCATTGGAAAAAAATGGGTTTTTTCGCAATAAAAAGAATGAAGATGGTGTTTTGATTCAAAATAAATCACGACATGGTTACAAAGGGTAATCTCAGATAGAGGGTATAGATGTTAATGAAAAAATTTAACCAATTATAAGGATGGATTAAATAAGATTATTCTTGGCCATAAAAGTGGAATGGAAGTTAAATGTTTTTCAGATGGATGTCTAGTCAGCATTTATGAATGGAGTTCTAGAAGTAGAAGTTTACATTGATCAACTAAATAGTTTTATCATCCTTGAATATGAAAACATGATTTTCTGTCAAAGAATCCATTATATGGTTTTAAGTAATCACCAAGAGCATGTAATTGAAGGCTTGATCAATTTTTAAAGAATCTCGGTTTTTAGTGTGGTGGTGTTGATTACAAAATTTATTTCAACAATGGAAAAAGTAAAAGGATGATTTTTTTGGTTTATGTCGATGACATAATCCTTGGTGGATCAGATTACTCACAATTCAGTTAGTTTTCTAAATACAAGAAAAGAGAGTTTGAAATGTCAACGATTGTGAGATGACATTTTTCCTTATATTACAGGTGATGTAAGGTTATAATGGAACTTTTATTTCCTGATATAAATATCCTAAGGAGGTTTCAATAATGTTTGGAATGGATAATTCCCTAGAGATGAAGACACTAATTTCTACCTAGTAGAATCTATCAGGGTAGGATGAAGGTAGAGCAGTTCGTATCACAGAATATAGGAAAACAATTGGATGTCTATTGTACCTGGCATAAAAAAATCATGATATTGTTTTTTACACATCCCAGGTAGTGATTTATCAAATAAATCACAAAAAAATCCACATGATTGGAGTAAAAATAATATTTTGGTATATCAAGGGAACTTTGGATTTTAAACCTATGTATATTGAAAAATATTAGTCCTTATTATTGGGATATACATATGTGGATTGTGATGGTTCAACAGATGATAGGAAATCAACATCAGGAGGTTCCTTTTATCTTGTTGGGTAGTGTATTTCTTGGTTATGAAATAAACATGATTTTATTTGATTGATCACTTTAGAAGTTGAAAACATTTCTGCTGCTCAAGCGTACTCATTACTATAATGGATGAATCAGAAACATGAAGATATGATAATTGAAGGGAAATCTCTGATGAAAATCCATTTTGATAATTCAAGTGCTATAAATATTAGCAGAAATCTGGTCCAGCACTCTAGGGAAAAGAAAATTGAAATATAATATAATTTTATCAAGGAGAATGTAGATCAAGGGTATTTGAAGTTATAGTATGTGCCAACAGAACAAAATTTTTTGGACATTCAGACAAAGTCCTTACACAAATAAGCATTTTAAGGGAATCTGTTGGCTTTGGGAGTCCATTCAACATCCTGCACTTAAAATAGTGTGGATGTTGTCCCCCCTCTCTCATAGGTATGATGTATTTTCCCCTAATGTACTTATATGTTTTATTCACCCTATTGCAGAAAACCTTGAAATTACCTTCGAGTTCGATGAAAAAGGGGGAGAAAGTGTGACTTTTCTAGGGGGAAAAGACATGGGGAGAATCTAGTAAGTAGGGCAGTGTGATAGGGGGAGTTAAAGCTAAGATGAAGCTGTTTGAAGGAGCTATAAGATTAGTGAGTATTGAATCTGATGATGCTTGAAGTGATCGATCAAAGATTAGTTATCACGACGACTAAGGTTCACGATGAAATAATTTTATTGGTATCTGTATAGTATCAATAATTGGTTATTAGTAATGATGTGGTTTTTTGATGAAATTTCCATTGTACTCTTTTTTATCATGTTGATCTAGGATCATGTGGGATTTGAGTATATGTTGAGTAAATTTGTGATTTCTATCATTATAGATCACATAATGTGAATGGTGGTTGATGATGGAATGATTTTTATAAGGTATCAAAATGTGAAGAATTGTTATGAGAAGAGTTTCATACAAACCCAAAAGGGGATATTTTTGGGGAAAACCCTTGATGTATCCTCTTAGTGTGATTGTGTTTGGTGACAAATCCATATGAACCAAAATGAGTATGGTTGGTGTTCTGGGTGTGATTGTGTTTGGAAATGTATTTTTCTCTTCATAGGATTAGATGATGTAAATAATGGTGAATGAAATTGGAAAAGGAATAGAAACACAGAGCCTGAGATATGGATCAGATACCTTGGTTGAGAAGGGTATGCAATAGTGTACCTAGTAGTGGGAACAGTAAGTGGGACCAGTCCATGAAACAAAAAATGGTTTGCGGTGGAAGGCAATGCGGTATGAGGATGGCCATCATTGGTGGAGGAGATCGACCATGTAGGAGTAATGTCAGTATACATAACATGTATGAAAAATGGTTTGTAGTAAGGCTTGCAGTTCATGGCAGCAGGTGGATCGGTATGTGGTGGAGGCTGTACCAAATCAATGACTTGGTAAATCATGGATTAAACGATGTCACGGATATATTTTCTTATATAAGAATCGCTAATCCCACTAATTATATGAGAGAATTAATATCATTAGAGAACATATTTTTCTCTAGGATTTTTTCAATGTTCAAACGATGTTCGCGATGGAGAATTCCGCAAATGCCGAAGTGGTTCACACAGATGAAATTTTTTTGAATGTTATTGTGGATAACTATAACCCACATAGGGCACTATATGTAGAGGAAGAATGTGTGGTATACTAGTGGTTAGGGAATGTAGTCTGAGAACAAATTATAGTTCACGGTCAAAGGGTGATTCAAAGAGGAGGTTCGCAGAGTCTATACATAGATGTGGTACACAATAGTGATGGCATAGGTAGTTTGTGGATGAAGAGAGGTTCGTGGAAGCAGAAGCGGTACCTGAAGAAGGTTTTCCAGGTACCAAACCTGGTACTCAGTATGCGGGAGATGAAGTTGGTTCGTGATTTTCTCAAGGAATCATGTGAAATCTTCAAATTAGTTTGAGAATTTATTTTCATGGTACCTTGGACGACTCGAAAATTTGGAATTCATCTACATGTGAAAAATAGACTTCAATAGTTCATCTAACTATAGATCAGGATGAAATATTTCATGAAAATGAATGGACGTAAATGTCTACAAACTGAATTTGACCTAAAAGTCGATAAACTATGTGTGGATTCCTTTCCAAGAGCCGTGAGAGTAGGAAGAGGAATACAATGAAACATTCCGTCGGCAGTGAGCCAAAAGAATGACGCAAAGGGGGTGACCCTTGGGAATGTAGTGAGAAGACCCTAAAACATGTAAAGGCAGTGATCATGGGAATATAAGATCCATCCTAATCATTGTACTCATTATTGGCTGTGAGCCTTAGTGAATTTGGTATATTGGAACATTTCTATTCTATGCTCCTTGGATGTAGCCCAGTGAGGGAGAACCAAGATAAAATTGATGTTTCATGTGCATGATTTCATATCTATTCATATATTTCTATGGGATGAAGATAGAATTTAGTTTTTTTCTAACAACAAAAAATTATCCAAAATGAGGAATGTTGTAATATTTCAAACCCTTATTCCCCCCTTTTAGGTATTTGACCTAGTGGACCTAACAATTTTAATGAATTGGAGAATATATTGATGAATGCTCTAGTTTTGGCATTTCCTTACCGAAATGGTGAGTTTTTCACCTAAAATGATGCTTCATTGAGTAGAATTGGTTTTTTCTGATTTAGAATGATTATATAATTATTTTTAAATCAGGACAACTAAAAACTCCTGAGATAAATTATCATACACATGATTGGTAATTTGCATCTGTGAATTTTTTCATTGAATATTTGGAGGAATCATTTATATGAAGACAAATTTGAAATATATACTGACCATAAATGACTGATGTATATATTCTCTTAGAAGGCATTAAACATTAGGTAGAAAATATTTTTTTAATAGATAAAGGATTTTGATTGAAAGATCAATTACCATTCGGGAAAAGAAAAAAAAGTGGAAGATTCCCTGAGTCAAAAACATCATGCATCATTAACCATGATACATTTGGAACATGATCCCATGGTTAACGATTTGATTAATTTTGTCTTATAAGAAATTGGTGTAGGAAATACCTCAATTTAGTATCAGGATTCATGACAGTCAATATTATAAGAAAGAATTGAGGAGGCGCAGAAAGAAGACTGTGAGCTATAGAAAAAGGTATAATTTGTTAAAATGGGACAATTTACAAAATTTCACCTTGTTAAATATTGTTTTTCATGATTTTTTATAAATTTCGATGTCCCATGTGATTCCAAATTATGGAAATATATTTTGTTTGAAGCTCACGGTTTTTCATTCTCAGTTCATCCTGGCAGTACAAAGATATACAGAGTCCTTCAAGAGTATTACAAGTGGGATGGAATGAAAAAGGATATTCTAGAATTTATTATGAAATGTTTGACATGTAAATAGGTTAAAGGATTGAGGTAGTTGTAGAAGAGGATAATTCGTCCTTTTATAGTACTAGAGTGGAAGTGGGAGAGTATATCAATGGGATGTTTGGTGAGACAACAAAAGACTATGTTTTTGTAACAATTCAAAATGGGTTATTGTTGAATGACTGACTAAATCTGTACATTTTCACCCTATTTGAGATTCAAAGTCTTTGGATAATAATTCTAGATTGTACCTTAAAGATATTATTAGGTTACATGGAATTAAACTTTCCGTTGTATCTAACTGGGATCCTAGGTTCACTTCTAACGTTTTCAAGGGAATTCATAAGTTTTCGGGCATAGAATTAAATTCTAGTACAATATTTAATCCTCAATCAGATGGGATGTCAGAATGAAGGATTTAGAATTTAGAGGATATGCTTCTAGATTTTTCAATGGACTACCACAGATGTTTGTATCATCATCTTTCATCATTTTATTTTTCTTGAAATAACATTTTCATTCTAGTATACAAATGGAACCTTTTGAGTAATTTTATGTGAATAAGTGTAGAAATCTATCATTTTGGGATGAAGTTGGGGAAAAGAAGTTTATGGGACCATAATTAGTAGAGGAAGTGGTTGAGAAAGTGAATATAATATTGAAAATCATGAGGAAAACTCAAATAAGTCAGAAAAAATATGCATACAACAGGAGAAAATCAATTTATTTTGAGGTGGGGGTCATGTTTTTCTTAGAATCACGCCATGGAAGACTATTGTGTGTTTTGGTAAGAATGGAAATCTATGTCCATAGTTCATTAGAAATAATAAAATTCAATAAATATTTGGATCATTAATCTATTGAGTATCTTTTTGTCCATTTTTATCATTGGTACACAATTGTTTTCATGTTTTAATGATGAGAAAGTATGGTCCAGATTCATCTCTTGTGTTGATCCCTAAAGGAGTTCAGATGGAAGAGAACCATACTTATTAATAGAAACCAGTTCTGATTCTTGATCAAAGGGAAAAGGTATTGTGGAATAAGGTAATCCAATAGGTAATGGTTTTGTGGTGAAACCACATAGTTGAAGAAGCTACATTGGAATCCTAAAATACTATGGGGAAATTCACCCTCACTTTTAAAATAAGTAAATAATAATGTGAGGGCGCAATTTATAGAAGGTGGGTATTCTATAACACCCCAAGGTTTTAACAATAAATTTAAATGAGTGAAACATTGTTTTAACTAGATATTTATAATTGTACTTTAAATATAAAATTTCTACATCTATGTTTTTAATTTCAAAAAACAATCTTCTACAATTGTGATCAGTAAGATATTTGGAGTCTGATAGAACCCACATAATTTTTGGGGAATATTAACATACACTAATGAATAGAAATATAACCCTAATGAATTCTAATTTTTACTATTATTTTATTTTCATAAGTATTTAAGATAATGACATCTTTATAGATTTTTCAAAGTGATATAAATGTAGTTATAGTTTTAAAATTAATAATTTTTATATAATGTATAATTTTTTTAAAAAAATAAATTAATAATATAGAAAATTATTATAAAAAAATGGAGTTAATTTTTGAATTCAACACATAAAAAAATTGTTATGCTGAATATTAGGGATTTTTATGAAAATGATGAATTTTTTATGAATAGTGAAGTACGAAAAAATACAATATATTCCAATTATCAGTGAAATACACTATTTTTGACATCATTGTTGATGTAATCAAACTTGTTTGGAATTCACATGCACTTATTTATATTTTTGGTCACATTAATCAATACTATTCAAAGTGTTGAGCAATAATATTTAAATAATGACTAAAATAATGTAAAATCCCACCTCTCCTCCACTATAAATACCACACTCATTCCCCTATTCATGTCACACCTATAAATCCTTGAACACTATCTATGATCTACCAAATTCCCTCCCTAAGGCTCTAACCCACTCATTAGAGCTAATGGTATTACCAAAAGTCCAATACCAAAGTCAATAAGGAGGATCTCAAAGAGAAGAGATCAAGAAGTAAGAATCCACTTAATTTTTCATGTGTTTTATTTCTAATTCCATTCTTTTCTTGTACTAACATTACATCAACTTATCCAGGAGGTATAAAATCTCCATAATAATATATATTATGTATTTTATCATTTTCATGTAAAATATTCATCATATTATTTCCTCTAATATCCCAATTGTTTTAAAAATAAAAACACCCCCATGATGTGACAATTTACAAAATTGTGGACGATGTGTTTCTGATTTCCATTACTTACTTCAAAGATAATCATAAAATTATTTTAATGGATGAATCAGAGTATAAATTTTATTTTAGAACCTATTTATTGTTTTGGAATGAACTTTAATTCATGAAATTATATTATTTAATAAAATGAGTGCATGATTATCGAGGAACCACCAAAAAATGATCTAAACAAATATCTGTAATGTTTTATCTAAAAATTCATCATTTTATAGGATAAAAAAATTATGTTATAATTATATATTATGGAAACATATGAATAAAATTTCATTCAAATTATGAAATTTCATTTCCATACGACAAGAAAATCAAATACAAACCACCCATGAAAATTTGTAATGAATTCCCCCAAAACAATTGAAGGAATAGAATAACAAAAATTAAAGGGTGATGTGATGTAAAGGAATGATCATAAAAGGTAATATAAATATGAATATATTTCTTCAATATATTAATAACACTATTTTAAGCATTATACAAGAGTTTTAAACAAGGTTTAAGTTGGAAAAACCTGGGATAAGGGATGTTTTAATCCGATTTCCTTTCTTTGGGTTAACCTTTTACTTCGTTATTTATGTGTTATTAAAATTTTTTTTATTATATGTTTTGTTCATATTATTAAGAATTATTTCTATTTATAGTGTATATAAATATTTTATCAACTCTATTAAGTCTCACATGAATTATATGTTATTTATAATAGTATTCTCTTTTAAAATCATTCTTTGTAATTATCATTTACAAAATTCAAAAGAATTAATTTTATAATATTGTAATGTACTATTATTATTTTATGGTTCATGGGAATTGTTTATGATGAAGTTTGGGACCTATATCTCCCTATAATGAAAAGGTTTTGTGAAAATTTGAGGTTATACATATGGTTACACCAAGTGTAACTACGATGGTTACACGAGTTGTATGGTATGCATGAGGGTTGTAAATTTTATGATAGGCATGAAAGTTATAAGATTATATAAGTAATTCCCCAAGATAAATTTATGTTTATATTTATATTATATATATTTTTGGAAATATCATGGAAATATCATGTTTCACAAAGTATGTTTATATTGGTAATAAGTAGTTCTTTTTTGAAAATGATTTCTTATGTTACAAGTATTCATAGACTAATGTTTTCTTTATTTCTTTCTATATACCTTATTGAGATTTTTGTGCTCATCCAAAGTTTTTACAAGATTTTTATAGGTTACAAGGATGTGAAAGAAAAATATGGAATCCAAGTTGAATTTTATGAAGGCTTGTCAAAGAAAACTTGTTTTATTTAAAAAGTTTTAAATTTTGAATGAAATGGATAATGATTTTGTGGTATCTCCTCAATATGAATGTGGAATGTAATGTATGTATTATATCTAAATTATCAAAATATATTAACCATAAAATATCTTATATATGAAAAGAATCAAGTTCTTTACTAAATTTTAAGAATATTTAATGTAATAAGGCTGGGTCCTTATAAAAATAGTAGTGATGGGATGCCCTGGGGTTTGTAATATGACAAAAAGTTGAAACAACCCTAGGGTAAACCCCATATTAAAGAAACAATTATCGAACCAAATTCCACATTTTGAAGCCTCATTAAAAAAATGGTATTATTCATTCAAATTCCTTATGTGGTATAATAATAATATATTATACTTCACATTTTATTCTTAAGGATCTACAATCCATCCGACTCTATACTGGCTCAACCCAAGGGTGAACACCACACCATTGATTTTCAAGAACCTTTCATAAAAATATATTAGATTATATTCTTGGATAATTTTACCATTTTACTTCAATAGAGGTTATGGGACTTGGAGTCCTCAAAATAATGTTCAGTATTTATCAATAAAAACCCATGTAACTATAATAAATTCTTAATAAATATTATATACATACATTTACAACTACATGATGTGTAATGATCATTTTACACACCATGTAATTGATGTTCATCACCAAGGGTATAGAAAACACATATGTTTTTAGATTGTCATGTGGTCATACAAACCTTGTAGACTAATGATCTAACCTAGAGAACAACACACTACGTAAATCATGACATGATGTGTGGTCATACATGTAAACACCCCAAAATTTTAGAACTTATTTTTTTTAAATAAATCATTTATGCTAGAATATGTTTCATAGAACATAAAACTAATATAAAAAAATATATTTTTTATTTGGATAACATAATAAAATTCTAGTGAGACATTTTATATGTTATAAGTATTCTTTAATAATTAACAAAATATAAATATAATATGAATAAATGAAAAAATAAATAAAAATACCATGACTATAAATTACTTATCCTTACATTCTTACATTTATATGATAATCTCTATCAAAAATATACACAAAAGGCGAAGAAGTATAAATATTATTGGTATGATAATAGGGATCTAATAGTTTTAGTGATTGATTTGAGATTATAATGGGAGTCAATATGGTGATTTGGTTTATATGGTTGTTGGTCATATATAGATATTTGATTAAGTTGGTCATTGGGATTATATATTTATTGGGCTTATATGACCATTGGGCCTATATAGTCATATGGTATAATAATTTTAAAATCGGTTTAAAAATAATTGATTTGATATGATAAATATCATATTAAAAAAATTATTTTTATGGTGTTGAATATTTTATCATAAAAAAAATCGCTCATAAAAGATGATTATGAAAATATATGAGATATAAATATATTAAGTAATATGTTATCAATCATATAATGGTGGATTCTAGAGAAAGAATGAGTAAAAATTCATTTTATGTACTTGAAAAATATTTTTTATTCAAAAACCGTTTTATTGCATTTTGTTAATGGAAATTATAAATAATTACTAACATTGATGAAAAATTATTTTAAAAAATGTAAATATTTTATGAAATTAAAATTTCATAATATTATTAGAGAATTTTTTTATTTTCTTTGAAAAGATTTGTTTTTAAGTGAATAGTTAAAATGATGTTCTTTAAAAAACTAACATTTCATTCCATTAAATCAAGTAAATAGAAATAATCACTCTATTTTGGATCATTTTTTTAAAGTAACATAATATATATCTTATTAAATAGAATATATGTAATTCCATATTAATTATTATTATATTTTATTTTGGCATAAGTTCATTTTTATGCTTAAAAAACTATTTCCGAAAAATAAATTTTCATTGTGTTTTGCGCAATTTTATTGAAATTAATTTCAATAAATTATTCAAATTCAATATAGAAAAAATAATTAAAATTTAATAATCAAGAGGTCCAGATTTAGTAATTATTTCAATTTCATTTTTTTCTTTTATGTATAGAAATAATGGTAAAAACATGTCACAATGGTAATGGGTAAATATTGTTATCTAAGTTACAAAATTTGATAAGGTCACAAAATTTTATATAAAACTAATTAAATTTTGTCATTTCTAACATTATCACATTATATTATAAATTATATATTATTGGAGGTAAATTCACGTGATTATATCTTCATATTAATTTAATACATTGAAACATTACACGTGCGCAAATCCCACACTTATAAAGTGAAACTCCTCTCCTTCCTTCCATACACCTTTTGAGAACTTTATTTTATCAAAAATGATCCTAAATCCACTATATACATCCCCCATTTAATATTTGTAATTTTATCCATCAAATCCAATCATATAAGGATTAAGGTGAATCCATGGGGAGATTCTTGAGGAATGGGTATGACTCTTGACCGACCTATTTCACATTTATTTCATCTTATAACCCCCTAAAATATAATATAAAAATACTAAATTAAATATTTTAGTATTGTATCAATAATAAAGGTTTATAATAGTGATTTAATAACTCTTTTTTATATATTTCCCTTTATTTTGTAAATGAAAATATAATGTGTTTATACATGTGGACTACAAGCTCCACAACTGATAATAAAGAAGAAATGAGTAAATATATAATGTTTTTATGAAATTAGTATGATTATAAAAATATAAGATAATACTTAAAATATTACCCTTTCCATCCATTATAAATTGATAATTTTTCTCTGGTATACTTGTGAAATACCTTCTCCACAATGGGTTGTGACTCATTTTTAAACCCCACAATAGAAGGATGGTTACGAGAATGTAACTAAGGAATAAATATAAACTTATAGAATATTTAATATTCTAAAAAAAGTAAAATATTATCAAATTTGTTCATTATCCCTTGATTGAAAATTTAAAACCTCATTATTTTGTATTTGTGGACCACCACCTCCGTGAAATAATGTAGTTCATATTTTAAGACCCCCTTGCATGGATGGTTTTAAAAGTGTATGTAATGTATAGATATTATATTATAACATGTTTGTTAGTATTTTTTAATTTAACCATATCCCACATTACCATCGTAAATGTATTAATGTTACTCTTTTTCATTTTCATGTCTTCAACATCCTTTTCTAAAAAAATTATGCATGTTATAAGGGATTTTTATTTGAATCATCTTTTTATACTTCAAAATCAATTTTTTCGTATCCATATTCATTAAAATTTATTAATAATTTTCATATTTATAACTAAAAGGTTATTAAATATAATTTTAGTAACTATTTTTCATTATTTATAAATGTTTTAAAAGTTTATTTTTAATTTTTTTAATATAGGAAAATTTTGAATCCTTTTACCAAAGTTAAAAGGATGTTTTTAGCATATACAGTATGAATGATTATTCGTGTTGTGATGAACATTATTTTTTATCAACATACCCATATAATTATTATATTTTTATAAATTATTATGAATAAAAACATTATTTAAATTTTCATTTTTAGGAGTTTTCAAAATAAATGGGCTATTTTTTGGAATTTTTATAAGAAAATGAAAAATTATTTTCTTATTGGTTAAAATGAGATTATGAAGGGACTCTTAAGGATGAGTGAAATATTAAAAAATATTTTTTTCATGATATTTCTCATGATAATTATAAATTATAATGGGTGATGGTAGTATACATCATGGAAATAGACGATCCTGATACATCTCTCAAATGGATTGAGTAATGATATAGTATTAAAAAAGGATGTGACGGATATAACTAGGTTATTTACTCCTATGTAATAAAATAGAATTAATTTATTCTAACGTGGGTTAAACATGACTGATAATGGGTTATGAATATGATTCTGTAATACACATAATATGTGATGTTGAATGGTTTTATGGAAATTATTTTATTTTATAAGGAATGTAATATTTTGTAAACATTTAAATGTTGGAGGATTTATTTTTAATGAAATATATTAATGATGATTTCATGTTTTTTCTATTTAATAATAGTTTGAAAATTTTTTATTTGAGAAACTTTTAAGCCTCTCATGAGGATATGTTTTATTTGTGTGATAATGTTTTAATGTTAAAAATGTAACAGTTTTCAAGGGTTTTTAATTCTTCGCTAGAGTAATGTGATTCCATTATTTTTTATCCATTTGTAATATTTATTTTCCCATCCTAGGGTTTTAAAATGTTTCTATACGTACTAATTCTTTTTATAAACTATTATAAAGTATTACCCTTGATCAATGTATGTGTGCCATAAATGAAACTAGGTTGTTAACTTAATAACCCTATTTCTGTGAAAAAATGGACACTTCAAAGAATTGTTCCCCATGTAATGTAATTGATTTCCTAATTATTTTAAAATAAAAACATAAGTGATAATGATTATATACTAAAGTGAAACCCTTGATATAAATCGTGAAATCATGGATTGATTAGGCAATAGGGATGTTGTAATTGGTATTATAGTAGTGGTTTAGATAAATTTTGAGGGTAAGAAGTTATCAAGTAAGGATAATTTAAGATTTTTAGATAAAATCATGGTATAATAAGACATGGTTTGATCATATTTTTACAAGAATAGATACCCTATTATGGTTTTATATGATGGGAGTACTTTGGTAGACATTTATTGAGTTTTCATAAATGTGTTAGTTATTTATTGACCTTATGTTTAATATGGGTTATGTTGAAAGTATAACTAATGAATAATTCAACTATATTTTGTGGAAACAATTATAATGGTATGGAAAACCATTAAAGTTATGATGATAATTAGATTTGAGTTAATTTTGGTTAGTTATGATAAAATGTTCATTACATTTTTGGATCATACGATATATTGTATAGATTAGCATGTTATTGAAAACAGACTTGCTGACTATGTGATTAATGTTCTTTTTGAAGAATTTCACTATCTTAGAAACATTATATAATTAATATAATTATAAATATTATGTTTTATGATAGGATTTTATTTTAAGAATATAAGTTGAATTGTCTTCTTGAATAATATAGTAATTTGGTATAGTTTTTGGTGATTTCAGAAATTTATGGAAATTATTTACATATTTTGGAGATTATATGATTAGTGTATCTATATTTCTGGTATGTGGTTTTACGAGTGATTTATGTTGTTTATAGATAATTTAATTTTGATCCTGGATTAATATGTAAAAACAATCCTAATCTTTGGATTTCAATTTTTCTCTCGAATATTTTCAAACATTTTATAGTTAGTTATTTATGGAATGATTTAAGTTAAACTCTGAGAGTTATTATTGATTCCTTGGAAGTTAATGTTTTATTTCATTGTATGAGGGTTTAATCATATTTTAAATTATCATAAATTTTTCTAAGAAATGTTTGGTTTTTATTAAAAAATAGAAGTAAGAGAAATAAATTTTCATCTCTTTTTAAAAATAACGATCTATTAGAATTTATTTTTATTACTCTATGAATGAAAAATTCATCTCAAATATTCATTTCTTGGAATAAGAGATGATATTTACGGGGATGATCATCCTAAAGAATAACCAAATTAGGAAATTATCTTTATGGAATTGAAATAAACCAGGTATGTATATTCTATTGTGATCACTATCATGATAGAAAAACAATCCCTCAACTCAAGAAAATAATATTGAAAATGGTAATTTTATCTTATTATTATCATTATTAATGAATTTATGGTCACTTTTATTCTCATTAAATCATAAATGTATTTCCCAAAAGTACTTTCCTTCCACGATTAAATTTTTAGTTTTATCTAACATGCTCTTTATTTGGGAACTTGATTAAATGTTATTTTAGGAATCCTTCATAGTTTACTTTTCTTATTTCAAGAGAAAGAATTATTATTCGTTATTCTAAATTATATCCTCATAAAATCTGTTTTTTAATATACTGATGGTTTTACATTTCATAATCATATGTATTATCTTCCACTATACATTTCCATTATCTAAACCTTGTTTCTTTTTCAAGTTTCCCTAGTTTCAGTTTCTTTTCAGAATAATGATTTTTAAATTCTATTATCACCCATTAAAATATATTTTTAAAATGTATTAATGTATACACCTTATAATACTTTTCTTCATTAGATCAAGATAAACATGTAATTATGTAATTTCTCTAAGGTGGAAGAATATAACACCCCACTATATAAGAATTAATTTTCGTTAAATAATTTTTTGATATAATTAATTTCACACAACATTGATATAAAATTAAACTTGATATGTTTTATTGAGATTAAATTTTATGTTATACCAATTAGGTTAAATACCTTGAGAGAGGGTAAAATTGTGTATGATATATTAAAACAACATCTTCTTCTAATATTGTCTCATTTTTAGAAAAACACACTTATATCGCTTTCCCGTAACAATGTATGAAAAGAAATTAAATCATACATGTGATTTAAAAAATTTACTTGGTTCACCCTCTCTAGGATATGTCCAAGGAGAATACAATGACAATGTACGGATATGAAAAGTCCAATAAAGATCAATTCCAATTTACAGGGTTCGAGCTACATTACTTCTATTCCCAAGATTACTACCATTAAAAGGATTAGGGTCAGGTCAGTACTTTCCCAATGGCCACTCCTTGAGTCTTGTTCTCTAGATCATTATCGGTGTAAAGGATCACCTTTTTCATATTCGTTTTCTCACTAATCAAGAAATGATACCCACATAGTTTATGAACATTAAGGACCCTTCATTATCACTAATGTATGCATCCTCAACTATTCGAAGAAACTATATTGAAGTTAAATATTTCTAAGTACTGTTTGTTTGTAGAAATATATTTCATGAAATTTTTTAGTCCCTTTGCGATATATCTTGCATATTTGAAAAAATTATATGAATCCTATGTGAACTACCTTGAACCATGTGTCAAGTGTTCTTCATGGATAACATTTCCTTCATGGAACTCATCTTCTACATGGTCCCTCTTCCTTTGTGGGATATAGAGATATGAAAACAACATTTATCAACTATTATAAAGAAAATCTTCCTCTTTCATAGATTCCTTAATCATGAACTATCACTACTAGAAATTTAAGCTATAGGCACAGACCTATAGCCACAGTTTTATAAGTCTGTGGCTATAGTTTTTTTATATCCAGGGTTTAATTTTTAATCTGTGGCTACACAATTCTGTCCCCCTACTTTTTTCGATTCTCGTTGGGCTCTACCTCCATCCCCGATATGTATCCCCCTTTTTTTCAATTTCAGTCGGGCTCCTCCTCCATCCCAAATATGTGACCCTCTCACTACGGTGCCCTCCTCCCTCGACGGCCTCTCCTCCTCCTCGATGTCCACTCTCTCCATGCCCTCCTCTTTTCCCTCAGGGCTCTCCTATCTCGCCCTTAATGTTGTCCTCTATCTCTCGTACTTTCCGGCTTCAATTCCTCCATCCCTCGTCGCGATTCCTTCATTCATGGCACAGATTCTCCAATCGTGGCTCAGCTTCTCCATTCACAGTTGCTCTATCCCTCGAGTGGTAATCCCTTCCTCCATACCATTATTTAGGTGTTCCTCCTCCATTTGGTGCGTCGGAAGAAGGGTTCCTCCACACCCTTAATTGGGTCTTCCTCCTCTATACGGTGCGTTGGCCTAACTAATTTGTATTTTTGAGGAATTGGGGGTTACACCTAGGTCATTGGACTCACCCAAACTCATATACATGACTTGGTTTTAAATATAAATGATGAGACCTTCTTGTTTTATCAAAGGGTACAGGTATTTATTTGAGATTTAAATGTAGTAAATGTCTATTAAGTTGCAGAGGATAAGGATTTATTAGGCTGTAGTATGTTAGTTAGCCCATATTTCAATTTTATTTTAGTTATCATTTAGCATATATTGATGATCTTTCCATTTTATTTATATATGATTCTATGTTTTTCGGATATTTCTTCTGAGTTATTTAAATCTTCTAAAATATATAGATTTATTTATTTCTAGTCTAGAATATGGGGGATTAATTGGCTCTCTATTTTGTTTCTACATGTTTCTGTGATGTCGGTTATGTTGACAGGTGATGCCAAATTTTCAGTAGATTTGGCCATGACCCTCAGGCCTTATATTAGAGGGAACAATGTCCCGATGACTATTTTAGGACCTCAACACTAGTTAGAAGAATTTGGTGTATGGTTAGGTGAACTTGAGGTCATGTAGAATCTATTTGTGGGTTTATTTTGGGTGGTCCATATTAGAGTGTAACACACAAACACACACACTCACATAGGAATCCGATAGATTTCATCCACATATCCTTGATAATAAAATAACGAAAGGTACTTTACATACTGAATAATCCCAAGGAATACTACAAACCATTATTAACCCAAAAATTGTTTTTAAATATATAAGGTTATCCCATGCCTCTCCCAAACCATATCTTATAAGTAATGACTAATGTTGTTCTGGGTTGTGAAATCCTGATTAAATTTGAATTTATATTCTAGATGTAGGGGATTCTCCATGAATTGGGATTAAAATTGGAAATATCAGAATTGGGATTAAAATTTGAAATATCAGGATTGGTATGGACCTTACATTAGTGGTTGGTCAAAATAATATTTTGAATAAGTTATATGATGATATTATAGACAATTCTGCCATTATTTGTCTTATGTGAGGAGTATAGGAGGATTAGTTCCCACTGGAATTTAAATCGTGACCAAACTTATATGATGAGCATAAGGGGACTAGTCTCCACTAGAACTAAATTCATGACTAAAATTTTGTGATGAGCATAAGATGACCCTTCCTTTCCATATATGAAACATATAAGATTTATTATGTGATAAGAATAGGATGATTCACCTTTCCTAATGCATCATAATCACATCCTTCCTCATGCGATGAGCATGGAATTCCTTAGGTGATGAGAGGGAATACCTTAGTTGATGAGCATGTAATTCCTTAGGTGATGAGACTAGAGTTCATTAGGTGATGATCCTAAAATACCACAGGTGACTATCCTATGATGACTTTGGTGATTAATCTTGTATTATATAGGTGATGAGAATAGTATTCCTTATATTATGAGCCTAAGATGTCTATATGGCTTGACAGAAGAAGATATAACAGCCTTCCTGCACTACTAGAAAAATGACTTATAGCCACGGATTTATAGCCACACTTATAAAAGTTCATGGATATAAGTTAATTAATAGCCACACTTCATATAAAACTCGTAGCATTAAGTACTATTAATCGGTTTCCTCAAATCTCTGCGGCCCCCTCTTCGTGACCCTTCTTCCAGACGACACCCTCTCTTCTCTCCCTGATCCTCCCCTAACGGTGCCCACATGACTCTTCTTCCCCGACAATACTCATGTGACCCTTCTTCCTCCCCTAACGATACCTGCATGACCCTTCTTCCCCGACGACCCTTCTTGCCTGACGACCCTTCTTCCCCGACGGTCCGACGCTGCCATCGAATGTAGGAAATTTCACCTCCCCCGGCCGACGCTGCTTCTAGGTGTCCTCCCCACCTCCTCTCCGGTGCGCCTCCGATGCGGAAACCCCCTCCTGGTGATGATCATCATTTATTATAACTATTTTATAAATAACTTGCATAGATGTTGATCATCTTAGGGTCTCATGTAGTAGGATTATGGTTAATAGTGATTGTTTTGGATTTTATGGGCTTGGAAGATGATGGAAAACATTTCCTAAGGGTTAAATCTACTTGAGGTTGGTTCAATCCATCAATATTAGTGAGATTAGGAAACAGGATAAACTACAGAAAAATAGAGGCACACGAACAGTTTCATTAGTGTCTCATAATTAATTAAGATTAGTGATCTAAATAGGTGATTATTTAAAGTTATTGTAATCGTCATGTATCATATATAAAAATACAAATGAAGCATTTTTCTCCCATGTACATGGGATGTAATGTCTGGAAAACAAATTTCCTTGTGATTCCATTATATTCATTCATTACACGTTAAATTCTTACTATGATTGAGTGAATATATCCATCTATTTTGAATCAGTTTGTTGAATTAATGTAAGGATTTATTCCAAATTTTCAATACAATAAATGGTGGGAGTTTTCATTTTGGGGGTTTGGTTCTACCTCTGAAATTTCTAGCGATTTAATATTCAATGATTAGAATATTTTTTCATGATTCCTCAGTAAGTGTTATTATAGATTTTTTTCATATAAATATTTTCAGTTTAGAAGGTAAAAACTTAGGTTCAATTCCCAAATGTCATTATTTTATATTTTTATTCAGAGATTCATGACATCTGGCACACCTCTCCTTATGTCAATGACTTTCGAATGGAAGTGTGGTCCTAAAACATTCATTGGGGAGAATATTAAATATTATCTAAGTAAAACCACATAAAAATAAACACATCCAACAAAATCATTAATATCATCATATTCATAATACCTCTATAAAAATTCCATATAAAATGGGATACAACATAAAACCAAACAACAAAACTAATCACATGAAGGAATGTGGTCACAAAGCAGCATTTTTCCATGGTAGCATGGATCCTTCTCGAAGGGAATTTGTTTAGAAACAGTGGACCAAAGATGGGATTAATATAATATGCACAACAGTTTCATTTGGAATGGGTGTTGTTGACAATGATTTAATTATTTGTTTGCAGTTAACAATCATGTGCTCACAATATTATTTCAGGTATCAATAAACTTGATGTTCGCTTTGTGATTCACCATTCCATGCCAATGTTTATTGAAGTCTATCATCAGGTTATTTTTCCAAATTTATATTAATTTTTTGTTTTTAATGCTATATCCATAAGGATGGAGTTAAAAATTGTTTGTTACATCTAATCCAAAATCTATAATTATCTTCACATTCTTAAGCGGGTCCGAACCATTCTTGAGCGGGTCCGAAGCATGCATTCATACTTGGGTCTGACCAAATCATTAGGGTAAGATTTCCACCACCACGATAGTCTACTTAAGTATAAAGTTAGTCTAGTTTCCAAGGGCTTCCTTCAATGTGAAGGAGTTGGGTATTCTGAAATTTTTTCTCCAGTAGTTAAACACTCATTCATTTGGTTATTGATTGATTTTTCTTCTTACCAAGACTTTCATATCGAAGAACTTGATGTTTGAACTGCTTTTTTACATGGTGATTTTGATGAGAAACTGTACATGAACACTCCTCATGGTTTTGCTAATGAATTTAAATCAAATCAAGTCTACCTACATAATAAACCAATCAAAGGCTTAAAACAGGCTTCACGACAGTGGTATAAAAAATTTGATACATTCATGACGCAACATGGATTTAACTAGAGTAAATTAAATGCATGTGTTTACTGCTAAGAATAGTATGCTTTACATGTATTCTCATGTTGTTAAAGTATTGAAATCTGTTAGTGTTCCATTTTCCCAATAGTTAAAAATATCACTCTCTCAATCCTCTAGAACTTTTGCTGACACTGAACGTGTTAGTATAATACCATATTTTAAACTACCGAACTTGCTATTTTTTATTCCAATTTCATTCTTCTAAAAATGTCATTTCTTATGAGAGTTTATCAGTCTTTTTTGTACTTAACCTAGTTGAAGATTGCCTACCATCATGATTTTGTATGACAGATCAATACACTAATGAAAGAACATTTTTAGCAGTAATGAAACGACATCATGGCACGATTAATCGTCCTATAATGCAAATCATTTTTAAATGGATCTGCTTCATGTTTTCTACTCAGGAAAATCCTTTGTGATCATGGGAGAGGTTGAATCAGCTATAAAAGAAATGTTCCAGGAACCCAATATTCAAGTTAGTTTTCTTTTTAACAGGTCTTTCCATTTTTTTATTTTGAATGTACATAATTTAGGCTTCATTTTAAAACATCTTTGGAAAATGCTTAAAACACTGATCACTTATGATAATGGTTCATTATATGCTTTCCCAATTTCTTGTCGGTCATTTTGATTTTAATGTAGGTAATGAAAAACAACTACTAATTAGGTAGAATATTTTTGACGGAAATGGTGTGTGAGCTTTATAAAATAGGGATGGGGGAGACTGCATTCGAAAAGGTGAAGTTATTGAACTTGAAAAGTATGGTTGAGAAATTTTTACATAATGAATTATGATATGAATTTTGGACAATTTTTGTTTTTGATTAAAATGTCTCACTAAAAGCATGTTGTAATTTGTTTTTTAATTTAATGCAGTAAGTGGTGAGCGTCTCATGCATGTGTGCAGGCAATAGAGAATCTTTTATGGGGTGGGATGCACCCTTGAGAATTGGGTGAGTAATTGCATTTTTAATTGTGTATTGAAATTATTTTCTAAAAAAGTATTAAAATGGGTGATTGGTGAAGATGTAAGCTTGGTGAATGAAAGGATCTTCCTTGGTTGGCCAAGTATTTATGAGAGTGCATATTTTGCGTCAATTATAGGTCGCTATAATAGCAAGGGATTTTGATGAAAACAGGAGACCTATTTTTTAAAAAAAAAATTAGGATTTAAATAATTGAATCATTTTGCTATTATCACCAGAGGATTACCATGTTGCTCATTTCCCAATACTATCACTCTAGGGGATTATAATAGCCATAAATATACAAGTATTTTAAACTACCTTTTTATTGAATGTTCTTTTGTAATAATGATATTGTGAATAAAATATACAACATGTTTATTGTATTATTGTTGAAAATCCAAACAGCGAACTCTTGTTCAGGGAATGGATTTTCTAGGTTAAGAACAATGTCTAATCTCTATTTTTCACATTTAAGTGCTGATGGAAGTTTACTTTATTCACTTATTTTGGTGATTTTTGAATTTTGAATAGGAAATTGAAGGTTATGTTCGAAAAATAAATAGGTTTATTAATGATCATATTATTTAGTATTGGGATGTACATATCTGAATATTATTTGTTCATTGTTGGTTATGGATTCAGGTATCATTTATCATGTACAGTTGACACACTGATCACATATATATAAGAAGTCATTATATCTCATTTTTCCTACTATTTTCTTACAGGTGGTTTCTTATGATGAGGTTGGTTCTATCCACCACCATTGATGACAATGAGTTCAACATCGGATTGGGTATGTTTTATTCTGTTTTTATTCTTTGACCCAATTTTAATTAGGGAATTTGTGATTTTTGGGTTCCTTATATTTTGGTAGTGCATTTTGGATTTCGTTGAGGTGGATTCGAGTCGCCGTTAACGAAGGCATGCATGTGTATGCATAGGTAGGAATATACATATATAAGTTCCCCCTTTATATATATTCACTCATGGCAGTATGAATATATATATTGGGGCTAGGTGTGCTTATATATGGATATGAAAAATGCATACATGTTTAAGTGTAATGTGGTATATGCAAGTATAAACATATATATAAGGACCCCCATGTGCATATTTGGCCATGAAAATATGTACATAGGGGCTAGGTGTCTTTATATATATGTGAATTTGTATATGTGTGCAAGCGGAAAAAAAAAGAAGATTCGAGTTTTCATCGCCAAAAGCAAACAGACCTTGAGGTTGAGGTAGGGTACCTCTCATAGCCTCTTTAATTCAAGAATGTTTTAAATTTCATTTAGTTTCCTTGTTAATTTTTCATGTTTATATTAAATTTCATTTATTGAATATGTGTTAGTGAAGATAATTGTTTCGTTTGATAAATAAGTCATGGTTTTGTAATAAAACCCCTCCAACGGAGGTGCGCTGTCTGTGAAAACTCATAGTGGTATACCTTGCTTAACATTATTGCATTGGTGTTTTCCTTACACTTGATGTCGTTGTTAGTCATAAATCACACATCGTACTTGACCCTTTTTATATCCCAGTAGGGGATTTCCCTCTTTTTATTAAAACGGTTGTTTGAACCAAGATACTCGTTAAGTGCCGTTAGACTTTTAAGATGAGACTCATGTTGTGTGACCATGTCACATGGCATGTGATATTTAAATCCAAACAAAAGCCTAGTTCCATAGACCAGGGGTCCCACAGTACTAGTAATGTCAGATAACATGTTATGTAACATGTGATTTTCCTGATCCAATTGGGTATTCCTCTAGGTATTCCAATACATTTCTTGATCTCCAAACCTCGCTGAATTTGGTATATCAGGGGTCATCCAATCCTCTAGTCATCACAGATTAGCATTCATTTCTTTTAGTCATCTAAGAAAATATCCTCTCATTCCATTCATATAATCCAATTTGAATCTAAGTGGAAAAGATACTTAAATTCCATTCTAACCCACCTCCATATTCCATGATGAAAATGACATAAATTGCCCTTATGAAAAACAAGGTCAAGGAAGGCGCTAATTACCCAGTGGAACAGATACTCCAATTCCATTCTTGAATAAGTGTTCTTTAATATAATTGTTTCATTTGATAAATAAACTCATGTTTTTATAAATAAAGTCATGTTTTTTATAATAAAGAAATTCCATGATTTTATAATAAAACCCATCCAACGGAGGTGTGATGTCTTCTAATCCAAAGAGTAGTGATAGTTATTTGTATCATGTTTAGATTTAGTTTGAGTCTTTCATCTGCCTCTTGTTGGTGTTTGTTTTGTGGATAGTTATTTTTTGTTTTCTTTGAATAATATTAATTGGCTAATCATCCTCGTTTAACTCAAATGGAATTGCCCGAGTAGGCATATTTCTTGACCATGATACTTTCCTTTTCACGCTTTGAATATTATAAATAAAATTTCCATGTTTAGGAAATGTGAATCAATTTGTAAATGGTTTTTGTAGGGTGTATGATTATTTTTTGTCTTTTTTTCCCTTTATATGTTGCGTCATTGTGCCGCTCGCTACAACCTTCTCTTATGATAACTTGTTATAGCATATTAAATAGTTGATCTGTTTTATCATCTGTCGGCGGGGCGACAGTTGGAATGTTGCCCCGCCTCCTGACGCTCCCTTCGCTCCTGGTCGGAAGATACTACCCCGCAGATGTCGATGGACCATGCCAACACGTCGCGGTCACGCCGCGGTCATGCTGCGGTCACACCATGGTCCCGACGCGGTCACGTCGCGGTCACGCCGCAGTAATGCCATGATTTGGCCCTGCTCAAGGACGACACCTCGTGGCTGTTCGTAGTGATAGTATTCTATGAGTCTTGTGATCAATGTTAAGATTGACTAATCATATATTTCTTCCAGTGGGGCGATGACCGGAATGTTGCCTCGCCTCCTCCCCCTCCCTTCGCTCCTGACTGGAAGATGCTGCCCCACTGATGTCACTAGACCAGGCAAACATGCCGCGGTCACACCACAGTCATTCCGCAGTCACTCCGCGGTCACGCTGGGGTAACGCTGCGGTCACGATGTGATTTGGCTCTGCTCCAGGATGACACCCTGTGACAGTTAACAGTGACAGTATTCCATTAGTCCTGTGATCAATGTTGAGACTGACTAATCACAATTTCTGTCGTCGGCGTGATGACCCGAATGTTGCCCCGTCTCCTCCTGATCCCTTCGCTCTTGGATGGAAGATGCTGCCCTACGGATGTCGCTGGAATGGGCCAACACGCCACGGCCACAGCGTGGTCACGCTGCGATCATGCCATGGCAATGCCGTGATTTTCCCCTGCTCTAGGATGACACCTCACGTCAGTTCGCAGGGATAGTATTCCATGACTCTTGTGGTCAATGTTGAGACTGACTAATCACAATTTCTGTCAGCGGGGCAACGACCAGAATGTATCCCCGCCTCCTCCCGCTCCCTTCACCCATGGCCAGAAGATGCTGCCCCGCAGATGTTGTTGGACTGGGCCAACAGGCCACGATCATGTCACGGTCACACCGCTGTCACGCCGCAGTCAGGCCACGGTCACGCCGCGGTCATGCCGCAGTCACTCTGCGGTCACGCCGTAGTCACGCCGTGGTCACGCCGCAGTCACGCCATGGTCACGCCATAGTAATTTCATGATAATGCCGTGATTTAGCCCTCCTCCAGCCACATCCAGCCCACACCAACACCCTTCCACCTTTATTTCAGCCTGCTTCCACCAGCCCGCAACAGCCCCCTGCCACCTTTGAATCATCCCGCACCATCCCCACAGCACCTATAACCATCCCCCTTCCACCAGTATTCCAGCCCCATCCACTTTCATTTGAGCCCTCACTAGCCCCCATCCACCTGCAATCCAGCCCGCACCAGCCACCACACCAGCCACCATACTAGCCACCACCCCCCATCCTCCTACAAAACACTCATGCCAGACCTGTTCTACCTAAAATATAGCAACACCCACTAGTTCCTGTCCTCACTAGACCTCGACCTCCTACATCCCAGCCCCTGCCACATGCCCAACATCCCCCAGCCACATGAAATCCATCCCACACCAGCCCTCTACCACCTATTCCAGCCCGCACCAGCCCCCTACCATCCCACGCACCAGCCACTCTAGCCCGCACCAGCCACCGCACCAACCCCCAGCATCATGCATTCACGGATGCACGAGAAAAATTCCATGAAAATCACAAAAAGTAAAGATGAAGGGGGGTGTCCACGGGCTGTCCGGGGGGGGGGGGGTTAGGGGGGTTCTATGAAAATGGGGTCAACCATTGGCCAACCAAGAATAACCACTTCTTAGGAAAGAAATAATGTTTAATCACCCATCCCGTTTTAGCTAGTGAGAGTGCATAACACTCACATGCAGTGCCTATGGATTGTGGGATTCATAGTTCCTGCATGGATGTGCATTGGATTGATCACGTATGAGGAGTGGGTATATGGTATAACATAAAGAGGAATGACTATATAAATCCCATAGCTTGTGAAAGTGTGTCAATGTGTCAACCCCAATGCCAACTTGAATGCAAGGAGACACACCTATGTATTACTAAGGAGTAGCAGTCTGAGCATATTATTGATTTTGGAAAAGTTCTATGTGCAACACTTTTCATCCACATAAAATGTTGCATATATAGCTCCATTTATTTTTTATGTTTTATTTGAGATATCTGGTCAAGCTAAGAAGTTGCATTATTCATTAATATTCATCGATGAATCTTCAATACATAGTTCTTCATGTCATAATGATTAGTGATCAAATTCATCTCGCAAAATCCTAAGAGGGGATGAATATGTTTGTAAGATTCCACAAATTAATAAACTGAAGTTAGTGGTGTATTTTATTATTAGAAACCATTAATAGAGAATGGTGGCAGTGAGATTTGTTTTACAAAGATGGCATCTTTCGTAATTGGAAATATTTTAGTGGAGTGGTTCATATATATTATAGGCGGTGCACATATGCAGTGGGGAAAATTCGGTGGAGTATTCTCCATTAATACCCCAACATGCTCGTTTCATGGGTAAAAATAGTAAGAATATCCAAGAGATCATTTGGAAGAGTTGTGAGTGAAATAGGGAAAACAAGAAAGATCAATATTTGTGTATGGTTTCTATGAATTCATACAGATTATTTCTATACATTCATGTTTTCCTTATCATGGTTTGATTACACAATCTAGTGTATGATCCACACTATATTTCAGGAGGGACATGAAGTAGTTTCCACATATACATCTATTACGTGAGGTATATAAGTGCGAGATTAGTTGTGTGAGAGGGGGAAGGAATAGACATCATGTATTCTATTATTCCATACCTGAATGTAAAACTAAATTGATCAGATTAAATGTAACAATATAAATTCTTGAGTTTTGAGGATGGAGAAAAATAGTGATGTTATTGTTAAGCAGTGAGTTAGGTGAACAGTACATGAAATAAAATACATAAAATAATATGCATGAATGATTTTTTTTCATGTAAATGAAAGTAATTTATTCATTATAAGTGAGTATATTTCTAATTTTTGTATCTAAATGTATTAAATTTATGGAGGGGTTCATTGTTTCTTACATTAATGTGGTTTGAGAAAAGACAATGTGATATATTTTTCATAAATATTGTGCTGTGTTTCGAGACTAATCTAGGTGTAGTATTAGAAGATTTCACAAATGAGAAATTAGTGATTATGTTAGGATAAAACATTAGGAGAATAAATAATATTTTCCTGATCATGGTTTCCCTTACCCAATTGATCATACACAAGTGATTAAAATTATTAAGAAAAGACAACATAAAAGGTTTGTTTCTGTTGAATGTATTTGAAGTTGTAAATTATCAAATCAAATATAGAAATCCCATTGAGGAAGATCATGAAATCATCATATAATTAATCAAGATTAGAAGAATGACCTTGTGAATAGGGGGACCAGTTATTGAAGAGGCTTAACACTGGGGGTTATAGACATTCAAATGTTTTGGATCTAACTAAAGAAGGAAAAAGAGTTGAATCACTGGGGGTATAATTAGGATCAAATAGAGTATTAAATAATTGGGGTATAATCTGTTGATTCATAAACCATTATAATTAATAATAAGATTATAATGGATAATATATAACCGGGGTATGTATGAGTAGTTTTAGCAATGGGTAAGTGTTAGTATTGAACAATATAAAAATATTTTTTTGGTATATTTCATTTATTTTTTTCATTTCATATTGGGTCAACTCATCTTAATAGGTGATAGAGGTCCAAAATCAGAAGGGGGCAGGGTGGCAGGGGGCAGGGACAAGGGGAAGGGGGTAGGGGCAGGGGGAGGGTGGAGGGGGGTAGGGGGCAGGGACAGGGGGCAGGTGCAGGGGGTAGGTGGAGGGGGGAAAGGAGAAGGGTGGAGGGGGAAGAGGGCAGGTCTGCAGGGCAGGGGGCAGGGGAAAGGGGAAGTTCTGTAGGGTAGGGGCAGGGGGCATGGGGTAGGTGGAGGGGGGGGGGGGCAGGGGGCCGGTTGGTGGGGGCAGGGGGCAGCTCTGCAGGGCAGGGGGCAGGGGAAGGGGGCAGGTCTGTAGGGTAGGGGGCAGGGGGCAGGGGGTAGGTGGAGGGGGGCATGGGCTGGGTGGAGTGTGTCGGGGGCAGGTCTACAGGGCATGGGTCAGGTGCAGGGGGAAGGTCTGTAAGGCAGGGGCAGGGGGTAGGGTGCAGGGGTCAGGGGGCAGGGGGCAGGTGGCAGGGGGTAGGTGGAGGGGGTAGGGGGCAGGGTGGACGGGGGTAGGGGTAGGGGTAGGGGGCAGGGTGGAGGGGGAAAGGGCCTGTCTGCAGGGCAGGGGGGCGGGGTAGGAGGTAGGGGCGGGTGGTAGGTGGAGGGGGGTAGGGGCAGGGGGAAAGTCTGCAGGGCAGGGGGTAGGGGGTAGGGGCAGGTGTAGGTGGAGGGGGCAGGGGGCAGGGGTAGGTGGCAGGTCTGCAGGGCAGGGGGCAGGGGGCTGGTCTGCAGGGCGGGGGCAGGGGCATGGGGTGGGTGGAGGGGGCGGGGGCAGGGTGGAGGGGGGCCGGGGGTAGGGGCAGGGGGTAGGGGGAGGGGGCATGGGGGATATCTGCAGGGTAGGGGTGTCTGCAGGTCTGCAGGGCAGGGGGTAAGAGCTTTCACAAACATCAAAGCTCTCAATAACTAGAATAACATCTCTAGTATTACATTACCTAGGATTAATTTTGATCATCATCCAATTTCGGTGCGCCTCAAGACTAGAGAAAATAAACATATTCTTCCTTCTAGATTCAATAATGCCTCGAACACTATGGAGGATTGTAATAAAATTGTAAAAGACACTTGGAATTCGATCAATTTGATTGATGCCTTTGTTTGTCCAGGGGTTGTCCAGGAGGGATGGGGGGCTGTCAAGGGGTGTCTGTCATGGAGGGGGTCTGTCCAGGAAGGAGGGGGTGTCCAGGAGGTTGGGTCGGTCTAGGAAAGAGAGGGGGGACTGTCCAGGGGGGATGGGGGCTGTCCACGGGGGATGGGGGGCTGTCCAAGAGGGATGAGGGTATCCAGAGGGGGTCTGTCACGCAACAGTCACGTTGCAGTCACTCCGCAGTCACGCCATGGTTTGCCCTGTTTCAGGATGACACCTCGTGATAGTTCGCAGTGATAATATTCCATGATTCTTGTGATCAATGTTGAGACTGACTAATCACAATTTCTGCTGGCGGGGCGACGACCGGAATGTTTCCCCGCCTCCTCCTGCTCCCTTTGCTCCTGGCTGGATGATGCTGCCCAGCAGATGTTTCTAGATCGGGCCAACACGCCGTGGTCATGCCGCGGTCACTCCGCGGTTATGCCATGATTTGGCCCTGCTCCAGGATGACACCCCACATCGGTTCGCAGTGATAGTATTTCATGAGTCTTGTGATCAATGTTGAGACTGACTAATCACAATTTCTACGAGCAGGGGTGGTGTAAGGGGGGATGTTGTCCAAGGGGGTCCAATAGTGTGGGGGGGCTTCTGGCCAAGGGGGTCCAGCAGGGGGGGCTGCTGTCCCGGGGGGTCCATCAGGGGGGGCTTCTGTCCACGGGGGTCCAGCAGGGGGGCTGCTTTCCATGGGGGTCCAACAGGGGCATGGTGTGTGCAAGGGATGTGTGTGGGGGGGGTGTTGTCTAGGGGGCTGGTTTTTTTATGAAATGGGAAGATGAATTTGTTTATGTTCATGGGTATTGGAAACTCAAGGAATGTTGTTGGCATTGTAATAAATAATGCATGCACTGTCCTTCAGTGCTCACTTTTTCCAGCTGCAATCGCGTCGCAGCTGTGCTGGTGTTGTCCAACAGCAAACAAAGGTCTCACAGTTGTCTCTCTCCTTGATCGGGTACTCACAAACAGATTCCAAAGTAGTCAACTGACTTTTTATTCCTATGATGTCTATATGGATTGACAAAAGAAGATATAACAACCTTCCTACCCAGATCAAAACTGAAGATCCATCCTTTACTTATATGTGGAAAGCATAAGAATCCCTCACTTCCAGAAATGAGAAAGATATTTATGGGATTGTCTAAATATACAATGTAATTGAAATTCTTGTAAACTTTGATCAATAATTTTTCACCTTGATAAGGAATAAAGTGACATTATTAACCGATGTCCACATGGAGATGGAATCAAGAACAAGATTCATGGGAATGTGTTAATTATATAAGAGAAATTGTTGGATTGGTGTTTCTCGATCCAGTTGTGCCGAATGCTTATGGATCGCAACTATAGCATCTATGACCACTACAGCACTTTTGACAAATGGTTCATCGTTCACTATAGCGACGCTGGCTTATTTTTCAGAATAGTGATCATCTTCTCTATTTTATTGCCCATTTTCGGGCAAGCGATACCACTAAAAAAACATCTGTAATTTGTGCTCCTGAATTAGTGATGTTCTGCCTCTCCGTTGACGTAGGTTTATTCACGAACCACATAAATTTTTGTGTCATGTGTCTATTTTCTTTCTACATTCCTCTTTCATTTCTTATTTCTGTAATTGCGCCTCCTGACGATTCCACAACAGAAATATGGACTGGGAAATGAAAACCATAAAGATATGATTTAAACTCCCATCCTCTGATTTCAATGAAAGGTTATATCATCATCACTCTTGTGGTGACATGCTAATTTCTTAAAAAAATTAGGCATGTGAGACAAGGATCATGACCATCCTAGTGTAGTCTAACACAATGGTCTTGAAGTAAACCTACAGAAAAAAATTGATGAAACTGAGATGAATTCATTCTCCTTCAACATATAGAGGATGAGTATCATTGAACATCAACTTTAGGGATTGGTGAACCCAGTAAGAATTTTGTATCCTTAAAAATGATAGAGTGAGTAACATATGGGGGTTGTAATGTGTTCTATTTTAGTTTTTGGTTTTTATTTCAAATTGCATGGCCAACTGTATTATCATTCCAAGGGGTTTCTGTCTAGGGGGAGGTTTCAATGTGTTTTGTTTTAGTTTTTATCTTTGATTTAAAATTTAATGATGTGTTGTATTAGAATTCCAGGGGGAGTGTCCTGTAGGGGGGGCTTTGCAATGTATTCTGTTTTAGTTTTTGTCTTTGATTTCAAATTGTATGGCCTACTGTATTAGCATTCCAAGGGGATTCTGTCTAGGGGAGGGGGGTGTCCATGAGGGAGGGGTAGGGGGGGTCTGGGGGGTATGTCCAGGGGATTGGGGGTTGTCCAGGAAGGAGGGGGAGTCTCCAGGGGGTGTATGTTCAGGGGAGGGGGTGTCTGTCAGGGGAGGGGGAGTGTTCTGTCTAGGGGGTGTCTGTCCAGGGGAGGGGGTGTCTGTCCGGGGGAGGGGGGTGTCTGTCCGGGGGGGTGTCTGTCTGGGGGTATCTGTCCAAGGAGAGGGTGTCCAGGTGTATCTGTTCAGGGGGTGTTTGTCCGGTGGGGGGGGGGGGGGGTTCTGTCCATGGGGGTGTCAATCTGGGGGGGTCTATCCAGGGTAGGGGTGTCCAGTGGTGTCTGCCCAGGGCGGGTGTTTGTCTAGGGTGGGGGGTGTCTATCCGAGGGGGGTCTGTCCAAGGGAGGGGGTGTCAAGGGTTGTATGTCCAGAGGGGTGTCTGTCTAGGGGGGGTGTCTTTCCGGGGGGGGTCTTCCAAGGGGATAGGGGTGTCCAGGGTTGTATGTCTGTCCAGGGAGGGTTTCTATCCTGGGTAGGGGTGGGGTGCAGGGGAGGGGGTGGGGGTGTGTCTGGGGGGTGACAGACAGGGGGGGACTGGCAGGGGGTGGGGAACCAGGGGAAAACAAGCAGGGGGACGAGCAGGGGGTAGAGATAGATGGAAAATAGGGTGGAGACATGCAGGGTGGGGGTGGCAGGGGTACTAGCAGGTGGTTGGATGGTAGGGGGACTAGTAGGGGGTAGGGGTGGAAGGCAGGCCTGCAGGCCTGCTGTATTTTTTTATTGAACTTTAATCTATAGCCACGGTTTCTAACCGTGGCTATAAGGGATTTTTTTGTTTTACCTTTTTCTTTGGTTTCAAACCATGGCTATAAGCCGTTATCCACGGTATGAAACCGTGGATATAGGGCTTTAGCCACATTTTTATCCATGGCTATAAGGCTTTAGCCACAGTTGAAAACCATGGCTATAGGGCATGTCCTATAGCCACGCCAATACCAGCCACAGTTCATTGAACCGTGGCTACAAGCTATAGCCACAATTTTTGTGCTTATAGACATGGTTTGAAATCATGGCTATAGCATAAATTTCTAGTAGTGTATTCTCCTTCATAGAATTCTACCTAAAAAACTATTTTAAACTTATTCGAATTCTTCCTAGAGTGATGATATTTTGAATTAAAATTTTATCTACCAAATGATCAGATTAAGGTTATTTATATAGGATAACATCACTACAAAAACTGCTAATCTGAATTACATAAAACATTAATGTGGTGCATTCTTCATCGTAAACTACTATGTGGTCCACATAGTGCCTAAAACCATTGTGGTGACCATTTTCATCCACAAATGAATAACGATTGTGGGATCCATGATCAACACCTAATTTTTTCAATTGAAACAGCTTTCAAAAACTAACCTTTTAGTGCTCCAAATCACCTCCCCTGTCCCCAAAACATAAATATCCATATAAAATTCATGTGTAGTTCATGTAGTATAGTATGTTTTCCTCATTTCATTGTTATGTGTTAAAATTTACTTTGATGATTTTCTGTTCATTATTTGGTGTCCACATATCATAGATGCACTAGTATGTGGTCTACAAACTCCGTTCTTTGTAGTACATATAATGAAATTTTTGGACTTGGAATTAATCCCTATGAGATCATTTGAAGAAATACATCCTTTACATAAAACAAACTCCTGATTTTGAGGCCAAAATATTTGGGAGACCCTTCAAAACTGAACCATCTAAAATTTATACTTTTCCAACACCAACCATACTTATTCATGGTCATCTAGATTTTTCAGCAAAAATAATCACCCTAAAATCACATAAACAACACCTTGGGGTATTTATTCCTAATATTATAAAATTCTAGATAAACATTAACACAATGAGGCTGCTATAACACATTATGAGGCTGCTATAATCAACATTTGTAAAGAAACATATTAATGGAATAAACGATTGAATATTTAAAAATTACATGAGAATATAATATTTAGCCCCATGATCTACCATGAAGATCATAACCATGATCAAAACTCCGGAAGAAAGGGTCAAAATATAAATATTATTGGCATGGTTAGATAAAAGTAAGGATGTCAGTTATTTACGTGAGATTATATAGAATGATAATTAGAACTTTGAAATTATAAGATCAATGGGATTATATAGTTGTTAGACTATTATGGTCATTGGGCTTGGATATACCTTTTATCTATTTGACCATTAAGCTTATATATTCCTTGGGTACAATAACAATATAATTGTTATAATATTAAATGATTTTATTTTATTTAAAGGATATTTTTCAAAGATATGTTTTAAGGTGTGGGTTATTTTATCATGACAAATTAATCATATTAAAAATATTATTATTAAAATATTCTATAATTCAAAAAATGGACAAAAAATTTTACATTCATCTATTGGTAGTTAGTAGATACATATTGAGTCTAAATTAATTTTATTTAATTCTAAAATAATATTTTCTTAAATAATTGGCTTTATTTAATATTGTGCATGAATATTATATTTAATTAACACCAATTTTTGGGAATTTTTTTGAAAAAATGGAATATATTTTTTAAATAATCATTTTATAATACTGTTAGGATTAATTTTTTATAATTTTCTAAAAAGAAATATTTCTTAGGGAATATTGTAAATATCGATTTCTACAAAACTAGAATTTCTTTTTTTTAATAAATAATTTAAAATAGTTATTATATATTGTATTTTTTAAATTAATATAGTATATATTTTATTAAAAATAATCTAATTAATTACATATTAATCAGTATTATATTTTATATTGTCATATGGTCATTTTGATTCTCAAAAATCAATTTTCTAAAAATAATTTTTCGTTCTTATGTTATGCACTTATAGTAAATCAAATTTATATAAATTACAAAAATTGAATCTTGAAAAATTATTTTTGTATTTAGAATATGTTGATTCGAATTTAGTGATTGTATCAATTTTATTTTTGGACATTAAGAATAGTAACCATGGTAAAAACTTGTCGGCATGGTAAACGATACATTTGGATAATTATGGTAAATATATTTTCAAAAGGAAAAACAATTTAACAAAAAATATTATTACTGATGAAATATTTTTCCTAATAATATAAAATTTTTAATTTGATACTTTTAGAGCCACTTTCCCTTAAATGAGACTATATATTACTTTGGATATTTTAAAAATTACATGTGTGACACACCACTCACGTATAAAGGTGTACCTATTCTCCTCCCTTCCTCACACCTTTAGAGAACACTATTCCAAAAAAATACCTTCAAAAATATCACTCAAACAAACCTTCCCACATCATTGAGGTATTTATCTTCACAAAATTCCAATCGAAGAATCCTTAAGGTGAAATCCAAATGGTTATATTTTATGAAGAGTTATAAGGCCTAACTAACCTATTTCAAGTTTATTTATACTTCTATATATTTAAAATAAGATCTAACCACTAAAAAATAATGATATAATTATATTTTCTATACTAAAAGGTAATTATATTTATGTAGAAAATATTTTATACCTCTTTTCAATCCTATTGTAAATGAAAACAAGGCTTTTTCATACATGTGGACTACAGCCCCCAAAAAGCGACGTGTTTCCTATTCCATCACTATCTCACACAACTGATTATAATTATTAAATAAATAAAGATAGTAGTTTTTATGAAATTATAATGAATTATTAATGATATTGAATTTTGTACATTATAACTCTTTCCATCTACTGGAAATCAACAACATCACTCATGCGTACATGTGGAATTCCACCTCTTTGATGTGATATGATTCATTTTCACCTCCTCCTTCTAATTATATTCATATGTATGGAAGTAATGAATAAATATCAAATTTTTGAAATATTTTAAATTTTATAAAACTAAAATATTAACTGATTTATTTATTTTCCACCCATTAAAAAAATGAAAATGTCGTTTTTGAATTAGTATAGAGGACCACTTCCATGAAATGATGTGGTTCATCTTTCATGACTAAATTACATGGAAGGTTTTAAAATATTATCTAATATATATATATATATATATATATTATTTTAAAAAATTATTCTAGAGATTATAAAACCATAACTCCTGAAGATACATACAATGCACCATTGTTATCTTTATTATAAACAAAACAACCTCAAAACGCCCAATGTGAAGTTAACCATTATAATAACTAAATAGAAGATGATAATAGATGAAATAATGTGGACAATGATAATCAAATAAATAAAAAAATTCATTATGAAATTAAATTACAAAAAAAATTATTATTTAAGATCTAAATAATGTACAATGCAAGAAAATATTTATGGCCAGGGATTTCTTATATCAATTTTCTTTCGACGATACTTATGTCATTTTCACTGTATGTATTAATTCATATGTTATATAAAATGACTTATTGATGTATTTTATCATTAATTTAATGATATTAAATGCTATTACAAATCCATATAATGTTTCCTTATTTGACATCCTTTTGTATCAAAGTCATAATTTTCTTAATAGATTTTTTCTATAAAACCTTGTTTTTACAAATTTCTTACAAATTGTTTTAATATATGTCAAAATTCACTAAAATGATTCAAGAATGATATTATTTATAATTCAATGGATATTAAATATAATTTTAGAATAATATTTTACGTTATTTAATTTTTTAAATGAATTTTTTACATTATTCAAATGGGTCTCTTTTGTTTCTTTTAAACAATGTAAAAAAGAATGTTTTTAACATATAGAAATTAATGGAATCTCCCTACATAATTTCCATTTATTGATATTAATATTATTCTATAATTATTTCATGGTTTTCCAAACTAAATATTGTTATTATTATTATTAATTTGGTATTCTATTTTAAATATTCTCTAAAATAAATGGGATATTTATTAGTTAATTATGTAAAAATAGAAAGTAATTTTTTATGGGTTCAAATGAGTTTCTACATGGTTTTAGTTAAAATGGTATAATCGTGAAAATTTTTGATTTATGAAATCACACTTTATAATTATATATGATGGTGGGTGAGCCTAATATATCCCATGATTATGGGTGAGCCTGATATAGCTCTCCAGTGTATTAGATAATGATAGAGACGTGAATGGTTAAAATGACATAGATAAAGGAGTTGATTACTCGTATGGGATTAACTAGGATTCAGTTATTTAGACATTGGTCTAACATGAGAAGAAATGGTTTTGAATATGATAATACAATATATAAATTCAATGATTGCAAAAATGTGTTTATAGAAATATTTTGATTTCATAAGCTAAGAAATGTTTGTAAACTTCTATATGTGGAAGGTCTTCTTTTCAAAGAAATGCTTTTCATGATGTTTTCATTGTTTTTTTAATAGATAATGATTTTCAATGGTTTTTTAAAAGAAAAGCGTGATTTTCTCATGAGGATATGTTTTATTTATGTGCTAACAGTTTAATTATTAAAAAGTTAATGATTTTCAAGGGTTCTAATAGTGTTCAACAATTACAAGGGATACACTACGAGAAAAACATTCTTTTGCAACGGGCTATTTTCGACGAGATTAATTCCCGTCACAAATAGTCCTTCCTAGAGGTTATTTGAGATGTGGGGTTCATCCCATCACAGGTAACATATTATTTGCGATGGGGTTTGGATTCCCATCACAAAAAATAATGCGCGGTTTGGCGCAGGATGTGTGTCAAAGCACGGGAAGGTTATTTTTGGATGGGGGGATCCCCCATCGCAAATAGTGTGTCAGTCAAAGGGTTTTTGTGACGGGACCCATTACAAATACCTGTGGTGGTAAATGGGTTTTTGCGATGAGATATTGTCCCGTCGTAAAAAGTGTGTCGGCATGTCACTTTTTGCGTTGGGTCCCATCGCAAATACCCTTTTAACCACTGGCAACAATTAATGTGGGCAATGGTATTTGTGACGGGCCCCGCCACAAAAAGAACCTTTTACGATGGGATTACTGTCACAAATAGTCTAATCGCAACAAATATAACCTATATATACCCCGTCCATTTTTCATTCTCTCCCCCTCAATTCTCATTTCCTCTCTCTATCTCTCTCTAAACTATATTTTTATAGTGAAAATTTCTCTCAGTTAGTTTTTTTTACAGAGAAGTTGTGAAGTCGCTTACATCAATTGGAGATCAAGTTTAATGGTATTTATATTTTATTTAATTTAGTATTTATTTCAATTTATTTATGGTTAATTTTAATTATTGTTGATTAGTTGTAGTTAAATTAGATTTAAATTGTTTTGTTATCTATTTTTATTTGTAATAATAAATTGAAATTATTAACAATAATTCCTGATAATTAGTAATAATTAATAATTATTAACCAGAATTAGTATTATCTATAAATAATTCTATTTAATTAGTAATTAGTAGTTGTAAATTTTAGTTATTAATATAAATTAACGATAATTAGTAATAGTTATGTTTAATTAGTAATAGTATTGCTTAATTTGTAATAATTAAGGGTAATTAGCAATAAATTGGAATAATTAGTAATAAATAAAAATAATTAGTAATAAATAGAATAATTACTAATAAATATGAATAATTGGTCATAAATTTGAATAACTAGTAATAAATTTGAATAATTAGTAATTAATAGGAATAATTAGTAAAAATAGGAATAATTGGTAATAAATAGAATTAATTTGCAATAAATAGTAAAAAAATAAGAATAAATAAGAATAATTATGAATAATTAAGAATAATTTGAAATAATTCGGAAGAATTACAAATAAATAGTAATAATTAGTAATAATTAGAAATAATTAGTAATAATTAGTAATAATTAGTTATAATTAGGAATAATTAGTTATAATTAGGAATAATTAGTAATAATTAGGAACAAATAGGAATAAATAGGAATAAATAGGAATAGTTAGGAATAATTTGTAATAATTAGTAATAATTAGGAATAATTAGGAATAATTAGAAATAATTTGAAATAATTAGTAATAATTAGGAATAATTACGAATCATTAAGAATAATTAGTAATAATTAGTAATAATTAGTAATAATTAGAAATAATTAGTAATAATTAGTAATAATTAGTAATAATTAGTAATAAGTATTAATAAATAGTAATAAATAGTAATAAATAGAAATATATAGTAATAAATATTAATAATTAGTAATAATTAGTAACAATTAGTAATAATTAGTAATAAAAAGTAATAATTAGTAATAATTTATAATAATTATTAATAATTAGTAATAATTAGGAATAATTTGTAATAATTATTAATAATTTGGAATTATTAGAAATAATTAAAAATAATGAAGAATAATTAGTAATAAATAGTTATAATTAGTAATAATTAGTAATAAATAGTAATAAATAGTAATAAATAGCAAAAAGTAGAAAAAATAGTAATAATTACAAATAATTATTAAAAATTAGTAACAATTGGTAATAATTAGTAATTATTAGGAAGAATCAGGAATAATTAGTAATAAATAGTAATAATTTGTAATAATTTGTAATAAATAGTAATAAATAGTAATAAATTGTAATAAATTGTAACAAATAGTATTAAACTGTAATAAATTGTAATAATTGGTAATAATTAGTAATAAATATTAATAATTAGTAATAATTAGTAATAATTAGTAATAAATAGTAATAAATTGTAATAATTAATAATAATTAGTAATAATTAATAATAATTAGTAACAATTAGTAAGAAATAGTAAAAAATATTAATAAAAAGTTATAATTAGTAACAATGAGTAATAATTAGTAATAATTAGAAATAATTAGTAATATTAGTAAAAATTAGTAATAATTTGTAATAATTAGTCTTAATTAGTAATAATTAGCAATAATTAGCAATAATTGGTAATAATTAGTAATAATTAGTATGATTTAGTAATAATTAGTAATAATTTGTAATAATTTGAAATAATTTGTAATAATTTGTAATAATTTGAAATAATTAGTAATAATTAATAATAATTAGTAATAATTTGTAATAATTTGTAATAATTTGTAACAATTAGTAATAATTAGTAATAATTAGTAATAATAAGTAATAAATTGTAATAAACTTTATGAAATTGTAGGAAATTGTAAGAAACTGTAAGAAATTGTAAGAAAATGTAATAAATTGTAACAAATTGAAACAAAATGTTACAAAATGTAATAAAATGTAACAAATTGTAACAAATTATAACAAATAGTTACAATTATTGACGATTAGTAAGAAATAGGAACAATAAGTAATAATTAGTAAGAAATAGAAACAATTAGAAATAAAATAAATTATAATAACTTGTAATAACTTAGCACAATTTCCATTGGATTGACGACACTACTTTTGCTCGATGACTCTTCTCCTTTAAACATTCACTGACTCAAAACATTATGAGAAGCATGCTTCTATGTATGCATATCCAATATCGTATGAATGAGTTTGAATATGCATTTGTAAGAACACATTTTTCATAATGCGTTCAGGAAGTGACAGTTGCGAGAAGATGAATCATCGACGAGAAGGGGGCTCTTTTGTTTGACGTCTCATTTACTTGCAACTTTCTCACACATAAATCATAATGAAGAATCTACTCATAGGTACACATATTCATTCTCATGTATAAAAGAATGAATATGCATACCTCTAAGTAGATTCTATATCATAATTTTTGGGTGAGAATGTTGCAAGTAAATGAGTAGTGAGACAAAAGAGTAGCCATCAATCCACTTGAAATTGTGTCACCCGTAAGTAATAGTATTTATTAAGATGTAGTTGTAATTATTTATCTTTTTTTTTCAGATAGTGTTTTTATAATTTCAAATTATTTAAAAATAGAAATGATTTATATTTTGTAGAAAAATATGGAACAAGGAAGTGGGAAACAATCATTATTAGATGTTTATGCTTGGATAAATCATCGTAGAAATCCAAACGGTTCTGGTTTAAATAATATATGTATTGAGGGTGTTGAATCTTTATTATCATTTTCACCATCAAAACCAGAAATTTGTTCATAAGACACAATAAAGTTTCCTTGTAAAAAATGTGCTTTGAGAAAGTTTGACATATTTGACAAGGTTGTGGGACATCTCATGCAGTTTGGTTTTCAACCAGCATATGTTTTTGGTATCAACACGATGAATGAAGTTCCAGAGAATATACTAAGAACTTGATTCCAGATCTATCACAGTTTCAACATTTAGTACATGATGTTGTAGGTCCATCTGTTCAACAAACTGAAACTCAAGATGATATTGATTATCTCCTAAGTTGGCACCATCCAAATTTTATGTGTTGTTGAGTTATACTGAGCATTTATTATATTCTGGTTTCAAGATAAATAAATTAGATGTGGTTGCAAAAATTATGGCTATTAAATTAGATAATGCAATGTCAGACAACTATTTTGATTATATATTTGCATTAGTTAAAACACGGTTACCTGAAGGAAATGTGTTTCCTCCATATTACTATGAGAGTAAGAGGCTGATTTGTAATCTAGGCCATAGTTATCAGATGATTCATGCATGTCCAAATAATTGCATCTTATATTCTTTTGAAAATGATTCATTGGATAGTTTTACCACATGTGAACAATCGGGGTATAAAAAAGATCAACCAGGGATGTATGGATTGATTCCAATAAAACAGTTGAGGTATTTCCCCCAAACACCCAGGTTGCAGTGTTTATTTATGTATCAGATCACAACGTCAATGATGTCATAGAAAAAAACTAGGATTTCAACTGATAAAAGCTTGAATCACCCATATGATAGTGATTCATGGAAAATTTTTGACCGTCTGCATCCGTCTTTTGCTTTAGAAGCCTGAAATGTATGATTGGGTCTTTCTATTGATGGTTTCTGTCCATTTGGTTCTTATAGTAGTCAGTATTATTGTTGGCTAGTCTTTATAACTCCGTAAAATTTACCTCCATGGATGTTGATGAAGTAGCCCTGTATATTTTTTACCTAATTAATACAAGGAAATTCGAAAAAGAGTATTGTTGTTTATTTGAAACCCTTGATTGATGAGTTAAATTCATTTTAGAGTGATGGTGTTACTACATATGATTTTGTAGCAAATCAAAATTTCATATTAAGAGCTATATTGATGTGGGTGATTAGTGACTTTACGACATATGGAATGTCTTCTGGTTGGAGTACACATGGTTTGAAATCATGTATGTACTGTATGAAAGACGACCAAGACTTTATGCTCATCAAAGGAAAAAACCTTACTATTTTTACTATCACCGTATATTTCTTTCAACCGATCATCCTTTTTGGAGGAATAAATCTCATTTTAGAAAAGGTGCAATTAAAAGGGATGAACCTCCAAAAATGATCTTAGGTATAGAGTTAAAATCAGTTGTATTTTCATTACCTCCAATCAAATTTGGGCCAAAAGTAAACCAATAGAAAATTCTGGCTTTGGGAACGAACATAATTGGATAAAACAAATCATTTTTTGGGATCTTCCATATTGGTCTGATTTGTTGGTCCGCCACATGTTGGATGTCATGCATATTGAGAATAATTGTTCTGATGATTTATTTCATATAGTTTTGGATACACCAAGTAAGACTAAAGATACTGTAAAGGCATGATTAGATCTTTCCCAAATTTTCTGGCGAACAGAACTTGAACTATTTGAAAATGTCAGATCACAGAGGTTATTGAAGCCAATAGGATCATGTACACTGTCCTAATAGAGTTGAATATTATTTTTTTACTGGATTGCATATTTGAGACTTCTAGATGACTATGCTTTTAATTTGGGTAGATGTGTTAGGAATGGTTATATTACTGGATTAAAAATTCAGGATTGGCATGTTAAAATGGAAAGAATTATGTCGATTGGATTCAGATGTTTTTTGAATTCTGTGATTTGGGATTTGATAAAATACATATCATATTTTTTAAAGACATTTTTGTAGCGACAACAGACTATGATGCACTAAGAAAACTGGAAGAAGATGTTGCAATAATTATATATAAACTGGAAAAAATCTTTCCGCCAGCTTTCTTTGACTCGATGGAACATATTATATTACATTTGCCACATGAAGCTAAATGTGGAGGTCTAGTATAGTTTTGATGGATGTACCCATTCAAGAGATTCTTTCATAAATTGAAGAAAAATTTACATAAAAAAGCATCTGTTGAAGGCCCAATTGATGAAACTTATTTTCAAGAGGAAATTGGTTTTTTACACTCTCATTATTTTGAATCTCAATATCCCTCAAAACACAATCGCATGGGAAAAAACTAGAGGAATGTTAATGAAGAAATGGTCAATAAATTATCAGTTTTTAATCAGCCAAATATTGGTTTCGGTGGAGTTCATGAATGATGGATTTCAAATGATAAACGTCACAGAGCTCATACATATGTTCTGCTAAACTGTTAAAAATGACATCATTTATACTATGAGTGATTTTATCACTTATTCTATAATTTTTTTTCAGTATGTAAACTTTTTTTATTTGTAGATTATATGATAATCATATAAAGAAAAAACTTCCCCAAATTATAGCAGCTGCTCATGAAGAACGAAGAAAAAAGTTTTTTTCTCAATGGTTTCAAAAACCGGTAACATAAATTATTGATGGTTTAATATCAATTCTATTTATTATTTATCATATTTATAATTTTTTTAAAAAAATTCAGGTGTCTCATCATGCTGGTAAAATTGATAAGCGATTGTGTATATTGAATAACCCACCATCCAAAATGATGAAATATTATAATGCATATGTAGTTAATGGTTCTCAATTGCATACACATGCATATGGGGAATAAAAAAACAGGGAATATTAGAGTTTATTAATAAGATCACATCACAGAGAAACTGAAGTTAACTTTTATGGTATTCTGTATGAAATTATTGAGATGTGTTATCTAGGAAAAAATTTAATAACAATCTTTAAATGTCGGTGGTTTGATATAGAGAGAGGCTTGTGTGTTCATTCGACTCTAAGAATCATCAATATTAAATGTAAAACTCTTCCAATAGTAAATAAACCATTTTTACAGTCTCAACAGGCACATAAAATTTATTATGAAATGTACTGTGCTACATCAAGATACTTGAGTGATTTATGGATTATAATAAAAATGAAATCAAGGGAAAATCAGTTTAGTCAAACTGAATACGGTTCCACTGAAATGGAAATAATTGAAAGTTTTCAAGAGATTTCTCAAAATCAATATTTTTCGCAAAGAGGCGTGAATATCGATGTTGACAATCCACAATTAAGGATTGATGATGAAGAAGATGTTAATGATGATACAATTAAATTTGAAATGAAAAGAGATGATAAAATTGAAACTCATATGGATACTGATGATGTTGTGGAGGAAGATGAATACATTGACATTGACAGCTATGGAGATGAAAATGAAGATGTACATTGACACAGTTAAATGCTGGTCATAATAAAATCAAATATTTATCTATATATAATAGTTTTTTTCAACTATCTACTAACAACAATAATTTTTATTTTCAGAAGGATCCTGATCTATTTCGTGAGTTGCAGAATGCTGAGCGACCTTTGGATGAGAGGGATTGTGGACCATCTGACCCTAAGTCTATTGACTGTTCAGGGGGTACGCGGAGGGGGCGCAGTCTTGCGCAATTGATGATTCTTAACCCTATCCCTGAGTGACGTCCACGGCTTGGCTTCCATACACGAACAAAATGGTATGATAACCTGTATATTTTAGTTAGATTTCATTTATTTATTTATATTTATACTAATTGTTTGATTATTTATTCCTTTATCATAGTTTTTCGAATGTAGCTATTGGACAGGGGAGCACTATCATGCACAATTATTTTTCTCAGCCATCGATCACATGGGAACAGATTCTTATTGATGTGCAGTGTGACATGTTCAATCATTGACTGGTATGAAAATAAATAACATTTATTTTGAAATTTATTTTATTAATAACTTGATGTTATAAATTTTTTGTAGGATTTATGGAATCCCATCTATTATAGCATGCGTGACGTTACCCACACGGCATGAAAGGTGTCTATGTGTGACCATTTCTGTCGGTTTTTTAAAAATTTGAGAAGAACACCCATTAAGAAAGCAGGAGTGATAGTATTTGATGAGTCATGTAGAGCCCATCGACGACAGTACATTTCATCTCAAATTTAGGAAGGATTATGTTTACAACAGTTGGGTGGTGGATTTTAGAGGAGATCTTCTATGGGATGACAGAAGCGGGGGAGACCAGAGATAACACATCGAGCTGGTAGCTGTACATTCAGTATGCATAAAGAGCATCTGGTAAGTATATTTTTAAACATTTTATATAACTTTAAATATAAACATTTTATTTTATATTTCTGTAGGCAGTCGAGCATCCCGATATTACGGAGTTCGATGTATATCGGGGAATGTACAATGAACCAGCCACTTGAGAGATTAGAGGTGATCGCCAGTGTCAGATTGTGGTAGGAATTGTCTTTTTTCCATTTGAAAATTAACTGTATATAATATTTTCACCATTTTAATTTAAAATTGGTATTGAAGGAGTCATATGAGGTTGTGACCTCTCAGACATAGGCTGAGAGTCAGGACAAGATGACTGAGTAGACCACTGCCCACCATTTCGATGACGCAGCATAAATGCGGGCGACTCAGTATGGCTTTGAGAAGGGCAGAGTAGTTGGTTTCAACTCTAATTTGACTCATGCTACTTATTATGGTACTAATGCGATGTCAGCTTCTAGCTCGAGGGGAGCTCATGGAGAGCCATCAACTTCTGTCACACAGTATCAAGAGTAGTTTTGAACTCATATTGAGCACAAACAGAGTTTGCAGAAGCAGCATGAAGAGATGTGTCTTTAGCAGTAGCAACAACAACATGAGAAGGAGATGTGTCAATGGAAACAACAATAACAACATGAGCAGATAGAGTACTTGTGTCGTCTCACTCATAGTTTAGGGATGTACTTTCTTCCACCATCTCCTACAGCTCCTCCACCTTCTCCAGAAGATGACCCCCTAGTGATTTTTTATGTTAAAAACATTTGAATTCATGATTTATTGTAATATGAGATATTTATAGTTTCCGTCTTTTATATTGGTGCAAATATTGCATAAATAATTTTTTTATTTTTAAAATTTTATTATTTATTATTAGTATTATATTTTTAATATTTGTTTATATTACTAATAATAATAAAATTTTATTATTTATTTTATATTTTTTTTGTAAATAATATGAATTGTAATAATTTTTTATTTTTTTATTATTTTAATAATATTAATTTTATTTTTTTATTAATAAAAAATTTATTAAATATATTTTTTTGTATTATATTTCTTAATCTTTGTTTATTTTACTAATTATAATATATTTTATTTTTTTATTATTTTAATAATATTAATATAATGTTTTCATTAATCATAATTTTATAATATATTTTTTTATTGTGTTTAGTATTTTTAACGAGACATTTCGTGACGGCTCCCATCGCTAATAATTTAAATATAATTTTTTATTAACAGTATTTTCAATGGGACGATGGGCCCTTCGCAAATACTAATTGGGGTGGGCCCATCGAAAAAGGATTTTATATATATAATGTATATAACCAGAGGCTTATTTGTGACGAGGTAGTTCCCCGTAAAAAATTATATTTGTGACGTGCCCATCACAAAAGGCATATTTATATATAATGTATATAATCGGAGGCTTATTTGCGACATTGTTTTCTGCAAAGGGATATTTGCGATAGGGCCCCGTCACTAAAGCCTATTTGCGACAGGATCATGTCGCAATTATCCCGTCGCAAATACATCTAATTCCAGTAGTGATACATTTATTTTTATATCCCTTAATAATCATTATTGTTATTATTCTACATTTAAAAAAAAATTAAGTCTTAATAATGAGTAGAAACGGTTATGATGTATTGGCATTGATCTATGTGTGTGCGTCATTAATGAAATATGGGGGTGAAATTAAGAACCCTATATTGTGGAAAAGACGAACACAGTGTGAGATTGTTCGCTATAAAATGTAATGGATTTATTAATTCCATAAAACAAAAAACATAAAAGACCATGGAAAGTGAGAATATGATACTCTTTTCATAAATGATGTAATTATTGGTTGATAATAATAAATTATATTATTATAATGTTCGTGTAAGTACACAACATATGACATGGATTGTATACAATTTAAGACACATGATGTTTCATGTTGCCGAACATGCTATGTAAGAAATAACCTCCAAAAATAAATTTAATCATATAAATAATGTTTCGATCAAATCACATATGGAGTATACATAATTTAAGTATTAAATTCAAATAAATATTTCAAATTTTCTTAGAGGGTAAAACTCATGTGGCCCATCCCTAAAAATCATGTAATTAATTAATTTGAATTCTAAATTTAAATTATATAATTTATCTAAAAATTAAAAATTGGTATTATTACAATATCCCACGGAAAATATGGATAGACTATAAAAATAATGAATTTGTCAATTAATTATTAAATTGAAATTTTAATATGTGGAAATTTATTTTAATAATAATTAATTTTAATGAATGATAGTAATTTTAAATTTATAGTGAATACATTTTGTGATAGATCATCATCTTTACCAATGTGTGTATTTGTTGTCGTTAATAAAATTGATTACTTATTGTAAGGGTTTTATATGACAAATTTATTATTAAATTAAATATGATGATCTGTGTATGATACCTTCTTCCATTATTATGTTCGATTATGTGTGTATATGGTTTATTTTATGAAACCCCAAACCCTCAGTACCACTCAAAAAAAAGTGAGTAATCATTTATAAAGGATAGAGATCCTAGTTAGATTAGACAATTTAAGACCTGATCTAAAGTGATACCAACCAAAGTGATACATAGCTTAATAGAGTAAATCTATAACTCAAGCTGGAAATTAGCTTAAATATTTACTTTTTAGGTCTGGGTTTTATTTTATTTTCCCAATAATCCAACATGTAGATAAAATATCATGTTTATATCACATATTTATTTTATTTTATAGTGAATTATTATTTATTTATTTATTTGATGAATGGCTTATTTTTATCACTAAACTCAATCACATAAAATAAATAAATTAGCATTCCTTCTATGATAAAATAAAATAATATTGTAATTAATTATGTGTTTTATTGGATATAGTTAATTAATTATGTAAAATACATATAATATTAACATGCTTTCAAAGAATAAAATAAAAAAAAATTCACAAGTTAAAAACTGCCCCAAGAAAATATTAATTTAACAACCAGATTCCATCAATTAAGATTAAATGAAACCAAATTATGAATTTCTTATTTGGCCCTCATTTGCATGATTTAAATTTTTAAGGGGTTCTAATGAATTTCATAACCATGTTTTTAGTAATGGTTTATTGTATTATAAATACTTGGTGTAAAAGGAAGGTAATCATTTAGGAAAAATAAGAATTGGATTTCATGATTGGGGAATCCACTCAAATATGAAGCAATTTCATGTTAAATTAATTGGAAACAAAATACTGCCTAAATATATTTGGATACTTTTTGAAGCCCCATTTAGATAATTTAATGGAAGATATAGAACCTTGCCACTGGAATATCAAAGAGAAAGTGCATTCATAATCCCATGGTGAGATCACTTATGATTTTTTAAAATATTGGGAGGGAAATAAAATTAAGATATTAAATCAAAAAATTGTAATAAAAAATTATAAAAATATGATATTGTTTTTTATAGAAAATTAAAATTCATTTGGTCATGAAAATATCCCAGTGATCTATTTTAGAGAAAATTAACCTCGTGAATGATGTTAACTTCTCGAAATCATACAATCACTTAGTAAATGTAATGCTATATGAGAATAATCTTTATGTACTAGAGTTTCTAGTACCCATGGATCCCTCTAAAAAGTTAAGTGGAGAGGTACATAGTTTTATATATAAAGATATAAAATTTTCATTGGATAACTAATTCCATATGTTATAATTTATGACTGGTGATCTATATAATCTTTATGAACACATGGTGTAACACACAATGTTTTATCATCTCCATGATTTATATAAAGAGAAATTATAAAAATAGGGGTTTTAAATATCCATGGAACTCATCATATATAATCTAGAAAAGAGCCTCAAATTGTAAATTCCCTGGCACAAGTTTCCTAGAGTCACTAGTGTTTTCATTAAATTTGAAGTGGATATAATGAATCACATACTAAAGAACCAAATAGTTAAGTGGTATTGGTAAACTAAATACATACATTATTTTAATATTATAATTGAAAAAATAAAACAAAACAAGGTATTTTCAAAGAAAACACCATTATTCCCTTTGGAATATCCCCATATTCAATCATAAAAAACATACTAACATACTAAGGAATGGAAACATAAGAAAATGTTGAGCTAAGATGCTCAGTAAGGATATTCATACAATGGAATCTATCATGGATAAATAAGAAATAATCAATATAAAAATGTAAACACCTATGAAAAAATGTTATTTAATCAATTAATTAAGCATAAAGAATAAAATAGTGGGAATAAATTGTGGTAAAATTATTCTATATAAGTAATCATATTAAGTTGAGTCGTGCCCTTGTATATCATAAATAATCAAATAATCACATTGAAATCAATACTTAATCTCATAATGAGTTAATGTATACTACTGGACATCATAAACATACCAGCAAGGCCTCATTCCACAACATCTTACATAAATGAATAAGGCCCCAACCCATTATCCAGACTCATTATTTTCATGAAACATATTGATGCATCAAGGGGATATAACAAGACCCTCCCATAACATAATATGTATAATTAATTCCTTATATAAATGGTGTAAGACATAATCAATGTGTACATTATTATTGAAAAACTATAAATCTGAAATGTAAATAATTACCCAAATTAGTAAACATATTTACAAACCATCCATTGTTATATAGAGAATGGTATCAATAGAGTATATCCCTAGTAAAAATGATCATAACCCATCTAGATAAATAATAATAATGGTATCATTATATTACATCGTTAGAAATTCTTGAAGAAAATCACTAGAAAATTTGTTGATGAAAATAAACTTTTCACATTTTAATAAATTATTTCAAGTAAAAAATATTTCCCAAATATTAACGAAATAATTTTGTTTTAATATATCCTTGTAATATTTTAAATGAAGAATCAAATTAATAAGTATCTATGATGGATGGTAATTATATACTTGTCATATAAGTTAAAAACATGTTTTTCACACTCATGTGATAAGGTTAAAAGGTAAATCACTCAAAAAATGACCAAGAAATTAATTTAAAAATGTTTTTTAAAAATTAAAACATGAAAAGTAAATTATTTAAAAAATAATTTGGTAATTTTTATAAGACATATTTATCATAATTTTAAAAAACATGGATACAAAATAAAAATGGATTTTTTAACTGGAGAGTGAAATAAAGTGATGTTTTCTAAAAACAATTTCTCAGTCATTTTATATACCAACGAGGGGAAAATAGAACATTGAAATGAAAATTTCAAGAATAAATATATAATAAAAATATATATATTTAATATATAAATACCTAATAATAACTTTAAATGATACCTAAACATAAACAAACCTGAATAATGATGAGATTGTGAAATAATCGACTACCACTTTGGAAACATTATAATCATATCAGCCATAAAATAAATAAATATAATTGAATAATTAAATATCATGAATGTAGTGAAATTAATTATATTACATATTCAAGGGTAATTATATATATCCCAAAAAACATATAAGATGTAAATATGGAATATTTATCATGAATGTAAAATTGAGATTGTAGGGTCCTGAAAAATACACAAAGGAAATTCTATCTAATCCCCCCAATGAATTGGAGGGAATAAAAGATAAAACTCAATGGATTCCCAACGCCGAACAGGTCCACAGACTGGCCCAAATGATGACACCATACAGTCACTTCTGCGAAGCACCCCCTCCGCGGACTATTGTAGTTCATGTAATGGAGGTGGAGATCCTCCACGGGCGCAAAGCAGGACAAGCACCGGACCAGTCCACCGTCACGAACCGCCCCAGCCGCGGACCGCCTCAATCGGCCTGATCCGCATCCTCTATCATTCGCGGAATGGAGGCAGATCCCTCTGCGGCCGCAAAGCACTCCCTGAACTCATTTGGTTTGCGGGGGGGGGAGATGCGCTCGATGCACCCGTGAATTACGGATTGACCAAGTCATCCATGAACCGGTTCCCCAATCATGGTCCTCCAAAAAAGGTGTCGGATGATGATAGATATATCTCTTTCCTCACTCTATAAAAGGGGATCGAGGGGGAATAATGAGGGGGATTCAGAGATGGAAGGTGACCGATCAGATTTAGGTGGAAGGATTTCGAAGGAAGGAGCTTAGGATTTCGCAAACTGCGATGTTCCAGCCTGCAAACCAAAGCAGGTATGAAGCTGAAAGTGAACTACTAAGGAACCAAAAATGTATAATGACTTGGTGAAACTCGAACATAAATCAACAAAGAAACTAAGAACGTGAACAAGGGCCCCTCCGTGGATGCACTCCCCATGGACCAGGGAGCTTATGCCTCTTTTCAGATCCACTGCACCACGTAGCACCCTCCTACGCAGGCGAAGCCCCGACCGGCGCCGCCCTTGGCCGCCGCTGCTCACAAGGAACCCTCTACGAACCACCCTGGTATGCAGATCGAACTTGGACCTACGAACCACCTTGGTTCTTGGGATGCTAACCACTCCACGAACCACCCTGGTTCACAGGATTCCCATCAGTCCATGGACAACCCTGGTTCGCGGACGGCCTCTCCAACCACATAATACCTTCCTACGTGAAGGGCGCCACCACCCATATCCCTGTGTGGCCAACCGAATCCTTCAGAGTTCCGGTTTCCCAAGCCAGATAAAATATACCCAATCTTACCTGATCCTCCGAAACCCCCTCATTGGACCATTCATTGGCCCCTGAGCCGAGGCCTCCACCAGAGCCACCGGACCCATGTGATGTAACCTTCAGGCACATCAGTGCACTATTTTGAGTTCACATACCCATGGTAAGTAGGGGTGAAGGGGTTTCTCTGACCCTTGGGTAGATTTCCGAAGCATTCCTGGGTTCAAATTCCCACGGTAATGTGGAGTCTGAGCATGGGATCCCCCTTTCTACCCCTCCACTTGTTGGGGTCGGGGCACTTCTCACTTATTCTGGGGTTATTAAAATACCCATATGAAGCAAGCCCCCATGCACTTCGGTACTTCCCCCTGGAACAAGGGAGGTGACGGGCACAAGAGAACATTTTTCCCTCTCCCTCTGCGCTTTGTCGCCATTGACATCCTTCTCGGAGTAAGCCTCGACCTTATGGGCCGCCCTATGCTTAAGCCCCACTCAACTTCCCATGGATGCACCCTTCGCGACGTGATCAGATGGTCCCTACTGCCTCTTGTTTCTCACACCTACTTTGAATCATGTGTTCTAAGAGTAAGAATCGACCATGACATCCATTTATGGGAATCCTTCTCTGAGTAAGCCCCGACCTTATGGGCCACCATATGCGTAAGCCCCGCTCCACTTCCCACAGACGCACATTTCGCGACGTGATCGTCTGGTCTCTGATACCTATTGGTTTTCACACCAAGCATGACTCACATGGGATTAGAGTAAGCATCGACCATGACATCCTCTTACGGGCTTCCTCATAGTGTAATCCCCAATCCACACCATGGGCCTCCTCAAAGTGTAAGCCCCAATCCACACCATGGGCCTCCTAAGAGTTTAAGCCTCATGCTTATGCGAGCTATTAGTACTTTGATTCCCTACCACAGGGATACGTAGGATGCCTCCCTGAGGTTCAAACCTGATCATCATCAAACCCTATGGTCCACATTCACATCAGTTTTTTGACACTCCTATTAGAACTACATTGAATTTGATCGTTGTATCCAAGGTAGGGTACGTAGGAAGCCTCCCAGAGGTTCAATCCCAACAATCGGTCGACCCGACTATCTTCACATCAGTTCATCGGGCCACTCCTAGTACCGCCTCAATGAGTCCCGACTCCTCAGGGTCATTAATCCAACGAGGGATGGTAATCTCCGGGCTTAAATTATTCCGAACCCATGCGTCCAGCTGACTATTTCAAACCCGGAGTAATCCATGGATACTATGCTTGGGTATAATTCAAAGATTCGCGAACATATGAATACGTCTTAAATATATAAGAGAGTCCTGGATCATGCAATAATTTCCCCCCAAAAGGGTGTGATGAGCCCGACTTCCTATCCTCTCGACCAATGTGAATTATTAAGCATCACCGGCCAAATCACCCATCGAATGTCTACCATTGGAAAGAAGGTCCACGCATCATCGGATATATAACAGTTGGGCATTTTGAAACTGACCCGAAACAAAAAAAGGTGAACCTGATGTGAATCTTTAACCAATCATGAGGTTTTTAACCCAATTCCACTGTGTGCCCCCATCATGCTGACAAGGAGGTCCAAGAAGGGTCATTAATTACACATGGAATCATGAGATGCTACCTTGACGAGTTTGTTGTTTCTATTTATTAAAATATGTTACAGGTACCACACAGAACTCCCTTAGATCTAATGGAGTCCCGAAGTAACTCACATGTGCGCGCTTCCAAAAACGCAATGGCCAGAAGTCCTCACCAATGGAGGACCTCGTCACCTACCCAACATCTTCAACGCTGGGTCTCAGAGGGATTGATCTAAGAGTACCACATGAACGGTTCTCTCCCAATGGTGGAGGCGGCCATGCACGCCCTCCAATCCACCAAGACTTGCTGGTAGCCTGCCCAGTAGGGGCCTCCAAGTCAGATCCCGAGAGCCCCTGTTGTTGTCTCCAATAGTTTTGGGAGTCTATCCCCAGAATGGGAAAATGCGTATTGTAGAGACCCAATGCTTGACGTACATGCACATTACATTACTTTTGCGGAATAAATAATACATAACAAAAACAGACACACAAGGACCGTAATATTTTAGTGTCTTTGGAAACTTGTAATATAATCTTCTAATCTTGGTGAAATATCGTCAACATCTCCCATAAAGATCTTCCATTTTTTTCTTACCTAAAACCTTTCTTTATATCATGGGGAAAATAAAACATATAAAGGGTGAGCTCAAATGCCCAGTAAGGGTATGTATGGAAAAAATAAAACAAACCATATACATCTGAACTTTGAAACATGAACATAATATTTAAACATCAAATTCTTGAGCAAGGACTTAAAACATGGCAGTACATAAGGCATAAATCATAATGGAACATCAATAATGATAAAATGGCATGGGAATCAAACATGTAATTCTGACAACCATTAAGCACATGTTATGGTTTCCATAGTAGCCAAGGCATTGCTGTCAAGACCATCTTAATGGACAAAGTCCCTTAATGAATCGGGTTTACTTTCCGTTCCAGCCCTATATTACTAAACTAGATTTACTTGTCGTTCTATCAATGTATATCTCATGAGATATAAATCGTTACCCAATGAATTGGAGGGAGATATAGGTCCCACCCATCTCATAATGAAATCATTCTTACTTGTGCCACAAAATAAACATAAATCATTTATCATAGCCCAAAGAATAAAATGGGTTTCATAAACATCATAACATAATTCATATAAAACAAATGGATATCATTTCATAATAAGAAAAGTGAAACCATGTAAATCATAGAGACATTATACATGAAACATAAACATATGAAATAATTTCATCTTAGATGGAAAATGGTTTGATAAAACACTTGAAATGAATTCTTGAGGAAAGTATCCTTTCTTCTTCAAAATCATTTTCTTTTCACAAAATTCCATGAAATTTTAAAAGAAAAAGATTTTTTTGAAAATAGTCATAAAATGTTGTAGAGTACGCTTCATGAAAATGAGGTGTTATGAAACCATAAAATTTTTTTTACACCTTATAATTTAAAAATAACATTCTTCTCGTACTTTTTTCAGAAAAGTTAAAAATCACTTCGAAAGGTAAACAAAAGAAAGATTCATTCTATACGACGTGGTAAAAGTAAATAAAAGGTAAAAATGAATTTAAACATACATGTAAGAAATGTAAAAATTTTATGAAAACATTTTGAGAACATATGGACATGGATAATAAACATAACCCCAGTAAATACTTACGAATAAACAATCTCATATAAGAATGAGATTGGAATAATTATCCCTTACCTTAGGTCCGATATGCTTCGTACGTATACGAACCTACTGTATAATGATTTAAATAATGTCATTGAATTATTACAGAATCATATTCATTTTTATGATATCATATATGGTTTACTTACAACTTTATATTAACTGTTCCTTTGTAACTTCATGTTAAAGTAGCTTTTTGGGTAAAAATGTTTCATTTATCGTCTGTGTTTTGACTTGTAATTATTAATATGATTACTTAGTTCATGATTACTTAATTACAGAATATAAAACATGATTTATATATAATATATATTTAGAATATGCATATATATAATAGATCGATAAATGGAAAGAAATACACCGTTCATGGAGACGGTAGGCTGTACATACACATGAACGCTGTTTTCGTTTCCTTATTGAATTGAATGGAATTAAGTAGATGAAATATATATATATACATAAATACAGTAGAATTATTATTTCATATATTTCATGATTACTTATTATATATACTTTATAATCATTCTTGAATTGTTAACATGTAAAATGAATCTCATCGCGTCGTGGAGATAGTAATCTGTACGTACGCACGAGCGATGATTTCATTCCCATATTTATTGAATGAAATTGGAGTGAATTATATAATATAATATAATCAATATGATGTTATAATAATCATATGTACTTATTCTTTACACCATTATACCCATCCAGGTAAGGTGGTGGTGGAAAAACAGATTACACCACGGCGTGGAGACAGTATTCCGTACGTACGCACACGCGGTGATTTCATTTTCCTGAGGATGGATAGAAGGTAAAATAGAGTTGTTTCATATTTATAATAACATTTTAGTATACTAGTGATACTTATGTTATTAACTCATAATGAAACAACTAAATAAGAAGAAGTATAAGAAGAAATAAATTTGAATGAATCGGTAACGGATATTACCTCTTCTTCGACACGTCTCTTTGAAACCTCCTCTTAGGGCATAAAATTGGTATTTGAAGAAGACCAGGACCTCTAGTATTTTTATAAGGAGGTTGATAAGGGAAATGGGTAGGGTTTGGATGAACTTGAAGGCTCAAAAAGGTGTGAGGAGGAGAGGGAGGAGGTTCCCTTTTATAAGGGAAGAGAGGGGCACCTTTTGAATTATAACAAATATTAATTTATAATAAATTCCATCCCCACATAAAAACAACAAAAATTACTCAAATATGAATATTAGACGATATAGGGTTATAATCCCATCAACCAATAAAATTTAGACAAGTTGGGAATTTATTTTAAACATTATCAACTTGATTTATCCTTATATAATCTATTTAATTTTATTTATGGTAATAATATTCTAAATTTTAAATAATTATTAATAATTAATTATTTGTTGTGAATTGTCCATAATTGTATGATTTATTACATTTTAGACCATATAAATTTCAATTTATAATTTTTAAATATTTTTTTTATTTTTAAACAATTTTATAATATGTAATTTTTATAAAATAACAATAATGTAAATTTTGACACTATTCATTTATTTGAATTTGAATAAAATTTATACAGAAGATATGTTAGAAATAAAAGATTTAATAGATTAATAACATGTCATATTTATCTAGAAAATTAGTGGAGCACATTAAATAGTTCATATAATATTTATTTTAATACTTTTAAAATCATTTATTTGATATTTCAATCAATAAAATAATTTCAACATCCCTATTGTGTCATAATTAATGATAATTATTTAATACCTAAAAATTATAAATAAATTCATTTAATGTAGATAATTTTATTATATTTCTAGGGATTATTTATACTTGAAGTTATATGATGTTTATCACTAAATTAGAATTATTACACTTATAAGATTTAAGAGAGTGACATTTTGTCACTTTCATTGGTTTAATAATAATTATATTATTTCATGTTCAAAAGTCCATGAAATGAATCTATTCCCACCCTTATATGATATGGTTTAACTTTTATTCATACAATAAGATTTTGGAAAGTGTTAGGGTAATTTTATAATCTTATGATTACCCTTAATTACCAGATTTACCTTTAATTGTAGTAAATAAAAATTACCGTAGTTACTATTCATAATATCAAAAAAATAAAAGTTACCAATTAACATAATTTTGACCAAATGAATTCAAATATGGAATCCATTTTTCAAAATTCAGAACACAGAAGTTGCAGTAATTAATTTAAAATTAATCCTATTGTTAAGAAAACATGTTTTAAAAGTTAAAACATTGCAAAAGATTGAAATGATTTTACCTATGAATTCAATGTAAAATCAATGATAATGACATAAATTAAATTTAATGGTAAAAATTTATTTAATTTATACTTTATAATCATTAAATATTATAATTTAACAATATAAATTATTACGATGATAAAGTTGTTTTTAATTAAAATATAGCGTGTTTTTACTATTCATTAAAATATGAAAGTTATCAGAATAATATGAAAATTTTATCCAAAGTTAATTTTTATATACTGATTCCAAATAAGAATTTTATTTTTTCAAATTGAACTTATAAACATTTCAAAACTAGATTTAATGTGGGTGCTCCATCAAAAGGCGGCAAAACTGCATTTTTTTTAAAAATACTTATTTTACCCAAAAAAATTATTTTGTTCACATACCATGTTTTAGAAAATGTGTAAGATGAATAATAATGTTATAAAATTTAAAATATAGTTAATAATATTCATAGCGGCTAGTCCATAATAATATTATAACAATATATCGTTGTTTAGGGAAACCCGATATTCTGTACTACACATGCTGTCGAGGAAGGTCGTGATTGCATGTAATGCAAGCTAAGTCAGGGTTGCGTATAGTGAAAGACTAATTTGTTGTTGTGTATAACAGAATCCAACCATATTTCATTTATACATTGAATATATATATATTTATATATATATATACACACTCAATGTTGCGTAGAATAATTATTATCAAATAAATTTGAAATTATGTGTAACACAATCCAAGAATAGTGTTGCGTATACTGCAAGCTAATATGTTGTTTCATATAGCACAAGATAATCTTGGTGTAGCATAAAATCTAAGATTAAAAAGAATATATCTCGTAAAATATCAGGGTGTTACATTCTACTCGCCTTAAAATGAATTTCACCCTTGAAATTCATCGGGGTTATAAATGGTTTATTACATGAGAGTTTATTTCATAGAAACCCACATCGTAAAAATGAATACCAAAACATTTCTTTAAAAACTAAAGTATGAAATGTAACAATTACCCAAATTAACTAATCACTAGGTTTCCACATAGGATAACATAGATGAAAATATGGATATGGAAGAGAAATCTGACCATCAAGTTCTGATGGAGAGTGGTAGAGGACATGACTATGATAAAGCCAATAATCACAAAGCCATAAATTTGTGATGATATAAGGGACCATCTGATTCATCAGATATGAGGGAACTAGGACAACATTTTTGGTTTTCAAGATCATTTCTCTAAAGTGGATGAATTAAAAGAAATACTTACATGATTTTGGTACAATCTCACTGTTGTTCATGCCTTGAAAAATTTATACTTCATCTCTTAAAGAAATGAAGTTGAATTTGTTATTCGTGAAGAGTTAGTAGATTATGTGATAGAATGAGGGATCATTCCATATGTTTCAATCAAAAGGATAGCAACAGTTATCAAATATACATAAGTCCATTTATAGTGAGGTTAATCATATATGATTCCAAAAATGAACTTATACTTCATCTATCATACCACATAATAAAATAAAACTAGTTTCTACTAACCAAGGACTTCCTGTAGGCCAGTGGTTGGCACTAAAGGCCTGTCACACTTTGGTTGTGGTTTTGATTCCCGCAGCCTTGTCCGAAGCGATGGGTTGTCTCCCATCCTATGGGTTGTCCTTTTTCTAAAATTACACTATTATAACATTCCTACAATAATATCGAAAAAAGTTCTAGCCTTAAACAATACTCTCTTAATTCATTCCAATCTTTAGGCTTATCTAAAATACTTCTGTCCAAGCTCATAGTATAAAGAAAACAATTACTAGAAATGTCATCTACCGAACATGAGAATACCATCATTTATCCCTCATATATCATAAAATATATCATGTTGGTCACATTCCAGACATGTGAATACCTTAATCATGTATTCTCTTAAAGAATTAATACCCATTGAACCTTAGTGAAAACATGAATGTTGTACCTCTCGTATCCCCTCGTGGTTTAATTTTCATGATCACAATCACTTTCATGTTTGTCTAACCTTGTTTTTAAGTGTTGTGGATGATAGGCAAAAGATTTCCAAAGGATTGGCCCAAGAAAGTTGGCAAAATGGACTGAAATTCAGTCCACCGGCCAACCGGTGTGATAGCACCGGCCAGCCGGTGGAACTGGCAGAGGCATTGCCCACTGCCAGGTTCCACCGGTCGACCGGTGGCTCTGTCACCGGTCGACCTGTGGCATCCAGCTCAAACAGTGTTTGCTACTGTCTTGCCACCGGCCAGCCGGTGGCTCCTCCACCGGTCGACCGGTAGAGCCTGGATCAAGACTCCTCTTCTCTACCAAGGCACCGGCCAGCCGGTGGAGCTGTACCGGTCAGCCGGTGGCCCCTGGACAAGAATCCTATGCCTTTTTGCACACACCGGCCAGCCGGTGGAGCTGTACCGGCCAGCCGGTGGCCCAGTCAAACTAGCCGTTGGGTTTGACCAGTCAATCATCTTTTGGCCTCCAACGGCTCCGAAGACCTCTCCAACGGCTCCGAAGCCTCCCCAAGGGTTCCATGCCTATAAATAAAGTCCAAGGAAGCCCCAGACACCAACCGGAACATATACAAAGCCACCGTACACATTTTGTATCATTTGGCCAACCTCCGGCGACTTCCTTCAAAGGAACCTCAAGTGCTCCAACAACTTCCAAATCCAAGGAGCACCTCAAGAAGCTTGGGAGAGCACGCTACATCAGCTCCATCATCCAATTGGCGCCCAAGTCTTCCTCCAATACGGTTTTTATTTTATATTCATTTTGAGCTTTAAAATTGGGTTTGTGCCTACAAACCCCAAACCCTTTTCTCATCCCCCTTTCTTTTGGGTTCTCACACCACCATTAAGGTGTGAAGAGGTTTCTTCAAGCCTTTCCTTTTAAAAGGCTTGTATTTCGGTGAGCTAGCCTTCACCCGTTAAGAAAGCAAGTGGGTTCTTGCTAAACCATTTCAAAAGCAAGCTGTAATAGGTCCTAGTGCTACCTCAAAGCCTAGTGGGTTTCTTGCTAAAACCATTGAAAAGCAAGCGGTAGAATCTCTCAACGGTTGAGTTGGGAGCGGAGACGTAGGCCGGGTTTTGGCCGAACTCCGTTATCAATTTCTTGTGTGATTGCCTCTTTATTTCCGCTGCATTCTTTACTTTGATTTTTAATTTGTTAATCTTTTTAAAAAAAGGCAATTCACCCCCCTCTTGCAATCATTTCCTTGCTTCTTCCGACCCAACAATTGGTATCAGAGGGCGTATTTGAATAATTCCTTAACCGGTTTCAAATTAAAGATCCTATTTTTTTTTGATGGCTTCTACCGCTTCTTCTTCTCAAACTCTTGAAGGACATTCTTTGGATCGTGCTCCATTCTTTGATGGAGCTGATTATTCTTTTTGGAAAACCCGCATGTCAACTTTTCTTAAAAGCATTGGCTATCCTATTTTTAAAATTGTCATGCATGGTTATACTCTCTCTAGTAAAGATGAATCTCAATGGACCCCCGCCGACATTGCAAATTTTGAGCTTGATGGTAAAGCCATGAATGCTCTACATTGTGGGTTAGATAGAAATGTTTTTGATCATATTTCTTCTTGCACATCTTCACATGATATTTGGAAATGTTTAGAGCTAACCCATGAAGGTACTAGCATGGCTCAAAAGCAAGAACCTGCTCGAAAGCAAGAACCCGAGGCAAAATCCGTACCCGCTTGCCCACTTCACAAGAAAAGGGCCAAGAAGAAGAAGAAGAAGGCTTTAAAGAAAACTTGGAGTGATAGCTCCTCCTTCTCTTCTTTCTCCTCAAGCGACAATGGTAATAATTGCCTAATGGCAAAACATGAGGTATCTTCCGACTCTTCTTCCTCATCATCCTCTTGTTCTTCAAATTCAAATTCTTTCAATCATATGTCATATTAAGAACTCCAACATTCTAGAGACCAATTAGAAAATGGTTTTCATGAACTTTCTTCTAAATTTGTTTCTTTAAAAAAGAATTTCAAAAAACTCTCTTCCGAAAAAGAACAACTTCTCAAAGAGAAGGAAGAGTTGACCCTTAAAATCCAAAATTTTCCAAATGTTGATTCCATGGAATCAACCATCAAAGACCTAAAAGAGACCCTAGCCAAGTTCACCCAAGGTGAACAAAATTTGAACAATCTCCTAGGTTCTCAACGAGTATCTAGAACCACCAATGGACTTGGCTACACCAATATAGCTTCCTCCTCCCATGCACCCACTATTTTTGTAAGGGGGAGCTCCCAATTTAAGTTTTGTAATTATTGTAAAAAACCCGGGCACTTAATCTATGAGTGCAATTGTAAAAACGCCCGGTATGGTCAACCCAAAAGTATTTTCTTTTCGGACGAATTTTATAGGAGAAGACCTGCTATGAGGCAAGTGTGGATTGAAAAATCCCACTTAGCGAGTCTCTCCGGGCCTAAAATTGTCTCTTTTCAAAATCCCTCTCCCCGGTGATTTATTGTTTTTATTTAAGGGGAGTTAGGATCGTTTAAGCCCTTTTGATTTCAAAATTTTCAATTCAAACCTTCAATTTCAACTCTTGGTATCAAATTTTCGATTCATTTTTCAATTTAAATTTTCAATTCATTTTTGATTCAAAACTCTCAATTTCAAAAATTTCATTTGGTTTCAAATTTCAAATTTTAATTGGTTTTTGATTCAAAACTTTCAATTCAAACTGTTATTAAATTTTTCCTTTCAATTTCAAAAATTTCAATTGATTTTCAAATCTCAAATCTTGTTTTTCAAATCTCTATTCCCTCAATCAAGTTTTATGCCCCATTCTATTTTGATAATCACAAAGGGGGAGAAATTTCTTGATTGATTGGGGGAGAATCCTTTTCATCATGCTTAGCATTTCCTTTCAATTTCAGTATTTTACATTAATTGTTTTGGTGATTGTGATCATCAAAATAGGGGGAGATTGTTGTACCTCTCGTATCCCCTCGTGGTTTAATTTTCATGATCACAATCACTTTCATGTTTGTCTAACCTTGTTTTTAAGTGTTGTGGATGATAGGCAAAAGATTGCCAAAGGATTGGCCCAAGAAAGTTGGCAAAATGGACTGAAATTCAGTCCACCGGCCAACCGGTGTGATAGCACCGGCCAGCCGGTGGAACTGGCAGAGGCATTGCCCACTGCCAGGTTCCACCGGTCGACCGGTGGCTCTGTCACCGGTCGACCTGTGGCATCCAGCTCAAACAGTGTTTGCTACTGTCTTGCCACCGGCCAGCCGGTGGCTCCTCCACCGGTCGACCGGTAGAGCCTGGATCAAGACTCCTCTTCTCTACCAAGGCACCGGCCAGCCGGTGGAGCTGTACCGGTCAGCCGGTGGCCCCTGGACAAGAATCCTATGCCTTTTTGCACACACCGGCCAGCCGGTGGAGCTGTACCGGCCAGCCGGTGGCCCAGTCAAACTAGCCGTTGGGTTTGACCAGTCAACCATCTTTTGGCCTCCAACGGCTCCGAAGACCTCTCCAACGGCTCCGAAGCCTCCCCAAGGGTTCCATGCCTATAAATAAAGGCCAAGGAAGCCCCGGACACCAACCGGAACATATACAAAGCCACCGTACACATTTTGTATCATTTGGCCAACCTCCGGCGACTTCCTTCAAAGGAACCTCAAGTGCTCCAACAACTTCCAAATCCAAGGAGCACCTCAAGAAGCTTGGGAGAGCACGCTACATCAGCTCCATCATCCAATTGGCGCCCAAGTCTTCCTCCAATACGGTTTTTATTTTATATTCATTTTGAGCTTTAAAATTGGGTTTGTGCCTACAAACCCCAAACCCTTTTCTCATCCCCCTTTCTTTTGGGTTCTCACACCACCATTAAGGTGTGAAGAGGTTTCTTCAAGCCTTTCCTTTTAAAAGGCTTGTATTTCGGTGAGCTAGCCTTCACCCGTTAAGAAAGCAAGTGGGTTCTTGCTAAACCATTTCAAAAGCAAGCTGTAATAGGTCCTAGTGCTACCTCAAAGCCTAGTGGGTTTCTTGCTAAAACCATTGAAAAGCAAGCGGTAGAATCTCTCAACGGTTGAGTTGGGAGCGGAGACGTAGGCCGGGTTTTGGCCGAACTCCGTTATCAATTTCTTGTGTGATTGCCTCTTTATTTCCGCTGCATTCTTTACTTTGATTTTTAATTTGTTAATCTTTTTAAAAAAAGGCAATTCACCCCCCTCTTGCAATCATTTCCTTGCTTCTTCCGACCCAACAATGAATGCTGTCAAAAGCTAACTCTTTCTACATTCCAAAATCCCAAAAATTCTATATACTCAAACCATGATATCACTTTGTCCTCATATCAGTCCTGAGCTCATTAATACTATCAAACATTTAATTTTCTCTTTATCCCGTCATTATGCTCATATAATCTGCTTTCCAAAATATTTGAATCACATTTCATGGTTACCGGTACCATATAATTATCGAAAACAACAATAAACCATTACATAGATATTCCAATGTTCCACAACTACTATAAATTTGATTCCACAACATTATTTTTGAATCCCTTTACATAAACACATAATCATTCCACCACATTGTTGTCATACTCAACATTGCTAACAGTGATCGCATGTGACCTCCCTTTGTCCTTTACCTTGAGAGGTTGCTCACGTTGATCATCATTAACCCTTGGATTAGGGAATTGATTAGCATAATGCCCCATTTCCATTCACTTGAAGCATTGAAGTGTTGGTGGTGCATTCTCTATAGTCTTTTCTTTATTTACATCATTAGAAACCATTTTTCCATTACATCGACACTCAGCTACTCGATGACCTGAATTTCCACACTTAAAACATTTTCTAGTCCCTTTAAGACAATCTCCACCATGCTTCTTTCCACAATTTGAGTATTAATAAACAATCATCTTCATTTCACCATAATTCTAAGATTTCTCCTTGAACTCCATCTTTAGTTTCTTTTCAAAACCATGAGATGAATATGTAATACCAACATCCATTTCTACCTTGATAGAACAACGCAGAATGTATTCATAGCTACTGAAGTCTCTTATAGCTAATGCCCTTCAAAAACTTGGTTTTACGCCACTGAAGAATCGATCAACTATACTTTCAGGTTGGATGATAAAGCGAGATGCATACCTTGCAAGCCTTGTAAAATTCGCTTCTTATATACCAACAGATTCATCATCCTTTTTCTTATGCTCAAGGAAATAGTTTTCCATCTTTGTTCAAAAGGATACGAGGGAGGTACTTATTGAAAAATAAGTTCTTGAACTCATACCATTCCATTGATTAAATTTAATCTTGGGGCCTCATATTCTTAATTAGATTCCACCATTTATATGCTTCACCTTCTAAACGGTAAATAGCCAGAATGACTTTTTCATGTTCTGAAAAACGTAGTATGGAAAATATCATTTCAGTGGTACTGATCCATTGTTCAGCAACAAGTAAATCAGAAGACCCACTGAAAGAAGGTGTATGTTGCATCATGAAGGACTCAATAGAATATTGTTCCCTTCTCTGCTCATTTGGAAGTCCAGAATGATTCATAGCTTGTATAAGTATAGCAATAAGATTTTGCACTCCATCTCCCATAACATTGGTTTGTTCAGGAGGACAATCATTTCATCGTCCATTAAATTGATCAACACGGTTCCTTCGGGTTCCATCCATTGTCTAAAACCCAAAAAGAATAGTGTGAGAGTGAAAATTAATTCTAGCGAAAACAACATAATAAAGGTGAGTACCGTCAATATATAACATCTTAGAGTTAATTCTAAGATTGTTACCATAATTATAGTACTATAACCTATACTTATACTTAACCTTAGGGACATCCCTAGACATACCTTAGAAATATCTCTAGGGATCTCACTAAAGTTTTCGCATCCTAGTCTCCAATGGTTAAATAAACCTTTCCTCTGATACCTACTGTAGAGACCCAAAGCTTGACGTACATGGACATTACATTACTTTTTCAGAATACTTAATACATAACAAAAATAGACACACAAGGACTGTAATAGTTTAGTGTCTTTGGAAACATGGAACATAATCTTCTAATCTTGGTGAAAGATCTTCAACATCTCCCATAAAGATCTTCCATTTTTTTCTTACCTAAAGCCTTTCATTATATCCTGGGGAAAATAAAACATATTAAGGGTGAGCTCAAATGCTCTGTAAGGGTATGTATGGGGAAAATAAAACAAACCATATACATTTGAACTTCAAAACATGAACATAATATTTAAACATCAAATTCTTGAGCAATGACATAAAACATGGTAGTACATAAGGCATAGATCATAATGTAACATCAATCATGATAAAATGGAATAGGAATAAAACATGTAATTGTGGAAACCATTAAGCACATGTTATGATTTCCATAGCAGCCAAGGCATTGCTTCCAAGACCATCTTAGTGGACAAAGTCACTTACTGAACATGGTTTACTTGCCATTCCATCACTGTATTACTGAACCAGATTTACTTTTAATTTCAGCCATGTCAATCTCATGAGATATAAATTTTTACCCAAGGCATTGTAGGGAGATATAGGTCCCACCCATCACATAATGAAATAATTCTTACTTGTGCCACAAAATAATCATAAATCATTCATCATAACCCAAAGAATAAAATTGGTTTCATAAACATCATAACATAATATATATAAAACAAATGGATATCATTTCATCATAAGAAAAGATAAACCATGTAAATAACAGAGAAATTATACTTGAAACATACACATATGAAACAATTTCATCTTAGATGGAAAATGGTTTTGATAAACACATGAAATGAATTATTGAGAAAAATAACCGTCTTCAAAATAATTTTCTTTTCACAAAATGCCATGCAATTTTAAAAGAAAAGGATTTTGTTGAAATAGTCATAAAATCTTGTAGAGTAAGATTCATGAAAATGAGGCATTATAAAACCGTAAAAATCCATTCACGCCATATAAGTAAAAAATAACATTTTCCTGTACTTTTGTCAGAAAATCCAAAAAGTAATTCATATGGTAAAAAAATAATGATTCCATCCATACGATGTGGTAAAAGTAAAAAAAAGGAAAAACGAATTTAAACATACGTGGAAGAAAATTACATATTTTATGAAAATATTTTTAGAACATGTGGACATGGATAACAAACATAACCCCAGTAAATACTTACAAATAATCAATCTCGGATAAGAATGAGATTGGAATAATTATCCCTTACCTTAGGTCCGATATGCTTCGTAAGTATCTGAAACTCTTGTATAATTATTTCAATAATGTCATTTAATTATTACAGAATCATCTTCATTGTTATGATATCATATATGGTTCACTTATGACTTTATATTACCTGTTATTTTGTAAATTCATGTTAAAGTAGAGTTTTGGGTAAAATCGTTTCATTTATCGTCCGTGTTTTGACTTGTAATTATTAATATGATTACTTAGATCCTGATTACTTAATTTCAGAATATAAAACATGATTTATATACAATATATATTCAGAATATACATATATATATTAGATCGATAAATAGAAAGAAATACACCGTTCATGGGGACGGTAGGCCGTACGTACGCATGAATGTTATTTTCGTTTCCTTATTGAATTGAATGGAATTAAGTATATGACATATATATATATATACATAAATACAGTAGAATTATTTTTCCATATATTTCTTGGCTACTTATTATATATACTTTATAATCATTCTTGAATTGTTAACATGGAAAATGAATCTCATCGCGTCGTGGAGACGGTAATCCATACGTACGCACGAGCGATGATACCGTTCCCATATTTATTGAATGGAATTGGAGTGAATAATACAATATCTTAGAATCAGTATGATTTTATAATAATCATATTTAGTTTTTCATTACACCATTATACCCATCCATGTAAGGTGGTGGTGGAAAAACAGACTACACCACAGCGTGGAGACTGTATTCCGTACATATGCACGCGCGGTGATTTCATTTCTCTTAAGATGGATAGAAGGTGAAATAGGGTTGTTTCAAATTTATAATAACATATCAGTATATGAGTGATACTAATGTTATTAATTCACAATGAAAAAACTAAATATGAATAAGTAGAAGAAGAAATAAATTTGAAAGAATCGGTAACAGATATTACCTCTTCATCGACACGTTTCTTTGAAACCTCCTCTTAGGGAACTAAAATTAGTCTTTGAAGAAGACTAGAACCTCTAGTATGATTCTAAAGAGGTTTATAAGGTAAATGGGTAGGGGTTGGCTGAGCTTGAAGGCTCAAAAAGGTGTGAGGAGGAGATGGAGGAGGTGCCCTTTTATAAGGGAGGAGAGGGGCACCTTTAGAATTATAAGAAAAATTAATTTATAATAAATTCCAACACCACTTAAAAACCTCCAAAATGAATCAACTCCAAATATTAGATGATATAGGGTTCTAATATCGTCAACCAATAAAATTTAGACAAGTTGGGAATTTATTTTAAACATTGCAAAAGATTGAAATGATTTTACCTATGAATTCAATTTTAAAATCAATGCTAATAAAATAAATTATATTAAATGGTAAAAATATATTCTATTTATACTTTAAAATAATTAAATATTATAATTTAACCATATAAATTGTTACGATGAAACAAGTTGTTTTTAATTAAAATATAGCGTGTTTTTACTATTGATTAAAATATATAAGTTATCAGAATAATATGAAAAGTTTATCCAAAGTAAATTTTTATATCCGGATTCCAAAGAAGAATTTTATTTTGTCAAATTGAACTTATAAAATTGTCAAAACTAGATGTAATGTGGGTGCGCCATCAAAAGGCTACAAAATTGTATTTTTTAAAAAATTCTTATTTTACCTGAAAAATTTATTTTGTTCACATACCATGTTTTAGAAAATGTGTAAGATGAATAATAATGTTATAAAATTCAAAATGTAGTTAATACTATTCATAGCATCTAGTCCATAATAATATTATAACAATATATCGTTGTTTGGTGAAACCCGGTATTGCATACTACACCCGCTATCGAGGAAGGTCGTGACTGCGTGTAACGCAAGCCAATTCAGGGTTGCGTGTAGTTAAAGACTCCTTTGTTTTAGCGTATAACAGAATCCAACCATATTTCATTTATACATTGAATATATATATATATTTATATATATATATACACACACTCAATGTTGCATAGAATAACTACTATCAAACGAACATGAGATTGTGTGTAACATAATCCAAGAATAGTGTTGCGTATACTGCAAGCTAATATGGTGTTTCATATAGCGCAAGATAATCTTGGTGTAGGGTACAAAAGAATATTAAAAATTATATATCTCATAAAATCTCGGGGTGTTACAGTACCTCCATTATCTTAGGGAGGCAGATGAGGTTGTTGTTGAGGACATCATCCCTGCTGAATGGGGATTTCGCTCCAAGGCCCCCGCTGGTAGACTTCATCATGGTTATGCCACGACTCAACATCTTCACGCTTAGGAGGATGTAGCCCCGAGGATCCTGGACCATGCTTCTCGAGCTCCGGCCCCTCGGACCTCCCGGTGAGGGCGGCACACATACAACCGGGGATCAGTCATCACCCTTGTCCCCGAGGAGGAGCTCCACTTCCAAGTCATGAAGACGCATCACGGATAGGCACATACACCTGTTCGCTCCTCCAAAGACCATCATACAGATATAGTGGCATCATGTGAGCATGTGTGCATCCCCGCCGAGCTCCGTCAAGCTCGTCGCTCACACAGGACGACACTTACCGGGTAGGCAATTCTCACTGCCCAAGGTCGTGAAGCCCACTAACCAGACATGGTGGCGACCCAGCACCTGCAGGACTAACTCCTAGAAGATGCTTCTGATGCCTACCATCCCGATATTGTGGCGATCAATAAAGCCCTCCATCCATATGTGGAGGAAATTAATAGGCGGGAACGTCTCCCCGCCAATAAAGGCCACCGAATCGATATGGTGGGAAACCAACATATGCAGGGCCAGCTCCCTGTGGATGCAAGTAAAGTAAACTAACACGATATGGTGGAAAACAGAGAGATAAACTTTCATATCCCAGCCTAGAGGTAGATTCATTCACCTACCCCGACACAGGAGAATTGTCAGTACCCACTGATCACCTGAGGGCCGGAGTAGGATATTTTTACTCTAATATCAGAATTTGCCTTCATACCCGTTCTAGCCAAATATGTCTCTATGCATATCCTGGAAATGATGGAGGAGTAGGGATCGATCCCAGATCATATCCTAAAGACTTTCCAGAATATAATTTCATCAGCGGAAACAGCAAGGACTCGGGCGTGTGAGCCCGTCTCCCCAATTGAGGTGACTCATCTAAGAGATGAGATAGCCGCATCGGAGAAGATTTTCATCCATGCTTCCACCCAGGAGGGTCTCCGGCTATATTTCGTGAGGCAAGGGCAACCAGATCGAGCTGTTTCACTCGTTCCAACTGGGGGACACCCGTCCAGCACAGTAGATGATCCAGAGTAGAAATATATCCCTACTAAAAGTAAAGATGTTCGTCGGCGTATCTCGGTAGCATCAAGGGACCCAATTAGACAGGGACCCAAAGGTGAGGGTTGTTGTCAACATTAGATGGTCCCCGCTTCCAGCAAGAAAGTTCCCCAAACGCATCGAAGGTAGCTGGAAAATAAAGATCGGGTTCATGACTCTGCTCTACTGGATTCTGGGGTTCCCAACACCGCTATACTTATATCAAAGTCTCAGAACCCTTCCCACAAATTACCATATTTCGGGAGTGATAGTAGCAGTTGTGAAGATCCTCCCCGCAATGTCGCTACCAACATCTTTGAATGTCCTCGCTAGAGCACCCATAGAGGCCTCCCCCACAGGCATATAACGATCAATCACGAGAGATCCTCTTTTGATGCGAGTCATGGAAACCCTCCACATGAACAGAAGGTTGAGCAGCAAGAAGGACCTCCACTTGCTAAGGTCTACCCTGAAGGTCCCACCCCGGGGTATACACTGCAAACACTCTCCATGTAGTGGGACCACAGATTATGACAGTAGTCCTCGATATCATAGTCGCAACTACGGAGGCCATCCCCGCAGTGATGTCTCATCACAACAAGAATTCCCTCCCCTTGTCATAGCCTACCTTGAAGGTCCTCCCTAGGGGTTACGTTGCAACGACACTCCATGCAGTCGGGCATCAGATCACGATGGTAGTCCCTACCACCTTGATAACGGAGGTCCTCCCTATAGAGATGTCAAACAACGAGCAGGCCCTACCCTCATTGCGGTACATTTTGAAGGCCCTCCCTAGGGTGTACCCTGCAGATATTCTCCCTTCGACAGTTGTAATGTTAGTCCTCACCATTACAGCAGCTGCGATGGTAGTCCTCGCCACCATAGCCGTCATTGCGAAGGTCCTCCCCGCAATGGCCCCAAGCCACAAGAAGGTCCTCCCCTTGTCACAGTGTGACTTGAAGGTCCTCCCCAGGATACACATCGAACGTCAAACCATGATGGTCATCCTCACCACGATGGATGTTTTTGCGAAGGCCCTCCCAGTAACAATGCTACGCAGCCAGAAGGTCCTACCCATACTGTGACGTGCCTCGAAGGTCCTCCCAATGGTATTCACTACAAAAGTCTTCTATGGAGTGAGACATCAAGTAGTAATGGTATTCCTTTCCATTAAGGCTTCCATTTCAAATCCCTCCCCACAATGACATAACATATTGATAGGAATATCCTCCCCCTGCCGAATCAAGCACAGAAAATCACTCGTATGCCAAGGCACTCAGAAGGATGGGATCAAGCATGTCAGATTTTCAGTTAATCTCCAACTACATCCTTCTTCAATCGGGAGACGTTTAGAGGCCACGTTCATCTTCTGAACCACCTCAGAATCACCCACATGATCATTCACCACCAACCAGTCCCACTACCTCTGACCACACTATCAGTGGGCGTCTCAGTTGGGCCGACTAGGAAGAGGAGTCACTAGCGAAGGAGTATGCCGACATGTTGCACCTGAGGAAATGACTATCTAGGGATGATATACCTGTTATGTTTTGGCCCACGACCACCTCTCAATTCGATATACCCAGATAATTGTAGGAAGAATGTGTGCATGACATCCGCTACAACATATGGACAACCCTCTTCTGGATGAAATAAAGATTCCTGCCCTATGACAGTTATGTAGACCACGTCAATACGACATGAGACCTTCTCTATCACATCGGCCTAGAAGCTCTTACTTCGGCACGGCAACACTGACCCGTGAGGTGTAAAGGAAACATGGAGATAGCTTGCCTCCGTGCGCTACACCAACTGTACCGCCTCATCAGTTACGCTCCAATGGGAGTCCATATCAAAGGATGGGGGGAACATGGATCTCTGCATTTCACTCAGCTCCCCGTCCAGAAGAACTCGTTTGACATGGTTTCTTGCAACGTCATCACGTCAAGACGGAAATAGAATGGGCTCCCTGTTCGTGAAAGGCAACACACCCAGCAGATTCGGGCCTTGAGTAAGTCCTAGAAGCTTCAGGCCCGACGGGAACAAGACATTCAATAACTCCTCAATCAGGCCACCGAGAGCGTACAATAGGCCTCTTGCCTAAGATAGGCCAATCAACGATCATTTCCTGCCTCCCCAGAAGGGATTGATTCACAGAAGAACTCAGTACCAAACTTGGTTCACCCCCGAATGGGGGAACACAAGATCAGGCACGTAGCGATGGCCGCAACCACCACCGCGATCCAGTGTCCACCCCAGCCTGTAGGTATGGGGGAATTTTTAAAAACAAATTCCCCCATAAGACCCATAGAAACGGGAAGAGACCAAGAATCTAGGGAATGGAGTCAACTCTAGACCTCAGGGCTGGGGGCATTAATACCCCCTCAACAACATCCTCCCCCACGAGAGTCAGTATTCTCTCATCTAGGGAGGACAGTCAGAAGAGGAGGTTCCCGTACTATCCTGTAATTTGAATCAACATCCCTTACAAGAGGGAGGCATACTGTAAGGGTGCATCAAAGAACTCTCCGCATCACCCTTCATCAAGAAGTCCGAAGGCGATCCCGGCAAAAGAAAGGGAAGGCTAGTAAAAGATGCGGGAGATCAACTTCCTATTTAGAATATGACATCTTCCCCGCCCCATGATATGAATCTATCAATGCCATAGAGGTTAACCCCACGGGTGACACTAGAGATGATGCAAATCAGGATGGATCAGGAGATGATGGTTCCGGTCAGGCTGCAACCCACAACGAACCACCAGGTGTGCACACCCGGAACTAGAGGGAGGATTTAAACATGGCAGCCCCTTCAGCTAACCTTACTCCTCATACCCTTTGAGATTCCAACAAGGATAAGAATAAGGGACTAGTTACCCTTAAATCGCCTCCTTCTCTCGATAAAAATGATCCACTCACGCTCGAAGAGAGGTTCGCTCAACAGGAAGAGGAAATGAAGGAAGTGAGGCGGCTTAACACTGAGCTACTCCAGAGGAACCATCATATTGAAAGCGCGTCCCAAGAGCAGCCACATCAAGCACTCACAGTAAGTGCACCCCAAAGACCCAGGTTTTCCCCAGCAAATGAAGCACGGTCAGGGCTCCTACCCAACGAGGCGCCTGGCCCATCCAACTACCTAAATATGGATCCAGATGAATACCAAGACTTCCCTCCACTAAGGAAGAAACTGGAGCGAGTACGTCTAAACCCTATGAAGTTTTCACAAATGGAACATGCACCCCTGGTGCCAACCAAGTTGGATCCTCAAGCAACGCCTCGGGATACACCCGCCAAGGATAGGGCCCAACAGGATGTAAACCAGGGACTCACCAGCACCATAGAATCACTAACGGATTGATTGGAAGTAATGGAATGTCGGCGCGCTCCGATACAGCCAGAGCGGAAGCCCTACATGGATTGGGTAAGAAACACACCCCCTCCACACAATTTTGGGAGCCCTTTATTCCCAATCATCAATGGATCAGGAAATCCAGAACAACATTTGATGCACTACGCATCCTATTGCGACCCTATGATGGAGACTCTGGAAGAACAAGAAGCAATGAAACTAAGATTCTTTGTACGGACCATGCAAGGATCCTCCTTTGTCTGGTATGCGAGTCTACCATCCCAGTCAATAAAAATCTTGGAAGAACATCGACAGAATTTCCTGTTCCACTTCAGCTCAACGTTACCTAAGACAACGGTCAGTGACTTCATGAACTGTAAGCAGAGGGAGAACGAGAGGGTCTCAGATTTCATCCCTAGATGGAAAGTTCTGGCCTACTCTATGAATATGCAAATGCCTTAAGATGATCTTCTCGCCATATGCATCGATAATATTCAAGATGAGTTGCGGACACCGCTCATGCCAGTGGAGTGCACCACTGGCTTTCACCATCTCTCGGCCATTGTCTAGAGAATTGAGTACTCTCTACAGCGGACCAATTTGAAGTACCGAATAACCTCACAGGCTCCCACAAAGAGAGCAACCAGAGTTGAAGCGTCCTCTATCATGCTCAAGCCAGCCCCTATGCCTCCTCCAGTACTCAGGCCTCCACCAAATCGTCAATGGCCCCCTGTATATCAACCGCTGTGTCCGCCCAGGCAGGATGATCAGAAAGGGGAAAAGAGGAATCCGTTTGAGGAACGAAGACATAAATCATACTCGTTCCGAGAGGACCAAGTCCGCAGCTATTTCATCGCCGTCATGAATTGAAAATTCCTCTGCCTCCTGGATCAGAGGAAACCCAAAGAAGTCATCCATGATGATAGGCCAGATTACTGTCCCTATCATCGAATTTTGAGACACAGTATTCGGGAATGCTTTGTCTTCAAAGACCTCCTCCAAAGGATGGTAGACTCTGGGCTGGTTGAGCTGGGACCACCCCCAGCACATGTGACGTATATTTCTACAACGGACTCTATCAAAGGGGAGTGGTGGTGGGAAGTCACCAGAAAAAAGGGGCAGAAATTTTATAATTGGATGACTTGGAAGACTATCAACCGAGCCCAGGTCATACTCCGAACTCAGCTACAGTAGCCAGTCTTGCCACCAACAGCCCCTGATGCCGCACAACCAAAATTATCGGCCTCACAACCCTCCACGAGCTAGTCATCCAGGAATAATCGAAAAGGTAGGAGACAAGCACAAGAGGAGCAATCCGGAACAAGGACGAAGTTAACCCTGATGCTGTCAGATTTCATTCCCTCGAATTTGGCACCACGGGCACCGACCCACTAAACAGCACCATCAGGGAAAAATGAATAGATTGACCTGTCAGAGGATGAGGAGCCAACCTTTAGTTCCATCAACATCATCTATCTCATGGAATCATCCCTCGGCGAATGGTACAGTTATGATCTCGTGTTCCTGACACGAGGAGTTGGGATGAGAAACAATAGTGGCAGAGGATACCAAGTGAGGAGCAGTCGTGGCCGAAACCAACCCTAAGGTTAGACCTCATCCCAAGCCATCAATATCGCGGAAACCTGTGGGAGGGCTCTTCACCAGACTCAACAAGAGAAAGAATATCGCCCCACCTCCAAAAGCGGCCACCTTGGCCCCGTTATTCTGCGATAGCCATCAGAGGAGGAATAAGAGTCTAGCTGCGTAGTGCGCACAAATAGACCGGTCGGGCCGAGTCCCCAGAATGGGGGATCATCGTCGACCCCTGACCCCACGACCGGTCCCTCCTCGTCATGCACTCCATCTCCCAAGTCGCCTGCTATAACTCTCCCACCCGCGGAGAAGCGTCGGTCGTTGGAGAAAAAGTGTGACATCCTTAAGCATCTGACGTCAATACCAGGCAAGTTGTCCATCCTAGAGGCCTTGGGATTGTCATCCGACCTCAGGGAGGTGCTTATTGAAGCCTTGCTCATCCCCCAGGAGTTTCAAGCCGAGGTATCTTCCACTAAAATTTACAGGACGGAGACTGGTCTGACTGAATGCAACGCAGTGATTTCCTTCACCAATCAGGATGAAGATGCTGTCATGGAAGGACACATAAAACCATTATATGTGTCTGTCACGCTAGATGATGTTGATATCCAAAAAATCTCCATTGACAATAGTTCTGGAGTTAAAATCCTTCACCTATGGACACTCCGTAAGTTGGGCTATAGTGAGGGTGACCTAGTCCCCTCAACGACCACTCTGATGGGTTATGAAAAGAGTGAGAAGAATCCAATGGGACAAATTAAGCTAAATTACCATTTTGGTGACCTCGTGGCTTACTCGGAATTCCTAGTGGTCCGGCAGAACACAACATTTAATGCCCTGCTGGGAAGGTCGTGGCTCTATAAGAACATGGATGTTCCTTCATACTACCACCGGTGTATTATGCATGGTGTCAATGGGAAATGTGGGACATTGCATGCCAACAAGGCCCCTTTCGAGCTCTCTAAGTCGCATTACATTGACGCTGGATTTTATGAGCAAAAGAAGAAGAAGCCTTTGGCCGACGGTATTGACTGGATCCCTGCTCCAAATGGTCTAGAAGTGGTTCCTGAAGACCCCCTCAAGCAGCTTGGCAGAGACTACGTACTACCTTTCAACCATATTGGGAGCAGAGGTTCATGTTTATACACACACTCATTCTTACTCATGACTTTAGGCATATCAACTAAGCGTGACAATGCTGGAACATCCGCCAACCCACAATATGGGGATGAATACTCGAGCGCAGATTCCCACGATGGCTTGCCCTAAAACCCTCGAGAACCTGTGCTGAAAACTCTCCCCCCCGCCAGATCAAGAATATGAGGATTTGAGATAAGAAGAGGAGTAAGACATCAAGGATGCACCCCCCGCATTTGAGGAGGGTATCTCGACCATGGTGGATGAGCTCAGGGAAATAAACCTAGTTACCGAGGAAGATCTGAGGCCTGCTCTCATTAGTGCATCCATGTCCCCCATGGAACACGAGGTATATACCACTTTCACAAAGCAACATCGGGATGTCTTAGCCTGGAATTACACAGAAATGCTAGGACTCGATCCCGAAGTGGCGACGCATCACCTGGGTCTTCCAGAAGACCACTGGGGATATAAAAAGGCCACCAGAAGGACACATCCCTCACCTGACGCAAAAATAGAGGCTGAAGTCGATAAGCTCATTAAAGAAGGCTTCATTTGGGAGGTCCAGTACCCCATCTGGTTTTCCAACATTGTCCCCATCAAGAAAAAGAATGGGAAAATCCATGTTTGCATCAACTTCAGAGATCTTAATCGGCATTACCCGAAAGATGACTTCCCAGTCCCGATCACCGAGTTATTAATCGATGCAACGGACGGGTATGAGGCTCTGTCCTTCATGGATGGCTATTCTGGGTATAATCAAATTAGGATGGCTCAAGAAGACAATGAAATCACTGCCTTCAGGGCCCCTCAAGGAATATTCTGTTACATGGTCATGCCCTTTGGTCTTAAGTATGTCGGTGCCACATATCATCCTTCCATGCATCGTATTTTCAATCCATTTCTGGGGAAATTCGTCTAATGTAACATAGATGATTTGATGGTCAAATCAAGACAGAACTCAGATCAACTATCAGACCTTGAGACATTCTACAACAAACTTCGACAACCATGTCTGAAGATGAACCCCTTGAAGTGCGCCTTCGGGGTTACCTCTAGGAAATTCCTTGGCTTTGTTGTACACCATCGTGGCATCGAATTTGACCCTGAAAAGACAAAGTCTATTCTTAGCCTTCCACCTCCCTGCAACCTCACTGAGTTGAGATAATTCCAAGGGAACTTTCCCAATATCAAGATATTCATAGAAAACCTTTCAGGAAAATGTTTTCCCTTTACTAGGTTAATGAAGAAGGGAGTCGCGTACCAATGGATAGATGACTTCCAAGAGGCATTTGGAACCCTAAAGAGATACCTCTTAAGCCCACTGGTGCTCATTCCCCCGGTCGAAGAAATACCTCTCATCCTATATGTGACGGCCCAAGAGTGGTCGGTGGGAGCCTTCCTCGCACAGTAGAACGATGTCGGTAGTGAAAATAGTCTCTATTACCTCAGCCAAATGATGATTGATGCTGAGACTCGATACTCAAACATCAAGAAGAGCTGTTTGGCCTTGGTCTTCATAGTTCAAAAGTTGTGACATTATCTGCAGCATCATAAAGTCCACTTTGTCTCGCGTAATAACCCGCTAAAGTACATCCTCATCCGCCCGATGCTGACTAGGTGCTTATCCTGATGGGCAGTCATCCTGCAACAGTTTGACATCCAGTTTGTTGCTTAGAAGGCCATCAAAGGCTAGGCATTTGCATATTTTCTGGCAGAGCACCCTTCAACAGGGACCGCCATACTAGACGTTGAGCTACTTGATGAAACAAACTTCACTGTTCAATTGGAGCTCTCAACATGGGAAATGTACTTCTATGGCGCATCCTGAAGACCAACCGGGAAGAGGATGGAAGACCCCAAATTTAACATGGTGGGCTTGGGGATAATACTCATGTCCCCAGAAAAGGTAGTCCTAACGTGTTCCTTCCTCCTGTCAGAGGTATGTACGAATAATAAAGTGGAATATCAAGCCCTCATTGTAGGCCTGGAACTCACACTCCAGGCACAAGTACAACACCTTAAGGTAAAAGGTGACTCTGAACTGGTCATTAAGAAAGTCAATGGTGACTATTCTATCAAAAAAGAGGAGCAAAATCCCATGTTTGTCCTTGTACGAGGGTTAATGGCGGAATTATCTATATAACCAACATTAAGTTATATTCCCTGGTCTCAGAATTCCCAGGCCGATGCATTAGCCAACGTGGAAACATCCCTGGATGACCCAGATCGGGATGAAACATTAATCAGTATTGCTCATTGCTGAATGGTCTTGTCGTTTGTCCAGACCAAGATGGAGGAGATCCACGAAATCAGTCCTGTCCCTGAGCCATATGCTGCCACCACCGGTTGGATGACACCCATTGAAAACTACCTTCAATGGGGAGAACTTCCATTAGATAGGTCTGAGGGAGAGAAAATATAGAGAAGGACAATCAACATTTTCCTATATGGCGGCGCGAGTCAACAAGAGGTCCTCTACAAACGAGGCCTCAATGGTGTCCTCCTCAGATGAATTGATGTAGAAGAAACCACCGCTATCATGACTGAAGTGCATGCTGGAGTATGTGGAGCACCTCATCCAGGGTCCAAGCATTCCCATCAGGTTCGGAGGCTTGGGTACTATTGGCCCACAGTGGCACGAGATTGTGAATGCTTTACCGCAAAATGTCACTCATGCCAAATTCATGCCAACTTCATACACCAACCCCCAGAGTTACTTCATCAGGCCATGTACTCCTGGCCATTTTCCGTCTGGGGAATGGATGTCGTAGGTCCATATCCTCCCGCCACGGTAAAACTGCTAAAGTATATCCTCAAGGCAGCCGACTTGTTTTCCAAATGGACAGAAGATGTACCCCTTAAGGAAGTCAGGGCAAGAAACTTGTCAGCTTTGTGAAAACCAATATAATCACTATATTTGTTGTACCTCATACCATAATGAAAGATAACAGCACCAAATTCTACTCTTCTGAATTTGAGAAGCTATAACAAGAATATGGTATCAAGGCTAACCACTCACCCCACTACCATGCAGTGGCCAACAGACAGATAGAGGCTTTCAACAAGACGATGTCCAACATTCTCCAGAAAATGGAGGAAAAATACAAGAAGTCATGGCTGGATAAACTCCTCCATGCATTGTGGGATTATCGAACCACAGTCCATACCACTACTTGGGCTACCCCGTACTCACTGGTATAGGGCACAGAGGCTGTCCTGCCCATTTAACTGCAACATCCCTCACTCCGTACTGCCATCTGTGATCAATTATCCGATGATGAGAAATCATAAAAGTTACTACATGAGTTAGAACAGCTTGACAAGAAGCGGATGCACACTTTGCACCATCTGGAAGTCTACCAGAACTGGATTGCACGAGCCTTCAATAAAAAGGTATGTATTCGGTCGTTCTTGGAAGGAGAATTTGTGTTGGTCCTCCGGACCCCAATAAGACCTGGAAGGAAACCTCTGAAGCTGCAGCCCAACTGGGAGGGACTATACGTTATACACACGGTCTAATCCAATAGAGAATATGCCCTAATCTCCATGGACGGGCAATTCGCCATGGCTCCTACAACTGTGAGGTTCCTGAAGAAGTATTTCACATAGTAACCAAGTGGATTTTTCGTCCGAGCTGTAGGACGTTAAACTGCCAATAACCCAAAGGTCCAAACTCCATGACCTTAAACTAAGAGTATTTCGTCTGCATTGGCATAACTAAAAGTAGTTATCGTCCAAGATGCAGCACATTAAACTGCCAAGAACCCAACGGTCCACACTCCATGACCTTAAAGTAAGAGTATCCCATCCTTACCGCATGACGTTAAACTGCACGGAAGTTGTCCTTACCACACGACGTTAAACTGCACGGATTTCAGAGAAATATGTATGGCTTCATTCCTGCCATTTGCGGGATACGTAGAAACGCCAGGGTCCCCAATCATGGCCCATCCATCCCTAAGAAGGTTTAAAAAAATTCCCTTTTCCCCCATTTACAGATTATGCCTGCACGGGGTGTATCCTTTGTCCTTACCGCACGACATTAAACTACATGGATTTCAGATAACTACATACGGTTTGATTTCTGCCATTTACAGGATAGGTAGCGATGCCAAGGTCCCCAATTCTGACCCAGCCATCCCCAAGAAGGTTTAAAAAACACCATTTTCTCCCGTGAATGGACCAGAACTGCACGTAGTGTATTTTGCGTCCTTACCGCTTGACGTTAAACTGCACGGATTTCAAGGAACTATGTATGGATTGATTCCTACCCTAGTAGGATACGTAGCGACGTCAGGGATACCCATCTTGGATCATCCACCACTAAATTAAAGTTAAAAGTGTACTCTCTCCCCCATGTACGGACCAGACCTGCACATGGTGTATTCCTCATCCTTACCGCACGACGTTAAACTGCATGAATTTCATAGAACCGCATACAGTTTGATTCCTACCCTCGCAGGATACGTAGTGATGACAAGACCCCCCATCTCGGTCCATCTATCTCTAAAAAAAGAGGAAGAAGAAGGAAAGATAAAAATGCTCCCTCCCCCCGTGAACGGACCAGACCTACACGGGGTGTATTTTTCATCCTTACAGCATGATGTTAAACTGCATGGATTTCAGAGAACTATATATGGCTTGATTCCTTCCCTCGTAGGATACATAGCGACGCCGGGGTTCCCCATCTTGGCCCATCCACCCCCGAATTAATGTTAAAAATGTCCTCTCTCCCCCATGTACGAACCATACCTGCACGGGGTGTATTCCTCGTCTTTACCACATGACGTTAAACTGTGGGGATTTCAGAGAACTACGTACGGCTTGATTCCTAACCTAATATGATATGTAGCAATGCCAGGACCCCCCATCCTGGCCTAGCCACCTCTAAATAAAAGAGGAAGAAGAAGGGAAGATAAAAATGCTCCCTCCCCCCATGAACGGACCAGACCTGCATGGGTTGTATTTCACGTCCTTACCGCATGACGTTAAACTGCACGGATTTCAGAGAACTACGTGTGGCTTGATTCCTGCCCTTACAGGATACCTAGCGATGTTAGGGTTCCCCATCTTGGCCCAACCACCCCTGAATTAATGTTAAAAATGTCCTCTCTCCCCTGTGCACGGACCAGACCTGCATGGGGTGTATTCTTTGTCCTTACTGCACGATGTTAAACTGTGAAGATTTCAGATAACTATGTATGTCTTTATTCATTCCCTTGCAGGATACGTAGCGACGCCATGACCCCCCATCCTGGCCCAGCCACCTATAAAATAAAGAGGAAGTAGAAGGAAAGATAAAAATGCTCCCTCCCCCGGTGAATGTACCAGACCTACATGGGGTGTATTTCATGTCCTTACCACAAGACGTTAAACTGCACGATTTTCAGAGAACTTCTGACAGCTTGATTTATGCACTCACAGGATACATAGTGATGCCAGGGTTCCCCATCCTGGCCAAGCCACGCCCAAATAAAAGTTTAAAATTCCCCCTTCCCCTGTGTACGGACCAGACCTGCACGGGGTGTATTTAGTAGAGAACTACGTGAGGATTGATTCCATTCCTCGCTGGATACATAGTGACGCTATAGTTCCACACCTTGGCCAAGCCACATCAATTAAAAGTTAAAAAATGATCTCTTACCCACGTTTACAGACCATCCATGCATGGGGTGTAGTCCTCTTCTTTACTGCACGACGTTAAACTGCATGGATAATAAGATTTAAGAATGCTCCCTTTCCCTCGTGTGTGGACCAGACCTGCATGGGGTTTATTTTTTCGTCCTTACCACACGACGTTAAACTACACAGACAAGAAGTAAAAAAAATTCCCCTCTCCCCCATGTACGGACCAGACCTGCACAGGGTGTATCTTTCATCTTCATCGCATGACATTAAACTGCATGGACCACATCCTCACCGCACGATGTTAAAATTCACATATTTTGTCATGAAACACCTAAGATGTACGGCGAAACAAGGTGGAAATACTCCTTGGTCATTTAGATGCATCCTTCCATTACATCAGACTCCACGACCCAGACAATTATGGATCTCCATAACTATTCATAGCCATCGGAAGCGGAAAGTTATCGACCCGTGGACACCTTTTCATGACTATGCATACCATGCCCTCAGTGGCTCTGCATATTGATAGCCCCAGGCCAGTCTACCAAAGTAAAGACTTCCACATGTGACACTCTTCCTAGCCCCGTACACTTACCGGATCAGAGCCCCCATAACATACCTCTTGATCCAGAAATTTATGGCGTAGTGGTTTACAAGTTTGAGCCCTTTTCAAATCCAAACTTCGTCAGGGTATCCCTACACGGTTAGACAATGTATCCGCCCGTGGTTCACATGATGACCTGTATCTACAAACATCAAGCCAGGACTAGGCTACTTTAACTCAATGGACAATTATAGTGAAGATGTTTCTTGTATGCTCGAACACAATTATCCCCACATTCTGAACTCTTCAATGTGAGAAATCTCAGATTCTCATAATCAATCATTGCCATTAGAAGTGGAAAGTTATCGACCCAGGTACACCTTTGCATGACTATTCATACCATGCCCTTGGTGGTGCTGCTTATTGATATCCCCTGGCCCGTCTACCAAAGGCAACATTTGCTTGGGTGACACTCTTCCTAGCTCCATACGCTTACCGGCCTCAGAGCCCCCACACCACATCTCCTTATCTGGGATACCTCAGAGTTTTATTTTACAACCTTCATCCCCCACCTTGTTCAGAGTATATCATAACATGATAACTTAGTTATCCTTCAAGTGATTGCAGCAATAGTCACCTATTGGTCCAATCTCTAGGACCACTAAACAAGGAGTACTTCGTCCTTCCTGCACGACATTAAACTGCATGGAGTAAAGGTACACCCACACACACAATATAAATTAGCGCAGCGAGCTCTCTAAGATTTAACAGTAACCGGGGCCGAGTATTCCCATCATGTCCAGACATTTTCGTACCAAATAACAGACTTCGTGGCCAGGTTAATTCTGGATCCTCATAACCATTCACGACCATCGGAAGTGGAAAGTTATCGACCCATGGACACCATTGTATGACTATGAATACCATGCCCTCAGCGGCTCTGCATATTGATATCCCCTGGCCCGTCTACCAAAGGTAAGATTTCCATAGGTGACACTCTTCCTACCACCGCATGCTTACTGGCCTCAGGGCCCCCTTACCATTTCTCCTGATCCAAGAAGCCCTGGAACCGTGATTTACAGCAATCGAACCCTCTCCACATCTTGGAAATACCGAGATGCTCGAGCCCAGTTACATCCTAATCAATTATGGTCTTTGCAACTATGTCCTTAGCACATGACGATAAAATGCACGGAGCATCTTGGCCTCTTGACGTAAAGCTGCAAAGACCGAGCATTAAACATCCAGGGAAATGCCTCTAACCACGAGCGTTTTCACTGGTTTAAAAATACCCTGTCCTTATTGCATGAAGTTAAACTAAACGGAATATAATAACACTACTTGTCCTCACTGCATGATGTAAAACTACACAACAACCTTTAAAAATGCTCCCCATCCTTACCACATGACGTTAAACTGCACCGAAGTCGTCTTTACCACATGACGTTAAACTGCACGGAAGTTGTCCTTTCTTCATAACGTTAAACTGCATGGTCAAACCTATCATGGGTTCAGAAAGGAACAGAGGCTTTTCTCTGTCCTTTAGTGCATGGTCAAACCTGCACAAACCACCGTCTCACACCAGTGCGAGAAGGAATGAATTAACCCATTCTCGGGAAATTTAGTCTTGATGCTTCTCCTGTATCTAGGAACCCTATCCTCATAAACCATACTCTATACTCAGAAAAAGAGGAATTCTCATAAGCCACCCTTGATGGTCCCGAATCTCAACTTCCCCGAAGTTGCTAGGCTATTGGGAGAATATAATCATTGACCCAAGGACACCTTTGCAGGACTATGCATACCATGCCCCCAGCAGCTTTGCATATTGATAGCCCCTAGCCAATCTACCAAAGGAATGATTTCCTCAGGCAATGCTTCTCTCTGTACACCTCTTGTCCCCTAAGACCCTATGTTCATCCCAGAATTCAGAAACCCTCTGAGATACAGTTTACCATCCTCTCTCACAACCCTACTTGAATATGGTGGAACTTCTCTAACGAGATTACCGAGAACCAATAGAAGTTGTTCCATTCTAGATAATGTCCCAGCTGGATGATGTTAAACTGCACCGAGCTCTAATTGTCCTTTATGCTAGATAAATGCATAGGACATGAACCTTGCTTCCACACTCCTTATTGATACAGATGTTCTAAAAACCTTTCAGACGTCACATATTCTTTCCAAGCCACCCCCAGTGGTTTTTACAATTCTCCAAGCCACCCATGGTGGTTTCCATAATCCATACATTCATGAAGTCCTATGGCCACCAGAAATGGAGAGTCATTGACTTAAGGACACCTTTGCACGACTAAGAATACCATGCCCTTAGCGGCTCTGCATAATGATCACCCCTGGCCTGTCTACCAAAGGCAATATTTCCTTAGGCGATGTTCTTCCCACCTCTGCACACCGATACGGCTCCCATGCCTTGAGAAATGTCGTGCATGTCATTCAAATCTAAACATGCTCCCTCCACATGCGTCTAAAGGACATTGAGATGTCTTTTAATCAACCAAACCTCATTGGGGCCCTCTCCCCACCATAATTGGTCAAATCTGTTTGACCTAAAACATCAGTACTGATAGTCTTGATGGCAGGACTTTAAACCGCTCACAAAAAGAGGCACAAATCTTGTTAGGCCGAAAACCCAAAAAGGGCGACCTATGAAAAAGTCGGGTCATATCCGCTGGGTCCACACAAAATGGGCACGTGAAAAATTAGGGCAATAAAATAAAATACAAAATGTGTATGGTGTTTTTCTACAAAACCCTAGCAATAGTCAAACTACGCTCGTTGGATCCAATGGTCTGGGAAAACGTTAGAGAATGTTCTCATTTTTATCACTTTCTTGAACTATGAGCAATTTTGATTTAATGAGTTGTTATTTAAGAAATAATTGTTCTAGATTTATGGAAAAAGAAGATTGTCATAGATTTCATTCCATTCAGACAAAAGGAAGGGCATCCACAAGCTAGGGCCTCTCCCTAAAAAAGACCAAAGATGGGGCATGCACAGGAATGGATTTGACAGTCACAAAATGGCCTTGCTTGCCCTATCCACAAGATCAGCGACTGTGCGGCGGAGGTTGTTACAAGTCTGCTCCAACACAACCTTCTCCCTGGCCTCAACCTCAGCCACCGAACGAGTATGCTCCACTGTTGTTTGGAGGTCGTTGATCACTTTCTTGATGGACTCAAGGTGACTAGTCATAGTTGATAATTGATCCCTCAGCATCGCTGACCGTTCTTCACACTTATGCAACTCGGATGATATGACGACCACATGATCTCGAGAGCTCTCCTCCTATTCTATCAGCTGATGGAGATTTATCATGGCTCCCTTTAGGGATGGGGTCCCGCAATGAGAGGCAGTGAAGTGAGTAAGCTTGCGCTCACCTGTAGCAACTTCCTCATGGGAAATGACAACCTGGAAAGTGAGAAAATAAAATTGCCAATAGTCAAAGCCGCCCGACCCCAAACCCAGGAAGTGTTATCGGAGAGCGTCAGTTTTAGTTTCCATTTCAGCCAGAAAAGTTTCTGTGACAATCTTGCAAATCCTGGGCCAGGACCACCTGTGCACTACTCGTTGGTCCTTCGTGACCCTAGGATCTTTGGTATCCTCACTAGATGGCACCAGAATGAACTCTGGCATCGCGACCAGTGCAGGCACGTGCGCGCTAGACGATGGTTCTGAGGCTGGAATGCCTGAAGCTTTTGACCCATGTTCGGGCTTGGGAATCAAGGTTCTAAGTCCAGTATCGGCCAGCAAAACTTCCGGAATTGTCTCACTAGGAACTGAAGCCACAGGGTCAACCTCATCCACATCCAGGAAAAGTGGGTTCGTCTGAACATCTTCCGCAGAGGGGATGGGAGAGGAGAATCCCCTGAGTTGCTTTGAGCGACGACTCATTATTCGGTCCTCCCTAAGAGCCTGTGAGGATGGTGCGGTAGGCACAACAGCCGCAGTGACTCTAGATTTGGGAATCTACTGGACACCCTTCCCCAGGATCCCATTAGGGTAATGTTTTACCCATATCCTTTCATACTCCAAGGAAAGGCTGGAAACCTCTCCCCAACCACGCAAGAGAATGCTTGTATCAGATCCCTCCCACGTCAGCATCAACCACCATTGAAGGACAGTGGATGGTTGCAGTCCTCGAGCCTGAGGAGAAGGAAGGGAAACTTGGAGTTACATACACACAAACTAGCAGGGAAAAAGATGTGGGGCATACAACTTTCACAGAGAAACACTGTCAATCTATGTGGCCTGAAACCCGTCTCACAGCAAAATCATGAAAGAACGCTCCTCTAGGCTCCTCATGTGGTTGTCAACCACGATGCCAGAATGAGTGGAGTAGGGAGCGAAAGAAATCTGGGAGAAGTCACTCTGGAGCTCGATGATTTCATCAAAATTGAGGGACATCAGGCGAACCCCAGCTATATCAAGCGGGGTAGGCCAGAAAGTAAGAAGCGGGATGTCAGTGTTATTATGATATTCATAATAGCAACAGTGATCCACGATCCATGCCATATAAAATTTTAAATGGCCAACGTAGACGGTAGGGTGACTCGTCCTCCTGTATGTGACTCAATAGTTCATAAATACGGGTCAAAGTGGGAATGACTAAGTTCACCAGGCGGCCCTCTGCCAACTCAACTGCCATCATCAAGGTGCAAGCTCTGACACTCGGGTTGATATCCCGAGAAGGGAATAGCCACAGGCACAGAAATATTGAAAATAGACGTTCTAGCCTGAGCATAGACGGCACACTGGGGCGCACCTCATAACCCCATGAAAGGTATTCACCTGCCTCCATAACTGCCCAATAGGAACCTGGGATGGTTCGTGACTATTGAGAAGGATGAGCCCTGGGGCGCTTGATCTTCGGCACAGGATCAGTGATTTTTAGAAATAACCCTATCTAGGTGCTATAGGGAATAAGAGAGATGCCACGAAATGCATGACCCATTGATTTTTCTGCCATAACCAGCATATCCCTCACCAACGAAGGCACATGTTCCGGGTCATCCCACTCACTACGAGTGGGCAGAAATTCGTCGTATATCTCAACGATAATTTGGATCCCTCCCAATTGACATATGTCCCACAGACTAATTCCAACTTCCCAATGGGCAAGGTGAAAATTATTAGTTCTTGAACACTAGTGGTTGAGCAGGTCAGGCAGGATCAAAGATGGTGGGTAGACAACAAACAGGGAGGCCCATAATGCGGAGTACAAATTGAATGCTTCTAGTGATTGGGGGATTCCCTTCAATGATGATGGACCCCAAAGGCCCAGGCCCAGTCATTCAAGAAAATACCAATAGAACGAAGATCCCACCTAGGAATCGCATCCAGATCCACCTGAGTAAAGTTTATTATGGAGGACTAATTCATGAAGATGACTTTTTGAGAGACTTCTTGAATGTACTGATGAATTTGGGTCCAAACATAGCCTCTCAAAATGAAAGCGCCTTTTGGATTAGAATCAGAGGTTATCTACCCCAATGGGGTAAGGTTTTCCAGAACGAACTTTGGTAACACTTACAAGAAAGGTGACAGAAGACCTGAGAAAGTAGTGGGGATAGGGATGTCATCCTGAAGACCGAAGCCGTAAAGAGGAAGTCGATTTGATAGTGGATAACCCATGAGTTCAGGAGAGATTATGTACTTCAAGACACCATCGTTAGGAATGATGGACTGACCAGGGTCCTTTTTGATGTTTTCTGCTCTCCGAATCATAGCCACACATCTTCCTCAACTAGTTGGGAGAGGCTCTATGGCAGGCCTGGGTGCATGGCGGGGAGGAACCATGTTTTTTCCCTGCATTATGAAGAAACCAGGAAAATGGTTAGTCTGAAGTAATAAAATATGGATAAAAATATTGGATGTATGGCAATGAGATCGAGAAGCCTTCGTGAGCAGGCCTCAAAATGTGGTTCGCGATGACTGCATCCCACAAACCAACTCTTCGCGGAAGCAGTTTGCAGTACCTTGGCCCGTGAAGCATTGGCCAGAAAACTGCGAACCATGTTGCTCTGCAGAGTCCTAATCTTGAATTTAAGTAATTAATTTTGGAGGACTTAAGAAAATTTTCAATGTCAGTAGGACCTCAGTCTGTGAATCATCGAAACCGCAAAGAGAATTCCTCCACAGCCCATCATGACTTAATTTTTAATTAATTAAAAGTATTAGTTCACGGCTAAATATTGGTCCGCGGGTGATGGTGACCGCGAAGGAGGAATGGTTCATAGAAATAGAAGAAGGTTTGCAGACAATGTGTTTCACGAATGAATGAGCTCGCAGAGACGAAAAAGCGAGAGGGCTATGGTTTCGCGAAGAATCCGGAAAAAGAAAAAGGAAGGGACCCCCGTATTTATAGGTGTGGTCCCCTACTGGGTCCACCCCTCTACCGCAAACCATCCATGTTTTAGGACCACTCTACAATGGAATGGCCTCTTCTTCGTTCTGATAGGACCCCATTCCAATGGGGTGCATTTGTAGTGTCCTAAAAAATCCAAAAAGGAAATTATACCCAATCCCCCCAAAGAATTGGAGGGAAGAATGGAGAAAAATCAAAGGATGCACAAAGCAGAACTAGTCTACAGACCTCCCCAAATGATGACACCATGTGGTCAGTTCTGCGAAGCACCCCTCCGTGGACTATTGTCATTCGCGAAATGGAGGTACAGATCCTCTGTGGGTGCGAAACAGGACAGGAGATGAACCGGTCCACTGTCACAAACCGCCCCAGCCACGGATCGCATCAACTGTCCTGGTCCGCATCCGCTGTCATTCTCGGAATGGAGGCGGAGCCCTCCGCAGCCACGAAGCCCTCCTAGAGCTCGTTTGGTTCGCAGGGGGGGGAGATGCGCTCGATGCACCCATGAATTACAGATTGACCAAGTCATCCGTAAACTGGGTCCCCAGTCATGGGCCTCCGTAAAAGGTTCAGCATGACCATAGATATATCTATATCTCCACTCTATAAAAGGGGATTTAGGGAGAAGAAGGAGGGGGATTCGGAGATGGAAGGAGACCAATCAGATTCAGGTTGAAGAATTTCGAAGGAAGGAGCATTGGATTTCGCAAACTATGGAGTTCCAGTCGGTAATCCAAAGCAGGTATGAAGCTAGAAGTGAACTAATATGGAACCGAAAATGCATAATAAATTGGTGAACCACGAACTTAAAATAAAAAAGAAACTAACACCGCGAACCATGGCCCCTCCGCGGATGCACTTCTCGTGGACCAGGGAGCTTATGCCTCTTTTCCGATCCGCTGCACTGCATAGCACCCTCCTACGTGGGCGAACCCCCGACCGACGAACCCCCGACCGGTGCCGCCCTTGGCCATCACTGCTCGCGTGGAACCCTCCACGAACCACCCTGGTATGCGGATCAAACCTGAAGCCGTGAACCACTTTGGTTCATGGGATGCTCACCGTTCCGCGAAACACCCTGGTTCGCGGGATGCCCCTCAGTCTGCGGACCACCCTGGTTCGCGAACGACCTCTCCAGCCGTGTAGAAGGGCGCCACCACCAATATCCTAGTGTGGCTTGCCGAATCCTTGGGATTTCTGGTTCCCTGAGCCAGATAAAATCCTCCTAATCTAACATGATCCTCCACAACCCCCTCATTGGACCAATCATTGGCCCCTAGCCAAGGCCTCCACCGAAGCAACCAGACCTATGTGATGTACCCTTCAAGCGCATCATCGCGCCGTTTTGTGTTCACATACCCACGATAAACAGGGGATAAGGGGTTGCTCCGACCCTTGAGAAAATTTATGAAGCATTCCTGTGTTCACATTCTCATGGTAATGTGGAGTCTGAGCATGGGATCCCCCATTCTGTCCCTCCACTTGTTGGGGTCGGGGCACTTGTCCCTTCATTGGGGGGTAGTAAAATACCAATCAGAAGGAGGCCCCCATGAACTTCAGTACTTCCCACAGGAACAAGGGAGGTGACAGGAACTGGAGCACCTCTTTCCATCTCCCTCTGTGCTTTGTCGCCATGGGAATCCTTCTCGGAGTAAGTCCCTACCTTATGGGCCGCCCTATGCGTAAGCCCCACTCCACTTCCCATGGATGCACCATTCGCGACGTGATCGTCTTATCCATGCAGCTTCTTGTTTCTCACACCGAGCATGACTCACATGGGATTAGAGTAAGCATCGACCATGAAATCCTCTTATGGGAATCCTTCTTAGTGTAAGCCCCGACCATATGTGCCTCCCTATGCGTAAGCCCCACTCCACTTCCCACAGATGCACCTTTCGCGACGTGATCATATTTTCCCTACTGCCTCTTGTTTCTCACACCGAGCATGACTCACGTGGGCTTAGAGTAACCATCTACCATGACATCCTTTTATGGGCCTCCTCAGAGTGTAAGACCAAATCCACACCATGGGCCTCCTCAGAGTGTAAGCCCCAATCCACACCATGAGACTCCTCAGAGTGTATGCCCCAAGCCTATGCGAACTATGAAGACTTTGATTCCCTACCACAGGGATACGTAGGACGCCTCCATGAGGTTCAAGCCCGATCACCGTCGGACCCTCGGGTCCACATTCACATCGGCTTTCCGACACTCCTATTCGTACTACGTAGACTTTGATCCATGTCCCCTAGGCAGGGTACGTAGGAAGCCTCCCCGAGGTTCAAGCCCAATAACTGGTCGACCCGACTATCTTCCATTAGTTCACCGCGCCACTCCTAGTACCGCCTCAATGAGTCCCAACTCCTCAGGGTCATTAATCCAACGAGGGACGGTAAGCCTCGGTTGTGAATGATTCTGAACCCCTACGTCCAGCTATCCATTTCCATCCAGGAGTAATCTGTGGATACTATTCTTGGATAGAAACCAAAGATTTGCAAACATATGAATACGTCTAAAATCTATAAGAGAGTCCATGAATAAGCAATAATTTCCCCCCAAAAGTGTGCGATGAGCCCAACATCCCATCCTCTTGACCAATGTGAGTTCTTAAGCATCGCCGACCAAATCACCCAGCAAATGCTTGCCTTTGGAAAGCAGGTCCACGCATCATCAGATATAGAACCATTGGGCATTTCAAAATGGACCTGAAACCGAGATAAGAACCCCTTTCTTGAGATCTGATTAATGTAAAACATGTACAATCCTCATGTAAAACAAATATATACATATTTAAAAGTTATTATAGAACCATTATAAAAGAATATTTTTTTGAATATTTTTTTGATTCTAAATGATATAATTTCCTCACATTGTGGTAAATGTGGTCATTTATAAAATATTTTGGGATTAGATCATTCTTTTTAAAATTTGATGAAAATTCTAGTTTAATCCTTTAAAATACATTATATTATTTCAAAAATAAATATTTTAATATGAATTATATAAGGGGATGTTTTTTAACTGAGTTCATGACTTACTGGGATACAAGATTCATTCAGAACATAACATATACATCATGCATTGTTCTGACTAAATGGTCCATGAAGTCAGAGATGGACTGGAATTTCCCAATTTGACACCACTACAGTATTTGGGCTATAACATATTCTTCCATTCATGGAATGCGACCAAAAATTTAGAGTATATCCATATAAAAAAATAGAATAAGAATATTTTTATTCAAGTAAAGCTGATTCACATGTTTTGGTGGTCAAGAAAGTGGTTCAATTTGGATTAAAACATGTGTCTAAATTTCCTCATTCACATGTAAATCCATTAGTAACCCAACCTCCCCTACACTCTATAAATATATATTTTTCTAATCTTTAGGTGTTTTTACATAAATTTGGAGATTTACCAAATAGGGGAATTGGATTCATGATATTTATACAGTCATTTCAAGTGGGAGATCTCTTGATGCTAGGACCCTTTCATCGAATCCTTCATTTTCTTATTGTTCACATGTCAATGTTTTTATTCTAGAAATAAACTACTTAGTTCTTATTATATTTTATTTGTTTCTTATATTTTATTATATGTTATTATTCATTAATATTTCTATTTGGGTTGAAATTCAATAGTAGAAATGGTATTGGGTTGTATCCTTTCTAATTGTTTGAAATGTAAAATGATTCTATGATTACTAGACCATCCATAAAAGAGTAGTTCTGTTAAGTAATAGATATAATAAATACCATATTTATTTATTTATTTTTAATCATTGAGATATATTAATTCAGTCAATATGATATATGAATTGATATTTTTTAATTAGAAGAATCTAAGAAATCAGTTTTACAATTAACACAAAAATTCAAGAGTTAGAGATTTGTGTAAATTGTGAAAAAACAAACTTATTCAATTTAAAAAATATCGAACATAAATTTGATGATTTAAAATATAATAACGAAAATCAATTAATTATAATTTACTGTTTAGATGTGTTGCCTAATTAATAATGGCCATAATCGATCCATAAAACATCAATCCATGTAGGGTGTTGCAATTACATGTTACGAATCTAGCAGATGGTTTAACTCTTTTTATATTTGCCTAAAATTTAATTTTCAAAGGGTTTTAGGGATAAAAAACAATAGTATAATAATTATGTGGATGTTAATTTATATGATAATGATTAATAATTAAGTTAATATGTATATTTAGATCGATTACCATTTTTAAAAAGTACATTCCTATAAAATCATCTTATCATTGTGTCATATTAATCGGATTTCATTTCCAAAAATAAAAAAAAATTATTAAATCATCTTCTATAATAGATATTATAGATTTAGAAATAGTAAATAAACCCCCAATTATTTTATTTAGTGTATTTATTGTCTTCTATTTTATTTTTAGAAGACATTTATCCAGTTTTTTTAATTTAATTCCTCCATTGAAAGACGGCCTTAGTCTGCCACTCTACTGCACCTAAAAAGTTAATATTGAACATAATTTTATACTGACCATGAAAAAACCTTGAAAAAAATAATCATATAAATCATTACATATATGATTTAAATATAACATATTATCACCCATTTTTTAATAATTTCATATTAAAATCACCATTCTGAGTAATTACTACATTATTTTTCATATATGTTCTGGTTTAATTGTTTCAGTACTTGTAATTATATCATGGATACATAATACCTAGAATATTAACCATGTTATAAATATATAATATATTAACATATATTTATATATATTTATCCATAAAACCTAGAGATGAAAAAATAAATGACACCCTTAGTAGAGACTATGGGCCATGTGTATGCATAAACGTTGTTTCCATTTAATAACAAATAGAATGAAAGAAATATGAATAATATTTCATATTGAAAATATAATTATTATGTAATATGTATAATATATATTAAATAAATATATCCTTATTACCATTCATTTCAAAATAAAAAGAAAAACATTTTATATCCCATTGTGGAGGTGGTAGTCTAGACTTATGCACGAGCGACGTTATTATTTTCCAATGTATTGATTGGTAAGAAGGTATACGTGATAATATAATTATAGAAGTATTTTTATAACATAAATTATATATATATTTATATTAAATACATAACTATATCCACTTGTTCGAGGAAGTGATGGAAAATGAATTACCTTAGATTGTGAGGTGGTAGTCTGTCGTACACCCGATCAATGGTTTTGTTTACCATTTAATAGAAAAGAGAATAATTTATATTATTTCAGAAAAATATTATAATATAATTATATTTCAAAACTTATTTATATAATTTTATCACATTTTATTAATATCTTAATTAGGTGGAAGAATAAATATAACTGAATTTCTCTGTTACGACCGATACCTCTTCTACAGACAACCACATTATGTTTTAACCAAAATCCTCCCTTGAAGTGTTTTGTAATAATAAAATTGAATATCGGTCATTTTAAGGGATATAATAAAAATATTTTATAAGGTATTTTCATATGAAAAATGTTTTTTTGATAATACTGATGTAACACCCCAAAATGTTTGAGTACAACATTGATTTCAATAGTGCGTGCGACATGCGACACCATGCATGTAAGGGGGTATAATATCATGAGAATTTATAATATATATTTACTATCATAAATAAATATTATATATTCTATATATTTTAATTCTCTCCACACCGAGTTAGCTTATTTTACACACAAGAGTGACCTTCCTTTATAGAATGTGTTACATGCAAGAGAGACCTTCCTCGATTGCGTTCGTTACATGTAAGAAAGAGTCTCACCAAACAACAATGTATTATTAAAATATTATTATTCAATGTAATATTAAATAACAAACTAGTAATGTTATTAGTTATGAATATTATTAAATAACTGATGATAATTTATGGTTTATATAAAAAAATGAATTCATTGTTTAATAACTAATTATAAATGAAAATAAGTACCACTTGGATAAAAAAAAGAAATATTGTTATGCTTTCAGAAGTGTTTTGAATTAAAAAACATAATTAATTATAGTTATTTAATTATAAAAAAGTAATATATATGTTATATATTCAGTAATTTTTTTTTATATTCATCTATTAGGTTTGATACTCATAAGATAAAAATAAACCCAATTTCATAGATAAAACCCATATTTTTATGAGGATAATTTTAGAAAATTATAATGGGGAAACCATTTTAAATATGAATATAAAAAGATTTAATTTATTTAATATATACAAATAAACATCATATTTTAAAGAGAAAATTATGAATTAGGTTATATTTTATTACTGATATTTTTTTGAAACATGTGATTCTTTAATTAATAGTTAAAAAATACTAACTTTTAGTTCAATATTTCATTTCCATATAATTTTATTATAAGTTTAAATTATTTTTATTTATGTTTTAAATTTTAATTAGATAATATTCATATAAATTAATAAAAATTATATCATTGGTAAAAATTTCACTATGAAATTGATTTTCAAAACATAGCAATCTTTCAAACGTTTTTACTTTAAAAACCTACATTGTCGGCCTGCCTACACGTGGATTTTAAATTAATGTGGTCCACTTATATAATTTTAATATCAAAAATTTTATTCCATAATATTAGTCATGATAATTTATAATTTCTAATAATACCATATTTTTTTTGGCCAAAATACATAGTGAATGTAATGAAGATTAATTACAATTACTAAACTAAAATTAAGCTCAATAACGGAATGAACCATTAACTTAAGGAACCAAATAACATATACAATTGTCCAAAACCCATTTTATGGCCATAATTAGTCCATTAACATTTCATTATTGAGTTTTGTTAGTTTTTATGACATTATTTATTTAAAAACGTGGCTACAACTATCTTCTTTTCAAAAATACAATGTGGGTCATTTTTCCCTTATAAAAGGCCACCACCTATTCCCATTCCTCAAACATATCAATCCACTTATCCTAGGAAAATATATTCCAAGAAATATTCCAAAAAATATATACCCAGAAGCATTAATCCTCCCTTTTTTAAATAAATCATTCCAATGAAGCCTTTTGGTATAAATATAAAGAAGTTACTCGATTAAGTGGTAACATCTTCTCTCTATATTTTTAAGTTAATTTACATTATACACCCCGTATAATCTTCTTTTTTATAATTCTTTATAAAAATAAGTATCATAAATATACTATGATTCTTTTATTTAAATGTTTTGACCTCCACTTACACACCCATCCATCTCATGAGTAACAAATATATTGTTTCTATATACGATGAACTACTGCCTCACAAAACGATAACTGTTCATTTTTTATTTACTACCTTTAATGGTGTAAATTAAATGGAAAATATGTTTATATATGATATATATGATATTTAATATGTATTTAAACATATTTAATAATTTTATAACACATACCATTAGTATGTTCCATTTTGATTTTAGTTGATAACATCCTTTATGGAAGTGTGGACTACCACCCTCTACAAGAGATGTGATTTGATCACAGTGTACATGGAATGTATAGAAGATGATTATAATTAATCATATTACACATTTAAATATCTATATGATATTCATGACTCAATTACATTTCATTATATATATATATATATATCATTTTCTTTATTTCCCTTTTACACACTTAAAAAGTAATAATGTTGTTCATGGATGTGCGAACTACCTCCTCCTTGACATTATGTGATTCCTTTATCATAAAAAGAAATATTTATAATTATATATCATTATATAATATGATATTTATAATATAATTATCATTCTGTAAATATATAGTGTTATTTATCTTCTTTCCATAATGATCCTAGAAATATAAGAGCGTTACTCATGCATACGAATAGCCTATCATCTACATGATTTCAATGTTGATTAATTTTTCATAACAAAAAACAATGATTGTTTTTAATTATATAATTTATATATAAATAAGATAAATTCTAAAGATATTATATAATTACCCCTTTGACCATAATTGGACTACCAAATTTATATTTGACACATTAACTGAATTTGGTCAAAACGCCCAATTTATAAAAAAAAATTAGTTGTATATATCATAGTAAAAGGTGGAATAAATGTAATGGTAAACTAGAAATATTTTCTCATGTAGGTAAATAATTAACAAAAATTAATTACATAGGATGTTAAGTATATTCAGAAAAAATGAAATGAAATGTAAGACACATCATCTTAATTTACATTCTATTTAGATTTATTTGTTATTTTGAACCTAGTTTCTTTTATACGGTGTATATGCATATATTTTACATGATATATCATGAATATATTTAATCTCATGTTATTATAACTTTTATTTAATTTTATTTCATCATGAGTTTTATGATATAATGTGTTTCAAAGTTCTATGGGACACTTATAAATTCATAAAGATTATTTTCTTCAATAATAACTTTAATGATCTTTCAATGGTTTTTATATTAGAGGAAATTATATAAAAATGGTTCAGGAAAACCATTAATTTTAAATCATCTTGTTATTAATTACCATTTTAATGTGTTAATACCATTTTCCACTCCTTGGAAATCAAATTTTTTTATAAAATGTTTTTCAGAAAACCCAACTTTCGTTCTCTCTTTACTCAAAGAATACATTTTCTTTTTAAAAACCCAAAATTTTATTAAAATGTTTTCAATTTTCTTAAAATTATTTGGTAAATAAAGTTTTACATTTTTTTTTGAATTTTTTCAAAGGAATATTATTTTCTATTTCTGAACAAATCATTTTTATAAAAATTATTCGTGCAAAATTAATGTTCTTTTTACCTCATACGGCTTGTACGAATTTACCCGCCACTATTTATTTGAATCTTACATTGAATTTTAAAAGGTTAATTTTTAAAAAATATATTTTCAAAAAACTATTTTTAATAAAATAATTATTATTCATAATAATATGATATTTTACACCATAATGTTTTTAAAATAACTCTTTATATTATTTATATATATAATTGAAAACCCCATGTATTTTAATCTACATGTGGTATGTTGTATTGATACAATACTTAATATTAATATAGATATTTTATGGTTGATTTAGCCAAGGGTATTATTCACATTCAATTCCTTGATTCCTCGTAGTCCCCTTGAAATAATCAATTTCTTATGATAATTGAAAATTAAATTTTCATTAATTATTTATATGATTTATTAGGGATATGCTCATTGGATAAATGGTATAAAATTTTTCCTATATTGGTTACTTTGAATATTATTTGGTTAATTGGGGAAATATTAATAGATTTTTATACTTTATTCAATATGGAAATTTTTTTATTCGATATGAGGAATTATTTGGATAGAAAAGACATGGGCTGGGGATCGTTTAGGGTATGACCTATGTTTTGGGGACCACATAATGAAATCCCCTCAATTTGTTGGTATTATCATGGAATGAAATAATTTTCTATGTATTATAAATGGATTTTTACCAAACATATGAACCATCTGGTGAAAAGTCTTAATGGTATTTGTTTCACAAACTTTATAAACATGGTGTCTAATAATAAATCACATCCCTCATTTATTTTTAATTATTATTAATCCATGATATTTTTCATCGACATATATGTGTATACATTTCATTTTCATTTAATTGATTAAATGGAATATGTTTTAGCTTCATACATTTCCATTTTTATGATACCTTTTACAGTTATTTGAATGGAATGTGCTTCCACTTTTTACCTTTTCATATTAACTATTCTCATTGATTAAGTGTTACTTCCACTATATATTAACCTTTCACATTATTTGAGATCACTCTTGATATGTTTCCTTTCTCAAATAATCCAATAAGTAATAATCTTGTTCAAGATTATAATAGATGGAATTAACCTATCTTTGAGGTAAATTTATTATTTGAAAAAAAAACAATTATGTTGTAATTAGTGTATTACTTTCTCTTGTATGTATCTATTTTACCAATACAACTAAACTCTAAATATTTTTAGATATGATTACTTGTAATCATTTAAATGTAATTGAGAACATGCATTGGTTATGGGATATCTAGTGTCAGTTCACTATAGTTGTAATCATATGAAGTTTAGTAGCAACATTGGGAACAAGATTTAGTAAATTGTAGGTTAGAAAACATTACCCTAAGGTAGAATTTTAGGATAAGTGTATAATAAAAATTTATAATTTTGGTAATTTATAGATTATGTAAGTATTTCTTGTAATAAATACATGCGTGGATTTTACATGTGAATGTGGTTCTAGAATAGAAGTACATAGGAGTATCAACTCAGATAATGTGTTTCAGGCTTATCTCTGGGTAACTTGGTACATGAAAATGAGCCTTACTACACAACTAGTTTGACTATCCTAGGGGATATTCGTAGTATAGATATTATTTTATTTACTAACAATTATGAAGGATTTGGATATATAATAATTATCTTAGGTTAAAAATAAGGAGATTTATATTGAACATAAGTTTCATTAATTATAAACCCATGAAATCATATTGTTGATAAACACTAGACTATGGAAGAACCGATGTCTAAATAAATGGCTGAATTATTTATGTATTACGTTTTTATTGAAAGCTATATCTAAAATGATATTTTTTCATTAAATTTATTTCAATTATATCCATCATATTTATTCTGGAAATTATATTAATTTTAGTCTTAAAAAAGGAAACCCAGTAATATGGGTGACAACCAATCGAATATGAAAAGGCCACATGTCTTGAACCCGTGACCTAAGGAATATAAGGGTTTCAAACCATCAATTTTCCATTGTAATTTCTTGAATAATGTATTATTATTTTTACTAAAAGAATTTGGAGAATAAATATTAATGATGAACTAGTAGTATTAATATTGATAATTGGAGATTAATATATTAATCATATTGGTTTTTTAAAATAGTTAAAGAAAAATAGTTGGACTTCTCAGTATTTTGTAGGCCTTATGATCATTTAAACTGTAATTTTACGGATTCGAAGAAAAATAATTATTGTAAATTAATTATGGTGAGTAAAAGAATGAATTATAATTTGATCTAAGAAAACCCAATTGTTAGGATTGATCATATGAGACATAAACCTCTCAATGAAATATATTGAATTATATTATTTGGTAGTAAAATAATTCTTCAAACTTATGAAATGTATCTTCAATCAAACATTTATCCCTAATAGATAAATTTTTGTTAAACTAGTGTCTTTTAAATAATCCTTGGTTTATGGATTTGAGGCACTCAATATTATATTTATCATTAAATTATTTTTTATTGATTACCCCATTCACTCCATATAAATACTTTCTCTTTTACTCTGAGTACATATCACAAAATTATACTAATGTTATATAAGCCATTATATGTTAGTCTATGTCAACTTTTCACTTCCCATTCCCACATTTCTAGTTGATTTTTTATAAACTATTCTCATGATTTTGGATTAAAATATTAAAAATATCAAAAAAATATTACCAAGATTGAGTTTAAATTGTTAGGACACAATTTAATGAAGTTGGGGAGAATGTAACACCCTAAAGTGATTGGGTATGACTTTGTATCCAATAAAATGTATGGCATGGGAAACGAAACACATAATGGAATATACAATCCAAAAAATTTATAATATACATTTCCTATATTAAATAAATATAATATATTCCATATATTGTAATTCACACAATATTTATTTAGAATACACAACACGCTAGAGTGACCTTCCTCTATATCTTTTGTTATATGCAAGAGAGTCTTTCCTCGATAGCTTCTGTTACACACAAGAATGGGTTCACCAAACAATGATCTATTGTTAAAATATTATTATTTAATATAATATTATATAATCTAGAAATTATGTTAGTAGTTATTAATATTGTTAACTAACTTATAAAAATTTATGGTCTATATAAATACAAAATAAATTAATTGGTTACAAAATTAAATTGAAATTATAATAAGAATCAATTTCATTTAAAAAATATTATTATTATCCCAAAGTAGTTTTTTCATAATAAAAATAATTAATTATAGTTAGTTAATGATATCAAATATATATAAATTTTATATATTTTCTAATTCTTTTTTTATATTCATCTGTTCTATTTTATATTCATAAGATAAAAATAATCCTACATTGACACATAAAAACTTATATTTTTATAAAGGCAATTTTACCACATTTTAATGGAGACCCCATTTTATATGTGAATTTCTAAACATTAATTGATTTAATATGTAACAATAAACATCATATTTGAAAGAAAGACATAATAATTTGGTTATGGTTAATTTATTTATCTCTTTTGAAACATTTCATTTTTAATGAATAGTTCAAAAATAATGAATTTTAGTTCAAGACATCATTTTCATATAATTTAATTATATGGTTAAATTATCTTTTATATTGTTTTTAAATTTTAATTAGATAATATTTTTATTAATAAATACAATTTATTTCATTGGTATAAATTTCAATTTGAAATTGATTATAAAAACATATCTAACTTTTGGGCGTTTTTACTTTAAAAATATGGATTGTCATCCTGCTTGTGGGATGAATTTCAAATTATTTTCTGCCACTTAAATGATTTTAATTTGAAAAAAGTGGATTATATATTTGGAATAATAATTTTTTATCATCTATAATAATACCAATAAAAATTCCAAAATGATTAGTGGATGTAATTAGAATTAATTCCAATTATTAAGGTAAATGTTATCTTAATGAAAGACTAAACCCTTAACATAAAGGCCCAAATGTCCTATCCACTTCTAAAAAATACATTTTTTCTATAAATTATACATTAACCATCCATTATTGAGTTTTTTAATAAATTCATTTTAGGTAAAAACATGAGTGTACCTATCTTTTCTTAAAATACTATGTGATTCCCTTTCATCCCTTATAAAAGGTCACCACCTCTCCCCATTAATCACACCACTCAAAACACATAGTAATAGCCAAAAAGATGACCATATAGCTTTCCAAAATATATATCCACAACCGAAAATCCTCCAATGGTCCAGAAATCATTCCATGTAATCCTTTTTGTATAATCTAAAAGAAGTTACCCGATTATGATGTAATGTATTCCATAAATATTTTTAGTTCCATTTCCATTACCCACACTCTGTACTCTTATTATTCTATTTATACTAAAAACACCAGTATCCAAAATATAATAAGATTTTTTATGTAAATGGTTTTACCTATATATATACACACACACACACACACGTAAATCTAATTGGAAATGATCCAATTTTTTATATCTATAGTGAACTACTGGTACATAAAATGATGATTGTTCATATTTTACTATACCACCACTCCTAATAGTCATTATGAAAAAAAAAATTATAATTATTTATATAATAATTATTATGTATTTATACATATACAATAATTTTATAACACATACCTTTAGTACATTATATTTTGTCTAAATAGGATAACATCGTTTGAGGAAGTGTGGACTACTACCCCCTTAAAGGGATGTGATTTGTTCACATGATAAATGGAATGTATAAAATATGATAATAATTAAAAATATGATAAATAGATAAGTCTATATGATATTCATGACATGATTACATATATATATATGTCATTTCTTTATTAAATTTTCACACACTTAATATTTGATAATGTTATTCGTGGATGTGTGAACAACCGCCTCCCCAACATGATGTCATTCTTTTTTTTTGAAACAAAAATTATATATAAGTATATATGGGGAATAAATATGGTGTTTTTGATATAATTATCATTATATATAGATATCATGTTACTTACCTTCTTTCCATGATGATCATTGAAAAATAAGAATGTTACTCATACGTATGTATGCTCTGCCATCTCCATGATTTTAACTGTGATTCATTTTTTTATAACCAATTGGGTTGATTGTTTTTAAAGGTATAATTGATCTATAATTGTGATAATTATTTAATGAATATCTTTATGGTGTTGTTATAGAATGAAAACATTCTCTAGTGTTGACCTACCAAAGTCGTTTTTGAAACAGAAACTAAATTTGGTTAAAAAAACTAACATAAACATAATTGTTTATGTAGTTTCATCAAACAATGTAATAAAGGGAATTAAAAGTAATTAACAATCGGAAAAAGATACCAAGTATATATGTAATTAAAATAATTTTTTTATACAAGAATTTAATGTATCTTTACCCTAAATGAAACACAATGTAAGGGATTTCATATCAATTTATATACTATTGAGTCTTATTTGTTTTGGTGAAACTAGCTTATTTTATAGGGTGAATTTAATACACTTTTAAATGATATATAATGAATATAATTACTCTAATGATATTATAAAATTCATGTAATTTTATTCCTTCATAAGTTTTATGATTTAAAATGTTTCAAATTCGTATAAAATACTTTAGAATTTTTAAATATTATTTTACTTAACAATAAGAAAAATGATATTTCAATGGTATTTCCATTTAAGGAAACTATATGACTTCTATTCAATTAAACCATTAATTCACTATACACAATTTATTAATGGTAATTTTCATGTGTTAGTAGAATTTTTCAATTTTGTGGTAATCAAAATGTTTTAGAAAATGTTTTTCGGAAAACCTGACTTTGTTTATCCCTTTAGTTTGACAAACTATTTTCTCTTAAAACCCATGTTTTACGAAATTGATTTCATAAATTCATTAAAATTTAATTTATAAATAAATATTTTCTTTTTTTTATTTTTCTAATGTTTTAAAATCAATCTTATTTCCACTTTCCGGAGAAAACATATTTGTAACTTTTAACCAAGGAAAGTGAATGTTCATTTTACCTCGCATGGCTTGTATGGATTTACCCTCTATCATATCTTAGAAGATTAATTTTCTTTAAAATGTTTATTTTTAAAGAAAATATTTCAAAAACATATTTTAAATGAAATGATTTTCAATTTTTTTCATAATAATATGTTATTTTCCTCAAGAATATTTTTAAAAGCTCGTATTTTATTGTTTCTATTAATAAATTCCAAAAAACTTATATTTTACTCCACATTCGGTATAATATATTGATACCATCCTTAATTTTTTCTAGACTGTTTTTGATTGATTTTTCTAAGGATAGTATTCATATTCACTTCCTTGATTCCTTTTAGTCTTTATGAAATATTCAATTTTTTATAATCATTGAACATTGAATTTCTCATAATTATACATATAAATAATCCTCGATGTGGTCATTTCCTAAACCGTATAGCATTTTTACTATGGCATTTTCATTTAATGTTATTTAATTATTTAGGGAAATAATGATAGAACTGTATATATGATTCAATACAGATATTTGATAATGCATATTTTTTATTCGATATAAGGAATTTTTTGGACAAGTCAGACATGGGATTAACAACATTTAAAGTAAGACCTATGGATTGAGGACCGGTTATTGAAATCCTCTCTGTTCATTAGTTTTCTCATGAGATGAAATTGTTTTATAGACACACTAGATGGATTTTTACCTGATAGTGAAACCATCTTCTAAAAGTTCATGACGAATCAGGTTCCATGTTCCTCAAAAACATGGTGTCGAATAATAAAGTGCTTCCCTCATTTAGATTTAGTTATTATACACCCATGAGATTTTGTGTCAACATATCTATGGATACATTTAATTTCCAATTCATTGACTGAATGTCTTGTGTTTTGTTTTCTTAGCTTTTCCATATTTATTTTTTATTATCTAGTTATATTAATGTCATGTGCTTTCATTTATTACCTTTCTATATTGACAATTATCATTGATTCATTATTTATTATCTTATATTTTAACCTTACTAATAATTTTAGCTCAAAATTATTATTTTTCTTTCACTAGGAATACAAGAAGTAATAATTATTTGAAGGGATATAAAATCTTAAATGAATTTATCCTTGAAGTTATTTATTTATTTAGAAGAGAAAAATTATGTTGTAATAAGTGCATTCTTTCCTCAGGAATGTATTTAGTTTGAAAAGACAAATAAAATCATGTTCCATTGGGATATTATTCTTTGTAATAATTCAAATTTAATTTATTGTAGACATTAACTCTGGGATATCCATAGTCAATTCACTTCGAGTGAAGATGAAGTTTCCTTTTATAAGTGGGTGTAAGGATACACTTGTAATTATTGAAATGAATAAATTATAACCATGTTTTATGCACACCAAACGGATCAAACAAGTACAATTACAAAAAATTAGATGACATTCAAAATAAATAGTTCCATCAAAAAAAATTAGATATGTTTATAGGTCATCTTAACCATTATCATTTCAGTTTAACTTAAATAAACCTGTTCTAATGTTAACCACGGTAAGTAATTTTTACCATTTTTAATATTCATTATAAACTAAAATTAAGATGAAATTATTAACTAATATTCATTATTATTATTAAAAAACTGGATTAAATTTAACCAAATTCAATTCACTAAATTTGTATATTTTAATTTAAAATTAAATCCCCATACATGTAAAAAGATTTCTTTCTTATTTAAATGATTTCCTACGTTTAAAATATTTTAATATAAAAAATAAATAAAAATTTGATTCTACGAAGATAAATTGGATAATTTATAATATAATGTAACTAATGTTTAGTGAAAAACAATTTTAAAACATAATATAAATTTTTAAATTATTTAAATGAAAATGTAATTTTCAATTAAAATCAATATTTTTTACAATTCATTTAAAAAATTAATCTTGTCATAATGTTTTTAAAATCCAGGCCATGATAATTTTTATATGGGGTTTTAAAAAATGAAATTAATTTTTCTAAATATATTTAAAAAAAATTGGTACAATTAAATTTTAAAATAAGGGTGTAAATCACAACAAAACAATTTTTTAAAAATATTTAGTTTCTACGAATAAAACTTGATTTATTCTTATCCCATTTTTGGAAACAAATTTATATGAATAATAATAAAAAAATCATTAATATATAATTTTTAAATATTATTAAATTAATTCATCAATGGTGATTAATATAATTTACTAAAATAATTATATATTATGTACATAAAAATAGTTTCTCAAAAAAAATATTTCATTTATTATTGAAATTTTTTTATTTTCATTTATAATAAATTGATTACCAATGAATTAATTTTATACAGGTGTTGTCATATAATCTGCAAACATGAACTATTTTGATTCATTCCTTCGAGATTAATATATAGTTTGTAATGGTATACTATTTTTCTGTTATTTTAGACTTAGGGTTTTTTTTACCATAGGCCATCAAAGAGATTAAATTTATTTAAAAAATATATATATTATATATTATCTAGGAGTTATTGTTATAGACCACATTAAATTAAAATAACTAAATATTTTGGGTGTTTAAAAATTCTAGGATTCAATATAATAATGAATTATGAACAAACATCATACTTAGTTCACTTCCTTCAAGCTTCTTAGGTTTTATTACAAATATTATCATGAAAAATATAGAAAATATGATCTCAGTTCAATTTATATTGATTATCCAGGAAGATAAATAAATATATATTGTGAAGAACTACTTTCTTATAGTGAAAAATTGGGATGTATACAAAAAATGTCTAAGTTAAATTCCATGTCTAAGGGACCTTCACATTTCCCTTCTGAAATTAAAACAATCTAGAGAGAGGGTAATGATAAAGATATAGTTTTTTTATTATATAAATAGAGTCCCCTATAATAAGAACTACAACCCCATAAATAATGAAGGGTATTGTTCTTGTATATTTATTATTGAGTAAAATCCATTAATTTTGATAAATATATTATTCGATATGGTTAGTGGATCTCACGTTTGAATCCAAATATAGTGACTAAGTACATTTCCAAATATTATCAAATGTAAAGTGGATCATCGAGATGTTAATAAAGGGATTTTATCTACAATTTTAATGGGATAATATCAACTTAAATTTTCAAATGTACTGATTTTAGTTTTAAATAATTTTTTTATATTCCCAATGTGACCATGAACATGATTTTTATGTCTAGTTTAGAATTGAATGATTTTATTTTCAAGTGTTATATAAGAAAATCTAATTTTAAAAAAATAAAATATTTTATAGTGTAAAATATTTAAATAATTCACATTATTTATTAGAATTTTAAAATATTGTTTTTAAATAGACAACTTACTAAGTTCACATGACTCATATTACACAATGTTGTGGCATCAATGGATTGTTTGTGTAAAAAAATAATTGTTTAAAAAAATATTATGAATGATGTTTAGATTATTTTTAACTAAAATCCTTAGATATACCAAATTCTCTTTTTCAAGGAAAAATGAAAAAAAAATTATTCTATAGAAAAATTGAATGGTTTTTAGTGATTCTATAATTATCTTATATTGATGCGTGTGGACCATTTGTAGTAAAATCTTGTGTTGGATACTATTACATCATAAATTTTATCAAAAAAATTAGATGTCTGAATATATATTTTTAATGAATTATATGTATAATTAATTTATAAAGAATAAGGAATATAAGAATAAATTAAATAATTTACATAGTAATATCGAAGATAAACACTTCTCAAACTATGGTGGGGAGTATCTTAACCAAGAGTTCATCAATTAACTAATTATTTTTTCATGTTATCCTAACTCAATCCTCTTTATACCCAATAGTGGAATTGTTTTAGTGAAAAGAGAAACCACAACTTATTGGACATGGTGAGATCAATATTGTGTCATTCAATTATTCCATTGTCATATTGGGTATATGCATTATAGGCATTGACATACACACTAAATTTATTTCAAACTAATGTGGGAGGAGAAATTATTAAGAACACTTGTTTAGGAATTGTTAATGTTCTTATATTTTCCACAAAAAATTTATTTATAAATTTAATTTTATTTTAGATGATGTTTGTTGAAAAATAAGAATAAACTATAAGTGTTTCAAATGATATATTATAGTATTTGTGAATAAAAGATAACATCAGGATTAAACCATAATCATCTATGATACTAGTGTAAGATTCTGAATGATAAACCAATGAATGTAGAGGAATTGGATTATGAGGGGAGAATCATCAGAATAAAGCTAAATTATTTAGATTTATTCAAGATTGAAGATTAAAACAAAGGAAATATTATTCCCATGATTGGAAGATACTTGATCTTGAGTGTTGGATATATAAAAATATATATTAAAATATGAATGTTAATGGAAAATATCATCTGATAAATTGTAGTATGATATTTGAAAGAATGTTCCATAAGTAAAAATGATGATTCATGTATTATTTCTTCAAAAATAATTATAATGATTTTGTTATCCTAGCATAATGGATACATGAAGGGTATTTGTTATTGTGAGAAGAAAAATATGATAATATAAGATTTAGGTTTTAACCACCAAATACAATGTCTATGTAACGTTCCAAAAAGTAAAATAATCTTTTGAGTTGTTGTTATATGTTGTATTGATTATAGAAAAAACATTTAATGAGTGTGTATAAGTTTTTATAAAGTATTTTGATGAAAAATAGAATCCAATGAAATCAATTTACTATAATCATAATTTAAAGATTATTTTTATGTTGGGAGAAAAAATCAAGAAAATTAGATTTCTGTTAAAAGTATTAGAGTTTAATAAAAGATGGGATCTATTAAAGTACAATCCATTATAAGTTGTAAAATAATTAAACAATTATTAAGATTATGTGTAACATCCCAGGTAAATAATGAATAAAAAATTTTCATATTTATTAATATTTACGAATTAAATATTAATTTTACTTTAAAGGGGTTGTTATGTTTGATAGCGTACACGATACGCAACAAAGAGTTTCTTTGAAATCTTACGTTGCACACTAGTAATAAAACAATATTATTTTGAATGGTAGTTAACCCGTAGCTGTTGTATTTTCGGGAATGAATAGAAATAACTCAAATATGATTATATATGTTTGTTAAATGTTTTTACATTTATCCAATAAAGAATAAAGGCTTAAAATACGAAAAGAATTCAATTTTAGGCATGTATACTCTAATATTCACTAAAGGTCCACTTATCACCTTTTGATGGAGAACCATTATTAAATATAGTTTTGGTCACTCTTATACATTCTATTGTACCAAAAAAATTCTTCTTTAGTATAGGGACATCAAAATTTACTTTGTGTAAATTTTTGGTATTTTTTCGATAAAGATCATTTTTTAATGAATAGTGAAAATGTTGTATTTTAATTCAAAACCTCTTTTTAATCTAATTTGTTTATATGACTATATTATATTTTGAATTGGTTTTAAAGTGAAATTAGAATATATTTTTCCCATTTAATCCAATAGTGGTCATTGGAATTAATTTCACTTTGAAATTTGACTTAAACAAGTGTCAATCTTTTGATATATATTGTTTCATAAGAACACGCTATTTGTTCTGACAGCGGGAATTAATTATTAAATTAATTAATGTAACTTATATGTTTTGAATTTTGTAAAATAGACATTATTTTTGAATTAAGAATATCAAATATAGCTTAGGGTGAAGTTTTGGTATTTTTCTGAAAAACATCAATTTTTTATGAATAGTGAAACAACTAAGTGGTACTTAAAAAACTAATTTTTCATTTTAATGAAATTTTAGCACCATTGTGTTTTGAATTTCCAAAATCCGACATACATGGTTTTCATAAGGATGTAAAATGTGGTTCAATGGGATTAAAATTATTTTTTGGTGAATAGTAACTTTTAAGTTTTAAATCGCGATTAGAGGTAATTAGTGTAATTTAAGGTAAATATAATGTTTTATTAATATGAAATGAACTTGACACATGTCCTACCCTTATTGGATGTTTCATTTACGACCATGAAAATCTATGGGTCATCTTTGGGACCCCATGGAGCCACTTTGGAAGGAAAATGACATTAATATCTTTTTATTTAATGTTAAAGTAAAAATGTCACAAACATGAGTTATTTTACTAAAAAAAGTTAAATGGGGTTATACAAGTCATATTTTTTACTATAAATATTAATTAGAAAGATAAAAAGATTTCCTACATCATGATATATTTTTTATAATTTTTAAACCTTAAATAAATTAAATTATTTATGACACCATGATGATGCAGCGATGACCTCATTATTTAATGATTTAAATAAAATGAAATGTTAATGTAAAATATAATACCTAAACATGTCAAAAACCTATTTAATGGGTGTATTTCGAACTATTATCACCTTATACTCAAAATATATATTTTTGGGACCTTTTAAATCCCAAAATAATTTTATAATAAAGTATCCTTTTATACCGTTCCAAGAGTGCCCCTCCTCTCCTCTTATAAAAGGCCCCCACCTCTACCACCTTACCCACACTTCCGAAGCCTTTTTCTAGGACATCCCCTGTCCATTTTGTCTCTCCAAATCCCTCTATTACTCCTTGAAGCCTCACATTGGGCAGAAGTCTTCTCAAGGAATCCTTTGATCTCAAATCAAAAAGAGTTACCCGTTTTAAAGGTAGTGTTTTCTATTGTGTTCTTATGTTTTATTTTGCTTCTCCAACCCCCTAAACTCTTTTAATTAATTTCTTTTGTAACAACAACAGTATCTTCCATATACTAGGATGTTTTTATAAGAAGTATTCGAGCTACACATACACACACATACATCTAATGGTTAAATAATATATTGTTTCCGTGGATGACGAATTTGTTCCTCATGAAATGATGATTGTTCAATATTCTTTTAACACCTTCAAAGGTATCCATTAAGATGACACTATATTTATATATGATATATTATATGATTATGTTTTTCTTAAGCTTCTGTATTTTTCATTTTTAGCATACCTTTATGGTTTCCATTATGGGTAAACGTGATATCTTCATTTTAGGAAGTGCGGACTACCGCCCCCTCAAAGTGATTTGATTTGTTAATGACATATGTGGGAAGTATAAAGGATGTAATTAATGGTATTATATATGATATTATACTGGAATTATAATATACCTTTATATCATTATGATTCCATTCCATAAAATACGAAATAGAAATGAAAGTAGCGTTCATGCGTACATACGACATACTGTCTCCATAAACGATGCATTTCATTTCTTAACTCTAAATGTTATATAATGTTATAAATGCATGTATATACTGGATATATAAGATATATATGACATCTACCTCATGTGTATAACTCTGGATATAATGGATACATGAACAACTTGTAATTATAAAGAGTTTATTTTTGACTCAAGTACCAATGATCGTTAAAACGACCGTTATTAACTTAAATAATTACATAGTATTCATGACATGGAAATAAGTGATATAAAAGGAATAATGAACTTGAAAAAGGTTCTTAAACAAGTAGAAATTATCTCAAGTTTATTATTCAGGATATTAAAGAACGATCAAATCAAGTCGGATACGAGGTAAGAGAGTTCGTCTCAATCTCCATTCATTGAGGAATATTTTGTTTTATACACAAAATTTTTTTATACGGTGTATAAACCATTTTTACTTTTAAGTTTATCCAAAAGGAATATTTTTTATACGAATCATTTTACTAAATGACAAAAGGGAATGTTTTTTTCATACGTATGTGGCGACAACGACTTCTCTGCAGCCGTGACCTTTATTTGAGTTTCGACTTCCTCTATAAGCCATACATTTTTTTAAAAGAAAAATAAATACCATGTTTTACTTTACTTTCATTTTGGTATTGAAAATGGTTTTCATAATGTTTTTATATCAATGTGTTTTATTGATATCTATTGATTGAAAAGTGGAAATGTTATGTTTCCTTTATGCATGTTTTATGTGATACGATTATTGTTATGGTTCTTGGGCATTATTATGAAGATGGGTGGTTACGTGATAAACTAAGGGCGGGTGAGCCCGATATTGCACTCCAATGCATTAGGTAACGCAAAGGAGTTAAACGTTAAGGTTTCTCTGAAGAGATTTAGGGAATATACTATGATGGGTATTCCAAACGTAACCAAGAGGGTTACTCCCAACGTAAGAATGTTATGAATGCCTCAAGTTACCTTTATGTCTTCTGATTTCTATGATTTATTCATGATTTGATGAGGTATGTTAATGTTCTTATGTTTTATGAGTAATGTATGATTTCATTCATTCTTATGTATACATGTACTCATGTTTCCTTTCCATGTTTTTATTTCCCTTACTTAGTTTATTATGCTCATCCCAAGTGTTTGAAATGTTTTTCACATGTCAAGGGAATGGTACATGATATGATGATAGTGTCAAGGAAGTGTCAATAAAGAATACATGTTTTATTTTAAATATGTTCCCGTTGATGGGAAAAATGAATACCATCTTTTATATAACCACTTTGTTTAAATGTGGAATGTAATGAAAGCTTTATGATCTAATTCTCTAAAACTCTAAACCTGAAAAGATCCTCAATGTGTAATCTTATAATAACTCAAGATTAAGTAAGGTTTATGGTCGGGGACTTATATTTGGTATCAGAGGTCTGTTTAGACAACTTTAGGAGTTAGAAAATTGTTAAATTATAAATTAATTTATGGAATGATTGAAATGATATAGCATTTAATGATTACCATGTTGTTTCACCAAAGGTATTTCAGTGTTAAGAATGTTTTTTCATAGAGGAAACAAAGAAGATTTTTTGGGAAGGCTTACTAAGAGAAATGACCTTCCAAATCAGCATACTGAGATGGTCAGAATCAGAATTGAGTAGTTTACTACAGTGATGGCTCAGTTGAATCAGTTTTCATGTTTTGGAAGGTTACTACCGAAGGTTTGTTAGAATGTTTTCACGATTATCTAGTCCAATGACTAAGCTAACTCGGAAGGGTGTTAAGTTTATCTGGACAAAAGAATGTGATGATTGTTTTCAGGAACTGAAAAGAAGATTGGTAAATGCTCCAGTTTTGGCACTACCTTCCAGGAATGGTGAGTTTGTTTTCTACAGTTATGCTTCCATGAAAGGACTTGGTTGTGTCCTAATGCAGAATGATCAGGTAATTGCTTATGCTTCACGATAGTTGAAAACTCATGAGGTAAATTACCCTACACATGATTTGGAATTAGCTACTGTTGTTTTTGATTTAAAATTTTGGAGGCATCATTTGTATGGAGTAAAGTGTGAAATATATACCGATCACAAAAGTTTAAAGAATATATTCACTCAAAAATAATTGAACATGAGACAGAGGAGATGTCTAGAGTTAATCAAGGATTATGATTGTACAATTCATTACCATCCGGGAAAAGAAAATAAAGTGGATGATGCTTTGAGTCGAAAAAGTAATTCTTCATTAACGATGTTGTTTCTGGAATGTGATCCTTTGGTTAAGGATTTGATGAAATTTGGTATAAAAGTTGTTGGTGCAGGATGTCCTTCTATTTTTTTTCTGGTATCAGTGAAATCTTCTCTATCAAACAGAATCAAGCAAGCACAGAAGCAAGATAGTGAGTTGCAGAAAAAGGTAGAGCTGGTTCAGAAGGGTAAGTTGCCTGAATTCAACATTGATAATGATTGTGTTTTGAGATTTGGGAAGAGATTGTGTGTGCCTTGTGATTCACAGTTGAAGAGAGAGTTGTTATGTGAAGCTCATAGTTCTCCATTTTCAGTTCATCCGGGTAGTACTAAGATGTATAGAGATCTTCATGAGTATTACTGGTGGGATGGAATGAAAAGAGATATTGTTGATTTTACTGTGAAGTGTTTGACAAGTCAAAAGGTTAAAGCAGAGTGGCAGTTACCGAAAGGGATGCTTCAGCCTTTACCAGTTCCAGAGTGGAAATGAGAGAATATATCCATGGACTTTGTTGTGGTATTTCCAAATACACCTCAAGGTAATAATGCAATATGGGTTATTGTTGATTGTTTGACTAAATCTGCTCATTTCTTTGTTATACGAGATACTTTTTCCCCAGATCAACTTTCTCGTTTGTATCTTAAAGAGATAGTCAGGTTACATGGAGTTCCTCTCTCTATTATATCTGATCGTGATCCCAAGTTTACTTATAACTTTTGGAAAGGCCTTCAGAAGTCATTAGGTACTGAATTAAATTTTAGTACAACTTTTCTTCCTCAATCAGATGGGCAGTCAGAACGAACAATTCTGACATTGGATGATATGCTACGTGCTTGTTCGATGGATTATCAGGGATGTTGGGACCAATATATTTCCTTGGTTGAATTTTCATATAATAACAGTTTTCATTCCAGTATAAAAATGGAACCATTTGAGGCTTTATATGGGAATCAGTGTCGAACTCTAGCTTTCTGGGATAAAGTGGGTGAAAGGAAGTTTATGGGACCAGAATTGGTAGAAGGGGTGGCAGAAAAAGTTCAGCTGATACAGAAACACATGAGAACAGCTCAGATAAGGCAGAAGAGTTATGCGGACAATAAGAGGAAGGATCTCTCTTTTGAGGTAGGTGATCATGGTTTTCTCAAAGTATCACCACAGAAAAGTGTGATGCGATTTGGTAAGAAAGGAAAGCTGAGTCCAAGGTTCATTGGACCATATGAAATTCTGGAGAGAGTTGGATTAGTTGCATACCGAGTTCCTTTACCTCCGATTTTATCTCAGGTACACAATGTTTTTCATGTTTCGATGTTGAGAAAGTATATTCCAGATCCATCTCATGTTTTGAGTCCAGAGGTAGTTCAGCTGGAAGAGAACATATCTTATGAGGAACAACCGGTCCAGATTCTTGACCATATGGAGAAAGTGTTACAGAATAAGGTGATTCATCAGGTAAAGGTTTTGTGGAAAAACCACATTGTTGAAGAGGCAACATGGGAATCTGAAAATGCAATGAGGGATAAATACCTCCACTTATTCTCTAAGTAAATAAATTGCGGGGACACAATTTTCTAAAGGGGGGAAGGATGTAACATCCCAGATAAATAATGAATAAATCATTTTCATATTTATTAATATCTACGTATTAAATATTAATTTTACTTTAAAGGGGTATCTATGTTCAATAGCGTACCCGATACGCAACAAAGAGTTTCTTTGAAATCATACGTTGCACACTAGTAATAAAAGAATATTATTTTAAATGGTAGTTAACCCATAACCATTTTATTTACGGGAATCAATAGAAATAAATCAAATATGATTATATATGTTTGTTAAATGTTTTTAAATTTTTCAAATAAAGGATAAAGGCTTAAAATACGAAAAGAATTCAATTTTAGGCATATATACTCTAATATTCACTAAAGGTACTCTTATCGCCTTTTGATGGAGAACCTTAATTAAATATAGTTTTGGTCACTCTTATACATTATATTGGACCAAACAAAATTCTTCTTTAGTATCGGGACATCAAAATTTACTGTGTGTAAATTTTTAGTATTTTTCCGATAAAGTTCATTTTTTAATGAATAGTGAAAAATGTTGTATTTTAATTCAAAACCTCTTTTTAATCTAATTTTTTTATATGAGTAGATTATATTTTGTATTGGGTTTAAAGTGAAATTAGAATATATTTTTACCATTTAATCCAATAGTGGTCGTTGGAATTAATTTCACTTTGAAATTTGACTTAAACTAGTGTCAATCTTTTGATATATATTGTTTCATAAGAACACGCTATTTATTCTGACAGTGGGAATTAATTATTAAATTAACTAATGTAACTTATATTTTTTGAGTTTTGTAAAATAGACATCATTTTTGAATTTGTAATATCAAATATATCTTAGGGTGAGGTTTTGGTATTTTTCTGAAAGACTTCAATTTTTGATGAATAGTGAAACCACTAAGTGGTACTTAAAAAAATGATTTTTCATTTAAATGAAATTTTAGCACCTTTGTGTTTTGAATTTCAAAAATCCGAAAAACATGGTTGTCATTAAGAAGTAAAATGTGGTTCAATGAGATTAAAATTATTTTTTGGTGAATAGTAACTTTTAAGTTTTTAATTGCGATTAGAGGTAATTAGTTTAATTTAAGGTAAGAATAATGTTTTAATAATATGAAATGAACATGAAACATGTCCTTCCCTTACTGGATGTGTCATGGCCGACCAAGAAAATCAATGGGTCAACTTGGGGACCCCATGGAGCCACTTTTGAAGGAAAATGACATTAATATCTTTTTATTTAATGTTAACGTAAAAATGTCACAAACATGGGTTGTTTTACTCAAAAAAAATTTTAATGGTGCTATACAAGTCATATTTTTTACTATAAATATTCATTAGAAAGATAAAACATTTTCTTACATCATGATATATTTTTTATAATTTTTAGACATTAAATAAATTAAATTATTTATGACACCATGATGATGCAACAATGACCTCATTATTTAACGATTTAAATAAAATGAAAAGATAATGTAAAATATAAGACCTACACATGTCAAAAAACTATTGGATGGGTGGATTTTGAACTATTATCACCTTATCCCCGAAATATAAAATTTTTGGACCTTTTAAATCCGAAAATCATTTTATAATAAAGTATCTTTTTATACCTTTCCAAGAGTGCCTCTCCTCTCCTCTTATAAAAGGCCCCACCTCTACCACATTACCCACACTTCCAAAGCCTTTTTCTCGGCCAACCCCTGTCCATTTTGTCTCTCCACATCCCTATCTTACTACTTGAAGCCTCAATTTGGGCAGAAGTCCTCCCATGGAAGCCTTTGAGCTCAAATCAAAAAGAGTTACCTGTTTTAAAGGTAGTGTTTTCTATTATGTTCTTATGTATTATTTTGCTTCTCCAACCCCGTAAAATCTTTTTATTCAGTTCTTTTGTAACAACATCGGTATCTTCCTTATACTAGGATGTTTTTATAATAATTATTCAAGCTACACTTACACACACCTACATCTAATGGTTAAATAACATACTGTTTCCGTGGATGGAGAATTTCTGCCTCACGAAACTATGATTGTTCAATATTCTTTTAACACCTTCAAAGGTGGCCATTAAGATGACACTATATTTATATATGATATATAATATGTTTATGTTTTACTTAAACTTCTTTATTTTTCATTTATGGCATACCTTTATGGTTTCCATTATGGGTAAATGTGATATCTTCATTTTAGGAAGTGCAGACTACTGCCCCCTCAAAGTGATTTGATTCGTTAATGCCATATGTGGGACGTATAAAGGATGTAATTAATGGTATTATATTTGATATTATACTGGAATTATAATATACCTTTATATCATTATGATTCCATTCCATAAAATATGAAATAGAAATGAAAGTAGCATTTATGCGTACGTACGGCTTACCGTCTCCATGAACGGTGCATTTCATTTCTTACCTCTAAACGTTATGTAATATTATAAATGCATGTATATACTGAATATATATGATATATATGATATCTATATCATTAGTATAACTCTGGATATAATGGATACATGAACAACTTGTAGTTATAAAGAGTTTATTTTTTACTCAAGTACCAATGATTGTTAAAACGACCGTTATTAACCTAAATAATTACATAGTGTTCATGACATGGAAATAAGTGATATAAAAGGAATAATGAACTTGAAAAAGGTTCTTAAAAAAGTAGAAATTAACTCAAGTTTATTATTCAGGAGATTAAAGAACGATCATGTCAAGTTGGATACGATGTAAGGGACTTCGTCTCAATCTCTATTCATTGAGGCATATTTTGTTTTATACACAACTTTCTTTTACACGGTGTATAAACCCCTTTGACTTTTACGTTTATCCAAAAGGAATCTTTTTTATATGAATCGTTTTACTAAATGACAAAAGCGAATGTTTTTTTCGTACGTATGCGGCGACAACGACCTCTTCACCGCCGTGACCATTATTTGAGTTTCGGCTTCCTCTACAAGCCATACATTTTTTTAAAAGAAAAATAAATACCATGTTTTGCTTTTCTTTTCTTTTGGTATTGAAAATGGTTTTCAAAATGTTTTTATATCAATGTGTTGTAATGATATCTTGTGATTGAAAAGTGGAAATGTTATGTCTCCTTTATGCATGTTTTATGTGATACGATTATTGTTATGGTTCGTGGGCATTATTATGAAGACGGGTGGTTCCATGATAAACTAATGGCGGGTGAGCCCGATATAGCTCTCCAATGCATTGGGTAACATGAATGAGTTAAACATTAAGGTTTCTCCGAAGTGATTTAGGGAATATACTATGATGGGTATTCCAAACGTAACCAAGAGGGTTACTCCCTACGTAAGAGTGTTATGAATGCCTCAAGTTACCTTTTTGTCTTATGATTTCTATGATTTATTCATGATTTGATGAGGTATGTTAAAGTGCTTATGTTTTATGAGTAAAGTATGATTTCATTGATTCTTATCTATACATGTACTCATGTTTCCTTTCTATATTTGTTTCCCTTACTGATCTTTTTATGATCATCCCAAGTGTTTGAAATGTTTTTCACAGGTCAAGGTAATGGTACATGACATGATTATAGTGTCAAAGACGTGTCAAGAAAGAATCCATGTTTTATTTTAAATATGTTTCCATTGATGGGAAAGATGAATACTATCTTTTATGTAACCACTTTGTTTAAATGTAGAATGTAATTCAAGTTTTATGATCTAATTCTCTAAAACTCTAAACCTGAAAAGATTATCAATGTGTAATCTTATAATAACTAAAGATTAAGTAAGGTTTACGGCTGGGGCCTTATATTATGTTTTACTATCATCTAACCAAATTAATATAACATAATATAGAATAGTTGAAACATATAATAATAGGTTATTTAAGTATTTAAGAAAAAACTATTTAAATAAAATAGATTAAGAGGTTTGAAAGCATCAGAAGGTGAGTTGATCTTTTGAGTATTATACAGATATGAAGATAGTTATCTTGATGATTGACCAGATTGTGTGCACAAATTATGAATTTTTTGGTATAAAGACAGAAGTTTATTGTTCTATTTGATCATAACATGGATGAATAAATCACAAACTTCAATGATATATATGAAAAAAATATTTCTATGTAATACACACAAATATTAATGAATCTTTAATATTTACAGGGACTTCAAAAAATATTAAAGTAAAAAATAAATTTTGAAAATTATAATATTAATATTCAACCTTCAATATCCGAAAAAATAATTTTTTTGAAACTACATATGTTTTGAGGAAGGATTTAAAAGTGAGATGAAGATGATTTTCCTAGAAAATATTATGTAAGTAATTGACTATGATATAATAGTAAGTGTTTGATTCAATGATAATTGTGAATATGTGAAGTTAGAGGAGCTCAAATTCCACTAATATATGAATTATTCCCAAAAAATATTAGTATATAAACTATAATGTTCATTTGAGACATATGGTAATTTTTTGATAAATTTTTGAGATAATGTTTTTGTGTAAGTGTTTGTAACCATAATTCTTAATGAAATAAAAATAATGAGTTATTGATGTTGTTCCAAACGTTATAGTTAAAAGAATAATGTTCTAAATTAAAGAAGATTGAATTGTTGTTAGAATGAGATTATATCTTTTAGTAATAGAATTACAGAGAATGTAATTATGAATAACATTAAACTTTGAACATAAATAAAATATTCGTTTACATGTTGGATTAAAAGAAGTATCAAAATTTATAATGGGTGGAAAATTGTGATATTTATTTTCATGATACAGAATGATATTTCTGGGATTTAACTAACTTTTAACACTTGGTGTTATAGGAAATCATCTTTATAGAACACTTAAAAAACCCTTACAGAACACTTAAAATGAAATAATCATACGGTTGACTTTTATAGAAAATAGATTAAAGCACTATCTGGGATCTCCCATTATATAAGATATATCGGGGACAATCAGAGCTATCTAAGTGCATCGATTATATAACAATGTCTATGAACTATACAAAAAAAGTTAATAGATCATGTATTTTAATGAAAAAATCATAGAAACTATCATTATTACTTTGACAACATGATTAAACTAGGGAAAGGAAATGAGTTCCATGACAATATCTTTGAAAAAACATAAAAAATAAAAAGGTTCCATAATAATATCAATGAAACATGATTATCCATTTTAAAATAATTGGGTTCCATAAAAATATATTTGATACATGATTAACACATGGAAAAGAAACATGTTCTATAAAAATATCATTGAAACATGATTTACCTATAGAAAATAATCGAGTTCCATAACAATATCTTTGAAAAAATAATAACCCATATCGAGAATGAATGAGGATGGTGTCATTAAAATATATCTCTTGTAGAGATAAGTAACATAAAGAGTATTTGATGATGATGAACTAAAATACCATTAATAGATCATTAATATCATTTTTAAAAAAAAAATTATATAGAAAATAACCTTTTAAACATAAAAGTCCACAAAATATTGGAAAAAATCCATTTATTTAAAAAAATGAAAACATATATTAGAATATTAGGGAAAGTACTATATATAATAGTGTGAAAATCCATTCATGTAAAAAAATTCTAAAATAATCAGTTAAAAAAATAGGGAGTCATATGTGACATGTTTGGAAAACATTAGTAAATTTACAATCTAGATCTTTTTAAAATGGTGAATGATAATTTAAAATTGATTTTAAGAAATAATTTATTTATATAAATAAATTTTTTCAAAAAAAATTTATAAAACATGGACATAGAAGAGAAACATACATGATCTCAAAGAAAATACAAGACCAGTATCACTTACTAATGACTTACATTATATTTATCCAATCAATAAGAGATGAGGTAAAAATTAACATTAAGAACCATATTAATAACATTATGAGAATAAAATATATATATATTAAGAAAATAATATCACATTATTTCCTCCAAAATAACCTTGAACATAGACAATCCCAAAGAAAGGAGATTTTAACATAAAATATTAAACAATTTGGTAACTCTTCAATCTGAAGACCCATGAATAAATAACAAAAAATGATGATTTAAATATCATAAAAAATTAGTATTTTCATTATATAACATTAAAATTCTTATTATATTGACCTAAAAAATCAATAAATGTATGTATCATAAATGTATATCTGAATGAAATAGAATTGGAGACGAATAAACCTCACAGAAATTAAATAGTTGATTTTGATTATTAATCGATGAATCAATTTTCTGTATAAAATTTAAATCCAGAATAAAAATATTACATAAAAAATAATATAGTAAACATTCATTAAAAATATAATTATATTAGATCATTTATAATGAAAAAGTATTATGTCCCAATGAAAACAAATTGAGTCATGAAATTATTCCCCACTTCATAAATTTCACGTGAAATCCCATCGGTCAAAGTAATTGAAATTGAATCATAAAATAACATTATTTATTAATGATTAATGATATTTTATATAAAATTTTCATTATATACACCACATAATATAAATATGTTGGGAATATAGGATATGTCTCATAAAAACAAAAAGTGAGAAGAAAAGACTCCTACCTCGATTATAGGCATTCCATGTATTTCATTTAATATTTGTATAATAAGATTTTATAAATTATTTGATTTCATAAGGGAAAATTTCAATTTTAATGTCTTATACTTAAATAAATTATTAAATATTTTTTTAATTATTAAAATACATAATCACTTAATACCGTGTCAGGTGTTTTGAGGATGTTCAGTTCATTATTTCAAAATGGATTTGGTGTGTTGATTTTTGTCATAGAGATCACTATTTCAAATTCTCAAGAATAATTATCAGTAAATATTAAACATATTTATACATAAATTATTCTTATAAGAATAATCATGATTTTTTTAAATGAACTATGTACAAATCATGGTGGTGTTAGGTGATATGTATGCATGAATAATGTTTCAATTTCTCAATGATCAGTAAGATATAATATAAATATTATTTTATATTTTTCAATTATAACCATATAATAAGTACCATATTACCTCATTAAATATAATTATATATACCATCTATTTGTTTTTGTGATGAAAAAAAATTACATCGCTTCATGGAGGCGGTAGTCCACACGTGCGCGCAAATGACATTATCATTTTTCAATGTAAGAAAGAAAATGGTATATTATATTTTAATAATTATAAATTTTTCATAAATTTAGTAAATAATTCATTTATATCACATAAATCTGCTAACACTAACCTTACAACCTTCCTTTTAAAATTTCAGTAAAAAATGATTCACATCCCATCATAATGTGGTAGACTATCATACACAAGAGAGACATTATCCTGTCCCACATAGATTGGAAACTAAAATTGAATATATGATATAATATTTAATTAATAAAAAATAGTTGTTAATAATTTCATATATATACTTTTAACCAACCATTATATCAATCCATGAGAGGATATGATGTAAAATGAATATCAGTTCATGAGGTGGTAGTCCTCCAAACACATGAATGAGGATTTCATATCCCATTTGAAAAACTGAGAGACTGATTTAGATTTTTAAATTATCATAATAATGTATCATAATATTTTAGATAATTTTTTATTATATAATCATAATTTAATATGATTTTGAGGTTGTTAGAGGATAAATAAAATAAAGATTCTCGGTAAAACATGACATCTCTTTCAAAGAACCGCCTTAGGTATGCAACAAATGGCTATTAAGGATGAATTTATAATCACAGTTAGGGAGATATAATGTGTATTTAAGAAGATGGAATTCATTTAGGTAGGTATTTTCAATGAAAAAAATTATTTTAAAGTGTAAATTTGAGAGAAGAGGGGTGTCCTTTTATAATTTAGGTGGGTGGAACACCTATTTTTTTATAAGTAAATGGTGTACCTATGTTTTTAATTGGCCATAAAGCTCCGAAATTGACTATTCTTGAATAAAATGTATCATAAAATCCTGACATTGAAATAAATAGTTTTTATAATAATATTTATTTTATTTTAATCTTGATAGTCTTAGTTTATCTCGTGAAAAATGTTTTACCATATCCATAACTATTAATTTGTACTATTTTCAATATTAACTATGGATGAAAACTATGTTGACCTCATTAGATAATTTAAATGACTATGAATAAAAATATAAAATCTATTTGACCAAATTAAATTCAAATAAGTATGAAAAATTAATTTAAAATTGAACTCGCCAACGTGATAAAAAATACGGTTTCAAGAAGTACAATTTTCATTGAAAATATGATTTTATATTAACTCTATAAATAATAATCATTATTTTATTAAGAATGATTAATATTTTATGATATATAATATATAAATTTATTTTAAACTATACATCATTAGGTTTTTTAGTTAATTAAAATGGACAATCACTATGCACTTTAAAAATGTTTTTAGAAAAATCCAATTTTTAATCCCAAAATAATATTTTACTAAAGTAATATATTAAGTTGATTAAAAATAAATTAATTTGATTAAATATAAGAATATAATAAATTATTTAAATTAATTTAATTTCAAAATATTACATTAATTTTAAATTTGTTAATGTTTTGAAAGGAAATGACATTTTTATAAAAATTTGTATTTTCACTATTCATTGAAAATTAATATTTTTAGAAAAAACACATAATTTTTATCTATTTAAATTATAATGTAATAAATTAAAAAACAAATTTATTTTCATCAAATAAATTTTTTAAAATTTATATAAATTAATTATAACATTTGTTCATGAATATCAATAAAATCCTCTTTGATGAAAACATATTTTAAAAGAGTAATTTTATTTTCCAAAAAAGTGATTTTCTAATTACTATGAATTTATCCCCAATTTATATTTAGTATAAAATAGATATTTATATTTACATAAAGTATTTAATGTTATTTATACCATCCAATTTAACAGTATATTATTACAGTTATAAATTCCAAGGGTCGTTTAAGCATGGTGTTGCATAACAAAAATGTTTCTGGAATTAGTTTTATTTTCTAAAACATCATGGTGTTATATCCCCCATAATTTAAAAAAAATCATCCTCAAAAAGTTAAATTTATATCAAAAATCAAATGTTGGAAATATTAATGTACCAATTTTTGAAACTCACATCATAAAATGGTTTAATAAAACATTTTCTTGATATAATAAAAAAGGATGTATAATGGTCATTTGGAGTAACACATACTATGTTTCTAAATGGGAGTACATAGGTGGTAATAGAATATTTTTACATAATTGAAATGTAAAATTTCCAATCAATTCTATAGAGGACATAGATCATTGATCGTAAGAAAGATAATTATTAAGACAATATATACGACAATAAATAGATAATTTAAAGAGAAGTTTAAAAGGTTAGTGATTTCAGCAGAAATGATGGTAATTTGAAAATTTTTAATTACAAGATATATTTATTGGAGTTGAGTAATTTATTTTCAATATAGATTATAAACATAATAAAATATAATAACATTATGAGTATAATTTCATTCTTTAATTAATTTCCATCACAACCTCATATTTTTATTCAAAAGATAAGTATTCAAGATGAATATTTTTTTCCATACCTAATACACTAAAATGATGTTAAAAAGGGATAAGAAAACCATAATAGTGTTAAAAATATATTCCTTAACCATAAACAAAAATATTTAACACAAGGTATAAAAATTCCCAAAATTAGTAACCCATCATATGATGAAAACATGTCAGTCTCAAAATATTATCAGTAATACCCGATGTTTGAATTAGTATTTCTAAAAATGAATAATCCTATAACCCAAATAACCTAAATATCCTGAAAATTATAGATTTGATTATCCCAAAATTATATCTCATTCCTCTATCTTATAAGACAAAAAATATAGCAATATCTTTTAGGACATCACATAGTCTGGTGGTTTGTGTTTCTCTCTTATTTACCATCAGTTGTGCATTCAAGACCCGTGGACGTACATGATACAATGTGTTGTCTCCTTTCATAAAGGATTTCCTATTTATAAAAATATTTCCTTATAATAATCTAATATATATGATGAACATTATTAAAAAACATAATAATCAAAGATAAGGTAAATCCTAAAGGTTCTAAAACCTTAAAACAAATATCCAAAAAATTTATAGCCACACACCATGTCAAACAAAAGTGACAATAAAATATGCCTCTAAGACATTCATTTATGACCAAAATTATTGTCATTAACTCATGACTATAACCATAAATCCTATGATGACCTAACATGAAAACATCCTAATCTAGAAAGTTATCTAATCCTTTTCTTTGATGCCACTTATAAAAACCATGATCCCACACTCCTGGATTCGGCTCTAAAAATAAAATATTTACATTTATGGATTTTATACTGATGAAGGTAAACCATTTTTCTCCATAAAAAAACATAAAATTATGAATCATTGATAAATAACATTCTCAAAGACCTTTTAGGTTTATTGTTTTAGATAATTAAGAAAAAATATTACATAAAAAATACCCACATATTTGAATGCATTCTTATCACACTTATCTCACTATTCATTATTTAAAATTAAATCATCATCCTAATCTATATGAAACACTTATAGACATAATTAATTTAATATAATTCTTAATAAGATGGGGAAATACAATTATATGATGGGTGATCTCAAATTGATAGTAAGGATAACATACGAATTGACAACTGAATGTTATTAGTGGGTATAAGAATAGAATAACGGTATGATGACATAATTAAATTTCACAATCAAATAAACATAATATCTATACACATCAATACATGGATCATCATATAGGAAATCATAGAATAAGGCATTAAAAAATTAAAGTGTAAAAAAATCCATAATCAAGAGCTATCTGATATCAATAATGATCAATAGAAACATTTATAACCCATATAAATTATAATAAAAATGTTTTAGGGTCCTGGGAAATCATCATCATAGAAAAATTATCAAACCCATATGTAAACCATATAAATAAAAATATTATACAGTTGTCTACCATACCTAATGCAATTGATGTTATCTGGGTTCACCAATCGTATAAGATATATATACATCACCCAATGCTATCTGGGATTATAAATCATATAAAAATTGCAAATAAAACTAAATAGAGTACACCTAGATTTGATTTAATTATAAAACTCATAAAAATAATCATTTTTCTTTTCAAACCATAACTAACCTATTAAAAAGAAATGGGTTCCATGAAAATATCTTAAATATATGATCAACCCATGGAAAATAAATGGGTTCCATAAAAATATATTTTAAATATGATTAACCCATGGAAAAGAAACGGGTTCTATAAAAATCTATTTAAAACATGTTTCACATTTATAAAAGAAATAGGTTCAATAAAAATATGTTTAGAACATGATTGAAATGTGGAAAAGAAAAAACATTATTACAATATCTTTGAAATAATCATAATCCATCCATAGATAGAATGAAGATGGAATCTTTAAAATGTACCCCTAGTGTATAATAAGTTACATGGAAGGGTTTTAATGCTAAAAAATTGAAATAGCATTAAAAGATCATTGAATACTTTTTAAGGAAAAAAAACTCTTTCATAATTAGAATAATGTTATTGTAATTTCTTCACCAAGATGCTACTAAAACAGTGCTCAAAGCTAGTTTTTGAAGAGGCCTCAAGCATGCCTCCCTATACGTTAGGGGTTTTGGACTACCATTAAGGGCCTAGGGTGAAAAAATATGGAGACTATTAGCTCATACCAGAGTATGAAAATGACTTAAATTACTATGTATTAGAAACATAAGTAAATATATAGATGCATATACAAGATTGAAAAAAGAAATTGATATAAAAGAACATGGATATACTACTAATTCATATCCAGACTACATACCAGATATATATACACTGTCGAAATACACCGACTAAATCAGATTAACCCACGTGAGTGGTTCTATTTTATCATTCAACTCTTTTCCTCAATCCTAACCACCATGCATTTGTTATAAAACAAAAATGTGTATAAAATATCGGTATGCACACTGAAGTGCACTTATAGGGGTTAGAAATTATATTTTTAGGAAACCAAAATGATGAACATACAAATCATGTTTCATAAGTGCATCAATATGAAATTTTCTAGACCTAGATGAGATACATTTGAAAAGATAAATAGATCTTATAACATGAATCCATACTCATACCCTAATTCCATGATCCTGGTCAATAGGGATATGTTTTATCATGTATAATCATATTTATATTATTATATATGTATATTCTCATTCATATACATATATACATAAATATGAATATACATGATCAAGGTGCATAAATAAAATAAAAACATTAACATTCGATCGATGGGTTTGTAATCCCAATCAGCTGGATATCTCGTGTAAGTTTATTGAACTAAAACCCCGACCACTCAAGTAGGGTATCATTAAGACGATCTCTAGGTCAGTAATCCCAATAAAAAATTACTTCTTTATGAAAATATGAAAAATTACATATAGAAACCTATGTCACCACTAGGGGATACTCGCCTTAACCACGATTTCAGCCATACATTACTCTAATAAGTATATGAAGGAATATAAGAAAGTATATTTAGGCATCTAATAAATGGCATGGAGATAGAATCTATGCTACACATTCCATGTAAATCCATTCCAATAAATGATCCCCATTTCTAGATCCATATGTGATGATGACATTGATACTTGTATGAACCCTAAGTGTCTTCTACTAAGTTGATCTGTAAAGAGTTTTCATCAGTGATATATCGTACCCACCCCTTAAGATCTTAATGTCGATCTAATGAAAAATATCAATCATAGGTTTAATTAACCACGCACAACTACCCTTATAATGAAAATGGACTTATAAAAATGATTTTTTGTAGAACATCTGGAGGTACTCATCATGTTTCAAATTGGTATGAGTATAGTAATCCTCCACAAGCCATATTTCAAGGAGAGTATAATCATCCTCTATAGTCAAAAAGTTGAGGAGATTGTATTCATGCACTAACAACCCAATGTTAAATGTACTGTAATCACCCTCATTTAAGACATGATATTATTAAAGTGTAATCATACACATTAAATAACAACTCAAGGACTGTATAATCATCATTATTAAATGATAGAGATGAATCATCCACGAGAATCATTACTAGGTACGCTATGCCCATATTTCATAATCGTATGCTAAATAGTGGGATCCCTTGAATCACCTATAGAAATCAAAAAAAAAATATTCAAACATATAGGCTCAATATCCAAATACTATGCAATAAATTTGGTTATATAAATAATAAATCAATAGCATGGATTAAAATTCAGATCCTAGGAATATACATCTAGTGATCACAAAGAGAATTGATGAAACATTGTGTCTGGATCAAGATCCATGATCTAGTAAGCACATTTGGTAATAATCAATAAATCAAAAATAAACATGTGATGTATAAATAAAAGAGTGATTGTGGACTAATACATAACCCACAACAACATAAATTTCCTCTCATTCATAAAAGTTCAGAATGGGTTTTGTGGTTAAACTCGTTACCATATCCACCCACATATGACATACTAGCTAAGGGTCAGTCAAACATCAGAGCACCCACTATAACTCTCATTCTAATAATGGAGAGGAATCCATGTTTAGATCCTCAAGGTCCAAAGATAATTGATGGAATCCAAACTAGGATCCTTATCTGAAAGGGTAAAAGGTGTAATCTGATAAGGGATCCTGTAATAGAAATCCATTAGAGAAATCCTATATGGGATCCTTGTATTATGCATAGAAATTAGGATTCCTACATGGAATCCCCATAAGTAGATTATGAAGTAGAATAGTCCTACTTGGGATCCTTGAAATGCTATATTTTTAAATGGATCCTACTAGGGATTACCTAAATCATAATTAACTGAAGGCATCCCCTAGGAGACCCTTAATAATACGAAGAATATTGGTGAATCTAATAGGGGATCCTAAAAGTCAGAACATAAATAGAAGAATCCTATAAAGGATCATAAAAATAGTCTCACATCCTCCTGGTCCATAAGGGATCATCTAACAAGGGATATGTCCTCAAAGGGAAGCTAAAAATGCAGTGTTTATAGGAGATGAATCAGGGGAGATATTAGATCAATGTGTCAAACCAGGATAGTTTGAACAGTAAACCTATCATTCTCATTCCAGGGTTTTCCCTCAGGAGATGTCGGAATTCAATTACATGGGAATGTGCATATCTATTTAGGGAAAACACTAATATTCGAAATTAGAGTCCTTAAAAGACCACAAGGGTCTCTCCATTATGATCTACATGAAATGACACTCAAAATGAAGAACAAATCGGTATAATTTTGGATCATGAGAAAGAAGATATGAAAAAACCCTTAAATTGTAGGAGGGGAGGAGTACATGATATGTGTACCCTAGTATACGATGTGTACCCTCAAGTACCCACCGGGTTATGTACTCCAGATAAACATGGTGTATAAAATCCCAAGTAAACAACATCCCAATCCTATACACAGTGTGTATCCAACACTGGGTTCCAGGCCGTGTATGTTAGGTGATATGGACATATACATCACATAACCATGTAACTCTATATGGAGTGCAACTCACATGGGTTATAGATATATAATTTACATTGCTTTTCCCCTTATATATGCTATATGGAATGATACACAAATACATGTCCAAGTACCATAACATGGTATTTATACCCCATACACAATGTGTGAATTGAAAATATCATCATCCCATAAAAGGAAGAGCACATGATGATTGTTCTCTGAACTCCACACCATGTAGATGGGTTTTCCTAAATGAAAAACCCCCAAAACCCTTGTTTTATCATCAAAATATATAGATCATCTAAATATGGGTATCAAGGTATCATAAAAGAGGATCAAAATAAACAAATGAAAATTTAATGGGATTTAAGGTGAAACATAAAAACAACCAACCTTTCGGAAGAATCCACAGAAGCATCATACAATTCTATTCTCTATGAACACCTCACAGAGATCTAGCATGTTCTGAGCTCCACAATGGTACCTATATTTCTACCCCTCTTGTTATATATATCCCAAACCATTTTCTCTCAATTGGTCACATAAAGGGGATTCCATATGGGGTGTGCATGAGAATCCATAGGTGAAGAAATAAAATAAAAGTGAAAAACAAATTAAAAGAAAAATTATAGGGGCTCAACCAAGAGCTAATTCCCAAACTGTGTTTATTCCCCAAACAGGAAAAACTCTCATTTTTGGACTCAACAGCAGAGATAAAATCTCAATTGAAAGTCCATTAAAAATATATTTACAAAAATAACCTATGAAGATAAATTAATTGTCAATTTATTGAATATTAAATATTAATTATTCTGTTAAAATTAGAACAACTCATTATTCCACCATACTCTGGTCATATTTTATACTCCTCACATCGGGATTAGTGGTGTGCTCAAAAAAAGTATAAAATATAATAAATTAGGAGAAAAAAAATACCATTTTACCACCTTATAAAAATCATAAAGAAAAAAATAAAATTTATGATCAAACTTCATGTCCGAAAAAACATGTCTCCTTACAATCCCCCCTTGAAAGCCATATCACCCTCAAGGAACCTAGTACTCAAACTAGAATCCATGATCTCAAACAAATAATCTACACAAATACTATCTTAAATTTTCAATGAACACTATCATATCATTAAAAACTTTCTCTTATTCATATTGAATTTATGTGTGACTAATCTAGTAGTCCCCACCATAAGAATACACTTATAATAATCTAAAAACCAATCATTGATCACATCGACCCTTGAAAATATAAAATGTAAATAAAAAATAGGGTCACCACCTTCAAATGGTCAAATGATTAATCCCCTTCATATGGAATAACTAACACTGCTCCTCCAGTGCAACCTCAATAAGTTATATTATCAAAACAAGAAATATAATTGAAAATAAAACAAGCTCAGCTTAGAACCACCACATTATCAACATACTCAAGATAATTTCAAGATAGATCATGATTGTCTCTAACTATAATTATAATAAAATTATATAGGAAGGTGAATATACATCTCTTTATGGACCATTCTCAAGACATCCAGGCTACAAACTTCATTAACAGTACTTGAAATCATCTCTCTTTATAAATTATATCTAGGTCCTACCAGGTGTCAATTGTACCAATTTACCAGATCATTTTGATGTCTCCTCTACTATATAAAGAAATTAATTATTTATCTAAAACTCTGGGGAATCATTATGATGGAATTTCTTGAGAAACATCATTTCTTATCTTACATATGGCAACCCACTGATTATTGATTTTGACAGTACCACATGTAACGATTGTGTACCTATATCACACGAGTCATACTCTAAAATATATTACTAAAACATTATAAGCTGACCATACTACATGGGAAAAAAATATCCTTAATTCATATGCTCCATTGGAACTCCTCTTCAAAATCAAACACCTCACTTTTTCTATGATTTATTCCACGAATTACTGTCACCCAGCATTGTTCCTGTCAAGGGAATCTACCTACACCTTGAATACATTATCAACAGCTGAATAAGAGATTGATAAGGACATGAACCCAAATAGTCATTCCCATTGAATCCATTCTGTATTATAGAGAAAACTAGATTCTTTTCAAAGATGAATCCATAAACATTCCTATATCATAAAAATCTAGAACTAACCATGCAACATTCTCAAATAGAATATTAAAGAGATCGATACCTAAAAAGGTATTCATAAATATGGTCAAACTGAATATGATGGATTCTGTATAACAAAATAAATGTGAACCTAAAAGGGTGTGAGTCAAAACTAAGGACCTCTAGGTATCCTACCAATCCCTACAGATCAAGTCTCGCAACTGGGTTCCAAGGTGCAACCATCATTCCCAAAAGATCAAAACTCACTAAAAAAGATAAAGATCACAAATACATACATGATTCAAAACTACCATCACATCCTACAGGGTCCCTAATCCTCTCTGAGAATCCTAATAAAGAAATGATCCCTATAGTTCCTGATGTCACCATATAAGATAGAATATACTGACACTCGCTAAGAATCCATATATGGTAATACCCCATTGATTTACAATAATTTAGAAAGGTCATGTTACATATCATCATTTTACTTATAAATAAAACTAAATATCAACAAAAGTGGATGGTTGAGTAAGATATCATTCCAATAAATGTTTTAAATCACTATATATATTCTTAATAAACCATAAATAATAATACCTATGAAAAAAACACTACTATGGGTATAAAACATGGAAATCATGTTCCAATCCTCCTATTAGGGCCCCTAAACCTCCCATGCATGACGACTGAGTCATCAACCACACTAAAAACACCTCAACATAGATCCACATTACCTACCATCAGAAGAAAATATATATCCATGTAGGCTCAATTGAAAAGAATTCAAAAAAAATATAAGGAGAAAATCATTTAGGATTTTGTTGAAACATTAAGAAATTATCCAATGTCATTAATAAATCACACTCTAGAATGCTTAAAATATGTAATCCCTATATGCCAATAATGATGCATGAGATTCCACATTCCTTTTTCGGATAAGAGTAAAAATTAATACTTGACCACATTCAAATGATAAAAAACTAGATATCATTCTTAAATCACAACATCTAAAAAACATATATCTTCCACAAAGATAAAATCAAATGCAAATATAACAACACATAGTATAAAAAATACAATATTACTTTAAATCAGAAATTCTTAGCTGAATATGTATTCTTGATGATCTAGTTTTATATTTATAACATATTTTGAAAAATTCTTAATACTATTGTCTACAATATCAAATTAGTAATGACTAATAAAATAAGAGTTCAGATACCACATTGTGATTTCTCAACCTGGATACCACTAAAATGGTGTTTTGAACTGGTTCACCATGAAGCCTCATGCAAACCTTCCCATATGCCAGAGGATTCCGACTAGTAGTTATGTCCAAGGATGTTACTATATGGAGACTATTACCTCTTATCAGAGTAATAAAATAATAGAAGTATATGTGTTTTATAAACGATGGTAAATTATATTATTGGTAAAGTAATAAATGAAGATAAATGGAGGATATTGTAAAATAAATGAAATTCTACATAATCTGGATTAAATATGACATATATACATCACAGGTCACCCATTATACCCATAATACATGTACAAGAGTGAAAAAATGGAAATAAATGTAAAAGTATCTACTAATTACTCTGTGCCAGGATACATTCCTAGTATCTAGACATTTTCGAACTGCAACATCGAAAACAGAAGAACCCACACAAGTTTACCTTCACAATCATGAAACACTGGGCCTCATCCCTAATAATGATGACTCTATTCTCACCCCGAAAAAGAGGCATAAGGTATGTATTCACAATTATATGCATGTACAAGGGTGATAAATAGTCTTAGTAGAAAACTGTAATGATGAACCTCGAAATCTGTTCTCACAAGTGAATTCTCAATAAATATGCTCATCCTAGTCAATATATAAATGAAAATATAAATAAATAATATAACATGAAACCCTAATCGAACCACGGTTAAATTTTCCCTATTAAATAACCAATGGTATATCATCTATATTCATACTTATATGCATATATACATAGTCACATACCTATACATATATACATAAATATGAATATATACGAGTAAGGTGGACAAAATGAAAAAATACATCAACAATCAATCCTTGGTTCTATAATCATGAATGCCTGTACATACTATGCAAGGTAATTAATCTGGATATTATAACATTCAATTCATGTATCTTTAAATCATTTCCTTTTTCCATAATCCCAAAAAAATACATACATTGTCCAACACCGGATGTGTCTCTACGAAAGATATGTCACCAAAGGTGGTGACTTATTCAAACCCTGGGTTCACCCATACTCACTAAAAATCACTATAAGAATCTTTCCATGGATTTACATCTTGACATCTAGTAAAATTATTATAGTTATATGACATGAATCTTATTATATGTAAATAATATCCAATTTTTGAGCCCAAATCCAGTTCTGTAGGTGGTCATGACAATGGTACTCAGATGAACCCTAAGGGTATGACTATTAAGAGATCTCTAAATAGAGATCACTAGTGGGATTCCATTTCTAACCCTCAAGACCCATTTGTTGAATTCATTTCAAGAACCAATCATATATGTGAGACACCATTCTCAACCACAATGATAATGAAAAACGACTCATAATCTAGACCCCATAGATCATTAATGGAGATACTTATGAGGTGAAAAATCAATAAGAACATAGTTTTCCTCCATAATCCATAAGTAGAAGATAGAATATCCATCCTTTATAGACCATTGGTCAATGAGATAATAATAATCCATTATCAACCTCAGGTTGAGAAGTGCATAATCATTTTCATTTAACATATGATCAGAGGATAGACAGATCAACCTCATCTTATATCAACTTGATCGGTGTGTAATCATCCTCATCACATGATGTAGAGGAATTATCTACATGTATCATTATTGTGAATGAAATTCATTTATATCATAATTATTATCTAAAAAATATGATCCGATGAATCACCTCTAGAAATTACAATAGAAATATAGTCTAACAAACTTGCTCAACTTCCAAATCATATGTAGTACCTTTAGGTATAAAAATACTAAATAAAAGAAAATGGATCAAAAGATGGATCCTAGGAAATAACATTTAGGAATCCCCATGTGAAAGGAAAACACATCGTGTTAGGCTCAACAACCAAAAATAAGGAAGCACCTTTGACATTCATCGTTGAATCCATAATAAACATGTGAAGTATAAATAAAAGATTGAGGGTGCTCGAATACCCAGCCCACCACTAATGACTAGTCCTATTAGGGTTACAATTTCATCAAAGGTTCCAAGGAGTCACCCTATTCCATGTCTACCAACACCCACTGTACTATCTTAGTGTAAGTCAAACATCTGAGCACCCAATAGGTCCCTCATGTAAAATTACCGAGAGCTATCATACATGGAATCATCTTGGTCCACAAAAAAGTGAAGGTATCCTACTTAAGATCCTCAATTGAAAATATAAAAGCAATAATTCTATAAGGGAATCTCTAATGGGTATAAAGGATAGTCATCCTGCATAATATCGTCACATGATACATAGAAGAAAACCCTACATGGGAGCGTCCAAAGTACCGTATGTTGTGGAGGCATCAAAATTGGGATCCTAAATATGGTACACAAATAAAGGGATCCAACTATGTATTACCTAATTTATCATAAATGAATGCATCTGTTAGTGGGAACAAATTAAGATGATGTAGATAGAGGCATCCTACATTGTATCCTCTTGGTGTAAATGGAAGAAGACAAATTTTACAGGTGATCCTACAAAATAACAAGTCTCAAGACCTTATAGACCAGAAGGCTTCATATCATAATGGAGATGTACTAAAAGGTAAGCTACAAACTCATTTCTCACGGTATATGGAACATTTCCCATCTTAGATAAGGGTCTCAAACTAGGACAATACAAACACCCAACATATCATTCTCATTCCATGTCTACCCCTATAGAGATGACTGAATTCTATTACTTGAGGAATAACCTCCACATTCATGGAAAAGCATGAAACACCACCTTGGAGTCATTAAAACATCCCATGACTTTCAACATCATTATCCACATTTAACAAAACTCATAAAAGATATTTAATGGTTCTCATTCCCACTCCTTGTCAACAAGATACCAAAAACCCTTAAAAGTGTAGTATGTGAGGAGTACACGGTGTGCCTACCCTAGTACATGGTCATTACCTTGAAGGCCCTACCTGGGCGTGTAGTCCTGTCAAACATGAAATTTAAGATACAAATTTTAATGTGTTTAGGTCTTATAAAATGTGTGTACCCTCTATGGGGTACCTTCCCATGTACCACACATTAGATGACCATGTATATCACCTTATCGTGTAACTCTACATGGCGTGTAACCCACAAAGAGTGTTCTTGTGTACTTAAAATGGTATGTGATCCTTATACTGGCTACCTAGCTAGGTACATGGATACAATGATGAGTACCAATATATGGAACATACACTCCATACACAGCGTGCAATCATGAAAGATCATTGTCGCCTAACTGATTGAATACACAGTGTTTTTTCTCCTAACCACACACTGTGTATACACGGTTTCCTAGAAGCAATACCCCCAAAACTACCAAAACCCATATATTCATGGAAAAAGTTATATATTAGTCCACTAGGTGTCCCAAAAATAATAATAGGGGATAAAAATTTGAAAGAAAATAGAATTCTATGGGGATTACAGTGAAACATGAAATTGTCCTGCCATTTTCGAATAATTCAACAATACCTCACCCATTTCCTTGATCTACAGTTATTATATGATGATCTGGCGCATCCCAAGATCCATGGAGTTTCCCCTTTTCCCATTATATTACTTCTCCATTTACCTCTCCCACTTCACCTCTCTTAATTGCATGAATGGGAATCCACAGGGGGGTTCGTGAGAATCAAGAGGAGGGGGAAGAATAGAAAAAAAATAAAATAAAAGTAATGAAAAGGAATGAAAATGGGCTCTAGCATGACCGTGGTTCCTAAACTAAGTTTCTTCACCTCATAATAAAAAAAACATTCCAAAATCAATGATAGAGACAGAGTCTCAATTTTAAACTCCTTTCAAAAGATATTTTCTCCCAAATCTATGTAAATATATTATTATTTAATTTATTAAATATTAACTATTCTGCTAAAATTAGAGGATCTCAAAATTACAATAAGAAACTAATATAATAGGTTAAACACCCTAATATAGTACCTAAATAATGGTCATAAAAATTTCCATGATCATATTCTAGGGTAACACTTCCATTTTACCTCTTATAATCATCTTAAAGAAAAAATTCAGATTTTTTCTCAAAAATCATGTTCAGAACACAAGGGTTCTTACACATTTTAAAAATAATTTTTTTCCAACTATGGAAAAAATATTTTTATTAACAAAAAACATGTAAACATATAAAGGTAAATTCATGTAAAATAATGGAAATCATGTTGGGAAAATATTCTCATAACCAAAATTTTAAAATTAAATGCTCTGTTCAAAACATTTTTGAAATTGGATTTAGCAGTGTCCCATTTTAGAAATAATTTTGAAATTTAGATTTAAGAACAGATATAAAATGTAAAATATAATTTATAGTGGATATTATCAAATATTGTATTTTTATAAATTTAATGTTTTGATTTTTTTAATACATTTATAGGGAAGAGAAAGATAACCTATATAAAAAATAATATATCACCAGTATCACTTATAAATGAATTACTTGATATTTAGTCGATCAATGAAGGTCTAAATGGAAATTGAAAACATGAAAGAAATTCATAAAAATAATATAATTAAAAAGATTTGGTTTAAGAAAATAATATCACATTATCTCATTTAAAATAACCTTGAACATAAACAATCCCAAAAGAATGTTGATTGTAACATAAAGATTTTGGAAATTTATTAATTCTTCAATCATAACCACAAAGAAAAAATAACATAAAAGGATACATTAAATATAATGAAAATAAGTTTATTTATTTATATACAATTTCAATGGTCAGTATATTCTCCATTACAATAAATATAGACGTATATTGTAAACGTAAGTCTCAAATAAAGAGAATTTCAAATTATTATCCCTTACCAAAATAATATCATTGAATTTGAGAATAAATCAATGAGTTGATTATTTTTTATCAAATGTTAATCCTTAAAAAATGTAAATAAAACCTAACATAGTCAATATTAATTACATATATAATCATATTATATAATAGAAAATGATGAATTAATACAACCCAATGAAATGAAATTGAGTTATATAATTCTTTACCACATGGTAACTTTCATATCAAATCCCATTAGGTTTTATAATTCAAGTTCAATTATAAAATAACATTATTTATTTTATATTCTTGATATTACATGTAAAATATGTATCATATACAACATAAAATATAAATAAAGGGTAAATATCGCATATATCTCGCATAAATAAAATGTTCAATGAGAAAACCCTTACCTCGAGTCGAGACAATCAATGTGTTTCAAATAAATCTATTATATTAAGATGATATAAATTATTTAATTTATAAATAAAAATTTATAGTTTCAATACATTATAATAAAATCATTTAGTATATATCATTTTATTGAAATATTAAAATACATAATCAATTATGTCATCATTGGGTGTTTTGAGGACATTTGGTTCATTTTTTCAAAACGAATTTATTGTGTTGACCATTGTAAAAGAGTTAATTATTTAAAATTATATAGAATAATAATTGTGAAATTTTTATCATATTTATAAATCAATTATACTCAAGAAAACCAATCATAAAATATGTTTTTGAAAAATGAATTCTGTTACAGTTAAGCAGACAGTAGGTCAAACATATGAATGTGTAAAGTTTTTATTCTTAAACAATAGTAATAGAAAAAACTTATATAATATTTTATCATTATAGAGTGATATTAATGAAATAAATAAGATATTTCAAAATTTAATTTAATTATAAATATCATCTATGTTTTTTGGCGATTGAAAGAGAAACGCATCACTACGTAGAGATGGTAGTCCATATGTGTTCATGGATGATGTTATTGTTTTTTAGTGTAAGAAAGAAAACTATATATTAGTTTTTAATAATAAAAAATAATCCATGAATATATAAATTATTTTATTTTATATCACATATATTAATTTAATATACCTTATTACCTTCCATGTAATTCTATTATAAAAAATGAATCACATAACATCATGATGAGGTAGTTCTCCTTACACACGAGCGATGTTATCATATCCCCCATGGAAAGGAAATTAAAAATGTATATTTAATATAATATTTCCTAAATTATAAATTTTTTAGAAATATAATATATATAATTTGTATACATCATAATATCAATCCCTTATAGGTGATGATAGAAGAAGAATGGCATTACTTCGCGAGGTGGTAGTCCACCTTACACATGAAAGACGATTTAAAATCCAATTAGATAGAAGATGAGATGAATTTAGGTTTTTGTATTAGGATAATAACATATAAAGTTACGGTATATAATGGAGTTATTATATGATAATTATTTAGTAATATTTTTTGTAGGTGTAATAATAAATAAAATAAAGATGCCCAGTTATGAACGATGCATCTTCATCGAACAACCTCCTTAGTTAGGAAAAAAATGATATTAGGATATCTTTATAATAAAAATTATGGAATATCTGATGTAGGAATGGATGTAAGGAATATATTATGGAATTTATCTCTCGATTCAAATTTATTTTAATGTGTAATGAAGAGATGACAGGTGTGGCCTTTTATAAGTGAGGAGTGTGGATCACTCACTATTTTTGTAACTAAAAAGTGTACCCACATTTTTCACATTCCAAAAGGATAAAAATACAAAATTTATCAATAATTATATATTATAATGTCTAAATATGTCCATAAAATAGTTTTTATTAGAGTGTTAGGTCATATATACACTTATCAATTTAGTTTAACCCCTGGTAAAACCATTTTCACCATAATCATAGTAATTAAATTTTTTTCAATTTTAAAAAATTCATTATGAAAAAAAAAATATGTTCAAAGTACGATATGATAAAAATAATTATGATTAAAAATATTTAATCCACTTTACAAAAAAAATCACATAAGTGAATAAATATAAGTTAAAACTAAACATGTAAACATGAAGAAAAATTTGGTTATCTATTAGTGTATTTTTCAAGACAAAGATTGTTTAAAATTAACTATATCACTAGTGATATTTATTGTATGAATATAAGATAAGATTTATTTATATATAATCTATAAATTTAATTTAACTAATTCATATATAGATGTTTCTAATCTTTAACAAAAAGGATAAATATTATACACTTTAAAACATTTTCTAGAAAAATACCTTTTATAAACCAAAAAACAAACATATAAAAAAATGAAATATGAATATTATTTAAAATGAATTAATGTATTAAATAAATCTATATAATTATTATGTTATTTTAGATCAAATTTAAAAAATCATGTGGCTTTTGAATTTAATAATTTAAGTAAAATAAATAATCTTTTTATAAAAATCTGTAATATTCACCAATGAATGAAAAATAAATATTTTCCAAAATATAATGGAATTTAACCATGAGTAAATTTTGATATGATAAATTATAAATTCATGTTCATTTGATAAAATTCATTTTTTAAATTTTAAAAAATTAGTATTTATTTATTTATTCACAAAAAGTAGCAAAATAATTTTTGAAGAAACATATTTTTGCAGAATAAAATTACATTACTAAAAATAGATGGATTATTTATTAGAAATTTATCAAAATCATAATTTGAGAATAAAACTTATATATATATATATATATTTAACAAAGTAGATAATATTATTCCTTCAGGTCAATTTAATGTATAGGTTATAAAGGTTATATGTTACGCGGTCCATTTAAGCTTGTCCTTATGTGTCAAATACAATATCAAATATAGTTTTATTTTCTATAATCATGGGGTGTTAAGAGGTATGTGAATTTTATCAATATCCAAATTTAAAATGAAATCAGGGAACACATAGAATCATATTGATTGGAATGTAAAAGTAAATGAAGTAATGATTCAAATTTTAAGATGCGTGTTTGAAGATACCAGAATAGATGTAGAATAAACTATTGATGATTAATTCACTCGAGTGAATGAAATTTTCAGAAACATTAGAGGGTTTGGTGATTTCATCAAAGTTTAATCTATTTTTCAAAAATTAATGATCAATTTTCTAGAACAGATTTATATTAAGTTATATACTACTGAATATATATATATATATAATTTATATATTGATGAACTAAATAATGTACTTGTTTTGTATGAAATGAGAAATGATCTAGTAATGGAAAATAATATTAAGAAAGAAATATAATTTAATGCTATGAGTAAGCATAAACTCTAAAAAATGGAAGATATGTTTTTGTTCTTTAGTGAATCAAATGATATGGATTATTTTAATAAAGAGAAAACGAGAAATATATCCCTTATCTATACGAATTTCTAAAATGTGAGAGGAAGTATAAATTAATGACAATACTTAAATGATTTGGGTATAGGGGGGTCAAAAAAATTATAGTAAACAATCCAATGAAAATGTTTATAGAAAATAATAATGATGATTAGGATGAAAAATTATTAAAGAATAAGATGGGTAAAACCTATAAGGGTGTTAAAACCTACAATGCATGTAATACAAATCCCAATAGAAATACTTGAAGAAATATGATGAGTAACTATATTATATTTATTCTATGGGTAATAATACTTAAGAAGATTAATTTATTGAGAGGTTTATAACTATCATCTCCCGTGATGTAAAAAATTAATATTCTTCAAGTATTGAAGAAGAAAGAGGAGAAAAACCTTACATGGAACACATGATGAGATCTTACCATGAGGCATGTCTCAAGAAAAACAAAAAACTCAAGATGTAGGTAGGGTTTTTGAAAAAGAATGTGAAAATAAAAATGTGGAAAGATAATAATTTCTTAAAATGTATAATGGATACATTGGGGAAATTGAATACCACAATTTCAGAGCTGAAGAAAATGAAATAAATGGGAAGATAACATGGTAAAAATACTTATTTATATGGTATAATATCTATGTAAAACTCATTCAATATATTTAAAGGATTAAAATAGTTTGAAAAATATGGATGATAATTTTACTAATTCTTCATATGTGAATGATAAAACATATCAAGGTTATAATAATATTTATCCAAAAAACAAGTGAAATATATTCTCATTAAATTTAAAAGCACATATGATTTTTATAAATATACATATTAAAGAACTATTAATAGGATATATTAGGCTGATTAAGGATATGGGAAATCCTTAACAGAAATTTATATTTATATTAACTTCTAGAATATTAATTCCCTATGCCAAGGGAAATCATATAGTTAATTTTCAATTTCATATCAAATGAAATATCCCAAGAAAAATTCATATTACTATTAAATATCAAGGTTTAAAATATATTTTTGGGGTTGTGGTGTGTTCAGAATAAAATAAAACAATTGATGAAAAATATGTTGCACCTTGGTAGTAAGCAGAAAATGAGGGGGGTAGTGAAACAAAGGGATAAAATTATTATAGATAAAGGTATATAAAAAAAAGTAAATTCATTAGAAGTTAAAAACCCCTAATTGGAAAATCCATTTGATTCCCTATAGGATATTTTCAAATGTTAAGACACACTAGGTCACAATTAGGAAGAGTTAATGGAAACATATATGAAGAAAGATAATTATTTTCGAAAATAAAAGGGAGTTTGTCAAATGAATATAAAAGATAAATATTTTAATATTTTTTTAAAAGATGGAAATAATAATAAACACTGGATACATGATGGTGGATGTTCTTTATAATTTATAGGTGATGTGAAAATTTCGAAAAACATTGTAGAACACAATAGGGTAGTTGTCACATTTTGAAATGATAGATCATTAAAAATAATAGGAATTTGTAATGATAAAATTGAATCTCACCGGATAATGTTATATAAAGTTATGATTATTGATGGACTTAAAAAAAAAAACTTACTAGGTGTTATCCAACTCTATGATAATGGTATAGAATTTATCTTTAGAATAGATTCTTATATCATCCAATTTTTGAAATATGTAAACTTTGTTACTCTGGTAGATAAAACCAATGATTATTTATTACAAATTGAATATCGTAGTAACTCCTATTATTTGAGTAAAAGGATGAAAACAAGTTGTAGTACCATCTACTTAGACATTTTGGTGAAAAGAGTATTTAGATAATTTTAAAGAGTGACTATAATATATATACAAAACTAAATAAGAAAGCAGAAATTATTTTAAAATAATTTTAGAATGGGAGTTTAGTATGTAGAAGTTATATGAATGTTGGAAATCATTATAGAAGACTACTTGAGTTTATAAATTTTGACCTATATTGGAAGATGAGAAATCAGTCAAGAAAGGTTGATTTATACTCCATTATTTTTATTGATGATTTCATTCAGATTCCCAATGTAATGTTCATGAAAAATAAATTGGAAGCTGTGGAGATTTTCAAAATATTTATAATGTTATTTGATGTGGTCTTTGGTGTATTGATTTGAAAGTTAAGAATAAAAATAGAAAGGATTACATCATTTACTATTTCATGTCCTGAATAAAGTATCAAGGAATTAGACATAAGTATAGTTCACCATACACTACTCATTAAAATAGAGATACATAAATAAGAAACAAAATTCTAATATATATGTAAATAAACATACTCATTGAATGTAAACATTCAAAGATATTTTAGAGAAAATAAATAATTACAATTGTATATGTTCCAAAAATATTCTTAATATGACCATAATAATGAAATGACTTCCTATGAGATGTGGTATAATAATAAGCCTATATTGAATTATTTGAATGTTTTTATGAGACTTTTATTAATGAGGATTAATAAGGATTATTTATCAATGTTTTAAAAAAAGGAAGAATAATGTGTTTCCATTTTATTTACACATAATAAAAAGAAGTTATAAATGTTAATATATATATATATATATATATATATGTTTATTGATTAATTTAATCTAAAATCAATTAAATAATGGTCTACCTAAATGTAATTTTTGGTAGATAATGTGGAGGGTTTAACAAATGTATAATTGTAACTTCTAGGAAAATTAATAAAAAAATTAAGATGATCATAGGCCTAACCTTGTACTATTATGTTCTAACTAGTATAGTAATGAAGATAATAATATTGTTAGAAAACAATTAATTATAAACATTATATTAAATATTTTGTACAAAATAATATCATCTTAATCCATGTATCTTTATTTTAGAGAAGATGAAAATTGATGTTTGAAAAACAAATCACGCATATTTCAAATGTGGAACTTTAATTTATTTCAATACAAGTTGAGAATTTAGAATGGTTAAATATGATAAATGAAGACATTTATCAACATAAGAATAATAACACCTAGGATCTTTTTCTATGGATAGAATGAATGACTTTTATAGGAATGAAATGGTTTAGAAATAAACTCCATAAAAAGGGAGATATTTCATTAAATTATGCTAAATTAATTTTTAAGGGATATACATAGGTATAAAGGGTTTATTATTTGTAAATTGTGTCTCCCATTTAAAGACATTAGTCATTAAATGTCTTTGTGGATATTTCTACCCATAGAAAAAAAAATTCTTTTAAATAGATGTCATGTACTCATTATCATATATATATTGAATAATAGTTTTATATTAAGGACCTAGTTGGATCATACTTAATAATGAAAAAACCACGATAAAAAAATGATCAAATATTCATATTCTTTTGATAATTTTTCTACTTATTAATATTCATAACTAGACAATATCTATAATTTGTTTCAATTTTAGAAAGGAAAATTTTACAAGAAATTATATGTGGAATATATTAGTATAGGTACCCTAACATTAATTATTTCTATTGATAATTTTAATTTTTTTATTGATAGGGATAAATCTTGTGATGATTTTTTTTAAAGAGTTAAAAAGTAACTTTGTGATATGAATGAATTTAGTGATGAATTGTTTTTATAAGAGTAAATGTTTAATATAAAAAATATACACCTTCACTTCCCTCGAAAATTGTACTGTAGAATTATTAAAAAAACTTGGAATGAAAGAATAAAAGTATTTTTTCACATAAAATATAGTTGGTGTGAAATTGAGATAAGATTAAACCTGGAAAACTTTGAAACAAAATTAAATTAAGAAGATAATAAAGAGTTTTCATTATCATTATACACAAAGATGAAAAATTGTATATATAGTAACAAATGTTTGGATATATTTTAGTGATACAAAAGAATAAAAAAAAATCAAATGAAAATAATACTTTGGTTTGTTGAATGATCATAAAATAATTCCATAATGTTAGAAGGATTAATGTGTTGACCTTATTTTGTTTCACTAATAAAAATTAGTTTGGATATTTTAAGGATTCAAAATCTACATTAGAAAGAAATTGGGGGGGTGTGTTTTGTGAGTTGGTATTGTAAAAAATCAATGTTTGATGAATTAAATTACAATAGAAGAAGAATATTTTTCAACCAGCCATTCATGTAAAAAAAATATTTAGATAATGGTTCAAATGGTGTATTTGAGGATGGATATTGAAAAACATAGATAATTATTTGTAATAATTGATTTGAGATTAATCTACCAAAAAATATGACAAAACATTCAAAATCCAAGAACATTTATATTAAGTATCATTTCATCATGGAAATATTTGTTAGTTGATATGTCATTTTTGATTATATTTTAAAAAATGATCAAATCCTTGGTGTATTCACTAATGATATTAAAATGGAAGGATTTGAGTAATTATGTTTGAAACATCATGTGCATCTTCCACTACTCACTTCAGAGAATTTTTGAGTGACCTAATTTCTTCCTTGGATTCCAGTTTTAAAGGGACAGGAAAATCATATCATAACATTGAACAAACATTATCTATTTTGAATCTTAAGCTCATGTTATCATAAAATTGTCAAAAAATATCTGAAATTTAATCCTATGGTAGATTCTTGAATAGAATAAAAGTAATATCATAGATATAAAATTGATCATCATTAAGGGATATAATTAATTTATTAATATTTCTTTGTTAGGAAATGTTTTTTCAGGATACCACTATTTGAGAATGTAAATGGTTTGATGGAAAATTAATATCAACCAACATAATAATTTTTTATATTGGTGATCCGAAAAATAAAAAGTGTATATTGAATAACCTTTTGTTTATAATTTTTAAATTCATTTAATTTTTATCAACATTTTGTTTATAAAAGTTTCTTTATTTATGGGGATATTTTTGAATGAATTGAAACTAACATTAAGTGAATTGGATAAAGGATTAATTATGATGTGAATAAAATTTTACCATAAAGAAATATCCAAAAAAAAATTATTCTACCAATGTAATTCCTTATAAGATAAAAAAATTGTAGTAGATGAATCATATTATTAGGAGATAATCATTAGAAAAGAATTATTTTATTTTGATGAACTCATGCATGAATATTACTCGAAGGTTATATAATTCACATGACTAAAAGATACTTGATTCTGAGTTTTAATGGTCGATAAATCCTGATTAATAAAATCATGAAAATTCATATGATCATTGAATGATTCCCTTTGAAGGAAATACATAGGAAATTTCCCATAGTAAAAACTATGATGAACGTAATGTTACATTAATGTCAAAAATATAATAGTGATTATATTATTATATATTTATGGTTACAGGAATGATATTTTTTATGAACATAAATGTAATATAATAATAATAAATAGATTCATGTTGTAATGGACAAATTCAATATTTGATTCATGACTGTCCCAAAAGAAGAAAGAAATGATTTTTTCTTGTGAAGTTAATGTGACTCTAGCATAAAAACATAATGACTTTAGATGACGTTGTATATATTTTTATCATGGGAACCAGTGGTTGACAAAATAATTTTTTTCAAATTGTGATGATGTAAATAATATTATACAAATTTGATTATATTTGGATGTTGAAATATAATATCCTATGTGTTAATAGAAGAAAAAATTTTATATCTATTAATATTTTTGAAATAAATATTAATTTTAGTTTAACGGGGACACTATGTACACTAGCATACCTGACACACAACCATAGGTTTCTCTGAAATATTATGTTTAACAAAACACAGAGTTATACCAAAAATTAATACAAAAATAATAATATTATTTTAAATGGTAGTTAATGAATAGAAATTGTATTTGTGGGAATGAACAGAAATAAAAAAATTATATTATGAATATAAATATTTATTAAATGTTTATAAATTTATCAAATGAAATTTATATTAATAAAATGGGAATGAATCCAATTATAAGAATAAATTACTCTAATATTTTTAAGTCTATTTTAACACTTTCGATGGAGAACCCTTTTTAAAAATATTTTTTGTCACTTTTATATGTTTTATAAGATAATATAAACTTTTTATTTAGAATAGGGACACCAAATTTATTTTTTGAATTTTTCATATTGAAATAATTTTTTAATGAATTGTGAAAAATACTGTATTTTAATTCGATACATCCTTTTCATGAAATTTATTTATATTTTTAGATTGTCCATTTAATTGTTTTTAAATAGTAATCAGATAATGTTTTTAACATTTTATCCAATAATGATCATTGGAAATAATTTTATAATTTAATTGGATATAAACAAATGTAAATGTTTTGATATTTTTTACATCTTAAAAACTCATTTTCTTGTTTTGACAAACGGAATTAATTTTCAATTAATTTTTGCCAATTTTTTTTTTGAATTTGGAAAATTGGATTCTTTATTTGGATGCATAAGTTCCATATTATGTAAATATGTGCCCTTTAGTTTTTAACATTATAAATAGTAACTTTAGTAATTATTATTATTAACCATGGTTAAAGGATAAATTGGGTAAATAAGGCTAAAAATTATATTATAATAATATAAAACAACCCTAAAACATTTCCTAATCTTGTTGGATGAGATATTATTTTACCATGAGAATCTATAATAGGAACCTTTGGCATTTGGGAGCCACATGGATGCTAAAATGACAATTTTTAATTTTTAATTTAAAGAAAACGAACATATAATATAAACATGTATATTTTAATAAAAAAATTAATATTGGGTAATATAACTGATCTACGTGACTATAAATATTAATTTAAAAGCTAAATGTATTTCATACATCATAGAGTTTTATTTACAATTTTTATACATTAAATAAATAAATTTATTTGTGACACAGTGATGATGTAGTGACTACCTTATTTATTATGATTCAAATAAATGATATTATAAATATTAAATTAAATGTAATTTTATCATTTTGCTTCCATCCACAAATTTATTAGATTTAATATCACCATGCATGCATACGTAGGACTAAACGTCTCTACACTGGGGTGTAATTTGTTATTCAACAATTAATAATTTGGATGGGGGTAATGATGACTATAATGGATGAAAATAATGAATATAACATTATAATTATTCTTTATAGTTTATATACCATCTAATTCTATACTGTTTAACCAATAAGTGAATGGTATCATCCCTCATACGTACGTACAACCTACCATATCAACGATGCGATGTGATTCATTCTGCAAGATCTTCATTAAGCCACTATTGTACACATAAATGGAATGAATAAATATGATATATATTATATTTATATTGACTCTATGATTTTGTAATATTTATTTCCAACATACCTTTATGGTTTCCATTATTTTTAAATACAATAATTTCATTTGAGGATGTGTGGACCACCGCACCCTCAAAGTAATATGACTCATTCAGGCCATACATGTAATGTATAAATGATGGTGTTAATGAACTTATGTAACATATATTACATAGATATTATATTATAATTATAGTCCACCAATGTATACTTTATTTTTCTTTCCTTTAATATGATAAATAAATGAAAGTAGCGTTCATGTGTGTGTACGACCTACCATCTCCATGACGCTGCATTTCATTTATTATCATCAAATGCTATAGATAATTATAAATTCATACATACATGATATATATTATATTTAAATCATGAATAATATTCTGTAGATGATTGAATTTTGACCACATAAACAAATTACATCAAACAAGTTCATTTCCGACTCAAGTATCGAATATCGACAAAACTACCAATATGAACTTATATTATGTTTTAATTATATATCATGGTATCTAGTGATAGAAAATGAACAATAAAATTGAAAATAGTTCTCAATAATGTATAAATTAACCTAATATTATTATTCAGGAATGTAAAGAATGAACAAGACAAGTCATATTCAAGGTAAATGAAATTTTAACTTCATCTCCATTCATTGAGTTAAATATCCATTTCATTGGTTTTTTTGAATGAATATATGTGACTGGAATATTATTCTTTAATTATAATATCCACTTTTATTGGGTGTATTTATATTTTTTACTCATATTTATTTCATTTATTTAACCTTAATCTAATGACATTATCTTTGTAAGGGACTTCGTCTCAATCTCTTTTCATTGAGGCATATTTTGGTTTATACATGCCAATATTGTATATGGTCTCTAATTATTACCTTTTAGAATTAATTTAAATAAATATTTTTCAAAATTAATCTTTATATTCAAAGAGTTTTACATAAAGACAGAATTAATGATTCTTTTAAACGTATGTGGTGAAAATGACCTTTCCACCGTCGCTCGCCTTATTTGATATCTGGCTTCATCTATAAACTGTAATGTTTTTAAAAATAAATGTAAATACCATATTATTCTTTATGTATTTTGGAATTTAAAATGTTTTTTTATAATGTATTGATTATATTAATATCTTGAAATTATGTCTTATGATTGCTATGTGGAAATGTTATTTTTCTATTATGCATGTTCATGTGTTATGATTATGTGTTGGTTCTTGTGAATTGCTTATGTATACAGATGGTTAAATGATATGTCGAGGGAGGCTGATCCTATTATAGGTCTCCAATTACTTGGTTAATGTGACAAAGGTAAAACTTAAGGATTCTACTAAGATATTTAGGGAATATACTGAAATGGTAATTCCAAATGTAACCATGATTGTTTCTCCATATGTTACTGTGAACGTTACAATGTTAGTATGTTATGGAATCCATATGTTACAATTATGATATATGATTGTTGAGTCAATAAGGTTTTCCTTATGAATTTTCCATTCCTTCTTGTTTTGAAAATCACAAACACCTTATACATAAGCAAATACATATTTTTCTTCCATAGGGAAAATTTTATTCTTTAAGGAAATTTACCATAACCTATATTTTCTTATACATATCAATATTATTTTCTTAAGTATAATAACCAGATTCATACCCAAAACCCCGAAATCATATAATGTCAAAAATTCGAGTATTCTGTTTTTAGGATCCGAATTCTGGATGTGAACTGTAATACAGTTCCACTCCAAATTCTGGATGAGAACTGTAATGATGTTCCACTCCAAATTCTGGATACAAACTTTCATGATTTAGACTCCGAAATCACATGAAGTTCAACTCCGAACCTTCATGAGTTCGACTCCGGACTCTTATGAATTTTGACTCCGAACATTCATGAGTTCGACTCCGAACCCTTATGAAGTTCGACTCCGAACTTTCATGAGTTCAACTCTGAACTCTTATGAAGTTCGACTCCAAAATTTTACGAAGTTCGACTCTGAACTCTCATGATGTTCGACTCCGAACATTCAAGAGTTTGACTCCGAACTTTTACTAGTTCGACTTCGAACTCTGCAAGTTCAGATTCTGAACTCTGGTGAAACCAGACTCCGAATTTCTTTATAAATTCATACTTGACTTCTACAGACTTGAGGTTCTAAATTCTTATAAAACAAAATCCGAACATCTTTTTATTATAGAATCTGAATTTCATTTTTGGTTAAACTCTAAAATTTTATTTACATACATTCTGAATTCTAGTTTTGCTTGTTCTTACACTTGTTTCATTGTAAAATGATGTCGTGCTTTCAGTTACACATGTTTTGTTATAAAACAATGTTGTCCTTTCTGTTTCTAATTAACCGTTGGTTTAGTGATACATATACAGGTCTCTCCGATATTCAAGGAAAATGTAATCATTGGAGGGAGCTGACTGTTGGAAATTTTCCTATAAATAGGAGCTCATTTGAAAGAGCTCAACAATAAGTTGATCACTCTAGAGACCACACGCTATTAAGGTGATTTATAGAGAGAAGCTTTTCATGCTTTGTGCATATTGAACCCCTCGTTCAAATTTCTTCATGCGACTCTAAATGTTGGTGATTACATTTGATGGCTTCTGGGGATAGGAAGAAAGAGGTTCTAACTACCTTGAATTTTGATGGCTTCCTTGCTACGGAAGATAGAGGTTCCAACTACCTTCAAGTTCAGGGCTTGTGGGAATATCAAGACAGAGACTTCGATCTTCATATCAAGGGCTTACCCTGGTGTGGGTAAGACAGACTTGCTTGAAAGTATAAATCAAGGGACCTTTATCCAAGGTTGTTGGATACCCTTCTCTTTGGGTTGAAAGACTTATACCTTGTTACTTATAGTTTTTACTACTTTTTTTCCGCTGCAAATTTGTTTTGTAAGGAAATTATAATTATTTTATATTTCCTTACACTTTTACTCTTATTTGTTTAGATTTTATACGCTTTAAGGTAGAATCTCATAGTGTATTCTTTGGTTCCAATTCTATAATTGGTGATTAGAGGTATTTTGAATTTTCTTATTTTAACTTAGTTAAGCATATATTTTTCTTTGTCTAAGGAAATTTTTTTAGTGTACAATTCACCCCCCTCTTTTATATTGAGCATTTATATCTATATTTCGATCATACAATTGGTATAAGAGGAGGTATTTGGAATACTTATACTCACATATATGTTTTTCATGATCATTTTTTCATTGTTCTTTATCCATTCTTAGAATGATATTTTCATTCCAAACTTTGTCATTCTGAATTGAACATTCTGAATTTGTTCATTCTGAACTTTGTGGTTACGAACATTTCCTACTAACAAGTTTTGTTTCCAAATATTTTCATAGAGATGAAAGGAATCAATGTTGGATATATGGACAATCTAAATCCTAAAAGACCACCAATTTTTGCTGGGAATGATTATGAGTACTGGAGAGATCGAATGAAGACTTTCATTATCAATACTGGAGTGGATAACTTTGTTATGCTTACTGGTGATTATAAAATTCCTAATAAGGAAGTAAGAACATGCACTAACCAGGAAAATCAAGAATATCAACTCAATTATAAGGTATGCAATACTTTACTATGTTCAATGACTAGAAATATATATAGCCAAATTTCTTCTTGTGAAGCAGCTAATTGTATCGGGAAGAAGTTAGAGGTTACACACTTTGGCACTTCTAAAGTGATTGAATCTAGGAGAGATATGCTTAGGGATGAATACCATGGATTCAATTTTCCGTATGGAGAACCAATCTATAAAGTTCAACATATATTTAGGACTATAGTGTAAAGTCTTTAGTCTATGGGAGAGAAAGGATTAGATGATGAAGCTCTGGTAGATAAGATAATTGATATTATTCTTAATGAGTGGGAATAAAAAAAGAACAGATATTGATGAGAACAGGAAGGTTTCTCAAATTTCGTTAGATAAACTTTTTGGAGCTCTTCTCCCATATGAAACAAGAATGAAGAGAGATGATGACAACATCAAAAAGAAGAATGGAAATGGTATTGTTGCTTTTACAACAACATCAAATCATTTGAAAGATAAGACTCCTGATAGAGTAACTAGATCTATGTCTAAGAAGGTGGTTATCTAATCTGAATCTAGTGAGAGTGATGTCTCAAAGAATTAGTTAGAAAATCATTCTAGAAGAATGAACAATATAACTGGACAGAGAAATTTCTAATCTAAGTATAAGAAAAAGGGAAGGAAACATAAGAAAGATGGAGAAGTTACTTGTTATGAATGCAAGAGAGCTGGACATATTAGACCGGATTTTTCATTGCTCAAAAATAAAGAAATAAAGGAAAGGAATTCTGAAAGGAATAAAAAGAAGTATTATAAAGCCAAAGATAAGAAATTTTTGGAAGCTAATGACACCTGGAGTGCCAGTGGTGGTGACTCTTCAGATGAATCTTCTGATTATGAATCTTCAGGACAGAAGAATCTTGGCCTTATAGCCATATTACCTATTAATAATCATTGCTTCATGGATAAGGTACACAATGTTGAATCATTGACCAATGTTTCTTTAAATTATAATGATATAAAATATTATAACTCTTCAGATGAAGAATCCTCTTCTAATGAAGAAAATACTTCACCTACCTATGAAGAAGGTTCTAGGATTGCTGAACTTCTTGAGATTGAGAATTCCAAAATCAATAAATAACTTGTTAGGCAAAATCTAGGAATACTATACTTAAAAAAGATATATCAGATCTTTCTAAAGATCTCAATAAGAAAAATACTGAATTTATAAGTATTTCAAAAAATCATGAGGAAGTAAGTTCTGAGAAGAACAAACTTTCTAAAGAGTTATAAAAAGTAATTTCAAAGAAAAGTGTTTTCGAGCCTAGATCTAGTTCTAAATCTAATGATTTTGAATATAAAAACTTGTTTATAAAACTCAAGTCCAAAATTTTTTCCTTAAAAAAGTCTTTATCAAACTTTACCCATGGTAAAGAAAATTTTGATAAAATGAATTCACAAATACGACCTTTAAGAAACAATTCCGGATTTGGTTATACCCATGAAAAACCAACTTTTAGTAACAACTACTTTGTTCCACAAAGCGCCCCATTTTGTAGCAAGTGTCAATGTGGTGGTCACTGGGCATAGAATTTCTCTTTAATAAAACCCAATATCTAGGTTTTCATAAAGCATACTTTTCTAAGAAGATGTGGGTGCCCAAAAATTTATTATCTGGAAATCTCGGATCCAAACAAGTTTGGATTTCGAAAGTCTAATTCTTTTCTTCTTTTTAGGAAGATAAAGGAAGTACCAACAACAATACATGGTACATAGATAGTGGATGTTCCAAGAACATGACTGGTAACAAAATCTATTTTGAAAAGATTATCAAGATGAAAGGAGGAAAGGTAAATTTTGGATATAATGCTCAGGGATAAATTTTTGGTATAGGTAATATTGTTCTTCTTGGTAAAACTTTGATTTAAAATGTTTTATTTGTTAAATGTCATAAGCACAACTTCATTATCATAAGTAAATTATGTGGTGAAGGTTACCTTGTGAATTTTAGGAATGATAAATGCTTAGTTCACAATTCCAGGGATGAATTTATTCTCTCAGCCAATAGGCAAGAGAATATTTACACTTTAAACATATAAGACCTTAGGAGCGAAGACATACCTTGCCTTAGTGCAATGGAAGAACATTCTTGGTTATGGAATATAAGATTAGGTCACTATATCCTTAGGAACTTATGTAAACTATCTAAGAAGAAAATAGATAAGGATCTACTGGATCATAGATTTGAATATTTTAGAGTTTTTGATCCTTGTCAATATGGAAGGAAACATAAATTTAGTTTTAAATCAATCGGTGAAGTCTCAAAAACTGATGCATTATAGTTAGTTCACATGGATCTTTTTGGTCCAACACAAACTGGATGCATTGGAGGACAATACTATGTGTTTGTTTTAGTTGATGATTACACTAGATTTACATGGGTCTATTTTCTAGCAAAGAAGTATGAAGATTTTTATTATTTCAAAAGTTTTGGATCCCAAGTTAAAAATGAGAAAAATCTTCCACTGAAAACTATCCATAGTGATCATGGAGGAGAATTTCAAAATTCTGATTTTGAAACTTTTTGTAGTAGAAAAGGTATTACTCACAACTTTTCAGCACCTAGAACTTCTTAACAAAACAGTTTAGTTGAAGGAAGAAATAGAATTCTTCAAGAGATAACTAGAACCATGTTGAGTGAATATTTTATAGCTAGACATTTCTGGTCTGAATCTGCATGTACGGCTTGTTATACTATAAATCAATTTTTGATTAGACCTTTACTTAATAAATCTCCTTATGAGTTATGGAATGGTTGAAAACCTAGACTTTCCTACTTCAAGGTTTTTGGATGTAAGGTATTCATCTTGAATACTAAAGACAATCTACAAAAATTTTTGCCAAAATCAGATGAAGGAATTTTCTTAGGCTACTCCACAACTTCTAAGGCATATAGAGCTTACAATAAAAACACTTGTACTGTTGAGGAAACAGTGCATGTAAAATTTGATGAATCTGATCCTTTTGTTTTTAAACCATCCCACCCTATATCCTTAGATGTGTTTTAAAAAATTGATTATAAACCATTGATAGAAGATCCTTCTGATAAGGAAAATGATAAAGAAGATATTTCTGAAACATTTACCCCAGAAGACTTTCTACCCTATGTTGATGAACATGTTTTACAAAACCCAAATCAGGTGTTTCTTAAAAATCATCCCAGTGATAGTATCATTGGTGATGTAAATCAACCTTTAAGGACTAAAAGTTCCTTGAGAATTGAAGTAGAACATCTAGCATTATGTTCCCAATTAGAACCAAAAAAGAACTGATGAAGCTTTAGGTGATGATGATTGGATCAAAGCCATGCAAGATGAACTAAATGAATTTGAAAGGAATAATTTCTGGACCTTGGTTGAAAGACCTAAGGAAACCTCTATTATTAGAGTAAAATGGGACTTCAGAAACAAATGTGATGAAAATGGAGTCCTTGTAAGAAATAAAGCTAGACTAGTTACTAAAGACTTTAATCACCAAGAGGGAATAGACTATGAAGAAACCTATTCTCCAGTAGCTAGACTTGAATCTATTCGTATCTTACTTGCCTTTACAGCATTCTTCAAATTTAAACTTTTTTAAATGGATGTGAAATGTGCTTTCCTTAATGGTTATGTTCAAGAGGAATTTTTTGTTGAACAACCTACTGGCTTTGAAGACACAAAACATCCTAATCATGTTTATAGTCTTACCAAAGCTTTTTACGGCCTTAAACAATCCCCATGAGCCTGGTATGATAGACTTACAGGATTTTTGCTTCAAAATAACTATGTTAATGGAAATGTAGATCCAAACCTTTTGATAAATAAAGACAAGAAAAATGTTTTGATTGTTCAATTTTATATTGATGACATCATATTTGGTTCAACTCAACAATATTTAACTGATTCTTTGGCAAGTATAATGAAATATGAGATTGAAATGTGTATGATAAGTGAATTAACATTTTTCCTTGGTTTTCAAATTTCAAAAAAACTAGAAGGAACCTATATATCTCAACATAAGTATATTAAAGATGATCTTAAAAAGTATGGATATAACAACACTAAGAGTATAAGTACTCCCATCGGTACCTCAAACTCTATAGATCTTGATAAAGATGGGAAACCAGTAGATCAAACAACTTTTAGAGGTATGATAGGAAGCCTACTATACATGAGAGATAGTCGACCAAACATAATGTTTTCAGTATTCTTATGTGCGAGATATCAATCCAATCCGAAGGAATCTCACTTAAAGGCAGTAAAAAGAATTTTTCACTACTTAAAGGGAACCATAGATCTAGGATTATTTTATACTTCTGGAAATGCTTTTGTTTTAAAAAGATTTTTGGATGTTGAATTTGGTGGATGTAGAATTAATAGAAAGAGTACATCCAGAACTTGTTAATTCTTAGGAGATTAATTAGTTTATTAGTCCTGCAAGAACCAACATTCTGTAGATCTTTCAACTGCTAAAGCTAAATATGTAGTAGCTGGAAGTTGTTGTGCTCAAGTGTTGTGGATGCAACACACACTCACAGATTATGGCTTGAGTTTTACTAAGACTCAAATTTTGTGTGATAACACAAGTGCCATTTCCCTTAGTAATAACCATGCACATAACTCATGTGCAAAGCACATAGATATTAGGCATCACTTTCTTAGGGATCACACACTTAAAGGAGATATCATTCTTCAGTTTATCAGAACTCAAGATTAACTTGCTGATATTTTCACAAAATTGTTACCCTCTGATAGATTTGAATACATTAAACAGAATTTTGTAATGATAACCGTAGTGTAATCCTTCTTCATTAACTTCCTGTTGAATAACTTCCATTACAGTAATAAACTCATTTTCATAGGGGGTGTACATTTGTGTGCTAGTTTAACAAAATATTTTGTTGACAGTTTTTTCTTTTGTTACTAAAATTTTTCATAACAAGTTTTTGGAAATTTCTAGAATGGAAATTCTCGTAATGGAAATTTCCAGAAATGGGAACTTTCGTAATGAAATTTTCATACTGGAACTTTCGTAATGAGATTTTCATACTGGAACTTTCATATTGGAATTTTCGTACTGGAATTTTCGTAATGAGATTTTCGTACTGTAACTTTCGTAATGAGATTTTTGTACTGGAACTTTCATAATGATATTTTTGTAATGAACTTTCGTAATGATTTTTTTTTTCTCGTAATGAGTTTTCTCATTTTTAAATTCATTTTTTCAAGAAGAAAATTACCAATTATGAAAAATCTGTTTATCCAATCCGAAAGGTATGATTTCCTTACTTAAGTTTTCGTAATAATATTTTGCGTGCTGGTATTTTCCTGTTTTTTTAAATAATTTGGATTATAGTTTCCCTTAAATCAGAATATTTTTCTTAAAACCTCAAAAGATCAGATTCAAGTTTTTCCTTGCGTGATTTTTCTCAACCATCAGATCAGATCAAAAGTTTTTTCAACCGTTAGATGGTTTTTTGGAAGACCAAAGGTCACATCCATCGCCTATATAATGGGGACCCCAAGACTTGTCCCACATCGGATTTTCAATGCTTTCGCGTCTTGAATCCCTGCTGCTCTTCTTAAGACAGGTTCCGATCCTTGCAACGTTATTCCAAATCCATCAGAACTCTTCACTCCGAATGTCTATTGAAGCTATATCTCAAGATATTTCTACTTCAAAACCAATCTCTATGTGGTTAGTCTTCAGGGAAAGGTTAGTGCATCCATATTTCTTCAATTTTGATTCTCTTATAACCAAAATTATCAGATTGAATGGCTCGGAAGATGAATGATTGTATAAGTCAGAGAAACAGGATCCAGTTTACACCGATTTGTAGATCGATTTCTATGAGTCTGTTTCCTTCCAGATGGAAGATGGCAGAGACTAGTTTTCGTTTAAGTCTTATGGGAAGACTTACAAGTTATCTTACACAAATGCCATGAGCTTGGTTGGTTTAGCCTATTAAGGGGAAGCTGAGTTTTTCTCACATAAGCATCTAGATAAGAAAGGAAGTTTCAACAAGGTGAAGGCTTTGAAATGCCATGGACTTAAGGATTCTACAACTCCTAAGATTGCTCATCTTACTCCAAACAATAATATTCTACAGCTTTGGGTACAAGGTTTTCTCATACCAAGATGAGGTGACAAGGATAATTTGAAGAAAAGTGATATCTATGTCTTAGATTTCTTGGTAAATATAAGAAAGATAAATTTAATGAGGCATGTCTTGATTACCATCAAGAACATCAAAGAAGGGAACTTAAGAGCTCAAATAATTATGTACCATGCCTTACTATCTAAGATGATATTTCAGTGATTAGAATCCTTCAAGTATGCATGCAAATCAAAAGTCCGGAATTGTAAGCTTATGTTGGTTAGTGGTGATACCTTGAAGAGGATGAAGATGGGTTTCTCCATTGAGTCCGAAGAATTTTACCCACTATCTGTGGAAGAAGTTGTGGCAGCTTAGAAATATGAACAGACTCCAGAACCATCCAAAAAGGAAAGGAAGAAGAGAAAGATTAAGTAAGTGGTTGCTTATGAAGAAATTCCCATGTCTAAGGAAACTCAGTCTGCTCCCCCCAAGCCGAAGAAGCAGAAAACATATACAGATGAAGTGGCGGAAAAGTGGACGGAAGACAGTGAAATGAGGAAAGAAGGGGATCCACAGTTCAGATTAGACCCTACAGAGGCTAAGTCCTTAAAAGAGAAAACTGTGGATGTGTTAGAAAAGCAGGCAAACGAAAATAATATGAAAAAGAAGTTGTCTGAACCTAAACTTGTGCAATCTATTTTGAGAGATAATTAAATAGCTTCTGAAATGTTTCCCATTCCAGAAACTTTCAGTACTATACCTTTACCAGAGACTCTTACCAATAAGTAATTTTCTCGTGAAAAATCTAAGGTAAATGAGATGGTTATTGAAGAAGAAATAGAACCTGGAGAAGAAGTAGAGAAAGAAGTTGAAGAAGAAGAAGAAGAATAGGTAAGTGAAGATTTGGATGCCTTGATCATGAAAGTTGAATATTATAAATAGAAGGTAGAATCCACAAAAATGGACACTCTGTGAGAGGGAGAAGAAGCTGAGAAAGATGAGGTTGAGGAAGAACAGCAAGAAAATATTTTGTTTGATGAGAAAAAATCCTATGAGTAATATTTTCTTGAGGAAGGTCAAGAAAATGAGAAAATTGATAAAGGCCAGATTATTCAAGTTTCTGAATCCGAGGAAGTATCTCCTGATGAGGAACCAACTCTGAAATCTGATAAGGGGAAGCAAGTCCTGATGGATACACCAACAAAAGAAGTCTTCAGGAAGAAGGAGGTTGGTGGTTCTTATAAGAGTAAACTAGTGCAAATTGAAGTAGAACAATCTCCAAGAGAATTATCCAATTCAGAGTAATCATCTCATGGGCATGATTTTGTGGTTGAATCTCTGAAGATGTTGGTGGAAACAATTCTGATTTTTTCAACTATAGATTCAAGATTCCAGATGCTGCAACAATGTATGAATCAGAAATCGGATTCCTTATCCATGGTCAGGGAAAATTTTATAAAGATTGAGGCCGACCATAAAAGTTTTCTTATCAATTATTATGTGCATATAAATTCTTGCATCAAAATAACTTTGTGGTCTGAGAGAGTTGAAGAATACTTGGCCATCGTTGATAATTTTCAGAATGAAGTGAAAGATTCTTTTGACATAGAGGATAAAAAGATTAAGAATCATCAAGATGAGCTGATTATTGAGCAGATTTCTTGGAGTCAACAAGTGAAGGAACTAAATGACAAGGAAAATTCTCTGGCTCAAAATCTTATAAGTGATATAAATCTCTGTATTGAGCTATTTAAAAGACTCATAAAGAAAGATGAATTATTAAAGATGCAGAAAGAATCCATTGAGGCTCAGGTAGAGGCTTTGAATGCCGAAGAAGAAAAGACAAAAGCTTTGGAGTGGTAAGTCAAGGAAGGAAAAAGAGACCTAAAGAATCTCAAAAAGTTGTTAAAGAAGCTGATCCCAAAGGAAAAGGAAGACAAATAAATCCACTACGATCTTTTGTTGTATTTTTCTTTCCTTGTAAAATTTTTTGACAACTCTAATGAAATGTTGTTTGGTTGCTTGTATATTGTAGTGTTATTACTAATATTTCGGGTACCATACTTTCTATTCCCATACATTCTTTTTGAAAATCAAAAAGGGGGAAAAGGAAAAAGAAATACTTAAAAAGGGAGAAAGACATAAAATGAAGAAGGAAAAATTCTAAGTGAAATATCCTTAATATAAGGGGGAGTTTTCCATTATGAAGTTTTTCATTTCCATGATAATGAAAACTCCACTCCGAAAATTCAGAATAAAATCCTTAGAGTTTCAATCCCTATGGGGGAGTAAGTTGTATTCACTTTCATCCATGAACAATGGGAGATATGTTTTAAATTCAATGTCCAATAAAAATTTTCAAAGTCCTTATATTTTTTTTCGAAGGGATGTTTCTGCTTTCCAAAAAGGGGGAGATTTTTTAGTCAATAAGGTTTTCCTTCTGACTTTTCCATTCCTTCTTGTTTTGAAAATCAAAAAAACCTTATACATAAGCAAAGACATATTTTTCTTCCATAGGGAAAATTGTCTTCTTTATGGAAATTTACCCTAACCTAGATTTTCTTATACATATCAATATTTTTTTCTTATGTATAAAAACCAGATTCATACGCAAAACCCCGAAATCATATAATGTCAAAAATTAGAGTATTCTATTTTCAGGATCCGAATTCTGGATGTGAACTGTAATAAAGTTCCACTCCGAATTCTGTATGAGAACTGTAATGAAGTTCCACTCCGAATTCTAGATACGAACTTTCATGATTTTGACTCCGAACTCTTATGATGTTCGACTCAGAACTTTCATGAGTTCGACTCCGAACTCTTATGAAGTTTTACTCAAAACTTTCATGAGTTTGACTCTAAACCCTTATAAATTTGACTCTAAACCTTCATGAGTTCAACTCCGAAATCTTATGATGTTCGACTCCGAACTTTGACGAAGTTCGACTCCGAACTCTCATGATGTTCTACTCCGAACTCTTATAAAGATCGACTCCGAACTTTTACTAGTTCGACTTCAAACTCTGCAAGGTCAGATTCTGAACTCTGGTGAAACCAGTCTCCAAATTTCCTATGAAATTCAGACTCCAGACTTCTACAAACTTCAGGTTCCGAATTCATATAAAATAGAATCCGAACATCTTTTTATTATAGACTCCGAATTTCATTTTTGGTTAGACTCCGAACTTTTCTTTACATACATTCTGAATTCTAGTTTTTCTTGTGCTTACACTTGTTTCATTGTAAAATGATGTTGTGCTTTCAGTTACACATGTTTTTTTATAAAACGATGTCATCCATTCTGTTTCTAATTAACTGTTGGTTTAGTGACACGTTTATAAGTCCCTCCGATATTCAAGGAAAATATGACCGTTGGAGGAGGGAGCCGACCGTTAGAAATCTTCATATAAATAAAAGGTCATTTAAAAGTGATCAACAAGAATTTGATCACTCTAGAAACCGCACGCTGTTAAGGTGATTTCTAGAGAGAAGCTTTTTATGCTTTGTGTGTACTGAACTGCTCATTCAGATTGCTTCGTGTGACTCCGAATGTTGGTGATTAAATTCGAGGGCTTCTAGGGATAGTAAGATGGAGGTGCCGACTACCTTGAAGTTCGAGGTCTTCATTGCTAAGGAAGACAGAGGATCCAACTACCTTGAAGTTGAGGGCTTGCGGGGATATCATGACAGAGACTCCGATCTTTGTATAGAGGGATTACCCTGGTGTGGGTAAGAGAGACGTTCATGAAAGTATAAATCAAGGGACCTTTATCCAAGGTTGTTGGATACCCTTCTCTTTGAGATAAAAGACTTATACCTTGTTACCTGTTCTTTTTACTACCTGTGTTTTCTGCTGCAATTTTGTTTTGTAAGGAAAGTATAATTCTATTATATTTCCTTACACTTGTACTCTGATTTGTTTAGATTCTATAAGCTTTAAGGTAGAATCTCATATTGTAATCTTTGGTTTCAATTCTACAACTGGTGATTATTGGTATTCTGAATTTTCTTAGTTTAACTTAGGTAAACTTATATTTTTCCTTGTCTAAGGAATTTTTTAAGTGTACAATTCACCCCCCCCCCCTATTGTATATTGAGCATCTACATATATATTTCGATCCTACAATGATTACTATATTTTATTCATAAATATTATTATTACATGAGGTATGTTAAATATCTTATGTTTTATGAGTAAAAAGTATGATTTCATTGATTTTTATATATTCATGGACTAATGTTTTCTTTCATTATTTTAAATCCCTTACTAAAATTTTAATGTTCATCCGATGTTTTTGAAATATTTATCACAATGTATAAGGAAGGGTAACATAATGGAAGAATTTAATAATATTTTTATCTAGAAAATAATTATTGTTTTTTAAGGAGTTTTATTACTGGGAAAAAATGTATAGTTAGTAGGAGTGTCTACTTGTAATATTTAATTTTCTATGTATGTGTTATGTCCTAGTTCTCTAAAACTATGATCCTGAAAATATCTTCAATGTGAAAAAAGGTAAATTATTTTTCAGAAATCAAGATAATGTAATGTTTAAGGATGAGGCCTTATAGAAAACCAAATGTCTCAAAGAGAATAGTTTTTTAGAATTATTTTCAGTTAATAAAATCATGGATGTAAAGAATTTAAAATAATTAGATGTTGTGATATTATTTGCTATTAAAGAAAATTTAGTATTTATATTATTCAATTGAATTAATATACCATACACTAGAATAACTAAAGAGGTAGGCATTAATGGGTTTTAACAGAAACATAAAATAAAAAGAGCATTTAGTATTTGATAACCAATTATTTAAATGAAATGGAATTAGTGTTTTAGAATAACCAGATAATTTTTTTATTATTTAGTGTGTTAATATATAAGAATTATTTTCTAGATGAGTAACTAAGATGTGTGAATGAATAATTTTTTTTAATCAAAAGATATTATATCATCATTTTTTGAGTAAAATTTGGTGGAATTATTCACATGATGGAAGGTTATGTTTGGAAAAATTATTCCTAAGTAAAACCAAAAAATATTAACAAATAAGAACTGTGATGAGGGACATCACACATCTGTGATGTCAAATTCAATTATAATAATTATATTATAGTTGTTTAATGTTCAATATTCATGATAAAATTTACATGATTCTAAATATGTTTTATGTATTGTATTAAAAGTCAGCTAATGATGATTTTCATGGAAGGTATAACAAAATTTATTTACATTGATAAATATATATGGTTTTGATCTCATTAAATTATAAATTTTAATGTTTTAAATATTAGATGTTCAAAATCTATGGATATAATATTTAATTATTAAATAGATGAGTCCATAAATATGTTACTATAATACTTATATCTATATTTTTATTATTACTTGTGTAAGGACATATTTATTTATGAATCAAAAGTTTAAAATATTGATGATGTTATTGATTTATTAGTGTACAGAAAAAAAAGATCCAAATATTGGAATCTTATAGAGTTGAGAAGATGGTAATATTTCTTCATGTAACTGATGTTTTAGAGAATTTAATTCTATAAAATAATAAATACCTTAGCATCAATCAATGATTCATTATTATGTTGTCTTAGATGAAGAATATAATTTTGTAACTACTATGAATCATTAATATCACTTATTGAGGGATTGAAAGAGTTGTATTATAGTTAACTCATTAATATTCACATATATTATTTAGCTGATAGCCATGACTCAACAGGAGATAAAACAACAACGTGTATGTACCCACATTGGGACCAAACATTGTAAAAAAGAATGTTCCATTCATTTATATTCGATATAAAATCATAAAAGAAATGTTTCCTTACAATGTTGGATGCATAAAAACATGAACATGTTGAAATGCTTAATTCCATGTTAAATGATATTATAAAATATCACCACTGATTAAACCTCCCCACATCAGTGGTCAATAAATTACTAAGATGTTAATAATTTTATATGAGTTAGGGTTTGACAAGAAACCCATTTCATAACATATACATGTGTATATATGGGAAGCATTTGTTGAGAATACTCTATATGTGACTATAATGGGTTATTGAAAAGAAATAAATTTCCCAAATAAAATGCAGTAATAGTGGTTAAAAATGGGTTTTTCCCAACATAGGAGTTCACAAAAACCAATTTTCACTTATTTTGTGATAAAATTGAGTTAGATTATTCTTTTTGTCATTTAAACAAATAAGAATAATTAATGACAAAATGGTTTGTAAAACAATTGATGAATTGGTGATTATGCTAGGGTTGGTTGAACCTATTGCAATATTCTCCTACTTCCTATCTTTATCTGTCCTGACCTACCTTCACTAAGATGAGGGAAGGTATAACAAACTTCTAGAACCATCATTATTAATGTTGAAGGACAGATAATTACCCTATAGTCCTGCCTTCAGTTGGCCCCAGAGTGGCGACAAACACCAAGGGTAAAAAATCTCATGTAAAATACAATGGGTAATCATTTTATTGAACAAGATCAGGATGTAAGATGGTAAACCCAAACAACTCCAAGGACTGAATGTATAAGTGTAGCCAAAAATAAATTCCTATATTCATGTTCCATATAAACTAATACATGTACTAGAATCTCATAAAGTATGTTCCAAAAGGGAAGAAAAGAAGTAACAACAACTGTCATAAAGTTCGAGCTACTAAGGTCCATAACAGTCCCCAAAGTACTCAGGGATACCTGAATTTAGTTTTATATACATAAATTGTGTTTATAGGTACACACAGTTGGGAAAACCAAAACCTCTCCTACACAAGTTGGGAGACATTATAATTCCATGTGAGAAAATAGGTAACCAAAACACCTAGAAAGGAAACTATCCACCCAACCCCACTAAGGAAAACTCCCCAAATAATGCAATTCAAGTAAAATAATATTAATAACACATCAATATTTGGGAACCGCGCACCACTTTTCCACAAGTTATTGAGGACATCCTACGCATCTAACCTCCCCAAAAGGTTCCACTTCAGTCCCACTACCGCCCCAACGACAACCTTATGGGCCACCACAACCATGAATCCCACCTGCTCAGACCTGGTCCACCACAACCACACATCCCACTAATAGATACCTGGGCCACCAAAGCCACACATAACCATGCCCATAGACACCTAGTCCACCACGTCCTCTGCCACACCCGAAAACAACTAGGCATCATCCTGAAGACACTTGGGAAACAAACATGAATGCATAGACATTGGCCAACCACCACAACACACCCTTACCGAATAGTCTTGGGCCATAATTAACATTAGGCCATCACATACTTCCTAAAAAATCTTGGGATACTTGGGAGAGGGAGCATAAGGGAGCTAATAACCATTCACTCAAAATAATTGTTTTAAAAAAACACCCTCCCCTTGAAATGGGGGTGTTTGGCATAAAGTGATCAACATGGGTGCGGTGTGTATAAGAAACAAAAGAACTAAATTTTATAAATATTGGTATAGAAGAAATAATCCCATCATAAGGTTTATGACCCTAACAAAAAACTTGAGCAAGAACACTTTTGCTACTACCGCTACACGCACAAGTACGAAACACCCACAACCAGATCACAACCCATTTCTGGAAAACAATTTCCATTTATACCCATTATCCTTATCATGTTCAAGTGATTAAATTTAATACAATCCACCACTACTAGGAAACTAAAAGGAATAACCACAAGCCAAACAATAAAAGAAAGAAATTATCCAAGAAAACATTTAGTTATTCACACCGGGTTCCCTTGTTAAGTAACCACATCAAAAGTGATCTGTGAGATCCCTCAATGTACTAGAACAAAACCAAGACTCAACATACCATCTCCACATGACCTCAGATTCAAAAACCAACCACACCATAACTAGAGATTCCACCCCCCTCTACGTCACCCCAAAAGGCATCAAACCGAGAAATCATACACATCACTAGAAAATAGCAAAGAAGATTCCAGATTTAGAAAACACCATTAATTTCGTTCCATAATTCTATTAAGATAACCATAGTGATCACATAGTGGTTCCTATTCATTGTGCATCCATTTAATCTTCCAATTTTATATGATTATCTAGTTTCCATGTTACAACCATGAAATCGCCAGATTTTCATGAAAAACAGAGCTTTGTTTGTGTACAAGAAAGGACCACCAATGGCCATGATTTTCAGTGGACATAGGGCCATACAATTCACAACATAAAATCAAAGGTATAACATAGCAACATCGTCAAAATTACCATCCCTTAATCGTTTAAAAGTTTGTCTATTATATTCTATAAATTGGTTTTCTCAATGTCTTGAATGATCATCATCATACCCACTCTGCATGATCCATAGTAAAGAGGGACGAAGGAAAACCTCATACCTAGATGGACAAGGATCAACATTTTCTCTCAACACCATGAACTGGGGTCGAGACGACTTGTAGAGTAAGATCACTAAGGACTCCAAGGATGAGTGGGAAGGGTTCCAACAAGAATTCATGATTCAAATTTGAAAGAGCGATGCCACACACACCAATAGAAATTAATGAGTCCAAGGAAATGTTGTATTAAAATGCTCGATCCTAGAGTTACAGGATTTGCAATCTCTAAGTGCATAAAAAGAGGACTGGGGTTTAACAACATGGCTGGGAAGTTGCACGCATTAGAATTAAATTGGATTTAATAATTATCCTCGAAGATGGGAGAGATAATGGTTGTGAGTTAATATATTTCCTTTAAAATAAGAAAAAAATGTAATAGGAGCCTACTTGGAAAACATAAGAGGCTGGAAAACAGGGTAAGCCACATGTTTTTTTAGGTCAAGGGTATCCCCACCCTTATGGGATTTAACACATCATTTATGGGCCTTAAATCAAACTGAAATTACATTAATGTATGAAATAAAAACTATAAGAGAAAGTATGGGAAAGCATGGGAAGGAAACCCCAACACCCCTATGTGGCACCATTCGGGCGCAGCATCGATCAGCGAGAAACCGATCGAGTGAACCATTAGGTGACACCCTGTCACTGACACTGACACCCTCCAGGCTCAGCGATGGTGTCCAAGATACCTCAAACACTAGAATTTTAAAATTTAATGGACCATGATAGTCTGGGACATTAAATCTGATACCTCTAAAACTATTATCATCGACAAGAATCAATACTAAACCCAACTAAAAGAGATGGGTCTGAACAACCACCTCGTAAGATACCTCTCATGGAAAAACCTCCCTAGTGTTTTTTGAAACTAGAAACAACCCTCAACATCCATGAACACCTCTCTAATATATATTCTGAACAACCGTCGAAACACTAACCCTCCTCTCGCCCAAGTAACCACACAAACAAAAAAAATGTCACACCATCCTGACTTATATATTAGGGAGTCCCATTCTCCATGCCAAGATTCTATCTTCTTTGGGAAGCACTGACTCATCTGCATGGGTTTAATCACATCCACCTTAAGGCATCTTTATTAGGGATCAGGTCCTCCCCACCCCATATTTATAACTCTTCACACACATTTTGAGAACAATTGAAAGATCTCATCTCATAGAAAACATGGCCAATCATTACATCACAATAAAGCGAAAGGAAACTAGAAGATCAAGTCTTAAAATAGATCTATTTATTGGGAACACATATGTGTTTCCCATTCCCAGTACTCTCCTCAAGGCCACCGTGCCTCCACAATACATGAACAAAAGGAATGATCCATCCATGATGCACCTTAACCTTACGATCCTTGATCCTCACTGGCTTCTCCACGTACATCACATCCTCCTCGATATCCAACTCTCCCCGGTTGAGGATGTTGGAGTCATCATGTTGATACCGACAGAGATGAGATACATGGTAGATGTTTTGGATCCTCTCCAACTGGGGTGGTAACACTAGATGATACGCCACTGCGCCGAATTTTCTCAACACTTTGAAGGGTCCGATAAACCTGGGGGAATGTTTACATCCCTTGAAAAAACTTTTATGTCCACACCAAGGGGATACCTTTAAGAACACCTGGTCCCAAACCCTTAAATACAAGGTTCTCCTCCTATGATCGACATTTTAATTCTTCCAGTCCTGATCTACCTTCATCCACTTACGTACAAGATGAACCTTATTTGTCGTGCTCTTCACCACCTCTGAGCCAAGAACACCTGCCTCCCCAACCTTTTTCCAGCACATGGGTGAATGAAATGGTCTTACATACAAGGATTAGATCAGTGCCATACCAATGGTAGAGTGATAGATATATTTTTAGAAAAATTATACCAGAGACAAGTGTTGTACCCCCGATCCTTTGAAGTCCGGAACAGATGCTCGCAACATATCCTCCAACATCTGGATAGTCCTCTATATCGGCCTATTTGTATGAGGGTTTAAAGCAGTGCTAAATAAATGTTGTGTGCCAAAAGTAGGTTGTAATCCCTTCCTGACTAGTGAAGTAAAGTGGGTATTCTAATCCAAGATGATGGTTATGGGAACTCTGTGAAACAAACTAACTTCACCCACGTACTTCTGTGATAAGGAATCCATTATGTTTGACTCCTTAATTAATAAGAAATGAGATGATTTAGTTAAATGGTCCACCACTACCTTGGTGGGATCATAACATCCATCATATCTGGGTAGTCCTATGATGAAATCCATCGTGACTTCATACCACATCCACTCAAGAATGTCTAAGGGCTACAATAGACCGCTGGGAAAACGGTGTTCAGCCTTCACATACGGACACACGAAAGAAGGTTTCCACAAACACCGCCACTACCCTCTTTACATTGGGCCCCCAAAACCAATACCTCAATCCAAGTTACATCTTGGAGACTCTTTTGTATACCACTAGGGGTGAGTAATGGAACTCACGGAGAACTCACTCGCGCATTACCTCTAGGAGAAAAATATCCCATGGAAAAGATTTCAATTTTGATCATCCTCCATACATCCTTATAACGAATTAACCTAGCTATCATAGTCACATGTCACTTGAGACTCCATGTATCACCACTGGGAATCCTCCACCTATTATACCATGGATGACTGCACTTTCATCTAAAACTGACAACCTCTACCATCCTCCACTCTTATGCGCATATGTAAAGCAACCAACTCCCCCCATTGATTTCCATTGATCTACTGACTCCCAAACCATATTTTTCAATTACTTCCTGCACAAATAATTGGAAACCATGTTCCCCTTTGTTGAGGTGTTGGATATATTTAAGTCGTAGTCCCAATGAATCTTAATCCACCTCCATTGTTGCATGTTCATGTCTCGGTGGGAGGAGACACACCTAAAGCTCTTGTGATCTGTGAAGACCACAAAGAAATCTCCAATGAGGTAATACCACCAAATATTCTATGATAACACAACCTAAACATGTTCCTCGCTATGGGCGGTATAGTTTTGTTTGTGAGGACATAACTTCCTACACCCCTAAGAGATCACTCTCTTCTGCTACATCATCACACAACCAAATCCTAGACTGGATGCATCACAAAATCCTTCCAAAATCACCCCTTCATCATAGAACCTTGCCACTAGGGCTCTGACCAGCTTCCCCATTAGATAGATGAATGCTACCTAGTACTTCTCACTCCATACAAAAACTCGGTCCTTCCAGTTCAAGTATATCAAATATGTTGCAACTCACGATATGTCAGGTACAAACTTTCGGCAGTAATTTTCAAATCCAAACCAACTATGAACCTCTGACATGTTATTGGGTGCTTCCCAAGAAACAACATCCTCAATCATCAATGGATCCACCTCTATTCCCCACTGGGACACCACATATCCAAGGAAATTCACCTCTCATGTACAAAAAATTCACTTGGACAACACCCTGTAGAGATGGTGGGGTCAGAGGACCTCAAAAACTATCTTAATATGCGCGGAATGATCCTTATCTGATCTTGAGTAAATCTAGATGTATTTTATGAACACGAATACAACCCGGTCTAGATACTCGCGAAAAAAATTGTTCATGAGCCCGATGAAAATGGTTGGTGTGTTCATAATGCCGAATTTCATGACGACGAACACAATGTGTCCCTATCGGCACATGAAAGAAGTATTCAAGATGTCACCCACAACTAGTGTTATCCAGTCCGCATGTTGATCGTATAAAACCAACCAACTCCCTTCAACTAGTCAACAAGGTCATCGATCCTCAGGTGGGTGTAATAGTTCATGACCATTTCTAAGTTTAACCTTTGGTAGTCTATGCACAGACTTAGACCACCATTTTCATTCATCACAAACAAGACTAGAGCACCCCATAGTGAGGTAATTGGTTAGATAAAACCATTTTTCATCATGTCATCAACCTAAATCCTCAACTCTTACTACTAAGAAGGCCACATCTGATAGGAATCCATAAAAATTTGGTAGGCACCAGGTTGCAGGTTTATCCTCAAATCAACTTCACCTCATGAGGGTAGAGTCACAACTGCTTCAGGGAAGTCATATAGGAACTCACTGACAATACAAGAATTTCCACCATCTCTACATCTGCTGAATCCACTGATAGCACAACTAACAATGAAAGAATGGGCTCCACACGCCAGCTTCTCTCATAACAACCCAACTCACTAATGAATTCTATTTGTTGGACACCCATATTTGAGAACACCCCTTTATCCAGATGTAGTCTAAAATAGAGTGCATGGATAATATCTAGTCGATGCCCATAATGACATATTATGGATGAATTTTATTCAGAAATATATCCCCATTAGACTAATGTGGCTCCACAATTATCCCATATCCTCAAAAAACATAAAAATGGCTAGTCTAAGAACGAACTGGCATACTCAAAACCAGAGACATGGAATGTTTCTCAACATCTAGACCCATGGAATGAGCTAGACTGAGCGAAACAAAGGAATGAAAATCTCCATAATCAAACAAGGAATAGGCGAGAGTGCTAAACAAAATGATCATACCTCGGATAACTATTGGCCCCACTGAAATTGCTGCCTCTGTGTCATTAAACTGCCCACATCCAGATCCTATGCCACTTGACTGTCGGTCGCCTCCCCGATCATGCCCTAGTCGAGGTCCTTGAGGAGAACCCTGAGGTCGGCCCCCTCCTACGACGTCTGCTCTCGGAGGAGTGGGAGCTCGCTTTCACTACTGCTGCTACAAAAAAGGTCTGGATAGAGACTACTATTAGTGAGGCTTGTGCTGAACATTCCCATCACCACTATATTTCACTCAGTCTAGACACAGATTCCAAAGATTACCATGGATTCTAAAGATAAATAGCATTGGTCCTAGGACCGTGAAGAAAGGGAGAGGACCAAGAGGTTGGAGCTAGAACTACTAAGGTCTGCTCCCCGTTGACCGGAACATGGAAGGACCGGATTCTGTAGGCCTGGTACTGACGTCCTTCCCCTTTGAGGTACACAGCTAGCTCCCCTCTTGCAGAAAACCTCCCAGCATGTGCATCTGCTCTACTACTTCATCCTTCTTCAGAACATCTAAGTACATCGGTAGAGTGAAGGGAGTAACAACATACTAAAGGGAAGGTTGGAGTGCCTCCTCTATGCACCTTTCCCACGACTCTTCATCTGGGAAGAGATTTAAAGTGAAATGATCAAGATCCTTGAATTTTTCCCCAACTCCCTTATCATCAAACTTCCTTGTTGGAGGGAGAGAAACACATTCCTCTTTTCGGCCTTCATCATCAAATAAAGGAATTATTCCAGGAACTTCTTCTCAAATTTGGTCACTAAAACCATTGCTTCCCTCTTCCCCTTGAGAGAGAGCATCCACCACTTACGTGCTACCCCTCTTATATGGACCCCAACTAGATAAAACCAGTACTCTACTAGAACCTGGATCAAGCTAAAATCTATAACCATCTCCTCGATCCACCTCTCCATCTCCATGTATGAGACACTACCCTCGTACTTCCCAAGGGTATGCCGCTAAAAGGCATGAAGCTCTTTTTCTGACTATTTGTCTTCCTCTTACTGATCAACACTCCATTGATCAGCCATATCATCCAGCTTGGATTCTATTTCCCCCACTATTTATGGATTTCATCAGGGTGCCATTGCTGCATAGTAAACAAGGAATGCCTAAGCCTGATTAGTGTAGGATATTCCTTTTAAATTTTGATTAAATGTTTTATTTATTTTATGTTCCCAAAACACCCAAAACATAAAAGAACACAAGTTGTTATGAATCATGTACCTCTCCAAGGGTCTCTACCCTACAATAATTATATCCCCACTTGGTTTTTCGGTAGGTCTTGAGTCATTGGTTCATATCAAAATAGGCCCTAAAATCTTATTTCCTAGCATGTATTCCCTGGCCTATTTCACGCCCCATGATTTCCTAACACTATTTCCCCACCATGCCATGAAATATTTATTGTTCCTAACCCAAACCCTATGATACCTCTCAATCATCAGCCTTTATTACTATTTTTTCATTACCCGCCTCCACCCAGATGAGGAAGGGACAACAAACTACCAAAATCCTTTTTTATTCAAGTTGAAGGAGAGAAAACAGCCCCCCATGTCCTTCTTTCAATATGCCCGGAAGTGTCTACTAGCACCAAGGTTATAAAATATCATGTATAATGGATGGCATTACCCTTTTTATTGAAGAAGATCAGGAGAAAATATGGTAATCCCAAAAAACTACATGGAATAAAAGTAAAATTAAATCCAAAAGTCCATTCTAATATGTATGTTAAATATAATCTTATACAATTACAAGAAACACTAAAAGGATGTACCAAAAGAAAAGAAAATTAGCAACAAAAACTATCTTGAAGTTTGAGCTAGTAATGTCTAGAACAGTCCTCAAAGTCCTAATGGGCACCTGAAAGTAGTTTTATATACGTATGGTGAGTATACAGGTATAATCAGTAGGGAAAACCAAAATATCTTGTACCGAAGTGGCGAGGTATTCTAATGCACTATGAGAAAGGAGGAAACAAAGCTCTTAGAAAAATACTATTCACCTAGCCTCACCAAGGCACACTCCCCAAACAACGCATGTCAGGTAAAGTAATTGTAATTGAACATTGATATTTGAGTAGCCTACATCGCTTTCCCACTTGTTATTTAGGACATCCTATGCAACAGACCTCCCCCACATGTTCCATTGCAGTCCCACTACCGCCCCAACAACAACCTTATGGGCCACCACGACCATGAATCCCACACGCAGACACCTAGTCCACTGAAACCACACATAACCATAATCGCAGACACCTAGGCAACCACAACCACTACCAGGACTAAAAACACCAGGACCTCATCCCGATGACACGTGGGAAATAAACCATCATTCAAACACATATTCCACCCACCAAAACACAACATTACTGAAGAGTCTTGGTCCATAATGAACCTTAGGTAGTCACATCCATCCCTAAGAATCTTGGGTTACCTAGGAGATGGATCAAAAAGCATCTAATAACCATCCACTCATAGGAATGTTCGAAAAAACACCCTCCCCCTAGAAATGGGTTTTTTCGACACAAAGTGATAAACATGGGTGGGGTGTGTATAATAAACACAATAACTAAATTTTATTAATTTAGGTAAAAAAGAACACATCCCAAATTAAGAGTTTTGAAACTAACAAACGGCCCACATGTGACCAAATTATTGCTACTATTAAATGCATAAGTACACAACATCCACAACAAGAGAACAAGCCATTTCTATAAAACAATTCCATATCATAGTTTTTATTGTTATAATGTTCATGTTCTTCCATTAAAAACATTCTTCTACTACCCCGGAAACTAACAGGTATACCCGAAAGCCTAAAAAAACTGAAGGAAAAAAGACAAGAAAAAATTTAGGCATTCACACCCAGTTCTCTTGTTATGTAACAACATCAAAAGGGATCTATGATATCCCTCAAAGTAGTAGAATCAATCCATTCCCCAATATACCAGCTCCACACAGCCTCAGATTCACAAACATACAACCCCTCAACCAGAGGTTTCATCCCCCTCTACATCATCCCACAATGCATCAAACAGGGGAACCATAAATATCACCAGAATGGAGAAAAAAATATCCTAGATTTAGTCATCACCATTCATTTAGTTCCTTTTTTTTTAGTTAATAAGGTTGATCACCCATGGTTTTTATTCATCAAGAACCCATTTAATAAATCATGTTTACTTTATTAGATTATTTCCTTGTTACAACCATTTAATAACCATATTTTCTAAATAAACATAGCTTAATTAGTGCACAATAAAGTACCAATAAATACCACAATTTTCATTGTACATAATCCAATAAAATTTACAACACAAAAAATAAAGGAATAACATAGAAAAATCCTCAACTTTCCAAGCCCTTTATACTTTAAAAGTTTGTTTATTATCATTGTTAATGTTGGTTTCATCTATATATCACAGAATCATCATCATACTCACCACAAATGATGAACAGTAAAGAGATACAAAGGAAAAACACCAACCTAGATGATCAAGGGTCAAAGTTTTCTCCCAGTGCCAAGAACTAGGGTTGACGTGACTTGTAGAGGAAGAACTCCAAGGACTCCAAGGCTGGTCGGGAAGGGCTGCATCATGGGCATTCTATTCATCTTGGAAAGAGGGACTCCAAATGCACCATGGGAAAAGAACGTTACCAAGGAAGAAGAATATATTGGGGTGTTAAAAGTCCTGATCCTATAGTTATGGGATGTGAAGTATCAAGGTTATTAAAAATCAGATTGGGGTTTAACAACTCGGCTGGGTGGTTTCACATGTTAGAACAAATTTTTATTTAATTATTATCATTAGAGATGGTGGATATAATAGCTATGAGTTAATATATTTTTTTAATTGGAAAAAAACATGTAATAGGGGCCAAATTGAAAAACACGAGAGGTAAGAAAATTGAAAAGGCCATATTTTTTTTTGGTAATTCAAGGGTCTCCCCAACCTTAGGTGATTTGAAACATAATATATGGTATTTAATACGTTTTTAAGTCACACTAATGGAGGTACTAAAAATAGAAAGAGACCCTACGTGAATGTAGGGGTAGAAAACCCGGACACATCTATGTGGCACCGTTCAAGAGTAGCACTGATTGGTGAGACACCAATCAGTGGAACCAACAGGTGACATCAATCAGTGGAACCAATAGGTGACACCACGATGACACCCTTCTACTGACACTGATGCCCTACTGGCTCACCTATGTTGTTTGGGACACCCGAACCACAATAATTTTACAATGTAATGGTCCAGGAAGGTCTATGACATTACGTTATCAAATATTCTTCTTCTCTATTGGGAATAGACACAATCAATGAGTACTTCTTCTCTCTCCTTTAATTTAATAGTGATAGTGAGGATAACACTAACTAAAATATCAAATTTGTCTACCCTCATTTCTATATATGTAGCTGTTTTAGTGTACACACTTAATTGAGTTAAAAATTTCTCAATCGAGTCTTGTTATTCCTAAACATACATGAGACCCAACTACAAATTACACACATTTTTTCAATAAATGATCAATTCACCACATTGATATAGCATGTTCCATCATATACTGACCATAACATGGTGGATGTTGATTATAATCACTTTTTAGGGAAATATAAACTAACATAATTCATACTAAATATGATCAAACCCAATAATAATTACTACTTAAGGAATGTTGAAACTATTTTAATAGAGAATATAATTTTTTTATTCCATTAATCATATGAACTCATGAATTATAAAAATGAAATCCACCCACTACCAAATGACTCAAAATTTACCTCTCTATGAAAAAGGTATTTAAAATAAATTGTAATGAAAATAATGTAAATTTAAATTAATATTATAAAAATGAAAGAATAAAAAATCCACCATTTGATCATGTAATAAAGACTATCACAAAATTCCCTTCTCCAATACACCATATTCTTTCTTTTATTGATGTGTTGGTTTCTTATCCTTTAGTTTCATAAAACCATATGTGGAATTCCCTCTATTATTTTTAAAAATTCTTTCTTTTGGATTCAAATATATAAAATTATTTTGAAAATAATATACATTTGTGTCTTCCCTTATTCACTTCTTCAAAAATATCTTATAGTCATATATCCACATCGTATCCTTCCATTGGCTACATGAATATTGGTATAGACACCAAATGTTTTTTATTTAATGTCTGCATGAGTCTCGTAAAGAATGTATGTGACCCTCACATAATATTCATAGGTTTTTTGGAAATGTTTTGAATCATACACGAGACAACAGATTAATGGGTTGACTCTAAGGTTTGAGTGACCAAATAAATAATATGTAATTATGTAGAAGGTACATCCTATGGTAAATTAGAATATCATGGTTTGTATATAAGGGCATGTAGTAACATGGGGCTTTCAATATGTTGTAACTATTTGAATTTGATGATTTTTTTTGTCAATGTATTGACCACTACATTGGATCCATCATGTGTTAGATCCTTAGAATCACATGATAGCTTGTAGAATTTGAAAAATTCAATCCATGGTTCATTGGGAAATGAATGGTCAAATATTTCCCTTATTATTATTGATAGAATGATCACATTACTACCTCATTAATGACTGTCAATATAAACTCCATAATTCTTGAAAAATATAGAATCATCATGAGTTTTTTAGAAAACACTCTAACCACTTGAGATAGGAATCAATACTCCAAGGACTAAATTCATGCTTCGTTAAAATATTCCCCAAATATCAAATAAAAAAACTAAAACCTAAATATTTATCCATTTTATCACCTAATCCCAAAATACTTATATAATTAAAACATTTTAAAATTTACCCATCAAATGGTAAAATGGTGGGATTAAAATGATTGAAATTAAAAAGGATCACCATCAAAAAATTCAAACACCTTTCTAATGTGATATCATTTTTAACACTATATCCTTCATGTTATACTTCTTCCTTGAATTTAATTTTTCAATTCTATCATTAATAGACTTCATTTAAGCTTTAATTATTTTATCACTGAACACACAGTTATACCCACCTTCCCTAAATATTTCTCTCAATACATAAATATGATTTCCAAGAATGGTTTTCCTCATTCCAAGATCTCTTAAGTTTTTAAATGGGATTGATGAATCTCTCCATATCCTCTAATTGATTCAATTAGTTTCTCATGTAATTGAATTTAATTAGATTTATTATCTAGTCTCAAGTTTGGTAGGACCCAAATTTTTAACTACTAAGGATTGAAGAGGGTTTTTGGCTCTAAAATTATTCTCAATACCTGATTTTTAGTTTCCTCCAATAATGAAATACTTATTGAAATACATTCCAATCAACTTAGCTCCACTTCATCAAATTCTTAATGGATAGCCCTCACCTTTTATAAATTTCGTAGTAGAAAGAATTCCTCTCAATATGTTCTCCATTATGCTTCTGAAACATTAATTTTATATAATTTTGGATGTAATATAGAGGGTTTATAGGGAAGATATAATTTATTATTAGTGGTGTTAGTTATACCTATCCCCATATTAGAAATTAATCTCTAATCCTGATAATGTGTTCTAGGCCCTCTCTCCCATTTCGTTAATACTTCTCCCAAAAAAAAACTCTTACTGGGTGTCACCTTTACAACATATTATGAAGTATATATCAGCTTATAATTTACATCCATTGTTCTCCCAATATCATGACCAGTATATCTACTAATAATTTCAATAATATTGAGTTTATTTATTCCCAATCTCCACCCTTTGTGTTATTTTAATCATGAATTCATATTTTTATTTCTCTTCAAATTAATGTTTTTAGTGAAGGAGAGGGTCTTTTTCTCTTCAAGAAATTGGGGGACCATAATATAAGCATTAGATGGAATCAAGGAATTTTTAAAATTATTCCCATTAAAATGTTTGTAAAAAAATTGTGTGAAAAATTACAACAAATTCTTTTTCAAATGAAAATAGGTTCTACCTACTCGATTATTCAACTTTCTTTTATCTCTTCCCCGACAATTGAATTCAACACAGATGAGTAAAATTATTTTATAGAATTGTGGATAGGGATATAAGGTTTTGAATGTTAATATTAATAAAAGTTATTCATGGATTCTATGGGAAAATTGAATAATTTACATGTAGGTTTGGAATAGATTTTATTGAAAAGTGGCTTAAAATCAAAATATTGATAAATAATTTACAAAAAAGGTCCCCCAATTATCTATTAATATGATTATATTACTCAAAAAAAATTTCTTATTCAAAGATGTATTGGTTCTCTCATAAGATAATTAATTGTAATGAATATATCAAAATTGGTTCCAAAATAACTTGGTTATGAAATTAAATATGTTGGAGTACATTTTAGGAAATGAGTATCAAAATCAATGGGTTTTCATAAAATTTACTCACATCAAATTTAAAAAACAAATCAACTTTAATATTTTATTATTTTATTGGTAGAATTGGTTTCTAATCATTGTCATGGATTCAATGTTTTTAAGGGTATTACAGTTAAACATAAATGTATAAAAACATTTTAAAACTAAATAATGTTTGAAAAAAACAAACAATTTGAGATAATAGTTTTTACAAATCTATATTTGTTAAGGTTTCTTCCCCCACACTTAAATGATATATAATTTTTAATTTTATAAAAATTATTTATCATATAAACATATTATAAATTTAATAAAAGTAATGAATTAAATGATAATAAGAGTATAAACCCAATGGTATTTTATTTATAAAATATTTTTATGTGTGTGATCACCTCTGTTGGGTCTTGTAGCATGTTCTAATTGAATTTAATTATTCTATGTCCATTAAAAAATGGTTCCTTATATCCTTACTTTATTATATACATATCCCCAAATTTATAAACATGATTAATTGGAAAGGTACATTCCCATTTGTATAATTTTTTACCTTTTATGAGCTTAATATTTTATTTTTATAATAACATCATGTCTCTATAATAAAAGGATTTCACTTGGATCAGCTAGTCATGAGCCACCCCTGTTCCTTCTTTATAAATATTATAATTTTAATAATCATCTTTAATAATTTATACAAAAATTATTTGATGCAATATCATATATTTTTTAGCCTTATCAAGGTCCAAATTAATCTCTCACATATCCTAGTAGGCTTTAGGTTCCAATTTTATTGGCAGGTGATATATTTTCCCTTTAATTAGCATATATGGGATCATTCATAAGGGGTGTTTTCAAAGAATTTTATATAATACCATTAGGTGTCTTCCAAATATTGAATCTAATACTTCCTATTTTTTATGATAGTATTCTCTAAAATTCTGTTTTTTCTCTATTAGACACTTTAGGAAAACCATTGGTTTGTGGATGATAGGCTGTTGATGTATTATGATTCACCCCATACTTTCTTAGTAAATCCTTCATTTTTATATTGTGAAAATGAGTCCCCTAATCACCAATTATGGATTTAGGCACTCCATACATATATCATAGGTTTCCCCAGACAAAATCACACACAACAAGAACAACGTAGTATCTGTGGCCCTAGATTCTTCCCATTTTGTATCAAATTCAACTAAAACAAGAATATAGAAATTCAAAAATTTCATTAGGGAAGGTACCATAAAATATATCCACTAAACATTAAATATTTTAAAAATGATAATGGTTATTTGATGAATTTATTATTGTTCTTAAATTTTCTAAAAAAACTGACATGTCCAATTTTTTTACGAAAGCCATGTGAATCTTTAAATAATATGGGGAAATAAAAACATATTCAAAAAAATATTTAAAAAACATTGGGGTATAAAGTGGCTTCCATAGGATAAATTGGGAAACACTCAAATAAAAATTCAATTTCACTTTAATGTAATGATCTTTTAGTACATTGTCGATGAATTTTTTTTAAATAATATGATCATTCCAAATATGAAATAGAGATTAAAAATTGAAATTTAATATTTAGTGGTAATTTAAGTGGTATGGGATTCAAGAATTTACTAAATAGTTTCCCATTTTAGTACACCATGTTATATCACCTTCATCAAAATTGAGAAACTCCCCTTGAACGAGGTCTATTGCTTATTTATTGGATTATATCTCCACATTGGTTTTGTATTGAAATATACTAATGTAATAAACCACTCAATTCACAGATCCCATCTTATCTTTGAACTCCATGTTAACCTCCCGAAGTATAATCATTCATCCCACAAGTATTTTATTTTAATCTTCTTTATTCATCATGTATATAAGGGTTTCATTATAAGAATAGAATGAAACAATTATCTCTATAAAAATATGATCTGAACCTTCCAAAGAAAAGAGAACTAGCAAAAATATTTTTTTGGATGCATAGTTTAATAGAGAAAAATTTATGTTTATTGAGGCATATCCATGAACATGCTTCACTCACTAGATACTCTATGAAAGGCCTTCATAACATCATAGTGGGAAACATCATGAAGTAGTTCAAAGTGTTCTTCACATTTTTATGGAAGCATTAATGATGGATTTATAAATCTTTTCATTAAAACAATAAAGGATTCTATATAATAAGAATAAAAATAAAATTATAATAATTTAAAATTAATATAGATAGAGGGAGATAAATATTAGTAATATATTTAATAAGCATCATATAGACTCATTGGTTCCCAAAAAATTACCTAACATGTGATTATAAATATTGGGTAAATTTATGGATTTTTTCACATCAATTACTTATTTTGAACTGATATTACCAAGGAAAATTAAACATTCCATCATGAAATGAATCTTTTCAAAATTCAAAAAAAAAATCTTTTTTAGTATATGTTTTTAATAAAATTTCAACATCATCAAAGAAATGGTCAAAATAGTATCAAAAATCATTGAAATCATCCCAAACATCCTCTAGGAACTCATAAATTTGATAAAAAAATATATTTAACATGAATGTATGAATTATACCAAAAGACATACATAGACCAGATTTCATCCTCTTATAATAAAAGGAGCGAAAGGGACAAGTAAATGTGGTCTTATCATTTTCTCTATAGCAATGTGAACTATAAAAATAACTTGAAATACTATGCAATAATAAATATTGAGCTATACTTTCTAATATCTTTAACATTTGGAAAATTAAGGGGATGATGATGTGATATTTCTATGTGAGATAACTTAATTTATTAATTTTCATATTCATTCTCTAAATATATTGAAATCATATAGGGATCAATTAATTATTTTCAATCCTCACAATGGTTAGATTAGCATTCTTAGAAAGTACAATAGCATGGATGACCAATTGTGAATTTAAAATTATATAGGTGATCTATTACTAAAATATAATCTCTATTTTCTACTAAAATATATCCATTATGGTGGGATTTAGCGATATATCAGACTTTATGACATATAGAGAACCTCCCCCATGTAGAATGTTTATACACAATCTTTTCCACCAATTCAGGGGATATCATCTTAGAATCATCCCATTTCATTGGAATTATTTAAAAAAAAAGCTAAATTAGAGTCTATTTTTTGATATTGGATATATTATTTAAACTTTACATTAGTAATATTTATCCATCCATGAGTAATATATATTTTTTAATTCATTTATCAGTGGTTTAATTCCATAATTGTCAGTTTTTAAGCAATGTAATTAAAGTTGGGTTCTTCACATCGAGATAATGAAATTATATTGAATAAAAAAATATACCATATTCTTCATGATTAAATTTTTCATTATATTTTTATAAAATTCAGATGTTACAACTTCATACATGTTGAAAAAATATTTTTTAAAATTCTGAATAGCCTCATCATCTATTACATTTTCAATAAACAAATACTCTCCTAAAGATGAAAATTCATGTAATATGTCATAATTTTCAATGGGTTCATCCTCTAAAATGTGTGATAGTGTAGAAAAGTAAATGTTCACCAGAAGGATTCCATATGAAGTAAAATATATTAAAGCACAAAGTAATGTCTCCAAACTCTGTAGTAATTTCTCCTTTATGGATATTCATAATGGTATTAGAAAAATTCAACAAAGGTATTCCCAAAATGACGTATGATTATCCTTGTTCTCTACCCTCATATATGTTATGAAAATATAATTAAATAATAAATATCAAGCCTCAAACTCTAACTAACAATTCTTCTAAATATCTAGTCAGTAATACAATGGATATATTTTTGAATTGTACCGCCACTCTTGTGTGCTTTAAATATCCCATATACAAATATGTATATAATGAGCGAGGACATAAATTAATTTAGGAACCTATATCATGAAGATAATCATATAAATTTTATGATTAAATGGTGAAGGGAATAGAAAATATCAATTGATCTTGGAATTTGTTGGTTAATTGGGCTGTTATCAATGATGAGTCACTTCTTCGTAAGTTGAATTTCTCATTACCTTGAAGAATCATCATCATAGTTCAATGTTCCTTTATAAATTTATAATATTTACAAATTTTTTAGCAATTTTAGGAGCTAAATATTAATATACATCTTCAGAAAAATCTATATAATATCATTTTGAAGTGATTCCTCATTAATCTTTCTTGATTATATCATTAATAATGTAAATTATGGGGGTAATTATTTCTTCACAATTTTATTAATAAATTACTATTGTGTTTATTTTTACTTTTATATACTATACCTACACCTAAATTACTTTATCTATCGAATTTTTATTATAGTACAAGTTCTTTAAAATCTAGTTCCACTTGGTGTCATTTATCTCCATCCACGACAAGTTTTTTATGTTCAGGATGTTCTTGCTCAGGTTCAAGGATATTATATTTTTCTTCTTCTTTTCTACCTAGTTTATTTTATTACATCTTATGTGTTTTCAAATGGTGATTTTTATTTCCATTAAAACTTATTATTATACTCACATTTTTACTCAGATTAGATATAGCTTGGCTAGGTTGTTTACCTAATTATTTAGAAGAAAATTTTATCAAACCACTAAACTAAGTATTCAAATAATTCATATTTGGTATTATCTTCTTTAATATAGGGTATTATTACTTGTTTAATAGGTTTATATATTATTACATAGCTTCTCATAAGGCGCCCTTTTAATGGGTTTTTTTGAATGGGTTTGTTATATGAATGATTATAAGTATATTGGAAGGGCGGCTTGTACTAGAATGGTGGGTACTATTGAAACTAGTTATTTGTATGGGATTTTTCTATTTTTGGTTACCAAGTCCAAATTTAATTGGATAGAATATCTCTCCATATTCTACATTTATTTAAATATCTTGACTGAGAAACAGCTACACAATTCTTCTTTGGCTATACTTTATCACATTTCTGAGTGAAGTGATACATGATGAGCATAAACCATATACCATAGTTGGTATTATTATTCAAAAATATGATTCAAAGTCATTTATCTAAAATTATTGGTTAAATATTCACATTTAATTTCTAATAATGGAGATGAATCATAATTTCTTACCTCATGGATACCATCTATTTTCATACCTTTTATAAAAATTTTGGACTTATGTGAAATCATCTCAATCAGGACTATTGCATAAAACAGGTGAATTGTCAAGTGAATATCTTCTATATGATTCTGAAAAATTATTTATATCATTTTCAAGAAGAACTTGAATTAAAAATACAATAATGTGGTTATATTCTACTAGTTTATGTGGGAAAATGACACCCATTTTATTATACATTTCTCAACACCTATAAAGACACTCACTAGATGCATTTTTGATGGATTATAACTCCTTCCTTATTATGTTTCTCTAATAATCTGGGAATAATCATTGAAATACTAAACTATATATCTCATATAAATATTGTATCAAACCTCATTGTAAGGTATAAAACCATTAATTTGTTTAGCCTTCAAGTGAGAAAGAAAATTCACTCCGCTTCACTTCATCCTCAGCTACTCCTCGGGGTGTAATAGTGGAACCAAACTATTTGAAATTTTTAATATGTTTATTTAGTTCTTCACGTGACCATATATAGAATTTTCTAAGCAATTCAATTAAGTAAATTTTCATCTCAATTTCATTTTTTAATGATCAAATAATAATTTTATTATTATAATTTTAAAAATTTGGTGCATAAATGTTTATGAGGGTTTGGTTGGGAATTACATCATCGAATATATGCTGAATGTGTTCACTAAAAGCCTCACTTGAATCATTAATAGTAATCTCCTCGTAATTGTTTTTATAAAATTAGGTTCTAATTTTTTTTAAAATCTATTTATATGTCATGTTCAAAGACAATAAATTATTTATTTTAAGATCATGTCATGAAAATTATCATTTAGATGGTTGGAACTCCTTACTTAAAATCGATGAAAAATTGTGAAACATTACTATATTAGTTTATGGAAAAATCAATTAATTTCCTATGATAAATGTAGTAATAGTGGTTAACATATGGTGTCTCCTAGATAAGAGATCATAAATACCAATTATCACATGGTTGTTTATAAAAATGGGTTCATTTGATATTTTTTTGTTTTAATAACAAAAATACGTTAATGAAATAGTAATTTATAAAATAATTGATGTATTGGGGATTAGGTCAGTGTTGGACTAACCAATATCAATATTTTTATAGTTCTAAAGGTTATAAAATTTTCTTTTCTGAAACATGTATGAGATAAAATACCCAATCTCTTTTTATATATATCCCTTAATCTAATGGTTATGGTGATAATAACCATAACTGGGATCTCACTTTGTTCTACCATCCTTTTATGAGTGGAAGTATTGTGGTGGACTATCATAGTTGCATGATAAATTTCCCAATTAGGAGTTGGTTTTTCTAAATTGCCATGAGTTACTAATAACATTTATAAACAAGATGGAAATCATAGAGAACATCACCACCTAGTTCTATCATATTATGTCACATAACACACAAAACTATTTAGAGAAAGATGATGATCGTTGATTAAGGAAATAATAAATATGATAATTTAAACTAGATATGATCACTCTTGGTAATAAAAACTACCCATTAAATTTCGAACCAATTTAATAGAATTGAGATAACTTTTTTATTCAATTAATAATACAAAAGCAAGAATTATAAAAAAAAATTAGACTCAAATTAGATAATAATTTAGATATTACCCTACCATGATAAGGGAATTGAAAATAAAAATAGAAAAGGAGTTAATTAAAACTAAAATAAGACTAGAAAAATAAAAGTATCATAAATACTCTAGAAGATTGAACAATTAGGTCAATGGAAAATTCCCTTGGCTAGTACGCCCTTTCATTATTTGCTATATATAAATATTCCTTCTTCATTATATAGGTAAAACCACACATTAACTTTTCTCATTCAATGTTGTCAAATTTCCATTTTTCTTACAACTTTGAATAGTTATTTTGATTTGATATTCCATGAAATCTATTGTTTCTATTTTTCCCTTCTTTAAAAGTATCCATAATGCATATATCCATATGTAAGAATCCCATTATTTTCATGACTATTGAAATAATAGCCTAACTTTTAAGATTTTATATCTGAATTTGTTTCATGAAGCCATTATATGACTTTCACGTGATATTAATAAGTTTATTTTTAGAAAATTGTATGATTTACTATAAGAAACAAACTTACATCTGGTTTCACTAAGTGTATCTTTATCATATAACCAAAATAAACATGATGATATTACCTATTAGATCCCATAGATTAAAAATTAATTTTCTCATAAAATTTATTTTTTTATAAAGGGAGTACATATCCAAAAGAGATATCAAGAGAATGATAAAATTCAATTATGTTTCTGCTCAATATACACAAAGTTGACCCATGAAAAAATTTCATATGGCCATGTATAAGATTTATTTTTGAAACACATTTGTTGTGTATATGAAATATAGAGGTTATAGAACTCAGACTATATATTTTTTTGTATTAATCAATGAAGGTAATATATTATTATTTAAAAATATTTAACCAATATCTTAAAAGGAGGAATTATGCATGTCATAAGATACAAAGTGGAATGAATCCATGAATTCTAAAATAGATTCCATAAACCATAACCATGTTTGGGATTTGGTAGATCCTCTATTAGTTGTAAATCTTGTAAGGGGAATAGATATTCAAGAATAATATGAACATGTATGGGAATTCGGTACCTATATTGAATGACTATTTGTTAAAGGGTTTAATAAATGTCATGGAAGATACTATTATGAATCCTTTTAACTATTAATTATAATAAAATAGATTATAATTCTACTTACTAGAGTAACCATACATGATTTAGATATTTTTAAAATGGATCTTCATATAACCTTCCTTAAAAAATCATGTTTAAGACATCTGTAGGATACACCCATATGGTTTCTTAATACCGATGTATTCCAATAAGGTGTAAAATTAAACGAGATCCATTTATGAATTATTGTAATAATCAAGATAATGATACATTAGGTTTAATGAATCAATAATTGAATTTGGTTTTATTAAGAATGAATATGACAATTCTGTCTAAAATTGGTTTCATTAGAGAGTGGTAGTTTTTATAGTAGTATATATTGACTATATATTAATAATGAGAAATAATGTACCAATAATACAATATATTAAAAAATGGTAAAAAAATAATTTTACATTAAATACTTATGTGAAATAGTCAATATTCCAAGGATCAAGATCTATTATGATACATATAAGAGGTTTCATAGTCTATGTATGGGTATATAAATTGACTAGGTCTTAAAGAGATTCAGTATATATCAATCCAATAGAGTATTGGTTCCATTTTCACATGGAATATATTTATTAATTAAATTTATTCCTCGTACATAAGAGGATAGAGAGAGAAATAGTACAATTATTTATGCTTCTATGATGTGACCTATCATGTATATCAAGTGATATTCTGGGTATGATGTTTCTTATTCCTAAATAATGGTATGTGGACATCAATAATACCTAAGATATCCACCTTAGATAGTCATTAAATATATCATAAACTACCTGATATATATGATGGATATGTTCCTAGATTATTGGGGAGATGCAGAACTATTTCATAGGGGATACACATATTCTACTTTACAAACATATCAAAATGATTTAAAACCACAACTTGTATATATTATTTATAGTAGTAGATCTATGAGCTGAAGTTGTGATAAGATGAAAATGATAACTGATTATATGAGGGGTCTAATTATATTTTAGTTTATGATGCTGGTAGAGAGTAGTGTAGATACACAATTTCATCAATGATATTGGTGTGGAACCAAATAATATATATTTTATAACTCTATATTGAGATAATACAATTATAGTAGTTCCATATAAGTATCCCAAGTCATATCAAGGGAATAATACTTTACTCAAAGGGGTGAGGGAATATTCACTAGAGTGTCCATAAAAAATAACATTGTAAACCCATTGACTAATGCAATGTATCTATAGAATCATGAAAATCATGTGATATCTAGAAAACTAAAAGTTATTAATAGTTGTATGTAGCTTATTTTTCAATATATTGGTGTTGTTTCCCTAGAACCAATTAACTTTGTAATTTAAAATAATATAATATGAATAAATACCCTGTCACGTTATGATTATTCATATGATTATCATTAATGTGATAACATCATTATAATATTTGTCATATCGAAAGGTAAGAGTAGTTCCTTGTTGTAATAAGAACCTAAAATATATGTGAAATCATTCTTCAACATATGTAATGTGGTCTGAATAAATACTTTTTGATGGGATATGAATGATGTTCGGAACTCAAGTGATGGAGGCTTATTAGAAATTGTTACATCTTCTAATGAATTATTCACTCGGTAATCATTAAGAAGGGTTTTTATTTGGAAATACATGTTAATAGTAATTTCAAATGTTATATATGTCATTTATTATTCCTATCCATGAACATGTTGTGGATTTTAAAGTTGTTCTTTTTCTTTTTCACTCCATTAGTTTTGGAAACGAAAAAAACATTATTAAAAACAAGTTTTACTAAATTTATATGTCCACATTGTTTTAGTATGTTTTTTAGACAACATTACATTTTTGAATTCATAAAATATGATTTTAAGTATTTAAATATAATGTTATAAATATTCATTAAGATTATTGGAATCGGACTATTTCTGATATATATTGGACTTAGGCTTACAAGATCAGATGATAGAATTTTTATCTTTTAATTTGTACTGAGAAAGTGTTAACAATATGGATGATACCAGTACAGATAAATATTGAACTTACATTCAGAAATATTATTATATTTACATTATTTAGAAATTCTATTGGACTAAATATATTTATAATAAAAATATTGAAAATTATTTTAATGTATGAAAAATCTTAAACACTATAATGGTTTTTATCAATATGACTTCAGAATTATAGTCACATCAGGTTATCATGAAATTTCATGTACCAGGTGTCCAATTTCATTGAAACTTACTCAGGTCAAATGATTGTTGGAAAGATGTATATAAATACCAGGACATTAGAATATTTTTGGAGGTGATTGATAACATTATCTCTCATGTTTTCAAAAGAAATATATAAAGAACTATAATAATGGAGAGGTAGCATACATTGGGTGCATCAAAAGTGATTTTACATTAATTTAATAATTGAAGAAATTATTTTTTCCATCCACATAAGTGGTAAAAGATATCTCAACCCATTTTGATTGAAATGAAATTTTCTCCTAAAATCCATGTTTATAATAGCTCTCCAACTGGTTCATTTTGAAATTTCAAATAAATATAAATCAAGAATATAGGGTTATGAAACATTTATGCATCATTGTAAAAGATATATCAAGATAAATGGATTATATTACTGTCTCGCGGCACACGAAGGTGTCTTGGGGGAGAAACATGCGCTACCCGACGGTTGATTATAGAAGATTGGGTTCTTCTTAATCACTCTTATTCGGTGAACCATTTTTTCCTTGAAACTCCCAATGGTTCTATATCAAGCAATATGTGGACCTACTTTCCAAAGGCAGGAGTTTACTGGGTGGTTTGACCAGTGATGCTTAAGAACTCACATTAGTCGAGAGGATGGGAAGTCGGGATCATCACAACATTTTGGGGGAAATTATTGCATGTTCCGAGACTCTCTTATAGACTTAAGACATAATCATATGTTCACGAATCTTTGGTTTATACCCAAGCATAGTATCCAAGGATTACTCCTGGATGGAAATGGTCATCTGGATGGAGGGGTTCAGAATCATTTAGGCCTGAGGTTTACCATCCCACATTGGATTAATGACTCCTAGGAGTTTGGACTCATTGAGATGGTGCTGGTTTAAAGCCTTATGACTGGGCGCTATGGAGTTTATTTTCATCCAGGGGGGAAGATAAAAACTTGGGTGTTTGGATCGATCCCGTGATACGAGCTTCCTACGTATCCTCATGAGAGGAATTAGAATCCCCATAGTTCGGTTTGATATCGGGCTTACACTCCAGGATGACCAGGTTTGTGCAGTGAACCGACGTGATGATATTCAGATCGACCAGTTGTTGGTCTTGAACCTCGGTTAGGCTTCTTACATACCATACCTAGGAGTCAAGGATGAAATTCCACAAAGTTCAAATGGGAGTGTCGGAGAACCGACGTGAATGTGGACCCGGGGGTCCGATGGTGATTGGTCTTGAACCTCTTGGAGGCTTCCTACATATCCCTGTGGTGGGGAATCAAATTCCATGTAGTTCGAATGATGCTCGGGCTTAAACCACTCAGAGGATTTCTACATATCCCTATGGTGGGGAGTCAGAGTCCATGTAGTTTGGATGGGAGTGGGGCTTACGCTCTGAGGCAGCCCAAGGTAATGGATTGGGGCTTACACTCTGAGGAGGCCCATAAGAGGATGTCTTAGTTGATGTTTACTCTAAGCCCACATGAGTCATGATCTGTGTGAGAAACAAGAGGAAACAGGGACTATATGATCATGTCATGAAAGGTGCGTCCATGGGAAGTGGAGTGAGGATTACGCAAGGAGCATCCCAAAAGGACGGGGCTTACTCCAAAATGGATTCCCATGGTGACAAATCGCAGTGGGAGAGGGACTTGGCCCCAAAGAAGAACGGAGCAGCACCCTTCCCAACTACGCCCTTCCTTGGCTGTGGATGTGGGGAAGTACAGAGGTGCATGGGGGCTTCCTTCATGATGGGTAGTCCCCCATGCCCTGGGGAGGGCAGAAGTGCCCCAGTCCTAACAAGTGTTGAGGCAGAAAGGGAACTCCTGGGCTCGGATTCCACATTACCGTGGGAATGTGAACCCAGGATTGCTTCGGGAATCCGCTCAAGGTCCAGAGAAATCCCTTCGCCCTCACTTACTGTGGGTATGTAAACTCAAAACGACACGCTGATACGCCTGAAGGTTCCATCACAGGGGTCCGGTGGCTCTGGTGGAGGCCTCAGCTTGGGGCCGATGAATTGGCCAATGAGGGAGCTACAGAGGATCAGGCCGAATTGGAAGGATTTTATCTGGCTCGAGGAATGGGAACTCCGAAGGATCTGGCGGGCCAAATAGGTATATGAGTGGTGGAGCCCTTCGCATAGGGAGGTTCTACGCGTCTGGAGAAGCCGTCCGGAACCAGGGTTGTACGCGGACTGGTGGGCATCCCGTGAACCAGGGTGGTTCGTGGCTTCAGATTAGGCCCGCATAACAGGTTAGTACATCGAGGGGTCCATGTGAGCAGTGGTGGCTGATGGAAACACCGGTCGGAGTCTCATCGGTCGAGGCTTCACCCACATAGGAGGGTGTTATGCGGTGAGACATATTGGAAAAGGGTCATAAACTCCCTGGTCCGTGGGGAGTGAATCTGCGGAGGGGTCATGTTTCACGGTCTTATTTTCATTGTTATTTTAAGTTTGCAGTTTACCATGTTTTTCTACGTTTTCAGTTCCTTATTAATTCATTTCCAACTTCAAACATGTTCTGGTTAGCGAACTGGAACTCCGCTATTTAAGAAATCCTATCTTCCTTCCTTTGAAATCCTTCTACCCGAATCAGATCGATCTCCCCAAAAATCCCCTTTTTTCTTCTCCTCCTTATCCTTTTATAGAGCAGGGAAAGAGATGTATATGTAGTCATGCAGTAGCTTTTGTAGAAAACCATGATCAGAAACCCAGTTTACGGATGACTTGGTCCATCCAGAACTTGAGGGGGGCATTGAACGCACCTCCCCCGTGAACCTAACTAGCTCGTGGAGTGCTTTGTGGCTGCCCAGGGTTCCACCTCCATTCCACAAACGACAGTGGATACAGCCTGGGCTGGTCAATGTGGTACACGGCTGGGGCAGTTCCTGATGGTGGACCGGTCATGGCGCCTATCCTGCTTCACGCCCGCGGAGGATCCCCGCCTTCGTTCCACGAACGACAGTGGTCCGCAGAGGGGGTGCTTCACTAAACCGGCCTCGTACTGTTATCATAGGACCAGTTCCTGGATCGGTTCGGCTTGTGCCATCCTTTAAGCATTCTCCACCCTTTTCCCCAATTCATTGGGGGGGGGAATTGGGTAGAATCTTCCTTGTTTTAAAGGGGATTATCGTACTCCTTTGTGGATTTTTTAGTACCCTACAAATTCCCCCCATCAGAATGGGATCCGATCGGAATGAAGAGGAGTCCATTCTAATGTAGAGAGGACCTAAAACATGGATGGTTGATGGTAGGGGAGTGTACCTGGCAGGGGACCACGCCTATAAATACGGGGGCCCTTCCTTTGCCTTTTATCGGATTCTTCGCGAAACCAAAGATCTCTTACTTTCTTTGTCTCTGTGTGCTTGTTCCTTCACGATACGCCTCGTCCACAAACCAAATGCCACTTCGGAGAACCATTCCTCGTTTGCGGTCTCCTTCACCCGCAGAAAAATATCCCAGCCATGAAATAACACTTTTAATTAATTAAAAAGTAAGTCACGACGGGCTGTGTAGGAACTCGCCCCACGGTTTTGATGGTCCACGTTCTGAAACCTTCCAAACTTTGAATATTTATTTAGTCTTCCACACCAAATTATTTAAATCCGGGATTATGATTCTGCAGAGCAACCTGGTTCGTGGTTTTCTGGCCAACGCTCCATGGGCCAGAGTACCGCAGACCTCTTCCGCGTAGGGTTGGTCTGTAGGATGCAGTCATCTCAAACCACGTTTTGAGTTATGCTTGTGGACCTCGTCATGATGGCTCCTCGACTCCATTGCAGTATGCTTGGGGTTTTTTTCCAGATTTTATTATTCCAAACTAACCATTTTCCTGGTTTTATAATACTGGAAAAAATATGGTTCCCCCTCATTCTGCACCCAGGACTGCTGTCAAGCCTCTTTTGATTGTTGAACAATTCCTAAAGGATGTGGCAAGCTCTGTTAAGGATGGAATCATCCACTCCCCACAATGCTCCTTTCTTGCCAATCGGCTTTCTGAGTCATAGCGGGAGTACCCTTTTCCAACAGCCTTCCTACCTACGGGTTCAGTTTACTGTCTGATATACCAATTTTGGGACCATCTCGTGACATCAATCCTGCAGTATGGATATTTACTTGTACTATCCCTTGATATGTGATATCTGCCAGAGGGTGGCCTTCCAGAAGGGATACAGCTACCGGATCTGTGTTAAATCAACTTCCTGTGTCCCCAACAGGGGAACAATGTCAACTAGGCCGGAAAATTCATTGTTACTGGAGCATTTCCCGCAATGTTATGGTAAAAAACCAACATGGCTGGTCAGTGGACTGAGATCTTAGGCTCGGATGAGAATTTAAGCCATTGGATTGCGGGTAGCCTTTCTGGGTTCATCAGAGCTGTGCAGAGTTTGAAGGAGAATTGCGAGTAGTCGGCATATATGAAGCTGTCTGGGTGTCCCAAACTTATACCCATCATCCTCAAGACCTCCCTAGGAAACTTATGAGCCATTGGAGTCCAGAAACCAACATGTTCCATTTGTTCCATTGTTTGGTGGGTATTAGTCTTTTGGACATCTTCCAGGTTTTAGGGGTCCCCGTCGTTGGGGGTATGTATGACGAATTCCTGCCTCCCTCTTCTGTGTGGGACAATGAAGAGAGGACTCCCCCTTGGTGAAGTACCTTATTGACCCTTCCTAGAAGCATTCAAAGGATATGTCTCTAAAACATCATGTCCCATATCGTGAACGGGCAGGGATTTTTCTAGAGTGATAAAGTCCACGACTCTCCCATGCAGGCCCATGACTTTCCCTACGATGGATTCCCGAAGGTAGAGGGGCATCTACTGGATAATCCTAGAGGAAGGCCAGTTCAATGACTGGGGATGGGAGCCTGTCCCAGAAATTGATCGGATTCTCCATCTGGTGGCATTCCTGGCCATATTCTTGAGTGGCTGGCTATTACTCGTACGAGAAACAGGTGGCGTGTGGGTCTCTACATTTTTTATGGCAGCACATCTAGCTACCGACAACGTCATCAACATGGTCGTCCCAGTATTGGCCGGGATCTATCGGTTGCTTAGCAATATTACCGATGGGAGTCGGCCAAACCGGGTAGCTGACCTTTTTCAAATCCTATGGCGATGGTTGGGAGCACATATCAGTAACTGCTACACTTTCATCAACCCTCTTCAAATTCCGGGTACCACATTCCGGCCGTACTTGCAAATGACTAATGGGGTTATACTCGTAGAGTGGGAGACCCAAGAGAAGGATGGAAAAAAGGGTTCATAATATGCGTCTACTATTGAGTCAGATCTCGAGTTATGATCATTTCAATTTACAACCATATTCTTCCCCGAACGGCACAATTAGGAATACCATATAAGAGGAGTTTAGCAAGCGGGGCTACAACGTTTCCCTCTAAGAGGGAATTCTGGTGGCTCGTATCAGTGGGGAACTGATCTATGAGGGGTACGTGCCGTTCCGATTCAGACATCAATTTGGCTGCGTCCAGGAACTATGCCCTATCACACTTAATGGCGCCCGTAAGAACTACCATTTAATGGTGGCTAGGAAACTGTGGTTAATGTTTACCCGGGAAGATACTGATTGCGAGATCATGACTCCTGCGCTTGCGGGCTCCATGCCTTTCTTGTATAAGAGATATACCAACTCCTAGATGTAGTCATATCCTAATGGCTAGCTAGGTCTGTGGGTGCCCACTGTCTCAAGTCCTAAGCCCTCGAAGGGAAAGAGGAAATGAAATAGGGATAGTGCTTCAACCAGGTCAGGCAAGGTTCTTCGCAACCCTACTGGTCTCGGGCTTCCAGGGAAGATCTCAACAGACATATATGTATCCTTCATGCCCTTGAAGATTCCTGGAGAGAGTTCGTTATTCCTATGGATTCTTCCTTTCCAATGGCCTGGGGTCAATGGGACGAATTCAATGGCCGATCATCCTTTTGCAGTCAGTACCCTCATTCTTTGTGGCAGTGTCTCCAAGAATCAGAAGTGGCATTTTACGGGCTGGGATACATATCTAATCCTTTTGACATTCTTTATGATGCAGACCCGGAGAGGGCCAAACGGTATCTCCGGGACCTCGAGGCTTACGTTCATGCATGCCAGGGTTATGCGGTGTCGACTCATTGAGTCCAGTCCATGCTGCGATTGGTGACTAGTGAGGAGGAGGAAGAGAGTGACCAATCTTCAGAGGGTGGTGATCTCAGTGGTTACCCCACTATGACTGAGGCATTGAAATACCCCCCCCCCCCACATGACTGTGAGGTCCCACCCACAGGTTTCTCCAGAGAGTTCCAGGGCAACAACGAGATCTAGAAAAAAACATAGACATTGGTGCCTCCACCAGCCCCTGTCGCAGCCTGACCCTCTCAGGTCGATCCTCCCCGGCTAGTCATTCCTGTTACAGCCGCATTTCCGGATGCTTGGAGGCTTTGGGATGACCCAAGGGTTAGTGGCTCAGATGAAGAGGTTTGTGTGTTACTCCAAAGGGGCCCTCTCGAGCTTCCAGGTATTAGGATGATCTTTGATCCACCTCAATTGTAGCTGGAAGAGGATCTGGATGAAATAGTCACCTCATTGAAGGAGATGGACGCATACGTTCATTCACTCCAGAACCAGCTTTATGGGTCTACCCGGGTGTCTATGATGATAAGACATCATAAATCGTCTGATACCGAAAAATAGGTTGTCCTCTTCGTCCATTCCAGTTTTCCTACTCCTTTTATGCGAATGTTCTAAAATTTCTTCATTTTATGCATGGTTATGAGGAATCCCTTAGGGAAACTCCTTCCACGGAGTATACTACCAGTGGTACCACATTAAGCGAACACCTGCTTTTAGCTATAGGGATTATCGAGGATGGGTCTCCTAGCATAGTTGAGCTCATGGAAGAAACCATTGTGGACCCGACCATTGTCTTTCCTCCTATAGCTCCATTCAGTGTTTTTGGTGACGAAATATCCCCTGGGCAGATCCAGAGATGTCAACAGGTGTCCTTTTTATCGGAACGGCTCAGACAGGGGACGCCAAGTAAACATGACTTCCCGTTTCCTCGATTTCCAACTCATATATTCTGATTCTTCCGGTTATTAACTTGTTTTGGTGCATGGTGTAGGGCCACTCGGAGACCTGGACATGATTACCCAAGCAGTCATACATTCTTCCCCCTTAACACCTGAGCATGACGGAATGGTGGTCCCTACTGAAAGGGATAGTGATATGGAGACTTTACTCCGGCCTTTATCAGTCAGAAATGTGTCAAAGGAGGAACAACTGGAAGTTGAGACTCATGCTTATCATACGAAATTTATAATTATGGGGGAGGATGGGGAACCCGTGCCTACTGAAGAGGCCCCAAATCCGACAGGGCCAGCTACCTCATACCCCATGGATCCCGTGGTGATGGAGGAAGGGCCTGCAATCAGGCCAGTTGTCGGAAACCCAGAGCGAGCCATTATTTTGATTACCAGGGGAGCGATTTCCCCGTGCTAGATCTCCATAGCCGACTGCTTGGGGAAATCTTTGGGAGCTACTGGCCTAGGGTATTTCCCTAGGTCTTGGACACCTCTGGGGGTTCCCAGGACTCCCTTGCCTCTCGATGATGTAACTTCTTCCTCGAGTGGCCGGGGCAGCACACAACTTGAGGATATCGACACATTAATTACTAGGGGTATGTTTCTCAATCTCTTGCCACTAACTCTTTCCTATTCCATTCTCTAATTAGAGATACTTATCTGTCTTATCGACTCTCAGGAATTAGGGCCATGACCTTTGGCGTTGGCGATTGTGTCGTCGGATCCGATCCTTCCTATGACCACAACCGCCGGGGGCGAAGTTTCCGCGGTGCCAGAGTTTCTGGGTGAGGCCGCATCGGGTCCCTCATTAGTGATGTTCATCCCTGAATACGTATCTTCATCCTGGAGTGACTCCGAGCCTGATCAACAAGTCCTTTCCATTCTTCGACCTGCTTGGAAAAGGTCTTGGGAGAAAATTTGGAAGCTGATTTCTCAAACGCCCTTGGCCGAGATGCCGACCAAATTACTGAAGTTGTGCAATCTGTTTATGCTGCTGGGATTTGCCAGCATTGACTACCATGGTATTTATGATATAGTTGAGAAGGTGGTAGCTGACCAAGAATAACGGGGTGGTTTCGAATCTCACCTTTCTGCTGCTCAATCTGAATCCTACCTTTCTGCGACCTGACAACTTTGCCTAACAAAGGCTCATAATCATGACAGGGTAGTTGCGAGACTCCACGAAGAAGTCATTGAGGGGAATTCTTTATTGGAGGTGTTGAGGAAGGATATACAGAGGCTACAGTAGGAAGAGACCAATGTCACCAGCATAATTGAAGAAGGGGAGCGGCAGATGGAGGAGGAGATGAGGGCGAGCTCAAAGGTGGCCCAAGAGGAGGAAGCGTTGCAGGCTGGTGCAGAAGTTGAGACATCCTTTCTATAGAATCTCTATCAGGAAATCGAGGATTCTCATCAATGTCTGATACAACTTTGTGAATCCACCGAAAACCTCCTATAATAACCTTTCATGCAAGATGAGGCTCCGGATTGTGGATGCCCTTCTCACTAACTTTGTTATGGAACAGGGAATTATTTTTCCTCATATCTCTTGTTGTCTTATCCTGTAAAAGGAATTATTTGGCGTGATTTCTGTATATGTTAATTCACCGAAGATAGAATAATCAGAGTTCAGGACAATTGATAAAAATAAAAATGAGCTCTATCTTTTTCCTGGATCATGGGATCCAGCGAGCATAGTTCGACTATTGATAGAGTTTTATAGAAAAACCCCAAAAACTTTTTGTCTTTTCTTTTAATACCCTAATTTTTTCTGGGCCCATTTGGTGTGGACCCAGCGGGTATGGCCCGACTTTTTCTTAGGTCTCCTTTTTCAGGTTTTCGGCCTAACAGGCTTTGCACCTATTTTTGTGAGCAGTTTAAAGTCCCCCCCAACAAAACTATCATTAATGATGTTTTAGGTCGAGCATCTTTGACCAGGTATGGTGGGGACCAGGCCCCAATGTGTTTTGGTTGATTAAAAGATGTCGCAATATCCTTCAGACACATGTGGGAGGAGCATGTTTAGATTTGAATGACATGCAGGGCATGTCCCAAGGCATTGGAGTCATACTGGCATGCAAAGGTAAGAAGAGAATCATCTAAGGAAAAATTGCCTTTGGTAGACGGGCCAGGGGCGATCAGCCGAGCCACTGAGGGCATGGTATGCATAGTCCTGCAAAGGTGTTATTAAGCCAATGACTCTCCATTTCTGATGGCCTAAGGACTTCATGGAAGTCCGGCTTATGGAAACCACCATGGGTGTCTTGGAGAAAAATGAAAGCCACCAGGGGTTGCTCGGAAATGGGTTGTGTCATATGAAAGGTTTTGAGAAAATATGTATTAATCAAAATTGTGGAAGCAAGGTCCCTGTCCTATGAATTTATCTAGCATAAATGATGTTTGGGGATTGGTGCAGTTTAAAGTCATGCTGCTAGGAAATTATTTAGAATGGAATAGATTCTCCTAGTTCTTGTTAATCTCTTCAGAGACGTTCCACCATATTTAGGCAGCGTCGTGAAAGAGGATGGTAAAATATATCTCAGAGGGTTTCCGAATACTGGTATGGACATGGGGGATCAGTGGCCAAGAGGCATACAGAGAGAAGCATCGCCCAAGGAAATATTTCATTTGGTAGATAGTCCAGGGGTGATCAATATGCAGAGCCACTGAGGGAATGGTATGCATAGTCCTGCAATGGTGTCCTTAAGTCAATGATTGCATTCTCCCGATAGCTGGGCAACTTCAAGGAAGTTTGAGATTCGGGACCACCATGGGTGGTTTATGAGTGTTCATCATTTTCTAAGTACAATGTATGGTTTATGAGGAGAGGGTGCCTGGATACGGGGGGAAAATCTAGGCTAAATGTCTCGAGAATTGGTGAAGTCATCCCTTCTCACGCCGGTGTGAGACGGTGGTTTGTGCAGGTATGACCTGTGCAATAAGGGACAGAGAAAATCCTCCGTTCCATTCTGAACCTATGACAGGTTTGATCATGCAGTTTAACGTCATGTGGTAAGGACAACATCCGTGATGTTTAACTACATGCGGTGAAGACGAGGAGAATTATTAAAGGATTTTGTGCGGTTTAACATCTTGCAGCGAGGAAGGGGGGAATTTTTTTCCATGGTGTGCAGTTTTAACGTCATGAAGTGAGGAAAGGGGAATTTCTAAACAAGTGAAAATTCTTGTAGGTGGAGTCATTTCCCAAGATGTTTAATGATTGGTCGTTGTAGCTTTATGCCAAGAGACCAAGAAGTTACGTGCAGTTTAACGTCATGCGGTAAGGACGTAGTTGCAAAGTCCACTCCGCATCAGAATATAACTGGGCTTGAACATATCAGCATGCCCAAGAAGTTGAGAAGGGTGGATTAGTGTAAATCATGGTTCTGTGGCTTCTTGGATCAGGAGAAATGATATGGGGGCTCTGAGGCCAGTAATCATACGGAGCTAGGAAGTGTATCGCTAGAGGAAATATTGCCTTTGGTAGATGGGCCAGGGGCTATCAATATGCAGATCTGCTGAGGGCATGGTATGCATAGTCATGGAAAGGTGTCCATGGGTCGATAAAATTCCACTTCCGATGGCCGTGAATGATTATGAAAATAGGATAATGCTCACAGTACAGAATTTGGCGTGCAGGGATAATGGGGTCCGAGTATATATGAAACATATTCACTGCAATTGTCTATTGAGTCAAAGTATCCTAGCCCTGGCGTGATGTTTGTAGATATAATTCATTATGTGAACCACAGGTGGATACATAGGCTAACCTGGTAGGGATACCCTGGCAACATTTGGATGTGAAAATGGGGACGAACTTGTACACCACTGCGTGATTAACTTCTGGATCAGGAGATATGATATGGGGGCTCTGAGGCCGGTAGGCATACGGAGCTAGGAAGATTATAACCTGAGGAAATATTGTCTTTTGTAGATGGGCCAGGGGTTATCAATATGTAGGGACGTTGAAGGCATGGTATTCATAGTCATGTAAAGGTTTCCACAGGTCGATAACTTTCCACTTCCGATGGCCATGAATGGTTATGAAGATCCATAATTATTTGGGCCGTGACGTCTAATGTATGGAGGGGATGCATCCAAATGTGCAAGGAGTATTTCCATCTCGTTTCTCCATATATCTTGGGTGGGTCACGATGAAGTCCATGAAGTTTTAACGTCGTGTGGTGAGGAAAAAGTCCGTGCAGTTTTAACGTCGTGCGGTGATGACAAATTCCGTTCAGTTTTAATGTCGTGCGGTGAGGATGAAGTCCATGTAGTTTTAACGTCATGCGGTGAAGACGAAGACCGTGCAGTTTTAACGTCATGCGGTGAGGACGAAAAATACACCCCGTGGAGATCTGGTCCATACACGGGGGAAGAGAGCATTTTTTTGAATATCTAGGCGAGGATGGGGAACCCTGGCGTTACTATGTATCCTACAAGGGCAGGAATAAAGCACTACATAGATCTCTGAAATTAGTACACACCGTGCAGGGCTGGTCCATACATGGGGGAAAAGGGGATTTTGACCTTCATTTGGGGACGGCTAATCCAAGGTGAGGGACCATGGCATCACTACGTATCATGCGAGGGTAGGAATCAAGCCTCCTGTAGTTCTCTTAAGTTTGTGTAGTTTAACATCGTGCAGTAAGGACAAAGAATACACCCCGTGCAGGTCTGGTCCGTACACAGGGGGAGAGAGATTTTTTTTGAATGGCTGGGCCAGGATGGGGAACCCTGGCATCACTACGTATCCTGTGAGGGCAGGAATCAAGACTCATGTAGTTCTCTAAAAGAAAATACACCTCATGCAGTTTTAGTCGGTACATGGGGAGAAGGGGCATTTTGTTTCCTTTTATCCTTATTCGTGCAGTTTAACGTCGTGCGGTAAGGATGAGGAATACACCCTATGCAGGGCTAGTCCGTACATGGGGGGAGAGGGTATTTTTAACTCTTATTCTGGGATGGCTAGGCCAGGATGAGGAACCCTGGAGTCGCTACGTATCTTGCGAGGTAAGGAATAAAGCCATACATAGTTCACTGAAAGAAGTACAACCCGTGCAGGGTTGGTCTGCTACATGGTGGGAGGGGACATTTTTTTTAATTTTATTCCATTTGGGTGTGGCTGGGCCATGATAGGGGATCCTGGCATCGCTATGTATCCTGTGGGGGCAGGAATCAAGCCATATATAGTTCTCTGAAAGAAGTACACCCCGTGTAGGGATGGTCCATACACGGGGGAAGGGGACACAATTTTTTTAAATTTTATTTCACTTGGGAGTGGCTGGGCCAGGATAGGGGATCACAGCATCACTATGTATCCTACGAGGGCAGTAATGAAGCCTCAAATAGTTCTCTTTGAAGTACACCCCTGCAGATCTGGTCCATACATGGGGGGAAAGGGTAATTTTTATCTTTTCCTTGGGGATGACTGGGACGGTATGGGAAACCCTAGCATCACTATGTATCATGTGAGGGTAGGAATCAAGCCATACATAGTTCTATGAAATCTGTGCAGTTTAATGTCATGCGGTGAGGACGAAATACTCTTATTTTAAGGTCAAAATGTTTGGACCGTTGGGTTCTTAGCAGTTTAACGTCTTGTAGCTCAGACGATAACTAATTTTAGTTATGCTGGTGAGAACAAAATACTCTTAGTTTAAGGTCATGGAGTTTAGACCGTTGGGTTATTGGCAGTTTAACATTCTGCAACTCGGACGATAACTACTTTTATCTTTCTATGAAAAATACTTATTCAGGAATCTCGCATTTGTAGGAGCAGTGGTGAACTACCCGTCCATGGAGATCCAGGAATATGCTCCGTTGGATTATACATTGTGTATAACATATGGTCCCTCTCACTTGGTATCCATCTTTGGAGGTTTGTTTTCAGTTATCATTGGGGTCCGGAGGACCAACACCAATTCTCCTTCCATGAAAGACCGAAGATGGAACTTTTTATTGAAGGCTCATGCAATCCAGTTCTGGAATACTTCTAGATGGTGCAAAGTGTGCAACCACTTCTCATCTAGCTATTCCAATTCACTTAACTTATTTTTTGATTGCTCATCATTGGATAAATGATCACAAATGACAACATGGAGTGAGGGAAATTAGAGCTTAATGGGAAAAAATGCTTCTATTCCATATACTAATGAGTACGGAGTGGCCTAAGTAGCGGTGAAGATTGTGGTTTGGAAATCCCACAATACATGGAGGTGTTTATCCGGCCATGACTTCTTGTCTTTGTCCACCATTTTCGGGGGAATTTTGGACATGGTCTTCTTGAAAGCCTCTATCTGTCCGTTGGCCGCTGCTTGGTAGCAGGATGAGTGGTTATCCTTGATACTGTATTCTTGGTATAGTTTCTCCAATTCAGTAGAGCAAAAGTTGGTGCTGTTATCCGTCAGTATGGTATGAGGGACACCAAATCGGGTGATGATATTTGTTTTCACAAAGCTGTCAATTATTCTTGCCCTGAATTATTTTAGGGGTACAACATCTTCCAATTTGGAAAAGAAGTTGGGTGACATGAGGATATACTTCAGCTGTTAGCTTTGGCGGGAGGATATGGTCCCACAACGTCCATTCCCCAGACGAAAAATGGCCAGGAGTACTTTTCCTGATGAAGTAACTTCGAGGGTTGGTGTCTGAAGTTGGCATCAATTTGGCATGAGTGGAATTTTGCGGTAAAGTGCTCACAATCTCACGCCACTGTGGGCCAATAGTACCCAAGTCTTCGAACCTAATAGGAATGTTTGGACCCCGGATGTTGTGCCCCACATACTCCAGCATGTACCTCATCCATGACGATAGCAGTTTCTTCTCCATCATTGCATCTGAGGAGGATTCCATCGAGGACTCATTTGTAGACGACCTCTTACTGACCCGCACCACCATATAGGAAAAAGTTGATTGCCCTTCTCCGTATTTTCTATCGTCCAGCCCTATCTGATGGAAGTTTTCCCCATTGAAGTTAGTTTGAAATGGGGGTCATCCAGTCGGTGGTAGGAGAATATAGCTCAGGGACAGGACTGACTTCCTTGATTTCTTCCATCTTGGCCTGAACAAATGGTAGGACCATTTGATGATGGGAAATACTGATAGTTGTTTCATCCCGGTCTGGGTCATCTAGGGTCATGGCCGCATTATCTAATATGTTTTCCTGGTCATTCTAAGACTGGGGAATATAAGTCAATGTTGGTTCTGTAGAGAATTCTTCCATTAACCCACAAACATGTTCAACCAGGGGAATCAGCTCCTCTTTTTTAATAGCATAGTCACCATTGACTTACTTGATGACCAGTTCTGAGTCACCTTTTACCTTAAGGTGTTGTACTTGTGTTTGGAGGGCGATCTCCAGGCCTGCAATGAGGGCTTTATACTCCACTTCATTGTTCGTACATCCTTATGACCAGAGAAAGGAATATGGAAAGACTACCTTTTTCAAGGACATTAGTATTATCCCCAAACCCACCTTATTAAATTTTGGATCTTCCATCCTCTTATCAGTTGGGCTTTGAGAGGTTCTGTCGAAGTACATTTCCAATGCTGGGAACTCCTCTTGAACTGAGAAGATGTCTTCATCAGGTTGCTCGGCGTCTGTTGCGAAGGTCCTTGTTGAAGGGTGATCCTCCAGAAAATCTGATAATTCCTAGCCTTTGATGACCTTCTGAGGCACAAACCCGATGTCAAACTCTTGCAGTATGACTGCCCATCGAGATAGGCACCCGATCAGCATCGGGCGGCAAAGACTGTACTTGAGCGGGTTAATATACGAGACCAAATGGACTTCATGATGCTACAGATAATGTCACAACTTTTGAACTGTGAAGACCAAGGCCAAACAAATCTTCTCGATGTTTGAGTATCGAGTCACAACATCAATCATGGTTCTGCTATGGTAATTGAGATTGTTTTCACTACCGTCGTCATTTTTATGTGCGAGGAAGGCTCCCAGCGACCACTCTAGGGCTGTTACATATAGGATGAGAGGTATTCCTTCAACCGGGGGCATAAGCACTGGTGGGATTAAGAGATACTTCTTTATTCTATTGAACGCCTCTTGACAGTCATCTGTCCATTGGTAGGTGACTCCATTCTTCATTAACCTGGTAAAGGGAAAACATTTGCCTACCATGTTGGCTATGAATCACATGATGTAGGCCAGGTGCTCTTGGAATGCTCTCAACTCTGTGAGATTGCGAGGGGGTGGAAGGCCAAGGATAGCCTTTGTCTTTTCAGGGTCGACTTCGATGCCATGATGTCATACGACGAAGCTAAGAAATTTCCCTGAGGTAACCTCAAAGGCACATTTCAAGGGGTTCATCTTCAGGATATGCTGCCGAAGTTTGTTGAAGATAGTTTCAAGGTCTGAAAATTGATTTGAGCGATGTCTTGATTTGACCACCAAGTCATCCTGTAGCATTCGACAAATCATCCCAGAAATGGATTGAAGATACGATGCATGGCGCGTTGTTATGTGGCGTCAGCATTCCTGAGACCAAAGGGCATGACCCTGTAATAGAATATTCATTGAGGGGCTTTGAATGCAGTGGCTTCTTCGTCTTCTCGGGCCATCTAGATCTGATTATACCCAGAATAACTGTCCATGAATGATAGAGCCTCATACCAGGCTGTCGCATTGATTAATAACTCGGTGATTGGGAATGGAAATCATCATTAGGAAAATGCCGATTGAGATCTCTGAAATCATTGCAAACATTGATTTCTCTATTCATTTTCTTGATAGGGACTATGATTGCCAACTAGATGGGGTACTGGACCTCCCGGATGAAGCCTTCCTTAATGACCTTATCGACTTTAGCTTCTATTTTGGTAGTGTGTGAGGGGTGTATCCTTACGGCAGCCTATTTATAGCCCCGATGGTCTTCTAGAAGACCTAGGTGATGTGTTGCCACTTCGGGATCGAGTCCCGACATTTTTGTGTAATTACAGGAAAAAACATCTCAGAGATTCTTCAGGAAAAAGTTATATACCACGTGCTCCTCGACAGACATGGCTGCGCTAATGAGAGTGGGCCTGAGGTCTTTCTTGATACCCAGGTTTATTTCCCTGAGCTCATCCCTAGTGGTGGAGATTCCTTCCTCAAATATGGGAGGTGCATCCTTGAGATCTTCCTCATCTTCTTCTCCCAAATCCTCATATTCTTGATACGGCGAGGGGAGAGCTCCCAGCTCGGGTTCCTGGGAGTCCGAAGGTGTGGCATTATGGGAATCCTCGCTCAAGTATTCACCCCTAAATTGAGGGTCAGAAGATGTTATCACATTGTCACATTCGGCCGTTATGGTTGAATTCATGGGGATAGCTGAGTGTGTGTCCAAACTTGAACCCCTACTCTCAATATGGTTGATGGGAAGTATGTAGTCTCTGCCAAGCTGTCTGAGGGGGTTATCAGGAACCATTTCCAGAACATTTGGAGTGAGGATCCAGTCGACACCATTGACCGAAATCATCTTCTTTTTCTTCTCATAAAATCCGGCATCAATGTAGTGTGATACATAGAGCTCGAAAGGGTCCTAGTCGGCGTGCAATGTCCCACATTGTCTATTCACACGATATTTAATACACCGGTGGTAGGATGAAGGAATAGCCATGTGCTTATGGAGCCATGGACTTCCCAGCAGGGCATTGAACGATGTACCCTGCCGAACCACCCGGAATTCCGATTAGGCCACAAGGTCACCAAAATGTATCTTTAGCTTAATTTGTCTCATTGGATTCTTCTCACTCTTGTTGTAACATAACAGAGTTGTGGATGAGGTTATTAGGTCATTTTCATTGTATCCCAACTTAAGGATTGTCCGTAGGGGAAGGAGGTTAACTCCAGAGCCATTTTCAATAATGATATTGCGGATCTCAACATCATTTAGTGTGCCAGACACATATATTGGTTTGATGTGTCCTTGCATGATGGCATCTTCACCCTGATCAGTGATGGAAATCACCGCATTGCATTCAGTTGAACAAGTCTCTGTTCGATAAATCTCTGTGGCAGATACCTCGGCTTGAAACTCCTGGGGGTTGAGCAAGGATTATATAAGTGCCTCACCGAGGTTTTCTCACAAACTCAAAGCGTCCAGGATCGATAATTTGGCTGGTACCGACACCAGCTTCTTAAGGATGTCTTATTTCTGTTCCAGCGGCTGACGATTCTCCGTTGGCGTGGGAGTCTTAGCGGGCAGCTTGGGAGTTGGAATATGAGACGAGGAGGGACCGACCTCGGGTCGTATATCAACGGTGTCCCCACGTTTTGGGGATTCAGCCCGACCAGTATGTTTGTGTGCACTAGGCGGCTAGACACTTGTTCCTCCTCTGATGGGTACCGAAAAATGATGGGGGCAGAGTGGCCACTTGTTGAGGTGGAAGGATATTATTTCTCCTACTGATTCCGTTGAAGGGTTCTCCCATAGGTTTCTAGGATATTGAATGTTTGGCCCGAGGTCCAACCGTAGGGTTGATTTCGACCGCGACTGTGGCTTCCCCGGTATCCCATGCCTCTGCGATTCCTCCTCCTGGCCCTTTGTGTCGGGAACTCGAGTTCATTACCATACCCTTCGTCAGGTAATGATTCCATAAGATGGATGATGTTTATGGAACCAAAAATTGGCTCCTCATCGTCTCACAGGTCAACCTGGTCGGTTGTCCCTGATGGTGCCGTTTGGTGGGTTGGTTCCCGTGGAGTAAAGTTTGGGGGCATAAAATCCGACAGTGTTATGGCTAACTTTGGCCTCGTTGCAGACTGCTCCTCATGCGCTTGTTTCCTCCTTTTTTTATTATGCCTGGATGACCAGATCATGGAGGGTTGTGAGGCCGATATTGACGGTTGTGCGACATTAGGGGCTGTTGGTGGAAACATTGGCTGATTTAGTTCAGCTCGGAGTATGCCCTGGGCTCGATTGATAGTCTTCCGAGTGATCTAGTCATCAAATTTCTACCCCTTCGTGCTGGTGACTTCCTGCCACCCCTCCCCTTTATCGGAGTTGGTGGTGGAAATATATGTCACATGGGCCGGGGGAGGTCCCAGCTCGACCTGCCTAGAGTATAACATCCTATGCAGGAGGTCTTTGAAGACGAAGAAATCCCGAATATTGTTCCCCAACATTCGATTGTAGGGATAATTATCCAGCCTATCATCGAGGCTGACTTCTTCGGGTTTTCTCGGCTCAAGGAGGCAGGGAATGTTGCAATTCATGGCAGCGATGAAGTAGCTACGGACTTGGTCCTCTTGTAACAAGTATACGTTGTGTCTTCGCTCCTCAAACTGGTTATCCTTCAATCCTCTCTGATCATCCCACTTAGGCGTAGGTGGACACTGATATATAGAGGGCCCATGATGATTTGGCGGAGGTGGAGCAGGTGCAGGGGTTGGCTTGAGTGTGACAGAGGACGATTCATCTCTAACTACTCTCTTTTTGGGAGCCTGTGAGGCTATTTAGGACTTCAAGTTGGTCCTTTGCAGGGAGTCCTCAATTCTATGGGCAATGGTTGAGAGATGGCGGAATCCAATGGTGAACTCCACGAGTATTTGTGGTGTTCGCAGCTCATCTCTGAGATTATTAATGCATATGGAAAGCAACTCATCTTGAGGCAATGTCCTATTCAGGGATATAGTTAGACCTTTCAATCTAGCAATGAAATCTAAGACCCTCTCGTTCTCCCTCTTCTTACAGTTCATGAGGTCGATGACCGTTGTTTTAGGCAACGTTGAGCTGAAGTGGAACAAGAACTGCTGCCTAAGGTCTTCTCATCCTTTTATTGATAGGGATGGAAGGCTCGTATACCAGACGAATGCAGATCCTTGGAAGGTCCGTATGAATCATCTGAGTTTCACTGCTTCTTGTTGTTCCGGAGTTCCCATCATAGGGTCACAATAAGGCACATAGTGCATCAAGTGCTGTTTCAGATCGCCTGATCCATTGAAGATAGGGAATATAGGGCTCCCAAAATTGGGTGTAGGGGGTGTGTTTCTCACCCAATTTGGGTAGGTCTTCCTCTCTGGTTGTATCAGAGTGCGTATACCTTCCATTGCTTCCAATCGTGTTGTCAATGCCTCGATGGTGTTGGTGAGACCCTGGTTTACATCATATTGGGTCCGGTCCTGGGAAGCTATAGCCCGAGGCATTGCTTGAGGATCCGGCTCAGTTGGCACTAGGGGTGCATGTGTCATTTGTGACACATTCTGAGGGTTCATATTTACTCACTCCGGTTACTTCCTGTGTGGAGGGAAGTAGTGGTATTCATCTGGGTCCACATTTAGGTAGTTGGACGATCCGGGCGCCTCGTTGGATGGGAGCCCTGACTGTGCTTCGTTTTCCGGGGAAAACCTTTTTCTTTGAGGTTCACTTACTGGGAGTGCATGATGTGGCTCCTCCTAGGATGCGCTTTCAATAATACGGTTCCTCTGGAGTTTCTCAACATTAATCCGCCTCAATTCTTTCATTTCCTCTTTCTGTCGAGAGAACCACTCTACGAGCGTAAGTGGATCGTTTTTATCGAGAGAGGGGGGCGAGTTAAGGGAAATCGGTCCTTTTTTATTTTACTTATTGGGATCTTACATGGATAGCGGAGGAAGGTTATCTGAAGGGGAGGCCATAATTAGTGTGACCCTCTGGTTATGAGTATGCACACCTGTTGGTTCATTGTGAGTCACAGCCCGACCAGAACCATCATCTCACGATCCATCCGAATTCTCATCATCTTCAGTGTTACCTGCATGGTTAACCTCTATGGCGTTTATGGATTCATATTACGGGGCGGAGAAGATGTAGTCATATAAATAGGAAGAGGATATCCCATGTCTTTTACTGGTCTTCCCTCTTCTGTCCCAAGATTTCTTTCGGGATCCTTGATGAAGGGTGACACGGTGAGTTCATTGATGCGACCTTACGGTACGCCTCCCTCTTGAAGGGGATGATGATTCAAATGATGAGATATGGTAAGAGCCTCATCTTCTGACTATCCTCCCTAGATGAGAGAATACTGATTCTCATTGGGGAGGTTGTTGTTGAGGTGGTGAAAATGCCCCCAGCCCTGAGGGCTAGGGTTGGCTCTGTTATTTGGACATTGAGTCTCATCCCGTTTCTATTGGTCTTACAGGGGAATTTGTTGTTAAAAATGACCCCAGCCCTGCAGGTTGGGGTTGAAACTAGATTACGGTAGTGGCTATTCCCATTGCTACTTGCCTGATCTTGTGTGCCCCCATTCAGCGGTGAACTGGGTTTGGTGCCGAGTTCTTCTATGTATCGACCCCTTTTGGGGAGGTAGGCAATGACCGCTTATTAACACCTCTTAGGGGAGAGGCATTTTGTATGCTCTTGGTGTCTTGATTCAGGATTTCTTGTATGTCTTATTCCCATCGGTCCGGACGTTTCTAGGACTTACTCAAGGCATGTCTCTGTTTGGTGTGTTGTCTCCCCTGAGCAGGGACCCCACTTGATTGGTATCTTGATGTGATGACGTTACAAGACGCCATGCCGAATGGGTTCTTCTGGGTGGGGAGTGGAGTGAAATATAGAGCTCCATGTTCCAGGTCAATGTGATGCAGAAGGGCTCCTATTGTCTTGGAATGGTCTACATACCCATCGTAGGTCAGGAAGCCCGATTTTAGCCGACGGAGGTTTGTCCATATATATAGTAGCGGATGTCGTGCACACAATCTTCTGAAAACGTTTTTGGTATGTCGACTTGGGAGGTGGTTGTGGTCCAAAACATAACTGGTATATCATCTCTGGATAGTCATATCTACAGGAGCAACATTTCGGCATACTCCTCCACTTGTGATTCCTCTACCTGGTCAGCCCAACTGAGACGCTCACCGATAGTGTGGTCAGGGGAAGTGGGTCCAACAGGTATTGAATTGTAATGTGGGTGGTTCCGAGGTGGTTAAAAGGATGAACATGGCCCTAGAACGTCTCCTGATCTAATAAGGGCGTCGATGGCGACTAGCTGGTAATTTGACATTCTTGATCCCATCCTTCTAAGTGCCTCGACATACGTGGCCTTTTCTGTGCTTGATTTGGCAGGGGATGACATGCTTGTCGATATGATCTGTCATTGTGGGGAGGAACTTTGCAATGGCGGCCGCAATGGAGAGGACTACCATTATTGCTCGACACCCCACTACATAGAGGACTTTTGTAGTGCATACCCTGGGGAGGACCTCCATGGCTTGTCGCAGCAAGGGGGGACCTTCTGGATGCATAGCATTGTTACGGTGTGGTCCTTTGCAACAACTACCATCATAGAGAGGATGACCATCACGGTTTGACGTTCTATGTACATCATGGGGAGGACCTTCAAGACACACTCCGACAATGGGAGGACCTTTTTGTTGATTGCGGCCACTGTGGGGAGGACCTTCGCATTGGCGCTTGTGGTGGCGAGGACTGCCATCACATCTGCTGCAATGGCGAGGACTACCATTACAGCTACCGCAGGGAGAATATTTGTGGGGTACACCCTGGGGAGGGCCTTCATAATGCACCGCAATGACAGGAGGGCCTTTTCGTTGCTTGACATCTCTATGGGGAGGACCTCTGTTATCAGGGTGGAGAAGACTACCATCGTGACCTGATGCCCGGCTGTGCGGAGTGTCGTTGCAATGTAACCACTGGGGACGACCTTCAGGGCAGGGCACAACAAGGGTAGGACCTTCTTGTCATGATGAGACGTCATTGTGGGGAGGGCCTCCATAGTTGCAACTATGATAGCGAGGACTACTATCATAATCTATGGTCCCACTTCCTGGATAATGCTTGCAGTGTATACCCCCGGGAGGACCTTCAGGGTGGAATGCATCAAGTGGAGGGACTTCTTGTTTCTCGATCTTCTGGTCACGTTGAGGGTTTTCGTGACTCGCAGTAAAAGAGGAGCTCTCGTAATCGATCGTTATATGCCCATGGGGGAGGCCCCCACGGGTGCTCTAGGGAGGACCTTCAGAGCTGCTGGTAGAGACATTGTGGGGAGGACCTTCGCAACTGCTACTGCCACTCCCTTAATATAGTAATGGGTGAGTAGGGTTCTGAGGCTTTGATATGTTCTTAGTGGCATTGGGAACCCTATCATCCAGCAGAGTGGAATCCTGAACCCGCTCTTTATTTTTCAGCTTCCATCGGAGCATTCGAGGCGCTTTCCTGCGAGCAGTAGGGACTGTCTGCTGTTGACAACAACCTTCACCTTTGGGTCCCTGTCTAATTGGCTCCAATGATGTTTCCAAGATACGCCGGAAAACACTTGACTTTTAGTAGGAATATATGCATGCTCTGGAGAATCCACCGTGATCGATGGGTGTCCCCCAGTTGGAACGAGTGAAGTTGCTCAATCTGGTTTCCCTTGTGTCATGGAATATGGCCGACGACCCTACTAGGAGGAACTAGGGATGAAGATCTGCTCTGAGGCGGCTATCTCATATCATAGATGAGTCACCTAAATTGGGGAGAAGGGCTCATGGGATCGAGTCCATGTTGTTGCCGCTGATGCAATCACATTCTGGAAAGTCTGGAAGATATGATCTGGGATTGATACCTTCTCCTAAATCATTTCCAGGATAGGCAGAGAGACATCTTTGGCTGGAACGGGTATGAAGGCCCATTCCGGTATTGGAGTAGGAATATCCTGCTCCGGTCCTCCGGTGGTTAGTGGGTACTGACAATTCTTCTGTTTCGGGGCAGGTGAACGAATCTGCACCTGGGCCGGGATATTCCGATTTATCTCTCCATCTTCCACCACATCAGGATGGCGGACATTACTTGCATCCACAAGGAGCTGGCCCTACATATATTGGTTTCCCACTATATCGAGTCGATGGACTTTGTTGGAAGGGAGACATGCCAAACTATTAGTTACCTCCACATCTAGATGGTGAGCTTTGTTGATCGCCACCACATTGGGATGGTAGGCATCAAGAGGATCTTCTTGGAGCTGGTCTTGTAGGCGCTTGGTTTCCACCATGTCGGGTTGGTGGGCTTCATGACCCTGGGCAGGGAGAGGTGCCTGCCGGGTAGGTGTCATCCTGCGTGAGTGACGGGCTTGATGGAGCCTGGCGGGGATGCGTTCCTTATCGTATGAATCCGCCATGTCTGGATGGTGGGCATTGGGGGAGGGAACATGTGTATGTTCCTTTTCATGATTCATCTCTGTGACTGGGCAGCGGAGCACTTCCTCAAGGACAAGGGTTATGACCGGTCCCTAGTTTTACGTTTTATCCCCTCATCGGGCGGTCTGAGGGGCCGGAGCTCGGTGAGTGTGGGCTTAGATCCTCAAGGCGACATCCTCCTTATCGTGAGAATGTTGAGTTGCGGCGTGACTGTGATGACTTCTTCCAGTGGGGGCCTTGGAGAAGAACCCTCGTTCAGCGGGGATGAAGTCCTCAGCATCGACCTCATCTGCCTCCCTATGATAAGTGAGATATGTGTTGTCCCATTCTGGGGATAGACACTCGAAACGGTTTGAGATGGCAACAGGGGCCGTCTGGATCTGCTTTTGCAGCCGCTGCTGGGAAGGCGACTGGCGAGTCTTGGCGGATTGGAGGGCGTGCATGGCCGCCTCCACCATCGGGAGAGTACCATTCACGTGGTACTCTCAGATCAACACATCCGAGACCGAGAGTTGAAGACACAGAGTAGGTGATGGGGTCCTCCATTGGTGAGGATGTCCAGTCATTACGTTGTTGGAAGCATGCTCCTATGAGTTCCTTCATGAAAACATTGGATTGATGGGAGTTCTGATTGGTACCTACCAAATATTTTAATAAATACAAATAGAAAAACTCATAAAAGCAGCATCTAATGATCCCATGCGTAATTAATGACCTTTCTTGGCCCTCATTGTGAGTATATGGGGGCACAAAGTGAGATTAGGTTATATCTGTCATGCTTGGTTAAAGATTCACATCGGGTTCACCATTTTTTGTCTCACGGCACACGATGGGGTCATGGGGGAGAAACGTGCGCTCCTCGATAGTTGATTAGAGAAGATTGGGTTCTACTTAATCACTCATATTGGATGCACCGTTTTCACCTGGAAACGTCCAATGGTTCCATATCCACTAATATGTGGACCTGCTTTCCAAAGTAGGTGTTCGCTGGGTGGTTTGACCAGCGATGCTTAAGTACTCACATTGGTTGAGAGGATGGGAAGTCGGGATCATCGCACCCTTTTGAGGGGAATTGTTGCCTATTCCGGGACTCTCTTATATATTTAATATGTATTTATATATTCACAAATCTTTGGTTTATACCCATGCATAGTATCCACAGATTACTCTTGGTTGGAAATGGTTAGTTGGACGTAGGGGTTTGGAATCATTTAGGCCTGAGGTTTACCATACCTCATTGGATTAATGACTCTGAGGAGTTTGGACTCATTTAGATGGTGCTGGTTTAAATCCTTATAACGGGGAACTCTTGAGTTTATTTTCATCAAGGGAGGACAGATAAAGACTTGGGAGTTTGGATCGAACCCGTGATACGGGCTTCCTAAGTATCCTCATGAGAGGAATTAGAATCCACATTGTTCTATTTGATATGGGACTTACACTCCAGGATGCCCAGGTTTGTGTGTTGAACTGACGTGGAGATAGTCGGATCGACTAGTTCTGGGGCTTGAACATCGGGGAGGCTTCCTACGTACCCTGCCTAGGTGTCAGGGATCAAAGTCCATGTAGTTCGAATGAGAGTGTCGGACAACCGACGTGAATGTGGACCTGGGGGTCCGATGGTGATCAGGCTTGAACCTCTTAGAGGCTTCCTACATATCCCTATGGTGGGAAATCAATGTCCACGTAGTTCGGATGTCCCTCGGGCTTAAACATCTCTGAAGCATCCTACGTATCCCTGTGGTGGGTAATCAAAGTCCACGTAGATCAAATGGGAGTTGGGATTAAGCTCTAGGAAGCACAGGGTAATGGATTGGGAATTACACTCTGAGGAGGCCCATAAGAGGATTTCATGGTCGATGCTTACTCTAATCCCACATGAGACATGCTCGGTGGGAGAAACAAGAGGCAGTAGGGACTAGACGATCACGTCATGAAATGTGCGTCAGTGGGAAGTGGAGTGGGGCTTACACATGGAGCAGCCCAAAAAGTCAGGGCTTACTACGAAATGGATGCCAATTGCGACAAAGCACACCGGTATAGGGGCTTGGCCCCAAAGAAGAACGGAGCAGCACCCATTCCCCATTATGCCCTTCCTTGGTCGTGGCTGTGGGGATGTTCAGAGGTGCATGGGGGCTTCTTCTGATGGGTAGTCTGTCACGCCCTGGGGAAGGGAGAAGTTCCCCAGTTCTAACAAGTGGAGGGGTAGAAAGGGAATTACCAAGCTTGAATTCCGCATTACCGTGGGAATTTCAACCCAGGAATGCTTCGGGAATCCGCTCAAGGGCCGGAGAAATCCCTTCACCCTCTCTTACCATGTGTATGTGAACTCAAAACGGTATGCTGATGCGCCTGAAGGTTCTATCACATGGGTCTGGTGGGTCTGGTGGAGGCCTCAGCTCGGGGCTGATGAATGGGCCAATGAGAGGGTTGCAGAGGATTAGGCTGGATTGGAAATATTTTATCTAGGGGCTACACAGATGTATGAGTGGTGGCGCCCATTGCGTAGGGAGGTTATACATGGCTGGAGTAGTTGTCCGTGAACCAGGTTGCTCTACGGACTGGTGGGCATCCCATGAACCAGGGTGGTTCGCGGCTTCGGGTTCGGCCCGCGTACCAGGTTGGTACGTGGAGGGGTTCACGCGAGCATTGGTGTCCAAGGGAGACGTCGGTCGGAGGCTCATCGGTCGGGTCTTCGCCCGCGTAGGAGGGTGCTACGCGGTGCAACATATTGGAAAAGGGGCATAAAATCTCTGGTATGTGGGGAGTGCATCCGCGGAGGGGCCATGTTTCGTGGCCTTATTTTCTTTGTTATTTTAATTTCATGGTTCACCAAGTTGTTATGCATTTTTGGTTCCTTATTAATTCATTTCCAGCTTCATACCTGTTCTGGTTTGCGAACTGTAACTCCGCTGTTTATGAAATCATATTCTCATTCCTTTGAAATCCTTCCACCCGAATCTGATTGATCTCCCCAAAAATCCCCATTTTCCTCATCTCCTCCTTCTCCTTTTATAGAGCGGGGAAAGAGATGTATCTGTAGTCATGCGGTAGCTTTTACGGAGGCCCATGATTAGAAACTCGGTTTACGGATGGCTTGGTCAATCCGCAACTCGCGGGGGGGCATTGAACGCACCTCCCCAGCGATCCAAACTAGCTCGGTGAGTGCTTCTCGACTGCACAGGGTTCCACCTCCATTCTGCGAATGACAGTGGATGTGGCCTGGTCCGGTCGATGCGGTCCGCAGCTGGGGCTGTTCGTGATGGTGGACTGGTCTTGGCGCACGTCCTGCTTCATGCCCGCAGAGGATCCCTGCCTCTATTCCATGAACGACAGCAGTCCATAGAGGGGGTGCTTCGTGGAACCGGCTGCGTACCGTTGTCATAGGACTGGTTCGCGGACCGGTTCGGCTTGTGCCGTTCTTTGAGAATTCTCCACTCTTTTCTCCAATTCTTCAGGGGGGGGATTGGGTTGAATCTCCATTGTATTAAAGGCGATTGTCATTCTCCTTTGCAGATTTTTCAGGACCCTAAAATTATATGGTAGCATTCACAGGAATGTTTATTTTATTACAACATTATCATATTTCCCTATGGTTTCTTTAATATAACACCATGTAACTTTATCAACCAATAATTACATGATTTATAACAATGTTTTCACTTACATACATTTCTTTAACTATTTGGGTTTACAGTTTTAAAAAATATATAAAACCATTACACAAAATATTGGACATTTCCACATATTGTATATTCCTTAAACAATGAATTGGTTTTTATGTTCACACTCATATCTCATTCCGGAAATTATTTCTTTATTATGTACGTTTTACGATTAATCTTTCTATAATCCCAATATATAATTAATCCCTATGAAAGAAATTGGAAAGATGTGATGATAAAAAAAATTCTCATTAAAAAATAAAACATGTTAGTGATTAAGGAAATTAATAAAAACTTTTGAGAAATCTTATTATTCCTATAATAAACATTGAACTGAAATAATCATTATCTACTCATAAAATCTTCTTCAAATCCTAATGTTTTCATAAATTTTATTTTAACAAATAATAAATGAAAATAAAAAGCATGAATTATACATAAGAAAAAATGAGAGACCTTGAAAACAAACATTTTACATTTATAATATCATAATCATTACACTAACCAAGATTTTATTATCTTTCATATAGAAATAAAAAAAATTATCTTTGAAAACCAGTGATATAATTGAAAAACCAGGTAGTAATTTTGGGATTTTATCCTTACATTCAACCTTACAAGAATCCTAATAATGGAATAACAATCAATATTAATTATAATATATCTATTTAGAGTAACTTATTTATTCTTTTATCTATAATTTTGGATTCAAGAATTCAATATTAGCTTAGGGTTAATTTTTGGTATTTTTCGGAAAACATTCATTTTTTGATGAATACTGAAAAACACTATGTTATTATTTAAAACTAAATTTTTATTTAAATAATTATTTTTAATTTAAATTTATTTTATTGTCAAAATAGATACATAATAATTATATTAGTCCAATTTAATTCAATGTAGTCATTTTATAATAATATTATATATATATATATATATAACTTTATTGAACTATTTAACGTCTTTTACTCACCTTCTAGGAACATTTTCAAATTTTCATAAAACTTACTTTTATAGCTTCTGTGAAATTAATTAAAAATATCTAATAGACATGGTTGAAATTAATAATTAATTTTTTTTAATAAGTGAAAAATAAATTTTGGTGAACTATAACTTTTGAATTTTATTTACCACAGTTAAAAGTAAATAGGAAAATTAAAGGTACAAATGATATTATAATTACCCAAACACATGTATTAATTCTTTTGTAAAAGATTATATCTACCAAAATCAACCTTAATACAGACATATGATCCTTTTTATCCACTTTTATTAGATAAAGACATTTATTATATTTTATTTATATAAGAGTTAAAAGTGTTAAATTGAAATTTTAATAACTAAACCATTATTAATATAGGGATATGAATAAGATAAATTCGACTATTAATAATCATTTTAAATCGTAATATATTTAATAAATCATAGTATTTTATTTATAATCATTATACATTATATAATTAAATTTACTTATGACACAATGATGATGTAGTAATTACCTTAGTAACGAAATAAAAAAATAATTGATATTATAAATATTAAAATAAATATAATTTGAGGATCTTGATGCATTACAAGAATTTAATAGGTTAATATGACATTTGTGGGGTTGATTAAATGATTTTATTTCTAATTATTCATGCAGTTATTACTTTTACAAAAAACAACTGCTAAATAGTGTCAAAATTGACAAAAATGAGTTTTTAAAAACAATACTATTTTATTCAATTATATTATAGTCCTAAAAATATAAGAATCGGCCAAAGTACTTATATAATGATATTTAAGTCATTTATGAACAATATTAGGTTCTAATGTAATTTTTTGTATGTTTATTAACGATGTATTATAATAATACAAGAAGACATGGTAAAAGTATAACTGTTTAACTTAGGGTTAAATCTAAAAGATAAAGTTACTATGGTGACCTAAACATGTAAAAAACCTACTGGTTGAGAGGTGTTAGACCCATAAACACATTATCCTTTAAATAAACTCATTTTTATTGATTATTAGCCGAAAATTATTTTATAATAAAATAATATTTCATGCTTTTCCTAAAGTTCCTCTCACATCTCTTATGAAAGGACACTTCCCCTTATCTAAAATTCACACCTCCAAATCTATTTGTCTCATCCAAACCATGCAAAACTATCCTATAAACTACCCTAAATTCAACCTAGAGGACTTATTTTGATCATAGATCCATTCTAAGAGTCATTTTGTTCAGATCAATACAAAACACCCGAAGAAGAGGTAATTACTTCATCACCTCTTTCAATGTCCTTTTATTTTTCCACTTCCTCTTTTATTATTGTTTCCATACTAAAATTATAAATATAATACCATTAATATACTTTTATGTTATTATAAATATGTATCATACATATTCATTATTTTTTCAATTCTATGAATGACAATGTCATCATACGTGTGTAAGCATGGCTTATAGTCTCCACGTCGTGGTGTAGTGTGGTATTAAACACATCATTATTTGGATGGGTATAATAATGAGTATAATTGATTTAAAGAATAAATATAACATGGTAATGTTTTTTTATCTATAATATACCATCCAATTTTATATGATTTCACCACTAAAATAATGATATTGTCGCTCGTGCGTACGTACGGCTTACCGTCTCCATGACGCGGTGAGATTTTATTCCCCACTGTAATAATTCAAGAATAATTTACATTTGATTATTAAACATAATGCTTAATAACTTAATATAATTATGGATATGAATCAAATACATCCAATCCCTAATAAAAATTACTTTCATAACAAAACATATAAAGGAAAATGAATTAGGTAATACCCAAAACAATGATACTACTAAAATATTATTAGCAATGAAATATTATAGGATCATATATGATATCATATTTTTGTATTTGGTTCTTGTATAATTTAATAATAATTTTTTAACCATTATACAAGAGATAACATACCCTCGATTAAAGAAATATACAATGTAAAGGTTAATTTTTACATTGTTTTTATTATCTCAGGTTGTTTATATGTAAGTATATACTATGAAATTTTCCATATCATCCACCTCCATGTTTATTAAAATTTAATTTCGAAACATTTTTAATATTTCCAATACTATGTATTAATGTAATTTATACCATTTTTTGACCTTTTTATAATTTTTTTTGAAAGGAATCATTCCATCATTTTTCCAAACAAGTTACTTTAAGACATTTTTCAAAAATTGTGGTAAGAATATTTTTTAACTTATATGGAGGGTGATGCCATTTTCCACTATTATAACCCATTAATAAGATTACCTTACAATATTATAAGAATATTTTAAAAATAAATGTTTTCTTTACATTTAAATTATTTCAAAGTAAAAATAGATATTTCACTCAAATAGCTTTTGGATTGATTTTATCTATGTCAACATCCTTTGTTGGATTTTATTCTTATTGAAGTAGATTTATTATGATATGATCTTGCATATTGTATTTAAGGTTTTGTAATATGATTGACTATGGATGTGCTATTTTTATGTCAGTCCTGGTTTATGGTTAAAGTATTAACATTTTCATATGCTAGTTTAATACGAATTTTAATTTTATGTTTAACCCTTTCATATAAGGAATGCATGGGACATAGTAAGTCATGTGCGTGGCCCGCTATAGAGCCTCAATACATTCATAGGTAACATGAGACAAACTAGTATCTAGAAACAAGTCCTTGAAAAAATTTATATTTGCAATTTTGGCATGAGGCATTGACTATGTGGTATTGATGTCCGGAATTTTGCATTCCATCATTAAGAAATTAGCTATTGATATTACATGTGATTATTCGACTAGAAGAATATCAATGTGAATAAGTATATAGAATTATTTTATTTATAATTTATATTTTATAATGAATTTTATTTTTAAAAGGCTTGTGTTTTAGTTTTATACATTGCCTTAAATGTTTATATGTTCTTATGATAGTTTCTGATATATTGTTATCCTTACTGGGCATATAATCTCACCCCTTTCTTTTGTTTTATATATTCCTAAGATGTGAAGTAGTATATTATGATTGAACTATATGGATAGGCTATGGGATATGAGTGAGTTCTAAAGATACAAAATGTTGTTATTTTTATTTCATAATGTAATGTAAAACTTATGTATGTATCTAGTATATACAAGGATACTAAACTGAACAAGATCATGCCTATGTTATGTAATAAAGCACCAACTCAGAGTAACTATGGTCAGGGCCTTATAGTTTGTATCATAAGATTCTTTTTACAATCCTTGGGAACTATATTTAGAAAAACTCTGATTTGAGAACATTACCCTATGGTAGACATTGAGGATTAGTATAAAAGACCATCCAAAAATATTGGTAATGTAAATATTATGTGGGTTTTAGAAAATATACATCCTTTCCTGGATACTATAACTGGACGTGGTTTTGGCATAGACATACCAAGTAGTAAAAACTATGACAAGGAGATTCACGCTTTACCTGATGTATCCTGATACACGACAACATGCCTTACTACGAACCTGGTTTGACACTCCCTAGGGATATGCTTACGATAATACACAGTTTCATTAAAACCCATTATGAAGGATTTATGAGTAAATAATTTCTCAAAGAATACTATTTTATGATTATGTACTATACGCATAAACTGTGCAATTTATGTTAGGTATTTTAGTAGATTGAAATTATGTATTGTGATTCACAAACTAATATAGGGTATGCCATTGTTTAGAAATGGTGCCTAATGAAAGGAATATAAACTGTATAAATGCATGTAATCCATGAAGTGATTGACCTCATACTCCAGATAATTATAGTAGATATGGTGATGAAACTGGTGCGAAACAACTTATAACCAGACCGGGAAAACTCACTAAGGTTATGAATAATAACCTTACCTGTATAGAGAACCCTGATCCACAATGTGGAGGATCAATGTTAGACCGCTTCATGAGGAAACAACCACTATAATTCAATGGTACTACAAATAAATTTGTAGTTAAGAAATGGAAGATCCTTACAGAAAATATTTCAAGCTTCGAGGAGTAGAAAATGGGGAAAAAAATTCAGGGAAGTTTATCGCATAACAGGAGATGCAGATCAATGGTGGACATTAATTCAAAACACAAAAGAGGATGAGAAAGTATTAAATATGGATTGGAGGGATTTTAATGTTCTTTTCTTAGAAAAAAAAATTCCTCATGAACATCGAGTGGATTGGGAAAGAAAATTATTGAGTCTGAGGAAAAATTAGGATGATTATGTCGCAATGTATGAGGCTAACTTTACAACGATAACAAGGAATGATACATATTATATATGTAACCCATGAAGTAAGATTAATTAATTATTTAGTGGGTTAAAAAAATTTATCTATTGATCATTAGTCTCACAATCCTTCTCTCTGTATAAAGATATAGTCTAATGTGCTATCAAAAAAGAAAAGTAATTCACTAAGTCTTATGACTTTAAAGGAAAACAAGAGAAAAAGAGACCTACTGAACCCTATTGAAAAGGAAATAAGGGTAAAAAGGAAAATGTTGAATATTCAGACTGTAGTAAATGTGGGAAAAACCCCCCAGTACATTCCAGAAGGGAATGCGAGTATGTTACATGTGTGGAGAAAAAGGCCACCAAGCTCATGATTTCTAGGGCAATAAAAAGTCATTCAATGTTGAATGCTACTGTTGCAAAGAAATGTGGCATTATTCCAATGAATTTCCAAAGGGTCAATGAAACATACCTCAAAAAAGGATAAGGGAGAAAGGACAAACTAATACAATTACAACTAGAGAGGTTGGAGTTCTAAATGAGGTGGTGGAAAGTACTTTAATCATTTTCTCAAAATTAACCGATTCTTTCTTTGATTCGATATTATCACATTCTTTCATCTCTTCCTAGTTTTCCCTGAAAATTAAATATTTCCCATTTGACTTAACAAGGGATTTATTAGTAAATACTCATAAGGGGAGTATCATTGCAATAGTTTTTTTTAATCAGTTGCAATTATGGCATATAGACGTGCTTTATCTGCTGATCTTATTACCATACCCATGATTGAATTGTATACAATCCTTTATATGGATTGGATTTTAGACCATGATGTGAAATTCCTTTTAAGAAGAATGAGGATAAATTTTTTGACGATGATAAGAAATTTTTTATCTTTAGGGTAGATACATCACCATCTAATTCTCATCTAGATCCACCCCCAATTGTTGTGCTAAATTCAATTATTGGGGACTAAGGGAGTGAATTAACTATGGGTGAGGAAAATAATGTATAAATAATGGATGTACCTATTTTTCAAAAAATATGTTGATGCGTTTCCTGAGGATTTAAAAAGAAATCCACCAGAACATGTAATTGAGTTTCCATTGACTTAGTTCTTAGTTCAAGGCCCATATCGAATACCCCTTATAGAATTTCGACTGCGTAATTAGTGGAAAAAATATAAGGAATTGAGTAATAAAGAATTTATTCACCCCAGTGTTTCCCCATGGGGATCCCCTATTAATTTTGTTAATAATAAAGAATGATCTAAGTGGTAGTGCATTGACTATAAGGTGGTCAATTTTATAACAATAAAGAATAAGTATCCCCTACCTCGCATTTATGATTTATTTGATCAACATAATGGAGCACAATGTTTTTCAAAGATTGAACTTTAATTTGGATATCATTATTTGTTCATGAAGAATAAATACATTCTGAAGAGAGCATTTTTTACTAGGTATGGGTAGTACGAGTTTTCAGTAATGCCTTTTGGAATGAGTAATGCACCCACTTTTTAATGGATCTAATGAAAAGAGTTTTCAAGGAACATCATAATGAATTTGTAGGGTTATTTATTAATGATATTTTGGTATAATCTGAACTCTAAGAAGATCATGAAAATCACATGTGCACTATTATAAAGACTCATAGAAGATATAAATTATATGAGATATTTAAAAAGTGTTATTTTTGGCTTTATGTGATTTCTTTTCTTGGCCATATTGTCTCTAAGGATGTAATCTCCATTGATCCTCCAAAGAGAAAGGGAATCCAAGAATGGCTAGAACCAATGAGTATTACTGAGTTGCATAGTTTTGTTGGTTTAGTAGGTTATTATCGGTGTTTCACCCAAAATTTTTTCTCGATTGGCTAACCCATTATCCAAGATCACACGAAAAATGGTTAATTTTTTTGGAAAAAAGGGTGTGAAGAATGTTTTGAAGAATTAATGAAATAATTAGTGAATGCTATTATCTTGAATCTACCATCAGGGAATGATGGGTTTATTATTTATAATGATTCTTCAAAGAAAGGACTTGGTTGTGTCCATATGTAGAATGATATAGTTATTTCTTATGCACCATGATAGCTAAAAATTCATGAACAAAACTCTCCTACTCATGATCTTGACTTTGTAGGTGTGATATTTACTCTGAAGATATGAAGACACTATCTCTATTGTAAAAATTGTGAGATATATACTGATCAGAAGATAATGAAGTATATTTTATTATAGAAAGAACTCAACATGAGGCAAATGCAATGGCTCAAACCACCCAAGGATTATGATTTCACTATACACTACCACTCGGGGAAGGCAAATAAGGTGGCTGATTCTTTGAGGAGAAAGGGTCATGGGGTTATGAAAAAGATGAGAGTTGAAAGGGATCATATATTCATAGATCTAGAAAATATTGATATGGGAATAATCAAGGATGGTGAAACATTGATAATTTTTAAAATGGTTTCCAATCCATCTTTACTAGAAAGCATAAAATGTTCTCAGACTGATGATGAGGAGTTTTAAAAGAAAATTAATGTTGTGAATGATGGAGGATAGGATGACTTCGTATATAAAGATGGAATTTTGAAATAAGGGAAGAGGATTTGTGTTCCTAATAAACATGATCTAAAAATGGATTTGTTGGATGATGTTCATAGCTCCAATTTCCCTCTACACCTAGGTAGCATTAATATGCTTTGATATTTGAAGCGAATTTTTTTATGGGACAACATGAAGAGGGAAATCGCTGATTATGTGTCAAGATGTATGGGTTGTCAATAGGTGTATGTTGTAAGACAACATTTTGGAGGAGTCATGCAACCTCTTCCCATAACGGAGTGGAAATGGGATGATATTACGATGGACTTTTTCATGGGGCTACCAAAGACTCCTAGAATTAATGATGAAATATGGTTCATTGTTTATCTTCTTTCCAAGTCAACACATTTTCAAACTATAATAGAAGATTTACCACATGAATAATTATCAAGACTATATATTAATGAATATGTAAGACTTTATGGACAACCCCTATCAATTGTTTCAGATCTTGATCCCCATTTTACATCAAGATTTTTGAAAATTCTTTAGAAAGCCGAGGATACTGAACTTCATTTGAGCACTTCCTACCTCCCACAAACTATTGGAAAATCAGAACAGACTATTAAAACATTATATGAAATGTTGAGATCTTTCTCAAATGAATTTAAAGGTGTGTGGGATCAGTATTTACCTCTGGTTTAATTTTCCTATAACAATAGCTTCCATTAAAGTATTCATATGGCACCATATGAAGTGTTATATAGAAAGAGATGTCGCACACCAACTTTTTGGGATGATGTTGGTGAATGAAAACTTGTATGCCCATAACATGTTGAGGGAAAAATGGAAAATGTGAAGATTATCCAAACCCACATCAAAGAAGCTCAAAGTGGGCAAATGAGGTATGTCGATAACCAAAGGAATGATTTTGGATTTCAAGTAGAAGACCATGTTTTCTTGAAGGTATGACCATGGAAGGGTGTTATAAGATTCGGTATGAAGGGTAAATTACGTTCTAGGTACATCAGGCCTTTAGAAACTCAAGAACTAATTAGAGTTGTAGATTATCTTTTGAAAATACAGCCATGTCTCTCCAAAGTTCATGATGTTTTCCACGTATCACTGTTGAGAAAATACATGCCCGACCCAACACATGTACTCACCGGCGAAGAAATAGAACTGGAACCCGGTCTATATTATTGTAAAAATCCTATCAAAATTCTTGATACCAGAGAACAAGTTTTGAGAAACCATATGACTCGTTTGGTAAAAGATCTTTGGAGAAACTGAAAAATGGAAGAGGTAATGTGGGAACCTGAGAAACTTATGATGATGAACCACCAGAATCTTTTTATGTAGTAATATTCTAGAAATTTTGAGGATGAAATTATTTGAAGGAGGGAAGATTGTAACGCCCCAAGCTTTCAAGGTAAATTTCTCTTTGAATTATACAATATCTTTTTTTGTACACAAATTCATGTTTTAGCACACCACGACCAATCAAACTAGCCATTTAAAAGGCCGTTATGAATAGTAATACCCACGTTTTTGAAATTATATAAATTTTATATTTAAAAAAGATACTTCATTTTTTGATTCACAGTACCAAACTTATCATATGGTGAATTTTCGGTATTTTTCTGAAAACATTCAACTTGAATGAATAGTGAAAAACACTACGTTATTGTTTAAAACTGACATTTTATTTAAATAATTATTTTTAATTTAAATGTATTTAAATTTAAAAATAGATGCATAATACCTATATAAGTCCAATGTAATTCATTGGAGTAATTTTATAGTAACATTAGATATATAAAATTTTATTGAACTATTTAACACCTTTTACCCACCTTCTATGAACATTTGAAAATTTACATAAAATGTAATTTTACCACTTCAGTGAGTTGAATTTCAAAACTATGAGAGACATGGCTTACATTAGTAAGTAAAATTTGGTTCAATAGGAGGAAAATAATATTCGGTTAATAGTAACATTTGAATTTTATTAACCATGATTAAAATTAAATAGGGTAACTAATGGTAAAAATTATATTATAATTACCCTACCATATGTCATAATTTAATAGGATAAGTGTATTTCCACCAAAATAAACCTTATGAATAAATTATGATCCTTTTTTATCAACTCGGATTAGATTAATACATTTATTAAATTTTATTTAAGGAGGAGTTAAAAGTTTAAAAATTGAATTTTAAATACTAAACCATTATTAATATAGTGTTATACATAAGATAAATTCATCTATAAATATTAATTTGAATGATAAAATGATTTAATAAATAATAGTATTTTATTTACAATTTTTATACTTTTAATAATTAAACTTATTTCTGACACAATGATGATGTAGAAATTAAGTTGTTAATGAAAGATTAAAATAATTGATATTATTAATATTATTATAAATGTAAATTGAGACTTTTGATGCATTCTACGAATTTTATAGGTTATTATTACATGTTATGGTTATTGAAATGAATTTAATTCGATGTAATCCAGCTTCTATGACTTCCAAAAAAACCCAATACTAAATAGTATCAAAATTGACATAAATGAGTATTTAAAACAACTACTATTGTATTAAATTATATAATAGTATTGAAAATTTAATGATCAGAAAAAGGACTTATATAATTATAGATAATTTATTCATGAACCACATGAAGTTTTCATGGCATTTTATAGTAAGTTTTTTAACCATGTATTATAGTAATACATGAATACGTGGTAAATGTTAAACAATTTAACTAAGGGTTGTATCTAAAAGATAAGGTTAATATGGTGACCTACACATGTCTAAAACATATTTATTGAGAGGATTTAGACCCATAACCACCATATAATTTAAATAAATCAATTTTTAGCTATTTTAAACCAAAATTTATTTTATAATAAAATAATATTTCAATATTTTCCTCAAGTGCCCCACACCACTCTTATTAAAGGGCACTTCCCCTTATATTGAATTTACACCTACAAATCCATCTGCCTCAGCCAAACCATTATAAAATATCCTTACAACTACCCTCAATTAATCTTAGAGGACATGAATTTATCATAAATCCATAATAAGGAACACTTTTGTTCAAATCAAAAGGAAACAACTGAAGAAGAGGTAATTGCATCATCACCTATTTCAAAGTCCTTTTCTTCTTCCACTTCCTATTATTTGGTTATTTCCATAATAAAATATTAACTCCATCACCTTCAATATAATATTATGTTATTATAAATCTGTTACAACCATATTATTTATTCTATCCATCTTATGAATGGAAAAGTCACCATACATGTGTACGTACGACTCCCCCTCTCCATGTCATGGTATAGTTTGTTATTCAACACTTCATTATTTGGATGGGTATAATAAGGAGTGTAATTGATTAAAATAATAAATGTAACATGTTAATGGTTCTGTAAATATACAATACCATCAAATTAAATAGTATTTTACCACTAATAGAATGATATTTTTTCTCGTGCGTGTATACGGCTTACCGTCTACACGATGTGATGATATTTCATTTTCCATCCTAAGAATTCAAGAATAATTTCCATTAGATGATTGAAAATAAATTTTAAGAACCTAATATAATTCCTTAAATTAATAAAATATATCCAATCCATAACAATCGTGACTTATGTAACAAAACATATTAAGGAAAATGAATTAGTTAACACCTGAAACAGTGATACTTTGGAAATATTATTAACAATGAAATATTACAGGATAATATATGATATCATATTTAAGTATGTGGTTCTTTAATAATTTAATAATAATGATTTAACCATTATACAAGTTGTTAATATACCATCCATTAAGGAAAAGTACAAGTTAAGGGTTAATTTTTAAAATCTGATTATTATCTGAGGTTGTTTATATGCAAGTATATACAAAAAATATTTTCTTATCATCTAAAACTGTGATTCCTAAAAATGTATTTCAAAATATTATTAATATTTTTGAGACTTTAGGTTAAAGTAATTTATAACCTTTTTTGAATTTTTGTAAAAAGTTTTTAAAGGAATCATTTCGATAATTTCCAAATAGGGTACCTTATGACATTTTCGAAAAATTATGGTATGAATGTTCTTTAACTTATGCGGTGGGTGCGACCATTTTCCAACATTATAACAACTTCAATGAATCCTTTATAATCTTATAATAATATTTTAAAAATAAATTATTTGTTTAAATTTAAATGATTTTAAGGTAGAAAGATATATTTCACTCAAATACTATTTAAATTTATTCCATCTATGTCAACATCCTTTATTGTATTTTACGATTTTTTGAAGTTGATTTATTTTGATACAATCTTTCATATTGTATTAAAGGTTTTGAAATATTTTTGACTATGGATGTTATATTTTAATTCCATTCATGGTTTATGATTAAATTATTAACATTTTTATGTTCTAGTTTAATATAAATGTTTATGTTATGTTTAACCCTTTTTATATGATGAATGAATTAGATGTAGTAAGTGATGGGTATGGCCCACTATAGCCCCTCGAGGAATCTGTAGGTATCATGAGAAAAACTAGTGTCTTAGTACAAGGCATTAAAAAAATTATATTAGTATTCTTGGAACAAGGCCTTCAGTATGTGGTTATGATGTCAGACTTTATGCATTTCATCATTATGAAATTAGTTATTGATATTACATATGATTATTAGACTATAATAATTTACATGTAAATATGTAAATGGAATTATTTGATTTATTTTTGCCATATTATAATGATGCCTGTAATTAAAATTCTTGTGTTTTAGTCTTATGCATTGTTTTAAATATTTATGTTTTCTTATGATAGTTTCTATAATATTGTTATGCTTACTGAGAATCTAATCTCAGGCCTTTCTTATGTTTTATTTTTCCCAGTATGTGAAGAATTATATTATGATTGAACTTCAGGGATATGCTATGGGATATGAGTGTTTTATAATGAGACACAATTTTGTTATTTTAATTCCATAATGTAATGTAAAAATTATGTATTTATGTAGTACATCCAAGTCAACTAAATTTATCGGTCTTCTAGGACATGATATCATGTAATCATGCCAATGTTAGGTAATAAATCACCAACTCTAGGTAACTGGGGTCAGGGCATTACAAAAATCATGAGAATAACATATAAAATATTGTTTTTCCATAATAAAATATCATGAAATATTTTGTTTTAGACAACTGAAGAATTAATATTGGGATTTATGTAATAAATAATAATACAAATACATTTTTACATTTTAAACTATAACCACCCAAGATTTTTTGAAATATATATTTTTTAATTAATTTAGTATTTTTTAAATTCATAATTTTATGTAACACTGACTATATCTTGTGTTATATTAATTCATCCAGTTATTCTTTCTTTATACACAACACCATGTCGAGTTTTCTCTATACATAACTCTTTGATTATCTTTTGGTACACACACCCCTATTTTTGGCTTGTGGTACACACAATTCTAGTTTCCTTCGATAATATGTTTTACACAGAAGACATATTTTTCTCAAAATACAATGTATTTTTATCATTATGGTTATTTTTTTATAGTTGTCACATAGCCATTATAATTGATGTTATGAGTAATATTAACAAAAAGTTTAATATATAAACTAAACATGTTTATAAAATAAACCATTGGATTATCGATTTTCCAGAAATGTATGTATGAACTATTTAAAATAAAGAAATTATTTTTCTATGAAAATTATTTTTCTATGTACAAAAATAATTTAATATAAGTTAATTAAAAAACAAATTTTTAAAATTTTATTATAATTTAGATATAAGATAAATTTTTTTAAACACATCTAACAGATTTTATAGCCATAACATAAGAATAAATCCAATTTTATGAATAAAAAGATAAACTATTCAAAAATATAATTCTCCCTACTTTTAATGGAAACCCAATTTCAAATTTAATTTTATAAATTTTTATAATTTTTAATTGAAAATATAAATTTCAATTTTGAAAAATTAAAATTAAAATTTATTTTTGGGGAAGTTTTTATATTTTTCTCCGATGATTTAATTTTTTAGGAATATTTCAGAAAACTAAATTTTAGTGAAAAAATATTTTTCATCTACTGTATTTATGTAGTTAAATAATATTGTAATTTTTTATATGAGTAATTAGATAAATTTTCCATCTATTAATCTAATTTAGTTCATTAGAACAAATTTTACATTAAAATTTTATTTTAAAAACATTTTAATCTATAAAAAAATATTTCACTTCAAGACCCACTGTCTTGACACATCATTGAGATTAATTTAAATTTATTTTCTTCCATTGATATGTTTAGAATTTGCAAAAATAGATTGCATAATTATAGTAATAAAATTTATTACTATATAACAAATTTAACATAGTTTTTTACATATAATAATAGTTAATGTATTAAAAATCGATTACAACGATTAAGGTAAAAATAAGTTTACTAATTTATTAACATTTTATCTTAAAAGGAAAAATCCATTGAAACATGTATCGATGTTATTTTATTTATATATTAAAAAAAATTTCCCAAATTTTATATAATATTTTCAATTATTTTATTCCCACTACATGTGATAGATCTCTCCATAGTGTTTACCTTTTTAAATTTTCCATAATGTCACTCCTCATCCAATGTAAAAGGGCAGTCACCCCCCCCCCCCTCACTTCCTTACACCTCTAAAGCCACATTGTATCATCAGAAATAAAACCATATATCATAAAAAAATCCATCATTTATGCATATAATTATCTCTTTTGGAACAAATCAAACCATTGAATCCCTTTGGCAAAAACCGAGTGGTGTTACCCAAAGAAGAGGTAACATCCTTCCTCAATCGCCTTTATTTTAATTTAATTCTCCACCACCTATTTATATATTACATGATTATATAAAAAACCCAATAATATATATATTCTGATATATTTTTATTTTAATTGTTATAACTATACATAAACGCACTTTTAACTAATTGGTAATTGACTTACCATTTTTGGGTACATCGAACTACCGCCTAACAAAATGATGTTATTTGTTTTCTCCTTTACTAGCTCTCATGGTTGGTAATTTTAAGATATATATTATATAATAATTATAATTTAATGATAATATATAAATATATATACATATATTTGATTTATGTCCTTCATTTCAAGATGACAACGTAAAGGAAACAATGTCTATGTGTGTGTATGGCTTACCGTCTCTAAAAATAGTGTGTTACATTTCATATTTATATATTTTACATATTATTATTAATATATATATATATAGTGAATTTATATGATATTTATATAACTTTTAATATTTTACAAATAAATAAACCATGATCTAATTTAGATGATCAATAATAACAAGTCGAAACAGGTATGAATAAAGCGGATATTACCCAAAGCGTAACATTAACAAGGAATTGTTAATAAATGGGTAATATAAAGTGACAATAAATTAAAATATGGAGTTACATATAGTATTATTTTATTAATATATTTATAATAAACATATATTTGTTATACCTGAATTTTTTATTAGTTCCACGAGAGTCAAGATATAAGGTAAGTGTTTTTCCATCTCACTTTTTTCTGTGATATTTATGCCTTATTCACCACTCATTTTATTGTAGTTTATATGATTCCAATGAATATATTATATGAATATTATCCTCAATTTTATTTGTATTTACAAATCCATCTTATTATCTACATTTCATTCATTTTTTTGTTCCAAAAGTTAACAAATCAATAAGTTAGTTTTTCCTTGATTATCCTTCCTTGATACACTTGTTTTAATGCAACTATATTCTTTAAAAAGGAGTAAATACTTCCATTTAATAGGTTATATCATGAATAAAAATCTTTTAATGATATTTTAAACTTACTTTAATTTTATATTCTTACATGGGGATTATGGTTCGAAGTCACTAAGTGGTAAGAGTTTATTACCAAAATCTCATCATTTTTCAAGATTGATTATGATAATCCTTTCATTGATGAAATATTATTATCAATCTCTCAAGAAAACTCATGAATTTTATTGTAAATTTATTATCAATGATATCTTAATGTGTTAGTATAATTTTTTCAATCTTTGATACATAATATAGTTAAGAAAAGGGTTTTAAGAAAATTTTATCTCATTTATCTTTTCAGATTGAAATCTATTTATTTTAAAAACCATGTTTTCAGATTTTTTTTTCAAAATATAATTTGAAATAAAATTTAAAGATAATTTGTTTGGAAAAAAACGATTTTAAAATGTTTTATGTATTTAAATGATTCCTTAATTTGTTTTTAATTCTATTTTCAAAGGAAAATATTTTCTAATTATTTTCAAGAATTCAACATAAGTTTTAAAATATATATATAAATAAAAAAAATTCAAAAAAAATTCAATATATATTTATATGATTTCTATGTTTTTTAAAATAAAAATGTTTTAAAATATGTTTTGAAGAATCCATTTTAAGGAAAAAATTTCACAATGTTTTTGATCTAATTTTATGTATTTTTATGGAAAATGGTTAAAAATATATATACAAGATTAGATTATTTTCAAAAAAAATTATATTTTAAATTAAAGTTTTTAATAAAAGTAGAAAGGATATTTTTTCAATATATTAATTGAAAAGATGTCTTAAAAATTATTTTCCATCCATGATGAAATCCCTTTGTGTTACTCATGTATTTTTAGTGAAATTCTTAAATAGTTCCATTCAGATTCTTTCTTTAAATGTTTTATATTCGGATAAAATAATGTGTATGAAACCCGTTTATCTTTTATTGGATATTTGTTTATGAAACTCATTTATCTTTCAAAGTTTCGTATTTTTATGAAATCCTTTTCACCTTCCAGTGTTATGTTCTTATGAAACCAATTTCATTTTCAAGTGACATATGTTTATGAATATATCTTCATTTCATGGTTAATACTCTGATTAAATGATTATTAAACCTTTCTCTTTTCCATGGGTTGTAAAATAATTACAAGTTTATGATATCCATTTCATTTCATGGGTTATGATATGATGAATATTTATAATACAGTGGAACACGCATGTATTATTTGATTATGATATGGATGAGACCTATATATTCCTCCAATACATTGTATAATGATTTATATATCATGAGATAGACATGACTAGAATGGGTAGTGGACTCAGTTTCGTAAATGACTTTTCTGTCTGAGATGGTATTATTTTTGAACCTTGACTACTAAGATGGTCATGGGAGTGAACCTTGACTTCCTTGATAAACATCAGAGTAAAATCATACTACAAATATTTCCTTGTAAGTGATGCCTTGACTACCATTGAAGGAATATGTATGCTTATGTGTCTACCACAAATCTTGTGTCTTATTCCCATGTTATGATTTCGTATCATATTCTCTTGATTACCTTACAATTAATGTCTTATGAACTACCAATATATATGCAATGATTAATTTCTATAATCTAATTTATTTATGGTGTGATATTCTAATTTCATGATCACATTCCCATTCCCTTATGCCCATGTTTATTATTACATATCTTATTTTTTTACCCTTACTACAAATCCGTGATCACCCTATTTAGGGTTTCCATTCCCATGGTTATGAAGATTTTTATTTCGTATTATTTATCAAAGAAAGGTTATAGTAATGAAGAACTGAGTGGGAGATAATTCATCTCACTTATATACTAGTGTTTATGTTTCTATATTTTTAAAGTCACTAAACTAATAATGTCTTTATGAGTATATTTGGGTAATGTTTTATGTATTATGAAAAAATACAATAATGTATATGTACATTAATATTTGGTTGTTATAAAAATTTATATAAAAAAATTATATATTATTATGAATACAATATTATTTGAAAAAAATGTAAAAGTATACTTGAAATCTTTATAATGATTAATTTATATTAATGTAGGAATATGTGGTCAAGTGGTAAATAATTAAAAACATTCTTTTTCACTATATTAAAAATAGTCAAAAGTGAACCTTAAAAAATCTTTAAAATATTAATTTTCAAAATCATTTTACAAATAATTGATTATGAAAAATTAAATCAAAAAAATATTGGAGTATAGTGAAAATAAATATTTAATTATTTTTTAAGAACATATATATAGAAGATAATGATTTTAAAACATTTAAAACGTCTTTCTAAAGGAAAATTTCTTATGACATTAGTGACTTTTGAATCAAAAGAAAATTGAAGGCTATAACTTCAATGATTCCGTAAACATCATTAATTTCATAAAATTCAGGATAAAATACATTTATTAGGTATTTTATACACCACATAAGGTAAGAAATGTGTGGATGATGGCATAACTATTAAAAAAATTAGATTAGAAACCCCTTCCTCATCTCTCGACTCACCATGTATATATTTTAATTTCCAGATTAATAAAATTGTAATAATTATATATTTTTTTAATAATTTTTTTTCAATTTTATTCCCACATTTTTATTTATTTTATATCATTTATCTCCATGTTTTATTTAGATACTGAATTGGTTGTATTTATATCAAAGGATTTTCATATGTTCAGTTCATAATCCCAAAATGACATCAATATGTTGGACAGGTCAAATAATTCATTTTTTATAATATAATAAATATAAACCACAAAAAAATTATCATGTTTTTAGATTAAATTTATTTTTATAAACTTCCCTATAAATCATTAATATAAAAAGAATCACACCACTTTTTGGAGGTGGTAATCCACACACATGAATTATAGTCATAATCATTTTTCAACTAATTAAAGGGAAATAACGTAAGTAATATATTAACATCAATGATTAATGATTATTTTATAAAAATATTATATATTCATTAATTTTTTTTTTAACCATTATTGTGAAGTTGTTACGGAAAAATACACCACTTCAAGGTGGTAGTTGTCCAAACATAAGCAAGAGAAATGTTTTTTCCCATAGGATGTAAAAGGTGATGAAAAAGGGTTCTAACATAAGAATAATAATTTTTTATATTGAATATTCAGGTATTATTATATTAGGATAGTTAATATGTATTTTAATGATTTATAAGAACAAATAAAATTAAATAACTCAGTTAAGAGTTATTCCTCGTTTTTGGAAAAATTCTTATCTCTTACACCTTAAACCATATCCATTTTTATTTTATTGATACCAAAGAAAATAGATCATGTGGAGGAAGGTCTGAAGGGAATATTATAATACAGTTATATTTTGAATAATAACTCCCATTAAAACTTAATGTTCATTATAACATTCATCACACACAGCAATGAATCAAAACAAACTGTGGAATTTTGTATAATCGTTAAAATCTAGCCATCTAATTTTGGTGTAAATAAATTTGTAAACAAATATGAATTATATTAAAAAATTATAATAAATACATTATTAATTATAAATTATTAATGAAAATGAAATAAAAGTAGCTCTGTATCTAATAACATTGAACTAATATTTCAAATACAACACATTTTTAACTATATTTAATGAAAAATAATTTATGTTAAAAAATATATTATATATATAATATATTTATTTAATTAATAATATTTTTGAATTAATTTATTTTTTATAAGAAATATAAATATCAATAGTTAATATTTTAAATAAAATTATTTTTCTATGCAAACCATTTTCTTTATATATCAATACTATTATTTGAAAGATAAAATTCAACAACTACGAACATAAATTTTATGAAAAAAATATAATTTTTAGATTCATCATTTAAATATTATCTTACGATTAATTTTAGGAATTTTTTTTTCAAATAGTTGATTTTTAGGTCAATAGTTAAAATACTATTTTTATGAAAAAATTAAATTTAATGAATTTATCATTATATAAGTAATAACTATAAGATTATAAAATCTCTGAATTAATACAATATGTATTTAAGGATTAAAAATAAATATTTTAAAATCACCATATTGATTTTTTTTAAGAGATGAGTGCTTTCCCAAAAAAAGAAAGGCTCCTTTATTGAACAAAAAACTACTTATAGAAGTCTAAAAACATGATTCTGATCACAATCTCTCTTAAAAAGAGGTAAAAAATCATCAAGAAGATGATTATACCAAACAAAATAAACACTGCCAACACAATTATTTGCAAGTCCATCCTCTAGTAAATTTTTTTCGTGATATGTGTGAGTGGTGAAATGATGAATTTAATTAAGAGAATCCATGAAATTGATCCAACGATTAGTGATCTTCCAAGATAAGTAAATAGTTCCTAACTGGAAAGCTAAAACTATAGTCGTAGAATCACTATCATGCAATAGATTATTCCACCCATGTCTCTTAGCTTGCTTCACTACTACAACAACATCAAGCATCTCAGCTTCAATTGAAAGGGAAACACCACATGAACCATGAAAATAGCCAAGAACACATCCTTGGTGATCTTTGAAGATATAACCATAGTCAGAGGCACCTGGAATTACTCAAGAAGCCCCATCACAATTGGATTCAATCCATCCAAAAGGCAGCTGCTATAAAACTTTCAAAGTACCATACGGTGTCCTAGAAGATCCCTTTAGTCTAATATAATTTATAACAGTCAATTAATGAATTGAATTGATGCAGAAAATATTACTTGGAATTATAGCCTCCCGAACAGTAGCAAGAATGCGAGTAAGAGGCCACCACATTTTACCTACAATTCCAAATAGCCGTAGACTATAAAGGTTATCAATACAATTATGAACTCTGTCTGATTTCACCACATCAGCAGAATGTTCATCCTTATGAAATAGGATTTAACATGTGTGAATACATATAGTTTGATTACTGAAAATTTCCCAATTTATAGGGGACCAGATAACCTAGATGGACAAAGCAGAAGCCACAAGCAGTAGGTTGTGCACTTGGGCCCACTTATCACTCTCACAGATGAGTGATTGGAGCTTATCAAGGCACCTACAATATTGAACATCAATGAAAAATATAAAGATAATAATCTTCCATATCTCCCTATAATAAAAAAATCCAAAAATAAATATTGGGAAAATTCGTCAGCCAGTATACAGAGGTGGCAAGAAGAGGAATGTTGTTTCATTGCATTCATCAATTGATTATGAATTGGAAACTTCTTATTCTAAAACCTCCAAATAAGAACTATTATTGATGGATGAATGAAAGAACCTTAAATTATGTCAACCATTTTTGTGGTTTGTGGGAGTCATTACAGCTCAGGATATAATACTCTTCAGCGTTGATGTTTCCATTCAAATTATGCTTCCATATCAAGGTATCCTTATCTCTACATGAATAGTTATATATTTCAATAATATATTGATAGGATATGATTTCAACAAGATATTAATTTTGATTCATGAAATTAGACAAAATCATTTGAGTCATAGTAGATGGGATAGTGGTGATTTCAAAGGGGTTGTCTAGCTAAGGAGTATGCCAGTAATTGAGATTTGAATCCCTACTAACTAGCCAATTAGATTGCTTCATCATATCATTGAAAGAGTGATTAAGGGTGGAATATATAGAATAAATGAGTTAATGTGGATATCCACTTAAATGTAATTTTTTGAACCTACATAGAAAAAGTTACGTCGAATAAGCATTAGAATATAGGAGATTCCATGTGATCTTCATAACCAAGCCTTCATTAATGGTTTTGAGATCCTTTACCCTAGGAAATCCCATATCAAAATTCATGATACAATCCCTCCAAGAAATAGTTATAATCTTTCTTTCATGCACTAAGAATACCCATAAGAAGTTTGGGATTATACATTGACTTTCATTCACCATTATTATTGGCCATTGGTAGAGAGAAAAGGAATTAACAAACTTATATGTAATAACCTAGTTGATGATAACAACCCTACTAGATTGTGACATGGTCTTTCCCTTCCTTCCAGAAATATGGATGAAAATTCTAGAGTATATATTCTCAGTTTAATGGTATTGGACTTTTCCCAAAAATAAGGGATCCCTGAGGTGAGTGAGAGGAAGTGACCACTTTGTTGCACATAGTTTTCTAGTAATTCTATTTTTTCCCAACCAAGATCTCATTTAAAAAAATGTTGAATGAGTTACCCCAACTGATGGCCTAACTATCCACCTTTTAATAGTGATTAATGAAAGATTTTATAGAACCAATGGTGTTCTTTGAGGATTTCCAAAACAAAAGGATATCGTCAGCATAAAGAAAATGTGATGGTATGGGAGTATTGTCACAACCCATTCCACGTGGCCTTGACATGACTACCCCATTCCTACCTTCCATAAGCTAGGGATTGGTGACTAGCACCTGAAGGCTTTTCTCGAACAGGGAAGTCATTGCCTTAGATATCTGTACACACTCAAAAAGGTAAACTAAAGTAAACAACTAACAAAAGTAAGGTATAACCACAAGAGTAATATACAACCACGAGAGTAATGTACAACCACAAGTATGACTTTAAACTGAAAAAATTCGGCCATAATAGGAGCCCTAAAAACTAAAAGTAAGTTAATATTTGTCTCATCTACACTGGAGCTCTATCTGGAGGGTTGTAGCTGTAAGTTTGAAGTCGAAGAAGATGAACTCGACTGCTCCTATCGTAACAAGCTCTACCATGTACTGAACCTCCAATTATACCTCTAAGCATCAGTAGTCTGCACCAAACAAAACAAGATGTGGGTGAAGCCCGTGAAGGGGTGAGTATAACAATACTCAGTAGGGACCCCGATATCCCCGAAGGTCTCTCAGTAATCCACAGTGGAAAACATTACATGAAATACCACAAAGGTAATGTCAGAAGCATTATCTAGATAATAAAGAAAAAAAGAAAAATTGACAGCTCACCCTAACATTATAACATCAAGGATATTGGGATATGGATGACTAGTCATAAGGACATATCATCATATTCGTAGTAACTCTACTGCAGACCCATATAGGTCACTGTATGTTGACACATATTGGTCGCTAGATGATGACCCATATTGGTCGCTAGTGATAACCCGTATTGGTCCCAGGTGCTGACCCGTACTGGACGCTGGTGCTAACCCATATTGGTCGCTGGGGATGACCCTTATTGTTTGCTGGTATAGAGGTAAGTATGATTAGTCATATAGCTAGATCATCCAACATTGGAGTTTCTGATGATGACCTATACTAGTCTCTTTTCTTCATCGGCCACAACCAGCCACTAGATTCTTGCATGACGCACGCCTGATCTTTAGAAGACTCGGCTCCTCAATTCATCTGTCATATTTCAACCTATATTAAGTCCCACAAAAATAATACCCAAGGGACCGCCCTGTCGTAGGGGTCCCAAGGGACATATAGCGCATCGATCGGACGCCCGTTCTGTGAGATATAGTAACTTTTTTAAAAAGGGTCCGGTTGGATTCAAGTCTGATCAAACCATGGTCTCATGTAAAACATATTACAAACTCACATTGATTATATCTAATATATCTCCTCGTCAAAAGGGTCCTTATTCCATAGACGTCATGTCGATCGGATGGCCAGTCCGTTAGTTACACCCCATTCTGGGAAAGGGGTGATCACACCTCAGTCCGACCCAACTTGGTCGGGCCCACTAGAATATATCAAAGGGAGAGCTTCTAAAAAGAGGTCCCAACTACACTGATGAAGTGTCTAATAGATGCTTGGTTCTTCAGTTACAGGTGTTTTATAATTCAATGGCCGGTTGGGGCTGGGCTCGGTCTCACTCAGATAGGTCGGCCCGAAACAATGTGTCCTAGGGTCTATCGAACCCTGCTTGGGTCTGGCCCGTTTGGGTGTCCCGACTAGTTCATGGGCCTAGACCACGGTTGGCTCGGCCCATAGGGTGGGGCTCAGCCCACCCGCACTAGCCATTTGGGCCGCAGGTCCAGCCTGGTCTACTTGAAGGCGGACAACATCAGCCAGGTGGCCTCGAAAATGCAAGGCTGGTTTGTCCAGCACCACGCAGCGTGGTGCAAGGTCCATGTCAACCCCTCCTGACATAGTCCACTGGATGTGCTTGCTTCCATCGGTGGTGCATGCGGGGGCCTCCTATATTCCACGTGATTGGCTCGGACCGAACGTCTCTGGCCACCAAGGCGCACGACGGCACGCCGCCTTCCACCACTCGCGGCTGATTGTCATGGGTCTCTCCCAGCTGCCACTAGCATGGTATTACGACATTTGTTTCTAAGGGCACCAGAATGCCTCCGTCATTTCGCATCCCTCAAACATCTTGTGGCCGCGTTCGTTGATCCGCCATGAAGAACTCACCAAGGACAAGTTTAATAGAGGGTTTGGGCCTTGTTAGTTTTGGCCCAATCGATTCCTATTAATGTTTTAAACATGATGAAATATTAATAAAAACCAAAGTAAGAAATGTCCCCGAGTTTATGATCCCGCAAAAACCACCCGCATTATTAGATGATAGGCAGATCAACCCATTAGTCTGTTGGTCCGCATTTGTTATATTTTTAAAAAATGGAATGAGAGGAAACATAAAATCACATAAACTACTTGCCTTTTATGAAATTCATTTCCCCACGTTCATCCTCGAGTGTTTATGGCATCAACGACGCTTCCTGCTTTTGACCTTTGAAAGGCATTCTTCATCATTCATCATTCTTCGCTGGGGTGGAAGTTCGTCAGATCCTTGCCCAAGAATCCTCCAAATCCTTCCCCTTATTTTTCCTAGCACATAGAACTATTTATAAAACCACGCTACAAAGTTTCCATATTTATATGACAGCATGTCATTAAATAGTTTCATTTATGAAACAACATCACAATTTTGCACCATTTAATTCAATATTATGTTGTGGAATATAAAACATCTATCTGTTTTATTAATCTTCCATGCCGCTGCATTATTGCTACCCCGCTGCGTTGCCATCCGCCATGCAATAATGAGAAAAGAATAAAATCACTCTATTTAAATTATTTTATTATTTTTCTCAAAAATTTCAAAAATTAAATTTTCCACTCAGCCCTCGCCCGCTGAAGTTACGTCATTTCTAGGATAACCCATCATTTCAGTATCAATAGTTCCCTCAGATTTTTAATCTGAGCACTGGTTCAACATATAGAAAATGATGCCCATGCATTTACTAAATGTAACATAAAAAAATTTCAAAAAATTATTAACAGTCACCCTCGACCCATGCCGGTCGAGGTTAGGCTTCGACTAAGAGGTAAAACATCCGCACTAATCAAATGGTACACATAGATTTTCAATCTGAGTTTCGGTTTAAAAGTTAGGGAATTTTACAATAAAGTAATTGTTGCTTAATTATTTTATTTACGAACGAAAACTAACATCCATTGTTGGCCCACGACAGCCAATGTTTGGGTCTTACTAAATAAATAATACCCTCATGAGTTCAGTGATTGTCTCAGATTTTCAATTTGAGTCACCGTTTGTGAGTTATATACATTTGAGAAAAAATAATTTTACTTAATAATTTTATTTACAGTAATTCCATTTTTGGGTTTTATCACTAGAGGCCTGTGCCTACTAAACATAAGTCACGCCTAGGGTAAACCCACGGTACTGAATGTAACGGTGCCCTACGATTTCTTATCTAGGTATTCTATTAATTGTTATTCAATTTTTTTAGGAAAACTACTCATACGCGCTATTGTAAAGATAAAAACCTTTAACAGATCATTTCAAGCACTCTGGGCCTTAGAATTACGTGATGTCATATTTTTCGGTCTCGAAATAATTACATATATTAAAAAATAACATGTAGAAATTATGGGACATTACATTCTTCCCACCTTATAGTTTTACGTTCCAGAAATCCAAAATAAGGAAAACCAAACAAATGAGGGTACTGAGCATGAATCTACGAATCACACCCCCATGTTCTCTCTTGGAGGTTCCTATGCGGCCAATGAACTCACACTATAGAGATTCACCATCCACAAAGGAATAGCTCCTGTGGATCCTCTATCTCCACCGAAAACTCCATAAATGTCGCCCCATCGTAAAAGTAAAACTCTCCATAGTCGATAATGTGGGATGGATCATGCACACATCTCCTTATCTGCGACACATGAAAATAAATATGCACCTGGTGCATCTATGGGGGAATATCTAGATTATACGCCACCTCACCCACTTGGTTGAGAAATTGGAGAGGTCCGATGAACCTCGAAGATAGATTTCTGCCTCAGCCAAATCTCCGCAATCACCATCAAGGTGTGACCCAAAGGAATACATGGTCTCCCTACTCAAACTCCAAGGGTCTCCATCTCCTGTCACCATAAAACTCATACCGGCTCTATTTAGTCTTCATCCCTAGCCACTAGTACAGACGTCAAAGGTTCAGTTACATCATTCCAATAACCAGATGTACAACCAAGGAGGATGTATGTAAATCCATTGGCACCTCCTCCTATAGTGCACTAGTACTATTGTATGTGATCTGAAAAGGATAGTGTGATCTCCACCTTCAGTGTATCCCTCATGTGCATGGCCTGAGGATATCTGAGCTTGTGTATTTTCATAGCTGTTGGATCCACATTGTGCCTCCCTGACTTGCTAAAGGTGTGGAGGGGAAACTAACTTCGACTAGAGGTAGATTTCCTCATCTCTATCCACATAGGTTATCTAAAGCGAGGATAACTGCTCTGAACCCTCATTCAGTAGTTGCGAACTCAATATCCGACTAAGGGAATCTGCCACTAATTTCCCCTTCCCATGAATATATACTATCTCAAATACAATGCCCTAGAGGAACTCTAGCAAACATTGTTGTCTCTGATTCAGATCTTTTTGTGTGAAAAAATATCTAAGACTCTTGTGTTCTTAGTAAACAATGAATAGCTTACCCATCGAGTAGTGTCGCCACATCTTCAGTGTGAAAACTACTAATGCCAAATCACAGTGGTGATTCATATAATTCTACTAATGAGGCCTCATCTGTCGTGAACCATAAGTAATCACTACATCACCGTACATCAAGACACATCTGAGTTGGGTCCTTGATGCATCACAGTAAACCACATAGTCAGCTCCCTCCTCTAGAAACCTTCGGATGAGAGTGCCTGTCATGTTCTGGCTTGGCTATTGAAAGCTTGGTTGGCATGTCTCTGACCACAGAAAGGGTATCCCCTTGTTCACCAAGGCATTCATAAGTGCTGATACTCTGGAGAAATCGTTTATGAACCACCGATAGTATCCTAATAATCTAAGGAAGCTACACACATCAGTAACACTCCTAGGTGGCTCCCAATAATGTAACGTGTTTATCTTCACTGGATCCACTACAACTATAGCTTCTAGGATGATGTGTCCTAAGAAGTGGACCTTTTGTATCTATAACTCACACTTTGAGAGCTTCCCATATAACTGGTGCTCCCGATGTGTTTCCAAAAATATTCTTAACTGTACAATGTTCTCTTCCTAGGACATTGATTACACTAATATGTACTGGATGAAGACCACCACAAAGAGATCAATATATCGCTGAAATATCTTGTTCATGAGACCCCTGAAAATTGTTTGAGTGTTGGTCATGACAAAAGGTATCACCAGGAACTCATAATGGTCATACCAACATTTGAATGTTGTCTTCAGTACGTCATCATCTTGTACCATAAGATGATGATAGTTTGATTTGAGGTCTATCTTCAAGAACCACTTATCTCTTTTCAACTAATCAAACAGATCTCAATCCTTGGTAGAGGATAGTTATTCTTCACGGTCACCTGGTTTAGGTATCAGATGTCCACACATAAACTCAAACATCCACCTTCCTTCTTGGCAATCAATACTAGGTATGCCCATTGAAAAACACTAGGCCTTAAGAATCCATTCATATGTAAGTCCTCCAACTATACCATCTACTCTCGGAGCTCTAAATGGGCCATCTTATAAGCTAGTGTAGATATCAGTGTTGTTCATGGGTACAATTCAATGAGGAAGTATACTTTCTATGAGGAGGTAGTCATGGGACATCTTCTGGAATGATGTCCTCATACTCATCCACCGCCACTAGAAACTGTGGACTCAACTAATTCCCTATATTGAAGGTCATGCATGTTAGCTGGTATGTAATCAGATGCACACTCTTGAGAGCAAGTCTGTATCCTACTACTTTGTTTTCCTTCTCACCAACAAAGGAAAACTGGCCTCCATCTCCGTGAGTACATCACATTGTACGTCTCAAGCAATCAATCTATGTCTAAACTGCTGATAGCCAGTCCATGCCTAGAATGATGTTGTAGGACATCAACGATGCTACTAGAAGATCCCGTCTAGAAATCTATCCCCAGAGAGTAAGATCACATTTTCGGCACCAGTGTGTGACCACTGAATCTCTTCCCATAGGAGTATCCAAATGCAAAGAACAAGCTAAAAGATTATTCAGAATCTCAGAGTCCCGAACTATGTCCATGGAAGAGAAATAATGGCTAAAACCTATGTTGATATTCACTGCTGCTAATGTAGAGAAGATACAGATCGTACCTTGTATCATCCTAGGGACATCACGATCGTGAGACTCAACTACATGTAGTTGGTCTTGTCCTCTTCCACCTTCTCCCTGAGCTCATGGTGGACCGCCTAGGGGTGGTGGTGGTAGTGACTAGTGACCCTGACCACCTCATGTTGCTCGTCCTACTCCCCTGCCTCATCTGTTGCTTGGAAGATGCTCTTGCTCCTGCCGCCGACACATCCTCGGTAGCCCCTCCACCATCTGTCAATCATACACCTGAGGAGTTGGACAGCCAGGAGATCTGCGACCCTATCCCCCACAGGAAAAATAGATCAGGCCTTGTTAGTGGAACCCTCGTCCACTCATGCCTCACACCTCTGACCCTGCATCCCTGGGTCACCCTTCAAAAGGTCTAGCCCAAACGAGCTTCTGCGTCTTCTGCCTATTTTTAGTTGGAGATGAATCTACTTCCTATCATCTGGTAGGGGCTCTCCCTATCAGTGCCTACTTGAAAATGAATATCTCTATCAACAAAGCTCTCTCTAGAACCCCAACATGCATCAAGATGCTAAGAGAAACCATCACAACTATGATATCATATCAGAGCCCCATCTCAATGGTATAAGCCCTAAAATAAGGCTCTTGTACCATGTCAGTTGAGTATCAGTAGAGGTCAGTAAATCTCGCCCAGTACTGTGCCCTATTCTAGCTTCCTTGCTGCAGATGTCGTAGCTCTTGAATACACACAGAACGTAGTGTCGTTGGCATGAACTATGCCTAGAAAAGGATCTCAAATTCTGGATAGGTGGGGGTCATCCTATCATAAACCCAGAGAGTCTAGCACCACCATCTTCCTAACGACACATAAATATGGCTAGCATCCAAGAACTCTATATGCTCGATGAGTTTCCCTACTAAGAGAAAGACCCGCGAAACTGCCCCAAGCAAGTACTATACGGCCTGGGGGTCCATCTCGCATCGAAAACTTAGAGGCCTTTATATCTAGAACACATAAAATTCACTTAACTGGCGTGCATGGTCCATTTGTAGGGTATTATACTCAATGGGTGGTGGTGCTTTTGGTACACCACATGAATGATCCATCATTATGAGTGGTCCCTATAACTACCCCTCATTGCTCGGTGGATAACTTTCAAGATCTCTAACTGTAATCCGGGATGGCTTTCTTCATGGAGGAATCCTATAAGAAAAAGATACACCATAATCAATAAGTTATTCTAGGTGGGTTGACTCAAGAATGAGAAAGAAAACATTTCAAAACACTTGGAACTAGAGTTTTTGTGTACTAAGTCAGAAAATAGAATTCATGGTCCTTCTTTATGGATACATAGGAAGCTGCACCAACACTGGACTCCCTGAATAGAATCCCAAACTCAAGACACTTAACACTATTCCTCCATTGAAAGGTAGACTCTTATTTCTTCTGGCAGAACTGACTGCCCTATAATACCACAATGTCATGACCCGTCCCATAGGGCCTAGACGTGACTACCCCAATCCCTCCTTCCATAGACCGGGGGTTGATGACTAGCACCTGAAGTCTTTTCTCTAACAGGTAATGAATTTACCTATAGATCTGTAAACACATTAAAAGGGAAACTAAAGTAAAAAAACCAACAAAAAGTAATGTACAACCATGCGTGTAATGTACAACCACAAGTAAAACGTAAAACTAAAAACAGTGGGCCAGAATACAAGCTCTAGAAACTGAAGGAAATTAAACAAATTTTGACATCTTCCTTGGAGACCTACCGAGAAGGTAGTAGTAGTATGTATGAAGTTGAAGGAGATGATCTTGACCACTCCCATCGCACAAAACTCCACCAAGTCTTGAAACTCCAAAGACTACCTCAGAGAATCTGTAGTCTGCACCCTACACAACAAGGTGTGGGCAAAGCCTCTATAGGGGTGACTATAATAATACCCAGTAGTGACCCCGACACCCCTAAAGGTATCTCAGTAATCCACAAAGGAAAACATCATAGGAGCTAACTCAATGGTAATGTGAGAAGCATGATCTAGATCATGAAGCACAAATACAAAGAGATAGCTCACTCTAACGGTATATCTTCAAGGTTACTGGGATAGTGATGACTAGTTGTAAATCTAGATCATCCTATTCGTAGTAACTCTACTTATGGCCCATATTGGTCAGTGTATGTTAACTCGTATTAGTCTCTATATGCAGACCTGTTTTGGTCGCTGGTGTTGACCCCTATTGGACCTTGGTACGGACAAATATTGGTTGATGGTGATGACCCATATTGGTAAATGGTATAGATGTAGGGATGATTAGTTGTACAACTAGATCATCCCACTCTGGAGTTTTTGATGTTGACCCGTATTGGTCGCTCTTCTTCATCAGGCCATAGCCATCCACTGGATTCCCAAACAAAGCACGCCTAATATCCAGAAGACTCTGCTCCTTAATAAATCAGTCATATTTCAACTGGTATGAAGTTCGGAGAAAATAATACCCAAGGTAATGCCCCATCATAGGGATCCCAACGTGACATACAACACGTCAATCAGACGCCTGGCCTATGAGATATGGGCACTTTTGTAAAAAGGTTCTGGTTAGATTCAAGTCTGATTCAACCTAAGTCACATGTCAAACTCCATCCAAAATCATGTAGAGTATCTCTAATGGATCGTCTTGTCACAAGGGACATTATGTCATAGACGATCCGTCGATCGAACACTCGGTCTGTTACTTACACCACATTACATGAAATGGTGGTGATCACACATTGGTCCAACTCATCTCAATTAGCCCACCGAGATATGCCAAAGGTATCGGTTCCCAAAAGGGGTCCAAATGCCACTGATGATATGTCAAACAGACACTTGGTTCATGAGTTATGGGTGTTTATTTATTCGGGGCAAAATTGGGTATGAGCCCGGTCCGACTCGGTTAGGCCGGCCCAATGCAACTAGTCATAGGGTCTACGATAATCCACCCAGGTCTACCCTATTGGGGTTGGTGCGACTGATTCGCGGGCCCGAGCCATGGTTTTCCTAGCCTGCTAGGTGGGGTTTGAGCCACTTTTGTGGGCCCAATAGGCTGCGAGTCCGGCCCTCATCCGGCCCAGTCCGACGGAAGACGGACTGCTTCACCCAGCTATCCCTAGGGATGCGGGGTCGCTTCATCCGGAGTGATGTGGTGTGGCGTGAGTTACACACCGGCCCCTTCTGTCACAGCCCCCTAGCCTCGGCTACTGCCTCCCATCTCCCGCACGGTAGGCTTGGGTCGGCCGCCTCTGTCCCCCGCAGCATGCAATGGCGCGTCGCTTTCCACCATATGTGGTCTGTTTCCACAGGACTCCTCCGGCCGACACCGGCATGGTGTGTCAGTTATTGTTTCCACGGGCCACCATAATGACGCCATCATTTCATGTCCCTCAAACGCCTTGTCGCGACATTCGTTGCTCCGTCATGAAGAACATACCAAGGAAAACTTTAGCTGTGGGTCTCAAACTTGTTAGTTTTGACACCCTACAAGTTAGCATTTTAAACATGGGGAAAATTAATAATAACAAAATGATAAACAATCCCTGAGTTTAAGATCCCGCAACAACCAATCGCATGATTAGACGAGACACGGTTCAACTAGTTAGTTAGTTGTTCCACGTTCGCCATATATTTAAAGATCAGGGAGAGAGGGAACATCAAAGCACATAAAACCCTACCTTTTATGATGTTCATTGCCACATATTCATCCTCGAGGGTTTACGAAATCGACAATGCTTCCCAGTTCCACCCATCGAAAGGCATTCTTCATCATTCTTCATTTTTCGCAAGGGTGGATGTGCCTTAGAGCTTCGCCCAATAATCCTCTAAATTCTTCCCCTAATTTTTTACAGCACATCGAACTATTTATAGAACCACACTGCAGAGTTTCCATAATGATGTGATGTAGTGTCTTTAAACTATTTCATTTATAAAACAATGTCTCTGTTTCACACCATTTTATTCACTGTTACGTTCCGGAATACGGGTCATCCAAGTGTTTCAATAATGAGCCTCATTTCATCATTTTCGAGGCCACGCAATGTTTTCATCTTCCACACAATGAAGAGAATAGAATAAAATAATTCTTTTTGAATTGTTTCATTATTTTTCTCAAAATGTCCAAAAAATAACTTTTCTGATCAACCCTCTCTGGCCGAAGATAAGTCTTTTCTTGGAGAATCCCAACATTTCTGTTTCAATAGTGCCCTCATATTTTTAATCGAAGCACTGGTTCAAAAGATTAATAATTTCACCCACGTATTTAATAAACATACCTTAAAAAACATTAAAAATATTATTAATAGTCACCCTCGACCTACGCCAGTTGGGGTTAGGCTCCACCTAATGGAAACACGTCCCCACCAATCCAACGGTACTCTCAGATATTCAATCCGAGTTTTGTTTTAGAAGTTAGTGAATTTAACAATAAAATAATTATTACACAATTAATTTATTCACTGAAAAAAACTAACTTATACTATTTCCTAGCACCGACCCATGTTAGGTTGTGCCTAAATAAAGAAAACCCTAACAAGTTCAGCGGTGGTCTTATATTTTTAATCCATTTCACCGTACATGATTTATAAGAATTGAAAAAATAAAATAATTTTATTTAATTAATTAATTTATAATTATTACATTTTCATGTTTTCTCCCCGGAGGCCTACACTGACTAAAATTAAGTCACACATAGGGTAAATCCACCCTCCTGAACGCAATGATTCCCTCAAATTTATGATCTGGGCCCATGTTTAATAGTTATTCTAATTTTTCAGGAAAACCACTCACGTGTGATATTTTAGACATAATGACCTATGAGGATTCATTACGGTCACTATGAGCCTTGGAATTACATGCATTCAGATTTCTCAGTCTCGAAATAATTCCACATAATAAAAAAAATAAATTAAAATTCCAGGAGGTTACATGTATTCTGAATAATATGCAATTTTTTATACATCCCAAGATGGGTGAGCTCAATGAATCATCTACTCATGTAATCCTTACCAAGATAAAACAGTATCCTTAAAAGAGGTTCCCCTTAACAAACACCTCTAGTGCATGAAAAATATCCCCTAGGGGATCCATTGACCAAAATGGATAGTTGCGCCGAGTTGAGAATGGGTAAATAAATATCCTATAAACATTGGAAAATCCATACCATCTAATGAATTCAAAAATAGAGCTCCATATGGTAGTATAAAAATCATGGGATATGTCAATCTTGAGTGAAAAATTCCTTTTCATTGTGGTTATTTTCATTGAGTTGATACTTTCAGAAGCATTGAATAATCAATTTTGTATTATTCTTCCAGGAACGAACCAAAATTGGTTGGTGGTAATGTTGCCTTTAATAATACCTCCAAATCTGGTTATTAAGTTATTGGAAATAACATTTTGAATGGGGTGACCAATAGTAACTTGCCAAAATTCATTTATATAGATTTCATTTTCTTTTTTTTTGTATAATATAAATAAAGATAGAGTTTCATCCATGGGGAAGCAAGGAATTTCTAAAGAAATCATTAATTGTCGCATCCATGCCATCCTGATGAAACCCACATTACAACATGAAATATTTGTTGGAGAACCTATCTGGTCTACCAGCACTCCACATGTTTAGGGAGAAAAGCACTTCATTAATCTCCTCCTGAAAGGGTCCATATTGAAGAGATGATTATGAAGCTCTAAAATAGAAGGGGAAATGTTATCAAGCATATTATATTTGTTTTGAATCCCATCATCAGAGTACATATCCTCAAAATAAACCACCACTTCAATTGATGTTTCACTTTATGAGTTGTGAAGACACCCATTGACATTAATGGACTTCATCCATACCCTTACATTCTTTTAATTATCCATTATATGAAAACACATGATTTTTCAATATCCATAATTGATCCATTGAACATTTAATTGATTCTGGTCCAGAAATTCTTTTACATTTAGCAGATCATCATGCTCTGAATAGGCATGTATTTATTATATGAAGGAGAAACTGTTATGATGGATTATGATTTGAAAACATATAATTTGTTATCCAATAGTCTTGATATCAATATCTAGAGTAGAAATGGATTTTGTGATCCGTTATCTTAGAATACATTTAATTCACTATAGCTTCTAAGAAAATATAAGGTGTGGGATACCAATAAATTCCATATTCTAGGACTTCACAACAAGATCCCTACACACTAGAATGGTGAGGCATCCATTATTAAAGATAAATGGTATGGGATATATCCTTGTTGTGTGTGTGGACATGTGTATATTTATTGGGTTATGATAAGAGTGATGTCTAGGAAAGGTGTGACTTGATATTCCATTAACTTCATATATATCATACATATAAATAAAGCATAAGTCATGTTATCTATCATTTCATCCATTCATAGTGTATATTATCCTTGTGAAAACATCACATTCAATTTTCACTTCATTAAAAATACATTTATTAATACAAGAAAAATATTCAACTGAGGAATCTCTCTTGAATTTTATTCCATTTTCTTCATCATAACCTAAAGTGGTATTAAAGTCACCTAAAAGCATCCATTTATGACTTAGAGTTATAGATATATCATTGAGATATTCCCATAACTCTCTATGTTTGATGTATGAATTCCATGCATAGAAAAATGTAACCAAGGGAATGAAACCCCACGCATTAAGAGAAATTGAGATGCATTACTACTTGGAACTAAATTATGAGATGTGAGGGTTGTTACTCTTGAAGACCAAAATATGATCCATTTTGTTTTCATGGAGGTTTTGGGAGACAAAACTATATCAAAGAGATTCCCATTTAAATCCATTACATATATTAAAAAGCATATTGGGTTCCAAAATGCCAATGATTAGTGGTTTGTGGGTCGTGATAAAATGTCTGAGGTCTTTGTATATTGGGTGGTTATCGAGCCCCTGAAAAGTCCAATAGAGAATATTTATTGGGGGTAGGATTGCATTGTATTCCTGGCCCACCAACCTATTCCACATCATTGTGGACTTTGAATTTTCAACGATTATTTTTCTTCTTCCCTGAGCTTGAATTTTCTTCATTCACTAATGATTCTACCAATTTGACCAATGATACTAGTTTATGATTAATTTGGACTTCCCTTTAACTTACATAATTTTCCACTTTTTTAGTTGTTTACACATCACCTGTCTCATCCGACCAATATTTCTCAATACGATTTTGTAAACATATAACTTTATTTCAAGTACCCAGATATTCCATATTAATGAGGGACATTATTGGAATACATTACATGAGGAACAGTCCGGAAAGGCCCTACCATACTAGAAACAATCAGAATGGGAGTTCTATTCAATCCTTCATTCTCTTTCATACTGGTAGGGGAGGAGGACATAATCACCCTAAATTTAATTCCAACCTCAATATTGGATTTTTTTTTCATTTCCATACATATTTTTAATTGAATTAGTAGACAAATACATACCCTCACCTAGAACTCATGGGATAATTGTAGTAGGTTGGATAACATACCCTATCCCTTTTCCACCAAAAAAGGAATAAATAGTAAGCTCCTCAGATGAGGTGATTCACCATGTGTTTTCTTTTCCAAGTTACATCCTGGAGCCAGTATTACCATCACTTAAAACATAATCAATTGTATCAAGTGGAAGGTCCAGAATCCATATAAAATATAATGAAATGAGTGTAGTAGGATGTGAACACGAATCTAGTTCTGTTATTGTACATTAAATATAGGGCTGTTTATAGAGGGGTTATATAGGATTTGTAGAGGTGATACCCAATGGGTCCTTAGTTACAAAGACTCTATCATAATAATTCTATGTACTCAAGGATTCATTGGATGTTGGTACTCACACCTCAATTGTTACCCCCTTTAGATGTTTCATAGAATGACTAGAGTAAGAAATATCCTTATATTTTCTAGTTATGGTATACTTTCAATTCATCCTTTGACATGTAGAATCTTCATGTCATTTAAACATGAAACAATTACACTCTTTACCTCTGTTAAATTTGGAAAAAAGATATCCTACGTATCTACAACCTGAACAGAACATAGGCCACCTTTTATAATGTACATAATGTATCATTTTATAGTATCTTTTATTTCACGAAAACATATTCAAAAAAAGTGGTTTACATATCAACCCCCACAAAAACACTAGTATAATGACCAGACTATGGGATATGTGTTTTCTTATCAAATCAGATCAAATTCCCAACATAATATTAAATGTACCATAGAATATTGGGATGCGAGTGAAACCAATGGAGATTATAGATACATATCCAAATATATGAATTTGTGTTTCATACATCAGTTGGACAAAAATTCATATACCATACTTGTATGCATAAGAATATAAGTTTCAAATTAATTGAACCCAAGCCCCAAGCACACCACATGCATTCAGTAGAAGGAAAGACTGCATGATAATATCCTATTACCATTGATGTAATTCTTTTGTCACCGAATTCCCATAGCTCTATAATTCATTTGGGTTGATTATTAAATTTCCAAAATATATCACCAGATTGTAATGTGACCCATGTGATGATTAAAAATATGCAATGATCGATCCTTTCTTTATATGTGTCTTGATTAGCCAGGACATGAGCCACATAACATTTCCTTATCACCCAAAAAGGTGGAGGTGAATCAAAATCATTAATTGATGGGACAACGACAACCTTTATGACTTTCACAAAATTCCTTTTTCTGATCAACAACATAAGGATGCTTTGATTCATTTTTTCCCTTACTCACAAGAGAGAGGAGTTACTTGTTCTACAAATGCTCATTCTAGGGAATCGATTTCCCATCTTCGCAATGATTTGAATTAAAATAAATATTCTCACTGAACCTTAGGTCACCTTGTATAGGGTCTTCCCCTTCCTCCTCCTATTTCTCCATTGCCTTTCAAGAATCATCTATTAATTATAGTATATTCATGTTTGGGTTGGTCTGAAGATGTACATGAATAGTGCAATAAAATAATACAATGGATGACAGTATGAACATAGTTTCAAATAATGTGTGATATAAATAATCAAATAAATATTTTATGTTGGAATTTAATGGTAACATTACTTTTAGACTCATTAATTTATATACAAATGTCCATTTGTGAAAGATCCATGAACCAAGATCATCATTAATTTCATCTTTAATGGTCAAGATTAAGAATTCCATAGAATGAAATTATCAAATTATAATTAATTATAAATAATAAGTCAAAAAAACTTTCTTACTGGAGAATGATGAACATTGTTAACATAATGTATAAAAACTTCGCTATTATGAAACTAGTTCAAAACACATAAGATTTCTTAGATACAATATTGAAAATAGATAATAACTAACATACATAAATAGATAGAATAATTATAAATTGAAGTTAAAAATAATTATAGACATGAATATTTTTAGGAAATATTTTATTAATATAGTTTGATTTTTAAAGGAAGTTAGTGTTTAGTAAACTAAGTTGGAAAATATTATAACTATTTGTGCTAACACAATTTTCATCCATTTTATTAAAAAAATTATTATAGAACAAAATTGTTCCATGTTTGAATCGTTATACCTAATGAAAGAATTAATATGTTTTTACTCCATGTTTTTTGAGGTTCTAAAAATCTTATCAAATTATTCTTACCTAAAGGATTTTGTTATATGAAATGGGTTTCTTATTGTCAATTGAAATTTCATGAGACATGATTTTTTTATGAACCATTTTACTTTAATATGGTACATGTAATACATATTTTTTATATTATATCATAAATTATATCTTATAGTATTGGTTGTTTAATTTCAAGATCATTCTCCTTTAAGAGTTTTTATTTAGATTATACTCAAATTGTAAGGTTTTATTTGTATCATTTTCAAATCCATGAGACATGTTTAATATTGTGAAACATTATTTCTATTACATGGTTTATTCAATGAAATATTTCATTCAATTATAATGAATATATTTCATTTATTTACATTTTAATTTCATTGTATCTATATCATGTTCGTTGGATGCTTATGTTTCCAAAACTATAAGGGTATTTGCACCTAAATTTTTCTTCATTGAGATATAGTTCATACTAAATAATTGTTTACTTTTTATGTTGAATATATTAAAAAAGGTTTAGCTTAAAACTTTATTCATATTATTATTCTTTGGGTGATTAAATCCATCGGTGTCTTTGTTTTTTCCAATCATCCTATGTTGTTGGAATAACTTTTATTTCAATGCCTTTACTTTATGAACACTTTATATTTCCTTCATTTTATGAAAGGGTGTCCACCTAAATTCCATATGTTGATTTATCAGGGAAATTATTAACATAACTAGCCACCCCATTCTCTCTATGGTAATATTTTGAGGGACACTTACATATAAATATTATCTATATATTGATTGAGGTTTAAGGAAAAATCATATTCTCATTATTTCAATATGGATGTTTATTAATTACTCTATAAAGATGATTATATATTGTATATTGTTTTAATTCCTTCATATGATGAATTAATTATATTTAAAAAGTGATATATGGGGATCTCAATACTCCCTTGATTCATTAATATGTCTCGTTAGACAATCTATCTTGGTTATATTGGTGTTTGTCAACCCAGAACAAAATATTTCCAAGAAATTGGTCCTTGAGTGTATAATAATGATTTCTTGGCATATGGAATTGAGTTAGATGACTAGAATTATTCACATTATTACTATGTAATTAGTTATTGTTATATATATATTATATTTTCATTTCTATTGTCATCAATAGATATATGATACCTTCAATTTAATTATATTATGGCATTATTTTATGTTATTTATTCCTTCAAAAGTATTTACTCCCATTTTATACTCAATTATAACATTTTATCACTACCATTGATTTCTAACCTTTATGATTATTTTCAATAACCATTTATTATATTTTATTTCCACCAGTTCATGGAAAAATGTATTAAAATTATTATGTACATAATAATAGCTTATGTGGTAATTTAATGGAGTTATTGAAGTGAAATTAATGATTATGTAGTTTCATATATAGATGGAAAATTTCAATTTTATGAGAAAGCCATGGTATTTTTTATATTACTATTTTTTACTAATTCATTAAATCTATAGATTTAAAAGTTATTGGGAATGTATTCAATGTAATATTTTCTTTCATTAAAGTAATTATGTGATAGTTCTGTTTAGGTTGTTATAGTTGTAATAAATTCCAATATGTAAATTATCTTTTTAATTTATCATATATTAAAGTGTTGAACCAGAGAGATATAATTTTGGTGGTTTGTATGAGAAAAATTTAACAATAATTGAATGTAAAAGAAGAGTGGTGTTTCCCTTTTATAATATATGGGTGTAAAATACATAATATTTCATAACATTAAAATATTATAAATTTATTAATGAAGGGATATTTGAACAAGTTCAATACACATTTAACGATAATATGATAAAGGTTAAAATAAAATTATATAATAATAATTACAATGACATGTTGGGACCTTTAAATATAATTTCAACCTCCATAATGACACCATTCTACCTTGGATAGTATCATTATGAGTGAAAATAAAAATGAACATATTACAAAACATTACCCTACTAATTATGAATATAATATTCATTTCTAAAGACTAAATTTTGTAGAAGTGGAAAAAATTAAATTTAATATACATTCACATAACATAATGAAAAATGATTTGTTGGAAAATGTTTTTTGAATAATTATAATGTTATAAAAAATGAAATATAATACCAGTTATTATGGAATTAGTTAGATTATTTTTAATCAAAATTTTTTTAGATTAATTTTAACAAAAATTTAAAAATTGGAATTTTAAATCACTATATTTAATAGAAATAAATAATTTTTTTATAAACATTGGTTTTTCCCTATTCACTAAAAATTAATCATTTATGAATAAATTTTAATAACTTACTCTATGATAACTATTATATAATGAATCAAAAAATTAAATCCAATTTTCAAATAAAATTTTAAATGTGTTATTAATTAAATATAATAACTACGCATAAAATTTAATAAATCCTATTTTTGAAGAAAATGTATTATTAAGGCAGAAAATGAAATTATTCTCACTCCATGAATAATAACTAGAATCAAATGGATGTTAATTTATTTGATTGTATATAGATATAATTTTATTATTTCATTATAATTATCAACATTTGTTGATTAATCTATTAATAAAAATATACATCGCACACATAGAAACTATTTTATGAAAAAATATCTATTTTACCTAGAAAAATGTTTTATCATTATTTATAACCAATTGATAATAAAGTCATTATTATCTATTAATTTTATTAAGGAAACTTTTAGTACATATTTTTTATGATATATTAATTCTTATTCACACCCACCAAACCATTGGCTCAGTTATAATGGTTATATTGAAATAATTATATTTCTATAGTATATTGTGTTTCGTTGACGCTCAGTAATGTGTATACCAAACACAATAAGATATATTAATATTTAACAAAAATATATTCTAAAATCTGGTGGTGGTACATTCCACCTCCATAATGACCTTAAATCTATGAAATTATATCTCGGGTCGAATAACAAATTTTTAATTTATTTTCATAATCAAATATAAGGAGTATAATAATCATATATATTAGTGGAATGAAATACCTTTTAATATACCAATATAAAATATCATTTAAAAAATATTAGTATCTAAGATTAAAAAAAATTAATCATTTTATAAATATTTATTTATCCTTGCATAAAACATAATGTGACTCACTTAATAAAAATAGTTTCATAATGTTTAGCTTTACAAATAAGACATATATTTTATATAATCCTAAATATATTTATCTTCCTCTTTCAAGAGATCAAGAATTATTTTACCATAAATATATACAATGGAATAAAATATACTTATGTGACTTTATTTCATACCATAATAAGAATGTTTTCTTTCAATTATGTTTTGACTTGTTTTCTACCTCTACTTCATCACATTTCCAAAAAGATAAATAACCATGATGAGTTTTTGATGAATGAATCACTAAAATTTTCATTAAATTCGTTACAAAATCCAAAAAAGTAAAAAAAAAATATTTCATTTATTTTTATTAATTAACCACAACTAAAATGTTTTTGAAAAGGTAAAATAATATCTAATTTGAATAATAATTTATATGAATTAATACTATGTTAATCTTTAAAGACTCGATAATAACACCAAGATTTTGACTTATGTTATTCTAAATATTACTAACCTTAAAACTTATCAATATATGGAAGACCAAATTTTTTACCCAAATATTAGAAATATTAGAAAAAAAATTATTCTAGGATCAAACTACCAATTATCTCCAATAAGATTTAATCACTCATAAAGTCACATAGAAAATAATGGTTATGTCAATTTCATATATTCATAAAAAAATTTAAATTATTTCAAAATATTATCTAAATCACAATTAAGACACAATAAAATAATGTATGATTCAAAAATATAATTCAACATACATTACCCTAATAAAATCCCAACCTGTCAAATAATATTTTTTTACCTTAATCATATAATGTTTCTAATATGGTAAATTTACTCAAATATAACTATAATCACTAAGTCACAAATAATTTCTCATTCCCATTACTATCTATATGATAAATCATAGATTCCAAAATTGTAATACCCATTTATTTCAATTAAACATAATTACCTCATCATCAAAGATCATATTAATAGTAATGGTTATCAAAACCTTTGAAATTATGTCCACAACTTCTAATACCATTATTACCCAAATAAACATTTCATAGAAACACATAATAATATTAAAGGTTACATATACTTCAATTAACTTTTTAATTTTAATAAATGTATCTCTATATATCATTAATTATCTTAAACTGTCATTACATAAAAAATCAAATCAATATAAATGCCTTATTATCATCCGTTAATTTATCATCCATTATATAAAATACCACCACATCATAACTCTGGGAACCCTATATGTAAAAAAATAATTTGATAGTATTTATAAACCTTAAATCATGATTTATCATCTTATTAATTCATACTTATTTCCTATAATAAAAAATATGAATTTTGAACTAAGATTCGTAAATCTAAAAAAATAAGAACAAATATAATCCATTCCTTTAATAGTTTATTGTATATTTTTTCATCTACATCATTAAACCATGTTATATCATTATTCATACGATCTTTTTGATCCCCATCTCATGATTTTATTATCTAGCATTGATTTTTATAATTTCCATACTCGAATCAGTCACAAAAGTTAGTCATTACCTTATGATGAAATTTATTACCATCCATTGAGTTAAGATATGTATTAATTTTTTCACTATTGTTTATTCATTTATTCCCTCCTTTAAAAAATATAAAAATACATTGTGTTCCTTTGATAAATTTCTCTAGATTGTTCTTCTTTCATTATTGAGATGATGGAGGTAATGTATTTCTAACTTCATGGAATTAATATCGTGGTCATCCAAAAACCCTATTTTTATCTTATCCAGAGGGTTAGAAAACTCAAATAGGTTCTCAAAGTTAATTGCAACATGATATTGTAGTATAGTCATAACCACATTATTTTTCCCATTAACAATTTTCTTATTTAGAGTCTCATTTGGAAAAAATCAGATTTTATTTCAGATCCATTAATAACATGGTGTAGGTTCCGGGAATTGCGAAAGCACATTAGTGGGAGTACCCAACATTAATTTTTGTCGTTAACGATGATCAATCCATGATTCTTCACGATAATAAAATGCAAGATCTTTAGAATAGATTAAAAAATGAAACAAAGGCGGGGATTACAACAACCATATAAGGGTTCATTATATGTTGGTTATAATTAATTTATTTAAAAGAAAAGAATTGCCTTGATGTAATTCTATCTCCTTTGATGTTTCTGGTTATGATATGATGTGATCCATCATTGCGTCGTATAATCCAAGTGTAAGATTCCTCTTGCAGTATTCTAAACCTACTCCACGTGTATTTAGATCATCGAAGGGATCCCTAGGTGCTATCATAGAAGGGAATTCAATGCAATGTCCACCTTCTATCACCTTGAGAGCCTCTTTCCAAGCGCTCTCATTGATCTGGTTGAGGAGGATCTCTCTCGTACATTGACACTATTTTTAGAAGAAATGAATTATTTCTTGTCTTAAGATATTTCTCTAGATCCATTGTGCACAACACCAAAATGGATAGGCTAATGAGAATTATATAATTGGTATTTTAATTACAAAGAATAATAAAATGAATTAATTACCTGAAAGAATTTATTCATTTCATTTAATTATTAATAATACCTCCTGAATAATAATAAAAGTTGAATATTATTATTACTTGACATGTGCCCAGTGAATCATACCTAATATTTTTTAATTAAATAAATAATATTTTTTCTCACAAATACCTATAAAAGCTATATGGCCTGTATATTAATATATAGGACGTGTACTTTTACTTTTCTATTTTCTTTATTTCCTCCACCACATTTATCAGACACTGAACAATGGGTATTTATTTCTCAAATAAATTTAAATGCATTACTCTCTAACAAGTATATTATTTCAATCACAATATATTCTTTCAAACAACTAGTTTCAAAATAAATGGGATCATGAATCCTTGAGTTAATATTAAATAAAAATCAAGAATAATCTTTATTCAACTTTTTAAATTAATATTTAACTTAGATACTTGGACACACATATTGTGTGAACCTCTAGACCTATTTCTTAGTGGCATTAGGTGGAGTTTGCCTAAATTCCAAGGTTACCTCTAGAAACACACCAAGGAACCCATAGAGAATGATGTTAACACTGCAATGACGTGTCACCTCATATGAATTCTTACCGTGTAATACAATCCCTTTGTCTCGATATCTCAAATCAAGAAGGTAGCAAGCTAGTGCCATCAACCCTTGTGCTCAATTATTCCTTCTTTGACATTCCAAAATTGAACTCGCCCATTCCATACCATTAACATAGACTTATTTAGTCTATATCAATTTCAAAAAAAATCCCTAAGATATCTACTTCTATTATGGAACATAAGGGAGAAATACTTTCATGCATTATCTATTAATGCAGTATTACTCATGATGCACCTAATGTATCCTACCTCACTGCAAACAGTGTGTCATAACAGTTTTCTTCAATACATCGAAGTGCATGATTTTTATTACCCATTAATAAAAATATTAACATTTATGTACCAATACACATGTCCATAGATAAGAACATCCAATGACACAAGGAAATGAGGATTTCCTACTGGTGTCTCGCGTTCTCATAATATCCTCTTGGATATTACCGAGGGCTCACACCATGAAAAGGTGTATCAATTTTTTATGAGTTATCGCCCCTAATGACCTATATTATTTGTGTCCCTTAAATAAGATCATCGGGCCATAGAACATATATTCATGAACAATTTTATGGAACTTTTGGGATGTCATCTTAGTATGGATCCACTATGACCTTTTAGTGAAACAATTATACTTAGGACATTAACACATGAATTGTGACGTAGAAGAACAAAAATGATGTGATAAGTTATTTATTAATGAATAAATTACAAATTAATGGGTTCTAGGACAAAAAATCCAACTGACTTTCTCTTGGACTAGAGCCAACTAAAAGAAACCATTAACTCGCTACAACTCACATGATATTCATGATTCTGTAGAAATATGCCTTTATTCATGGGGTATTCCACATTCTCTTTTGTGAAAACTGTTCTCACTACTACTCCACACATTGATAAAAATACCTCAAGTGGTAATAATTTTGTTGTATGTGCTTTTTCTGTTGCGGTGACCTTGGTTCTTTTGCAAGAGCCACCATTATAGTATAATAACAATAGAATGTGATAGGATAATTATTTATAGTCACCACATCATGTTCAAAGACAATGTTCCAAATCTAAATAGCTTCCATGGATACATAATATGCTGCTATATATTTGGACTCCACTGTAGAATCAACGACAACTAGTTCTTTCGAACTCTTCCAGCTCATAGCACCTCTATTAAGATAGAAAACATATCTATATGACAATGTCAGATCATTATAATCTATTGGAAAACTACATTAATCATATTCCTTGATTACAAGACCCTCCCCTACTCCATTCACTAGAAACATTTCATTAGTTCTTCTCAGATACATAAGGATAGTCTTAACAATAGTCCAATGTTATTATCCTAGTTCTTTTTGATATCTTCCTACTATGCACAGAGCATAGGAAACATCAAGTCTGATACATAACATGGCATACATGATGGATCCTATAGCTGAAGCATATGGGATCTTACCAATTCCACCATTCTCCTTTTGTGTCTGAGGACACATTTTATTATAAAGATGTATGCCATGTGACACTGGAACAAATATCTTCTTGGATTATTCCATACTAAATCTCCTTTCTATCTGGTCACTATATGTACTATGACTTAGTCCAATTCACCTCTTAGATATATCATGAATGATCTTGATCCTTAGAATGTAGGCTGCTTCACCCATGACCATCATGTAGAAACACATATCCAACCAATCCTTAACTGACTGTAAGACTAGAACATCATTTCCAATAAGTAATGTGTCATCATCGTATACTACTAGGATAATGAAGAAATTACCATTAAACCACTTATAAACACACAAATCACATTTGTTTCTTAATGAAACCAAATTATTTTATGGTTTCATCAAATTGAATGTTCCATGACCTAGAGTCTTGATTTAATCAATAAATGGATTTCATCAACATGCAATCATGTTTGGCTCCACATGGTGTCACAAAACCTTCTGGTTGTGTTATATAGAAATATTCTTGATGATTCCCTTTGAGGACTGCTGTTTTGACATCAATTTTCCAAACCTTGTAGTCATGGTAAGCTGTTATGGAATGTATGATTCTTATGGATTTAAAAATGGATACTGGGAAGTAGGTTTCATCATTGTCAATTCCTTGACGATGTCTGAATCCTTTAGCCACTATCTCTGCTTTATAGGTTCTAACAAGACCTTCCATGTCCAGTTTTCTCTTGAATTCCCATTTGTATCCAATAGGTTTTAAATAAACTGTCTCATCAAATAGAACCCAAACATGGTTATGAAACATAGAATCCATCTCAGAATTCATAGATTTTAGACACTTTACTGCATCTGATCTTTCTACTACTTCCATGTAGGAGAGAGGTTCATCCTTTTACAACAAAAATGATTCACCATCCTTAGTGAATAGGAAACCAAATTTCTCTAGTTCTCTTACATCTCTTGAGCTCCTATGTAGTACTTATGTTTCTGAACCCTCTTCCACGAGGTCTTGTGGAACTTTTTCCTGTACAAACTCTTGTGTATCAGGAGCATCAACTTAGTTGAAGTAAATATTGCTCCAAAAAGAATTTTTAGTGATGTGATCCATCACAAGAAAAACAACTTGTCTGGAAACACCCACTTTCTTATCTGAAGGGTTATATAGGTAATATACTTTCGTTTCCATGGGATATCCTATAAAGATACACCTCATTCCCTAGGGTGCTATTTTGTGGTCTAATAAGGCCTTAACAAATGCCTCTCATCCCCATAAAGGAGTGTGCAAAAAAATGGGTTTGTTTTCATTCCATAACTTAGAGGGAATTATATTTTCTACCTTAGTTGGTACTTAGTTTAATATGTATACTAAAGTTTGTAATTCATATCCCTAAAAGGATATTGGAAGATCTATATGACACATCATCGACCTCACCATGTCCAATAAGGTGCAGTTCCTCCTTTCACTGACACCATTCCACTTTTTTGTATATAGGGGAGTGATCTGAGATAGAATCCCAGACTCCCATTTAAGATCGATGATCTCTTGGTTCAAATATTATCCACCTCTATCTGATCTATGGTTTTTTGTCTTCTTACAATGCTAATTGTCTACTTCATTCTTTAATTCCTTAAATTTTTATAAGGCTTATGAGTTATACCTCATTATGTAGATATATCGACATCTAATCAAACCATTAGTTAATGAAATGATGTAATAATGTCCACCTCTAGCTTCTACTGGAAATGGTCTACACACATCTATGTGAACCAATCCTAGAAGCTCTATGGCCCTTTCACAGTGTCTACAAAAAGGTAGCATAGTAATTTTACCTTGTAAACATATGTGACTTTTTTCAATTGGTTTTATCTCAGTAGAGTCCAAATAACCATACCATAAGAGTTATGTCAAGGTATTATCATTTACATGAACAAGAAGATTATTTCACAACTGGTTGTTGTATGAGTCATGTGAATTTGTTTCGTTATCAATTTCCAACAATTTTATTTGTAATTAAATACATACAAACCATTATTTAAATGGGACATACCATAACATAAGTTGTTCTTATAGAAGAAAATACCCTTATTTAAAAATTTTAAAATAAATCAATCCATATCCAAAAAAGATACAGATATTATGTTCTTCGTTACACTAGGAACATAATAACAGTTACGTAAAACCAAAAGCATTATAGTTGGCAATGAGAGATGGTAATATCCAATGTCAACGCATCAAGCATTGCACCTTTGGCCACTCAAAGATACACCTCTCCTCTAGAATTATTTCAAAATATACTTGGTTCTTACATTTGAATAGAGATGTGATCCCCTAAGCTATGTCTAATACCTAATGTGTAGAAATGGAACGAATACACTCAATAACGAACTCAACATTAGCACCCCATGCTTCTGGGTGAAGTTCCTCTTCTAACGGACTTCTTTACACATGAAAAAAAACCACCTCCCATTCCTTGACCTCCCTATTGATCTTCCCCTTCTTGGAGGGACGATGCTCAGGGGATTCAGATAATTTATAAGTCCTTTGTCTCTTTTCTGTGTCCTTTTTTATTCACCATTAGGACAATGGGTTTTTCACGCCCCATGTGCTTTTCTAATTAGAAAATTAAGGTCATAAGTTTCGATAGACTCTTCTCATTGTTTCTTGTGTTATAATTTACTATAAATATATATACGGTCTTGGGAATTGATTATTGGATGAGATATGTATACAACTTATCAGGAGACGTCCAGGCATTCAATGTAGCTAATAAGCTTGACTATATGAGGCCCAACTGGCCCAGATTCTCCAAGATTATTTGTAAACAATACATTGGAGATCTCATATTTATCCTATCATAAATTCTCTTGATATATATTTTTAAGGAGATACATCTTGTTATACGCGTCCATATTTTCATGTTGCTTAAAGAGAACATTAGACATGGATGATAGAATGAAACATTAGACATCTGTGGAATCATTCATATTTTTCATATAGAGAGGTAGGTCTTCATCACTACTATCTTTTCTAGGCACAAAAAAAACAAGATCTTCTATCACATACAATTTCCTCTCATAGTGAGGGATGGCGCGTAAACCCCTCTAGAATTCCTGAAAATCAGTGTCGGTGAGAAGGTTTTCCTTCATGAGTATGGTTCGTAGTGATATGTTTGAAGTCATTTTTCTATCCATTTATACACATTATGATGTGATGATATTCAGTTATTTATCATTATAAAACTGAATAAAATAAATAATTTAATACTTATTAGTATCCAACTATTTAATCAAAATTCAATATCCATCACCATTAACTTCGAAATATTATTTTGCCTGAATATTCTAGTGTCAAGGATCCATATTGACCTTCAAATTTCCCCAACTAGGGTTGGTCAAGAAACTTTAAGGGTTTTAGGTAGGCATTACAGATTCCGACAACATTAACTCGCAGCTCCTAGATCCACTGAGTGTACTCCCCAATCCTAAAATACTTTTATTTTGGATTTCCTTAACCTTTGACTCTGGGACACACCATGTCATACTATGATAGTCAACCCTTGATGTGAACCTAGTCATGTAAACCCAAAACCTTGAATTTGAATTCCTTAATAATTGAAAGCACCCCACCTAGGGTTGGTCAAACACTTTGAACTATGGTTCGATTCTATCCAAAAATATGGAAAGTTATACCGACTTAATATATTATTTGAGGGATTTTATCCTTATATGTAAATTTCCATTTTATTATCTTTTATTACATTATTTTTAATTTTAATAGGAATATACAGAAGTGATTAACCATGTCTAATTTATTATTTATGCATAAGCCCGTCTTATTTCAGTCCTATCTTGCATGTTTGTTTAATTTATTAATTGTGCGATCATGACAACACACCAAAAATAAATAAACCATGAAAATGAAAGAAATAAAATAAGTGGTATGATCATGAGATTGTTATAATAGTTAGTTTATCCAATGGTTGATAATCTAACCCAAGACCTAGGGGAAAAATACCTTGATCCTTTTGGATTTGTGTTTAAATATTTCCACCTTTCCACCTTTGTATCTCCATGGATTGGTTTACCATGGCTCCTAACTTGATATGACTCCACATTCTTTGGAGATCCATCCATTACATGTTCTTTTATTTCAGTCATAAGTGAGGGTTAAAATGGGGATTTACATAAAATAAACCTTTGTAATACACGCACTACACATTAAAGGGGATAAGGATTACTGGCCAAAAAATTAAATTTAAATAAATTAATTAAATGAAACCATTCACATAAAAATGTCTTGGTCTAGATTATGATCATCTATACATGAAATGATATTTACGCATAAATAAAATTTTCATTTAATTATTTAATCATTCATTTTTAAGATAAATCACACTCTAATCAATTAATTATCTTTAATTAGTCAATGATTTATTATTAAACCCTTTTTCAATATTTACAAGAGATTCGTATCCAACATAAGTTTAAATAAATTAATTAATTTAAAATTTTCTTTGTATGTAACATGTACCTTGGAAGAAACCTAGTGAATTCTCATTCATAACTACCCAATCAATAGAAATTAACATTACCCAAATGTTAAATTAAACACATATATATATAACACCTATCACGTATTTTTCCTCAGCTTTATGCCCACACTTTGGAACACATCTCATGGTATTGTATAAGATAATAATAAATTTTAATAAATCTGCATAATTTGGATGAGTACACGACATGTATTTCTGACTAAACATCATATAATTTTGTTCACCATCCATCCAATGTACATTTCGGGGGAATTGTCATGTAGATATACGTCGAAAATCATTAGAGTACACGACGTGTTCATTGGAACACATGTTGTGTAGTATCTGCATTACATAGTTTCCAGTAGAGAAATCCATGTACGAAGTACATGGTCCAACCCTAACTCGAAGGGACTACAGGTCATGTCTAGTTGACCACACAACTTGTAATCTGAAAACCGTGTGCCACCTATTCTTAGTCAACACACAGAGTTATTTAAGACATAGAAATACTCTAACACATGGCTTGATTTACCAGACCGTTCTGATGCATTAAATCTTGACTACCTGACGTGTACGTCTGAATACACGTTGTGGGTTATGGTGTTGTATGTCCAGGAACGTTTGGAACCTCTAGATGAGATTCATTGTTTTATTTTAATCATAATTAAAAGAAAAGGTCATTTCTGTAAGGTGATTGAGAAATGAGAGCAGAGGAACAGATCTCGAAATTCAGATTTACAGAACGATTAACTTGAATCAAAACAACTAAATTATTAAATATGTAAATCATAAAAAAAATATAAACAATTATAATAAATGATATAACCTCTAGATGATGCAACTTGTAGGTCCCGGGCACAGCCGAAGCATGTTTGTGGGTGTACCCAACTTTAATTTTTTTAGTTAACAATGATCAATCCAAGATTCATCACAATAATAAAACGCTGAATCATTGGAATATAATGATGAACTACAGAAAATAGGGGAGTCCCGGAATCGTAGGGAGGATCATCGTATGTTGGTTATAATTAATTTAATTAAAAGAAAATAATTACCTAGATAGAATTTTCTCTCCATTGATGTTTACAATAATGATTTGATGTGATCTATCATTGAATCGTAGAATCTAAGTGGAGGATTCCCCTAGTAGTGACCGACAAGTGCTCCACATGTCTCTGGACATCGCCAATGGGATCTCCGGGTGCTATCATTGAAGATCATTCACTTGCGATGTATGCCTTCGATCTATTTGAGAGCCGTTTACAAAGAGATCTCCTTGATCTAGTGGAGGAGGATCTCTCTCGTAACATGAGAGCATTATTGGAAGAAAATAATTATCTCTTTGATTGAGAGATTTCTCTAGATCCATTTCTTACACCACCAAAATGGCTAGGCTAATGACAATTATATAATTAGGATTTTAATTACATAGAATAAGAAAATGAATTAATTACCTGAAAGTATTTATTCATTTCATTTAATTTTTAGTAAGACCTCATGTATAATAATTACAATTGACTATTATTGATACTTCAAATACACCCAAAAAATTATACCTTATATTATTTAATTAAATAAAAAATATCAATTCACCGAAATCCCCAGAAGAACTACACGGTGTGTATATTAACATACAAGGCGTGTACTTTTTTCCCCATATTCTTTATTTCCTCCACCAAATTTATTAGACATTGAATAATGGGTATTATTTCCCAAAGAAATGTCACTTCATTACATGCTAATAAATATATTATCTCACCCACATTATATTCTCCCGAATAACAAGTGTCGAAATAAATGCTACCAGGCATCCATGAATAATTATTAATCCATAATTTTGAACAATATTATTCAACTTTTTTAAAGTAATATTTATCAGAGATACTTGGAAGCACTTAGTGTGTGACCCTCTATACCTATTTCTCACTGGAATTAGGTGGAGCCTACCTAATTTCCAAGGTTAGCATCTAGAAACACACCTTGGCACCCACTAAGAAAAAAGTTAACGCCGTAATGATGTGTCATCTTCTAGGAACGCTTACTGTGTAATGCAATCCCACTGTCTCAATATCTCAAATCAAGCGGGTTGCATTCTCATGCCATCAACCAATGTGATCGATTATTCTTTCTTAGACTTTCTGAAATTAAACTCACCCATTCCTTACCACGATCATAGACTTATTTAAGATATATCAATTCCATCAATGATCCTGAGATATATACTTAAATTATGGAATAGAAAGAAAAAAATACTTTCTCATATTATCTATAAATTCAATATTACTCATGATGCACCCAACGTATACAACCTCACTTCGAACAGTGTGTCATCACAGTTTTCGTCAATACATCTTAGTGCGCGAGTTGTAATTCAAATGAATAATAATCATAAAGTCTAAAGACCAATACACACATCCAAATATTGGATCATCCAATGAAACAATGAAATAAGGATTTCCTACTGTTGGGTCTCGTTCTTATAATATCCTCCTCGATATTACCAAAGAAGCACACCATGAGAAGGTGCCTCAATGTTTTATGAGTACTTACCCCTAATGGTATGTATTATTTGTGTCCCTCAAATAATATCATCCAACCATAGAGAATATATTCAGGAACAGTGTTAGACACTTTCGAGTTCTCATTATAGAAGAGATCCACTATGACTTTTTAGTTCAATATTTATCGGTAGGACATTATCACATGCATTTCCACTTAGAAGAACAATCAAAATGTGATAAGATATTTATTAATGATTAAAGTACAAAGTAGTTGGTTCTTTCCCACCAACTCAAACACATAGTTCATGTTGGATCTATCCATTTACTAAACCAGAAAAAAGGTCTTTGTGAGTATTTTGAAAAATAAATCATAAGAAACTATCATAACTAAAGGATACAAACAAAGTTATCATTAACTATTCCATCCTCTATTAATCTATTATAATTAATCCATAAATAAATATAAAATATTAACATTTAAGTTTATATAATATTTTTGAATTTTGACCCCCAACCAACATACTAACATTTGAGGGTTTCTAATCATTTTAAATTATACTCAGATAATAATATGTTATCCAATTATTTTTTCTAAAAATACACTTTGATATCAACTATAAAACCTGGTAACATTATCAACCGATTAATTACATGATTTAAAAATAGTGTTTCACATTATTGTATATCTAGGAACTTTTATGTTAATAGTTTTATATGATTAGAGAAAACATAACATAACATAGTTTACATTAATATATAGATTTAATTTTTTCCACAAAAATATTTTCTTATACTTAAATTATTGTTTCATTCATGAAACATTTTATTCTTTCAAGACATGTCACCACTAAACATTCAATAATCCCTACACATCCTTAATCCTTAAGAAAGAAATTGAAAACATTGGATGTTATAAATAAACATTATTTAGGGATATTAAGAAATAAATTAATCCCGTTAATACTTTTGAGAATTCATGAGAACTAATAAGGATGTCATCATTTAAAAGTAATAAAAATTGATCTCAAAATAATAATTACTTAATGATGAATCAAATTTTGAGACATAATATTTCATATTTTTTTTAACAAAATAAGAATTTGAAAATAATTAAAATGAGATTTAGTTAGGAAAACATGAGAACACTTGTAAAAAAACCATTCAACTATAAAAGTAAACAATTATTCCTTTAATCATGACTAAATTCTCTTACCTTATTAAATGAATATATTTTCTTCAAACCCCATAAAAAGCATTGAAAACCATGTAGGTTTCCTGGGATATTATACTTACATTCTCCCTTACAAGAATAATTATAAAGTAATAAGAATTATAGTTAATTACAACAAATCCCTCAAGAGTAACTTAAATCGTTTTAAATTTGTCACTTTACCTAATATATTGGAATGATATATCGGTGTCACCCATTATTAGAACTCTATCAAACTCAAAAATTATCATATAAAATTTATAAGATCCATAACATAAGAAAAAAATTTATAATCATGAATTTACTTTATTAAATCTCATTTCACATTCTCTTAAGCACATATACAAAATCATGTTTTGGATTCATATAAAAATAAGGATAAAAATATAATATTATTTAAAATAAATTATTGAATAAGAAATTACTAGAATAGTTAGAGATGAAATATTAATTTCTAAACCAAAATAAATTATAGAGGAATCGTGATACTAGATAATAGATATGATGGATGAAGTTGGTGGTCATGTGTTAAATTTTTATAAAAAATTTCTTTTCACTTTGGTAAAAAGAGTCGATAGTTACCCATATAGAAAAAGTTTAAAATATTAATTTTTCAAACCATTATACAATTTCAAGGTTAAATGAAAATTATTTTAATAAAAGAATTTATTATTGTAAAGAGAATAATTAATAATTTTCACGAAAATGGATATGAAATTGAATGCATTTAAAACATTTAAAACAAAATTTTATGGAAATATTTTTATAACCATATTAAATATTTAATAAAAAATACAATGAAGGATAGTACATGAATTTAATTTTTAAATGAAATAAATTTATTAAATTAATTATAATATATATCTATATGGATGTTTATAAAACACACAAAATATAACATGTGGTGAGGATAAAATATGTTCTGAGGAATGGAAATTGAGACAAGAAATCTAACACATCATATATTGGACTTCCATGTATATATTTTAATTTTATGAATAATGATATTTTGTTAATTTTATACATGAATAAAATAAATTTCATGTTCATTATCTTTTTATTTTTTTTATCTATTTTATTACCTTGTTTTTTTACATACCAAATTGGTTAAGTTCATATTGAACATTTTAAGGATGTTTAGTTCATTTTTCAAAAACATATTCAGTAGGTAAACCATGGTTAAAGGTTTAATTATTTCATAATATATATATTATTAATCATTAAATAATTTTAATTTTTATAAGTTATTTAAAATTTCAAAATCATCAATGAAAAGTAGAAATTAATGTTGAATAATATCGTGTCGTAGAGGTGAGCATCAACATATATTCAAGAATGATATTATCATTGTCCAACTGATAGAATTGTAAGGATATAAGTAAAATATTAAATGTATAGAATCATAATTATTTTTTAAAACATTTATATATTAAATAAATCCATATTTATAGTTTTATATGTGATACTGTGGTGGAAAATGAAATATATCACTTCTTATGGATGGTAGTCCACATATATGCACGAAACATTATTTTGATTTAACATTGGATAAAATGGAAATGAGAAAGGGTTTTACCATAAACATAACATAATTTTAAAATATTTTAGATACTTTGGTTTTTATATCATCACGGTTATTAGGGTTTTTAAGGATGTATAAGAAGAAATAAATTATTCCTTGGTGGGGGAGGGGGAATTGTCGTTGCCTGAGAGAGAAAGGGTCTTCCGACATTTCTCCATACCGGAATTTCTTCCTCCCTTTATGAAAGCAATGTTGAAACCTAAGGTTCATGATTTAATGGAAGGTGTGCCAAATCTTCGTCTCTCCACTTCTGAGTTTTCCGAATCTTCATACTTGATGAACCTTACATTGGTGGCTCAATTCCAGAAAAGGAGGCCCTCAGTTGATGGCTTTGATAGATTTGCCTTCGGGTCATGGGATCTGCAAGAATGAGTGGTGGTTGTCTTGTTCGATAGAAAAAAAAATCATGATCTGGTTTGAAACGGAAGACGATCTTATTCAAGCATGGTCGAGGGCACCGCGCGTCTTCAATAGATCTCGGTTCCTGCTTCTTCGATGGTCCTTCGACCTGTATATGAATCGCGACTCTCCATCCATGGCGGTTTGGGTATGTTTTCCTAATCTTCCCTTTCCTTTTCAAAATCCCTCGATCATCAGAATGTTAGGGAATATGGTGGGTCGATTTTGGTGTTTTGATAGCTGCACTGTGGCTATTTTTCACCCGGTGAATCTGCGGGTATGTGTGGAAGTCAATGCATCTCTCATCCCATTTGATTTCGTTTGGATCATGATTGTAGATGATTACTGGTGTAAGCATAGGGTTATCTACGAGAATTGGACCAAGTTCTATGGTTCATACAGCAGATTGGGTCACTCGGTTGTGATGTGGTGAAGTGGACAACCAGCACGGTTGGGGGAGGATCACAGGAAGGGGAAAGCTATTCTTGTGACCACTAGTGAGGAGGTTAAAAGCAAGGCCTTGGGGGTGAGAGTGGATATGGGCAGGGACCCGATTGTGGAAGGACCTGTTGACGGAGGGAGGGGTAAGGTTTCCTTGCAGCAGGTTGGAGCTTCTTCTAGTTCAATGGTTGGGATGAGTTCTGAACAGGCTGGGACCAGAAGGCTTGTGAATTCAGAAGAGGTGGTGGCCAAGAATGGAGTTAGGAACTCTCAAGACCTGGATCCATTGGTGGTGCCTTTTATTGATTTGAGTAACATGTTTAATGAACTGTCGGAGGACATGTTTGTTGAAGAAATAGAAGGTGGATGATGCAGGGAGGGAGGGCGAGGTGGTGCCCGTGGAAAATCAGCAGGCTAAAGATAGAGGGATTGAACAGCCTAGTAATGGAAGGGAGATGGTGGTAGTTCAACCAGCTGAAGGCATGGGGAAGGATCCATTTGTTCTGAATATGGATGGAAACTGAAATTTGGTTCCAGTTACCTAGACAAGAGTCTTAGGGATGGAGGCACATTCCAATGTTTTGGAGAGTATGTCTATGGAGGCCGAGCGTCTTCCTCTGAGGGAGACTTGCTCGCCAGACCAAAGGTGGGGAAGCAATGTTGATCAGCCTGGGGAGGGAAAGGATAATTCCAGGAAAGGAAAGGAGTTATTGTGTACTCCGGTTGGCCGTTCTTTCAGTGACATTGTTCAAACTGGGACTCGGAAAGAGGATGCAGGTGGAGGACCATCGGCTGAATCTTCAACAAGAAGACCATGGAGGGATTATTCATATCTCCCACGTTCAATGCGGACCAGGTATGCTTTAAATATGAATAAACAATTGGTTCTTACTGTCAATAAGGGAAACTGGATTATGAAGATTCCGCCAGATATGGTTGCTTTGGACCAGCTTAGGAATCACGTTCAAAGTGCGGGTTTTGGGGAAACTCGGAGTGGGAATCTGCTACTGGAGAAGAGGGGTCCAGTTTGGGGTATGGTGTTGACTACAGTTATTATGATGTATATCTCTGTGTTGATCAATTTTTAATCCTATTTTGTTCTTTTCTTTGGCGTTGTATGTTGGGCACCGGGCACCCATAAGTTGGCTATTATGAAATTAAAAAAATGATTTGCAGCCAGCTATAAGAAGAAATAAATTGAAAGAACTCAGTTAGGGGTTATAGTTGTTCTATGGAAAACCCCCTTTAAATTATATGTTAATACTTATAGCTTGTTATTTGGTGATACCGTAGCCTCTAGACCAGGGGGTTATAGGATTTGTGTAGGTATTGTTTGATAAAAATTGCTCAAAAATTTTTGAGTAAGAGATGAGAGTTGGTGTCCCTCTATAAGTGAGGTGAGTGACATAGTTGTAATTGTTCCAAACTTTTAGTTATTATAAATTTATTCCTCATGGGAATTTGAAAAAAATGTTAGAAGATAAAGAGGTAAGGGTAGAAACAGGACCGGCCCGGTAAATTCTGTTGCCCAAGACTGCCTATGAAATTTTTCCCTAAAATGTATTAAGAGCTACAGTGAAATGGTGAATTTTTTGCCATTGGTTTTGTATTTTTTTTCTTTGATTGCCTGTTGCCCTAGCCCGGGGGCTCTCTGGGCTTGCCCTAGGGCCGGCCCTGGGTAGAAATAATCTAAAATAAAAAACTTGTAAGTTGATATTTTGTGAATTAATCACGTTCTTAACCTTGATTAATATGTTTTTCTCTTATCCAGAATGACAACATTTCACCACTATTTTTATTTGTTATGTGTAAAAAGAAAATTGAACATGTTAAAAAAAGTAGGCTATTTATTACCAATATTAAACAATTTTTTCATGATTCAATTTCTGTAAGTTCAATAAATCAATTTTAGTACGACTTATCAAAACACAATGAAATCCCATATTTAAAAAAACACTATTTTAAGAATAAAAAGGAAAATATACCAAAATAAAAAACAACATCAATTAATATGAAATTATTTATATTATATTTAATAAAATTGATCATATATGAATTTAAAACCAAATAAAAAAATTAAATGATTATCTCAAAATCCCATATTTAAGGAAAAAAATTAATGTTTTGCAAAACAAATGACATTTTCCACTATTCACTAAAAAATAGATATTTTCATAAAAATAAATAAATAAATATATATATAAGTAAAATTTAAATTTATGAAACCAAAAATGATATAAATTTTTTTGAATATTAATTTTTAATTGGAATATATTGATTATAATATCCACACACAAAATCAATAAAAACATTTTTTTTGTGAAATGGCATATTTTAATCATAAAATATTTTTATTATCATTCATTGAAAAATATACACAATTAAAGTACAGTTGAATAATTTTATTGGATATAAATCTAAAATTTTCTTTATAGTTGACTACCAATAGTGATAAGGCTATTAAGAAAAAATTAAATTGTGTATATAGAAACAATTTTAATAAAAAATTATCATTTTCGAAAAAAATATATATTTTTATTAATAACCTATTGATAATAAAGGTATGATAGATTATTCAATTTATTAAGGAAAGGTAGCAGTATATAATTCATAATACATTTATTCATGTTCATTCATTCCAATTCAACAACTAGGTTATAACATTTATAAATAGTTTATTTAAGCCCGATATATTACGTACAACACAATATTAAAAACAATATAATTTAAGAAAATAAATCATAAAATAAAAGCGTGATATACTTGATGTGTTTCTAGATATGGATATTAGTCTTTAGAAATGTTTTCATAAATCCACTCAAGATGATCATTCAGGGTCACACACTGTGTGTTTCTAGAATCTCATTAAATTATTCTGAATTTAAATAAGAATAATAATATAATTATAAAACTGTGGAATAATAATTATTCTGGTATTATATATCATATAAATAAAGTCACATGATTTTTTAGGTTAGAATATATGAGTTTATACATATCTCATGATTTTTAATTCCAAATGTTCTAAATTTATATTAATTTATTCACCAATGTAGTTAATATATTAACATTGATATTTACTTAGATATGTGAATATTCAAATAAATATTAATTCTCATGTTTAGTAAATATAAAATTTATTTATTAAATAAAAGAGTAATATTTATTTATTAACAAAGATATACTTTTTTAGTATTTAAGTTTTGATAAATATTGAGGAGGAATAACGAGATTAATTAAGAGCCCATTAGAAATGATATATTTTTTTATTATCATTTAAATAAATACTAACTTATTAATTTGAAATATTATCTTTAAATGTAAGCATGTCATGTGAAATAATAATAATTGTATAATTATTAGAGATATGTGTAGTAACATAGAATTAATATTTGTTAAATACCCATTATAAAATTATATAATGTTAATTGTAATTATATATTTCTATTTATATCATTTCAGAAAAAGGAGTTGTTGTGCACAAAATATAACCTTTTACTAAATTATCTCTAATTCTAGACAGAATATACTCCTCCTACCCTTCCAATAGAATGAGATAACAAAATAATCCTTTTTTTTGAAAAATACATCAAATAATGTGAAGCACAAGACTTGTTTTCTCTAGCACCATGAATACCAAGTGCATTTTTTGGAGATTCATAGAACTCATGTAGATAGAACTAGAATAATATTCATTTTTATTCTCCAGAAAAATGTTTAAATGTAAATAGAAACATCATAATTGGTTAATATTAATTGTCATGATTTATGTAATTATTATTTTAAATTCATTATAGACTAAATGTGAGGGATCATCCTTATGAGTTTTTAGGCATGTTATCTTCAAGTTTTAGGATATTATCCATTGAAACCGATGAATCATAACTGTGTTCAATTAACCCAAGACTTTGATTATATCCTATAACCTTTATAAAATTCATTTTACGTTACTATAATCTAAAAAATAAGTTTCATGAGAAAATTAGAACTATACAACCATTCTCATTCTTAAAAACTAAGAAAACATGAATGAAACTGCTTAATCAACCATCAATTAAAAAAATTGAATTTTATTGATCTACTTTTTAATAATATATTTTCATATATATACATAAGGAATAAAATATATAAAATAATATTATATATATATTTTTATTTATAATGACAATATTTAATAATTATATAATTTTATAAGGAATCATTTGTTACATAATATGAATATTAATGTTACAAGTACCAAAATAATTATATATTTTAATATAGTTTAGTAATATTACCCAAATAAATAATTTATAACAATATATTTAGTATTACAAGTATGTTATTTATGATAATGTTTTAGACTTCGACTTCTTACTGTTAGAAAGATAGATATTTAGAGTTTTTTAATATGAATATAATTCAATTAAATCACATTTAAAATTGAGTATTTATTTTACGATATAAAATTAAATTTACTAGAATATAAAATATATTTCCAATTAACAATTATTTTTTATTTTCATTCATTAAATTTTTTTCAAAGAATGTAGTCAGAATGAGTAACTGTATTTTTTTAATTTTATAATTTGATATTGTCCTATGTATAAATTCTGGACTATCATAAAACTTTCAATTGGAGTTTTCTATTAATACCATATAATCTAAGAAAAAAATTAAATTGTTTTACACCCCAATATGAATTGTGTTATATCACTTTATGTAAATTACATAATTATCTAAATAATAATAAAAGATGAATTGTGCAATAGTGTTTTATAGGGTGTTTTATATAAACAATGTGGTTTAATCAATTTCTAATAAAAATATTTCATATTTGGTTTGACAATTTCCTCAAGACCACTTTTGATCTCTCTACTAGGTTACATGGTAAATGAATTTTTTATAATCACAATAATAACATGTCTTATGAATAATACCATTTTAATTTATTATATTATTAAGATTCATATTACCAAAATGAGTACCAAAATCACAAATGAACGATTTAATATTTCTAAATAGATGAAAACAATCATGGATCTAAAAAAATTTAAACATAATCATGAAAACATAATCCAATGTATCATAGGATTTTATACCCTGATTCATAATTAATAACAATATTAAATATATTAATAATAATTATATGTAGAAAAAATATCCATAAAATCAATTAAACAAACCTTAAACACTTAAAAACAGAATTTATCATTCAAGGAATTCCATCTCATTTTGAAATTGTTAAAAAATATTAACAAGTATAATTTAATTTGGGAAAATCCCAAGAATCCGAATATAATGATGCCTGAATGGTATCAATATATATATTGTTTTACAAGGTTCATTAAGAACCAATGTGAGATAAACATGGTGGAGAATAACAAAAGGTGGATATTGATGTTTTTTCTTTTATAACCGATTTTAAAATAATTATATATAAATATTTTTTTCCAAATAATAGGATAATCCAAAAAATAATTAACCTAACTTTTTAATTAAATTTCTCTACAATGATTAAAATTATAGTGAAACAATCTCAACAATTGAATAATTCAAAATATAATAATACAAAGGTAATATAGAATCCAAATTAATAAGATTTGATGTTGTGAAAATAAGAATAAATAATTTAGCATCATTATTAATCTAAATCCTTCTAAAATGACAAACTAGAACATTTTCCATCAAATAATTATCTTTATTCTCTAAATTAAACTATTGAGTTATCAAAATCTAGGATTTTGATTCATGTTTTTCTAATAAATAATTAATAGTAAAATAATCTATATAAATAATAAATTTTGATCATAAACGACAATACAATGACTTATTTAATAAAAAATAATACATTTAATAACTCTTTTTAGTTACATAATAACTTAATTAATATTTATATAATTTTTTTATTAATAATAAATTCAGTATTAATTTTACCTATATTATGGCCAAAAAAACAACTCTAACTTCTATATTAGAATCATCACAAATTAATTCAAATGGTATATTCTAATGAACTGATTCTAGAATATGAGAATATTTTAAGTATATTTTTTAAATTTATAAAATTAATCTTAACATGGATTATAATAAAATCTACTTTATTTTATATTATCATAATCAATGACACAATAGTGGAACAAAACAATTTTATAAACCTTTAATAGAAACTGTTATTTTCAAAAAATTATCATATTTTTATAACATTTTTAGGTTTAGGTAAATACTAAATAAATACGCCTTTTTTGAATAGATTATTACCTCATGATATAATATTTTAATATAGGAATATTCAATTATTATCAAAGAAATGACATATTTAATATTTTAAAATTATGTATGTTTGAACATATTTATTCAATAACTTAGATAAATAATTTAAATAATATTCAAATGAATTCATATAAATATTAAATTCATCTATAAATACTTTAAATCAAATATAAATATATTTAGAAAGTACACTCTTCATACAAATTTAAAATGTAATAAGTTAATTTCAAAGACAAAATGGAATCCTATAGAAGGAAAAGGTGTGAAATGCATATGTAAAAGTGGTATTATCTTGGTCCTCTTGTGCTATGGATATTTAAATATAACATAAGTATCTATCTTGAATAGAAAAATATAATATGTAATATTAACATTAACGAATTTAATCACACAATATAAATGGATTGGGATACTTCCCAGTGGAATCATTTAGTATCTTATAACCTATATATAACTTTTATTAATTTTTAACCCAAGTCAATATAAATTCATATTTCTTAGAATTTGAAATATGTGTGCTACTCTTTTTTCTATCCATTTATACTAGACACACCCACATATAATCTAAAATAAGAAAAGTAATTTTATCCCATAATAAAATAATGAATTAATCCTAAAACACTTATAATATAAATGGATTTAACATCATATAACTTTTTATAAAAGGCTCAATGTTTTTCATTAAATAAATGTTATTCATACAAAGGGATAGATTAATTTCTTGAATATTAGATACTTTCATTCCAATGAATGTCCCATTTGATTCACATTCTTAAATTATTTATATCTTATATTCAATGATTAATTTTAACATAATAATTATATGATCATTTTCATTATCAATTAAAAAAAATTAAATTAAATGTTAATGAATATATTTGGTCTCATAAAATGAATTTTCATAAATAGACTCTCCTTATCCAGTATTAAAATTAGAATTTTAATCATTTTAATTATTATTTATGATATCTAACTTATATTATTCAAGGACTTTATGATACAATTTACATGATCATGATTTAGATATTTTTTTTCTGATGGTGTAAACCCTTGTTTTCATTATCAATATGTTTTTTATGTGTAATTCTCTATTTTCAATGTTTATGAAATTCATTTCTATGAAAAAAATTAATTATATTTAATTAATTATATTTAATAATAAAATTCAATAATTTTTCCTAGTATATAATTCATGAAATACATTAAAATGGTGGTAACCCATATAATTTAAAATTTTTGGTTCATTCAAAATAGTGTTTTTTCAATTATCTATGAATTTTTTAAACTATTTAAATCAAAATAAAGTGTCTCATCCATGAAGAATTAAATAAAATGAATTTTAAACTATTCCCTAACAAAATTAACAAAATAATCACTACTCAAAATGAAAGATTTTTAATAATTATAATCATCAAACAAGTAAAAAACACCCTTATTATAAGATAACTCAAAAAAAGTATTCACCATAGAATAAATTCTAAATAATTTTTTATTTTAAAACGTATAATCCACGATATAAATTTTTTTAAACTTCATTGGTTTATCAAATAATTCCATAGTTAAGTTTCAATATAGACCTCATTTTTAATTCTATATGTTAGTAGAATTTTTCTTCCTAATATGAGATACAATTTTCATTTAGAAAACTCTTTCTACATATATAAAACATAAAAGTTCCCTGGAATTAGTAAATCATATTCAATGATAAAAAATTACTGAATAAAACTGGATTTGTTAGTCATTCCTTTATTTACATGTTCTAAAATAGTATTTTACTTTTATTTTGAATTTGGGCCGAGGGTACCATGAGAAAATCTAAAAATAGATTTTAGAAAAAACATTAATAGAAGAAATAAATTCAAGTAATACATTCACTATTTTAAAATTATATATTTGATAGAGAATGATAAAGGGACTAAAGAATTTTTATTTTATAGTGTTAAAATTTTTAAATGGAAATAATATTCATTTTGTAGGTTCTTATTTTTTTTAAAGGTTAACTTATTTTTGAAATCAAATTCAATGATTCATGTAATAAATTGATTACCATATGTCACTTAAATATATCAAACAATTTTGGTGCAAATTTAGTAGTATTTTTAGACTTTTTCTATGATTGATGGAATAAGATAAGAGATTATGGAATATAAGAAGGAATATTTGAACGTAAAAATATTTTTGACAAAAAAATCATAATTAATAGTATGGTAGGAATTATTCAATGAAAAGTTTTAGTATATTTTTTACTATTTTTTCCCTCATTAATTTACATATAATTTTTTGATTTATTATTTTCATATATATCACATTTGGATTAATTTTTATGTTCTTTAATTGAATTTATTTACCTAATTTCTATATAATTAAAGTTACTATTATATTTTTCAAAGGTTTATGCTTCTAATTTTCTATTATAATTTGGAATCGATGGGTTTATTTTACATAATTATGAACTCATTTTTCTAATATTAATACCAATTTTTATGTTATAATTTTCCATATTTTCTAGAATACTTTTGTTTCAAAAAAATAATTTTCTAATATTTTATTACATGTTGATGCTCCATTAAAATTAATAATATTTCATTTTGGAAATTTTCTATGATTTCCCTAATTTTTTAATGTCATTTTTGTTAAACATATATGGTAAAGGATTAGCAATGAATAATATTGTTTCATTGTTTGTTTGATTAGTATAAGGTGTATTATTATAATGATGATTACATATGGGCTATATAAACTTATTTTGGTATTGATTATGTTGATAATCCTCCTACACAATCCTTTTAATAAAACCCCTAAAGTAATTTTTCCAAATTCACCTATTGGAAATAGGTTTTATAAGGACCAACATGAGGTTTGGTGTTTTAAAACATAGAAGAAATTACATTCACCCAAATCAGCACTTTTGGTTGAAAAAAATTCATCCTTGTTTACTCTAAAAGATACATGAAATTCATGCATCAAATTAAATAAAATCAAGAAAATATAAATTTGGTTTCAGATTGTTCAGAATGATAAATCATACACCATTGGGAGAAGCACTGCACCATTTCATATGTCTAAAAATAATATGCTATAGAATTATTAATAAATTATTCAATTGTATAACATATAATAACTATTCATGTTAAAATTTTTACCAATATAAGGATAACCCATATTTGTATTTACTAAGAGTTCATTTTGGTCATCTGATTTCACCGACCTTTGACAAATGTTAGAGTATATCCATTCTACATTTCCCAATTCCAATCTATTTTAGAAATATTCAGAATTTCCACCACATCTATAATACCACTAGGCTCATGATTGAAAACTAATATTTGATATATTCTATTATAAAAATATGAAAATTTAGAATAATATGACATTATGTTGATAAATATTAGAATAAGACCCTTTGTAACAATCTTCCTTCTAGAACACCTATTTTGAACCATTGAAGGAACACTAACACTTACAATACTTCAATAAATTTTTTATATTCCAAAACTACTCCTTTTAGATGATTTTAATCCATCAAATAATACTTCACTCATTCTCAAAAGATTTTCACTTAAAGACTACAACAAGGGAAATAATGGAATCTCCTCACTCTTGCATCGGTAAACATATTCTCACACATCATTATGTTCACCCAGGACTGGCTATGTATTAATTTTACCTATATATATATACCCAAAATCTTGGTAACAATTTTCAATATATACTATTTTAGTACTATCTTTTATTATTGCAACTGAATATAATCCAGAATCTTTCGGATGTAATGGTATTATAGATCAATGTGTTTAGATCTCAATTAAAAATATATATTCTTATGAAAATGAATTTCACTCAGACTATCACAATGAAGAAAACATTTCCCTTAAACATATTCATGTTCTATAACTAAACACTTTAGCCTCACCAACATCTTCCTAGATTTTGTTACAACCTCATACTATGCTTCTGTTCTAGAAAGAACAATTAGCAGTGGTAACCAGTACATCCAATCGACTATGGTTCTCTCAAAAGTATTAAAAAAAATATTTACTTCTTAAAATCGAAATCACCCAATATTTCATATATGAAAACTTATATAACATATCATATTCTCCATGAAAAATATTGGTTTATTCTATTCCTCTCATATAACACAAAATCTAGTTTATAACTTCTCAGTGGTCTTTGCCTGGTATTTTGATGAATCAGATGACTATTACCATCATGTTGTTGGATCAGTCTATAAATTCTTGTTTTATTGATAAAAAAATAACATTTCCTTTATTATTTACCATTTATGTGTTGAATTATATAATCCTCACTATTCGAGAATTTTAAGGACCTTGTGTAGGGGAAATATGAGGATTCCATCGGTTGAATATTGGTAACTGTAATCATATATGAGTTGCAAAGGGGTTTCATAATTATTCATACACTGCGTAACGATATTATTCAGCTTTTTATCATTAGAACCCAATTTATATGGGGTTTATAATGGTAAGCCCCTAACTAAAAAGGTTATGTAAAGGTATCATATGCATTATGTAAATAGTACTAAAACCACTATTGGACATCTAATATCATTCAAAAGTTATTTATAAAATTAGTTTGAATCTACTATCATCACAATATTAACACCCCATACATTTTAGAATTTTCCTTATAGAATAAATTTAATGTTATTAATATATCATACATTGTACATAATTCTATGTTTTCTTGCGTTACACCGAAGTTCGAGTATTAAAAAATAATATTAATATTTATTTGAAAATTTTCTCTTATAAATTAAATTGGAGGTTATGAATAGGATTAAGTAAATTATGAAAATATATGGTTAAATTTATTGGTTACTAAATAATTTTAAATGAATACAAAAACCTATTGAGGTAAAGGAATTTTTTACCGATAAATACTTTTATTCCTTAAATGTATTTTATATTAATAAATTTCATTAATTAAAATTTTAATATTATATTAATGAATTTTTTTATCTTCAATAAATTTTTTTCCCTTAATCCAATAGATTTTATATGTATATAATAAGAAAAAATAAAATTTTATGCACAAAAATAAGTATTTTTAATGGTGGTTTTACTTCCTTTTAATAGTACAGATATTTTAAAACTAAAATTTTACAAATTAATAAATTTTACATGAAATATTTAAAACCATTTTTTAAATAATATTATTAAAATTATCTTAGAGTGAATATTTTTTATTTTTATGATAAGTTTAATTTTTTATGAATATCGGAAAATACTGAGTTTAAATGAAAACCAACATTTCATCTAGAAAACTTCTATGGTTAAATAAAATTTTAAATTATTTTAAGGTTAATTTAGATTAATTATAAATATATTAATCCAATTTTGGTCATTAAAATAAAATATATAGTAATATTTGATAAAATCCATTCCAAACTATTAAATTTTTTCACTTAAAAACCTATTTTTCATCGTGTATGAGTGATAATTATTAAAATAAATTATTCCACCTCTATGAGTTGAATTTTGGAAAATTGATTTTTTTTGGAATTAATATAATTAATGATGCTTAATATTTTCAATATAATTTTTTACCAAATTGATAATAAAAAATAGTTACTTTTAATTACATAAATTACGGTAAAAATGAGGTTACTTAGTTATTAATCATAAAATATAGTGTGTGGAAATGAAATGAAATTAGAAAAAACAAATTTTTATCCATATTTTGACCATATACAATATTTTATTTAAAATGATTTATTATTGCAGTCACATGAGGCGTGGAAGACCGCCAAATAGTGTTTATGTTTTGCTATTTACAAGAATACCACTCCTCCCCCAATATAAAATAGAACCCACTTCCCTATCTTATTGACACCTCTCAAGCCATTTTTTATGACTGAAACCTTCAAAATTAACTTTCCAAAATACCTCCCCTCATATTTTAAGCATTATATTGGGCATAAATACATCTTATTATGGAATTACTAAAAACCTAAGGAGGATACCCAGAGAATAAGTAATGTTTTACTAAAAGATTATTTATTTTAATTCCTAATCAAACCAATTCAAATTTATTTATTCCTTATTATATAAGAACCAAAATGTATTAAATATACTTATATGTTGTTATGTTATGTTCACGACCATTATCATTAATCAATGTTATCAATGGTGTTACAAAATAATCATTCATGTGTACGGTGGACTACCGACTCAAAAAATGATATTGTTTGCTTCTCTATTGACAACTTTAACAATTGGGAATAATGAATGAAATAATATTTTTATACAATATATATGATATTTTTGATGTATTTATGAATATATAATTTATATATAACATGTAACATCATTAATTCTATTTTTGGGAACATGATAACGACTTTTCGTGTGTTTGACAGACTATAGCCTGACAAAGTGACATCATTAATTCTCACTTCAGATGGAATTTATTAAGGTTGGTTTTAATAAAAATAATTTATATATGTAAAATAATAATTATAATTCAATTTTTATACATATATCTCATTAAATTTTCTTTCTTTTATAATAATAATTAAATAGAAACAATGTTCATTTATAAGTACAACCTACCATCTCCATGATTGGTGTATTTCATTTCATATCACATTTTTTTGGATAAATCTAAATACATATATAATGAATATATGATATTTAAATATTGTTTTACATTCTTTATATGAGTAAATCTTGATGTAAGTAATAGGAACAATAAAAAAGTTCAAAACATATTTTGACAAAAGGGAATTAACACACAAAGTAATGAAAATAATAAAATATTATTAACAAACATGTGATAAGATGTAATAAAAGGATCATATATGATATTATAAATGTTAATATTTTTCCGATATAATTTATTAACATGTTTAAAAACATTATACAAGAGGTTAAAATGCATTCAACCAAAATGGATCGTAAAGTAAGGGATTCTATTTCAATTTACATTCCATTGAGACTTATTTGTTATGATGCACAAATTCACATTTATCTAGTGTATATACTACCCCATTAACATGTAATATCATGAATAATTAATTACTCATGGTCCTTTAATTTTTAATTTTATTTATTTCATTTAATGTGTTTTTATTCAAAAATTACCAAGTAAAAAAAGTTATTAGAAATCTTCTTTGATTGTTACCTTCTCTTAAAAAACAATTTATTATAATAGTATTTCATAAGTAAATTGGTTTAAATTACATGTAAATTTTATTTTGTGATGGATATGATTATTTCATAAAATTATAATAATATTTACATAAAATATTTACTTTTATTTTTAATTGATTAATTGGGGAAATATTGATCAATCTGTATCCATTAATCAGTAAAAATATTTGATAAGGCTCATTACTAATGAATTTAAATCACTTAATATATATATAAGAAATTCTTTATAAATTAAATACACATGTTGGGGACTGGCTATTTAAATCCCCGTATTGCATCGATAGTCTCATTAGATGAATTAGTTGGATTAATTGGATAGGTTTTTACCCATTATATTTTACACTATCTTGAGGATAGATCTTGATGGTAATGGTATAATGTTCTTCAGAAATATAAGGTCCAATAATTAATAATTAACATGATTCAATATTCATTTATTAGTATCAACAAAATATTTTATTTAAAATAATCAATTGTTATATTGATTAAATGGAATATGTTTTAGTTAATTACCATAAAATATTATTTCTTTTACTGATATTTAAGTGTCATGTGTGTTTAGTTATCTACATTTTCATATTGATTGGGAATATTGATTCATTATTTATTCCATTTTACAAAACCCTTACTATTAATTTTTACATAACCTTTTTTACCTTTCCTCAGTTATGAAGAAAAGATGATTGAATGAGTTTCAGGGATGTAGTTTATTTTATTTTATTATGTATTATGTTATATTTGCTTTTCACAATATAATATGTGTAGCATGAATGTAATTTGAGTTTCAAAAATTGCTAATCAATTTGGTCCTTTAATACTTGAAAATTGTATATATCACAATGTAATAAAGTATGTAATCGGATTTGAGCTAATAGAGTTAGGGTCAATAGTTTTTGTAGAAACCAAAGTAACTAAATTTAGAAAAACATAAATTATCGGACATAACCCTAAGATATAATTTGAGGATATGTATAGAAGAAAATCCAAAAACACACATTGTTTATGATTTTGAGTTTATATATTGAAAAAAAATTACTTTATGTTATTTATTTCAATAGTTTCAGGATTATACATTATGTTTGTAAATGTTATGATTAAATATTGTATATTACATTGTTTATAAAGGGTTACTAGAATGAAAGAGGGTATCAATAATCGTGGCTAATGTAGAGAATTACCAATTATGGAATCCAATATAGCTAGTATTGGAACATAAAAAGTTATAGCTATATTTTTGGAAAATCAATCAGGATATGAAAAATAACATTGCCCATATAGAAAAACTTGTTCCATGGAGAGATTCATCTATGATATATTACTGAATGAGATTGAAGGCCCAATAAATTAGTGGTATTACTAATCCTTTTATATCTAATAAATAGATTATGTATCTAAATAAAATATTGTATATCCTTCGAATGAATTCTAAAATATAAGGTTATACTTTTAATTATTTTCTTGAGGGAAAGCTAATTAGTGGTGGTTGTTGATCGAAAATACTAGTGAGGAGAAGAAAATATTACTCATGAAGTGAAATATTTTGGGGAGAAATTCTCCAATAAATTCATCACTCGTGATAAATGAATGGATTAAAATATAATTTTATATAGATTACTAAAAAGGGGAGAATAATGTGTCTCATATTATAATGTTACCTTTAAAAGGTCATCTAGGTATGAAACATATTACATACACAACATAGAGTTAATGACTAATCAACATATTGAAGGGATAAAAACATGTATCAGATGTGAATAGGTATCCCAACCATTTTTATCATATGATTAAATAGTTTTATGTTATGTAATAATGGATAAATAATTTCTTAGAATCAATATATTATAGTGGAATAAATTGAATAAGAGGTCATCTGAAAACCAAGAAAAAGGGAATGCACCAATGTAGAAGATAATGAAATTTACATCATTTGATAACAACAACAAAATCAACTTGGGAATGCCTAAAAGTTGTGGGTGTCTATTATAATTGTGGATAAATGGTTCATCATGTTATATAATGAATGGTGTAAAAGAAAAATACTTAAATATAATGTTAAAACTATATGTAGACGAATGAGTATGCAAATTAATCCCCCTAGCATGAAGGGGATCTACTATATAAGAAGATAAGGTCTGAAGGAAAATATTTTTCAATCATTATAGATGAGATGGATGTACCTAACTATATGATGAAGGGTATATTAATAATATCTTCAAATATATATAATTCATTATTGGATTCTAGATCCTAGAATACCTTTATTTATACCTAGTTTTCCATGAAAATTATATATTTCCCTTCTATTTAATATGAGTGTTTTCAGTTAAAACTCCAAAGGAAACCCTCATTTAAATGAATATGTGTGGGTATGTACTCATTATGACACATTTACGTTCTCTATTTACCAACCTTATTATCATACCTATGGTTTATTTCAAAATAATTCTTGGTATGGACATGCTTTAAAAATAATATTTCGAAATTTTTTAGAAGAATAATGAAGATAATATTTGTGAGGATGATATTGAATACCTTATATTTATAGAAGAAACATCATCCACTGATTCATATATAGATTCACCCCCACTAGCTCTACTAAGTGAAATTCTTGGGGGAGAAGGGAAAAAACAAATAGTGATGAAGAAGTTAATATTTAAATTGTTGATGTGAAACTTATTTATGAATACATTAATCTATTTTGTAATTAATTACTTGGAAATCCCCCAGAGCATGAATATTGATTTTTCATTTATTTAATCCCTGATGTAAGACCAATATCAACATGACTACATAGAAATGAAACTTTTTAATAAGTGGATTTGATGAAATAAATAGATGATTTGGGTAATAAGGTATTTATTCTCAATAGTGTTTCAAAATGGGAAGACCGTGTCCTATTTGTTAAGAGGAAAGATGGATATGTGAGGATGTGCATTTATTATAGGAAAATTAATGATATTACATTAAGAAATTTGTATTTAATTAATTGTATTGAGAGCATATTTGAACAACTTATGAGAGCCAAATATTTTTCAAAGATTTATCTCCATTATGGGTATCGCCAATTATGAGAAAATAAGTAAGAATTTTTGATGAAATATTTTCAAAATAGGTATGGGTATTATGATTTTATAGTAATTCCACTATAATTGACTAAAAACACTTTATTTTTATATATATAATTAATAGAGTATTCAAGGATTATCTTGATGATTTTTTTGTGATATTAATTGATGATATGATACTGTATTACAAAATCTAAGAGTACCACAAGAGTCACATATTAATTTTTATTATGAAAAATATATGAAAGAGTTATATGGTAAATTTAGTAACTGTGATTTTTGGAATCACGATGTTTCTTTTATTGGATTTATTATCTCTAAAAATGGAATCTTAAGTGATTTTGTAAAGAAAACTCAATCAAAGAATGGCTGACGCCAATGAAAAGAAATGAGTTACATAGTATCATTGGTTTAAAAGGTTATTATCAGTGATTTGTTTATAGTTTTTACTGATTGTATAAAATGTTAACCAAACATCCATTGAATGGGTTTAATAATGATTGGATGAAGTAACGTGGATATTTTTTTTATTAGATTAATAAGAGATTCATCAAAGATCAAATTTTGACTCTACCAACTTGAAGTGATTTTTATTTTATATATATTAATTTATAAAAGAAAGGACTTTTTTTCTTAATGAAAAATGAAAATGTTATTGCAAATTAATCAAGGAAATTGAAGACTCGTGAATAGAACCATCCAAAATAAGATCTATATTTTAAACAATAGTATTTTCATGAATTATATGGATACCTTTTCTATATTGTGAAATATGTGAGATATAAATAGATCATAAAATCATTAAATATATATTTTCACCAAAAGTGATAAATATGTGAAAATGGTGATAGCTCAATATACTCAATGATTTTTAATATTAAATAAAATACCTTATAGAAAATAAAAATATGGAATCAGATGCATTGATTATAAAGTTCTATCATGTTCTGACAAAAATTATGATTTCGAGGGATCATATATTTATGGATCTAGGAAATATGGATACATTAGTTATATATGTAAAGGGATACATCATTAATTTTTCAAATTACTACAAGACCACATATATTAGAGAAGATAAACAATTACCAATCCAATGATGAGAATATTCCTAATAATATTAAATCCATGAATTTTTGGAAACCAATAAACATAATTTTTGATGATGGTGTCCAATATATTTAAAAGATATTCTGCCTTCCATCTATAAGAAAGATAAAAAGGGATATTTTTTAAAACACTCGTAGCATAAGACTCTCTGTACACCATGGTGGTACGAAGATGTATTGGGATTTGAAGGATCCTTTATGGTAGGACAACATAATGTGGGAAATTACAAATTATGTGCGAAGATGTTTTCTTTTTCAAAAAGTTAAAGCTATGATGCAGAATCAAAGATAATTCAGGGAACCACTCCCTATTCCAATGTAAAAATGAGATGATATTATTATAAACTTTTTCATGGGACAACCAAGGACTCATAAGAAGAATGATGCAATATGGGTTATCATTGATTTCCAAAAAAAATCAATAAACTTACCCGTGATAAGAGAATATTTACCACTTCATCGACTTGAAGGTCTTTATATTAATAAATTACTGAGACTTTATGGTTTACCTCTATAAATTGATTCTGGTTTTGATCCCTATTTTTCATCAAAATTATAGAAGTGTATTCTAGATTTTTCTTTATACTGAGCTTCATTTGAGAACCACATACCATCCTAAAATAGAGTGATAGTCTAAAATGACTCTTCAAGAAATGGAATACATGTTATGTTTATCCTTAATCAACAATAATGTTATATGTAGGATTATTATTTATCTTTGGTATAGTTTTCCTATAACAATTTATTCCATTCAGTTATTCAAATGGAGAAAAAATGAAACATTGTAGGGAAGAGATGTTATGATCCAACTTGTAAGGATGAAGTTAGTTAAAGAAATAATGTTGGCCAAGAACATTTTGAAAAAATAATAACATATTTAAAGGATATTTTGGGTCATATTAAATCAGATCCAAGTAGGTAATTGGGTTATGTGGTTAATTAGAGGAATGATTTATAATTCCAAAGGGGAGATCATTTTTTTTAAATATCTTCATTGAATGAGTTTTATAAGGTTTTGTAATAATGTGGATATGTGATCCCATTACATCGGACCCTTTGAAATTATGTAAATAATTGGAGTGGTTTCTTATCATTTTGAAATGCCTTTAAATCTTTCAAAAGTACCGGATGTGTTCCATTTATCATTTCTAAGAAAGTACATTGTAGACCCAATACATGTTATCAGCCTTGAAAAAATAGATATGGAAATTGATCTATCTTACAGTGAAGTAGCCATCTATATTCTTGATACCATAGAGACAGTATTGAAAAATTGTACTAATTAGTTGGTAATGTTAATCTAGAGGAATAAAAAAATTAATGAAGCAACGTGAGAAGAAGAAGATTTTATGAATAAGAACTACAATCATCTATTTAGAAGATAATATCCCTAAAATTTTTATGATTAATTTTTTTTACGAGGGAATAATGTGACACCCCAATAATTTACAATATTTTTCTTTTTGAATAAATTTATTTTTATTTTTATAGATTACAATGCACAATACACTATATTAGATTGTGTAACATGCTTTCCCAAGTTTTACAAAATAATATTAACATTGTAATGATAATTATCTCCTAGACATTAAATTGGAGTTTATGAATAGGATTAAATTACTTAGGAAATTTTTTGGCTGAATTTAATGGTTACTAAATAATTTCAAATGCTTATAAAAACCCATAAAATATAATGTAAATTTTTTATTAAGAAAATGTATGCGCCAAATGCATTTTAACATAAGAAATTAAAATAATTACTATTATTTGATGATATTAATAAAATATATATATATAAATATATATATTCATTAATATATTTTTACACTCATCCAATAGATTTTATAGGTTTATGTAATGAAAAATTCTAATTTTATTCATAAAAATCCGTATTTTTCTAGGGGTAGTTTTACCTCATTTTAATGAAACAAATGTTTAGAAACCAAATTCTCAAAAAAAAATTATTTTATTTGTAAAATTAAAATTCAATTTTCAATGTGAAAAATCAAACGAAATTTAGGGAGATTTTTTAATATTTTTTGAGAAGTTACATTTTTTGACGAATAGTGGAAAATATCGAATTAAATTGTAAACATACTTTTTATATAAAATATTTATAATGTCAAATAATATATTAAATTTTTTTTAATGTCAAATTAGATCTATTATACATATATTAATCAAATAAATGTGATTTTAATTAATTTCATTGTGGATTTTGATAACAAGACATTTTAAAATTTGGAGAATTTTCACTCTAAAACCCCACATTGATTCCACGGTTGTTGGAATAATATTAAATTAAATTAAAACCCCCTTATATTAGTTTAATTTGTAAAAATTTAGTGTACTATTGGAATTAGTATAATTAATAATATTGAATATGGTGAACATAATTTTCTCCCAAAGGGATTAGCAAAAAATTGTTAATGTCAGTCTTAGTGATTAAAGAAAAAATGAGTTTACATAGTGGTTATTTATAATGTATATGGTGTTTGAAAGAATCAAAATTAATCCAAATCCCATTTAATGTCCATATTTTGATCTTATCCCCTATTTTTCCTAAAATAGTTAATATTTTTAGTCACATGAGGTAAGCGAGACCTCAAAATATTGTGTACTTATTGGTATTTAGAAGATGGTCACTCCTCCTCTCACTTATTCAAACCTCACATGCCATTTAGATCATCCAAAACCTACTCAATTAATATCCTTAAATCCATCACCTTATCCTAGAAGCATTGTATTGAGATAACAAACAATGTAGAAAGGAATTAGTTCACCCTATTAAGGATACCCTAAGAATATATAATGTTTTTATAAAAGTGTTTTTATTTTATTTCCTTCTCAAACCCCTTAAATTAATTTTATATGAAAATTTTATAAAAAAAATTTACCATCAATATAATTATAAGTAGTTTTCATGGTATGTCTTAAACATGTTACAATTCAATCAAATAGTTCATGAAATCGTTCTTCATGTGTACGGTGGACAACCCCCTCATGAAATGATGGTGTTCATTTTTCAATTACCACCTTTCATTGATGAGAATAATGATGGGAATAATATTTATATATATTATATAAATTATATTTAGGATGTATTTATGCTACTTTTATTACTATATAATACATAGCATCATGGTTTCTATTTTGTAGAAATATGACAATATTGTTCATGTATATGGTGAAATCCCACCTCGCAAAGCGATGCGATTCTTGCACGATTTACATGGAATATTTTAATAATGATTTTAATAAAAATATTGGATATGAATGACTTAATAATAATATTATAATTATAATATATATATATATATATATCGTTAAATTTTATTTAAACATGACAAGAAAATGGAAACAATGTTAATGTGTACGTACGGCCTACTGTCTCCATAAATGGTGTATTTTATATCATAAAACCAAATTTTATAGATAAATATAAATAAAAATATATTAAATATATATTATATTTACATCATGGTTTAAATTATAGATTTGATTAAATCCTGATCTATGTAAAAGTAACAAAAAATAACATGTGCAAACATACTGGAAAAAGAAGGCTTCTAACACCCGAATGGATTAAAATAATAAAAGATTATTAACAAATGAGTTATAAGATGTTATAAAGGATTATATTTTATATTCTAAATATGTATATTTTTCTAGTATAAGTTAATAATATACTTAAAACAATTATATCGATGTTTAAAATGCATTCAACAAAAATTCAGCGTAAGGTAGTGGATTTCATCTCAATTTACATTTCAAGGAGTTCGATATGTTTTTACAGAAAAATTCTCAATTATTTTGTGTATATACTACCACGTTGACAAGTAATATAATCAATAAATCATTTTTCATCATTTCCGACATTTCTATTTGAATTATTTAATCTAATTTGATTTTATTCTAAATTTTGTACAAATAAAATTTTGTGTGCTTTTCTTTGATTGTTAACTTTCTCTTGAAACAATCACATTATTGAAATCATTTTTCACTGGTCATTACATTTGTATTAAATATCCATTTTCTTAGGTTATGGGTATTATTATTTTCAGAATTATTATTATATTATTACATACTATGTTTACTTATAATTTAATTTGATTAATTTCAGAAATACTGATAAATATGTATCCTTTACTCAATATGAATGTTGACAAGGCACATTTTTTGTGAATTTAAATCAATTGTTTAATATATAAAGAATTATTTCTACATGCAAGAAATTGGTTGGGGATTTGTTACTGAATGCCTGTTAATGCATTAGTAGTCTCATGGGATGAATCTATTGTGCAAATTAGATGGTTTTTACCTAGTATATTTTAAATTATATAGATGATAGATCATGATGACAAAGGGATCATGTTTCTGGGAAACAAAAAGTCTGATAATTAAGTATTTCCCTCATTTTTAATTCATTTATTATTATCCAAGAGATTATTTCCTTGGAATTATCTATGGATGAATTTCATTCAGATTTCTTTGATTAAATGGAATATGTTTCAATTATATAACTTGTAATATTTATTATGCCATATACATATATTTTTGTGGAATGTATGTTTAGATATCTAGATTCTCATAATTATTAGGATTATTAATTATTTTTTTATTACACTATACTTAATCCTTCCTATGCATTTCAGATCAACCTTTTTTTATTTCACTTCCCCAAGTTGTAATGAACATTTCTTTAAATTAATTTCAAGGATGAATTTTATTAGTTTTTGTTATGTATTATGTATTGTTTAATTTTCAAAATTTTGTATTGGTAACCTATATGTAATATGGTTTTCCAAAACTACTAAACAATTTATGTTTTTTCGATTTGAATATTTTTTCTATAAAATTGAAATAAATTAAGGCATTACTCTGGTAAATTAGGTATGGGGTCATTACAAAATGATATGTCTTACTTCTAGTTCAAAATATGCTTCTAGTCATATAAATCATATATGGCTAGAAAAAATATTCTACTATCTATTGAGGGTTTCTATATTTGGTTGGAATTTTCTATTTCCATTATAAACACTATACAACTAGACTTCATATATTACTATCAATTGAATAATTCTACCACCTTACTTGTTCTACAAATTCAACCACTAGTTTAGATTCTCTACTGCTAGATGAATCTACTACCACTAATGCTTTTCTTTTACCTGTTCTCTAAACTTTCTACTTCTAGATAAAAATGATAATTCCAGTTTATATTCATATTCCATTTCTATCTGGAATTAGATAAAAATTAATTATTCTAATAGAGAATTTATATAATTTAACAAAATTTAGAGATGATAAAATTTAAGAATTATTTTTACTTAAATAGATAATTAGATTTATTGAACATCAAGTCAAATATTACACATTTGTTGACTGTATGAGTATTTGTCATATTTATTTATTATCCTATAATAGATCATTAGATATTTGGAAAAGAAATAAATCCATGGAACTCCTTATGAAAGTAGTATTTCCAATTACATGTAACTAATAAAATGTAAATACTCCAGTTTTTCCCTAAAAATACTTAAGATTGTCAAATACTACATTTGACACATTGTTTTCTAGGAAAAAATAGAAAAACATGTGATGAATGTTTCAATTGACTTTAAAGATAGATTTAAATAAAATATAAAAGATGAATAAGAGAATTCATTCTCATACCTTTATTGATAATATAAAGAATAACTACACATGCAGTTCAATGTTATTTATTTCCTCTTCTATTTTTATTTACATTTATGTTTTTATTGTTTATTTTTTAATTAATTAATCACAATATTTGGTTCTATATATGAGATTACATCAATAATGTATTCGCATTTATTTACATCTTCTATCTCATGAATAACTATGGAATATGTTGTGTTTATCCTAAACATCATGTGTGTAGTAACATATAAAAGATGATCTAGTTTGTGCAACAGTTTATTGCTTAATAAACATTCTGTAGATGCCAAAAAAGCCCATAACTCCTAGAGGAAGTTTCAAAATGGAAAAGCGAAGTCATATTCGGAATCAAAGGCCCGGTTCAAAGGCCCAAGAAGTGGTGTGGGAAATAAAGGAGGACTTGTGGGAAATAAAGATGTACGCGCGAAGCATCCCTAGGATTCGTGTAATAGAGCCGGTGAGGTGCACAATTTTGCACGGCCCGGTTCCTCGTGGTGACGTTTTGTGTGCCGACAGTTCCCGGCGAGGAACATTTCGCGCGCCGCCTGAATTCTGCACCATTCGATGCCTATAAATAGAAGGCGACCCCAAATGGTTTGGTGTTGCGGAATTCGGAATGACTCCCGTGTACGCAATTCTACTCCCCCGCGCACAATATGACTTCTAGGTAATTCCCCTTTTCGCGTAACCTTGCCCTGGGGTTCGCCTTTGTGCGGAACTCCACTGGCTTAAGTGAATTTTCCCCCTCCTCTAGGTTCTTCCCTTATGCGCAATCCTTGCCCCGTGCGTGAAATCCTCTTCAGTGTGCGCATTCGCCTATCCGCGCAATCCTTTGGCCCTATTGCGCGCCATCCCGGTGTTTTGCGCGCAAATCTTCTCTTTGCACGCAACACCCAGGATCCTTTACCTTGACACCCCTTGGCTGCCTCTCCGCGCCGGAACATGATTTCTTCCCTGCCGGGTATGCGCACCATGCGTTGTTTTCTCGTACGGCCTTCCAGGCTCGTACGATATAACCTCAAGGTCCCTTGGGCGGTGTTTCCCATTGTGTTGATTTTCCTTATTCTTCTCCGCATAGGCATGCTAACGGCTATTGCTTCTTCGCATAGCCATGCTAACGTGGACCCCACGATGGTTCGCCCTGCGGTCCCCCGTCACTACGACCTTATCGATGCCTTCCCTCCCACAAGGGGTAGAGGGCATTGGACATGTAAGCCCTAGGGGTGTGGAGCGAACCCACATCGTCCAAGCTGCAGAACGTTAAACTGCTAAGCACCTCGTCCTTAACACACGACGTTAAAATGCGGTCCGACCCCGTGCTGCACACGTTGGGTCCTCCCGGCTTGGGCATTCTTTACGCCCACTCTTCTCCACGAGAATGGACTCTTCCTCACATGGAATGAGATCTTCCTTGTCGGAGTGGCGTTTTTTCACGGGGGAAGGGCTGCCTCAGAGCATAAGCCCCTAGCCTCTTGTGGAAGGTTGCACCCATGCGTCTCTGTACTTCCGTCCCTGCCAAGGCCAGTGGAGTCCCTTTCCCACCGTTCTTTATCGCACCACGGGCCTCCATCCTGGAGTAAGCCCCAACACCCAGGGCTGCTTACCGCGCGTAAGCACCTATTTCCTCTTTGGGCCGCTTCAGAGCATAAGCCCCATCCCAGTTAACTACGTGGACTTTGATCCGTGCTAACGCATGGTACGTAGGAAGCCTCCACGAGGTTCAAGCCCACCACCTGGTCGTTCTATCCTCTCCACATCAGTTCACCAACATTATAGGCCACCTCAGAGCGTAAGCCCCATCCCAACAAACTACGTGCACTTTGATATGTACTAATTCATGGTATGTAGGAAGCCTCCAAAAGGTTCAAGCTCACCACCCAGTCGTTCCAACCTCTCCACATCGGTTAGCCAACATCATGGGCCACCTCAGGGCGTAAGACGCAAATGCCCTTGTCCTGCATGACGTTAAACTGTATGCCCTCATCCCTCATGAAGTTAAACTGTATCTTGTACCACATGTCGCTAAACTGTATGTCCTCATCCCGCATGACGTTAAACTGTATCTTCTCCAGCATGACACTAAACTGTATCTTGTCCCTCATGACATTAAACTGTATGCCCTGAACTACGTGTACATTGATCTCTGCTAACGCATGGTACATAGGAATCCTCCACGAGGTTCAAGATCATCGCTCAGTTGTTCCGACCCCTTCATGTCGGTTCACCAGCACCTCTTTGGGCCGCTTCAAAGCATAAGCCCCATAACCACCGTCATGGGCCGCCTCAGAGCGTAATCCCCATACCCACCGTTATGGGCCGTCTTAGAGTGTAAGACCCATGCCTCACACCCATGTCTCACCCTAAAATTCCCCCTCGAGCCCACGTGCCTTGGGAATCTCATTCCCTAACCCGGGGATCTTACTTTCTCCAACTCAAATCCATGCATTCATTCTCACGGGTCGCCTCTTCAGGTGTCCCACCGCATCACCGAACTACGCAGACTTTGATTCCCTGCCATGGGGATACGTAGGAAGCCTTAATGAGGTTCAAGCCCTTCACTCCATCACCCATCCTAATCCTTACCCGGGCCGCCACATCCCGGTGAGATCATGCCACCCCATCCCACTCCATGGTATCCGGGAAGCCGCCCACGTGCTGGCCCCAACATCGGTGTTCCCCCTAGGGGGTCCTTCAATCTGATCCACTCTCAGTGTTTTGATCAGTCTGATCCGTCTCCGCAAGATGTTAAACTTGCGGAATAACCCGTGTTAAACATGAGAAGCTGAGGAAAACCTCAGATGGTACACAACCCCCACATTCGATGTGGGATGCCTCGGGCTTCCACGCCCTCGAGAAGCCCTGTGATAAGGGACAGGAGACAGACATGCCAATCCCCAGCGTCAAGACATGCCAACGACACCCCAACATGACTAGTCTACTCACCGAAGGTTGCTGCCCCGACAAGACCCCTTGGAGCATCTCGACGGAAGAAGCATAATTAACTGGCGTCCATGCAGATATGGCATCGGGAACGAGTTTCACGAACCCGTCTTAAATCTATGAGGGAGACCCGGACTAGGTGAAGAGCTATGAGGAAGAATCCACGGAAGGAAGAACCGACATCCCATCATCCCAGTTTCGATCTAGGAGAAGACATCCCTGAACAGGGAATGGATGTCGCCCACCTTTGGAAAGCGGGAATATGGGGCAACGAGCCGTGCATCCTCCCATGTTTGACGGACACGCGCGCGCGCGCCCCTGTGTAAAAGCGTCGAAAATAGAAAATGGTGAACCCGACGTGAAACTCTTATCCTCAATACGGAGAATGGTAGCATTCGGGGTGTCGGAAGATTAGCATGTCACCAGGTCCGGGTACCTATCACCGGGACGTGAAACCTGCCATGGGTTGAGGTCGTTAGGATGTTGATAACTCCATTCTGCGACGTCGTCGACGTGGATCCCTCTCGCCGACCACAGAAGATGGAATAACGCTGAGTTATTGGTTGTTTATTTCTTTTCCTGTTAGTACTAATGGGTTCATCTCCCTACTTCCAGGAATCGAATCACTACATCTGGAGCTCGATCGCCACCTACCCACCGGCGTAGGGGTAGGGGCAGTACCGAGGAGACTACCTTGTGTGGTCCCACCATTTCCACTTTCTCTCCAACTCCGATCGCCGTAGCTGTCGGGCGCTCTCGCCCCCTCTCCCCGACAGAAAGCATCCAGCGATGGGTGATCAACGACTTGGTTCATAGGTACGACGAGAAAGGGATCATCCCCATGGGGGGCATGGTCTGTCTGGATCTAGAGGCGGTTGTGCCTCACCACCATATCCACCCCCGAGGGCCGCGCAGGGAGCCGCCGCTCCCCACTCCGACGTTCAACCGCTTCGGGAGCCTATACCTGGAGCGCCTTGACACATCCTTCCCCTACGCCAATGAGGTGGGGGATGTTTGGGTCCACCCGATCGGAGACCCTTCCCAGGGGTTAACGGCAAGAACACCCTCCAGGCTGTGTCGACGCCACCGCCCGACTCCCCGGGCTGAGGAGCAGGCAATCGTTGTGCCTGCACCACCGGCTCCGACCCGTCAGACCCTATGCCAGCGTCGGGCATGAGCGGAAGATAATGCTTATCCTGGGGCACCAACATCAGCGGCCACTATGGCCCGAGCCACTGCTGACTCCTATTACCAGACCCCCACACATGTTGAGTAGGGGCAGTCACATGCCCGACTGGGATCGAAACCACGACCGCCCTGCAGGCAAGTTGGGTCGACTCTCTCGGTCACGGGCACTGGCATTGGCCACCGTAGACCAATCCATGGTAGTGACACCCATCATGAAGGCTCATTCCGTGCCACTGATCTGGAAAGCCGAAGGCTTCTTCGCGATAGCTATGCTCCGGGTATGACTCTTTCCAGCGACCACTACACTGGGTATGAGGTCACTCCCCCTACCATTGGTCGCGAGTATGGAGCCATTGCGTATCTGGTCACTCACTCACGTGGAGGTCCTCCCCATGTCCCTTTCGACATCTGTCCAGGTGCTTTTCGCACCCCGGTCTCCGGAACCCTCTGCCCCAGTGCTATTGCGGCCAGGGGACTCCTTGACGGAGATCATCCTTGCCCTGAGGAGCAACCCAGGGGCAGGAAGGAGGGGCATCATTTCTGTAAAGGTAATGTCAGGGGAGTTCAGATGGAAATTAAACCAGTATGTTTCTCGGACTCTGCGGCGGAGTACGACTTGACGATGGAACCTCCCCACCAACCCTTTGAGTTGAGGGAAGGGATGGGGACGTGGCGCGTCAGTCTTTTACTCCCCGAATACGAGATCTGTATGATTCCCTCCTCCCTCTGCATGTATATCCAGGAGGATGAGGACTTGACATACCCCTAGGGGTCAAACCGCAGTTGCCACTGGCCTCCCCGGAAGCACCTTCCGCCTCAGTCAGGGAGGGTGGGGAACTTTTCTGGGGACCGACAGAAGAGTCGCAAGGTGATGCACCCACAGAGAGCACCAACGATGTGACAAGAGGCCCATTCGTTGGCCCATCCTATCGCGACGTGGAATCCAGGGCACTGCAACCCCTGGGGGATGACTCAAGGATCAGCGGCCAATCGTCCTGTTCCCCGTATTCCCCGCCGGACAGCCCACTGGCTCGGAGGCCTACCTTGACGCCGTTGCCAGATCCCCAGCCATTCTCGGTTGACAAGCAGGGGCAGCAAGGTCCCGACCACGAACCGGAGTCATGGAGGTTCTAGACCGTCCTCGCAGCGGGCCACTTCCCCAAGAAGTTTTGGTCGGTCGCAGGTTCGGATTTTGATATGCCGGAGTCACTCAACCCAGGAGAGTTTGAATGCTTCTGCCAGACTCTTCGGGTGACTCACTCCCGTCATCCCCATCATCGAGCACCTTATCCTGGAAGTCAAGCACATCTCGAGGATATCGATGAGTAGTGTTGTCGGGTCGACCTGGCAGCGCTCCCTGCGGTTCGGCACCCCGAGTCACTAGGCCACCACAGGGCCCTCCAATAACAATGTGTACAGAATTTTCAATTACTCTTCAAGGTTATTAAGGAAGCCACCCCCCACGTGCACGTCCGCAGATGGGGGAAGTACGCTGCCCTTCTTTTCTGTGCGATCCGCCGACAGCCCGACTCACTGGACGGCCCTGAGGGAACATCGTCAGGGGCAGTGGCAGTCAATATGGTTGACCTTTCAGATGAGGGAAATGGTGTGGAGATCCTCTATGGGGACTCACCCCCTAAGGAAAAGCCGCTACTGGACCCATCTGGGAGGATTACTCACCAACAGAGGAGCCTTCTAGGTCTCTATGTACCCACAGAGGCACTAGCACTGAGCCGAAACATCGACAAGGGTAAAGAGAACGTCAGGTCTATCAAGCTTTCTGACCCATCTGCCTTGGTGAAGATAGCAGAGGAAGATCCCGAGAAGGCCACACTACGCCAACCGCTTGCTTAGCAAAAGAGGCTGGTTGATGAGCTCTTGGACGAACGCATCGCAGAGTGGCGGCCTGACTATGGTAACCTAAGACCAGGACAAGAGGGGTAGGAGCACCTACCCCTTACTGAGATTCCCCCGGGAAACCGCGACGATGTTGTATTCATTGACAGGGGAGAGGCCAGAGCCTATGGTAAGAGGGCGCGATATGTTTCGTCGAACCCGCCTGAGTGGCGCAATCACCTTGGGGACCCTACTTGGTTTCCTCCCGCTGCCCCGAGGGTCGCTCCGCCAGCCGCCCCACGAGCTGCTAAGCTTGACTATCGGATTGAAGGGCCCGACAATGCGCTTGTGGTTAGAGATCCCCGTCAGGACATGAATCTGCGTCCGGACGATCTAATTGAAGTACTCATTGCCCACCTAGAGGACCTGTAAACTCGGTAGGTGGCAATCCCACCAGACGACAAGCCATACCCAGCGTGGGTGGATGATATGCCAGCCCCGCCGGGATTTGGTAACCCCACTTTTGACCCCTTTAACGGGAATGGGGACCCTCCACAGAACCTGGCCCACTTCAACTCGAGGTGTGGGCCTATGTTAGGGACTCCGGTGCAGTAGGAGGCTACTAAGCTCCGTTGCTTCGTTCAAACACTAGATGGACCAGCATTCATCTGGTACAGCCAGCTCCCTATTGGATCTGTGACTAGCTGGGAGGAACTTCACCGACAATTCCTTTACCAATTCAGTTCCCCAACCCGTAAGATAAACATTCCAACCTCTTCAGGTGCAATCAAAGGCCCGACGAGTGGGTCGCGGACTTCGTCGCCCGGTGGAAGGGGCTCACGTATTCCCTTGACGTGCCACTAACTCAAGAGAAATTACTGACAATGTCTGTAGGGAACATCCAAGAAGAGCTGGTTCCTTCTTTGATCACTCATAATTACCCTGGAGGGTTCCGGGACTTCTCAGACAAGGCTCAGCGCCTCGAAGAAGGCCTGCAACATGCCAGTCAGGCATGCCCGCTGCCTCCTGTAATCCCTGCAAGGAGATCCACCAAAGTCGATCCCACTGATGTAGCCCCGATAGAGGCCCCTGGATAGTTAGATTTGCTTCCAGCAAGGCTATCTCAGCAGCACCATAGGGGTCCACCCCAACGGGCACAACCTCCGGCCCAATAGCGACCACCTCAAAACCGGCAAGCGACTCTGCATAACGCACCGCCACCACCCAGGCGAGATAATCAGGCTCCGCCTCCTCGGAATGCTCCTCCGGACCTAGGTCATGGTCAGCCTCCAAAAGACCCCTTTCCAGATAGAAGGAAGTGTACATACTCGTTTGAGGAGGCCCAGGTCCCCAGTTATTTTCATAGCGCCTTGGAGAAGAGGATCGTGTGACTATATGAGTGCCGGAATCCAGAAGAGGCGCTTCTCACTGATCACCCTAACTACTACCCTTATCACCGGACTCTTGGGAACACTATCCAACAATGATATATGTTCAAGGACTAACTCCAAGACCATATTGACAACAACATATCCAGGTTGGTCCCAGCCCCGACGCAAGTGGCCGATGTCTTCGTGAGATAAGATGGGAGCAGTGGAAATGAGGATGAGTGGGAACAGGTTTCTGATCGTGGTTCCCGAAAGTATAACGACTTGATGGCCCGCAGGATGGTCGCCCATGCCCCTGGCATCATCTGTGCCTTCTTGAGTCATCCAGATCCCTCAGAATTTGCGAGCACCGCTTTGGCATCGTTGTCCCAGCCTACCTCCTCCCAAAAGAGCAAGTGGTGGCGCAAGAAGAAAGAGCGCACCCTACTTGCGCTGTCATCTTCCTACACGCTTGGCGATTTTATGCCCCCAAAGATGGAGATCCATCCTAGACTCCGTCCGATAGTGGATGACTCCTCGAGTGAAAGCCCAGGGTACGCTTCGGTTAACACTGTAGAGTTAATAAATCCATTTTTGACTCCCGATGATGAGGAACGCCAGGTGGACCTCCCTAATGTCCCCAACCGTCTCCAACGTCGGTGGAGCCGTGGTAATGTGAAACACCGGGGCATGGAAGTCGTCACCTCCAGTCAGGCCGTGCACACTTCTGAGACCAGGTTGCAGGCCCGATACAGGGATCAGCGCACATGGTCCCCTCATCCGGTGTCGGCAGGTTCGCCTCCTCCACTGTTTGTGTTGCCGGATCAGGCGGGACCACCCCGTCCTTGCCGCAACCAGCCCTTTCCTACCACCGGCCGACTACAGCCTTCCGATCCTAACACGAAAGCCACCTCTCAGTCTTCGGCTAGTGAACAGAGAGAGGTACCTAGTACCAGTCAGTCGTCGGTTTTGCCAGCAGGGCCCGTCATGCCTCTAATCGCAGAGCAACCTCCTATAAGCAGAAGCTTGCGTTTGGCTCGAAAGTATGATATTCTGAAGCACCTGGCCGGAATTCCGGCAAGGCTTTCTATCCTTGAGGCCCTTCGCTTGTCATCTGAAATGTGTGAGGCGCTCACCGAGGCTCTCAGGAGCCCCCTCTAGTTTGAAACGGAGGTAGCGACCGTAGAAGCCTTCCACACCGAGGCGATTGAGGACGCCGAATGTCAGGCGGTTATCTCTTTTTCCGGTGAAGATGAAGACCTTCCCATAAAAAGGAACATTCGCCCATTGTACATCACCGACCTGTTCAATGGTGTGGAATTCCGCCGCTATCTTGTTGACACAGGTTCCGGGATTAACCTAATCCCAGATCGAACGCTGCAGAAACTGGGGTTGTCTGAGGGTGATCTGACTCCCTCCGACCTCAGGATCGAGGGGTATGACAGGACCGAGCAAAATCCACTCTGCAAGATTCATCTGAAGACCCAATTCGGTGGCCTAATTTCCAATACCGAATTCATGGTTATCTCTCAGGACACCGCCTAAAACATGTTGATGGGCAGGCCGTGGCTCCACCTTTAAGCAGCGGTCCCCTCATCCTATCACCAGTGCCTCAAATACTCCCTTAAGGGTCGATTGGGTGTGCTCCAAGGAGATGTGTCTCCCTTCGCCTCTTATTAATACCGTTATATGGACGCTGGCTATTATAAGAGAAAGGAAAAGCAGATCCGGGCAGGTGAGGTTGATCCCTCCACTATCATGAGTGATCCCTGTCCGGGTTTGGACGATGCATACGTCTTCCCAATCCATCAGTTGGAGGCCACGACCCCCGACATGGGGCAGTGCTTTGTTGTTTCGGGTACCAGAGGAAGGGATATTTTTGGGTCCAACCGAAGACGGGAAATAACCTCGTACTCTTACACCAACTAGGCTCAGGTGATCCCCGAGCCTCCTACCCCTGTACGATATCAGGACGTTAGGCTCATGGCAACGACAATATGTCATACGTGTCTATTTCGTTGGGCCAGAATCGACCGGCTCAAGATGACGCGCCACAACTACATTGATGTCATAAATCATGGCCCCTTGGGCCAAAGGCCAGATAGGATTGGATCGACCGCCTTTGTTGCCATGGTCTCCGCAGTGCATGAGTCTCCTGACGTGACGACCTATGCCACCCAAGCCGACACCAGCTTCCCATCAGGGTATAGAAGCCCCGAAACGGCTCCCCCCATGTATGATCCTTCCACGAGCGGAGAGGAGGACATGGAAGATGGTCCAACTTCCTTTGAGGAGGGTGTACCCACCACGATCGACGAGTTAGTGCAGGTGAACCTCGGTAGCAAGGAGGACCCGAGACCCACATTGGTCAGCACCGCTATGCCCCCTGAGGAATGGAAACAGTACGTAGACTTCCTCAAGACAGAACTGTGATGTGTTCACCTAGAGTTATGATGAGATTCCAAGACTAGATCCCCAGGTAACCGTCCACCACCTTGGCCTTCCAGCAATCCATCGCGGGTTCAAGCAGCCTCCCAGAAAGATGCACCCCTCTCATGGTGACATGGTTGAGGCCGAAGATGATAAGCTCATCAAGGCCAACTTCATAAAAGAAGTCCAATACCCCAGGTGGCTAGCCAACATTGTGCCAGTCAGAAAGAAGAATGGGCAGATCAGGGATTGTATCGACTTCCGAAATTTCAATCACCACTGTCCGAAGGATTATTTTCCCCTTCCCATGAAAGATTTGTTGATCGATGCCACGGCCGGGTTCCAAGCCCTCTCCTTCAGGTATGGGTACTCCGGGTATAACCAAATCTGGATGGCCCTCGGGGATGAAGAGTTCACTGCCTTTAGGGACTCCCAGGGTACTTTTTACTAGCAGGTTATGCCCTTCGGCCTGAAGAATGCGGGTACCACCTATCAATGGGCTATGCATCGCATATTCAAGCCGATCCTTGGGACACTGGTGGAGTGCTATGTGGACGACATGGTGGTTAAATCTCGTCAGCTCCAAGACCATCTCAAAGACCTTGAGAAAGTGTTCGGATTCCTCAGTTCTCGCCACATGAAGATGATCATGTTGAAGTGTGCCTTCGGGGTCACCTCCAGAAAGTTTCTTGGATTCATTGTTACGTATCGAGGCATCGAGATCCACCCGGAGAAAATCAAGGCCATCAGTCAGATGCCTCCCCCGAATAATATTCGAGAGCTTCGAGGCCTCCAAGGCCACTTAGCCTATATAGGTTGATTCAATGCGAATCTAGCCGGCAAGTGTAATCCCATTTATCGGCTCATGAAGAATGGCGCCGCCTATGAATGGGACGAAGAGTGTCAGATCGCTTTTGAGAAAATCAAGCAGTATTTTTTTCAACCTCTGGTCTTGATGCCACCCATTTCCGGAAAGTTTCTGGTCCTTTACATGACCACCCTGGAGCAATCCCTCAGCGCACTTATTGCCCATAAGAACAACGAGGGAACAGATAATAGACTCTATAACCTCAGCCGCATGCTCCTCGATGCGGAAATTAGATATTCTCCCATTGAGAAGAGTTTCCTGGTGCTTGAATTTGCCGTGCCAAAATTTCGGCACTACTTGCAGCACCACGAGGTATAGTTGGTCTCTCGGGTAGACCTGTTGAGAAACATTCTGAACTGACCTATGTTGAACGGCCGATTGGCGCGCTATGTGATGATCCTCCAGCAGTTCGACATTAGGTTTGTATCTCAGAAGGCCGTCAAAGGACAGGCGTTGGCAGACTTCTTAGCTGCCCACCCATCCTCTACAGACCAGCCATTGGATCTAGGATTTCGTGATGAGGCAATCGTCTCAGTCGATCATGCCATCCCATGCTGGCAGATGCACTTCGACGGTGCCTCCCGGAGCCCCACCGGTAGAAGGATCAATGATCCTATGCTCAACAGAGTGGTCCTGGGTATCGTATTCATCACCCCGGAGAAATCTGTTCTACCATATTAATTCCTATTTCCAGAAGGCTACACCAACAATGAGGCAGAATACCATGCCCTCATCATTGGCCTCGAGTTGGCTCTCGAGATTGACGTACCCCATCTGTATGTTAATGGGTACTCCGAGCTAGTCATCAAGCAGGTAAATGGTGACTATGCTATCAGAAATCCAGAACTCATGCCATTGCTGGAGTGCACCCTCCATCTAATGGGTAAGTTCCCCTCCCGGCCAGAGGTCATTCACATTCCCCGATCCTAGAACAGTCGAGCATATTCTTTCGCTAGCCTGGCTGCATCACTTGTGGAGCCCAAACAGGATGACTTAATCACCCATGTGGCACACCAGAGAGTCATTGCTCCTGTTATTCCGGAGGGCGATCGTGGCCCGCGAGTGAACCATCTCATCGCTGGTGCCTTTATGTCTGGATCCCTGGGGGCTTCAGGTGCAGTAATCGAGACGGTTCCGGATTGGAGGACGCCCTTGGTTGAATACCTCCACCATGGAAATCTTCCGTCGGACTGAGCCGAGCGCGAGCGAATCTGACGCAGTGCGCCTCAGTTCACCCTTCAAAGTGGTCCTAGCCTTGAGAAGCTCCTTTACAGGTGTGGGTTTAATGGTGTTCTCCTCTGTTTCCTTCGAGGAGTCAAGATCCCACAGGTCATGCAATAAGTGCACGCTGGTTCCTGTGGCACCCACCAGGCCGGGTTGAAGTTGTCCAACCAGATTTAGAGGCTGGGATACTTTTGGCCCTCCAGGATCCACGACTGCATCGAGTATGACAAGAGGTGTCATGTGTGCCAAGTTCATGCTAACTTTGTGCATCAGCCACCAGAGCCTCTCCATACTACCAAGTATTCTTGGCCCATTGCAGTCTTGGGGTTGGATGTTGTAGGGCCCTACCCGCCGGCAACGGCCCGCCAGTGCCGATTCATCTTAACCGCTACGAACTTCTTCTCGTAGTGGGCAGAGGCAATCCTGGTCAGAGAAGTCAAGGTCTGTTCTATCGCTGACTTTGTGAGCTCCAATATCATCTATCTGTTTGGAGTACCTCACTCTATCCTCACAGATAACAAAACCAACATCCGAGTAGCCGAGCTGAAGAAATTATATGCTATGTACAACATTCGCTCTAACCACACCTCCCACTATCATGCGCAGGTGAATGGACAGATTGAGGTGTTTAACATAACCCTCTCTAACATTCTGCAATAGATGGTTGGTCAGAACAAGAAAATTTGGCTAGACAAGCTCCCCAACGCCCTCTGGTCTTATAGGACGACGACTCGTAACTCCACCTAGGTGACTCTGTATTCCCTGTTGTACGGAGCTGAGGCCATCTTGCCCATCGAGGTCCAGTTTCCCTCATTGTGCACGGAGGTCTACGACCAGCAAGCACCGGATAGAGTTACCGAAATCTGTCTAGCCGAATTGGAAGCATTGGACTAAATTAGGCTTCGTGCTTTACATAACATGGAAGGGAATCAGAGCAGGATGGCTCGAGCTTTCAATAAGAAGGTTTGCCTCTAATCCTTCCTGCAAGGTGACCCGGTGCTGGCTCTCAGAGTGCTAATGATTCCCGGCAGGAAACCACCCAAGTTGGAGCCCAAATGGGAGGGACCTTTCATTTTCCATATGGTCTATCCCAATGGCGTGTATTCTCTAGTGACTATGGATGGTGAGCGTGTCACTCCTCCCACCAACGCTAGGTTCCTCAAACGTTATTTTTCCTGAGCCACAAGGGTCCGAGTTCTAAGACCTAAAACTAAGATCCTCCTTGGTCCTCCATGACCTTAAACTACACCTGATCTAGCATGACCTTAAACTCCATTTTTTCCAACATCTGGGCTCCTTGGTCCGGCATGACCTTAAACTGTACGGTCTCGCACGACCCTAAACTGCACCTTGGTCTGAGTTCTAAGACCTAAAACTAAGATCCTTATTTCGTCCTACATGACGTTAAACTCTTCTTTTAGAACTATGTGCGGCTTGATTCCCATCCTTATGGGATACGTAGGACAACCTGAACACCTAGATGGCAGGTCCAGCCCCATTTCTTAGGAGATCCCACGATCTCCCGGTTTCCAGGGTTTTTGGCACTACACCCCCTTCTCCCGGGGATCCTCCATCTTTTGGCCGCTCTTAGATTGAGCCTTTTTGACCCTCTCTAGTGGTCTTCAATGTTTGAAACTATGTTGGAACAATCACTAAAGGATTAAAAAAATAATGACTAGTCATTAGTATTAAAACTCTATAGGTATTCCAAATTAATCAATTCCTAATGATTTTTGTTAATTAAATTATTCAACACCTTCCTTTTTGAAATAAAATATATAGACATAGGTTTTTATTGATATATTTTTAAAATAAATCATGATCCATTTCCCTCTACATTCAAAACACAATTCATTGCATAAATGGAGATTTTTAATATTTTGAAGAAAAGATAAAATGAGATATAAATAAAAATAAATAGAGTAAAACATTATTATTCAGAACATTATTTAATAAATCCATATGAAATTTTAAATATAAAATTATATTAAACAAACATGATGGATGGGGAAGACATAATAACACAATGAGGTAAATGGTTGAGTGAAACAGAAATAACCATACCACTGAAGGCATTGTAATTATTCCCCATGTATAAATGAGTAAAAGTGTATAAGGGAACACCTAATTCTTAGTGGAAATTCTTAATCATACCTTAACATGATCCATCCATTTTGTGAACCTAATGCAATGAAATTTCCCTAACACTATGTTGTACCCTACATAGCCTAATGACTTGAATCAACCCCAATGTTGAGAATATTTATACTAAGGGGCCACCTACCATAGCGTAATCATAAACAAGCATAGTAAGTGTTCTTGGATATCACTCTAGTTGTTCTATGATCCCATGTAATATATAAAGTGGAGGTGATCTATAAAATGGAAAACAACTAGCCATATATATAATAAACACAAGTAATTAAAACCCAAAAAACTATTCATCGCCCCCATATAGCCAAAAGGAAGAGTCCCTCCAAATTTTAGCCAAAAATAATTGAGGGAATCCACTTACCACAAACGTCGCATTCCCACTAGCATCCAACACAGTAAGAGATACATCCCAAGGAGAGTTTTCCAAAGAATACCATTTGTCAAAATTTCCAATCGTTCCTCACACCACCTTTGGGTGATAAATAATTTTTAAAAGGATCAGAAACATTATTTATAAATCCAAAAAAATTTATAAACCATTTTGAGAACCAAATCCACCCATTTGAAACCACAATATATTTAAAAACCCATAACATTACTTTAGAAACCAAAAATAAATTATTCAGGACAACCAGTTATTTTATCAAAAACATAAATTGAAGAAATTAGTAAAAAATTCATAAAATTCAATATAAGGGGGGAATCATATAATTACATATAAAAATATATTCTATGATCTCCACATCACTATTTAGTACAGGAACATGGTAAAAAAATATAACAAATAAATTATTCCCCATGTCAAAAGTAGGATTCATAAGGGAACCTACATCAAACTCATGGTGGTTAAACAACAGAAACATAAAACATATTCAAATAAGTTCAATGAATAATGAACAACCAAAAATAACCTTAATGAAATAAATCCCCCAGCCCATTTAAATCAAATAAACATAAACCCTAGACCAAATGAACCATGGGAGAAGAGGAACCAAAGAGAATGTTTTAAAAAGGTAGAAGAACAAGAGAAGAGGGTATTACCAAGAAAACCACCACAATGACCTGAATACTCCATTTGGAATAATTATATAAATAGGAGGCGAGACATGGGTATGAAATTAGGATTCTCCCATAAGTTATATTAGCCAAATGGGGAGAAAGGGAGGTGTTTGGGGATAAAAATTGAAGGGGTAAAAATTGTAATTTTCTTATTTTAATGAACATCCAAATTGCATATGGTTTATCACATTATTTAGGAAACTATGAATTAATCATGAATCCCTCACTCATAGGATACCATGATGGTTTGTCCTCACAAATCTGGAAACAATGAAAAACCCATACAGTTTAGATCTTTCAAATGTTACAGAACCATGCACACTATTTTCCTATGTTTTGGAATAACCATGATCAGGCTATTATCCCTCATCCAAAGACATCCAAATACCGTCATGGATACACCTAGTAGTCAGACATTTTTAATATAATAGTTTTCTACTGGTGAAACCCTAACTTTGAAGGAGAAAAATTAATTGAAGAGGAACTCAACATCATGAGGTCGCATGGTTTCCCTATAACCTTTCTCACCAACCATGAACAAAAAATAACCCAAAAATATATATATTGGATTGTAACCTATAAAAATCATGAGAAAAGAAAAAGTTAAATTTAAAACCCATAATAAATTTGAAAAATAACAACTGGGTTGTAAAAATTATGACCATCATAATGGATTTAGAGACCATAAAATATCTGTGTTTCTTTTTAACTAAGTTAAATAAAGAAGCTCACAGAAACAAACTATTAAATTCTAGAATCCAAAGAACATATTTCAAACTTATAATACAATAATTTCATTCCCACCTATAGTAGACAAGTGAACTCAACCACAACTCAAAGGATGACAAAAATCCAAAACTACAACCCAACACCTTGCTGCAACCAAAAACAACTAGGCCTACTCTAAGGAACCATCATGCACCAAAGGAAGGGAGACTCAGAGTACAATCACTCTAGAGGCTAGGGATAACTCCATAACACGACTTCAATGAAAAATAGGGAAATTAGCAAGATAAGAACAAGGATCATACTTCATTAAACATAAGAGGCCTATCTGGCCTCCCCACCATATTAGAATTTGATCCACATACCCAACCAACACCACCAATAAAACATAGAACCACAAAATAGAAGAAACCACACACAAAACCATATTGAACTAAATTATATAATCAAGACACATGAGTTAACATTATTGACTTCATGATGAAATTTTTTTCGACATCCATAATGGACTTCCTATTAAAATAAATATTATCAAAAGATATACCATGTAATTATTTATTCTAATCAAACGGGAAGCACCATAGTATATTAACATTACAAAAAACAATTTTTATATCAAAGAACATATATAGAACTTTCACTTAAACCACATTAAACTAATTGAGACACTCACTTATTCAATGGAGTGGTTTTGACTCCAATATTATTTTGGGAAATACCTTTGTGGAAACTATGAAGATGGTTAAGAGGACCACAATCCTGGTAGGTATTCAAATAACATGGACATGATGGCGTCATATGGCCTAAAATTCCGAAATGATGAAACACCTTGGTCCTCTACCCAAAAGAAGCTGACGGAAGACTCAAAGGCTACTTAATTCCACCACCATCAAAATTATCTTCAGGTCATTTTACCATATCATTACTATAACTCCATACACAACTTCCAAATACTAATGGAAGATTGGATAACTCATGCACTACCACTAACATGGCTTCAACCCTCACTACTTGCATCACCACATTAGAAAAGGTGGTTAGAATAAATTCAAGGACCCTAGACTAATGATATGGGAGTATCCCATTACCAACATGTCGAGCATTCAGAGGCTCATCCTTGGACCATTCTAAGAGAAATGTAACTATATCCATAAAATGATGGTTCAACTCCAAAACCTAATTTTCTCCATTCTTATGATAGAATATATCCATAGCGCTCACAACCATCGTTGTCTTAGAGAAGTATTACTAGATGAATGAAGCCGTGAAGAATTCCTATGAGTGATCTTCCTATGGATTGTTCATAAGGACACAATTCCACCAATTATGACTCAATCCTTTTAAATTAAAATCACCAGGCATCACCTTAATAGAATCATTCCACACAAGGAAATCGATGATCCTCTCAATTTTTCAAAAATAATCTTCTAATTCAAAAGGATTCCCTTCACTATTAAATTGGATAGGGTTCAAATTTCAACACTCACAGAGGAAGTCTTTATATTGATCAACTAGAGGGTTTGATAATGGTGAAAACCCATAGATTCACCTTTAATAACCATTGAGGCTTCCATGGGGGAATACTCAAACAAAAATGAAACCAAAAAAGTAAATCAAAACTAATTCCATCATTAATAACTCATCACAATTAAATATAGGAAAAAAATAATGGACCATCTCCAAAATTCCCTACAAATTTCAAGAAATATTGATAATCTGAACATTGAATACCTTTTTCAAACTACACACCCCAACCCACTTCATTTCACAAAAAATACCATGAATTAAAATAGGATATATTACCTCCTATTTCTTATTTAAACCCAATTATAATTTTAAAACAAGGATTACTTTAAAAAATATCATTTTATTGGAAATATATTTTATCATAATTCACTTTTCTTAGAACCCATTTCAAATACTTTCATCAAATAAATCTAAAAACCTGTTAGTTATTAAAAAACCAAAACATTGACTCTTAAAATCTATTTTTTAATGATTCAAAATACTGTTTTAATATCATTATTAAAATTAACTTATTACCAAAAAATTTTTTGGTCAAAACCAGTGAAATGGAGTGAATTCACCATATAGTTGGATGGATTATTCCAATCACACCATATTAATGGGGGTTATTTCAGGACCATGTCATAGGACTTCACATGATCTCCCAGACACTACAAGCCCATTGAGACCATTGTCCCAACTCTTATTTCATTTACCCAAAAAACACCCCATAAACAATCCCCTAATACTAATTAAAGAAAACATCATCATCCAAACCAAGAAATGTCATGAGAAAAACTAAAAACAAAATTTAAAGGTAAAATTCAAAACCCAGCATCCCATGGTAACCCACAGTTCAGAAAATATTTTTTTTTCTAGACAACTCAATATACCTACACCAAAATTTATGATATTCCTAATCTATATACATTGACATACCAAATGTCAAAGTGCACTTTGAAATATAGTCCCACTAAAGAACCTATGATCTGATTGCATTTTTTCTTGATCCAACTCAGGTCGACCTTGAACTAGTTACCTAATCAAGCTTGTGACATATGTGAGGTGCATTACTGATTTCCCTAGGGTTCCCACAAGAACCAAGATAATTAATGGGAGACGGTGGGAATGATTTCACCCAATATTAATAAACAAAGTTAAAGGAATTAAAAATACCTAATCAATACATTGTATGTAAAAAACATCGAATCAAAGAAAATGACACAAATTGAGAAAAATCAAAACAAACCAAAGAGTAAGTATACTATATTTTTATGTGTCCCCGAGGGGAACTCACCAATACCAAACCGAACATTACTCCATAGAGATCAGAAGCAAGATAGAACCTACACATGAGTCTAAAAACAAGAATGATGTATAGTCTGGAGTATTAAATCTCTGTACGCAAGCCCACGTAATATATTCTCAATGCATTTTAATTAAATAAAATGTTACGTAACTAATATTATGAAATACATTATATAAACATATTGTTTTTACAAATTTTTATTGAAAAATACATGTCCCATTTCTCTGATCATTCAAAACATGCTTCATAAATAAAAGGGAATTCTTAAACAATAAAAATAAAAGAGGGAAACATGAATAAATATAATGAACGAGAGTGAAAAATTATTCTTCAAAACATTATTTATAAAATCTATAATAAAAATTAATAATTTTCATTTATCAAATGATACACCATGTATGAGGAATCAATAAAAACACATTGAGTGATATGGGGCGTCGATAGATAGATTACCATTCTAGACGAGACACCCTAATTATCCCCCAAAAATAAACAAGTTCCAATGTCAATCCGAATTTCTATGATTTATTGGGAATATCTAGAATGTATTTTCACCAAATCTATCCTACCGGTTTACCCGATTCAATGAAAAATACATCATGCTCGAGCGTACCCTACCTGGCCTAACTCAGAGGCATCATTTCCAATGAAAATAATATCCATTCAATGGGGCCACCAACCAGATCGTAATCCTAAATTAGTGATACCTGTGTTTTAGGATATTCCTATATATATACTAGATTTCAATGTAATATATAAAGAGGTGGTGAGCTAGTGAATAAAAAAACTGCACATATATAGATAATGACCACACGTCTCACAACCAACAACATGAAGAATAATCCTTGAATAACCACAAGGGATAGTCTGTACACCTTTGAACCAACAATACATGAAGGAAGTCCCATACCATTGACCTCCCATTATTATTAGCATCCAAAATGGGATGGTATACATCCCAATGAGAGTTTTCCAAAGATTACGGTTTTTCCAAAGATCGAACCATGCCTCATGAATGCATTGAGAAATAAATCATTTTTAATAGGATCAAATAGGCCATTTTTAAATCATGAACCCATTTTTAAAGACATTTAGGAAACCAAAAACACCCTTTAACGCCAAAACACATTCACAAAGCCAAAAAAAATACTTTCACAATAAAAAATCACTTATAATAGCCAACCATGTATTTTATCAAACACTTGTCATGCTAAGTTTAGGAAAATAATTTTATCTAACATATTACATAGAGGTAACAACATCATTTCATATAAAAAATTTATTATTTGAATTAAAAATCTATATTTAGTATAAAACTAGGTGGAAAATACAATAAATCAATGATTACTTAAACTCAAAGGATAATTCATTAGGGAACCAACCTCAAACTCATGACATTTCAACAAGGAAATCAGAAAATGGATTCAATGAGGTTGGAATTATCAATAACATAGAAAATGAATCTTATAAAGGAAAAAACCTTAATTTCAAACTAGATAAACATAAATCCTAGACCAAATTAACTTTGGAATAAGAGGATACTAAGAGAAAATGGAAATCTAAAACGATTTCCTCCATATTCCACACTCATATCCCCACATACTGTCCCTGCATGTCATTCATAAATTACTTCTTCACATCCTGGGAAAAATAAAACATAGAAAAGGGGTGAGCTCAAATGCCCAGTAAGGATAACAATATAGCGGAAACTTTCATAAATAAGAATAAACATTTAAGGCAATGTATAACTAAAACAAAATCATTTTAAACTTGAACTTAAACATAGTATGGAAAAAATGAAATGAAATAATGCCATTTACTTATTCACATGGATATTCTACTAATCGAATAATCACATGAAATATCAATAACCACTTTCATAATGATGGAATGCATAATGCCAGACTCTCATAACCACATAGTCAAGGCCGCTTGCCAAGACTACAAATAAGATTTTGTCAAGGCCTTGTGCCAAGACACTAGTTTGTCTCATGAGACCTACCGATGCATCGAGGAGTTATAGCGGGCTCCACCCGTCACTTATTAAGTCCAATGCATTCCCATAAGAAAAGGTTTAAACATAACATAAACATTCATATTAAAACTAGCATACGAAATGTCAATACTTTCTCCATAACCCATGAATGGTATGAAAATAACACATCCATAGTAAAACATATCACAAAACCTTCAATAAAATACAAATGTTTTGTATCATAATAAATCAACTTCAAATAAGCTTAAAATTCATCAAAGGATGTTGACATAGATGAAATCAAAACTATTTGAGGGAAATACATATTTTCTCAAAATCATTGAAAAGTCACACATTTATAAAGGAAGTAATTTAAAAGAGATTTTTGAACCAAAGTGTCTCATACCACTTTGACACTTTTGAAAAGAAATATCATTTCAAAACATTCATGTCCATATAAATAAATCCATAAAATAATTTTGAAAACATGGACATTAATTAAAAAGATTTAGAAAGATAAATCTTTAAAACATTTAAAATTATGATCTTGATAAAGAGTACCTTTCACAAATTCTTAAAATATTTATTTTGAAATAATTTAAAAGTAACATAATTATAAAATAAAACATTTACATTTAAAATTTTCTTATAATCTTGTAAGGGAAGCTTCAGAGATTTTATAACAGTGGAAAATAACCACACCCGCCGTATAAGTTTAAAAAGACATTCTTACCTTAAATTTGTCGAAAAGGTTAAAAAGTAACTTGTTTGGAAAATGATGGAAATATTCATTTAAAAACACATAAGGGTATAAATTAATTTAACCCATTGTCTAGTAAATAGTAAAAATGTTTTTAAGTACATTTTTAAGGAACATGGATGTGGTTGATAAAGAGGTCCTAGTAGATAATTATGTATAAACAACCTCGGATAATAAAGAGATTGTAAAATTAACGCTTAACTTGTAATTTTCCATGGTTGGGGTAGGTTAACCTCCTGTATAATGGTGAAATAATTGTTAAATTAGACAATAATCATATATATTAATATGATATCATATATGATCTTTTAACATTGCTTTGTTAATAATATTTTAGAATTATCGTCGTTTCGGGTGTTAACATACTCATTTTGTTTTATATATTTTGTTATGTAAGCCATGTTTTTCATGGATAGGTTGTATCTTAATCATATCCAGAATGATATAAATTCCTTAGATACTATTATTAATCATCAAATTAGAATTATACTTGAATGGATACGATGGAGAATGAATCTAATCGCGTTCGTGGAGACAATAGTTCGTACGTACGCACGAGCAACAATATCATTATTTTGATATTAAAATAATATATAATTGTATGGTATAACATATATAAAGAATAATTATCATGTTATATTTATTATTTACATGAGTTACACATCATTATTATACCCATCAAAATTATAATTTATTGAATAACAATTACACCACGGCGTGGAGACGGTAAGCCGTACGTACGCACATATGGTGACATGTTATTCAAATGATGGATAGAATAATTAATATGGTTGTACCATATTTATAATAACATCACAGTATATATAATATATTGGAGTTATTATTTTATAATGGTAATAACAAAGAAGGAAGAAGTGGAAGAAGAAAGGAACTTGAAAAAGGGTGGTGAAATCATTACATCTTTTTCGGGTTCTTCCTTTTGATTTGATCAAAAGGGCTCCTTAGGTTGGATTTATGATCAAACTAATACCTCTAGGTTGTAGTGAGTGAATTTGAAAGAGAATTTTGGCAGAGGTTGGCCGAACCAAAAGGATTTGAATGTGTGATGAAATGAGAAGGAGGAGTGCCCTTTTATAAGAGGAGTGAGGGGAACCTTTGGAAAAGCTAGAAATATTAATTTATAATAAATTCATATTCGGTTTATAATGGATCCAAAGTTTATTATTAAAAGGTTAAGTTGGGGATAGGTCGAAAACCATTCAACCAATATAATTTAGATAGGTTGGGTTACTATATTAATCTTATCTTTTAGTTTTAACTCTTAGTTAATTATTTTGACATTTACCATGTCACTTTGTATTTTTATATTATATAGTTAATAAACATACTATATATATCCATGCGAGCCCCAAATGGTCCATTAATGATACAACTATTATTATATAAGTCTCTTGGCCGAACCTTAGATTTTTAGGAATTTATTATCAATTAATAATATAATATTTGTTTCAAAAACTCTTTTATGTCAATTTTGACACTATTCAATAGTTTATTTTTGTGAAACTTATAACAGAATGATTACTTCAAAAAAAAGTCAATAAAATCAATAATAATATGTCCTATTATTCTATAAAATTAGTGTAATTCATTAAAATTCTCAAATTATATTTATTTGGGTATTTATAATATCAATTATTTTAATTTTTCACTATTATGGTAATTACTGCATCATCATTGTGTCATAAATAAATTAAATTATTTAATATCTAAAAATTATAAATAAAATATTATTATGTAGGAAATCATTTTATATTTCTAATGAATATTTATAGTAGAAACTCCAACATATATAACCCTATGTAAAAATTGTTTTTCTAAAAGATATATGCATATATAACCCTATGTAAAAATTGTTTTTCTAAAAGATATATGCTTATGTCATTTTTGTACTTATTTTAACTTAATTAAAATTAAGTGTCCCTATCACCTACAAGTGGCTCCATGGGGTCCCAAAATCGACCCAAATATGACTATGGTCGAACATGTATCAAAATATAAGGCTAGGACATGTTTTAGGGTAATTTAGTATTATTATAATATTATTTGTTTAACCCTTATTTTCCGGATTTACCCTTAACGAAGGTAAATAAAATATTTACCGAAGTAATTATTCAAAATGTCTAAAAATAAAATTACCTATTTACAAAATTTGAACATCCTGATTCCAAATATGGAATCCATTTTTCCAAATTCAAAACATAGAAGTGGAAGAAATTAATTTAAAATTAATTCTCGTTGTTAAAACAAAAAGTGTGTTTTTAAGAGATAATAACTATCAAAAGATTGACACATGTTTATGTCCGGTTTAATTGTAAAATTATGTCCAATGACCAACAATGTATTAAATAGTAAAATTATATTCTAAATATACATTAAAACCACTGAAATTCATAATTTATCACTATTAATTATTTTGATTAAAAATGGTGTTTTTAATTAAAATTTAGTAATTTTCACTATTCATCAAAATATTAAAGTTATCCGAAAAGTACCAAAATTTCACCCTAGCCTAATTTTGATATTCCGAATCCAAAAATGAAGTCCATTTTGAGAGGTAGAATTTATAAAATTTCAAAAAGTAGGTAATACTATTCATAACGGCTAGTTTTGTAAGTCATGGTGCGCTTTAACTCGGTGTTGCGTGTAGTGCAAGTTATTGAATTATTTTGAAGAAATAACAAACTATGAAATCTTAGGGTGTTACATTCTCCCCTCCTTTAATAAATTGAGTCCTCGCAATTTGAAATTTTTCTTGAAAATAAAAGGTTGAAAATAAAAAATATCTTTGTGGAAAAACCCACATCAGAAATTTGGTTACTAAAATTTAGTCTTAATATGAGGAAAAGAGAAATGAAAGGGTCACCACCAAATTATGATATCTATTAGGAGAACATTGGTGGAAATTAGAGACATATAATTGGAGGAAAAATGTAAATATTTATAGGTAGTGATTGAGGTCATCCATCACAAACAAGTTTAAAATTGAGGTCCTTAAATTCATCAATCTATAATGATTTGAAATACCATCGGTTCAACAAAACATAGGGTATTAGGATAACACATTTTTGGTTTTAGGATTCCTTAAATAAAGTATAAGAATTAATTTCTTCATAGAATTAGAGAAGAAGAAAAAATATATTCTTGACAAGTAGAGTTCCATCCTTTAACTAATTTCTACCACAGACTCATCTTTCACTCTAAAAGATAATAGAACTTAAAAATAATATTCTATTTATCCTATTCATATAGGGTTAAAAAATGAATTTATAATTCATCTAGCAGAACCATAAAAAAACGACATTATTCAATCCAGGACATCACGTGGGTCAGTGGTAGGTGATACACCCTTGTCGCCCTTCGATTGTCGGTTCAAGTCTCGCGGCCTTGCCAGATGCGATAGGTTGCCGCCCGACCTCTGGGTTGTCCTTTTATGGCAATCCAAAATAATCCAAACTATAACTATCCAAAATAATTCAGTCCAAAATTTATAAGTAAGTTAAACACAATAAAGATATTTTTTTTTCACGTAATAACATGTGAACACTTTCATCATGTATTCTTTTAAAACACTGCAACATCCTAAATTACCATAAAACCTTATTGATTACATTCATGATCCCTTATTCCTTAAAGAATAATAGATATACTCCTTCAATCCAAAAATGTTTTAAACCCCAACAATTATGGAATATACAAATCATTAATCAGTTTCAAGGTAGTCAAGAATATCCAATATAATTTATCCAAATCAATCATGTATTATTCCAAAATCACTACCTTGGTATCAGAACTATATTATGGTTTATCATTCTATCAATCATATATTTTCCAAATATTTATCCTGCTATTGAGTCACTTTTCTTTGTTCCAAACAATCTCAAGTCCTTAATGAAATAGTACTTCAGTACTATCCTTATATACTCCATAATTATTATAACAAGTACATTGTTGATACAACACTTAATTGACTTAATCAATATAAGAACTCTAATCATTCCTCTTCATCTATGGTAGTATCATAACTTGATTATTATCCAATAGCATCATTTGCGGCATAGTCTGATGACTGGGACATAGGTTCGCGTAGTGTCCAAACTCCTTGCAAATGAAGCATTGTACATTTGAAACCATTTTCTTACCCTTGCAGTCATGTACTTTGTGCCCTTTTCCTCCACACTTATAACAAAATCCCATTCCTTTCAGGCAAGTTCCAGGGTGTTTCTTCCCACAGTTATCACATATGGGAAAATTCTTCTTTTCCCTCTTCCCTTTATCCATCTTTCTCTCTTCCATCCTTTTCTTCTCTTTCTTCCCTTCAAAGCCATAGGACTCAGTAAACTCTTTACTTATCTTATCAACACATGATATTATTTCTTCATATGATGATAATACAAGGGAGACTATTTATCTTATAAATTCTGGCTTAAGACCATGAAAGATATGATCCTTCTTTCTCTTTGGATCATGTGCATTGTTGGAGTTATCATTCCTTCTACTGGGCGCCATTTCTAAACAATGGCATACACTAGATTAGTTTATGAATAATAATACCTAATCCCAAACTTGTAAAACACATAACATAAATTAAATAGTTTATGGATATAATCCATAATCATAAAAATGTCTCCTTTGAGGAAGTATACACTCATAAACCCTTAATAATGGTTTGTAAAGAAAATGAGAATTATCCTAAGCATATCCCCCGGGAGTTTCGTAACCAAGAGTGCAGCAAGGCCCGTTGTCGTGCACTAGTTCCCATTCGAGTCTAGCTCAAAGCGATGTTTTCGGGTTTTACCCCTAGGTACATCTGTGCCAGAGCCGCCTCTACCTGCTCGTATCCAGACAAGGATGTATTGCTCGGAAAACTCACAAAAATCTCTACAATACAAAAATTCTAGGAAGTTCTTCTATACTAATACTCAAGGTCCATCTTAGGTCTATGTGCTCTAATCAGAGTTTATCTAAATATAGCTTCCAAGGTTTGTACTAAACTTCCTCTGATACAAACTGTAACGCCCTGACCCTAGTTACCTAGAGTCGGTGCATTATTACATAACATTGTCATGATCACAAGTAGGATCAAATCTCGAAAGACCGATTGGTTTAGTAGCCTTATAAACACGAGATATATTCATAAAGTTTTACATTACATCATTAAGTGAAAAACTACTACCACTACTGGAATTTAGTCTTTTCCCAACGGTAGTATACCAACGGTTTACTTAAACCGTTGGTATAGTGAGCCTTTGCCAACAGTTTAACAAAACCGTTGGCAAAGGGAATTTCAGTGGACCCTTTCCCAACGGTTCACTGGAACCGTTGGGAAAGGGGTGCTAAACTCACACATTTCTCAACGGTTTACTGGAACCGTTGGGAAATGTGTGCCTTTGCCAACGGTTTTTATAAACCGTTGGCAAAGGTTTCCCCCAAATTCCAGATCGCGATCTCCTCTCCCCATTCGGACAGAGCCCTAATCTATTCGCTCCGCTGCTCTCGCGAACCCCATCCGACTCCACTTCTCTTGCGAATCCGAACACCAGCACCCCCCATCCCAACAGGTACACCCCCATACGAATAGGTAAAATTTGATCTCAACCATATTGTTGTAGTTGTTTTAATGAATAGATTTTTTCCATGTGTTGGTGGTTTAATTTATTATTGAAATTAATATCTAAATACGATATTGTTTGTGTTTGTGAAGAATTCTTTAATGTTTTTGTATTCTATGTTTGGAAGGAGAGTGTTCAAAACATGTAAATCAGAGTTGGGGGAGGCTATCGTGAACGTTTACATGTTTTGGATAATGGATTGTGGGAATTATGAATTGTGTTCAAACCAATTTGATATGTTTTGGATAATGGATTGTGGGGGTAGGGGGTGTCCACGGGGGTGGGTCGGTTGTCCGCGGGGGTGGGCGGGGGTGTCCACGGGGGTGGGAAAGGCTGTCCACGGGGGTGGGCGGGGCTGTCTAGGGGGTGTGGGCTGTCCTGGGGGTCTGGGTGGGGTGTCCTGGTGGGGGAGGGGTGTGTGGGGTGTCCAGGGGGGTGGTATGTCTAGGTGGTGGTGGTGGGGTTGTAGGGGAGGGGGTGTGGGCTGTTTGGGAGGGTGGGCGTGGCTATCTAGGGGGTACGGGGTGTCCAGGGGGGTACGGGGGTGGGCGGGTTGTCCACAAGGGTGGGCGAGCTGTCCACGGGGGTGGCCGGGCTGTCAAGGAGGGCTGTCCAGGGGGGGTGGGTGGGCTGGCCACGGGAGGTAGGGGTGTCTAGGGGGGTGGGCGGGCTATCCAAGGGGGTGGGGGCTGTCCATAGGGAGAAGGGGTGTCGAGGGGGTGGGTGGGCTGTCCAGGGGGTGGTTGGGCTGTCTAGGGGGTAGGGGGTGTCCATGGGGGTGGGCGGGGCTGTCCAGGGGGTGTGGGCTGTCCTGGGGGTCTGGGTGGGGTGTCCTGGTGGGGGAGGGGTGTGTGGGGTGTCCAGGTGGGGTGGTATGTCTAGGTGGTGGTGGTGGTGGGGTTGCAGGGAAGGGGGTGTGGGCTGTTTGGGAGGGTGGGCGGGGCTATCCAGGGGGGGTACGGGGTGTCCAGGGGGGTACGGGGGTGGGCGGGCTGTCGACAAGGGTGGACGGGCTGTCCACGGGGGTGGTCGGGCTGTCAAGTAGGGGTGGGCGGGATGTCCAGGGGGGGTGGGTGTGCTGGCCACATGGGGTAGGGGTGTCCAGGGGGTGGGCGGGCTATCCAAGGGGGTGGGGGCTGTCCATAGGGAGAAGGGGTGTCGAGGGGGGTGGGTGGGCTGTCCACGGGGGTGGTTGGGTTGTCTAGGGGGTGGGTGGGTTGTCCACGGGGGTGGGTGGGTTGTCCACGGGGGTGGGTGGGGCTGTCCACGGGGGTGGGAAAGGCTATCCACGGGGGTGGGCGGGGCTGTCCAGGGGGTGTGGGCTGTCCTGGGGGTCTGGGTGGGGTGTCCTAGTGGGGGAGGGGTGTGTGGGGTGTCCAGGGGGGGTTGGTACGTCTAGGTGGTGGTGGTGGGGTTACAGGGGAGGGGGTGTGGGCTGTTTGGGAGGGTGGGCGGGGCTATCCCGGGGGGGGGGGGGGGGTACGCGGTTTCCAGGGGGGTACGGGGGTGGGTGGGTTGTCCACAAGGGTGGACGGGCTGTCCACGGGGGTGGCCGGGCTGTCAAGGAGGGGTGGGCGGGCTGTCCAGGGGGGGTGGGTGGGCTGGCCACAGGGGGTAGGGGTGTCGAGGGGGGTGGGCGGGCTATCCAAGGGGGTGGGGGGCTGTCCATAGGGAGAAGGGGTGTCGAGGGGGGTGGGTGGGCGGTCCACGGGGGTGGTTGGGCTGTCTAGGGGGTAGGGGGTGTCCACGGGGGTGGGTGGGTTGTCCACGGGGGTGGGCAGGGCTGTCCACGAGGGTGGGAAAGGCTGTCCACGGGGGTGGGCGGGGCTGTCCAGGGGGTGTGGGCTGTCCTGGGGTTCTGGGTGGGGTGTCCTGGTGGGGGAGGGGTGTGTGGGGTGTCCAGGGGGGTTGGTATGTCTAGGTGGTGGTGGTGGGGTTACAGGGGAGGGGGTGTGGGCTGTTTGGGAGGGTGGGCGGGGCTATCCTAGGGGGGTATGGGGTGTCCAGGGGGGTACGGGGGTGGGAGGGCTATCCACAAGGGTGGATGGGCTGTCCACGGGGGTGGTCGGGCTGTCAAGGAGGGGTGGGCGGGCTGTCCAGGGGGGGTGGGTGGGCTGGCCACAGGGGGTGGTCGTGCTCTCGCGAACCCCCCGTCTGAACATCATCGACCCCTGTGGACAACCCACCTTTTATCCCAAATTCCATAGATTTATACATTATTTTATTTTATTATGTCTCAAATTATCTAAAATATGTGTTTGATGTTCTTCACGTGACCTATCATAATTCCTTCTCATAATCTATAGTGATCATGGGAAGATCCCATGCATGATTCATGATCACTCAAATTATTCTGCAGATCATACATAATGGAAGCCTTACAGGATGTGAGATGATTATATCTATGAAATCTACTCAGGTACCTGGTGAGGAAGTGCATATTAATTCAAAAAGGTAAATCGCATATGAGGATACCCTACTAATATGGTTATGGGATGAGGCATGCTCTAATGTGATAACATATTAAGTTCTTGTTGGTTTTACATTTTTTTAATAACACATTAGTATGTTTTTTTCACTTGTGTAGTTGATACCATAATTATTTTATTCCTTTATCGTTTACTTAAATGTATTTTATATTAATGTTCAATCCTATTGAATTGTTTATGACAAAATGACTTATATGAATTCTTTTTACAGAATGGATAGAAGTTGGATGTATGAAACCGATCATATCTCAAGCGATTTTCAAAACAATTTGGAGAGCTTTATAGATTTTGAATTTCACAATGCTTCAGATAGTGGTCGCATACACTGCCCATGTTCCAATTGTGTTGGTAGACCTTGGTTGAGTCGTGAAGAAGTCAGCTACCACATAACCAAAAATGGTTTTCAAGCAAACTACTTTGTGTGGTATCACAATGGGGAGAAAATGAAATCTCAAATTGGTGATGATCGAAATGAAAGGACTGGAATGGAGAATTTGTTAGATGATTGGTTTCCGTTTACTCGTCATCATGAAAAAGAAAGGATTTCGACTCAAGAAGACGTCGATATGAGGACAACTGATGCATCTAGTGAAAATGATGATATTGATAGGGTGAAAAAATTGAATGATGCTGCCACGACTCCAGTATATCGACAATGCGATAAAATGAAAAAGCTGGAATTTTTAATCCGAATGTTTCATGGAAAAACAATGTATGGGATTTCTAATACAGCAATCGATTACATTCTTACGCTCTTGAAGGGTTTACTTCCAGATGATGTAGATATTCCCTCAAACCACTATATGGCATGAAAGTTAGTTGAAGAACTTGGATTTTCCAGAAATAAAATTCATGCTTGCCCGAAAGATTGCAGTTTATTCTGGGAAGAAACCGCTGAATGAAATGAATGTATAAAATGTGGCACATCCCACTAGAAGTCAAAATATGATGGAACACCATCCCGCGTTCCACAGAAAGTAATGTGGAACTTTCCATTGATCCCCAAACTCCAGAATCTTTTTATGTCTGATGACATATCAATAAAAATGAGATGGCATGATACCGAGAGAAAGAAGACTAATGATGAGTTGGTTTATCCTGCAGATGGATTTGCATGGTAGAGATTTGATGCTCGACATCCTTATTTTGCAGCTGATGTGCGTAATGTGAGGCTGGGTCTTTCATGCGACGTTTTTAATCCATTTAGGAAGATGCTTACTTCGCACAGCACATGGCCAGTTTTTATACACATTTATAATCTTCACCCATGGTTGTGTATGAAAAAATCTTTCACTTTCATGAGTATACTCATATCTGGTCCTTCTGATCCCGACATTGATATTGATGTATACATGCAACCTTTAATAAAAGAGTTGAAACTTCTTTGGGATGTGGGTGTGCGCACATACGATGCATGTTCGAAAGATATATTTCAGATGCGTGCTGCGCTTATGTGGATGATCAATGAATTTCCGGCTTATGTAATGATGTCTGGATGGAGCACGAAGGGAAAACCGTCATGTCTAGTTTTATGAAGAATACACGATCCAGAAGACTGAATCATCGTTGTAGTTTCATTTTTATGGGACATTGATGATTTTTTCCAAAGGATCATCCATATAGAATGAATCGTCAAAGATTTTATAATACTATAGAGAACGATGATCCACCTCAGCGTATATCTGGAACTGATGTGCTTAATGAATTGAAAGATTTCAGTTTTTCGTTCGGGAAGGGTCAAATGAAATCTGGAAAGAGAAAGAATGTTTCCACAGAAACCTTTTACAATTGGAGGAAGAGGAGTATCTTTTTTGATTTGCCTTATTGGTCAACCAATTTGCTACTTCATTGCTTAGACGTAATGCATATTGAAAATAATATATGTGAAATGTTGCTTTCAGTTCTTATAAATGTTAAGGGGAAGACAAAAGATGATTTACGATCTCGACGTGACTTGGTGGATTGGGGCATCAGACCAGAATTGCATCCTGTGCGTATCAGTGAAAATAAATGGCAAATTCCATGTGCTTCTTATGTGATGACACCTACTGAAAAAAAACAATTTCTGGAAGTATCAGAGACTATTAGAGTTCCTGATGGCTATTCAAGCAACATATCTAAACGTGTCAATAGAAGAGAGTTGAAGCTAAAATCTTTGAAGACTCATGATTATCACGTTCTACTGCATGAGTTGCTTCCAATAGCAATCCGTAATCTTTTGTCCAATAAGGTAAGGGTGGGTGTTATTCGGTTGTGCCATTTGTTTAGAGATCTTTGTGCTAAGAAGTTTTCCAAGTCTTTCTTGCAAAAAATGTTGACAGATGCCCCTTTAATTTTGTGTGAGTTGGAGAAAATATTTCCCCCATCATTTTTCACATGCATGCTGCATCTGACTGTCCATATTCCAACTGAAATACTTCTCGGAGGACCTGTTTCTTTTCGTTGGATGTATCCAACTGAAAGAAATAAGTTCACATTAAAGTGTTATGTTCGAAACAAGAATCATCCCGAAGGTTCTATCGTGAACGGTTACTTAGCTCAAGAATGAATGGATTTCTGTTCGATGTATTTATCTGATCTTACTACAAGAATGAACAGACCAATGAGAAATGAAGAAGAACAATATGAGAAAATTGAACCCAGTTTTCCATCACTTCCTCAAACAAGAGGAATTCCTGGATCATATACATTGATGACATTAATCCATGTAGAGCGGGAGATGGCACATCGCACAGTTTTGTTCAACTGTGATTTGTTCGATGACTATATCAGGTAACAAAATTGAATATGTATATCTTACATATATATCTGTTAAACTATTCATATTTTTTATCTATAGGGAACATAAAACAATGATAAATAGGAAGCATCGTTCTTTATCTTTTAGAAGCAGAGAGACTTTGCATAGCAAAGAGTTTTCAGCTTGGTTAAAATTGAAGGTAAAAATATTACTGTTTAAATTAATTATTTCAATATTTACTTAAGTTTAACTGTCATTTATATTGCAGGTATTGAGTTTGTCTGCTAAATCTGTCTCTGAGGAAATAAGAGCTTTGGATTTTGGTCCTAATACCGTGGTTCGTGACTGTAAATCAATTGTTATCAATGGGTACAGATTTATTGTCACTGAACGATCCAAAAACATGAGAACACAACATGATGGTATTATGGTTACTGCCACATCAGATTGTTATGCCAGTGCATCAGATAGTAGACCGCGACTTGAAAATGTGGGTTATTATGGAGTCGTTGAGAAAATAATAATATTGGATTATTACTCTCATGGACGAGTCACAATGATGAAATTCCATTGGTTTGATTCGATGACGAGACATGGCACATTTATTGATGATTTTGGATTTAGAGTAATTAATATGACCCACACTCTTGCTACCGAAGAACCATATGTATTGGCATCAATGGCTAAACAAGTTTTTTATGTCAAAGATCAACTTCAACCTGAATTTGGTGTCATAGTTGAAGTAATTTCAAGACATATTTTTGATGATTCTGATGATGGAATTGACACTGTCCCTATTGCCATTGGAACCAATCCATTTATTTCTTTTGATGACTCCAATAGATCAATTGTCAGAGTTGATTGTGAACCTGAAGTTGTGGTTGGAAATATATAGAATCATTCATCCATGTTCTCAATTCTTTTGGTTTACCTCGAGTTGGGTTGTTAAGGTTGGTAATATTCATATTAATTTAGTATTGATCACAAATATGTTTTAGCTGACTTGACCGTTATGTAAATTTTCAATGATTATTGGTTGCTGTTTTATTTGAATTGCATTTTCTAATTTGTAATTGAACTGTATTCAAACCAAATCAAACAATATTTATAACTTGGTGAACATTACAACTTGTATGTTTTATTAAATTCATTCAAGCTCTTCTAAAACAATTGATAGCTAAATTACCAATGAATCCCCTCATTCCCTCATATATTTAGTTTTTTGGTTTACACATTAATTTCCTTTTTCTAATTAATTACATATTTGTTTTCAAATGCAGGAAATGAAGCCAATTGAAGAGAGACGAAGAAAAAAAATGGCGGAGAACAATCGTCGGATGGAGGAGCTAGGCGTTCCACCATTAGTTCCTACAGTGAGTACATTATTTCAAATATATATATATATATATATATTTACAGAATATATAATGTCATGTGATTAATTTTTTTGTAAACTTTTTTGTAGGATCCACCGTTACGTCGACAGTTATTCGACGAGGAGCCTAGTACTGGTTCTAGTACTCAGGCTGGTGGTACGAGGAGGGTTCGTACCAGAGGTGGACGTAGAGCTGCGCGTGCCCGACTAGACCCTGCCCCTCCCACTGATGTTTCAGCCTTCCCACATTCTGATCCCAGTGTGTCGTTAGGGACACACGGGGTATTTAGCCCTCCCATGTTTTCGCTACCTTCTGCATCTTCTTCCCCATCATTTTCACATCCCATGATGATTCCCACTCCCCAGTCAGCATCAGGTCATACAGCTGTTCCATCATCTTTTCCTTCTACTTCTGTCTCTCCGAGCTTTTATATTTCATCGTCTTCGACTCCTGTTCCACCAGAGGGTGTTCCATCAGGTTCTGTGGATCCGGCGCCACTCATTGATCAGACTAGCGCAGGTATATTTATAAAACCCTAACAAATCATTATAGCAATATTTATTTTCATTATAACATGTTTTGATAAAATATTTGTTTTTCTTTCATGACAGATACATCTACAGACAGGAGGCCGGGGCGGGGCCGTACACGCATGCGTTCGGTGTGGAACCATCACACACAGGTTATGGTGGAATATAATAAAGACAATCAGATGGTTGAGAAAACAGGGCAGCAATGTCAGAGTTTTCTGGAGATGCTTGCCAAATACTCCGACATCATTCCCGTCAGCCCGCTGTCGTGTAGAAATTTGCCACATGAGGTCAAAGATAGAGCTTGGGCAAGGATATGGGTAAAAAAATCTGTTGTATTTAATGCCATGAATTATTTTTTTATTTATATGAATTAATATTTTGATTTCAGCTTCGATTTAATTTTCCTGATGGTGAGGGTGCACGACTGGAACGTCTAATGGATTTAGGCAAGCTTTGGAGAGCTTACAAGCATGATCTGTATATTGGCTGGCGTGCTAGAGTTGGCACTGAGTTTGGCCGTTTATGACACCAGAACTGCGTTGTTGGTAACCGCGGGCACACGGCACGTCCGATTAACGTGCCGTCTGCTCGACCACTTCAGAAATCACTCACCCGTATTTTTCGTCTGATTTCAGGCCATTCCGACTTCGTTCGGCCCGTTTGGACCCCCCTCACGCGCGTTTACGAAGCGCACACATCACTTAAAACATGAATATTGAGCCGTACCGCGCAAACCTCACATCCGATTGACGTTCCTTCTGCGCATACACGTCACAAATAATAATTAGAATGTTGCACGGTGGTTTCAACTCAATCCGAGGTCGTCTGCTATGAATTTGACCGTTTGACGCCCGTTTTGGCCGTTTATGATACCAGAACTGCGTTGTCGGTCACCGCAGGCACACGGAACGTCCGATTGACATGTCGTCTACTCAACCACTTCATAAATCACTCAAACATATTTTTTGTCTGATTTCAGGCCATTCCGAAATCGTTCGGCCCGTTTGGACCCCCCCTCACGCGCGTTTACGAAGCGCGCGCATCACTTAAAACAGGAATATTGAGCCGTACCACGCAAACCGCACGTCCGATTGACGTGCCGTCTACGCGAACACGTCACAAATAATAATTATAATGTTTCACGGTGGTTTCAGCTCAATCCGAGGTCGTCCGCTATGAATTTGACCGTTGGACGCCCGTTTTGGCCGTTTATGACACCAGAACTGCGTTGTCGGTCACCGCGGGCACACGGCACGTCCGATTGACATGCCGTATGCTCAAACACTTCATAAATCACTCTCCCGTATTTTTCGTCTGATTTCAGGCCATTCCTACTTCGTTCGGCCCGTTTGGACCCCCCCCCCCCACGCGCGTTTACGAAGCGCGCACATCACTTAAAACACGAATATTGAGCCGTACCGCGCAAACCGCACGTCCGATTGACGTGCCGTCTGCGCGTACATGTCACGAATAATAATTAGAATGTTTCACGGTGGTTTCCGCTCAATCCGAGGTCGTCCGCTATGAATTTTACCATTTGACGCCCGTTTTGGCCGTTTATGACACCAGAACTGCGTTGTCGGTCACCGCGGGCACACGGCACGTCCGATTGACGTGATGTCTACTCGGCCACTTCAGAAATCACTCACCCGTATTTTTCATCTGATTTCAGGCCATTCCGAAATCATTCGGCCCGTTTGGACCACCCTTACGCGCGTTTACGAAGCGCACACATCACTTAAAACACGAATATTGATCCGTACCGCGCAAACCGCACGTCCGATTGATGTGCCGTTTGTGCGTACACTTCACGAATAATAATTAGAATGTTGCACGGTGGTTTCAGCTCAATCTGAGGTCTTCCGCTATGAATTTGACCGTTGGACGCCCGTTTTGGCCGTTTATGACACCAGAACTGCGTTGTCGGTCACCGCGGGCACACGGCACGTCCGATTGACGTGCCGTCTACTCGACCACTTCAGAAATCACTCTCCTGTATTTTTCGTCTGATTTCAGGCCATTCCGACGTCATTCGACCCGTTTGGACCCCCCTCACGCACGTTTAGGAAGCGCACACATCACTTAAAACACGAATATTAAGCCGTACCACGCAAACCGCACGTCCGATTGACGTTCCGTCTGCGTGTACACGTCATGAATAATAATTAGAATGTTGCGCGGTGGTTTCAACTCAATTAGAGGTCGTCCGCTATGAATTTGACCGTTTGACGCCCGTTTTGGCCGTTTATGACACCAGAACTTCGTTGTCGGTCACCGCGGGCACACGGCATGTCCGATTGATGTGTCGTCTGCTCGACCACTTCATAAATCACTCACCCATATTTTTCGTCTGATTTCAGGCCATTCCGAAATCGTTCAGCCTGTTTGGACCACCCTCACGCGCGTTTACGAAGCGCGCACATCACTTAAAACACAAATATTGAGCCGTACCGCACAAACTGCATGTCCGATTGATGTGACTTCTACGCGTACAAGTCAAAAATAATAATTAGAATGTTTCACGGTGGTTTCAGCTCAATCCGAGGTCGTCCGCTATGAATTTGACCGTTTGACGCCAGTTTTGGCCGTTTATGACACCAGAACTGCGTTGTCGGTCTCCGCAGGCACACGGCACGTCCAATTGATGTTCCGTCTACTCGACCACTTCAGAAATCACTCTCCCGTATTTGTCGTCTGATTTAAGTCCATTCCGACTTCGTTCGGCCCGTTTGGACCCCCCTCACGCGCGTTTACGAAGCGCGCGCATCACTTAAAACACGAATATTGAGCCGTACCGCGCAAACCGCACGTCCGATTGACGTTCCATCTGCGCGTACACATCAAGAATAATAATTAGAATGTTTCACAGTGGTTTCCGCTCAATCCGAGGTTGTCCACTATGAATTTGACCGTTTGATGCCCGTTTTGGCCGTTTATGACACCAGAACTGCGTTGTCGGTCACCGCGGGCACACGGCACGTCCGATTGACGTGCTGTCTGCTCGGCCACTTCATAAATCACTCACCTGTTTTTTTCGTCTGATTTCAGGCCATTCAGAAATCGTTCGGCCCGTTTGGACCACCCTCACGCGCGTTTACGAAGCGCGCACATCACTTAAAACACAAATTTTGAGCCGTACCGTGCAAACCGCACGTCCGATTGACGTGCCGTCTGCGCGTACACGTCACGAATAATAATTAGAATGTTTCACGGTGGTTTCAGCTCAATCCGAAGTCATCCGCTATGAATTTGACCGTTTGACGCTCGTTTTGGCCGTTTATGACACCAAAACTGCGTTGTCGGTCACCGCGGGCACATGGCACGTCCAATTGACATGCCATCTACTCGACCACTTCAGAAATCACTCACCCGTATTTGTCGTCTGATTTTAGGCCATTCTGACTTCATTCGGCCTGTTTGGACCCCCCTTACGCGCGTTTACGAAGCGCGCGCATCACTTAAAATACGAATATTGAGCCGTACCGCGCAAACTGCACGTCCGATTGACGTGCCGTCTGCACGTACATGTCACGAATAATAATTAGAATGTTTCCCGGTGGTTTCAACTCAATATGAGGTCGTCCGCTATGAATTTGACCATTGGACGCCCGTTATGGCCATTTATGACACCAGAACTGCGTTGTCAGTCACCGCGGGCACACGGCACGTCCGATTGATGTGACGTCTACTCGACCACTTCATAAATCACTCTACCATATTTATCGTCTGATTTCAGGCCATTCCAACTTCGTTCGGCCCATTTGGACCCCCCTCACGCGCGTTTACGAAGCGCGCACATCACTTAAAACACGAATATTGAGCCGTACCGTGCAAACCACACGTCCGATTGACGTGCCGTCTGCGCGTACACGTCACGAATAATAATTAGAATGTAGCACGGTGGTTTCAGCTCAATCCGGAGACATGGTGTGGCCGGAACCACTCAAAGTGTCCGTCTTTTGTTTCAAAAGGACGTCATTTTAAGTGAAAAGCATCAACTGACATACGGAAAACCGACCAAATGCATTCCGAATCTGTTGATAATTTATCCCAACAATACATGGGTCATATGTGACGTGTACGAGCCAACCCGGGATGAATCCGAGTCGCGGTGTGGCCAGGATAAGTCTAAGTGGCTCTCTTTTGTTTAAAATGGACACCATTTTAAGTACATACGGAAAAATGACCAAACGGATTCGGTTTCCATTGAAACTTTAGGATAACGATCCATGGGTCATATGTAACGTGTACGAATCAACCCCGCCTCAATCGGAGACGCGGTGTGGCCGACACCACTCAAAGTGTCTGTCTTTTGTTTCAAAAAGACGTCATTTTAACTGAAAAGCATCAATTGACATACGAAAAACCGACCAAAGGCATTCGGACTGTGTCGATACTTTAGCACAAGGATCCATGGGTCGTATGTGACGTGTAAGAGTCATTCCCGCCTCAATCCGAGGAGCGGTGTGGCCGACACCATTCTAACTGTGTCTCTTTTGTTTAAAATAGACAGGATTATAAGTGAAAAGAACAACTGACATACGCAAAACTGACCAAACGCATTCCGAATCTATTGATAATTTATCACAACGATCCATCGGTCATATGTGACCTGTACGAGCCAACCCGGGCTCAATCCGAGTCGCGGTGTGGCTGAGAACAGTCTAAGTGGCTCTCTTTTGTTTAAAATGGACAACATTTTAAGTACATACGGAAAACTGACCAAACGCATTCGATTTCCATTGAAACTTTAGGAGAACGATCCATGGGTCATATGTGATATGTACGAATCATCCCCGCCTCAATCCGAGGTGTGGTGTGGCTGACACCTCTCTAACTGTGTCTGTTTTGTTTAAAATGGATAGGATTATAAGTGAAAAGAACTGGAATACGTAAAACCGACCAAACACATTCGGTTTCCATTGAAACTTTAGGATAATGATCCATGGGTCATATGTGATGTGTACGAATCATCCACGTCTCAATCCGAGACGCGGTGTGGCCGACACCGCTCTAACTATGTCTCTTCTGTTTAAAATGGACATGATTATAAGTGAAAAAGAACAACTGGCATACGCAAAAACGACCAAACGCATTCCGAATCTTTTGATCATTTATCACAATGATCCATGGGTCATATGTGACCTGTATGAGGAAACCCGGGTTCAATCCGAGTCGCGGTGTGGCCGGGATCAGTCTAAGTGGCTCTCTTTTGTTTAAAATGGACACCATTTTAATTTCATACGGAAAACCGACCAAACGCATTCAGTTTCCATTGAAACTTTAGCAGAATGATCCATGGGTCATATGTTATGTGTACGAATCTTCCCCGCCTCAATCCGAGGCGCGGTGTGGCCGACACCGCTCTAACTGTGTCTATTTTTTTTAAAATGGACAGGATTATAAGTGAATAGAACAACTGGCATACGCAAAACCGACCAAATGCATTCAGAATCTTTTGATAATTTATCACAATGATCCATGGGTCATATGTGACATGTAAGAGCCAACCCGGGTCAATCCGAGTCGCGGTGTGGCCGGGATCAGTCTAAATGGCTCTCTTTTGTTTAAAATGGATACCAATTTAAGTACATACGGAAAACTGACCAAACGCATTCGGTTTCCATTGTAACTTTAAGAGAACGATCCATGGGTCCTATGTGACGTGTACGAATCATCCCCGCCTCAATCTGACATGCGGTGTGGCTGACACCACTCAAAGTGTCCGTCTTTTGTTTCAAAATGACGTCATTTTAAGTGAAAGGAATCAACTGACATACGGAAGAACGACAAAACGCATTCGGATTCTATCGATAATTTAGCACAATGATCCATGGGTCATATGTGATGTGTAAAAGTCAACCCCGTCTTAATCTGAGATGCGGTGTGGCCGACACCGCTCTAACTCTGTCTCTTTTGTTTAAAATGGACATGATTATAAATGAAAATAACAACTGGCATACGCAAAACCGACCAAACGCATTCGGAATCTTTTGATAATTTATCACAACGATCCATGGGTCATATGTGATATTTACAAGCCAATCCGGGATGAATCTGAGTCGCGGTGTGGTCAGGATTAGTCTAAGTGTCACTCTTTTGTTTAAAATGGACAACATTTTAAGTACATACGGAAAACCGACCAAACGCATTCGGTTTCCATTTAAACTTTAGGAGAACGATCCATGGGTCATATGTGACGTGTACGAATCAACCCCGCCTCAATTGGAGACGCGGTGTGGTCGGCACCACTCATAGTGTCCATCTTTTGTTTCAAAAGGACGTCATTTTAAGTGAAAAACATCAACTGGCATACGTAAAACCGACCAAACGCATTCGGATTGTGTAGATACTTTAGCACAACGATCCATGGGTCAAATGTGACGTGTACGAGTCAACCCCGCCTCAATCTGAGGTGCGGTGTGGCCGGTATCACTTCAGGTGTATGTATTTTGTTTAAAATGGACATCATTTGAGGTAAAAATATATGGTATAGAAAAAACCGATCAAATTATGAATTGAATTTCGGATTCCACATATAATTGTCATTTAAATTTTAAATTGAATTTTATATGAATTATGTACGTTTATAATTACGTTATGAATTCTAATTTAATTATGGATGTGTATAGTTTCAGGATCCATTATATGTTAAATGTGTATGAATTTGTTCGTAATTGTATATGTATGTTTTATTTTATTGCAGGTACAATAATTGGATTGAAAATGAGGTCAAAATGAGGCCTGATGGAGAGGGGCCGGATGGACAGGGGCTGTGCAAATTGCAGGGTGCTGCAATTTGCAGCATAGGGTATGCCAACGGTTTAAAACCATTGTCATATAATCCTAAAGAAGTTTTTACCAACGGTTCATTGAACTGTTGGTAAATATCTCTTTTCCCAACGATTCTAAACCGTTGGGAAAGAGTTTGGGATATTGATATTTCCAAACGGTTCTCCCAAACCGTTGGAAAAAACTATCCCAACGGTTTGGTAGAACCGTTGGCATAGGGTGGCTTTTGTGAGCTTATACCAACGGTTTCCAGTAAACCGTTTGGAAAACCTTTTCCCAACGGCTTACTTCCCTACGGTTATCACAACCGTTGGTATATCATATACCAAAGGTTAGAGGGGCTTTCCCAACGGATGTGAACCATTGGGAAATATTATATTTCCAGTAGTGTACAACAATATAGTCTCCATATTCCACACTCATATCCCCACATACTATCCCAGCAGGTCATTCATAAATTATTTCTTCACATCCTGGGAAAAATAAAACAAAGAAAAGGGGTGAGCTCAAATGCCTAGTAAGGATAACAATATAGAGGAAACTTTCATAAAAAAGAATAAATATTTAAGTCAATGTATAACAAAAACAAAAGCCTTTTAAACTTGAACTTAAACATAATATGGAAAAAATAAAATGAAATAATTCTATTTACTTATTCACATGGATATTCTACTAATCTAATAATCACATTAAATATCAATAACCACTTTCATAATGATGGAATGCATAATGCCATACTATCATAACCACATAGTCAAGGCCTCGTTCCAAGACTACAAATATGATTTTGCCAAGGGCTTGTGCCAAGACACTAGTTTGTCTCATGAGACATACCGATGCATCAAGGAGTTATAGCGGGCTCCACCCGTCACATATTAAGTCCAATGCATTCACATATAAAAATGTTTAAACATAACATAAACATTCGTATTAAAACTAACATACGAAATGTCAATACTTTCTCCATAACCCATGAATGGTATAAAAATAACACATCCACAGTAAAACATATCACAAAACCTTCAATAAAATACAAAAGTTTTGTATCATAATAAATCAACTTCAAATAAGATTAAAATTCATCAAAGGATGTTGACATAGATGAAATCAAAACTATTTGAGGGAAATATCTCTTTTCTCAAAATCATTTAAAAGTCACACATTTATAAAGGAAGTAATTTAAAAGAGAATTTTGAACCAAAGTGTCCCATACCAATTTGAAACTTTTGAAAAGATATATCATTTCAAAACATTCATTACCATATAAATAAATCCTTAAATTCATTTCAAAAACATGGACATGAATTAAAAAGATTTAGAAAGATAAATCTTTAAAACATTTAAAATTTTGATCTTCATAAAGAGTACCTTTCACAAATTCTTAAAATATTCATTTTAAAATAATTTAAAAGTCACATAATTAAAAAATAAAACATTTAATTTGAAAATATTCTTATATGCTTGTAAGGGAATCTTCAGCGATTTTATAACAGCAGAAAATAACCGCACCCGCCGTATAAGTTTAAAAAGACATTCTTACCTTAAATTTGTCGAAAAGGTTAAAAAGTACCTTGTTTGGAAAACGACAGAAAGATTCCTTTGAAAACAAATTAGGGTATAAATTACTTTATCCCATTGTCTAGTAAATAGTAAAAAAGTTTTTAAGTACATTTTTAAGGAACATGGATGTGGTTGATAAAGAGGTCCCAGTAGATGATTACGTATAAACAACCTCGGATAATAAAGTGATTGTAAAATTACCCGTTACCTTGTACTTTTCCTTGGTTGGGGTAGGTTAACCTCCCGTATAATGGTGAAATAATTGTTAAATTAGAAAATAATCATATATATTAATATGATATCATATATGATCTTTTAACATTGCATTGTTAATAATATTTTAGAATTATCGTCATTCCGGGTGTTAACATACTCATTTTATTTTATATGTTTTGTTATGTAAGCCATGTTTTTCATGGATAGGTTGTATCTTAATCATATCCAGAATGATATAAATTCCTTAGATACTATTATTAATCATCAAATGAGAATTATACTTGAATGGATACGATGGAGAATGAATCTCATCGCGTTCGTGGAGACGGTAGTCCGTGCGTATGCACGAGCGACAATATCATTATTTTGATATTAAAATAATATATAATTGGATGGTATAACATATATAAAGAATCATTATCATGTTATATTTACTATTTAAATTAGTTACACATCATTATTATACCCATACAAATTATAATTTATTGAATAACAATTACACCACGACGTGGAGACAGTAAGCCGTACGTACGCACGTATGGTGACATGTTATTCAAAGAACGGATAGAATAATGAATATGGTTGTACCATATTTATAATAACATCAAAGTATATATAAGATACTGGAGTTATTATTTTATAATGGTAATAACAAAGAAGGAAGAAGTGGAAGAAGAAAGGAACTTGAAAAAGGGTGGTGAAATCATTACCTCTTCTTCGGGTTCTTCCTTTTGATTTAATCAAAAGGGATCCTTAGGTTGGCTTTCTAATCAAACTAAGACCTCTAGGTTGTAGTGAAGAAAGTTGAGAGAGTATTTGGGCAGAAGTTGTCCGAACCAAAAGGCTTTTAATGTGTGATGAAATGAGAAGGAGGAGTGCCTTTTTATAAGAGGAGTGAGGGGAACCTTTGGAAAAGCAAGAAATATTACTTTATAATAAATTCATATTCGGTTTCTAATGGCTCCAAAGATTATTATTCAAAGGTTAAGTTTTGGATAGGTCTAAAACCATTAAACCAATATAATTTAGACAGGTTGGGTTACTATATTAACATTATCTTTTAGTTTTATCTCTTAGTTAATTATTTTGACATTTACCATGTCACTTTGTATTTTTATATTATATAGTTAATAAACATACTATATACATCCAAGAGACCCCAAAATGGTCCATTAATGATTCACCTATCATGATATAAGTATCTTGGCCTAACCTTAGATTTTTAGGAATTTAATATCAATTAATAATATAATATTTTGTTTAAAAACTCTTTTATGTCAATTTTGACAGTATTCAATAGTTTATTTTTGTGAAATTTATAACAGAATGATTACTTAGAAAAAAGTCAATTAAATCAATCATAATATGTTCTATTATACTAGAAAATTAGTTTAATTCATTAAAAGTCTCAAATTATATTTATTTGGGTATTTATAATATCAATTATTTTAAATTTTCACTATTATGGTAATTATTGCATCATCATTGTGTCATAAATAAAATAAATTATATAATATCTAAAAATTATAAATAAAATATAATTATGTAGGAAATAGTTTTAGATTTCTAATGAATATTTGTAGTCTAAAATCCATCATAAATAACCCTATGTGAAAATTGTTTTTCTAAAAGATATATGCTTATGTCATTTTTGTACTTATTTTAACTTAATTAAAATTAAGTGTCCCTATCACCTACAAGTGGCTCCATGGGGTCCCAAAATAGACCCAAATATGTCTATGGTCGAACATGTATCAACCAATAAGTCTAGGACACATTTTAGGGTAATTTAGTATTATTATAATATTATTTTTTGACCCTTATTTTCCAGATTTACCCTTAACCATGGTAAATAAAATATTTACTGAAGTAATTATTCAAAATGTCTAAAAATAAAAGTTACCTATTTAAAAAATTTGAACATCCTGATTCCAAATATGGAATCCATTTTTCCAAATTCAAAACACAGAAGTGGCATAAATTATTTTAAAATTAATTCCCGTTGTTAAAATAAAAAGCGTGTTTTTAAGAGATAATAACTATCAAAAGATAGACACTTGTTTATGTCAGGTTTAATTGTAAAATTATGTCCAATGACCAACATTTTATTAAATAGTAAAAATATATTCTAAATATACTTTAAAACTACTCAAATTAATAATTTATCACTATTAATTATTTTGATTAAAAAAGTTGTTTTTAATTAAAATTTAGTACTTTTCACTATTCATCAAAATATTAAAGTTATCCGAAAAGTACCAAAATTTCACCCTTGGCTAATTATGATATTCTGAATCCAAAAATTAAGTCCATTTTGAGAGATAGAATTTAGAAAATTTCAAAAAGTATGAATTACTATTCATAACGGCTAGTTTTGTAAGTCATGGTGCGCTTTAACTCGATGTTGCGTGTAGTGAAAGTTATTGAATTATTTTGAAGAAATAACACACTATGAAATCTTGGGGGTGTTACATGTGACCTCATCCAGGGACACCAAAATACCTGCATAGATACCCACAGGTGATACATAGTTAGAATATAACTATTCCCAACCCATGAAAACCAAATAGTGTAAGAGAAAACCTAGTTAAAAATGGACTTAGTTTCACGATATCACTAGATTTTCCATGAATAGTACACCAAAACCATGAAATAGTTGGAAAATAGACCAAAATATTCATTTTTTATCTAAAACTCCCAAAACTCAAGGGAAAATCGAATGGAAAAATGAAAAACCAAAATAAAAGAAAAAAACAAGGGTCTTCAATTCTACCAATCGTAATACATTATGCCCCCATAAATCCATAAAATTTCTATTTGATGAGGTTAATAATAATGAATCACACCCTGTAATGTTTAAATTGTTGAATAAAACCACAAGCACTTCCAATAAAATATTTTCATTCCCATCCTTAACAAACCATTGAAATAAGACACTAATAAAAGGGTAACCAAAATCATAGCCACAACCCAGATACATAAAAAAGATATACCACTTATCCTAATCTAAGGTCCCTTTAGTAACTAATGGAAGGGAGGCTCAGAGTCAGATTATTTCATAGTATTGAGCTAATATCCTAATAACTCCTCAATGGAGAATAAGTAATGTAACAATATAAAAATAAGGCGATTTTTTTCAACCAATAAGGGAGTACATGGTATACTCCACACCATATTAGAATTCGATTTGGATTCCAAACCACTACACTAGTAAAAAACCAAACCACAAAACCAAAGAAATGACACATAAACTAATAAGGAACTAAACAGTAGAAACAAGACACCCAACAATACATAGATCACTTCATGATGAAAATATTCAAAATTTCTATAATGGGGTTCCTATTAAAAAATAGATTCTAAAAATATACCAGACATCCTTCCACATTCCAAATATAAAAGAAGAATCACAATATATAAGATTTGAAATAAAAAAAGAACATTTACATCAACACCCATAATCATAACACGCACTGAAACAACATTCATTTGATTGAGAAAAAAACTTCTTTAAGGAAGTGGATTTGACTCCACTATTCTTTCGAGTGACACACTTAAAAAATCTCTTAATACGTTCTAGATAGCCATAAACATTCCATATCTTCAGGACACTTATACAGGAGGTCCTCTTATGACACAAAATTGTACATTGAAAACACACCAAGGTCATGTACCATGAATATGATGTTGAAATATCCGAAAACCTCTTAATTATAAAACCAACATAATTTGTTTTAGCACACTTTTAAATATCATTACTAGAACTCCCGTCACAACTTCTAGGTACCGAAAAAGGATTATCTACCTTGATAAATCTGACAAACATGGATTAAACTATCACTGCTTTTCCCACCACATCAACAAAGGAGTTTGAACTGAATTATAACCCCATAAACTGAAGAGCATGGAGAATCTCATTCTCAAAATGACAAGATTTTAGAGAATCATCATCAACTGAATCTAAGAAAAAGGTAACTAGATACACAAAAAGATATATGTACTTAAACACCATGTGATCACTTTTCCGAATGTAGAAAACCTCCATTGCTATCTCCACCATCACAGCCTAAATTAACTAGTTCAGAAAAATAAATCCATAAAGAATTCCAATGGGAGGTGTTCTTGAGGCTTGATCTTAATGAAAAACTTCCAAAACATCTAACTTGTACCTTAAAACAAAAAAAATAATTTCACCTTTAGAGTCTCGGAAAACTCAAGGAAAATAATGGTCATATTAATTTTTCAGATCTGCTAATTTACTTCAAATGCATTTGGTTGACCAAAAATTAGGGTGGGCTCATCATATGGGACCAAAATCAGAATTCTTTAGGATGATCGAATGAAGGGTCTGCTAAGGGTGAACTACCGTTATCTGCACCTTGAATATCGATTGATTCATCAATGGGTGCGAACTCAAAATAAACATGAAACCAAAAAATCAACAAACAAATCCAATTATTAAGAATTCATCACAATTAAACACCAACTGAAAAATAAAAGACAAAATCATAATTTCAAATCTCTTTTAAAAAATCATCCTAAACCCCACAACAAAAATCTTTTAGACTACACACACCAATCCACTACATTTCAAAAAAAAATTCATTGAATTCAAACAATAAATATGTCACTTGTTTTCACATTAAAACCCATTATCATTTAAAAAAATGCGCACATCACCAAACATCATTTGATTAAAAATCAATATTATCAAAATTCACTTTATTTAAAATCCATTTTCCAGTACATTCTTTAAAACAAATATGAAAATTGATTCATATTTTCTAAATACAAAAACATTATTAATTCAAATCCATTATTCATGATTCCAAAAAAGGGTATCAAAATAGTGATAAAATTATGAAATACCGAAATAGAATATATTGGGGAAAACTAGTGACAATGATTGACTAAGGCATATGGTTGGTGGATATTTTCCAATCACCCCACTTCTATAAGGATTCATTCAGAAACATGTCTTAGGGAATCACATGGCTTTCCAGACCTTATGAGCTCACCAATAAAATTATCCCAACTACTATTTCATTTACATAATCACAAAAACCCTCATAGAATATCACCCAAAAATAATTAAACCACGAATCAACAAACAAACCAAGAAATACTAAGAAAAGAACATAAACAAAATTGAAGGTAAATATAAACACCTAACTCCCCTTGGTTACCCATAGATTAGCATGAAAAAGTGTTTTCTAGACCCCACCTCATACATATAACACATGTTTTAACAGTCCTAATACATTTTTTTAACATCCCAAATAAAAAAGGTGATCTAAAACCTAGGTCCCCTAATTTTATTATTCTATGATTCCATTTTTTCAAGAACCAACCTAGGTTGACTATAAACCGATCACCAGAGCCATTCAACAATATGCATGAGGTTCATTCTTTAATGAGTTGGGTGCTGACAAGTAAAAAAGAGAATCAATATGAGACCATAGAATTTTTTTTAACCAATATAAAAAACAATTTCAAGAGGATTAAAATGAAAAAAGTATCCCAATATAAATAAACATGATAATAAATCAAAGAAACAAAAATAAATTGAATGAAATAAAATCAAACCAAACATGATAAATACTAAATATATATGTTACCATGTGGTGAGTATTGAATCCCAAAAACCAAACATCACTCCATGGTGATCGATACCATGATGGAAACTACACCTGAGGATAAAAATAATAATTATATATTTGAATGAGTTTTTATACACAATAGGATTTCCCATGTAATCTATTCCCAATTAATTTCCTTTAAGAAAATAGTATCCAACAATTAGTTTTTAATAATATATATAAACATAGGTTTTATTAAAAAATTTCTTTAAAAACAAATCATTGTTCGTTTATCTCTTAATTCAAGATAAGATTCACTACTAAAAGGGTAGATTTAAACATTTATGTGAAAAGAGAGAAAGAGAGAAAATGAAAATGATTGTGTTAATTTTTTTTCAAAAAATTATTTATGATATCCATACATAAAAATTGAAAACATTAACTTTTATTTAAAGAAACACCATGGATATGGATTCAAAGCCAACACAACAAGGGAAATGAGTGGAAAATACACAAGTAACTATAGCAGATGAGGCACCAAAATTATCCACCAAAGATAAATGAGTACCAATGTACATGTGAATAACTATGATATGAGGGGAATGAAATTATTATACTATAACATTGTCAATCATTTCTATTCTCTTGATGTAATCAAACATCTATTTTACTCATTCTCACACTACCTACCCTAACTAAAGGGAATCATCCCCAAAGTAGAGTGCATCCATAACAAGGGACCACTAGGTAGAGTGTAATCCTAAACGAGTGAGGAAAGTGTTATTGAATATTCCATGAGTTATTTTGGGTCCCCTTTTAATATTTCATGTGGGGTGAGTCATGAAATGGAATACAACCAACTATATATATATATATATTATAAACAAGACATCATAACCCACACAACTAAGCATCACCCTCGAATCACCCCAAGGTATAGTCTGTTCACCTTTTAACCTAAAATACATGAATGAATTACCACACCAAGGACCTCCCATTCAAATTATAATCTAACATAGTAAAAGATAAATCCTAAAGGAATTTTTACAAACAACATAATTTGTCACAAGTTCCGACCAAGCCTCACACAACCTTTGGTAAAAAAATAATTTCTAAAAGGACCAACCACAATATTTATAAATTCAAAAATAATTTAGAAATCCATTTCAGAATCCTGAACCACCCTTCAAAAACATAATATCATTGAAAAATATAAAACACTAAACTGTCTAAAAACAAATTATAATGGCCAATTAGTCATTTATCACACATTTTTCATGTGAAGTTTATAAATATAATTCATACAATTTAATAAAAGGTTGGAATTTATTTATTTCATGTAACAGAACTATTCTATGATTTTTACATCATAAATTGATACAAAAAAAGGGGTGAAACAAAATAAATCAACGATTCATTATATTCAAAGTCCAATGGATTAGTGAGACTACCTTAGTCTCATGACCCTTGAACAATGGAAACTCAAAAGGACTTCAAGGCAGTTTGAAGGAAAAAAGAAATCCCAATCCTTCAAAAGGAAACAACCCTTAATTTAAACCCTGGTAAACTTCTCACTAGACCAACAGAGCCTAGTGAAAATATAATCCTAAGAGAAAATGGAAGAAGAATGAAGAGGATTAAGATAATAAGGGATTACCTTGAGAAACCCCTACAAATCCTTGAATAATCAACTTGGAGTCACCCTACGAAGATGAGTGGAATTGTGTGAAGGGATAGTGGATCCTCCCTAGAGTCACCTAAGCCGAATCAGGTAAAAGGGAGGTGTTTGGGATTAAAAAAAAGAAAAGATACCATTTCCCTATTTTAATGAACTCGAGAACTACATAGGGTATGGTTGCATTTTTGAGAAATCATGTGCCATGCATGCATATTTTACTAGAATTATAGGACACCCTTATAGTCTAGGTGAATAGTTTGGGTAACTATTCATCCATCATGTTATTTGAATATGTTGCAAATTGTAGAACCATACACTCTCTTTTCAATCAGTTTGGACTAACCATGATCAAGTCATGCACCCTCACAGAGGGGCACCCAAAAAAAACATATTGTTTTTCCATTGAGATGAATAGATTGAGTCTAACCATGCACTAAATATTCAAACCTAACTGTAAAAGAGAAAAATAAATAGAAAAGGGACTCAGCATCAAGAGGTCGTGTGCTTTCCACCTTAACCATGATTACAAACCATATAATAGATTAAAAGCATCTTAAAATTATGCATTTTGATTTCAAACTTCCAAAAGTCAAGGTAAAATTAGGAGATAAAATTACTGACCAAAATAGAAGAGAAAAATTAATATTGGGTTGTGACACTTGTGCAAGGAACTTTAATTTCAAGCTATATCAAGAATTATGTCAAAATTCCTTTTAGTAGTGATTATATTTTTTAGGATTTTTTTTAAATTTCCATAGATTATAAAGGCATCATTTTATAAATCATGTTTTCAAAATAAAAATGCACAATATGGATTGAAATAATATCTTAGTGCTTGGTATGATTGGTTCAACCATAACTTTATTTCTAAATATTTTTTCAAAAGGGAAAGTTGGTCCATCATAATTTATAAAAAGAATTTTCAAAGTTGTAATGGTACTCTAACTATATATCTATTATATTATTCTTGGGTCATCCAAATACACATTGTGTATATAAATTTCAAAAATAATGCAAATTGAATTTTGATTGAGTTTAATGGCTGTGTTAAAATTACTCCTTATTTTTTTTATTTTTCAAAATAAATATGGAATACTTTTAAATCAATGTAAATACACATAGGATAATTTGGAACATTACATCATGAATATCTCAAAATGAATTTATTATCTAGTAATTAACACATATAAATGGGATCATGATGAAACTATAATACAAGTTGACCAACCCATTTATAGATGCTTTTTTATATCTAGTCAACTTTATATTATGTTATGTGTGTGTATGTGTGTTCCACTTCAACCAAATCCCAATTAGTCCCTTTCAAATAATGTTAATAATATTTTTAAATACCTAATTAATATAATTATTTTTTCATCTAGAAGAAAATACTTTAAATTAGTTAGTTATTATGATGTAGATTTGTATGGTAGTATGTTAGATAGGAAAAGATCTTAGATATCATGTACAATTTGGTTAAAGTCTCTATTATTTTAGTGAAGGAAAAAAGAATAATTTTGTTTCCATATTCCCTATTAATACAAGGAAAATAGCCACATGTTGTTTTTTCACAAATTATATCGATTAAACACACATTATTGGACTATAGATATCTGTTTAATTATTTTCCTATAAACTAGGAAAATTAAAATGAAATTAATATTTCAAGGTATGATGTACCTCACTCTAGAAAAAATCACATTGGTATAAGACATCATTTATTTAGACACTAGTTTCAAAAGGGTTATATAACCCTTGAGTTGATTGGAAATGAACACCTTCTTGCTGACATTATTATAACTCCATTTAATATTGGGGGAACAAGATATATCGTATGTGAATTTTGGAATTATTAATTCATCATAGTATTTTATATCAATAATTATTTTTTTTATAGTGGGGTTAGATCACAAGTAATATTCTACCATTAGTTTTCTATCAGTGCTTTTAATACCATCATGTTCTTTTATTTCATAATATCTTTAGGTACAAAAATTTTATGCTACCATTAAAGTAATGATTTTTTGTGCTACAAATGGACAACTACTATTGAATTACTACAAATTTTATTCTATTTCTAGGTAATAATATTCTATTTAATATTGATGGGTAAAACCACTGGATGACTCCATTGGATAATTCTGTTGGTCAGTACCATTTCTAAATTTTGTTATTTACTTATATTATTAAAATTAAAATTGGTTTAAGGAGATAAATGAGACGAATACTTATAAAAATTCTATAATTGAATTGTCTCTCACATGCACCCCTTAAGTCATTTTCGTTTTCTCTCTCTCTAAACCCCATCCATTGAAATTCATCATTTAATGATAAATTCTATACCAAAATTGTAAGGATGAATGGTGATGCAAGTTATTTGGATGAATTTTATCCTAGAAAGGAATCTAATGGTGATTCAAGTTGAACAATCAAGATAAAAAATCCACTTATTTCATCATAATTATTAGTAATATATAAATGAAAATATGATTATTCGATTTATTTAATAATTAAACTAGCAAATAAATATATCTAATGGATATAATAGGATGTGTGGTTATCAATAAATAATCAACTATTCTATCTGATATTATTTTTTAAACTTTTACCTGTATACTGAGTATGAGTTTGGGAATATGATTGATTTCATCAAAATATTGGTAGATGGTCAGGAATTCGTGTTCTCTTAGATGAATTAAGCTATATGGTTAAAATATTCTCACAAAGGAACCATTTAAAACTATCAAGATTTTTATAACTTTTACCACAAAATTTATTTCTTTGATGTATCCATTCAATGAATTAGAGGAGGTGTAACTATAAGAATTCATACAATAATTGAACTTTAGTGTAATTTCATATTTTTTTCATGTTCATAAAATATATTTTGTGTATTAAGAAATCGTAATTTAGTGTTATAAATTATAAATGTTTATTCTTTAATTTTTTGATAAGAATAAGGGTGACGATAAACCTATGTAGAAATATCAAGGGGCATTTGATATAGTTATGTAATCTTGATTCTGGGTCCAATTCTCCGGTTTGGAGAAATATCATTTCTAATATGTTAGAAGAGTAAGGGATTTTCCATAATCGAGAAGTGAATGTGTTGTGGTTTTTGTATTAGTAAAATCACTTATAGAAGAGTTTACATTAATTTTAATAGTTGGTTAATGAAATGGGTAGTAGATAGTGAGGAAATTTATGATAACATAAACCCTATCAAAAAACCATCCAAGCCCAGATATTTGGATGGTCTCAACATAGAGCTAGATGATATGGTGGTTTAATATTTTTATGTATTGTTGGATGTGGTTGGTACGTAATTTGAGGTGGAATTCACAATTTAATAAAAAATAATTTGGTTTTTCGATTATAGTATATATTCACCATGATATAGCTGGGAGTCTAATTTTTTTACATGGGCCCCTTGAATATCACATTTCATTATCATATAAATATATTCTACTGAAGATCATGATGTTTTATGTACTAATATTTACAATGGTTCTCAGTATGATGATGATGCTTCACAGAGTCCAAGGGATATCATTGTATTATATTTTGACTCTATAAATAATGTGTATTGTGATGATGATACAGAGGAAACCAATATATTCATCATTAATTTTGTGTCATGTAGAACTATTAGTGGATGTGGATAGAGTAACACCCATAGTTTTCAGTTATTAAATTTATTGCAAGACCAATAATGAAAGATGAAGTGGAACGATGAGGATGGGCCATATATGGGGTATAATCCCCTAGGATAATATGATATTTACATAACATGTTCTTATTTTAATGAAGGTGTTCATGATATAGGACTTCCACTGGAGGATGGTGAACCTATCAATTATGTTGTTCAGAGGGATTCTAAGGGACCTTTGGTAGAAATGATTGATCATGGGGAGATTCTAGATCTTTCTCCTTCTAAGGATCATATATTACATATTATACAAAAAGAGTAATCTTTTCATGAGGATATTCATTAACATATTTAATATAGTTATTTTCTTCCTCATCCTCCTCGTCAAACCATTATCATGATAATTGGAAATTTGAAGGTGGATAATAATAGATTGGTTGAGAAGTTTAGTTTTTTATATTCTATATTGGAGGAGATGAGGGTAGATCTGATATAGAGATAAATTTATATATTATAATGGCTATAATAACTTCTAATTATTATAACATATTCTTCCCGAGATCCTCCCCCTTATGTTTCTTCTAGTAATGATATTGATCGTTTTGGAAGTATTATGTTGGAAGAGTAGGTGGGTGTATTGGATGATTATTAAATTTTTCACCCGAATGAGCATTGGAAGTTTAAATATCATACTGAGAATATTTATAAACTTATTATATAATGTATAAATGGATCAATAAGTGCTAGGGTAGTTATATACAAATCCTTAAAGTATTTCCTTTATAAGATTTTTACAAGAAAAGTGCTCAATTATAATTCCTTGGTTTTCAATGAGAGCCTTAGGATTCCTCATTTTATCAGGGAAATCAAGGAACAATTGAGTTAGTTAAAGTATTTAACCCCTTATTATATGTTTTTATGGAAGTGAATAATACATTCACTCAGATGATTTTGAATAGTGGAATAATTGTCTACCAATTTGTAGAGATGGTGTATCATTTTTTGTGTACTTCCAGGATTGCATTGATCACTCCTCTGGCAATTCATAAAAAATTATATATTTCCACACTTATTTCAATACCAATCCAACTTATATCCATTTTTAGTCATGTGCTTAACCCCATTGAGTTTGTGATACATCTACGCTAGTTTCCTCTAACACTATGTTTTGGACTCCTATACTCCCACTTCCACAACATCTATGCATCTTGCTATGGGGAAATCCCTATTAAAATCAAATATATATGTTTTTCATTTATCAAAAATATTTAAATTTATATGGAACCTTATATTTAGTTTATAATAATTTTAATTTTATGATATTTCATGTTTGATATACACATCCTTAAAATTCATTGTTTTATGTTTTATTTTCAACCATGATTTGTGATCATCAGAAAGGGGGTTATTTTGTACTCAATCCATAAATTCCTTGTTATAATTATCCCAAAAAATGTTTCATTTAATACTAACAGTTTATGTGTTGAATAATAGAATCTTTGGGATTATTTTATTTTAATGACCATATGTAAGTGTAATCTCAATATTTCATGAGTTTTGTAAAGGTAATTCTAAATTTCTATGTATCTTGTAGGGATATGTGAGTTGTCTATGAATAATTTATGGTTAGTAACCCTCATGGGTAATGGTATAAATTATTTATAAGAGCTATGTATGGGTAAGTTCATAACATCACAGGCTGTGTAATGGTCTCTTATGCATTACATAATGAAATCCACAATAGTCAGTAAGGATATGATACAATTTGATAGTTCTTGCAACCGTTAATTGGAATCTAATACCTCTAATTAAAATTTCCTAACACTTACATAAATTTAATAACATCATTATTTATCATATATTACCTGAAAAAATTTTCTACTATCAATTTAAGGTTTCTATGACAAGTTGATATTTTCTACCACATGTACAAACATCCAAACTACAATTTTAGATTGATTATAACACCCAATAGTTTTGAAAAAACATTTTTATGAATTATTGAAACCTAGAGTCTCTAGAAATTGAATAATTTTTAAAGATGTAGTTATAAAATAACTTTTAAACATAATTTTTCCACTTCAATGATTTGAATTTTAAAAAACCTACATCTATGATTGCAATTTGTAAGGTATTTGGAGTCTGATAGAACTAACATGTTATTTAGTGAATAGTAACATACTCGTATGAATAGTAATATGAATAGTAATATGACACTTTTGAATAGTAAGTATGTTTATTATTATTATTTTTTCTTAAGGTTATAAGATAATGAGAACTTGATTGATTTTTCAAAGTGATTTAAAAAAGTTATAGTTTTAAAATTGTTATTTTTTAATAAATTATGATTTTATATAAAATAGAAATTATGAAAATTTAGAAAATTATTTCCCAAAAAAGGAGTTCAATTTTTAATTATTCACATCAAAAAATATTTTGTGTGTTTTTTTGTTATTTTTCTGAGTGATGAATTTTCAGTGAGTAGTAAAAATACAATTTTAAGTTTTCAGGTACTTAATGACATCAAAATAATGTAATAATGATGTAATCATTCTGGTCAACACTTGATGATTTTAATATTATGTGTCATGTCTCAAGTGTCCAATACAAAGGAAAAAACCTTGGTAAATCTAATGGTTTGGAAAAAAACTAATGATGTGTCCTTTGATGTTAATTAAAAACTCCCTCACTTTCACTATAAATAAAAAAATCACCCCCTCTTCCTCTCACACCTCTCATGATTTGAGAATTTTCTAAATTATACCCAATATTATTCCCAAGGATCTTGCTCAGGTTCAAGGCCTTTTATCCTCACCAAAATACCAAAACCAAAGGACTTAACAAGAATCTCAAGGAGAATATGTTAAGAGGTAAAGATCTTATTTCATTGTTTTGGGTTTTCTTTTAAATTATTTTCATTTCTTATACTCTCTTAACCTCCCATTATCTAAGAGGAATGAAAGATATAATATAATATATTATAGATTTTTTTCTTGTTTATGGAAAAATTCATCATCATTCTTCTACTCCTCATCATCTTATTCAAAAAATAAAAACACCATCTCTGATGTGTCGATTTACCAACATCGTGGATCATGTGTCTTCAATTTCCTTTACTTCCTTAAAATCTAGTTGTAAAACCATTTTAATGGTTGAAAAATATTTTAATGCATATTATTTGACCATTATCTTGTTATATAATTTACTGATATTCACATTAGTAAAGGTATACGATGAAAAAAGATCATGATTATCGGTGATCCGCTAAAATGATCTAAATATATATCACTGATGATTTATCTAATGATTCATCCACTTACCATATTACCAAAATGATTTATTCAATAATTTAATGTTATTAAAACATATTAACATCGTTTCACTCAACTTATAGAGCTTCACATCCATTTGACTGTAAAATTCATTATAAACTGACCATGGAAGTCATGTAAAGAATGCATCCAAAACAATTGAAATAAAAAAATAACATTAACAAATGGGTTGAATTAGGTTATAAGATGATTCCATAGGGTGTTATAAACAAGATTAAGCTTCTAAAAAATATTAATAACACCATTTTAAACACTATAAATGAGGTTTTAACAAGTTTAAATTAAGACATATTCGATGTAAGGGAATTCTTAATTGTAGAGACCCTAAGCTTGATGTACATGGACATTACATTACTTTTTAGGAATACTTAATACATAACAAAAACAGACGCACAAGGATCGTAATAGTTTAGTGTCTTTGGAAACTTGGAATGTAATCTTTTAATCGTGGTGAATGATCTTCAACATCTCCCATAAAGATCTTCCACTTTTTGTTTCCTGACCTAAAACCTTTCTTTTGATCCTGGGGGAAAATAAAACATAAAAAGGGTGAGGTCAAATGCTCAGTAAGGGTAAGAATGGATAAAATAAAACATACCACATACATTGGAACTTAAAAACATGAACATAATGTTTAAACATTAAAATCTTGAGCAACGACATAAAACATTGAAGTACATAAGGCATAGATCATAATGGAACATAAATAATGATAACATAGAATGGGAATAAAACATCTAATTGTGGTATCCATTAAGCACATGTAATGATTTCCATAGTATCCAAGGCATTGCTACCAAGACCATCTTAGTGGACAAAGTCCCATTCTGAATCGATTTCACTCCTCGTTTCAGTCCTGTAACACTAAACCGGATTAACTTACCGTTCCAGCCATGTCTATCTCATGAGATATAAAATCTTTACCCAATACATTGGAGGGATATATAGGTCCCAACTATCTCATAATGAAATCATTCTTACTTGTTCCAAAAAATAAACTTAAAACATTCATCATAACTCAAAGAATAAAATGGGTTTCATAAACATCATTCTATCATAACATAATCCATATAAAACAAATGGTTATCATTTCATAATAAGAAAAGTGAAACCATCTAAATCATAGAGACAATATACTTGAAACATACACATATGAAATAATGTAATCTTAGATGAAAAATGGTTTTGATAAAACACTTGAAATTAATTCTTGAGGAAAATATCCTTTATTCTTCAAAATCATTCTCTTTTTACAAAATGTCATGCAATTTTAAAAGAAAAGGATTTTGTTGAAAATAGTCATGAAATATTTTGGAGGAGGCTTCATAAAAATAAGGCTTTATAAAACCTTAAAAATCTGTTCGTGCTGTATAAGTTAAAAAACATTCTTCTCGTACTTTTGCTGGAAAAGTCAAAAAGTACCTCGTAACGTAAACAAAAGAAAGATTCCTTACATACCATGTAGTAAAAGTCAAGAATGGTTAAAAAGGACTTCAAACATACATGAAAACACTTTTATAAAACATGTACATGGATGATAGAAATATCCCCAGTAAATACTTATGAATAAGTAATCTCGGATAAAAATGAGATTTGCAGAATTATCCCTTACCTTAGGTCTGGTATGCTTCGTACGTATCCGAACCTCCTCTTCTTTCGACACGCCTTTTTGAAACCTTCTCTTAGGGCACTAATATTGGTCTTTGAAGAAGACCAGAACCTCTAGGATGTTTCTAGGGAAGTGTAGAAGTGAAATGGGAAGGGGTTGGCCGAGCTTGAAGGCTCAAATTGGTGTGAGGAGGAGAGGGAGGTGGTGCCCTTTTATAAGGGAGGAGAGGGGCACCTTTGGAATTCTTAAAAATATTAATTTATAATAAATCTAACCCCACTTAAAAACCTCAAAAAATGACCCATATTCGAATAGTAGATGAGATATGGTTGTAATCTCATCAACCAATCAAATTTATACATGTTTGGATCTTATTGTAAACCTTATCATTTTGATTTATCCTTATTTAATCTATTTAATTTTATTTGTGGTAATAAAATTATAAATTTTAAATTATAACAAATAATTATATATTTGTTGTGAATTTTCCATAATTTTTTACATTATAACATTATAGACCATATAAATTTAAATTTATAATTTTTAAATATTTTTGTGATTTTTAAACAATTTTATAATATGTTATTTTTATAAAATAACAATAGTGTCAATTTTGACACTATTCATTTATTTGAATTTAAATAAAATATATACAGAAGATATGTTTGAACTAAAAGATTTAATAGATTCATAAAAGGTCATATGTATCTATAAAATTAGTGTATCACATTAAATAGTTTATATAATATTTATTTTATTATTTTTAAAACCATTTATTTGGTTTATCTCTTAATAAAATAATTACTACAACATTTTTGTATAATTATTTAATATACTGATTTGTTGCATAAAAATTTAAAATAAAATCCTATGATGAATATAAATCTATTACCTTTCACAGTAATACTTTTACTCGAATTTATCATCCTAAAATCACAATATTTAAATTGTTATATTTATTAAATTATGAAGGTGACAAATTTGTCATCATTTAAAATAAAATAATATAAGTGCCATAATCACTTTTATAAGAATCCAAACGGTTATATATTAGGTAATTGGATGATTAAGGTGTATATATACACTACCAATATGTTTTGGTCAGGTTTGTGGGCCTTTTAATGGGTATTATTATTTCAATAAAAACTATATTACTTATTTTCCACTTAATAAATAATTTTTGTATCATTAATGTATCACCATTAATGACAATTATTTAATCCCTAAAAATTCTAAATAAATTATCATGATGTAGATAATTTTATTTTCTTTCTGGAGACTATTCATGTTTGAAGTTTTATGATGTTTATCACTAAATTAAAATTATTATACTTATAAGATTTAAGAGAGTGACATGTTGTCACTTTCTTTGGTTTTAATAACAATTAAATTATTTTCATGGTCAAAAGTCCATAGAATGAATCTATTCCGACCCTTAGTTGATATGGGTTTACTTTTATCCATCCAATAGAAGTTTGGCATGTGTTAGGGTAATTTTATAATATTATATTTACCCTTAATTACTCGATTTACATTTAACTATGGTAAATAAAATTTACCGTAGTTACTATTCATAATTCCCAAAAATAAAAAGTAGCATATTAACATAATTTGGACCCACTGATTCCAAATATGGAATCCATTTTTTCAAATTCAATACAAATAACTTTCAGAAATTAAATTAAAATTAATCCCGTTGTCGAATGAAAACGAGTTTTTGTTTAAAACATTGCAAAAGATTGAATTGATTTAACCTACGAATTCAATGTAAAATCAATGATAATGACATACATTATAATAAATGGTAAAAATATATTATATTTATACTTTAAAACCATTCAATATTATAATTTAACCATATAAATTATTATGATGAAAAAAGTTGTTTTTCTTTAAAATATACCGTGTTTTTACTATTCATCAAAATATGAATGTTACCAGAATAATACGAAAAATTTATCCAAAGCAAATTTTTATTTCTTGATTCCAAAAAAGAATTTTATTTTGTCAAATTGAACTTATAAACTTGTCAAAAACTAGATTTAAAGTTGGTGCGCCATCAAAAGGCGGCAAAACTGCATTTTTTAAAAAATACTTATTTTATCCGAAAAATTTATTTTGTTCTTATACCATATTCTAGAAAATGTGTAAGATCAATAATAATGTTATAAAATTCAAAATTTAGTTAATACTATTCATAATGGCTAGTTCATAATAATATTATAATAATATATCGTTGTTTAGTAAAACCCGGTATTGCGTACAACACATGCTATCGAGGAAGGTCGCGATTGCGTGTAATTCAAGACAAGTCAGGGTTGCGTGTTGTGAAGAATCCTTCGTTGTTTCGTATAACAGAATCCAACCATATTTCATTTATACATTGAATATATATATATATACATATACTCAATGTTGCGTAGAATAACTATTATCAAAATAATGTGTAACACGATCCAAGAATAGTGTTGCGCATACTGCAAGCTAACACGGTGTTGCGTATAGCGCAAGGTAATCTTGGTGTAGCATACAACACAAGACACTAATGAAATTAAAAGAATATTTTTCATAAAATCTAGGGCTGTTACATTCTACCCCCCTTAAAATGAATTTCTCCCCCGAAATTCATCGGGGTTATAAATGGTTTACTACTCGAAAGTTTGTTTAATAGAAACCCACATCATAAAAAGGAATACCAAAACATGGCTTTAAAAACTAAAGTATGAAATGTAACGGTTACCCAAATTAACTCATCACTGGGTTTCCAGGTAGGATAACATAGGTGAAAATACAGATATGGAAGAAAAATCTAACCATCAAGTTCTGATGGAGAGTGGTAGAGAACGTGTCTATGAAAAAGTCAAAAATCACAAAGCTATTGATTTGTGATGATCTAAGGTACCATATGATTCATCGGATATAAGGGAACTAGGACAACATTTTTTGTTTTTTAGATCATTTCCCTAAAGTTGATGAATTAAAAGAAATATTGGTATGATTTTGGTACAATCTCACTGTTGTTCGTGAATTGAAAAATTTCCACTTCATACCTTAAAGAAATGAAGTTGAATTTGTTATTCGTGATGTGTTAGCAGATCATGTGATAGAATGATGGGTCATTCCATCTCTTTCAAACAAAAGGTTCGCAAAAGTTATAAGTCCATCTTATGGTTAGATTAATCGTATATGGTTCCAAAAATGAACTTATACTTAATATATCATAACGCTTAATAAAATAAAACTAGTTTCTACTAACCAGGGACTTCTTGAAGGCCAGTGGTAGGCGATAAAGGCCAGTCGCACTTCGGTTGTGGGTTCGATTCCCACAGCCTTGTCCGACGTGATGGGCTGTCGCTCGTCCTGCAGGTTGTACTTTTTTTTAAAACTACATTACTATATCATCCCATCAATAATATCGAAAAAAGGTTCTATCCATAAAAAATACTAACTTATGTCCAACATAATCCATTCCAATCATTAGGCTTATCCATAATACTGCAGTCCACTCACATAATATAGTGAAAATGATTACCAGAGATTTCATATAACAAGCATGTTAATACCATCGTTGATCCCCATATATCATAAGATATGTCTTTTTGGTCACAATCCAAATATTCTAAGGCCTTAATCATGTATTCTCTTGAAAAATGAATACCCATTGAATCTTAGTAAAAACACGAGTGCTGTCAAAAGTTAACGCATTCCACATACCAAAAACCCAAAATTCTATATACTCAAACCATGATATAACTATTTCCTTATATTAGTCATGAGCTCATGAATACTATCAAACATTTAATTTTTTCCTTATCCCTTCATTATGCGCATATCATCTACATTCCAAAAATATCTGAATAACCTTTAATGGATACTGGTACCATTAATCATACACTTTCAAAACTCCAGGAAAGACAATAGTGTAACAATCCTTAGATGTCTCTTTATTCCATAGTACCATGAGATTACTTATTCAACATTACACATGATAAACATGTAATAATTCCACTATATTCTTAAACCATTGACAGAGCATCAACAATTCATTCATCTCACACATCATTTGTAGTATCTTCATCATCATCAACATAAATACTACCCATACGACCATACTGATTCTCTTCATGAGACTTTACCTTAGGGCATTGGTTTCCATAATGCCCGTACATTCCACATTCAAAACATTTAACCATTGTTGATGTCTTAGCAATACCATTATCCTCATCCCTTGTGTTAACTGAACATTTTCCTTTTCACTTACTGGCTTTGTGTCCTTCTTTTCCACACCCAAATCATCTTCTAGTTCCTTTGAAACATTCTCCTTGATGCCTCTTCCCACATGATTTACATGGGGGAAATTGAACTTTCTTTCCTCTATGATCATCATGAAACTCCATCTTTCTCTTATTAGCCGAGTCAGGAGACTTACCATATTTTACTTTATTGATCATATTATGAGATTGCTGATTCGGCATAATAATGATGTTTGGACTTCCAAATCCCATTTCATTTGGTTTCTCATGAAGAATATCAGTCCATTGTCCATAATATCCTCCATTATCGTGAATCATCTTGTTTCCAGCCATTTTCTAAAACCCAAAAAGAATAGTGTGAGAGGAAAAAATCATAAAAAAGGGGGAGTAACTTCAATATCTAACATCTTTGGTTTAATATAATATCGTTACCATAGTTCTAGGACTATATCCTATACGTATACTTATCCTTAGGGACATCCCTAGACATACCTTAGAAATATCTCTAGGGATCTCACTAATGTTTTGGCATCCAAGTTTCCAAAGGTTGACTAAACATTTCCTCTGATACCAACTGTAGAGACCCTAAGCTTGACATACATGGACATTACATTAATTTTGCAGAATACTTAATACATAACAAAAACAGACACACAAGGACCGTAATAGTTTAGTGTCTTTGGAAACTTGGAACGTAATCTTCTAATCGTGGTGAAAGATCTTCAACATCTCCCATAAAGATCTTCCACTTTTTGTTTCCTAACCTAAAACCTTTCTTTTGATCCTGGGTGAAAATAAAACATAAAAAGGGTGAGCTCAAATGCTCAGTAAGGGTAAGCATGGATAAAATAAAACATACCATATACATTGGAACTTAAAAACATGAACATAATGTTTAAACATTAAAATCTTGAGCAACGACGTAAAACATAGAAGTACATAATGCATAGATCATAATGGAACATAAATAATGATAACATAGCATAGGAATAAAACATGTAATTGTGGCATCCATTAAGCACATGTAATGATTTCCATAGTAGCCAAGGCATTGCTTCCAAGACCATCTTAGTGGACAAAGTCCCATTCTGAATCGAGTTCACTCCTCGTTTCAGTCCTGTAACACTGAACCGGATTAACTTACCGTTCCATCCATGTCTATCTCATGAGATATAAAATCTTTACCCAATGAATTGGAGGGAGATATATGTCCCACCCATATCATAATTAAATCATTCTTACATGTGACACAAAATAAATATAAAACATTCATCATAACCCAAAGAATAAAATGGGTTTCATAAACATCATTCTATCATAACATAATCCATATAAAACAAATGGATATCATTTCATAATAAGAAAAGTGAAACCATGTAAATCATAGAGACATTATACTTGAAACATGCACATATGAAATAATGTCATCTTAGATGGAAAATGGTTTTGATAAAACACTTGAAATGAATTCTTGAGGAAAATATCCTTTCTTCTTCAGAATCATTCTCTTTTTACAAAATGTCATGCAATTTTAAAATAAATGGATTTTGTTGAAAATAGTCATGAAATATTTTGGAGGAGGCTTCATAAAAATAAGGCTTTATAAAACCGTAAAAATCCGTTTGTGCCGTATAAGTTAAAAAAAACATTCTTCTCGTACTTTTTCCGGAAAAGTCAAAATGTACCTCGTAACGTAAACAAAAGAAAGATTCCTTACATAGCATGTAGTAAAAGTCAAGAATGGTTAAAAAGGAATTTAAACATACATGAAAACACTTTTATAAAACATGTACATGGATGATAGAAATATCCCCAGTAAATACTTACGAATAAGCAATCTCGGATAAAAATGAGATTTGTAGAATTATCCCTTACCTTAGGTTAGGTATGCTTCGTACGTATTCGAACCTCCTCTTATTTCGACACACCTTTTTGAAACCTCCTTTTAGGGCACTAAGATTGGTCTTTGAAGAAGACCAGAACCTCTAGGATGTTTCTAGGGAAGTGGAGAAGTGAAATGGGAAGGGGTTGGCCGAGCTTGAAGGCTCAAATTGGAGTGAGGAGGAGAGGGAGGAGGTGCCCTTTTATAAGGGAGGAGAGGGGCACCTTTGGAATTCTTAAAAATATTAATTTATAATAAATCTATCCCCACTTAAAAACCTCCAAAAACGACCCATGTTCGAAGATTAGATGATATATGGTTGTAATCTTATCAACCAATCAGATTTAGACATGTTTGGATCTTATTGTAAACCTTATCATTTTGATTTATCCTTATTTAATCTATTTAAGTTTATTTGTGGTAATAAAATTCTAAATTTTAAATTATAATAAATAATTACTTATTTGTTGTGAATTTTCCATAATTGTTTACATTATAACATTATAGACCATATAAATTTAAATTTATAATTTTTAAATATTTTTGTGATTTTTAAACAATTTTATAATATGTTATTTTTATAAAATAACAATAGTGTCAATTTTGACACTATTAATTTATTTGAATTTAAATAAAATATATACAGAAGATATGTTCGAAATAAAAGCTTCAATAGATTCATAAAAGGTCGTATGTATCTATAAAATTAGTGTATCACATTAAATAGTTCATATAATATTTATTTTATTATTTTTAAAACCATTTATTTGGTTTATCTCTTAATAAAATAATTATTAATCATTTTTGTATAATTATTTAACATACTGATTTTTTGTATAAAAATTTAAAATAAAATCCTATGATGAAGATAAACCCATTACGTTTCCAAATAATACTTTTACTCGAATTTATCATCTTAAAATCACAAAATTTAAATTGTTATATTTATTAAATTATGAAGGTGACAACTTTGTCATCATTTAAAATAAAATAATATAAGTTCCATAATAACTTTTATAAGGATCCAAACGGTTATATATTAGATAATTGGATGCTTAAGGTGTATATATACACTACCAATATGTTTTGGTCAGGTTTATGGGCCTTTTAATGGGTATTATTATTTCAATAAAAACTATATTACTTATTTTCCACTTAATAAATAATTTCTGTATCATTAATGTATAACCATTAATGACAATTATTTAATACCTAAAAATTCTAAATAAATTATCATGATGTAGATAATTTTATTAGATTTCTGGAGACTATTCATGTTTGAAGTTTTATTATGTTTATCACTAAATTAAAATTATTATACTTATAATATTTAACAGAGTTACATGTTGTCACTTTCTTTGGTTTTAATAATAATTAAATTATTTTCATGGTCAAAAGTCCATAGAATGAATCTAATCCGACCCTCAGTTGATATGGGTTTACTTTTAGCCATCCAATAGAATTTTGGCATGTGTTAGGGTAATTTTATAATATTATATTTACCCTTAATTACCTGATTTACCTTTAACTATGGTAAATAAAATTTACCGCAGTTACTATTCATAATTCCCAAAAAATATTAGCCTATTAACATAATTTGGACCCACTGATTCCAAATAAGGAATACATTTTTTCAAATTCAATACACAGAATTTGCAAAAATTAAATTAAAATTAATCCCGTTGTCGAATGAAAACGGGTTTTTGTTTAAAACATTGCAAAAGATTGAATTGATTTAACCTACGAATTCAATGTAAAATCAATGCTAATGACATACATTATATTAAATGGTAAAAATATATTCTATTTATACTTTAAAACCATTAAATATTATAATTTAACCATATAAATTATTACAATGAAAAAAGTTGTTTTTCATTAAAATATAGCGTGTTTTTACTATTCATCAAAATATGAAAGTTACCAGAATAATACGAAACATTTATCCAAAGTAAATTTTGATTTCTTGATTCCAAAGAATAATTTTATTTTGTAAAATTGAACTTTTAAACATGTCAAAAACAATAGTTAATGTTGGTGCGCCATCAAAAGGCGGAAAAACTGCATTTTTTTAAAAATACTTATTTTACCCGAAAAATTTATTTTGTTCTTATACCATGTTCTAGAAAATATATAAGATTAATAATAATGTTATAAAATTCAAAATTCAGTTAATACTATTCATAACGGCTAGATCATAATAATATTATAATAATATATCGTTGTTTAGTAAAACCTGGTATTGCGTACAACACACGCTATCGAGGAAGGTCGTGATTGCGTGTAATGCAAGCCAAGTCACGATTGCGTGTTGTGAAGAATCCTTCGTTGTTTCATATAACAGAATCCAACCATATTTCATTTATACAGTGAATATATATATATATATATACTCAATGTTGTGTAGAATAACTATTATCAAAATGGTGTGTAACACGATCCAAGAATAGTGTTGCGCATGCTGCAAGCTAATACGGTGTTGCATATAGCGCAAGGTAATCTTGGTGTAGCATACAACACAAGACATTAATGAAATTAAAAGAATATTTTGCATAAAATCTCAGGGTGTTACATTAACCCTGTTCATATTCTTTGGGTTAACCTTTTATTTTATTAATTATATGGAAATAAAGTAATTTGGGAAATAAATTTAATAAATATTAGGTTTTATTTTGTGTATTTACTAGGTATACACATAATTATTTCATTCTATCAGTTCTCAGTTCAATTATATGATATTTTTAAGGGAATTGTCTTAAAAATTATCTCTTTTAAAAAACATATTACATAATTCAAAAGAAATATTTCTATGCAATTATTCATGTTTTATGATTATGTAATTGTTCTTGGGAATTTTTTATGATGATGTGTGGGACCTATATCTCCCTCCAATTCCTTAGGTATTTGTAAGTTAGAGATCAGTAGTATGGTTACTCTATGTGTATCTATAGTGGTTACACTATAAGGTAGTCATGATCAGTACATTATAAGGTAGCTGGGAGGGTTAAAAATTTTAAGGTAGCTACAAGGGTTTAAATATAATTAATTAATTCAACAGTATACCCTTATGGTTTTATATATTTTCTTAAATGTTTTATGTAAATCTCATGTTTCACAATGTCGGAATATATGGGTGAGAAGTATGTCTTTTTGGAAATGATTTCATAAGTTTTTAAGTATTCATGGTCTAATGGTTTATTTCCTTCTTTTTATATCCCTTACTATGATTTTTATGCTCAAAACATGCTTTTAAATGTTTTTCACTAGTTATAGTGATGTGTAAGTAAGGAAAGGAAGTCATGTTAAATGGTATGAAGATTTGTCAAAAAATTTAGGTTGTTGTTTTCTTTTAAAAATTCAATGTTTAAGAATAAATTGATTCTATTTTAACAATAACCACTTTATATGAATGTGGGTTTATATGTATGAGTTATTTACTAACGTTGTAAAACACTAAAACAAAAATAACTTTGGGAATGTAAGGAAGTGAAATTTAGTTGAAATATCTAGATTATGCAATGTTTATGGATAGGTCCTTATAGTTGGTATTAGATAATAGTCTAGATAACTTTAAGAGTTAGTATGATGTTAACAAAATAACATAAATTATTATTACCTTCTTTTTTATGTTAAAATAGTATACCATTTTTATATTACTAGGTTTCTTCATCTAAGATATGTCTATTAGGAATGGTTTTCTACAGAAGAAATAGAGAAGTTTAAATTTGAAGGAACCAAGAGTCATATATCTTTCTGAATATGAAACCTGGAATGGTGGGAATTGGAACAGACTAGTTTGTGACATCAATGTCTTAGATGACATAGAAAATAAACGTAATTATCATCTAAGAAAGGGAACAATCAGATATATCCCAAGGGAACTTTATTATAGTGGAACATTTTATAATGAAACACCCTCTTACTTTCAGTGGTTCTTCTAACCCAGTAGTTATGGAAGGATGGATTAAATCCCAGTAAAATATTTTCAATGTTATGAAATTTTAAGATAACAATTAGGATAGTCTTTCCATTTATTATTTTAAAGGGGAAGCTACACAGTGGTTTTTAATGATCATGAATATCAGGGATAGATAGTAGATTGATGCCCTAGAGTGGGATTAATTTAAAAGTTTTTCCTTGATTTTTTTCATAGGTGGTTATCTATATAATAAATAAGAAATTCCTTAAATTTTAGGAAAAGAAAGATGATTTAGTGGGAGTGTATGAATAAAACTTCACTCAACTAGAATAGTATGCTTTAAATCTTATTTTGGACCTTGATAAAAAATCAACAATTTTGACACAGAATTGAATCCAAGATATCGAAGGGCATTGGATTCCCGTTTGTTGAAAATTTATGAGAAACTTATCCGATTTTATGAGAGGTTAGAAATGGAGTTTTCACATGATCACTTTTACTTTGAAAACAAATATAAGCAGAGGTACATATGTAATGTTATAAGTAATAATCAATCAATGAAAATATATTTTATGAAATCCCAGCTTTCATTTTTGGCAAGTGTGGTTAAAAGTATGTGGGGAATGTATTTCCAAAACAATGACATTTATTTTGATCAGTTATGTTTTGACATATGTCCATAGATTTTAATGAAAATGATCTTAAGATCAATTCTGATATAAAAACAGTAAAGTGTTTCAAATGTGGTGACATGGCTCATTATCCAAATGTCTTCCCAAAAAAATATCTTAGTGACAAAAATAATTCGTTCTATTAGTAGAAAGTTGTAGTGATATATTTTGGGATTACATAAGAAAATTTATGGTCATCCAATTAAGTGGGATCTGGTACTTTTTTTATTTACTCATATTTTTCTAAAGTCTTTTTTGACATGGGGTCTACACATTCATTCATTTATGAGAAATATTCTAGTAAATTATAAATATATCCTCAACAAATGAAACCAATAATTATTATTAAAACAAAAAGGGGAAATTTTATAGAAAATAATGAATTTTAAAAATCGTTCTATTTCTATCTGTGGAAAGGAATTTTCTGAAAAACATACTATTTTCCCCTTAGTAGAGTTTTCTGTTATTCTGTGTATGGTCTGGGTTTCTATTTATCAGGATAAGAAGGAGTATAGATCTTATGAAGTGCTTTTTTAAAAATAGATTCAATTTTAAAAAAAATGAACCCATACAGTTGATAACATATCAGGATGTTGAGAAACTATTAAGAGATTTAAATGGAAGTTATCTTGCACTCTATATTGAAAACAGGGGAACTGTTCAGATTAAAGAAGTTCCAATGGTAAATGAATACATTAATAATTTTCCAAATGTGTTACCTGGCGTTATACCTGATCGGGAAGTTGAATTCAAAATTGAATTAGTTCCTCAATCAAAGCCAATTCTAAATCCCCCTTATCGAAGGGATCAAATGGATCTTCTAGAAATGAAAAATCTGTTACATGAGTTTATTGGAAATGGATTCATTTACCATAGAACTTCACAATGGGGAAATCCAATTTTTTCATTTAAAATAATGATGATTCTATGAGACTTTGTGTTGATTATATAGATTTGAATAAAGCTAAAATTATGAATAAGTATCACTTCCCTCACATCGATGACTTATTTGATCTGTTATAGGGAGCTCATTATTTTTCCATGATTGACGTGAGATCTAGGTACTGTCATTTAAAGGTGAATGAGGATGACATTCCAAGAATTACTTTGAAAACTAGATATGGTCCTTATGAATTTGATGATTTGTCATTTCGTTTAACAATTTCACATGATGTTTTCCTAGATCTTATGAAAAAAATATTTCATGAGATCTTGGATAAGTTTCTCATTTTCTTTATTAAATTAATTCTAGTATATTCTATAAGAAAAGAAGAGCATGAAAAAAATAAGGGTTTATTTGAAAAACATAAAATGAAATAAAATGAATGGACAATTCAGAAATAGTTAATTTTGGTTGCATAAAAGTTCATTCCTTGGTCACATTGTTTCTATATATGTAATAATTGTAGATCCTATTAAAATGAATGTTGTTATTGAATGGAAAAGACCCCCAAATATAACTGATATTCATACTTTTCTTGGTTTGGAAGGCTATTAAAAAATGTTTGTTGAAAACGTTTCATGGTTATCTAGTCTACAGACTATGTTAACTCATATATGAATTATATTTCCCTAGGCAAAATAATGTTATTATTTTTTCAAGAAATGAATAGAATATTGGTGAATGCTGCAGTTCAGACCCTACATTAACGAAATGGCGATATTTTCATCTATAGTGATGTTTCATTAAAGGGTATTGGTTTTTTTTATGAATACGATTAGGTAACTTCTTATGTGTCAATAAAACTAAAACCTCATGAGTTAAATTATCCCACACATGATTTTGAATTAGCAGTTGTGGTTTTCAATTTAAAAATATTGAGACATTAATTATACCATACCAAATGTGAAATATGTACTGATCACAAATTTTTTAACTATATATTCACTCAAAAGGAATTAAACATTAAGTAGAGAAGATATATTTAATTGATAAACTATTATGATATCACAATCAATTACCATCCTAAAGAAGAAAATAATGTGTAAGATGTCTTGTGTCAAAAAAATCATGCATCATTAATTATATTACTGATGGAACAAGACCCTTTACTTAATGATTTAATGATTTTTTTCTTGAAAGATGTAATTGTAGTAAATTCTTCTTTGTCATTTTAGGTTTCAGTGTAGTGATGTTTTTTATATTTAATTAATAAATAGTAGAAGGTAGAAAACAATATGTTGAAAAAGGTAAAATTGGTTAAAAAGTGTATGTTTATAGAATTTAACATTGATAAAGTTAGTGTAAAATTTAAAAATAGATTGTGTGTTCTTTGTGACTCTCTGATGAAAAAAGTATTATTATTTGAAGATCATAGTTCTCCATTTTTAGTTCATTTTTTGTAGCACAATGATGTACAGAGATATTCAAATGTTTTAATTATGAGATTGAATGAAAATAGATATTGCATATTTTACCGTGAAATGATTGACGTGTCAACCAGTTAAAGCAGAGCAGAAATTATTGAAGGGGATTCTCCATAAATTACCAGTTCCAGAGTGGAAATGGGAAAATATATCCATAGATTTCATTGTGGGACTGCCAAAGAAATCTCGATGTTGCAATACGATCTAGGTTAATATTGATCGACTGAATAAATCATCTCATTTACTTTCTTTTCTAGACCCTATTCTTTATGATCAGATTTATCGACTATACCTCAAAGAGATTGGTAGGTTACATGGAGTTCCTCCTTCCATTGAATATGACAGTGATCCCTTGTTCTCTTATAACATCTAGAAAGGCCTTTATAATTCATTGGGAATATAATAAAATTTTATCATAGCTTTTCTTCCACAATAAGATGGGTAGTTAGAACTAAAAATTTAGACATTAGAGGATATTGTTTGCACTTGTTAGATGGATTTCCAGTGAAGTTTGGATCAACATATTTCTTTAGTTTAATTTTCATATAATAATATTATTCATTAAAAAATACATATTGAACCTTTTGGGGCATTATATGGGAAGAGGTGTTGAAATATATCTTTTGAGGATGAAGTCATGGAAGGTAAGAAGATGGGATCAGAATTAATAGAGGAAGTGGCTAAGAAAGTGAAGTTGATCTAGTAACATATGAGTAAATCTCAGAGTAGGAAGAAAAGTAATGAACATATTAGAAGGAATGATTTTTTGAGGCATTTGGTCATGTTTTTGTCAGAATCTCACCATGGAAAAGTATTTTGTGATTTGGTAAGAAAGGGAAGCTAGTACACAGTTCATTGGACTTTTTCAAATCTTGGAGAAAGTTGGACCATTTTCAGACAAGGTATCTTTGCCTCCGAATTTATCTCAAGTTCACAATGTTTTTCATGTTTCTATGTTGCGAATTTAAGTTCCATATTCATATCATGTTTTCAGCCCAGAAGCAGTTTAGTTGGAAGACAACCATTATTATGAAGAGAAACCTATTTAGATAATTCTCTGAAGATAAACATTATGGAAGAATAAGGTAATCCACAAGTTAATGGTTTTGTGGAGAAACCACGTGGTTGATGAAGTAACAAGGGAATTTGAAAATTCTATTGAGTAAATATATCATCACTTGTTCAATATGTAAATATAATTCTAAGGACATAATTTACAGAAGATGGGGAAAATGTTACACCCCATGGTTTTAAAAATAATGAAATTGAATTTCATGAAACCCTAAATATATATATAATGAACCATTATTTTAAGAAGATAGTTATAAACTATCCATTATACATAATTTTACTACTTCTATGATTGGTATTTAAAAAAATACATTTACGGTTGTGATCAATAAGTTATTTGGAGTCTGATTGAACCAACTTCTTTTTTTATTAATAGTAACATAACCATATAAATACTAATATTACCCTTATGAATAGTAAATCATATTATTTTTTAAGTTTACAAGATAATAAGATCTCGATTAATTTCTCAACATGATATAAAATGAGTTATAGTTTTAAATTTTTTATTTTTTGAATAAATTCTGATTTTATTTAAAAATTAAATAAATCATCCTTAGATAATTATTTTCAAAAAATGGATTTGTTTTTTGAATTATACGCATTTAAAATGGTTAGGGTTCTTTTTTTGGCATTTTTTCTGAGATATATGAATTTTCAGTGAACAGTAAAAATACAATTTTAATTTATCATGTGTTTAATGATATAATAATGATGTAATAATGATTCAGGTAGACTCTTGAGGAATAAAATTTGATATGAGGTGGACAAAGTGGCCAAATCCAAGGGAAAAAATGATGAGTAATCCCATGGTTTTTAATGTACCACTAATGATGTGTCCTTTGAAATTAATTAAAAACTCTCTCACTTTCACTATAAATATCACCCCCCCTCTTCCTCTCACACTTCTCATGATTTTATAATTGCCTAAATTCATTCCAATAATCATACTAAGTGTCTTTCCCACATCCAAGACCTAATGGTATCACCAAAAATCCAAAACCAAATGCCTTAAAAAGGATCTCTAGGAAAATATATCAATAGATAATGATCCTATTTTATTTTTTGGTATTCTCTTTAAAATTATTTTATTTTCTTGTACTATCTTAATCATACCTTATTAAAGAGGAATGAAAGATAAAGTAATATATATATTATATATTATTGTAATGTTTATGGAAATTTTTTAATCATTCTTCCTCTCCTCTTCCTCTTATTCTTAAAATAGAAACATTGTTCGTGTTGTGTCTACTTTCCGACCTCATGGATGATGTGTCTTCAATTTCCATTACATCATTCAAAGTAAGTTTAAAACAAATTTAATGGTTGAAAAATAATATTAATTTAATTTTATTACCACTATTATGTTTATTAATTAACATATCTTCATAATATTAAAAGCATATGTCGAAACAAGTTCATGGTGATCGAAAAACCACCAAAAAGATCTAAATGAATATCACTAATGATTTATCTAATGATTCATCCCCATACCATATATCCAAAATTAATTATGGAGTAATTTAATATTTTGGATAGATATTAACAATATATTGTTCTACTTCTAGTGTTTCTCTTCTATTATACATGAAAATCATTTACATAATGACATTGGAAATCATGCAAAGCACGCACCCAAAACAATGGAAATAACAAAATATCATTAATAACTATGTCGAATGTTGTTATAAATAAAATAATGTTTTATAAACATAATTATGATTTTTTTAAATATTAATAACACCATTTTAACCATTATATACTATGTTTAAATATGTTTTATGTAATACGAACCCATTCTTCGATAATTCTTAACCCAGTTCCCATTCTCTGGGTTAACATTCAATTTAATTACTCATATGGAATTATGATCAATTTGGATATAAATTTATTTCATGTTTTGTCTTATTATTTGTATTTCTATTTTATACACATATTCATTTCATTCTATCAATTCTCACTTCAGTTATATGATATATGTAATGTACTTTTCTTTAACAATTCTCTTTTTAAATACTATTTTACAAAATTCAGAAGAAACATTTTTATGGAATTATTCATGTTTAATGATTTTTTTTGGTCATTCAGAATTGTTTAATATGAATTGTGGTACATATATATACCTCTAATGAATTTGGGTATGTGTATGTTTGAGATTGGCCATATGGTTACTCTATGTGTAACTATGATGGTTACACCATAAGATAGCAGTTTGGGTTACATTCTAATGTCGTTGTGAGGGATACAAATCAAAAGGTAGCCATGAGGGTTACAATATTTGTAAGTAATTCCCCAAGATATCTTTATGGTTATATATATGTTTTGTAATGTTTTATGGAAACCTCATGTTTCAAAAATTAAGTATATATTTATGATAAGTATGTCTTTGTGAAAATGATTTCATATGTTATTAAGTATTCTGGTATATTGGTTTCTTTCCATATTTTTAAATCCCTTACTATGCTTTTTATGCTCATTCCATGTTTTTAAAGGTATTTTATTTGTTATAAGGATATTTAAGAGGAAGAAGTTTGTCATGCTAAATGTTCTGAAGATGTGTCAAATAATTTAGGTAGTTGTTTTGTGTTAAAAATTAAATGTTTTGGATAAAATTTATAATGTTTTAAAAGTACCCATTTTTTATGCTTGTTGGTTGATATGTATGAGTTATTTCCTAAAATTATAAAACTCTTTACCAAAAATATCATTGAGAATGAATTGATGTGAAATCATGTTGAAATATCTAGATTATGTAATGTTTCAGGTCATGTAATTATAATGATACCCTAAATTAAAGCATGATACCACTAGTCTGTTTCTACTTCCACTATTGGTAGTTCAGATAGTATATTTAAATTTTTTATCTACTTCTACTAGATTAATCTAACATTATATTTTCATTTCGTCTACTACCATTCAAAATATGAAACCATTAGTGGAAACCTCAATAACCAGCTGATGTTCTAATATTATAGTTATATGAAATTAAATTCAAATAAATTATTACAATTACTAGTTTATAGAATTTAATAAAATTTGGATATAAAAGGATTTAATTCTTATAATTCTTAAAATGTCTACATTTATTCATTTAAGAAAAACACAAAAATTCAAAATTTCTATTAGTATGTGGATTTTTCTTATTTTATTATTATCCTACAGTGGATAATTGTATTTTCTAAAATATATAAAACCATGGAACTCCATATGCAAAAATCTAGGTTGATTACTTAGTGTGAATAAACTGACTAGATGGTTGTACTATTGTTTTCTTTCAAAAAAGAAATAGTATTTTCCAATGTTGGATACAACACTGTGTTTTTCATGAAAAAATAGATACCTTGTGATGAACGTTCAAATTATCATTAAGGATATATTAAAGACAGTTCTAAATATGAATATGATCATTCCGGATGATCTCTTAATTCCTTAACGAAATGAAAACTACACAATTACTTTTATATTCTTTCTTTCTTCTTCTCTTTTTTATTTACATTTATGCTATGTTTTTTTATAATTTATTTATTATGAAAAATCAATTTTATTAAATAGAAGAGTAATCCAATTATTTATTGAAATTTATATAAATATTCTATCATAATAATATTAATTTATGAGGCTATGTATAACCTAAAATCATTGTCTGTAATGGAATGAAAAACATGATCCATGTTGTGGACCAGTCGATTTTTATTAATCATGCTTGGAAGCAAGTGACTTTTAAGGGGATGGGATTATATCTCAGCTTTGGGAAAAACACCAATTTTTATTTCTATTATGTATTGCATTATTTTTTCATATAATTTTATTATTAAATTAACACTCAAAACTATTTATGAAAACAATACATCAATGGTTATATTTAATTTTTGTTTTATATTATAATATCAACGTTTGAGCTAGTTATGAAATTTTAAAGAATTTTTATTTTTCATTTGGTGAATGGGATAAATATTAAACTGATATGGGTTTCTGAAGCATCATGATTCCAAATCCTTGTTTTTAAGGAGATATAAGAGAGGTAGATGGTTGTTATAGGATTAGTGGTAACCATAAACCTTAAACATGAATACTTAGAGGGGTGTTACATGATTTTTAAAATCAAACACCTAAGGTTGAAATCCATGAAAAATATTGTAGTATATTGAATAGGTGAACTGTTTGGTTTTTACATGGTCTGTTTAACCACACACCTATAACGTGTGATGCGAGGGTCTTAAGGTAGTGATAATTCATGGTTTTTGTACCATTTTTCAATATGTTCCCCTATTAAATGAGTCGGTGCGAATTTTATAAAATGTGATCCACATGGGTTTCAATGTAGTGAGGCCTAATCATGTTCCCCTTTAAGAAGGAGAAATTTACAATTTTATCGCTATTTTCATTTAACCCTTCACCCCCTATTTCTCATCCTTCCCTCACAGAGTCTCCAACCATAGAAGAGCTCCCCATGGATATCCACCAAGGAATTTGAGGATCCTCATCATATGACATATGATTCTGTCTCCATTTATTATATTGTATTATCCTTAGTTAGTTTATCAATATCCTCTCTTTATTTAATTGTTTATCTTTTTGTCTTGGATTCTATTTCAATGTGTTATTATATGACTTATTTTCAAGGATTCTGTATATACTTATGATTTCATTCATTTCAACTAGAACTAAAGTAAAATATCTGTATATTAAAGATACATAATCTTGATGTATGCGGTCTATGAATTTTCCCTCAAAGTCACTTTGTTTATAACTTAACTTCATTATGTTGCATGTCAGACAATCTACACATTTCTCTAAAAATATTTAATCCACAATATAAATTTCCCCATAGAAAATCATGAATTTCAATAGACCCATTGAATGTTTGGGAGATAATGACCACAACTAGAACTAATACATAAAGATATTTCGACTAAATACCCATGATTGTCATTGTTTATATATGATTAATCCACCCCATTTGGTGTGTTTTTTCTTGCCTCTTGTTATTGGAAGTTTTATAATAAACAAATTTTTAAAAGGTTTAATACCTATTTAGCCCTACATATTTATAAATGTAAATAGAGAATGAAATGAAATAAATGATAATTTTGATAAGGGGTGGATAATCTGTTAGTTTATACTAAATTTTCAGAATGGATTATAATTTTGTTATAGACAATAACATGACCATTTTTTATCACATGTAATTGATTAGATTAATGAATTTAATTGATTAATGGAATGGAAATTAACATGGATCCCCATTAAAAACTTATATGATATTTCAACCACAAATATTATGGTATTGAACCGACCATGGTTAATGTTGTATGAAATTGACCATGGGTAATATGGTACAACACCAGCATCTTGGTATGTCACCATCAACTCACTTACATATTCTATTAAAATTGGATTCTTTGGATTACCTCATTAGATCAAGCTTACTTAGACCACATAATATTTGTTACTTGGGATATTTTCAAGTATATTCCACGTCTACTTTGTACATGTTCCTCACACTTGAGAAGGATGCATCGACAATGGGACTTTGGTTCTTGGACCATTATAGGTCTACATTATATAAAGTTTACCTGGAATAAACTCCTTATACATTAGGAGGATTCCTTGTTCAATTTCCTTGGGTCATTGCCAATATAGGTTTGATACATGATATATATAGATTATTCCACATCTAATGGTCTCACATTAGTAAACATTTACTCCAAATTCAAAGACATCTCGTGACATTGCTTGTACTTATAGACACAGTTGTATCACGTAAACATTTTACAGCTTTCTCCAGTTATATATACAAATTTTTATAACTATTATGCATTAGTGGGATTTGTGGTATACATTTTTAGTGTTTTCCAACTATGTTTCTTAAACCCAATTTGGTTCACTATTACGTACCATAATAGATCTCATGCACGAAGATGTGGATTAAGAAAAGTACCCAGTTTGGATGGTTGATAATCTATAATAGGATGTATTATGGGATCAATGTACTGAGCTATTTCTTGAGATACTAGTAGAGATTTTTTTTTTCATTTTTTATTTTATATAGCATGTATGGTATTGTATACATGCTCTCCTTTTTTATAGAATCATGTTGTCATCATTTGTGTATGATACTACTTATTGATATTTAAAATTTATTATTTTTGGGATTATTTAATTAATATAATATTTATTTATTTATGATTAAACTATTTTTATTACATATAAAGAGGCTATTATCTCATAACTATATGACTTTACACCCTTGCTAATAGTTTGAAACCTCTAGTGTATAGGGTGGCATGCTTGAGGACATGTCACTAACTGATCTGGGTACTGTTCATTGAGTGAACCTATGTGGGACCTAAAAAAGTACTATTAGTTGTTCATTTTCTTTATCTAACTATTTTGGGATGGTATACAAGAAACTAAGAATGTGTCATTACATGGTAAATAGGTCATATTGGGGACTAGTTAACCCATGAATGGGGGGGATAATGTTTTTAAATATAAGTATTTTGTTCAAATAGTTTAAAATTAAGGTTGATTATTATTTCCCCATGAGTGATTGATATCTTTCCATTGGCTATAGATTTATTATATTTCTTCTTTCACCTTGATGTGGAAACAAAATAGGTGTGTTCATGCATCATTTTTAGGGGCATAAGATTCAAATTTCATTAACATTGTTATATGTATAGGATTCCTATTTGATTATGTGTTATGGTTGAATGTATACCATTCTTGAATTATTATTTAGAATCCCTAATGGTATACCATGCATCGTTGATTATTTCCATGCTTACCTATATTTTATGCTAATGTGATGACTCCCTTATTATAGATATGATATTAGGTAGGTTAAGTAAATTTTCTACATCAACCTAAATTTTGTTTTCCCTATAGATTTATGGTGGAATTTTAAATAACAATCCAAAAATTAATTAATTTATTTAAATGGGTTTTAACTGATTAATGATTATCCTGAATAATATTTCTTAAATTTCAAGGAATTTTATTTTTTGAAAAATTCAATTCATTGCTTATAGATGTTAGTTAAATTATGTACCAATTATGAAATATAACGTATTCTAACATCATAAATTCGAAATGGTGAACTATATAATTGACTTTTTATATGCTTGGGTTGATCAATATCGGTTGATCATAGAAGTATATTATTGAATAAAAATTATCTTAAAGGTTAAATTAAAAGGATGCAGTCTTTGTAAATCACTTAAATTGGTCAATGATTGATGTTTGCTAAATGGAGTGTCAATTAAATATTAAAAAGGATGTATCCATTCTAACATGTGAATGGTAACATATATAATTTAATCCCTAAATGTATAACATGACCCCATTAGGTTTGTTTTTCCATGTTTCTTCTATCACATGAACCCAATAATGGTGTTTTGATGTTATAATAAGATGAATATTGATAACATGTTCATAAATGGGATACCAAGTATAATTTATGGAGTTCTTCCTCAATAAATTTTGTATGGGTTCCCATATTACTGGACCCATGATTTTCTTGATGGGACCCTCATAGATTCCATATATCATTATATTTATTGGTATATAACCACTTAAGGGTATGATTGCTTAATATTATATGGTTATATAAACAGTAAATAACTACTCATATGATGATTCATATTAATTTATTACAGATTTATACTTGAACAATTCTATTTAATTATGGAAGACCTTTTGGATACATTATTTTTTTTTATGACTAATTAGTTAATTAAAATGTAAGTTACAACCTAAAGAGAATTTTCCTAAGTTTTTTGAATTTAATTTTTATTTACCTAATAATTTTTTTAGAACATATATATATATATATATATGAATAATGATTTGAAATGAAAAAAATAAGTAAAAATTCATAAAAATCCTTGTGGTGTCTGTAAAATAAGTGGTAAGTACTACATGAAGACCTTTTACTTTATACCTGTATCTTGAAATTGCATATGTATTAGCCTCTTTAATGATTAAAATAAATGTGGACTGATGCAACAGATAAAATAAAACATTTCATGGGTGTTGATGTTGAAGGTAACTCATGTTGGTTTATGTTTAATTTCTACATGATAAGTCACCTTCGATGGGAACATAGATATTTACCATATTTTTTCAATGGAAAATTTATGTTTTATTTGATCCCAAGATAAGAGTTAGAGACCAGTAACATTTTATTGACGAATATTGTTTTAAAAGTTTATTCCTTGAGTGGATAAGGGGTACGACCGTTGTGTTAATGGCCTTAGGAAACTAAAAAATGGTAATATTTTGAGATTTGTTTCTTGGAAATATAGGTATCATTCCTTGATTGTATGAGTTTGATAGGGATATTAGATAATGAAATGACACCCATAAGTTAGCAAGTGGTTGTCTGTTAAGTCAAAATTCTTATGGTTTTTTACTATATATATACCTGCTGAGTGTTATGTGCTTACCATTTTCTTACCTTGGTATGGTGACCCTCTAAGGAGAACACCCATTTGAGGATGCTCTAAGAGGATTTTTTCCTAGTATCTCGATGCTTGGTAGGTGTTGTAATTACTCCTTTTTTGAAAAATTAGACCATTGTAGGATGGTTATATTTTTACCTACCATTGTTATAAATTCATTATATTTAGTTTTTATGTGTGTTACATGTCATGTAATAGAGGACCTAATATGGTATATGTTTCTTGTTCGAGACACATTTTTTGATTGGTGTATGGACATAATACCCCTTTTTGAAATTTGATATATATTGATAGGTGGAAGACCTATAATCCCTTGGATTTTACCTATACTATAGTAAAGTGATATTTTTTTTATAAGTGAAACCTATGAGTGATTTTTGATAAATGTATATAGATAAATTTTAGGTGGTGAGATTCATTATACACTCAATTAAAGACCAATGAATGAGAGGTGTTTATGTTTTATGATATAGGATTGATGGTGACAATGATTTAATGAGGAACCACCTAGAGTGTTTTGGTATTGAAACCATCTCTGATGGGTATGCTACTTAGGTGTCTATCCATGTTGGAATATGGTTGTGTGGTTGACTCGTTAATTTTTTAAACCGATTGCATGAGATGGTAAATAATTATATAAATTATGGAAAATGTGAGGTTAATGATTTTGAATAGGAGTTACAAGAGATACACATACATGTTTAGACTAAAATGATGTATAAAATAGTCATGTTGTTATCATTGATGGATTAACCATAGGATAATGATTCATGTCTTGAACTGAGTTTTATGAGGTTGTTCACCCATTTTGTATACTAATATTAGATCATTCTAGTTTATTAAGGTAACTATATGATGTATAACATTAGTGAATGGTTGGGTATAAGTCAAGGGTCAATGGATTCCCATTATGATGCATCTGGGAATATAAAAATAGATCATTGGGTAAATGTAAGGTTGATCTCCTATAATGATGTATAATTTGGAATTAACTGATTGGTGTGAGATGGATAAATCATGAGTGGAAAATGAAAGTAATTATCGAGATACATGTAGCCAAGGGTATTTTAGGGTAGGTATGTCATGGTTATTGTGATAATATCTCAAGAAGATAGATAAAATCCTTTCAATAAAATGTTATTGTACTCATATTTTAGAGGTGTTAATGTCTAATATCTATTCATTATCTTATGTACATTATAAGAGCATTGGATATAAACTAAGATTTCTAAATATGTTTTATGGTTAGATTATGGTAATCATTAGGATTTTTGCTTGAGGAGTAGTATATGTTTTGGTAAAGGTGGGGAGTACACCATTTGTCTATTATAGGCTGGCTCACCTTGTTATAAGTTGATATTAGGAAATCTCTATGTGAACCAATACCTGGAAGTGGTAATGAGTTTTGAGTGAAATTTTATTTATTACTCAGGATGAGTGGGGTCATAACTATACGAATTGTATTACATGATGATGAAAAGGTCCTAGGAATTTCTATCAAGTATTTATTTTACCGATATAACAACAATTCTCTTATGGTGGAGAGAGAGAGAGGGATGCCATTTGTTGGTGGGAAACACCCATGTGAGAAGGGTTGTGGGACATTGATCCCATTTTTGCAATTGTCATTTTGGAACTCATATACTATTGAATATTTTGAACCAATGTATATATTGATTTCTTATTAAATTCTCTATACTAGTTCAAATATTGAATTTTTTGAAGACCATGTATGGGAGTCAGACCTAAGAGAGATTATGATGATCCAAGGATGTTAGTTTGAGATTACATCATTGCTCAAGATAGATAATGGAAACTGAATTAAGAAAGAGACAATTTGGTTTTGTGATGTCATAGAAACTATATAATGGGATTTGGCGATCACACTCGAACCGATATTAGTGCTCCTTGTAATGAAGGTATTGGGATCTAGTTTTTAATGATTGGAATGATAAAGCTATGAATATTTTAACATAGTAATCTAGAGGCAGATCAACTTTATTTGACCTAACCATATATATGTGTTAAGTGAGGAGCCACAAAATTAACACCATTAGGATGTGATTAATATAGTATATGAGTTGGTAGAGGCTTTTCAAGTAAAATAATACATGACTAGGTCATGTATGTTTGATTGTAAATCGAATCTTTGGATAAAATTAAGAATCATGGCTGGTAAATTTCTAAGATCCTAAGGGAATGTTTCAATAAGAAATTTCAACAGTAGGGATAATGTGACTCAGAATTGTCCTAGTATGAAAATGTCTTATAGTGGGGAGAACCATTTGATGAATGATTAAATTTTTTATTATGTGATCAATTATCATGTTATAAGGTCTTGGTTAAATGTCTTCTATGATTTTTTTTGTAATTAAATGTGTTGGATCAAGTTATTAAATGTTCAATCATATTGTACTTAAGGTGATTCTAAGATACATTTATCGAGTTTAAAAATTCTATGCGTCCATTTGAAATGGAATACCTTACCCTGGAGGGTCGAGTGATTTACTTTGATAGGAAACAAGACTTCTTGAGTAGTAGGAGTTATAAGATAGGAAATTTGTAAGATTCTATGATTAAAAATAGGTGATGTAATCCAATATAAAATAATTTTTCATTTGGTGGATGGGAAAAATAATATAACGTGCTTCAAAATAGAACTTCATGTTTTGAAACTCTTCATAGTGTTTTTATGGATTTTGAGGATCCATAGCTATATCTGGATCCTAGGTGAATTGTGGTAGCATCAATATTCAAAATCCATGTTTTATAGAAATACAATGGAGTTGGTGGTGATTATGTACCACAAATATCTATCCTAGAGTAGTTTTACATGGTTTGAAAAACTATGATACTAAGGTATCACAACCATGAAAATGATTGAAATAAGTAATTGATTTTGAACACACTATTTTTTCACAATTTTTCTAACAAGGCGCCTTGAATATACGAGGTCTAGATCTTAAGATAATTCCAAACTCATGGTCTACTAGGGTTTTTCCTAACCATGTTCCTATCCCATGAGGGGTGTGGCTCATAGAATATGTGAGCATCATGGTTTTTGTAAGGACTTCCAAACCATGCTACCCCACCATCATACCAATTAAAAATGGTGAAACTACCATGTTACTCATGTTTTCTTTCAACTATACACCCATAATTTCTCCTCTCTCACTAGAAAAGCATCCCACCATGGGAGATCTCCCTTAGGATATTTTCATAGGCTTTTTATGATATCCATTATAAATTCTTTGATTCAATCTCTATTCATTTTATTGTATCACACTTATGTATTCCATTGAAACACTTTATTTATTTCTTAGTTTATATCTCTATCATGGATGGTATTTTCTAGAATCTCATATTACCAATTTTATAATCATTTGTAGATTCTTCTAATTTATCATGTTTAATCTAAATCCAATGTTCAATATTAGATGAGTGAGTCTCCTTAATCTTGACATATGTGGTTCATGAAATTTTCTTCATTGTATTGTAGTGTATAACTTGTCGTCGATGTGATTCATGCTATAACTTTGTTGGTCGGAGTGGTTTACTCAAGAGGGGGGTGAATTGAGTACCAATTAAAATTTCTGTATTTAAAAACAGTGTCTTAAAGACCCCCAAATAAAATAATAAATTAAACTGTAGTGAATTTATATCAAAGTAGAGGTTCTGTCAGATTCTCAAGGGATTGATTAATTCCCAGTTAATCAACACAGGAGTGTGTGATTATCTTTTGAAACTAACTTACTAATCTACACTTAACATAAACACTTGCTAATTTAATTATCAAAGTAACTTTAAAAACAGTATTGGTTTTAAAGTGATTAGCAGCGGAATAAAACTTTGAAAGAGATGGCACAACAATGTAACCAAGAGGTTCAGTCTCAAGCCGAGACTTAGTCCTCTCAAAAGTTTATATAAAATTGATCCACACCCTGGATCGGGGTTCAACAGTTTAAAACTGTCCAGGTCCAAGACCTCTACCACTGTTCTTCGTGGGAAACAGTACAACAGCAACCAGCTGTCCAGGTCACACACGACCTCTACCACTGTTATTCGTGGGAAAGAAAGAATGAAAGATTTTGGTAAGGATTTACAAATCCTTCAGTTTGAGTACAGGAGACAGTGTATGTGTTAGATACTGCAGATAACACACACTGCTCAAAATGAATGGTAATAAATCACAGAACAAGAGGTGTAGAGTTTAGAGATGGTTCTGGTGGTTTCAGTATAGCTCTGGACTCCTTCGGATTCGATCGCAAGTGAGTTTGAGTCCTCTTCTCGTTTCTGTTTGAGAAGCAGAGTGTCGTATGCTCCAGGTTCACAGGTAGTGAGAATGTAGTCGATGAAGTTCTTCTTGTATGCACAGAACACTTCTCGAGTATGCTTGATTGTCTATGAGCTTCACTGTGTTCTTCTCGTGCTTGTGTCATTTTTGGTATATTGGATGCACCGCACTTTTCTGGTTCACTTCTTGTTGTTGTTCGTTTTTCCTTCACACGCACGTGTTTCTGGTATGTAGTCTTCTCGTATTTTATCTCCCACCAGGGGACATAAGAGATTTCTTTTCAGCAGGTACGAGGTACGGGTTCCTGAAATCCGAAAACCTTTATCAGATATTTGACAAATCATTAAAATGTACATGATATGACCGTTAGATAGATTAAATATAGGAAATAAAGAAATTCAAACAGTGAGTCGAGTGATCGGTAGGTAATCAGCATCGGTAGCTTGAACATCAGTAGCTTGAACATCGGTAGCTTGAACATCGATAGCTTGAACATCGGTAGCTCAATGTCATTAGTTGCTTTGACTCTATCGGTGGCTCTATGCGTCGGTTGGTACATGCTTGTATCGGTGACTTTGTTTATCGGTAGCTCCATGCGTCGGTAGGTACATGCATCAGTGAGTCTGATGGATCGGTGAGTCTGATGGATCAGTGAGTCTGTCAGTAGCTTCGTCCATCGGTGACTCTTATTCCATCGGTAGCTACTTATACTTACACCGGTAGCTCTATGTTTGTATCGGTAGCTGTCTGTAAGTCAGTAGCTTACATTTATAAGCACATCGGTAGCTCTGTGTTAAGTCTATCGGTAGACTGGTTAAGTCTATCGGTAGCTGTCTGTCGGTAGACTAAGTCTATCGGTAGACTGGTTACCGGTAGCTCTTTATCAGTAGCTATAGGCAGATTACTTATCTGTTTTATGCAGAACACATCCGATTGTGTTAGAATCAATTTATAACTTGTATAAACATGGATTAACATATTTCAAAGACTATTTTAAAGATTATTATTGGTTTGATCATAGATTTGAAAGAATTAAAGTATAGATCAATGATATATAAAAATATCATATAGAATGAAAACATAATTGGGATTTTCAGCACATATGAATACATGATTGAGATTATCAAAACAGGTGAGGTCAACAATCTCCCCCTTTTTGATAATCACAATTTATGATATGGGCATTTAACATAGTGAAAATATGATGGTAAAGAGTATAATATTGAGTTCAATTTTCTTATTGAAAATAGCATCAGAGATAATAGAAATAGTATGATATAGACATAAGTTATCAGAGGTAACAATCATAAGGTACTAAATAGACAAAAAGTATTAGAGGGGAAAAAAATGAACAGAAGGGTAAAGTTTCTCCCCTTATTCCTTATGTTTCTCCATTGAAAATATTTTTCATTCTCTTTGTTCTCCCCCTTATTCTCTCATTTTGGTCTCCCCCTTATTCTCCTTATTATTCTCCCCCTTTGTGATAATCAAAAAGTGGGAAAGCATATATATATATATATAGGAGACAAATAACACATGAGAAGTAAAAAGAGTTCTGTATTAGAGTAGTCAAAAAGTACAAAAACAGAATACAAAGGAATTCCTATCAAAAATCTTGGCCACTGGATCATTCCACCTCTTCCACGTGAGATTTTCCTTTGGGATCAGAAGAAGGTTCGGGTGGTGAGGATGTAGGTGAAGGTTTTGGAATCCCAGAAAAGATCAAAGGAGGCTGGGCCACTGACAGAGTCAGGCTTATAGGTTGAAGATTTTTGGGTGATCATTGGTGTGAGGCTTCGAATAGCTTGAGCAGGAGTCAGCTGGACTGTGGAAGCAGCTGAGGCAGAAGCAGGCAAAGCAGGAGGGATGATGACTGCTCTGGCATCAACATGCAAGAAGGGCAGCAGCAGATTTCTAAAATCTATAATAATTCCTCCTCCTCTTTCCATAGAAGAGATGAAATCATCTTTGTTCTCCATAAATTTCTCTAAAGCAGGAGTCAATTCTCTTCGCTTGCTCACTTGTTCTCTGAAAGCTTGAGTGACTGGAGGGAGCTTCATGTGTTCCAAAATTAGCTTGAAGTGATGTTCGAGTTGATGCTTGGTGAAAATTTTGGTGAAGTAGTGGTCCACTTTGCTCTTAATGGCTTCCTGAGAGGCAGAGGCTTCTCTCATATAATCTTGAACAATCTTCATGATTTCTCTGGCAGACTCTCTTGTAGAAAGCACCACTCGACTCAACTCTGATGAGTCCACAAAGCCACTGGTTGAAATAGAACCAATCTCCTCCTTCAACATTGCTCGAACTTGATTAAGGTCAACTGATAATTTGGATGTGAAAGGGCCAAGAGAGAAAGAAACAGTTTCTTTGAAACTCTTAGACAAACCACTGATTAGGCTTTGAACTTGAGAGTCTTGCAATTGAACATGATCCTTCACTGAGGTTCTGAAACTTTCAAACACTGAGACAAACTGGCTTACTACACTCTTCACATAGGCTAGGTCCTTGTCAGCTTGAGACTTGGAGCTCATATAGGAATCCAAAGCAACAACTGATGTCTTGAGAGCATCAAGATCAGCTTCGATTCTAGAAGACTGAGTCTGGCACTCTTTCACTTCTTCCATAAGCTTAGACATAAAAGAAGATAAATTACAAGCTAGAGATAGCTCGAAGGATCTCTCTAACATTTTCATTTCTTCATAAAAGCTTTGCTTCATCTCAGCAACTGATGCACTGAATGATTCTTTCAGCTCATTCTTCATGGATTCAAGATCTGATTTAGAGACAAAATCATTTGAGACAACTGCAGCAGATTCTATTGCTGAGGCCAAACTAACTACAGAATCAGTCATTATTGAATTAATTGAGGATGCAAGAGAGGTTTCCATTAGCTTCACTTCTTCAACAAAACTGGATTTGAGGTCCTCTTTCAGCTTATTCAGATCATGAAATCTGACCACATCATCTGGAAACAACTCAGCAGCAAGATCATAATTGGTCTTCGGTCTATTCACAGACATCTCATTGTCAGAATCCGGATAATCCAATCCACAGACTATAAACCCTGGGTCTTCTACCCAGTCTCCAAGTTCAACAGCTACTGTAACATTTCCAAGCACAGACTGATGCTCCCCCTCAATGGGTGCATTCTCATGTATCACAACAGCCTTTTCTGCTGTCCTTTCTTCATCAGAATCTTCCACAACAACTTCCATCTCAGCAGCAGTAAGGAGATTTTCTGAAACAGGTACAACTTCTTCTCTATCTTTTTCTACTTCAGCAGCAGGCATAGCTGAGCTTCCAATCAAGGGAATCATACTTAAACTACCAGAAACAGGTGATTCAAAAGCATTCTCCTTTTCCTCTTCTTCTTGGTGAGGTACAGACTGGTCTTCCTCATGAGTAGACACAATTTCCTCTACTTTTCCTTTCCTAGAATAAACCAATTCTGCAACAGGACTTGGGGGCAAGTCTGGATCTCCTCCAACATTCATAGGAGTTTCTTCTTCTTCTTCTTCTTCTTCTGTTTCATCACTATAAGCAGGTTCCTCTTCATCAGGTCTCAGACTCGGATCTCTCTCATCCTTTGGTCTTGAGGGATAATCCACAGGATTAAACCTATCATATATCTTTTGATCATCACTGACCCATTCTCCCTTCCATGGGTTCCAGTTAATTTTCATATACTTACAAACAGTCGAGGTGATGCAGAAATTGTTCTTGACTACAACTGTCTCATCCTGAGACTCAGCTATTCCTTTCACTTTTATCATCACTGAAATCAGCTTGGAAAAGAACAAAGCATTGGTCTTTGACTTTGGTCTAATCATGTCTTCCATTTGAAGCATCAACAATCTGCACAGATTGATTTTTACACCATGTCTTAGATAATGAAGAAGATAGATATCTCGATATCTCAGATTTGCAAAATCTCCTCTCCTCGGTATCAACACATGCTGAACAAACTTGAAAAGCAGTCGATTCTCTCCATCCATTTCAGCAGCAACCACTTGCCTTTGATTTCCATTACCAGTCAGTTCTTGTAAGGCGGTTTCATAATCAAAGATATCACTACTAGGTGGCATTGCTCTTGATACATACCCAGAGACACCTTCATGTGGTACTTTCAAACTCTCAGCCCACTATACTGAAGAAAAAGACATCTCTTTTCCATTTACAAAAGAGCTAACCCGATTCTCATTCTCAGACTTCTCGAAGGTTACAAACTCGTAGAACTGCTTTACCAACTTCGGGTAGTATGGGCCATTGTTATTCGAGAAACAATCCACCCATTTCTGGTCTTCCAGAATCTCGAGTACTAAGGATTTGCTAGGCAGTAGCCATTCCACGCACATTTCCTTCTCGATTACTATGTCTCTATTCTGCAAGTGAGGATTCACTGGTCGCCTTCCCGATCTAGTTTTGACTTCACTAACATTGGCTTTATGCTGTGTCTTATTCTTCTTAGCATTTGGTTCTACACTTTCATCTCTGACGATAGGAAGCTTGGTTTTTGCCATCGCGGGTTTAGGGTTCTTGGCCGATTTGGGAGGTAAGGTTCGAAGGTGAGAGGTTTTGAGCTCGGTGAGGTAAGAAGTGGCTCAGACTTAGTTTTATCATTTAGGAATTCCAAATAAATGACTAAAATAGAGTAATAAAATAAAATAAAACGATTCGTATTCTTGGTGGCAGACAGAAGTTTTAAAACCTTGCATCGGTGTGAGTTAATCATCGGTGAGAATTTTCACGTCGGTGAGACTTTCACATCGGTGAGAATTTTCACGTCGGTGAGAATTTCACATCGGTGAGTATTTTCACATCGGTGAGAATTTCACATCAGTGAGGATTTTCACACCGGTTGTGATTAAACATTCCCAGTTCGTGTCTTATGTAACTTAGTCTATCCGAACATAAAGGTTTAGTGAAAATATCAGCCAATTGATGTTCAGTGCCAATAAATTCAAGAGAAATATCACCTTTTTGATAGTGATCTCTTAGGAAATGGTGTCTTACATCTATGTGTTCGGTTCTAGAGTGAGATACAGGATTCTTAGAGATGTTTATTGCACTGGTGTTATCACAGTTGATTGAAACATGTTTAAAAACATATCCATAGTCCAAAAGAGTGTGTTTCATCCACAGAATTTGTGCACAGCAACTACCAGCAGCTATATATTCTGCTTCGGCAGTAGATAATGAAACTGAGTTCTGTTTATTACTACACCAAGAAACTAAGGATTTTCCAAGTAAATGACATGTTCCTGATGTGCTTTTTCTATCTAACTTACAACCAGCAAAGTCAGCATCTGAATAACTCATTAACTCAAATGATTGTCCTTTTGGGTAAAACAAAACTAAGTTAACCGTGTGTTTGAGATATTTAAAAATTCTTTTAACAGCAAGCAAATGAGATTCTTTTGGATTAGCTTGAAATTTAGCACACATACACACACTAAACATAATATCAGGTCGACTAGCAGTAAGATAAAGTAAACTACCAATCATACCTCTGTAATTTGTCTGATCAACTGGTTTCTCAGTTTTATCTGCATCTAATTTACAGGTAGTACTCATAGGAGTTTCACTTTCCTTGATACTATCCAGACCAAAACGTTTTAAAAGATCCTTTTTATATTTACTTTGATTCAAAACAATACCATTTTCATTTTGAAATACTTGAAATCCAAGAAAGTACTTAAGCTATCCCATTAAGCTCATTTCATATTCATTTTGCTTACTTTTTGAAAAATCAGTACATAAAGAGTGTTTAGAAGATCCAAAAATAATATCATCAACATATATTTGTACAACTAAAACATCTTTAGAAATTCTTTTAATGAAAAGAGTTGGATCAGCAATCCCTTTAGTAAAACCTTTTGAAATAAGGAAATTGCTAAGTCTATCATACCAAGCTCTTGGAGCTTGTTTTAAACCATACAAAGTTTTAGAAAGTTTAAAAACTTGATTTGGAAAATGGGGTTTAGTAAATCCAGGTGGTTGTTCTACAAAAACATCTTCAATTATAAAACCATTTAGAAATGCACTTTTCACATCCATTTGATATAACTTGAAATCCAGATGTGCAGCATATGCCAGTAAGATCCTAATGGCTTCTAGTCTAGCTACAGGTGCAAAAGTTTCCTCATAGTCTATGCCTTCTTCTTGACTGTATCCTTGTGCAACTAGTCTAGCTTTGTTTCTAACTATATTTCCAGATTCATCTACTTTATTTCTAAAAACCCATTTTGTGCCTATTGTCAAAGTGTCCTTAGGTCTGTCAACTAATTCCCAGACTTTATTTATTTCAAACTGATTTAATTCTTCATGCATAGCTATTACCCATAATTCATCATTGATAGCATCATTGATATTTTTGGGTTCTAGCTGTGAAAGAAAAGCTTGATGTTCAACCTGGTTTCTTAGAGAAGCTCTAGTTTGTGTTCCTCTATCAAGATTACCAACAACAGCTTCTAAAGGATGATTCTTTAGAATCCTCGTTGATCTGGTAAAGGTTGGACTAGAAATTTCAGGTTCATCTATAGGTTCGGGTTCAACAGAAGCAGATTTTAGAGAAAGTCCAGAACTGGATACTTTTATAACAGGTTCTTTAGATTTATCATTAAGGTTCAGAATAGACAAATTTTCTTCAAGATTCTCAAGAGAGGTTTTAGGCTCATGTGGATCAGTTTCATCAAACTTGATGTGAACAGATTCTTCCACACATTTGGTTTTCTTATTGAATACTCTATAGGCTTTACTTGAAATAGAGTAACCCAGGAAAATTCCTTCATCACTTTTGGAAGCAAACTTATCCAGATTATCTTTAGTATTCAGAATAAATACATTGCAACCAAAAACATTAAAGTAATTAACCTTAGGCTTTCTATTGTTCCACAATTCATAAGGGGTTTTCTTAAGAACTGGTCTTATTAAGACTCTATTAATAACATAAGAAGCTGTATTTACAGCTTCAGCCCAAAAATAAATAGGCAGATCATATTCATTGAGCATGGTTCTAGCAATTTCTTGAAGGGTTCGGTTTCTTCTTTCTACTACACCATTCTGTTGGGGTGTTCTAGGGGAAGAAAAGTTATGAGTATAGCCATTGTGTGAGCAATAAGATTCAAAATCATGATTTTCAAACTCACGACCATGATCACTCCTCAAAGTTTTAATCTTAAGTCCACTAAGGTTCTCTACAGACTTGGAGTATTTGACAAAGTAAGAACAAGCTTCACTTTTGTGAGCTAGAAAATATACCCAAGTATATCTAGAAAAGTCATCTACAAGAACATAAACATAGTGCTTCCCATTTAAACTAGAAACTCTTGATGGTCCAAACAAGTCCATGTGAACCAATTCAAGTGGTTGAGAAGTCGAAACTCCTTTCTTTGATTTAAAAGAAACTTTGTGTTGTTTTCCCTTTTGACAGGGGTTACACACTCTATCATTTGGGAATTCTAACTTAGGTAGGTCTCTAACTAGGTTTTTCCTAGAAAGTTTTCTAAGTGAGTGAATGTTGCAATGTCCTAATCTTCTGTGTCATAGCCAAGATTCTTTATTAAAAGCATTCAAACAAGTAATATTCTGCTTAGCTAAAGAATTCAGATCAACAGCATAAACATTTTCATTTCTTAAGGCAGAAAATACCAAAACATTCTTAGAATTAAAAACTTTGCAAGAATCATTTTCAAATTTAACATGAAAACCATCATCACATAACTGAGAAATACTTAATAAATTGTATTTAAGGCCATCAACAAATAAAACTTTAGAGATAAAAATTGAATCAGTGTTACCAATCTGGCCTAGGCCGATGATTTTTCCTTTTGAATTATCACCAAAGGTGACAAAGCCTCCATCAACATTTATTAAACTCTTGAAACAAGAGAAGTCTCCTAACATATGTCTTGAACATCCACTGTCCAAATACCACGTCTCTTTACAGGAGCTCTTCAAGCAATTTCCCTACAAAACAGATTTAGATGGGAGATGATTTTGGTACCCAGATTTTCTTGGGTCCAGACAGGTTAGCCAATAACACTTTAGGTACCCATATTTGTCTAATGGGTCTCATATAATTTGTAGAATTGACATGCTTTGAAAGATAAACTTTATTAGATCCATAGCTATGTATATAGCTGGTTGAAGCATATGAAGTTCCAGAATTACCTTCATTCTGTCCAGATTTAGAAATGAATCTTGTTTTGGCAATTTTCCTTTGTCCAGGTTGGTATCCTATACTAGTAGTATATTTAGGTGCTACTTGCTTTCCTAGCATCTATGTTAGTGTATTTTTTCCATTGGTGAACTTCTCTAAGTCTTTCTTGAGTTTCTCATTAGATTGTTTCAGTTCAGTGTTCTCTTTTAACAGTTGAGCAGTTTTCTCTTTTTCAATAGTGAGTTCGGTTTTAACTGTAGTGGTGAGAGCATGCTGTTTCTTTAATGACTTGTATTTATCCTTAAGTTCATTACATGTCTCTTCCAGCATATCACAGTATTCAAACAGTTCAGATTTAGACATGTTATCACCTTCAGAATCATCTCCAGAATAATATGAATTTGAAGCAGGAGTTTCAGCAGTTACCTCAGAAGTGTTTGTCATAAAACACATGTTGGCTCGATTCCTTTCAGAGTCTGAGGATTCAGCTTCACTTGTGCTGTCTTCTGAAGCACTCCAAGTATCCTTAATGGCTTTATTAAACTTATTGTCCTTATATTCATATTTCTTTTTATATTTCAGCTTTGGAAAGTCGGCTTTAATGTGTCCTTTTCTCTTGCACTCATAGTAGACAACATCATCTGACTTGTCATTCTTCTTCCAATCATTTTTCCATTTGCCTTGGTGATCATACTTACCCTTATAGTTTGTTTTTATGAAGAACTTCTTTTTCCTATAAAATTTCTTAAATCTTCTAGCAATGTGAGCCATCTCAGCATCACTGTCAGAATCACTTCAACTGTCTTCACAACTTGAACTTTCAATTACAGCTTGAATCTTTTCTTTGTCCTTATTCTTTGAAGTTGAGGATTTGAAAGCAACAGACTTTCTTGCAGGTTCATTTTCTTCCTCTTTGTTCACTTTAAGCTCTTCTTCATACATCATCAGCTTGCCAATTAGTTCCTTGACAGGTAGAGCAGCTATGTCACATGATTCTCTGATTGAGACAGATGTTCCTCTCCATCTATCAGGTAGACATCTCAAAATTCTCATAATTTGTTCCTTCGATGAGACATCCTTTCCCAGCGAGATCATTGTATTGACAATTTCATTGAACCTGAGATACATGTCAGAAATGGGTTCGTCAGGCTTCATTTTAAAATTATCATATTTGATAGTATAAGTGTTCAATCTCATTTCTTTAACATTAGTTGTTCCTTCATGAGAAACAGCTAAGGTATCCCAAATTTCAAAAGCAGTTTTACAAGTAGAAATTCTATTAAACTCTTCATCTCCTAGAGCACAGTACAAGGCATTCATAGCTTTACAATTGTTATTGTAAGCAGTCTTTGTAGGTTCATCCCAAGTAGATCTAGCAGTAGTAGGAATTTTGTATTCTGATTCAATAGCAGACCAAATATCAAAACCTAAGCTTTCTAAATGAATTTTCATTTTCAGTTTCAACTGAGCATAATTAGTTCCATTGAAGAAAGGTGGCCGGTTAGTAGCAGCACCCTCAATTCTATTGTCCATGATGAGAAAATTTTAAAGAGATAAAAATTTAGAAATAACAGAAATTTTAAGAACATTAAAATACAACTAAAATCGCAGTTCAAAAGAAGAGTACTTTTAGAGAGTATTTTCAACCTCTGATACCAAGTGTTGGTCGGAGTGGTTTACTCAAGAGGGGGGTGAATTGAGTACCAATTAAAATTTCTGTATTTAAAAACAGTGTCTTAAATACCCCCAAATAAAATAATAAATTAAACTGTAGTGAATTTATATCAAAGTAGAGGTTCTTTCAGATTCTCAAGGGATTGATTAATTCCCAGTTAATCAACACAGGAGTGTGTGATTATCTTTTGAAACTAACTTACTAATATACACTTAACATAAACACTTGCTAATTTAATTATCAAAGTAACTTTAAAAACAGTATTGGTTTTAAAGTGATTAGCAGCGGAATAAAACTTTGAAAGAGATGGCACAACAATGTAACCAAGAGGTTCAGTCTCAAGCCGAGACTTAGTCCTCTCAAAAGTTTATATAAAATTGATCCACACCCTGGATCGGGGTTCAACAGTTTAAAACTGTCCAGGTCCAAGACCTCTACCACTGTTCTTTGTGGGAAACAGTACAACAGCAACCAGCTGTCCAAGTCACACACGACCTCTACCACTGTTATTCGTGGGAAAGAAAGAATGAAAGAGTTTGGTAAGGATTTACAAATCCTTCAGTTTGAGTACAGGAGACAGTGTATATGTTAGATACTGCAGATAACACACACTGCTCAAAATGAATGGTAATAAATCACAGAACAAGAGGTGTAGAGTTTAGAGATGGTTCTGGTGGTTTCAGTATAGCTCTGGACTCCTTCAGATTCGATCGCAAGTGAGTTTGAGTCCTCTTCTCGTTTCTGTTTGAGAAGCAGAGTGTCGTATGCTCCAGGTTCACAGGTAGTGAGAATTTAGTCGATGAAGTTCTTCTTGTATGCACAGAACACTTCTCGAGTATGCTTGATTGTCTATGAGATTCTCTGTGTTCTTCTCGTGCTTGTGTCGTTTTTGGTATATTGGATGCACCGCACTTTTCTGGTTCGCTTCTTGTTGTTTTTCGTTTTTCCTTCACACGCATGTGTTTCTGGTATGTAGTCTTCTCGTATTTTATCTCCCATCAGGGGACAGAAGAGATTTCTTTTCAGCAGGTACGAGGTACGGGTTCCTGACATCCGTCAACCTTTATCAGATATTTGACAAATCATTAAAATGTACATGATATGACCGTTAGATAGATTAAATATAGGAAATAAAGAAATTCAAACAGTGAGTCGAGTGATCGGTAGGTAATCAGCATCGGTAGCTTGAACATCGGTAGCTTGAACATCGGTAGCTTGAACATCGGTAGCTTGAACATCGGTAGCTTGAACATCGGTATCTCAATGTCATTAGTTGCTTTGACTCTATCGGTGGCTCTATGTGTCGGTTGGTACATGCTTGTATCAGTGACTTTGTTTATCGGTAGCTCCATGAGTCGGTAGGTACATGCATCAGTGAGTCTGATGGATCGGTGATTCTGATGGATCAGTGAGTCTGTCAGTAGCTTCGTCCATCGGTGACTCTTATTCCATCGGTAGCTACTTATACTTACACTGGTAGCTCTATGTTTGTATCGGTAGCTATCTGTAAGTCAGTAGCTTACATTTATAAGCACATCGGTAGCTCTGTGTTAAGTCTATCGGTAGACTGGTTAAGTCTATCGGTAGCTGTCTGTCGGTAGACTAAGTCTATCGGTAGACTAGTTACCGGTAGCTCTTTATCAGTAGCTATAGGCAGATTACTTATCTGTTTTATGCAGAACACATCCGATTGTGTTAGAATCAATTTATAACTTGTATAAACATGGATTAACATATTTCAAAGACTATTTTAAAGATTATTATTGGTTTGATCATAGATTTTAAATAATTAAAGTATAGATCAATGATACTTAAAAATATCATATAGAATGAAAACATAATTGGGATTTTCAGCACATATGAATACATTATTGAGATTATCAAAACAGGTGAGGTCAACAAACTTCTTCAAATATCATTGAAAATGTTGAATTACTATGATTAATTTATTAGTATATGATTGTGACATTCAGCATAACCTTTGAGAGGGTGGGATGTTAATAACCTCAATCAAAACCACCACATAAGGTGAGTTTGATTAAGTAAGCATGATTGTCATTTTCTGTCTAGGATTTAGCCACCCCTTTCAGTTTTTTGTGCTTTCCACTTGTTAATGGATGATGTATAGAAATTTAATTATTTTTAAATTTTTGGATAAATTTTTCTCCCCTACTTATTTGTAAATGGAATGGGACAATGAAATGGAATAAATAGGATTTGTGAAAAAATATGGACAATTTTTATTATATTCTTATTTGATAGAATGTACAATAAGTTTTTAATGGTAACTAACATAGCCCCTTTTTACCACCTGAAGTAATTGTATTAATGAATTTTATTAATTAATTGAATATAAATTAATATTTCCCCTCCACCTCTTCGAACCCCTATATGACATTTTCATCTGCGAATATTACGGTATATAGCCAACTATAGATATGCAGTATAAAACCAACCATGGGTAATACCGAATGCCACCAACATCAAGGTACGGAACCATTGAATATTAGGAGCCACTAATAGTATAAAATCCATGTAAAATATTTAGATAATGAAGTCATTTACATTGAACCCCTTTATGTAATACAAATGATAATAGTTACTTCATGTAAAAAAACATATATTCCATCAAGGAAAAAAATTATAGTTCCAACAAACTTTTTCTGGTTTCAAACCACAAAAAAATAATTTTTCATTTTCACACCATGCCCTAATTATAATTGTCTATGAAAGGAAAAAAATGATTAATAAAAGTTTCTTCCTCCAAATCTATATGTGGTTAAGCCTTCTTCTCATCTATTTGTTCATGGTTAAAATTTCATGAATAAAACACGATTAAAATAGTTCGGATAGTAGTATATTTAACCAATGGGGAAAATATTTTAGACATAAAAATACCACATTTATAATGAAACCCCGTCATAAACTTCCATTACTTACATCTCTTCCTTCGATATGCTTATTCTTTCAACCACAATACCCACTTTCTCTAAAGTTAATTCATTCATAATGGTAATTTGTTATGTTGATGGTGTTATTAACATATAGTGAATATTAATCCTTATTAATTTATATCTCCCAATTTTCATAATCACTTAGAGTACCTACATATTCTAGAATTATGGTTCCCCTGCTTTTGTTAATGGTTAGAAACTAATATATTCTCTATACCTCTACACTAGTCATTTGACCCTTGAAACACTTCATAAATTAATGTGTGTATAAACTACTAATAAAAATATTACTTATCGAAATTATTATTCCATAACACTAGGTCTATTACCCTCATTTATTCATGTTCTATATATACCTTCCACTATTTTAACTTCTTATATTTCTAAACAACCCTTTGAACATACCTCTAGAACATTTAGTATTCTAATAGACATAGATACATTTAATCATCAAAGAAGATTGATCCTCTAAAACCACCATTTTGATAAACATTAATAGAAGTATAATCATTATATTTAACCTATTTTTTCAATTTATAGATTTTCTATTAGATATAACAACTGAAGAGCACATTTCATCTTCTAAATTTTTTTATTTCATTATCCCAATGATAAATACTAAATAATTCATCTCCATCACCTATGAAGAAAGATTATCAATATTTTCCTTAAATATTATTTATTAATTCTTCACCCGCATTCATATATTATAATATTTTGAAAACAATTAGATGAGAAATGTATAAGATCCTTTTGGAAAATAGTTTTTATGGTTACCATTATCTAACTTGAGTCGATAGACTTCTGTTAATTAATTATGTTACTATTATGACTAATTCCACCTGAAACACTTTTGGAATTTTTGATTATAAAAACATAATTTTTTATCTATAAATGTTTCATTCATTATATTACACATTCCATTTTGTTTATGTGTTCCTATAATATTCTTCTCATGTCATATTGCATGGTTCATGCTGTGATTTCAAAATCTCCTCCTGGTAAACTCATCATAATTTTCTGATCACTGACATTTCATCTTACTTATGGTTTCTATGTTAATCATATAAATTCATAGAACATGTTTCTCAACCTCTGAAATCTTATGTGTCAAATATTATACACATAATTTTCATGTTGAACCATCAATGAAGGTAACAGAGTACCCGAAACATACATGAGAAAAAATGGGGAACATTCCTAAACATCTATATAAACTAAATCTAGATTCTTTCATTTTTGGTGTTCTTACTAGAATATTAAAAAGAATAATTCACTAAATCCTAAGTATACAACTATAAAATATTTGGAATTATCAATGGTACTGCTTCAGTATGACCTTTTTGAATAGAATGTCTATATCTTATCACAATGGTTACCAATATAATTATTCCAATGTTATGAACTGTTTGAAAATGATGTTTTGGAAAGTACAACTCCTAAATCCTATTAAGTCAGGTCCAATGGATCATACATTAATCCTCTGGATATGATAATATAACTTCATTTAATCCTCCATACTCCATCCAATTTTTTTTTAGAATCCTACTTATTAAAGCTAACAAACTAAAATATTGTTCTTCCAGAGAACTAGAACATGTAACACTTCCTTCAGTACAAGTAAAATTTTATTCTTCAACAAAATATTCACTTTTATCATACCTACAATTTAAATTACATCCCCATATATAAGATTTATTATACTATATTTTTTTGATATATAATTTCATGTGGACCACTTTTCTCCTATGGAATGAAATGAAGCTCTAGAATATGAGATTCCAGATTTGAATTGAGTAGAAACATTTGATATTATATTTAAATTACAATTAAATTTAACACTCAGTTATTTTAATGTTTTCTTTCAGAAGTTTTCTTTCTTATCAATATAATAATTATTAGGGTTACCTCTCTTTCCACAATACAAATAATAGGTATGGTTATATAATACATTACTCTACAAATTTAGATTGATTTCCTATCCAATTCCTTGTGATTCTTCGAATGAGGTGATCATACTCTTCCTTAAATATTAAATCCATATTATAATAGTATATACTCTCAGTTATTTGTACATCCTCATTGAGAATCATGTTTCGAATGTCAGTGAATAAAAATTCATTCTTCCTACATGACATATTTATAGGATTTACAATTTATTACCATGATTTATGTGATGATAATAACTATGGAATCACAAAAATATAATATGTGGATGTAACCATCAAAGGAAATGTATAGTTCTTTATTAAATTTAAATCGTTCAATAGATCAAATGAAAATAATATTTCTAACAACCTCATACTAATTGACCTTCACAGTAAGCATACTTTTTCTATGTTGTAGGTTTCCTATACATACCTCCAGGGGGTTTAATAAAAAATATTCTCAAAAATATTCTAATCCATATTCTAAAAAAAATAATTCTATCACCCCAATTACATTTTGATCCATATTTTCCCATTAACCTTTATATATTTATTCTAGTTTGATATGTTTCAATAGAATCTCATGATCTTTTTGAATGAGCTTCTATTGTATCATCATTTTCCAAAAAATAAAATATTTACCTTTGAGTTTTTTATTTAAATATTTACATATTTTGATTCCATCATTTTGGAAAACAATGTATCCCACTTAAATTTAAAAAATATATGATAATGAGAATGATACCTAAACTATCAAGAGAATTGATAGGATTCCTAAAGACTAACCCAATGATATAACAGATTGAGAGTCCCTATGCATAGTATTTCTTATATTTGACTAGAACTAGTTGATCTAAAATCATCTAAAATAAATATATTCTATAATGAACTCTCTAAAACTTAGTGTTCTAGAACATAGAAGAAACGATGATCACCTAAATCACCACACTAATTCAAAAAAAAATTTAACCTTGTTACCATTAATAGATACTTAAAATTCATTCATAAAGGTAAATTAAATATGTAAAAGAATACATTGATTTTATATGGTTGTGTGTGAAAATTCATACATCCATGGAAGAAACACTCCACCATTTAATTTCCTTGGAATGAAAATTTACAACATCAAAAATTAATGAGAAACATAAATTATGGTAAAAAGTTAATATAATTAAATTATTATAAACAAAAACTATCCCTATACTCATATTTATAGAGAGTGACTTTTGGTCATCTGGTTATAACAACTATCGAGAAATGACGGAGTTCATCTAGTCCGCAGTTACAAATATTGATTTCCTATAGTGATATTGAAAATGATATCCATTCCAAGTAAATAAATAAACCAAATAGATAAAAAGAAAAACCCAAAATCTTAATAATTTATAAGATGAACTATAGAATGACATCACCATACAATGAGAAACGTCAGAAGAACCTCCATCTAAACCATACACCATCTAGATAACTCCGTTTAGAATGATTAAGGAAGTCACGACCCATTCCAAAACTTTAATAACTGAATATATTCCATATTTCATCATTTTAGTTTATTGACATCATTCATCTAACAGAGACATCAAATATTCTTGACATATTATACCCATTTAATAATTTTAAATATATATTTGAATGTTTTTATTATTAAAAAAAATAGAGTTATGATTATCCAATTGATTATTTATATGTAAATATTTAGTATTATTGAAATAGTTATTTCTAATGGAATAATTAATATTGTTGGTTTTAATAAGTTCATTATTTTTAGATTAGTTTATGTTTCTAAAATAATTGTTGGTTTGTAAAAAATATATTTTTAAAATAATTTTTTCATGAGTCATGTATTAAATTGATCTGCTAAATTTCAATGAATTCAAATGGGTGGATTGATAAATAATATCAATATTTATTTGGTTAGTCATTTATATATAGAAAACAATAATATAAATATAGTATTGTAGCTAAAATGACATTTGAAATAGAGAAAATAGTGTGATATTGTTTTAATTACTTATGAGGACCCACCCTAACTAATTAATTATGTAAAGACTCGGAAATTTCAAGGAATATTTTTTCTTAATTTTATTTGGAATTTTGCAAGAACGCAGTTTCTGACGGAGCCTGATTCAAAGGCCCGGTGTGCCCGGAATCAATTTCCGATGTTTAGCTCGGGTACGTTCAATGAACGAACGAGTGTGATTTTCTAACTTTTGAATCGGTGCTCAAAATCAAATTCCGAGGGCACCGATGGATTTGCAAAGCTAGTAATTGCTTAAGAAGATCTTTTTCATAGTTTCATTTTCAAGGGAGGAGTTGTTAAAAATTTGTGGAAGATAAAATAAAAATTGAGTTACAATTTTTATTTCTTTAAAGTAGTTATATCCTTTGAGTGGAAGTTAGGGAACTACCCATGAGAGGTTAAGAGGGTGGTGGGGCCCACACGAGACCCTAACCCCCCCTTGAACTTCCCATAACCCCCTTGACATCCCATAACTCACCTCCCACTTTAATATTTTAACTCCACTTTAACTTAAGTGACTCCTCTCCTCCTCACCTCCCACATTAATTCATGCCACCTAAACATTAATTAATTTGACAACTCAAGATCAATTAATTAGGTGTGTTGGTTTTGAATATTGTAATTTTGAATTCAAGGAATGGGTAAATAAAAAAAGGAGGATCCTTATTTTATTTTGGTTAGAAATGTTGTGTTAAGAGAAAGGGAAGAGATCATTTGAGTTTTGAAGAACTTCCTCATCCGAAGAAGAACGCTTCAACTCCATTGTTGAAGAACGTGAAGAACACCGAAGCTTTGACAAAGCACGTCGTCTCATCTTGCACCTTCTCTCCACGTCGAAGGAAGCGAGACGCTGAATTCTTCATCGGGCGATCAACGACGACGTGCATTCTCCTCTTCTTCCTCCGCGTCAATGGAGGAGACACCACCGTGGGGAACGTCACTATTGACGATGACTCACCCTCCGACATCAATGGAATCGGCACTGATCTTCCATGATGTCCGATCACCGCGACGCTTGCCTCTTCCGCGGCTCGACGACGTGTGACGTCTTTGCAAGTTAGGGGTTTGGTTTTCATGTCGTGAATAATTTTAGACATTCTTCGATATCAATGACCAACTGTTATCAATATAATGGAGGAGGTCGGACCGCACAAACACGGCCGAACCGCCTCCCGTATTATTTTGTTGGTTATCTACGTGGCTTAAAATGGAAGCGATGCAGTGTCGTCGCACCGTGCGGGAATTTAGAGAATCACGACGAAGAAGTGCGGCATCGTCGCGCCGCGCCTTTGAGGTCGAATGAATCCGCGGTTGAAGTCGGGCTGCGGTGAAGGGGCGCGGCGCCATCACATTGCACCGGAAAACCACGAAGATGACGCGTTTTGAACGATGAGTGCGGATTGACGGGCGACGACGAATTAGGACGAAATGGCGTTTGAATTCCTTCGCAGTAAATATTGGGTCCCTGGAGGACTGTTGGCGAAGGCGGCAGGCGAAACGGACCACTAGAGCGCGTCCGGTGGTCCGCAGAAGGCGGCGGCGGCACGCCGCCAGAACAAACCGCCGCGGCTGAGCCGCAACGCTGGGACATGAACCAGAATGGCCGGGCCGTTTTGGGTTTGAGGCAACGCGGCTTTAAGCCGCGCCAGGTTGACAACCGGGGGGGTTTGCAACCCCCCGCACCCGTCGCGCCGCGCCAGCGCGAGGCCAGCCGACTGCCCAGGCCAGACCGGGCCGCGCAGGCCGGGCCGGGCCGCGCAGCCGGGCCGGGCCACGCCCAGCTGGGTCGGACCTGGACCCGGTTCGGGTCGACCCGGTTTGGCCGACCCAGGGGGTTGGGTTGGGCCGGGCCCAGACCCCCGTTTTCGGACCTCTTCGGTCTTTCGCCCATAACATGGGCTACGGACCTCCGATCAACGCACCGTCAGTTGCGTAGCAATCCTTGGATCAAGACGGATGTTTCGGTATATACACACAAGGTTTCATCCAGGTTGGTTCGGATACGAAATCAACCGGGCCCTCGGAGCGGAAACGCTTATATCTTGAGCTCTGGACGTCCGATTCACGTGCCGTCGACTTTGTTGGATTCCTCCTGATGAGACAGAAATTTTGGATTACTCCGATCAAGGTTTCGACGCCGTCAGAGTGCGGTCAGGTTGGATCGCTCACGAAACCAACCGAGCCCCTGGATTGAAAAAGCCAATAACTCGCAGACCAGGCGTCCGATTGACACGCCGTCTGTCTCGTTGAATTCTTCTTGATGAGATGGAACTTTTGGCATACTTCGCCTGAGTTTTTGGATGAAGTTGGAGTATGTCCGGGTTGGATTGTACCCGAAATCCAACTGGGCCCCTAGAATGGAAAAGGTGATAACTTTCAGACTGGACGTCCATTTGACGAACCTTCAGTGACATTGGTGATCACTTGGAGAAATGGTCCCTATGAGTATACCCTATGAGAGTTCGGGGTACAGTAGAGATACGGCCGTGTTGGTTCGCACACGAAACCAACTGGGCCCTGGGGATGAAAAGGCTAGTAACTCACTGACCGGGTGTCTGATTGACGCGTCGTCTATTGTGTTGAGACCTCTTTGACGAGGCGGTTCTTTGAGATACTTGGAGTATCTACTAGTAGCTCGTGGAGGGGACCCTCCCGGAGATGAGCATCCGGAGTACGGGGACTGTGTAGCTGGCTGTGATCTGATGACTGCTTGTCCGATTCGATTCGGAGTGACTACCGTAGCCCAGTGGGGAGCACTTCATTGTGAGTTGGCAGACCCATGGCGGAGGAGCACTACTGTGTGAGGTGGCAGACCCGCGGTACTCGACAGGAGGAGTACCTCTATAGGCTATAAGGGGGAGCACTACTGTGTGAGGTGGCAGAACCATGGCAGAGGATCACTACTGTGTGAGGTGGCAGACCCACGGTACTCGACAGAAGGAGTACCTCAGCAGTCATAGGTTGGTGAGAAGTACCTCGGAGACGTGACAGGATCACTGTACTCCCAGGGATGGAGCTCTTCAGCAGTTATGGTTTCGATGATGAAAAATCCTGGTTTGAGCTGAGTCTTTGAACTTTTTGTTTACCTCTTGATTGAGATGGGTCACTTGATAACTTAGGTATATGTATGGGCATATACCTAGGTAGTGGTTATCCGTTGATTTCATAATCTTTGTGCTTCCTCATGATTGAGATGGGTTACTTGATAACTTAGGTATATGTATGGGCATATACCTACGTAGAGGTTATCTGTTGAGATTTTCTTTGTGGTTATTCTTGTTGGTTTTAGTGAGACCTTGAGTTTCTCGGGGTCCCTACTGAGTATCGTCATACTCATCCCTACACGGGCTATGCCCGCACCTCGTTGTGTTGGTTGTAGACGATGGGCGGTTCTGACGGAGGCCGAGTGTTTAAGGACTAGACGGTACCCGGAGGTGGACTACATGACGAGTCAGTATCTGGAGGTGGACTTCACGGTGAGGTGACAGTCGGAGGTGGATGACAGGCGAGAGCGATTTGGAGGCTATCTGTACCTACCCTTCAGGTAGGATTCGTGGTGGACGATCCAGGATCTGCGCCATCTGTGCCTACCCTTCAGGTAGGATCCGAGAAGGACGTCCCAGGAGCTGCTGCTGTTTTCCAACTGTTGTCTTTTCCTGTTGTACTTTTGTTCAGTTGTAGATGTACTTTTAGTTGGGTTTGTATTCTGGACCATTTACTTTTCAGCACATTCTTTTTTACTTAGTGTTTTACTTCCGCGTGTACTCTGTGGTATTTAGTTTACTTTTATAAAGGCAATTCCTTCCCAGTTATCGGGATTTACACCTTTGGTGCTATTCTCCTGCCCCTGGCCTATGGAAGGCGGGCTTGGGGTAGTCACGACACAGGCCCTGAGGATGGGTCGTGACAAATTGGTATCAGAGGAGTCGGTTCTACCGTAAAACTTATAACTCTGAAATTTTCTTTCAGTGAAGAAATAGTGTTAAGGGTACCGAGTGTGGTCTTCAGTTCAGGGAGTCCAGTGTTGGTGCGGGCGGCCGACGTATCCATACACCAGGACCCTGACAACTGATTTCCGACTTTGTGCACGAAAACACTGATTGTGTGTGTGTTTCCAGAATTTTTTAAATATCAGCTCAAACCAGGTCAACTCACCATGTAAAAATTTTCTTTGATCGTGTCACGTTGTTTCTTTCAGGATGCCTCCCCACGGACGACCAACTAGAGCCCCGAGAGTTGTTTGTACTGACATCCCGCCGAGTGATGTGACCTCAGAACAAGCCTCTATTCCAGTTGAGGCTCCAGCGGAGGCACCAACGGTACTACTACCCGTTGGGCCACCGATGCCACCAGCCCCAGCAGCAGAGGGTGTAGGTCACTTGAGCACACTCCACGAGTTCCAGCACTAGAGGCCACCCAGGTTCAGGGGAGAGACGGACCCTCAGGCGGCTGAGGATTGGCTGGAGGCTGTGGTGAGAGTCTTCAGGCTAGTGGGGACACCAGTAAACTTCATGGTGATCCTTGCTGCCAGTCTTTTTTAGACAGCTGCAGGAAAATGGTGGAGCCTGATGCTCTAGATGCATGACGAGGAAACACTTCTATGGGCAAACTTCGAGAGCCTGTTCCGGGCATAGTTTGTACCAGCCACCCTTCGATCTGTGCGTATACAGGAGCTACTTCAGCACCAGCAGGGCAGCATGACAGTGGCACAGTATTCATGGAGGTTCATAGACCTCTCTCACTACTCCACAGATATGGTACGAGACTCGTTCTTCAGGGTTCGAACCTTCGAGCAGGGACTCAGGTGAGAGATTAGAGCTTTTGTTGTTTCTCGTAGCATTTCGACGTAGACAGGGGTGTTGGAGCGAGCCCTCTTACAAGAGAGTTTCCTTGCTGAGCACTCTCCAGCATTAGGACCCACCACTAGCTGACATGAAACAGAGTCTTCTGTAGCAGGCAGTAGACAGATGATGTAGATGTCCAAGAGGACCAGACCTATAGGTGGTCGACCGCGTGACTCAGGGTCGATAGTGCGAGGCACCATGGGGAATGAGAGTGCCAGACCTGCCATGCAGTGTTACTCCTGTGGGGGGATTGGTCACATGGCACGTGACTGTCCGACCCGCCATGCAGATGACCAGTAGTTAAATGAAGAACCTCCCAGATAGAGGCATAGGTTCGATCAAGGCAGACCGCTAGGAGCTGAAGGCCGAGGGAGGGGAGTTGGCCATGCAGCTGGAGGTGGACGACGCTTCGAGGTGTTTCCACCACCACTACCACCAGGAGGTCCACCCCGACCGCAGCGAACAAGTGGATATGGAAGAGCTCAGCTTCAGGAAGTAAAAGCTTACGACTATGGAGCTCTGGAAGCGAGTGGACAAGAGTGGAACTAGTGGTGTATATCAAGTTCCATGTTGTTGTTGTTACATTTGTGTCTTTGTACCATTAGCTACAATAATATAAAGACACTTACATTTGTGACATTTTCTTCCTTCCTTTTTGTAACTAAGAGGTTACGGTTTAAACTGTTGACTTGACCCTCACTTTAGAGATTCCTACTGGAGGAGACCCAGTTACCTCACGCTAATGCCGACAATGTGACTCAACCCTTAGAGGCGAGAGTGACAGTTGGATCTCTTGGTAGTAATGTCAAGGCCTTATGACATCGTCCATGGAATGAATACATCATTCATGTCCGGATTGACTGTATTAGGCAAAGAATGTGGTTCATCCAGGGGATGAGACCAGATTTATCCTATCGGAAAAGAAGAAATCATAGCAACTCTTGTGGGACCAGAGATGGTCCAAGCCACGACAGAGTAGTTCCAGGTCATCCAAGAGTAGATGAGGACAACTCAGAGCTGACGGAAGCCTTATGATGACAAGAGGCAGAGACCACTAGAGTACGAGGATGGTGACCACGTTTTCTTACGGGTCTCACCTCGACGTGGAATTACGAAGACGTGGCTGAGGAAACAAGTTATCTCCGAGGTTCAACGGACCTTTCTAGGTCCTTAGCAGGTCAAGCAAGATGGTTTACATCTTGACCCATCCACCTTAGTTGCACCGGGTGCATGAAATCATCCACGTACCTCGGCTGAGGAGATACGTGCATGATCCTTCACACATCATCGACCTCAGGGAGTTGGATGTCGATGACAGTGTGACTTGTGCAAAGATTCCAGTGGAGATCGAGGATCGATAGGAGCGGGTCACACGTGAACGATCGATTCCCCAAGCGCGTTTTCACTGGCATCACATGAACCTCCAAGAGATAACCTTGGAGCGGAAGGCTCAGATGCGTGCTCAGTACCGCTTTTGTAACCCTAGTTTGTGTTAAAGCTTTACAGGGACATAAATCCCTGAGGTGGGAGTAATGTAAAGAACCAGAAATTTCAGGGAAATTTTTTTCTTAATTTTCTTTGGAATTTTACAAGAACACAGTTTCTAACAGCGCCTGATTCCGGGGCCCGGTGTGCCCGGAATCAATTTCCAATGTTTAGATGGGGTACGTTCAGTGAACGAACGAGATGGTTTTTCTAACTTTTGATCCGGTTCTCGAAATTGAATTCTGAGGGCATCGATGGATTCGCAGCGCTGGTAATTTTTTTAGAAGATCTTTTTTGGAGTTGCGTTTTCACGGGAGGTGTTGTGAAAAATTTGTAGAAGATAAAATAAAAATTGAGTTACAATTTTTATTTCTTTAAAGTAGTTATAACTTTTGAGTGGAAGTTAGGGAACTACCCATGAGAGGTTAAGAGGGTGGTGGGGACCACATGAGACCCTAACCCCCTTGATCTTCCCATAACCCCTTGACCTCCCATAACACACCTCCCACTTTAATATTGTAACTCCACTTTAACTTAAATGACTCCTCTCCTCCTCTCCTCCCACATTAATTCATGCCACCTAATCATTAATTAATTTGACAACTCAAGATCAATTAATTATGTGTGTTGGTTTTGAATTTTGTAATTTTGAATTCGTGGCATGGGTAAATAAAATTAGGTGGAGCGTTATTTTATTTTGGTTATAAATGTTGTGTTAAGAGAAAGGGAAGAGAGCATTTGAGTTTTGAAGAAATTCCTCCTCCGAAGAAGAACACTTCATCTCCTTTATTGAAGAATATGAAGAACACCGAAGCTTCGACGAAGAACGTCGTCTCATCTTGCACCTTCTCTCCATGTTGAAGGAAGCGAGACGCTGCATTTTTCATCTGGTGGTAACCGAAGATGTGCCTTCTCCTCTTCTTCCTCCGCGTCAAGGGAGGAGACAACACCGCGGGGAACTTCGCCATTGACGATGAGTCACCCTCCGATGTCAACGGAATCGACACAGATCTTCCGCGACGTCCGATCACCATGACGCTTGCCTCTTCCGCGGCTCGACGACGTGTGACGTCTTTGCAAGGTAGGGATTTGGTTTTCATGTCGTGAATAATTTTATACGGTCTTCGATATCCACAGCCAACTGTTATCAAAATAACGGAGGGGGTCAGACCGCACAAACACGGTCGAACTTCCTCCCCTTTTATTTTATTGGTTATCTACATCGATTGAAAGGGAAGAGACGCAGTGTTGTCACACTGTGCGGGAATTTAGAGAATCACGACGAAGAAGCGCGGCGCCATCACGCCGTGCCTTTGAGGTCGAACGAATCTGCGGTCGAAGTCGGGCCATGACGAAGGGCACGGCGCCGTTGCACCGTGCCGGAAAACCACGAAGACAGCGCGTTTTGAACGTTGAGTGTGGATCGACGGGTGACGACGAATCGGGCTGAAATGGCATTTGAATTCCTTTGCAGTAGTGATCGGGTCCCGGGAGGACTGTTGGCGAAGGCGGCAGGCGAAACAGACCACTGGAGCGCGACCGGTGGTCCGCAGAAGGCGGCGGTGGTGCGCCACTAAAGCAAACCGTCGTGGCTCAGCCGCGGTAGTGGGACGTGAACTGGAACGACCAGGCGGTTCCGAGTTTGAGGCGGCACGGCTTTAAGCCGCACCAGGATGACAACCGTGGGGGTTTGTAACCCCCCCCCCCCCCCCCCCCGCACCCGTCGCGCCGCGCCAGCGTGAGGCCAGCCGACTACCCAGGCCGGGCCGGACCCGGACCTGGATCGGGTCGACCCGGTTCGACCGACCCAGGGGGGGTTGGGCCGGGCCGGGCCGGGCCCAGACCCCCATTTTCAGACCTCTTCGGTCTATCACCCATAACATGGGCTATGGACCTCCGATCGATGTATCATCAGTTGCATAGAAATACTTGGATCGAGATGGACGTTTCGGTATATTACAATCAAGGTTTCAGAGAACTTTGGGTTTGGCCAGGTTTTTTCGGATACGAAACCAACCGATCCCTTGGAGCGGAAACGCTTATATCTTGAGCTCTAGACATCCGATTGACGTGTCGCCGACTTTGTTGGATTCCTCTTGATAAGACGGAACTTTTGGATTACTCCACTTGAGGTTTGGATGTCGTCAGAGTGCGTTCGGGTTGGATCGCTCACGAAACCAACCGAGCCCCTGGATCGAAAAAGCCAATAACTCGCAGACCGGGCGTCTGATTGAGGTGCCATCTGTCTCTTTGAATTATTCTTGATGAGACGGAACTTTTGGCATAATTTTCTTGAGTTTTGGATGTAGTTGGAGTATGGCCGAGTTGGATTGTACCCGAAATCTATCCAGGCCCCTGGAATGGAAAAGCTGACAACTTTCATACTGGATGTCCATTTGACGAACCGTCAGCGGCGTTGGTGATCACGTGGAGAAAACATCCATATGAGTATACCCTATGAGAGTTCGGGGTAAAGTTGAGATACTTATTTGTTGGTTCACACACGAAACCCTCCGAGCCCAGGGGATGAAAAGGCTAGTAACTCACAGACCGGGCGTCCGATTGACGCGCCGTCCGTTGCGTTGGGACCCCTATGATGAGGCGGTTCTTTGAGATACTTGGAGTATCTACTAGTATATCGTTGAGAGGACCCTCCCGGAGATGAGTGTCCGGAGTACGGAGACCGTGTAGCTGGCTGTGACCTGATGACTACTTGTCCGATTTGATTCGGAGTGACTAGCATAGACCAATGGGGAGCACTACTTTGTGAGGTGGATGACCCATGAAGGAAGAGCACTATTGTGTGTGGTGGCAGAACCGTGGTACTCGACAGGAGGAGTACACCTGTAGACTATGAGGGCGAGCACTAATGTGTGAGGTGCCAGACCCATGGCAGAGGAGCACTACTGTGTGAGGTGGCAGACCCGCGGTACTCGACAGGAAGAGTACCTCAGCAGTCATAGGTTGGTGAGAAGTACCTCAGAGACGTGACATGATCAATGTACTCCCAGAGACGAAGCTCCTCAGCAGTTACAGTTTCGATAATGAAAAATCCTGTTTTGAGTTGTGTCTATGACCTTTTTGTTTACCTCTTGATTGAGATGGGTCACTTGATAACTTAGGTATATGTATGGGCATATACCTGGGTAGTGGTTATCCATTGATTTCATAATATTTGTGTTTCCTCATGATTTAGATGGGTTACTTGATAACTTTGGTATATGTATGGGCATATACCTAAGTAGAGGTTATCTGTTGAGATTTTCTTTGTGGTTATCCTTGTTGGTTTTAGTGAGACCTTGAGGGTCTTGGGGTCCCTACTGAGTATCATCATACTCTCCACTATATGGTCTATGCCCGCACCTCATTGTGTTGGTTGCAGACGACGGGCAGTGCTAACGGAGGCCGAGTGTTCGAGGAGTGGACGATACCCGGAGGTGGACCACACGAAGAGTCAGTATCTGGAGGTGGACTTCACGGTGAGATGACACTCGGAGGAGGTTGACAGGTGAGAGCGATGTGGAGGCTATATGTACCTACCCTTTAGGTAGGATCCGTGGTGGATGATCCAGGAGCTGCGCCATCTGTACTTACCCTTCAGGTAGGATCCGAGGAGGACGTCCCAGGAGATGCTTCCATTTTCCAGCTGTTGTCTTTTTCTGTTGTACTTTTGTTCAGTTGTAGCTGTAATTTCAGTTGGGTTTGTATTCTGGCCCATTTACTTTTCAGCACATTCTTTTGTACTTAGTGTTTTACTTTTGCTTGTACTCTGTGGTGTTTAGTTTACTTTTATAAAGGCAATTCCTTCCCAGTTATCAAGATTTACGCCTTTGTTGCTAGTCGCCAGCCCCTGGCCTATGGAAGGCAGGCTTGGGGTAGTCACGACATGGGCCCTGAGGACGGGTCATGACAAATTAAATTAAGAGAGAATTTGAATCAATTTAGGTTATAATCCAATGAATTTATACAATCTATTATATTTAATTTCAAGTAGATCATTGATGTTTTTCAATGTACCTTTATTATCCATTTTAGAGTTTAAAACAAAAAATATGGATATAATTATTTATTTTACAAATGTTGGAATGAAATTAGTTTTTATAGGGTCAATGTTTTAAAATACAATAGACTACTCACTCTAAATAATAAAAACTGTCACTCTAATAGTCTAAAATAAAAGAAAATAAATTATTTAAACTTATGATTCAATAAATAGTGAAACTCAATATTAATGGTAGTGATAAAATTTAAGCATTGTAAAAGGTAGAATATAATGCAAAAGTAGTATATTTTAGTACCAAAATCGAGAAACATTTAGGATTTCATATTATGAAATAGATTTAAAAATTCCAGGCCTCTCACTATTTCAAATATCTATTGGAAAAAAATAATTTCTCTAATAAAAAAATTACAAATTTTTTAACAAAATTTATGAACAATTTTTTTTATTTTTTAAAAGAATCTATTTTTTTTATTTTTTCAAGTTATCGTTTTTAAATGTTTTCAGTTTATTAATTAATTTTCCTTTTGTGTTTTACTTTTTTTTGGTAATTTTTGTCAAAAGTGTTGGAAATTATTTAAAGAACTACATGCCTTCTTATTTACATATGATTATATTTGATGTGTAAAAATATATATCACATTTTATAGTAGAAAATTAATTTCATAGGCTGATAATAATATAATATTATTGTTTCCATTGGTTGAATCTCACAGCAATGGTTTGGTTTGAAGAAAATTTACCAAATAATTTTTTATATTTTTTTAGACGTAATTATAAATTTTATATAGAACACTAAGAAAGAATATAATTATTTCACCACCTGAGATTTTTCTTTTATCAAAATTAGAATTAATTAATTGAGTTCAGTATGCGGCTTGATGGATAATTATTTTGCTTTTCATTTGTTTTAATCTTAAGAAACCCTTCCATAGCTTCTTTTTTCATTCCTACCAAGGTGGGGAACCCTCTAATCACTTATGAAATATCATATGAAATAATAATTAAACTGAACGTCAATTATATAAATTTATAATAAAATTTAATATATATACAAAATATTAGATTATAACTAAAAAAATTATTTAATATTAAATTAAAATATAAAAAACTATATATTTCTAAAATTAAAAATAGTAATATTGAAATTATTTCAATTATTTACATAATAAAAAATTATAATTTTCTATATTATTAAACAAAAAATACATTCTGTAATGAAAATTTAAAAATAACTTATGTAATTTTTAGTTTAAAAAACTTCATAAAATAAAAGAAAATTTAAATTAAATAATACAAAATTAAACATAAAATTCTAATATAAAATATCAATTTATATATATTTAATATAATTAATAAATGTTAATTATCAATTGTCTCAATGTCAAAGGGTGACAACTCATAAATCCCTTATAGAATTGTCTCTATATCAATGGATGGACATGTATCTCATCAAAATTGTGGTGTTTTGACATTAAGGATGAGAATGTATCATGTCTTAGAGGTATTTTCTTTGTATCACTAGATGAAAACATTTCTAGTTCAATATGTTTTGTCTCATTGCTAATAAGTGGAAAAGCTACCAATCTTGGAGATAGTGTACCTATATTATATATTAGTAACATGTATTATCTTGTAGGCACTATCATAAAATCCCAAGTTAAAAATATGTCTGTTCCATATAAATATTTTCTCCATATCTCATATTGGAAACAATTATTTTTCTCAACATGGTCTATTATAATTTTCTATACCATATATATATTTGGTTCTTTTTCTATTCTATAATAGAACACCTGATATCACTATTTCTACCTTTAGTCGATTAGTATATCACCTAAAACAAATATTTCATGATAATAATCATAATGAGAAGGAATATCTCTACCAAAGACCTAGTATATAGCTAATAACATTTCATCAAATTTGAACTATATTTCCTGATGCATCAATCATCTTTCCCTAATGAAATATAAGTTATCACATCACATGAATCGAGTAATTTGACACTCAGTATGAGGATATTTCATCCCAAAAATGCCTATATATCATTTTAATAATCTCTCCAAGTACATGGGACCTTAGTCCAAATAGGCTAGTCACTCATGTTAAAGTCATATAGCATACCTATCACCTAACAATCAACCCAAATAAACTACCTTTGGTGGTTCTTATATGTTGGACTTGGTTCCCATGAACCAACATACTTTTCACTTTTTATTATGCATATATCTCTAATTTTGAATATTTGTAAATCTATTATCATAACAACATATGTATTCTAAATGAAATTGAATGTCACAATGTTTTATGAGTACTTATTACACTATAAGTACATAACAGTTTTCAGTTATGAAGTAAGCCTTTTAGTGTTATGACAGTATTCTTAAATATCTTCTCAAGATCTTGATGAAATCATATGACTAGACACATATGATACATGTTATCATGGGTAGTGGGCTTATATGACATTGATCATTATTCTCATTAATCTATCCATTTATAGTCTCTAAAATAGTATATTATGTATAAAAACCCAGGATTTTCATACATGGATATTAAGTCATTTTCTATGGAATATATATTTCATTATATAACTACATTCCCAATAATCATTAAAGTTTTAGGGATTTGGATGGTTGATAACATAAACCATTGGCATTTAGTAGGCTACATCATCTACTATTGTTCTCTACATTACCATCAGCATTATTACAAATTTCATACATAATATATATCCTCATTATCTAGGAAAAGGAAACCTAAGAAACGATGAGAACCAATTCATAGTATTGGAAAAGATTGGGTATTCGTAAGCATAATATATTCATAAGTTTATGAGAACATGAGAATATTATTTTAAATCCACCTTCTTCGTATCAATGATCATAATCATGAGTCATGGAATAATTATTAGTAATTCATAATAAATGAGTCATAAGGAAATCAATTAACATTAGACATGAGAGGATACATAGTGATATTTTTGAAATACATATATTCATAGAAAATATTATTTCAAGGATACCCACCAAGTAATTCATAATAAGATCTGATTTGGATAACCACCCATGTATCTTCTTTGGGATTGGGATGACCACCTGTGAACCCTACATTTTGGTTTTTGGCTAACCACTCATGCGCACTCCTCTTTGGGCTCTGCTTTACCACCCATTAACCCTTATTTTGGGGCTCAGGAAGACCACCCATACACCCTTTTTTGTTCATGATCTTCCCACCCATAAACCCTCTTTTGGGTGTGGTTTAGACTCCCATCCACCCTTGTAATTGGGCTTGGTATGAACTCTTTTTTACCATTTGAGATTATTTCAAATTTATCCATATATATTGAATTAAAGTGATATATGGGTTCACCCCTTATGAAATATATAATGGGATCTCCAATAACTATATACACCTCCCCATCGTATAATATATAATGGGATTACCTGACACTATCTTATCCATCACATTGTATAAGCTCTTATAAACTTACATGGTTTTATCTAGGTCACCCCATCATATTAGGTGTAATCGGATTACCTAGAACTATTTGGGATTCCCCATTATATAATCTTTAAATATATTACCCAATTCTATCTCAGACACACCTTTATATAATATATATTTAATTATTACAACATGAATGAAGTATAAGGATGTTTCATGTCATCCTAAATACACATAAAAATCATTATTGTTTTATAACCACATTAACCCATGAAAAATGAGTGGGTTTGATTTCAATATCATTGAAACATGATTAAAATGTGTAAAGGAAATAAGTTTTATAAAAATCTCTTTAAAACATTATTGACCATTGCAATGAACATGATCTACAATCATCATGCCATCAAAACATAAACCATTTAGAAAAATCATTTGAATGGTTTCCTTGGATCATATTTCCATAAGGGATATGTACAACCAAAGGAATTCATTTTACATTTAAAATATTTGTAAATTATCCTATAAAACATTTCTTTATCAATGTATCATTTCTTCGTTGAAAAAAATATTTTCAAACAAAAAACATTTTCTAGACCTTTTTTGCTGAAAATAACATTACAAAATAATAAATAAGTTTTGGAAAATGATTTAAACCCCCTTTTTAAAAAATATAACATTATAAAATTACATTTAAATGAAAATTAACATTCATGTACCATTTCAAAACATTTTTCTAAAACATTTTTTAAAATCATTATTTTATAAGAAAACAAATTTCCATCCAAACTGTAGATTAATGTTAGTTTTTCATAGAAACATTTTCTTAATTATATTAGGTACAAAAGAGTGTAAAAATTTTTCCATTATTTTAAAATACCTTTAATAAAAATAGGGGAATAAAATTCATGGAAATCATTTATAGGTATATCATGAGATATCAATGTTGGGGACATAAACGTAAACAATCCCGATAAAAGATAACATTGTAACAGAAAATCATTACAACTTTTCTAACATTGAATTGATAATAAAAATGAAATAATAAGAGTAAATAAATAATACAATATCATTAAATTAATTTATATCATGATATAATATGTCAAATAGGTATTCTATACAGTTGATAAAAAATATAGGTGGATAACATAACATGTGTCTCAAAAAAGGAAAATTGAGAAACAAATTCCCTTACTGCTTTGGTAACATTGAAAATGTATCCCCATGAATGTAATATATTAAAATAGATGTGTAAATACAGAAACATTTAATTATAAAAACCATAATTTATATTCTGGGAATGTACATACACACATAGAATAATGCGGTGGACAATATATCATGTGTCCCACAAAAGTAAAATGTGAATAGGAAATCACTTACCTTAGCCTTGAATTTCATCGTAAACATTCAAAAAAATGATTAATAAATATATTATTATTATAAATCCACTTAAATATCATATTAATATATTTCATATGATAAATTATTTTATTATGACTTTATACAACCAGTTTATTAACAATTCCATGTAAAAGTTATGTTTTGGGTAATAACATCTTTTTTCATACATGTTTGGACTTGTTATACCTATTAATATTACATAGATCATGATTTAATTATCCTAATAATTATAAACATTCTATATAAATAATATATATTATGTATAAATTTATTTACAATAATCTCTAAAATTTTGTGATAGGAATTGAAACACATCGTTCATGGAGACATTAGGTCAGACGTATGAATGAACAATGTTTCCATATTCTTATTGTACTGAATGAAATAAAGGTAAATAATTTTTGTAAACAAATAAATGAATAAAGTATAATATTTATGTTATACATATCACATATGTATATTAAACTCATCCTTAAAATATTACATGTAAAGAATGAATGAATCATATTATTTTGCAATGTAGTAGTCTATCGTACAAACAAACAATGTTTTCATATTCCCATAAAATTAATGTGTGAAGTTATGTGTGATATAAAAATATAGGATCATAATAACATTATAAAAGAAATTAATATCATATAAAAATATAATTTCTATCATTATTCATAACCCTGAAATATGGTAATGGAAAAATCAACAACACCGTTTCGTGAGGATATATTCTACGATACAAATGAATGATGATTTCATAGCCCATTTGGTGGAAGTTTTAAGGGATTTATGTAATAAAAAAAATAAAAAAAACATTATTATATTTAACATTCTAATTTTATAATATTATAGTGGTATAAAAATTATTTAAGGGGTCTGAGGAAGAAATAAAACAAAATCGTTTGTTGTTGATCGTCACCTATTCTTTAGGTATCTCCTTTTAGTTTTCACCCACAAACATACATGGATAGAATTATGTAAAATTTGAGGATACTAGGATGATTATATTTAATTGGAGAACTTATTAGGATATGTATTGGCTGATCCAATGGGCTTGAAATGTGTTAATAGAGGATGAGAGTGGAAGTCCCTCTGTAATTGGGGTGAGTGGAATACTTGTAAATTTTTTGAAGAGGGAATTAATCCAATGATTTATTGTGTAAGGTGGTTAAATTAATTAAAAAAATAATAATAGTTTACAAGGTCTATATATTTTCATAAAATTGTTATTTAACTGGTTTCTAGGTCATTTTTACCCTCATGTTTGATGTTTAGTTCCTTGGTAGACTTGTTTTTCTCTTAATTTTTGTAATTAATTTTAATTGTTTTCCATAATGAATATGGTAAAAAAAATACAGTTTCACTTAATTTAAATGATAAATTATTCTCATTCCAAATATTGAATCCATTTTTAAAAATCTAATTACAATATTTGGCAAATACTAATTTCAAATTAATCTTATAGATGGGATTAGAAAGCATGTTTTTAAAATGAAAAGGTTAGAAAATGTAATATGTTTTTATAACTGAATTAAATATATTAATGAATCAAATGACATATAACTTATTATAATATTTATAATTGATATGATTTTACTTTAAAAATAATTGATAATAAAATTTTACATTATATGTTATATAGATGAAAACGTAGTTTTCAAATTTAAATTCATCATTTTTAACATTTCATTAAAAAATGAAACATATCAAAAAAATACAAAATACTCACCCCTGTATAATTTTGACATTAATAATTCAAAGTTGAATTTTTTTTATAATAATTTTTTAAAATTTTGAAAAATTATTCTAAAAAAAGTGTGGAATTAAATGACAGTAAAACTTCCTTTTAAAAAGATTCATCTTTTTATAACTAAAATTCAATTAATTTTTATCTCTTATATATAAAAAAATATTAGAAATGATAATGTTTTATTTAATATATAATATAAATTACATTAAAATAATTCTCCCAAATGTTTTAATTAAATTTATAGAGATAAAATGTTTCTGTGCATAATTTGTTTTTTCAAAAAATAATTTCATTATCCAAAAATAGGTCTTAACATAATATCTAATTAACTGGTCTACAAATTATTTTTAACAAAATGAAAAAAATATATTCCCAATATATTTAAAATTTTTATACCCTCTATTTCAATAGCTATATGATAACTAAAATAATATTTTAATAATATATCACATTTTAGTTAAACTATGTGTTGCATGTAATGTAAGATAAACTCAATATTTATTGTAATGGAATCTATAAATCATAATTCATGTATCACAAGCCAAAATAATTGTTTCGTGTACCTAAATCTACAATCAATGTTTTTTATTGAATAATGTTTATTTATTGTAGTATGAAATTAATTCCATCAGACAATTTTAATGTACTCTAATAATATATAATTCATAAAATATCACTGTGTTATATTCTACCCCCCATAAAATGAATTTCTCCCTCAAAATTCATCCAGGTCATCAAAGTTTTAATACATGAAATTTAATTTCATAAAAACCAAAATAATAAAATAATTAATAAATATCTCATTAAAAATGGAAATTATGAAACATAATTTCTAACCAAAGTAACTCATAACTTGGTTTCCACATATGAGAACATAAGTGGGAAGTGAAAATTTTGAAATTGGATAAAAGAGTAAATAATTATAAAATGTGATAAAGATCAATGATCATAAGAAATTGGGTAATCTATATATATTTAATTACCACAAACCCATAACCCAAATGGGGAAGAAAATGTCATTAATATCACTAAAAATGATGATAACAAGAGAATATTTTATTTTAAAACAATTTTCCTAAAGTTAATGAATTTTCATGGGAATACATGCTTACTTTATTTCATTCCATAAGAAAAATTATACCCTATGTTTTTTTATCAATTTCCACTTCATCAGTTAATCTAAGAAATAAAGGAGAATGTTTTATGCTTGAAGTAATAACATATCATAATACCCATTGATATAAGGATAATGCATTTTACCTATCATTAGATATCATTAGAAAACAATAAAAAGATAATGTTATGTATAAATATATATATTGTGAAGTAATATGTTAGACTCTAAAACCTCATCTAACATACAACATAAATTATTCCATAAATGGATAAACTTATAACACTCCCAAAATTTAGACTTTATAAATACAACAACTTAATTTCACAAACTCAACATAACAGTAATCCTCCAAATATAATTAAAAATATCTTAATAGTCACATTCCGAAATATGTGAATACCATGGTCTTGTATTATCTTTACACATGTTTATAACCAAAATTACCAAAAATTTCTCTTAAAATATCCTTAATTTAGATAAACTCCCATCAGATAAAACCACAAGATGGGAGACTGAATATTTTTAACTTATTATCAACTATAAATTATAAACCAATGATGGAATCAAAAACTCTTAAGTAATAATTATATTGAGACATATATACTTCCATATATTATTTCACTATTTATTCATTATATATTTTCAAATATCATACAAACACATTTTCATTTGAGGTTTGGGTTCATCGTTTAACAAAAATAATATATGATTTCATTATTCAAGAAACCATGTATAAAATCACATGAAATTTCACTAAATGATGAACAATAAAATTTTTATCGGGGGGTAATTCATAAAAAGTGGAAAAATAAATTCTCACTAACTATTGAAGGGTTAGTTTTCCCTATTTATCATTGTTCAGTTCAACAACTATGATGCAATAACATCCCCCTTTATTCATTTTCTTCATATGGGATTGTGTCTTATCATCCTCATTTGTCTTTGGATTGGGGAACTTGTTAGAATAACAAACAAACACCATTCAATTGAAACACTAATTTTTTTGTGGTTACTTATATGGGGATTTCTCATTATTATCATCATTAAATAACTCTTTCATATCATATTAGAATTCAAATGCTCGATTACATTATTTTCTATGCTAAAATTTTTTTACTTTTCCCATTAATAAAATATTCTCTATGTTCCTTCCCGCACATTGAGCATAAAAAAATGTATCATCTTATTCTCTCGAAGGTTATTAAATTTTCCATTAAATTAAACTTTTTTATTATTACCTGATCTATTAGAAAGGTACATAACTCCAAATTACATTTTTAGTTTGATAGCACATGAAAAATATCTTTATAACAATTGTAGTCCCTAATGGATAACTCCCTTTGGATATTTGGTTTTAAGCTCCTAAAGAATAAGTCAACCTTACAATGAAGATAAATTTTAATACGCAAAGAATACATTTCATGTCTTATAGTTATTTTTCATAAGAACCAACAGATTCAACAAAATTATTCTTATGGTCTAATAATTCATTATCTATTATCATACAATGAACATGAGGAATGTAATTATTGAAAAATAAGTTTGTGAAATCCATTGATTCAATTTCATACTGTCTTATCGTATTCTTGTTCATATTCCACCATTATGTTTTTTCGTCTTCCATACTATAAATAGAACATGTGAATTTTTTTTCTATGAATAATGAATAATAGAAAATATCATTTTAGTGTTACTGGTCCATTTCACAATACATAAAGGATCAATGGAACTAGTGAAATAGTGTAGTTATTTCCTCAATAATGACTCAACAGATTGTTGTTCCGTGCATTGGCTATTTGGATGTTCACAATGATTCATAACTGGATAAAGTTATGTCATCATAACAAATATGTTTTTAATTCTATATCCAATAACATTTTGTGTTTTAAGAGTATACTCATTTAATATTCCATTAAAATCATCAATAACATGATTACTTTGGGTTACATCCTTTCAATAAAACAAAAATCATATTTTGATAAACACTAATCATTGTGGGGAACCACATAATCCTTAAGAATCACATATTGGATGTCTAAATCAAGATGAATTCTTCTTAATATATGAAACCTTTGGTTTATCCCAGGTGACATGTAGTCGTCATCTATTTTAACCAACCATTATGGTTCATATAGGGTTTTTAAATTTCTAAATCATATCTCCCATAGGTATCATAACAAGCATGAAACAAGGATTATTATTGGACATAAGCTCCTAGTCAATTCTATCAAAACATGATGTTTTCCTGGTTGTTCTCCCTAGTTACATATGTTATGAAGACACATCCACTTGTAGTATCCCGATAGGTATGTATTTCTAGGAAACCAGTCTCTCTACCCATAACCAAAATTTTAGGACATTTTCCTATACATTGAATCATCCATAGACATATCCTAAGACATATCATTAGGGATCTCACAATGATTTTATCATTCTGATTTCCCAAGGATAACTAAAACCCTTCTATAATACCAACTAGAACAACCAATTGTTTTCATAAATATATATTACAATTTTTTTGTGTGGAATATTTATATCATTACATAACTACACACATGATAACTTTAATAGTTTTGTGACTTTTGTAAATTTAAAACATAAACAATATAGCATAAGTGAGATATTACATCTCCTACAAAATTATTCCTAACATTAACCCCTCTTTTATATATTATACATAATACATATTCTCATAACATAGGGAAAGGAAACATTATAAATTTTGATCCCAAATGCTCAGTAAGGGTGAAAACGTATATATATAGCACAACATGATTAGCAGGGTAGGGTAACATGAGCATAATATTTGAAAATCACACCCTTGATATCATGTATCATAATCTTGTTTCACTGAATAAATAGTGGATGTTGTAAATATAAGAGTAATAAAGAAATAAATGAGAATTATTAATGAGAGAATAATTCATGGAAGTTGTATCATACATATAATCATATAGAATATTATTTCAATGATACCCACCAAGAAGTTCATAACATTCTAGGATTGGGCTTAAAACCTTTGTACCTTTATGGTTTTGGGATACGCATTAATGAACCCCCATATTTGGGATTGGGTTGGGGACCATTAAACCCGCTTTTATGGTAATGTGTTGAGCACACTTTCACCCTATTTTTTGGTATTTGGAAGAACACCCATGCACCCTTGTTTTTGGCTTGGGAATATGGACCATATACCCTCCATTTTGGTATTTCTCTAAACACTCATGTAACCTCAACTTTGGGAATATGATAAACATTTTTCTACCCTCATAACTCATATAAAATATATCAATATTGAATGCATTGAAGAACTATATAGGTGAACCCATAATGTAATCTATAATGTTCTCACCTAGTGATTTATAGTCTTCTCCATCATATAAGATGTAACAGGATTATTCTCAGTTATTTGGTCCACCACATCATATAAGATGTAATGGGCGTACTCAAGGACATCTAGTATACCCAATTATATAAGCTATAATAGGATTAACCTATGATATATGGGCCACCTCATAATATAAGCAATAATAATCATGCCAATCCCTATCTTGGATACCCTATCATATAATCTATATATAAGATCCATAACATGTATAAAGATAAAATAAATTGAATATCATTATAATAACTCTTAAAAAATTAATTATTCTTTCATAACCTAATTAACCCATTGAAAATAACTGGGTTTCATGTCAATATATTTGAAACAAGATTAAATCATGAAAAAAAATTGTATCATAAAAATCTATTTGATATATGATTGACCCATGGAAAAGAACATGTTTCATAAACATCATAACATTAAAAAATAAACCATTCATAGAATGAAAATGAATGGTATCGTTGGATAAAATCCCATATAAAGAAATAGGTCACTCCAATTGATTTAATCTTATATGGAAAATATTTTTCAGGGGATCATCAATGACATTTCTTGAGTTAATATCCTTTCAATTTTGGAAAGACACTTTTTAAAACATAAATTTTTTTAAAAAACATTTCTTTGAAATTAAAATTAAGAACAAATAATGTTATCTTGGAAGATAATTTCGACCAATTTTTAAAATATAAAAAGGTTGAAAATACTTTTCCTTGAAAATGAGCTAAAAATATGATCTAATAATATTTTAGAAAACAATTTTAGAAAACATTAATTTGGAAGAGAACATATTTTTGACTTAATATAAAAATAAAGTTGGATATTATTGAAAAATATTCTTAATTATATTAAGTACCAAAGAGTGTAAAAAATGGTACCATTATTTGAAATTAAAATTGTTAACTACTGTTGAATAAATTTTAGGAGAATTCTTGAGAGGTAGAACATTATGTATCAACATTGGATATTTAATCATAAAGAATCACAATACATAATGAGATTGTAAAATAAAATCATTACCATGTTGGTAACATAGAATCATAATCACCATGAAAAGAATAATATTTAATGAAGATTAAAATATCATGAAAAGAATTATATTCATGATATAACATTTTTAACAGTTAGTTTAAAACCCAATAAAAGTGTATAGGTTCATAACAAAACATGTGTCTCAAAAAATGTAAATAGGGGAAAAATTCTATTGCCACTTTGGAAACTCTGAAACTGTAACCCAATGAAAGAGTTATCCTCATGTGGATGTTTAAATTAAAAAATTATGAATTATAATAACTATAAAGTTCATTCATGGTGATTATATACACCGCATAAGAAGAAAGTATTGGTAAATATAGAATGTGTCCCACGAAAGTAAAAAATTGGGATGAAAATCCAATACAATAAGTATAGACATCCTTTATAGACATTCAAACAAATATTATAATAAATTTAATTTTATTATGCATCTACCATAAAAATATTCATATATATCAAAATTTATGTGATTTTATTATGACTTTATTATACATGTGTATTTACAATTCCATGTCAATGTTTTGTTTTAAGTAATATATACTTTCATTTCATATTTTTTTTAACATTTTATTATTGTTCCAATTACATTGATCAATATTTAATCATATCTAGAATTATAAAATTGAAATAAAAATCTTATATTTTATGTATTTATATATTTATATTAATCTAAAAATTTAGTTATAGGAAAAAATTGACACTATTCATGGAGACATTAGGTCATACGTACACATGAAAATTATTTCCATTTTTTATTCGTGTTAAAAGAAATAAAAATTAATGATATATGTATTATCCTTAAATTAAATTTTTTTATGTCATATATATCACATATTTCTGTTAGACTCGAAATTTATACAATCTTTGTAAATCCTGAAATAATCACATCGATTCGTGAGGCGGTAGTTCTCAACACACACGAATGATGTTATCTTATTCCCACAAAATGAAAAGAATTATATTATGTGTGATATAAAATTTAATGAATTGTAATAAAATTATAAAATCATTGAATATAATATATAAATATTATTTATATCATTATATCCAACCATTAAATGCGGTAAAAGAGAAATGGACGACATCAGTTCGTGAGGTTATAGTCCACCATACCCACAAATAATGATTTCATATCCAATTTGATGGAATTGTATGTTGTTTTAGGTCATAAAATTTAAATAAAAACATATAATTATATTTTAGATAATGATTTTATTATATAATCATTGTATAAATATTATTAAAGTGGTTTGAGGAATAAAAAAACAAAAATGTATGTTGATGAACATTACACTATCTTCGAGTATCGCCTTTTAGTTTACACTGAATGGCTTAGATAGATGGAATTTGGAAAATTTAAATCATATAGGATCATGGGAGTGAATGTTTTACATTATTTTTTCTGTCATTTTCAACTAAAAATATTCTGATATGTGCGAATAGAGGAGGAGAATGAGAGACCTTTTATAAGTGGGGTTAGTGGAAAACTTGTCAATTTCTGAAAGAGGGAATTCCACAAACTTTTTTTCTATATAATTTAGTTGATCTAATGAAAAAATGTGATAATATAAGTCTCAAGATCAAAATATTTTTATAAAATGGGTTTTGTAATGTTTCTAGGTCATTTATACCCTTATGTTTATTGTTCAGTCCCTTGGTAGACTTGTTTTTTATCGTTGTAATTAATTTTATCTTTTTCACTAATAAGGTTAGAAAAAATTATGTCACAATTATTATAAAATATAATTATTCTAACTCAAAATATGGAATACATTTTTCTAAATTCAATTCACATATGTGGAATATTTTTGAGATTAATCACACAGATGGGATGAGAAAGCAGGGATTTAAAGTGAAAATGTTCAAAGCTTTATTAATATCTTTTCTAAATACAATATAAAAATTATTCCAATAAACAATATGATATTAATATATTTTTTATTGAATTAATTTTATTTCAAAAAATTGAAAATATAATCTATTAATATAAATTATTGAGATGAAAAATTATTTTTCAAATAAAATTAAGTGATTTTAACTATTCATTAAAAAATTCCCATCAAAATATTAAAAATTCTCCTTATGATAATTTTAACATTAAAAATTCAAGAATTATGTTTAATTTTTCAAATAAAATATAGAAAATTTTCATAATCTAATTTTAAAACCACTTATCTATTAAAAGTCCATAAAACTCTTTTCCTAAAAAATACATCATTTTATGCAAAAAATTGGCTGTATTATAATTTATTTTATAAAAAACAGAAAACAAATGTTGAATATTATATTTAATATATACTATATATTTCATTAAAATAATTTAGAAAAATTGATTTGTTTAAATTATTTATACAAAACATGTTTTTGCATAGAAAAACAAATTTTTAAAAAAGGAATTTCTATATTTTCAACTATTTATTATAATCATTTATAATTTATTGGCTACAAAAGAATTAATTATATAAAAATGAAGAAGCTATATTTAAATAATTTAGGTAATATTTTTTATACCCTCCATTTTAAAGGCATAAAGATAACTATAATAATACATTAATAATATGTCACATTTCCTTTAAACTCAGTGTTGTGTGTATTGAATGATACACTCAATGTTGTGTGTAATATAATCTAGAATTTCTATCTGATATAAAACAAGAAAATTTATAATTTCATGTACAACAAGCTAAAATAGGTTTTTCATATTGCACAATCTTAAGATGTTGTAACATATAAATAAAATATAACCATGTGTAGCATGCAATGCAAGAAATCAATGAGATTTAATTTATTCTAAAAAATAAAAATTTATAAAAACTATGGGTGTTAAATTATGAGACTATCACACTAATACAGAAATCAAATGTTTAATTTCACATTATTTATTCTATTATTTATACATTTTTATTGATACTAATACTCTATGATTATTATTAATTCATATTATGGGTTGCGTACATTCATGTATTTTATATTATATGATAAAAATAAATTCACGGTGAATTTGGACATTTTTTGTGTGTCACAACTAATATAGAATTAATGAATAGGTCAAAAAATTATTTTCCCTTCTCTTATTAAATATAGGTAGATATCTTTGACACTTTTATTCAATTGGAATATCTTGTTTAAATACATTTCCATGTTATTTATATCAAAAAATTGATATCTTAAATGTTATTGAAAGATATTTTGGCATATAGATTTTTGAAACATGCGATGAAAACTAGTTGATGAAGATATTTAGAAAAATTGTTATGATACACATTAAGTGTTCATAGAAGGTAGTATTTGTTTTTTCATTTAGATGTTTCTATAGGTGAGATGGCGTGTTTTTAGACACTTCTCAATATATGTGAGCTGTAAAAATTGCTATCGAGATGTGGGATTAGAGGTTCAAAGAAAAATAATATTCATAGGATCAACCAATTAAAATAAATTGGAATTTAAAAAAAGTGGGTACCATGTTCACATATCATCGATCATCCAAGTGAACTATTTCATGTAAATTAATTAAATTATATTATTGTAATGTCTCAACCAATATGCCACAAAAAAAGTGCTCCAAGTTAGTTTGTAACGAGACCTCCAACATGTTTCTTCACAACCTAGTTGCTTCCGACTAGAAACGAGGGCCTCGAGAGTGATAGTGGGGAGACAATTCCCATATATCAGAGTAAGAATAAAATAAAAATATCAAAGTATCATACACAAAAAATTTATAGAGGGTAAAGAACCTATTAGTAAAATAAAATATGACATGTTGTAAGAATAAATGAAAATACGATTAAATCCTGATTAGTTATCCCATATATACAACACTAGTCACCTACTAGGATGAACATATAGATACATAATTAAAAAATAGAATTAAATAGAATTAAAAGGATCTATAACTAACTCTGATACATTCCATGTACTCAGTATCCATAAACATTCAAACTCCACCAGCCCAATCTGATGATCCAACCGTAGTGGCTCTGATCAACAATTCAACACTTAGAGTCATCCCTAACCACCATGAAATTTTTCTCATCCTAAAAAATTACATGAGGTGTACGTGTACACATAGGTTCACATGTAGTAGTGTGAAATAATATCAATTGGCCACCTCAATGATGAACATATATATTACACTTCCATAATTTCATGAAAACCACAATATACTCTTCTTAGCTGAGACACACATGAAAAGTTAAGTAAAGCATAGAAAATTGAAACAACAGTCGAACCTAGGGTACGTTGCCAAGTTTAATTGGGAACGTTCCACCATGTATTTCCATATCTATCTATTTATATACATAAAATCCCATACCTATACAAATATAAAAAATTTATTAAAATTCATGCTTAAGGTGAATGAAATAATAAAAAAACAATTACTAGTCGATCCATGGGTTTGTAATCATGATCTCTTATACATCATGTTTAGGGGAATTCATCTAGACATCATGCCACTCAAACCATGTGTCATAAATTAAACATTTGGGTTGTTAATTACAATCGACATATACATGCTTTGTCGAATGCATGAAATATCATTGAGAAAACTACTTCACCATAGGTGGAATTCATTATACACCTTGGTTCAATTGTACTCTCCCAAAATCACTAATAAAAAGATTCCAGGGATGTCCATATTTACATCTAGTAAATGGTCACTAATCTAGATTCTGTGTTGTAATTCCATGTAAATATATTCCAATATATGATCCCGAGTTTATGGTCTACAGTTAGTCATGACATTTGGAACTTAGATAATCTCTAAGGGTCTGAATCTTAGAAGACTTGTATGGAGAACCCTCTGGTGAGACACCACACACACCCCTAGAGTCTCTAATAATGAAGAGTATAATCATCCCTATCTCTTGAAAGAGTGTAATCATTTTTAGTATCAAAATATGTGATAGTTAATACTAAAAACCATGGTTAGGTAATTGATTAAGGAAACTACAATCATTCATATACAATAGGTGATCATAATCATCCATTAGAATAATAATATTGAGGAAGTGTAATAATCCTCGCAATTTATCAACTAGATGTTAGATGAATCATCTTCAAAACTCATGTGAGTATAATACTCAATGGATATAATTTCTAGGGACTTCATGCATGTATATCATAGTCATAGTCTCCACAAATAGATACTAGGAAACACCTGTATGAAATCCCAACAATGTATAATCAAATAAATAGGTTCAATATCCATATCTGATGTTGTTCCTCTAGATATATAATTTAATAAAAGTAATAAAATTGAGGAATAATTGGATCATAGAAAAAACTACATGGAATCAAAAAGGTAAAGAAATAGGCCTCACATCAGGCTCAATATCCACCAATCAGTAATCATTAATAGTGATCATCACTGCATCAACAGTAAACAAGTGAAAGCATAAACACAAGGATAAGCGTGTCCAAATGACTAAAACCAACACTTCATCTAGAACCCCAAGAGAATACAAATTTTACATGTGTTATAAGGTGACACCTTCTAGAATATCAACTCAAAACTAATATACTTTCTTAGGGTCCATCAAATAATGGGGCACTCATTGGTTCCTCTTGTCAAACACTAATAGACTACCTACTTGAAATCCTTGATGTATGCACATAAGTTAATGCATCTAACCTGTAATCCTCATATATAAATGTAAATGATGATTCCTTTTTGGGATCCTCAAATGGTAAGAAATAACAAGGAATTATAAAGGGGATCCTCGAATGGTAATTGAAACACCCAGATCCATGTGCCTCCTAAAAGTTCCCCAAACCTAGTTGATCCATGACCTCAAGTGCATTTCCCAAAATTCCGGATGCTTCTGACTCACAGTGAGGGACAAGGACTAATAATGGGGAAACTATTCCCTCATTAGCAGATTATACACAATGGAAAACAAATAGTAAATATTAGTGGAAGTAGTAGTACCATAAAACAAAAATAAATAGTGGAAGACTGAAAGTAACCAAAAAAATCTACAATATATTTATGAAGCATTGAATGTGTATCTACGAAAATATCCAAACAAGTCACAATGCAAGTAAGTAATATAGAAACCACTGTACAACAGAAAAAACTAAACTCCAACAGCATTGCAAGCCTCAGCATGTCCACATGCTCTCCAGCTCTAATAGCTATGAAGTACTTGATGAAGAAGGATTATTTCCCTTATCTATACCTAAAACCATATAATCTATTTGGGTCCAAAATATTTCCCAAACATGCTTAGAGATGAATCCCTGTAGGAAAACACCAAATGATATATCCATAACTATCAGTGAATATATATATCAAACAATATTTGGAAATGAAAAATAAACTAGTAAGTACTCAAAAGAAAATGATCATAAGGTTGTCAATTAAATTCATTTAAATTTTTTATTAATTTTATGAATAATGAATTATTGGGATATAACCTAAGCCTTATATCCCCCTCTATAATAGTAACAAAATAGTTGTCTGAAAAGTCCATCTAATGAAATCAAGTAATACTGATTCCAAACTTCTGATTTTCCTTGGAATACTCATCAAAACCATTCAATTATTCAATAATGACCCTTTGGGAGAGTTAACACAGTCTAATCCCCCCGAGTCTGTCATAATAACAATTAATTTAATAATGACCATTTGGGAAAGCTCTCATGATCTAACCCCTTTGGTCTAATTTATCACTAATCATTTATAAATGTCAACCTGTGGAGTGATCATAGTCAATATCCCTTGCTCTACATAGCATCAATAAATTATAAATGACCACACGGTTAGCACCCATGGTCCAAAACACATCTTCGATGACCACCTAGAAGCTCTCATAGTCAAAACACCTGGGACAACATAACAGTCAAACATATATAAATGACCCTGATTCAAGAAACCCTCATAGTCAATTCACCTTAGTTATACCCCCACAATGCAAAACTCATGAATCTTACATAATCATTAACTACTTCATAACTATAATGGAATGGAAAACACAACAAGCCTACAAGTCATCCTAGACCAAACCGCCAAAAAATAGTCAAACAAGGGAAACACTCCCATGATGTCCCAAAATCAAGGTATATAACCTTATGCCAAAGAATCTACCATTTATCAATTAAGTAAACCCTATAAAGTGATAAACAAGGTTAACTTTCAAATCAGTCAATACCCCAAACATGGGTATATGAAACTTTATAGTATATAATATAAAATAACACACTGAAATGCACAAAGCACCTACCTTGATATCATATGATGGGTATACCTGAACGTTGGCCCTTGAATCGGCATGGATCAGTGTAGATATACAAAAACATGAAAGAAACCCATCCTTGAATAACTCATGAGAGAGGTAGAATCCAAGAGAAAGACTCTAGGGGTATTGAGAACTCACCAATGGGATTCCTACACACCTAAGATCGTCTCAATTAGAGATAAAATAGAGAAAAGGGAGGGGTTTGAAGTTTGTCGGCCATTCAGTCACTCTCCTGTATAAACCACAGGGAAAAGATTAAACTTACGTGCATAATATGTGACTTTTCTATGATATTTCAAATAAAATGAAAATAACATGGCATGTTTATTAAAAGTGCATTCCATGTACTAGCCTCAACCATCCCCTGGCCTATGAAGGTCAGCTAGGTCATCACACGTCCATGTTCTCGACCGTTACACTACCAGTACAAGGATGAACGTGACTACCAGGTACATGACATGTATATATAAGTACACATTAGGTACTTAGAAAAACCCAATTTATTCCTTTTCCTAAAAAACCCAAAATCATGATCCATACCTAAAATTAATGTCAGGGTTCTTACAAAATTCCCCTATTATAAAAATTCATCCATGAATTTCCCTTTCAAGGGTTGAGAGAAATAATATGCGAACAACTCCGACCTCTCTGATTGTACATTAGCCTCCCTCTCCCATGTCCTGTCTTGTACAAACTCGTGCTTCCATATCACCCATACCATAGAAACATACTGGCCATAGAAAACCTTCATTTTTCAATCCACAATCCAAATATTATTCCCTTTTAATGATTTTTACACCTCCAACTCAACCTCCAAGGGTTAAAAGCAAGATACGGTGTCTGAAAAGTAACATCGTAGATGAGAAACATGAAAGATGTTGGGCATAGCCCGATACCTTTGAGGTAACTACAACCAATAGGCAACTGGCCTGCCATATCTCAGTGAATGCTTACCCTATTTCATATACCTCATATGTCCCAACCTTCTTGTGACACATATGAAAACTTGATCTCCAACCTCGAACTCTAGAGGTCATCTTCGTCAATCAGAAGAATATTCAAAACGAGATTTTGTAGTATCCATCGTCTTTCGAATCAACTCCAATAGCTCTGTGGTCTCCTGGAGAAGACGAAGTCCTAACATGGCTACCTAACATACCTCCAACAAACATAGGTGTGATTGGCATGTCCTAAAATAAAAAGCCTCATAAGTTTCCTTTTAAATAATTTCCTAAAAAAAATTTATTGTAGGAAAACTCCACCAAGGGTATGTGTCTCTCCCAAGAGGCCCTAAAATCCAAGACATATGCTTGAAGAATGTCCCCCAAAACCTGAATCGTGTGCTCAAACTGACCATCTATCTGGGGATGATATGATGTACTCAGAAGTACATGTGTACCCAAGTCCCTTTCTAGTCCCATGCCAGACATGAGATGTAAACAGGACACCCCTATCTAAAATGATAGAGTGCGGAACCCCATGTAAACATATTATCTCTCAGATATAAAACTATCCATTCTCATCCATACTAAAGGCTTATTTGATTAGTAGGAAATTTTAAACCTTCATGATCATGTCGATAATAACCCATCTCACGTCATTACCTCAAGGCGACCTCTAAAAAAATACCACAAAATTCATCATGACATCATCCCATTTCCACCCGAGAATGGGTAATTACTTTAAAAGTTATTTCGGTTGCAGATGCTCCACCATCACCAAATAACAGGTGGAACATCACATAACAAAACCAGCAACATCCCTCTTCATTATTGGCTACCAATACTAATTTTGTAGATCTCTATACATCTTATTTACACCAGGATTAACTGCCCATATTGAGGCATGAAAATATCACAATAGATCCCCACATATTTCGGCTGAAACCCCCAAAAACCCATGAAAATGGAAAAAATACTCTTCACAAATGGTCCACGAAGGAGTATGTTACTCTCATAACACACTCTCTCATACAACTAGGCCTTAAGAATTTTATAGTTTCCTTATTAACACTCGATCCAGTAGAGTAGAGGAAATAGTTATAGATTAAAGAAACGTACACCCATATCTGTGGGACACCTCTAAATTCATCTTGTAGAATAGATCCATAAGCTTCCACTCACTATTATCCTCATGAACTTCTTGTATCTAAGTTCTACTACTCAATACATTAGCCACTACATTTCCTTTTATAGGCATTTAGGAATGCTCAATTTCAAGGGACTAAGGGTAGTCAAACCACATTAACAGTATCAAATTCACATATTATTGAGTAAAGACATACTTGGGGTTTTTTTTTCAGTGTATGCCAAAAAATAAACTCCCAGAAGATAATGTATTCAAATGTGCAAGGCATGGACAACTGCAACCAACTCGATATCGTTTATCAGGTAATTCCTCTCATATGGTCTCAACTACTTAGACTCATACACAATGACTACTTCCCCTACATAAGCAATTCTCCCAAAAAAAACCCCGATGCATCACAATAAATGATGTAACTCTTTTCTAGTTTGGAAAAACTTAGTATTGGTGCTGATGTCAATCTCTGTTTTAGCCCGTGAATGTCTAAATCATAGGAATCTTTCCACAAGTACTTCACACCCTTCATAGTCAGTCCCTTTAGTGGAACTACTAAGTGTGAAAACTGTTGAATAAAGCGTATGTAGTATCCATCCTGCCCCCAAAAAACCATACCTAAAATATTTTCTTCAGATCCTCCCATGAAACTACTCCTCTCACTTTCTATGGGTCAACTGATACTCATGTGTCTGAGGTAACATTACCCATGAAATGAATCAAGTTCATCCAAAACTGGTATTTTTAGAGCACAACATATAATAGATTCTCTCTCAGTGTACTAAATACGATCTCAAGATAAATGACATGGTTGTGTCGTATATGAGAGTACACTATGATATCATCCCTGTAGACAAACAAAAAATAATCCAAGTAAGGATGGAACACTCAGTTCATTAGTTCCATGAAAACTACTACTATTTTCGTGAGATTAAACAGCCTAACCAACTACTCACATAATCCATACATTCTCTAAAAGGATGTATGAGGTATATCTGATGGTATAATGTGAAACTTATGATAACTGGATCTCAAGTCAAATTTCAAGAACACATAGGCTCCCTGAAGCTGATCAAAGATATCGTAAATCATCAGTATGGGATATCAATTCTTTACCGTCAGCATGTTCAAATTTAGAAAATCCAGACAATGTCTGAGGGTACAGTCTGCGTTCATTGCAAAAAAGAAAGATGAACCCCATGGATATGTAATAGGATGGATGAAACCCTTTTCCTACAACTCCTCTAACTACTTCTTGAGCTCCTATAACTTTAGTGTAGTGATCCTATATGGAGAAATGGACACTAGTTCCACTCTTTGAACATGCTCAATAGCGAAATATACATCTCTCTAAGGTTATCCTGAGAATTATTTTTGAAAGACCTATCTAAAATTATCAACCTCTAGAGAAAGTGAATCTATAAACTCCCCAGGTCATCTAGATATAAACTAGAAATATGGGATGTAATTCCTCCCAACCCTTGATTCTTGGGTCCGTCTCTTCTCGCTTGTACACCCCATTCTCCCTTGTGTAGAAAGGACCCACCCTTTGTTGATGTTAAACTCACCCTATGATGATTGTCATCAACAAAGGCCTAAAGAGAGACAAACTAGTCCATTATGATAATGAAATCAAATCCCATAATCTCTAAAACATGGAATTGACATAAAAAGTGACACCGAACAACCTCAAGAGGGAAATACTTACATTGTCGTACACTAGCTTTCCTAAGACCCTACGGAGCATCTAGCATCATAACTTCATCAAAAGTAAATATGAATAACCTAATTCTCTCTACACCGATAACATATTTATAACTATGGGAATCCCCTGTATAAAAAAAGAAGAAACTAAAACAGAGGAAACTAGAATCGTACCTCTAACTATAGAGGGTTCGAGATCCTACACTTTCTGGGTCTATTCCACCACAAAAGTATGACCAATACCATGGTCCTATGACCCTACCAAGCTATCCTATGATAGTCCACCCTACTATCCCTAAAAACCTAACCTCTGAATTCCATGTCCATGACCATATCCTCAGTATTATGAACTCCAATTCCTTGACCAATGAGAAACCGGTGTTCCTACTCTTGAATGTGGAGCTATATCTGATCTCCTCTCACTCTATGATAGTGAGAAATTCCTAAAAACGTGTTTTTCATCCATCCTGTCGCAAGATCGACACTTGAAAATTTCCTTTATGAAATTTGGTCTCATATTCCCAGTCTTCTTACACTAGTATCACACCACTTGGATACCTAGTGAAATATCACGTTAAAGCTCCCTATAGTGATTCTTGCTATGGGTCAAAACAGTACTATCCTTGGATGTTGAACCGCCATGGCGCATAGCTCATAACTCTTTTAGATTGCCCTCGGCATTCAGTGCCATATTTACTATAGCAGTCACTGATTTCATATGGAAAAAATTCACCTCTGGTAAGAAGTCATACCATAGACCATACTCAAATATTCATTGCCAGTGATAACTCATCACCATCCAAAATAGGTATGATTCTTTGAAGCTCTATAAAGTGAGAAGAGTAATCAATCACTGAAGGAGCACACTCCTACAAATGCAAGAACTACCAGGCTCGGTCAGTTGTCAATTTCTTGGGGGTAGAGGTAATAATATAAGGTCCTCTGAAACTCTTCCCAATCCATATCTCGATGATATCCTGCATGTGAGATTACATCCCACCATCTCTTGGAGGAATAATGTACCATGTACATCGTGTTCTTAACCCTCCTCTCAAGAGGCATCTCCAGATGCTTGAAGATATAAATCATGGCCTCTAACAAAGAATCTAAAACATGTGGTCCTCTGTCCCAAAACAATTGGGAGGATGCTGCTTCTTGTATACCCTAGTAACCTATTCCATAATAAGGGAAGGATATGGTTCTCTCTAAGATTTCTAAATCATCCTCATATATCCTTCACGGAACTATGTATATGCACCTGAGTCTGGTATAACAGTTGGTTCCAAGATGATCACGACATGAGGATCTACTGGTAGTCACTGATCTACCATTTCTAGTGTTTGATCATCACCTTTTAAATGGTGTGAAACTGGAGGAAATCATGGTGGCATGACTCGTCAAGGTCAAGTGCACACCTCAGATTAAAATTAATGAAACCACAACTTAGAAGTGAAAATATGGAATAGGCGAAGGAAAAAAATTCAAGTTTTTCGAAAGTGGGTTACACAGCGTGTAGAACCACTACCCAGAGTGTTCCCTTAATCCTTAGCATGGGTGTGTACCTATTCAACCTAGACATGTAACACCCCATAAACCCGACATGTTCCTCATGAGACATGTCCTGTACTTGGATATCCCCTACTACCCAAGTACTTCTACATGGATATAACTACATAGTCCTACTTGTGTTACACTACACGATGTGTTCACCCTAGAGACAACGTGTACTACTTATGTTCCATCCACATGTGTTATTAATCACATGGTCGGATACATGGATGATTACTATATAGCATATAAAATCTTGACACGGTGTGTACAACCCATGTTTCATCCACTAGTGTCTTTAGCCACACGACTAGATACAACAAGTCATGGAATCCCAATACATGGTGTGTTCTACAAAAATATTACAACACCCCATGTCTCTTATCACATAGCCAATCACATGGTTAAGAATTACACGACATGTACATATTTTACATGAATTTTACTTAATAAATTTCAGTTCTTCCATAACAGAATACCCCATGGCATGTGTTCCTAACATCATAGGCCATGTTGTCTGGGATTCTGGGTAGTAAGCCTCTGAAACATCTCTGGAACACTTAAAACATAAAATATTCCCAAGGCATGCCATGTTCTGATCCACGAGAGCTCATTATCCTCACGAATCAACATTTTTCATCATTAATCATATTATATTAATTGAATTCAAGTAATGTTTAAACACGATCCACCAAATTTTGATCCATAAGGGCCCATAACACCATAGGGACAAAAGCATGGAGTCCATCCAAATGAAACATTAAATTTACCAATACCCTATCAAAATATTATTTATTATTATCATGGAATATTTCACAATATCATGCATATCTAGCACAACATCAATCACGACAACATGCAATCAGCAATGCACCCTAAATGGCATGACAATAATGCATTAATTATAATCATGATCAAGTGCCTATATGATGAATGGGATGTCATACCCTCATCTGAATAGGTTTATATTGAAATAGAACCATAATGATATAATTCATAATTTCACAAAAAAAGTCAATCACCAAATGGTGAAATCAAATTAACTGTAAAAATTGAAAAACTAGAAAAATTGCAACATTTAAGGTAACATGGATTTTACCTGTACATGGGTTACCAACTCTAAAAAATAGCTTATTACAAACTAAATATTCCTTACTATCTCAATCTATAGGATCCATATAGTAAGGCAAAGAAAAAAATAAACTACTCTGATACCACTTTGTAACATCCCAGATCTGGGTGCCACCCAAAAGTTCCCTGAATATGGTTTGTCACATGGCCTCAAGCGCATTTCCACAAACACCATAGGTTTTTGATGCAAGTAAGGGACAAGGCCTAATAATAGGGAAGCTATTCCATCATTTTTAGAGTATAGCCAGTGGAAAAAACAGTAAATAGTAGTGGATGCAGTAATACCATACAAATAGAAATAAATAATGGAACACTAAAAGTAACCAACAGAAGAAATAATATATATATATATATATAGATATATGATGCATGGTAAATGTATCTCAGAAAACATCCAAACAAGTCACAATGCTGGGAAGCAATACAGAAACCAATGTACAAAAGAAACAAGTAAACTCTAATTGGATCGTAGGCCTCAGCTTGGTCACATGCTCTCAAGATCCAACTAAAATCAAGTACCTAATAAATAAGGGAACTTTTAATTATATAAAAAAACAACCATATAAATATTTTGGAAATATATTGTGAGATGACTCCTACTATGCAATCATCAAAATATCTGGGCCTAAATGTTAGTGAATATATATAGCAGACATTATGCAGAAATGAAGCAATAAACTGGGATGTACTCAAAATTAAACAACCCTACACTTTTAAAACACATTCATTTACATTTTTTTAGGAAAGTGATCATAAAGTCTTTTTATTGATGAAATTAATATATTACAAGAGCCTAAAAAATAAAATTTTACATTTTTCATGTAAGAAGACTGGACACATTTCTTATTGGAGAGAAGTATATCATATACATCCTTCTTTACTAACACATGTATTTTAAAGACCACCAACGAAGCATTTGGTTTCCTGGTGTGTGTGGGTGATGAGGTAGCTCAATGTGGATATTTTTTCAAGACATTTTTCCCATATGGTAGTCAAGTTCCTTGAGAGATGGATTGTTCATGTACTAATGTATTGAATGATAGTGGTAGAGTCACATTCAATCCAAATGTTATTACAACCCCTTGGGAAAACATATTCAACTACTCTAATAAATCCCCTCATTTCTGTCTCAAGAGTAGTGGCATGAAAATAATTTCCATAGAATATTTCAACAACGTTACTATTGTGGTCAATCAAAATGAAACCATATTTGGATGGTCCTAGATTTTCCCTGGAAGCACCATCATTATTTCATTTTAACAAACCCAATGAGGGAGGAAACTAAAATACCTCGATCATACCATTTAGTTTGGAGATGATTCTAGTGAACCTTAGATGTTTTGTCACTATGAAGTATGTTATTGAGTTTGTTTAGTACTCAAGTAGAAGCGAGTTTGCTGCTTTGGTAGCAGCGTTAATAGCTGAAAATGCATGATGGCTATTAAATCATTTCTTAGAGTGTATTGCACAGTTTCGGCCATTACCAATGGTATGTATTAATTTAGAATAGGAAATATTGAAGAGGATTGAGAGATATTTGGGGAACCAAACCTATAGAAATTATGACAATAGTGGCTGGATAGAATCAGTTCGAGGGAACCGAGCATCCAAGAATTCAATACCAGTCCTCTATAAGGCCGCATCATTTTCTCAAGACATAAAATATTATTTAAATATTCTCATCATTTCTATAAAATAATACACCTAGAATAGAGGGAAATTCCCACTCATTGTAGATTACTTTCGATCAAGACTTTGTTGAGTGATATCCTCCGAAGATGGTTGAACCTTCAGGGAGACAACCATTTTTTATTGAAGAGTCCAAACCACTGTCGATCACATTGGAATATTGGTTTATAGAAATTATTGGAATCATGTTGGATATTTTTTGATTGACCCCAAATGATCATTTCATCTTAATTTTTAAAGTCATAATCATAAAAAATGGAGATATTGTCTTCAGTAAGAGAATCAATTGCAAGTAGTTGGTATTTTATTGAAATGTACTAATTGATGTCATGGATTTCGTTGCGGTTCATCAAGGGTTCACACATCCAGTTGGCTTTCCAATATTAGAGGGTTGAATTTTTTTTGACCAACTAGTTGGAGTGAATGCTTATCATATGATATAAGTTTCTCAGGCCATACAAGATTCTGGATTTCACGAAGGTTTGTTTTCTAGTTGTGAGATTATCAATGATTTTTTCTTTGAACTTGTTCTTTGGCTTGGAAAACCCATCAAAATCATTAAATTATTCAATAACAACCCTTCGGTAAATTTCTCACAGTCTAATACTGGTAGTCTAACATAACAAAAAATCATTTAATAACGAACCTCTGAGAAATATCTCACGGTCTAACACCTTTGGCCTAACTTAGCTCTAATATTTTAGAAATAGCCACCTCAGCTGTTCTCACAGTCAATATACATTAGTCAACAAATCATCAATAAATTTTAAATGACAACCTAGGTAGCTCTCATGGTCTAAACCCCTTGGTCGATGACCACATGGAAGCTCTCATATTCAATACCCCTGGGCCAACATAAGAGTAAAATATTCATGAATGACCCTGCCTCAAGAAACTCACACTGTCAATCCCCCTTGGGTATACCTCCACAATGCACAAATCAAGAATCATTCATAATCAACGACTACATCCTAATAATAATGGCATGGAGAATATGGCATGCCTAATAGGAATTATGGGTAAAACATGCAGAAAACAGTCAAACAAGGGAAACACACCCACGCTGTACCCATATCATGGTATATAACCTTATTCATAAACAACTACCCTTTATCCACTAAGTAACCCATAGTAGGTGATAAAAATGGTTATCATTCCAATCATGCAATACCCTAAACATGGGTATACAACACTTTATGCATATATAATACAAAACAACACAACAAAAGGCACAAATCACCTGCCTCGATATTGTATGATCGATATACTAGAATGTCAGCCCTAGAATCATCTTAGATCAGAATATATCTACAAAAATATGAAAAAACCAACCATTAATAACTCACGAAAGATGAATAATTAGGAAGAATGGATCTAAGGGATTTGAGAATTCACCAGGGGGGATTCCAACACACCCAAAGACCACTCAATCAGGGCTCGAACAGAGAATTGGGAGGGGTTTGAAGTTTGTCAGACATTCTTTCCCTCTCCCATTTGATCCACGGGGAGAAGAAGATACTTACAGACAAAATATGCACTCCAAATCTTATATATCAAATAAAAAAGAAAAGTACATTGTGTGTTAATTAACAGTACACACTATGTATTAGCCTTAACCAACCCATGACTAAATAAGGTCAGTGAGATCATCACACAGAACTGTACTCAGCCATTACACGACTAGTAGATAGATGTATGTGGAAACCGGGTACAAAACGTGTACTCAGAAGTACATGGAGCGTACTCAGAAAAACCCCATTTCTTCCTTTTCCCCCAAAACAATCCAAAATAAATATCCATACATGAAATGAAGATCCAGGTTCTTATATTAAGTAGGAATGTAGAATCCTACCCAGGATCCTGAAAACAAATGATAGGTTAAAGGGATCATATTATGGATTCTATAGGTTCGTATGTAGGAAAAGGTAACCATAGGGGTCCTTCAGTAATCAGTAATAAGATAAAGGCATCTTACTTGGGATCCTCCAGGTTGGAACATAAATAAAGAAATCATATAATGGTTCCTCAAAACAACTGATCTCTCAACCTCTTATTCTAGAAAGGATCATCTCATAACACTATGAGAAAAATAATATTTAGCCATAGACCTATAGCCATCGTTTAATTGGTCAATGTATATAGGTTAAAATATAGCCATTGGTAATTGAAAATCGAGGCTTTAGAGAAGATAAGATGATGGATAAATAGTGTCACATGGAAACAACTCCTCAATCAGTTTCACTCCACCGCGACTCATCTCCCACCCACATCTCCCTCATCGCGACAGATCTCCCACCAAAAAAACCCTTCTCCCTTATCACCTATGGATCTATTCTCCCTTGGATGATCCTCAAAGTATTCTACCCTTGGTTTACCCCTCTCTCACATGATCCATGCCATCCCCTTCATCGCATGTCCATCTCCTCCTCCTCCACTTCTTCGTGTATTCTTCCTCCAATTGGTTCATCGGCCAAACTTAGGCCATCCAAGAGTGGTATCTATGTAAGCTGACCCCTGCACATTCTATGAATATTTATGTGGTTACCCCTTCATGAAATATTCTCTCCCAAGAAATTCATACCAAAATCTAGTGATCGTTTGACCATACCTCTACAATCGATAGTTATTTTCAAGGATCTCATCATCATTAATTTTTACTAGCCACAATGTTCTTGATTTCTTTTCTTAACAACAAAATGGGTTATGTATTGAAGAAAAATTGATGATATGTTGTCGGACATGAACCAGGATTGATAGAATATGATAAGTTACTGATGATGAAAGAGACGTAAAGAAGGGGAACTGAAACACCACTTTTGGTCGAGGAGGTTAACATCTTTTTTTAACTGTGTATGGAGAAACGTGGTTATGGTGATTCATTCTTTCAAATTCTGTAAAGCACATAAAAATAAAACTTTCCTTTTTATGATTTCTTTACTACTTTATATCGATTGGTGTTGTTGGTGATCACTTCTATTTGATATTTTTTTCTCATACTAATCATAATTTTTATATAGAGTTAATAAAAATGGTTATTTTAGATTAGGTTCATCATGTTGAACTGCTATAATTTTAGCATGAATTTATTATTTGTAAGGTATTGTTCCTCTGAGTTTATATTTTAGAAACAATATGTATATATTTCATTTTAATGTTATAAATTATGGGATTTGTATTATTAATTTAATCATGATTCTATCTTCTATTTACAAAAAATATATGTGTTGAACTGTTGTTTGGGATTTTTTTGAAGAAATATCAATTCCACACCTATTCTCTAGATATTGATTACAATATATAAATTGGTCACTTCATCGGTTATAGAAATTTCATTTCTGTGGAGGTTAATGTTAAATTATCTATGCACTACTATGGAAATACGGATAAAAAATTTGAATATTATTACACTATTTAATTTTGGGGGATGGTTCAGGCTTGGGAGATGGGGGTGGTGTAGGGGGGGGGGGGTTAGGGGAAGGTTGTGGGGGAGGGTATGGTTTGGGGGATGATAGTATAGGGGGGAAGGGGGGCACAAGGGGGTTAGCGGTTTGTGGGGGTGAGACTGTTGGGGGGATGGTGTAGGCTAGGGGGTTGGGGGCTGGTGTAGGGTGGTTAGGGGATGGTTGTGGGGGGGACTAGTTTCAGGGGATTTTTTGGGGGAAAGATAGTATAGAGTAAAGGGTGGGGTGGTGTAGGGGGGGTGGTGCAGGGGTGGTGGTGGTGGCTGGTCAAAGTTGGGTGTTTGTGGGGCTGGTGTAGGCTATGAGTAGGGTTGGTGAAGTGGGGAGGTGGACTGGTTTTGGGTGGGAGAGGACAGGTTTGGGGGGGGGATAGTATATGGGAAGTGGTATGGGTTGTTCAGGGGGTTAGGGGGCTGGTGAAGGGATGAGGGATGGTGCAGACTAGGGGGTTGGGGGATGGTGCATGCTAGGGGCTGGGGCAGTGTAGGGGTAGGGCGTTAGGGGACTGGTTTGAGGGAGGCTATTATAGGAGGAGGGGTGGTGAAGGGGGGTTATATGGGCTAGTGGGGGGGGGGGGGTTAGGGGGCTAGTGGGGGGGGGGGGGTCGGGGATGGCTGTTGGAGAGGGTATTAGTTTGGGGGGAGGCTAGTATGGGGGCATGAGGTGACTTATACATCATGTTTGGATTACACCTCCCTTGTAGAAGTTGGTTTCTAACATATGAACCTAGTTGATCATATATTCAATATATTTCATTCATAACATGAAACAAATTCGTTGTTTGAACTGTAAATTTTTTTACCACATTTTGAACATTTTTAGTGGGTTATATACCACCTAAATTTCTAGATTAAAATTGTTATATATATTTTTAATATGATTAATTAATATATAAATTCATTTTATATTTCCCATAAACTCCATAACATTGATAAGATATTAACCAAATTATTATTATCCTTAGATGTTTGATATTTTAATAACTCACTCCATCTATATTTGAAAATTAACTCCATTTCTGTTTGGGGGGATACGATAGGGAATCTGGTGGGGTGGTGTAGGGGGTTAGGGGGCTGGTGTAGTGGTGGGGGGTTGTGGGGTTAGTTCATGCTAGGGATTTGGGGGGTTGTTGAAGGCTAGGGGATGGGGGTGTAGGGGGAGGTGTTTGGGGGATGGTTTTAGGGGGATGAGACTGGGTTAGGGAGGCTAGTATAGGGAAAATGTTGTGGGTGTTATAGGGAGGTCAGGGGGGGATGGTGCAGCCTAGGGTGTTGTGTGGTAGTGCAAGCTCGGGGGTGGGAGTGGTGGTGGTGGTGGGGGGGGGGGGTAGTGTAGGGGGATGAGGGTTTGGGGATTCTTGTGGGGGAGAGGACTGGTTAGGGGGGGCTAGTTTACGGGGAGGGGGGGATATAACATGGAAAAAGGGTGACTTATACTTCATGTTTGGATTACACCTCCCTTATAGAAGTTTTTTTCTAATCTATGAATATACATGATCATATTTTCAATATACTTCATTCAAAACGTAAATCTTATTCTTTTTTTGAACTCTAAAATTTTCAACCACATTATGAATATTTTTTTAGTGGGTTTTCTACCACCTAAATTTATAGATTAATATTGATATATATGGTTTTAATATAAATCATTCATATAGAAATTCATTTTCTCATTCCCATAGCCACCATAGAATGGAAAACATATTAACCAATTTATTATTATCCTTCTCTGGTTGATATTTTAATAAGTCACTCCATCTAAATTTCAAAACTCACTCCATTTCTTTTTCTTATTTGTCTCCTTGGATAGACAACTTTTCGTTATTCACCTTAGAAATCCCAAAATTTTCACTATTACCCCATGGTAATCATTTATCTTCACTTTTAGCGCAATCATAATCATATTCAAACATCATTAAATGATAACACATCTTCTTAATCATTAAAAATTTATTTTCATTTCCCTATGAAGGTTACATATTATTACTTAATTCTGAGTTCTTCATCCAATAGAACTTATTTGATGACATATCTTCTTGTTACCTCTCATCTTCCTGTAACATTGGAAAATATTAGGAAAACTATCTAATTACACAACAATTGAAATACAACAATGTAAATTTTATAGTATATCTACCATTTCAATTTTGGGGACTTCTTATGATAAGTAAAATTAAATTATCATACTACACCTCAACATCTCTATATTAATTTGAATATTTACATTCATCCATAATGACACTATTAGTCTTCCCATTAACACTGTGATATCCAAAAATTGATACTTTAGTATCAAACTTATTTATAATGATACGAAACAACATCTTCATTAATATTGAATACTATATAGCTTATAAAAAATATAGGATAGATCTCCAAATATCATTAACATTGGTGAATAAATCACCTAATAATTCTCCTTGAATTAGTATAGATGAAAACAAAAATGTTAATATTAAGACCCCATTATAATTATTCGTCTAGAGAGTGGTGAATAGGTGAAAATTTATTTTTTATTTTTCATCAATGGTGAATTCTTTTCCATTCCCATACAAAAATCAATAACACAATGATGCGAAATGTTATCTATTAAAAACTAATAGCGACATTCATTCCATTGAATTGTATTTCCCATTACTACACGATCTCTTATAAATATATTTTAATGAGAAATTTTTTAACTTCAAAATCATGTGTATACCAATGGTATTAATTAAGTATAATGTTCTCCTAAATTACCCAATTTAATTATTAATGATTGTTTGTTATATTCTAGAAACTACTTATCAGTGGAAATTACCAAAGTTTGATTCTATATTATTCATTTTTATACTAATGAGTGGTGATATTTTTGTTATTCATGTAGAAACATGGGGATATTATGTTTCATTTTATCTCTGAAATATAGAATCATCAAAGGGTTAAAAATGTTGTAAGAGTCATTTATATTGTGTTAGTGTCACTTCAACATTCCATGCAAGTCAGGTTGAAACTATAAAAGTAATTGTACTTTTTATCAGAGTCATTGTTTAATCCATAAGAGTCATCTAGGTTATATAATTATTTTCATTGAACTAAATTTTAGAAAAGGAATGAATGCTATATATGTTTTGTAAGGTTCATTGTGATTTAACAAGAGTCATTTGAAAAGATATTTTCTAAAATGTTTTATGACATCGATTCCATAACAATAATAATATTCAAAAGGTAAAAGAAATGAACCAATTATCCCATGTTCAGAAATAGTTTCTACAAAGAAGGAATAAACAATCAAGAAGAAGGAAGATCATACACCAAAATATTGCCTAATCATATTTGTACACTAGTCTGAAAAATCAATGCAGATTGAGTAATTATAAAATAAATAAACGTTTTTACTTTCTAAAATTTATAAACCTATATAAACGAAGAATAATGATGAATTAAAAAAGATGATCTAGCTAAAAAATGAGGTTTCAATATAGAAAATAAAGAATGATATAGGCATGAAGAGTTTTAGAAGTTCATACATTCATGGAACATATTTTCTAGGTTAGGAATAATGTATAATCCCTATCTCTCACATTTAACTGCTGATGGAATATTACTTTATACTTATATTTTGGTAATTTTTTGATTTTTTAATAGGATATTTATGGTTATGTCTAAAAAATAAAGTGGATTATTACTGATCATGTTCATTATTACTAGGGTATACATATCAATATGAATATTATTTCATCATTTTTTGTTATGGATTCATGTATCATTTTTCATGTATAGTGGACACACTTATCATATATATATGAGAAGTCATTATATCTCATTTTCCCACACTATTTTCTTATAGGTGTTTTCTTGTGATGAGGCTGGTTCTATCCACCACTATCAATGATTGTGAGTTCAACATCATATTTAGGTAAATCTTTTTATGGTTTTATTCTTTGGCTCAATTTTAATTAGGTAATTTGTGTTTTTTGGGTTCCTTATATTTCTGTGGTGTGTTTTGGATTTCATTTTGGTGGATTCAAATCGTCGCTGAGGAAGTCTTACATGTGTATTCATAGGTAGGCATATAAATATATAATTTCCCCCTTCATATATATATTTACTCATGGTAGTATGGATATATATATTGGGGCTATGTGTGCTTATATATATATATATATGAAAAATGCATAGATATGTAAGTATAAAGGGGTATATGGATGTATAAACATATATATAAGGACCCCCATGTGTATATTTGGCCCGTAAATATGTTCATAGTGGTTAGGTGTCCTTATATATAGGTGAAGATTCATATTTGTGCGAGAGAAAAAAAGGAAGATTCGAGTTGTCTTCGTCAAAATAAATGTTCCTTAAAGTTGAAGGTGGTTCCATCTACCTAAACCATTAATTTTAATTCTATAATTTATTGATGGATTAAAAAACATGTTTCCATATTTTTTTTGTTGTTTTAAAATTTATGTTTCTAATAAGCACTAGCTTTGTCAAAGAAGAGTATGAATTCTTCTCTTGAACTTATTTATAGACCTTGTTCAATGATTTTAACAAATTATAGTTGTTTCTAGACACTTGAACAATAGATCAAAAAAATACATTGTTCATCCTTATATACCTTCATGATATCATTCAACTTCCCATGAATTTCATCATAAAATACCACTAACTATTTCTACAGATCTATTAGTCCCAAAACCATGATTCTTAACACCTTCTATTGTATCATGGAACTCACTAATAATATTCCTCTTGAAATCATTTATAAGGAATGGTTTGAACATATCAAACTATAGGGACTGAATCTGTAAGGATACATATTACAATTTTGAGAAAAATTGATCAACTCCACTCTAACAAACTGGAACATCTAAAGGTTATGAGGTGGATGTTATAGAGGTTGGAAACCTTTTTATGAAATCAAAAAATAATAATAAAATTATTTATAATGTTTATAGGATTACCTTCATTTAAATCATGAAATACTTAACCCTGTCAAAAACATCTTGATACATGTCTAATTGCACAATCCAAATATTTTTGAACATGTACCATTGAGATACAACAATAACACCATGATCATTAAAATAAGACGTGGTATATAGACATCATTAAAATATCTAAATAGACCATTCACATCATCAGTATCATTGTAACTTTTTTTAGAAACAACTTTTTGAATATGAGGGAATGATTGGTGATTCCTAATCAACTTTTTTTGGGTAGTCATTAACCCAACGAACTTGTCAGAATCAACCATTGGAATAAAGTACTTCTTATGGTCTCTATTATCATCATTAGTATATTTTAACTCTTGTTTTTTCTCATTATAATCTCATCAAATATTATCGACCTATTTTAGAATATAAGAGGTGAAAGATTACATTTTATAACCTTAAGTGATCTTACTAATAGAGGGTGATTCTTCATGCTCTATCGGAGGTGGAGTTGGTATAGGTGGTGTATGAGATGGTTCAATAGTTTGGATAACCACACCATCAGTTTGATGTCCATTAGAAAGTGATATAAGGATAATTGGATCCATTGAATGATGCTCCACCTCCATTTTATCTCTTCCTTATACAGTTTAAACACTAGGCATAGTCACAATTGGCCTTTTTTTAGGACTAAGAACTTTTATCTCAATAACATTTTCTTCATGTTGAACTCCTTCAGGGGTTCATGGGGTGGGAATGGGGGATGGATGTGTAGGGGGGGCAGTGTGGTGTGTTGGGGGAAGGGGGTTGTGATGGGGGCATGAGGATGGGGTTTGCAGGGGGTGTGCTAGGTGAAGGTGGTTGTGTACGTGGGTGGGGGGTAGGGGGTAGGGGTCGGGGGTGTGCTGGTGGGGGGGGGAGGGGGGAGGCATGTGTTGGGGGAAGGGGGAGGGGGTGGGTAGGTGGGTGTAGGGGGAGAGCTGGGGGAAGAGGGTCAGGGGGTGTGAATGGATACATTGGACATTAGACCATTACTGGGTCCTTTAGGATGATAAACCAACAATTAACCACTTAACACCATTTTAATAAGTTTACCAAACCAATTATAATATAAAAATATACTATAAAAACCTACCAATGACTTAAAATACATTGATACCATTCTAACATAACCCAAACCACTTGCACACAACATGGGCAGGAGATTACTTGGATGTTCAACCATGAGACTTTCTCTCATTTCTGTAGGAACATTGTTTTTATATGGCTAGAGAGGACTTGTATATGAAGGAGTTTTTTTTTAATTCATAGGCTATTTTAGGGGGTGTATAGGAGGGATGGTCATGATGAGGGGTGGGGTGTCTATGAGGGACGATGGGGTGTCCAAAAGGTAGGGTGGGGGTGTCCAGTGTCCAGTGACTAGGGGGAGGGGTGTCTAAGATAGAGGGGTGGGGATGACTAGTTTCTAGGAGGGATGAGGAGTCCAGGAGGAAGGTTTATGAAGAGGGATGGGGTATCTAGGAGAAAGGGGTTTGAAGGTGGGGGCTGCCTAAGAATGGGGCTTTGTAGGGGGAAGTGGGGCTGCTGGGGGGCTACTGCAGGGGTGGCTATCTAGGAGGGAGGTTGGGGGTGTCCAATTTTCTGGAGGGTGGGGTGGGGGTGTCCAGTGTACATGAGGGAGGTGGAGGGGTGTCTAAGAGTAATGGGTTTATAAGAGGAGGGGTGGATTATTCTCTGGGGAGGGGGTGTTGGAGGAGTGTAGGGGGGAATTTGCAGGGGGTGGGGGAAACATAAAGGGGGTGTGGGATGTCTAGGACGCTGGGGGTGACCAAGAAGGGGGGTTGTTCTAGATGGAGTGTGGGGTGTCTAGTCTCCAGGGAGAGGGTTCCCAAGAGAGGGGGGGGGGTTGTCCATGAAGGGGGGATGTCTAGGGGGAAGGGGGAAGTAGTGGGGTGGGATACAACAAGGGGAGTGGGGGTGTCCTGGGGGGAGGGGTGACTAGGAGGGTGGGGTGTCTAGAAGGTAGGGTGGAGTGGGGGTGTCTAGTGTCCATGGAAAGGGGTTTCCTGGAGGGGGGTTTCGAGGAAGGGGGCTAACCAAGGGGAAAGGGGATCCATGGGGGTGAAATATTGCGAAGGGGTGGGGGTGTTTTTTATTAAATGGGAAGGCCTCTTCATATAATGCTTCGACCCAAATTAGAATTCATCTCAAGCTTCATAGTTGAATCATCACTTATTTTACATAAGATTTATCCACATAACTATTTATATTTTTTTCTACATTATTATCAATGATTCAAATACCATTTATTTAGGAATTGGTTGTACAAATTTTTACGTTGAGGTTCAAACTCCAAATTCAATCTTCCTACTTAATCTTTTAGAATAACTCTAAACGATTTTATCATTTGACCACCTTTATATTTCTAAAATCATACGTGCCAAGTAACATTCATTAGAATATTCCTAATATATTGGAGTCAAAATTATTCTTATATCCTCAGGAAATATCATATAGGATCATATTTAACCTTACATTATTATTTAAACATTTATCATCCAACTCATAATCACACCAATTAATGAATCTATAAAGACATCATAAATGACATATAACCTTTAGTCCAATGTAAAATCATTGCACATTTTCTAACAAATGAAACAATTTTTAGTTTTTTATCATTAATTTATAAGAAAATAAGAAAATATTTCATAGAACTCATCCTATAACTATTAAAATACATTGAAAACAATCATATTTTTCCTTGAATTAGAAAAAATTGACTGACTAACCTCATATAAAACTAATTTTCTGATGGTCCTACAATAATTTATTGAGTGGATACACAATTTTGTTTTCATTATTCGGAATCATGTAACTTATACCACTACATAAGAACATTAGTCTTATAAATATGACTAGAAAATAAGAGTCTAGTTACTTCATACAAATTGTTTTTAATGAACATCACTCAGAAACATCTCATTTAATGAATTCATAAAGAAGCTTATATAAAATCAATCAGATTAAAATAATATTACACCATTGAACAATGCTCTCTATATATTTTCCCTATATATTTTCAAGTTACATATGTATAATAATTCATAATGTATTATTAGCTACACTTTGAAAATTCATTCACAATAACTTACTCAAAAACAATTTTTTATATAAGAATGTAGTAGGCTTTATGTAAAAGAATAAATTCATACGAATGATGAATAATATTCAATAAATCACCATGTTTTTTTAGCCAAACTTAATATTTATTTTCTTCACCAACAACCATATTAGATCATCTCTTCATTCCATTTAGAAGAAATTCATAACTACACATATTAATTGCTGTATAATTATATTTGACTAACATCATATATCTCATCATTCAATATGAATTAGTACATCACATTTTTTGGGAACTGTAGTCATAGTGAGTTCCCATATAACATTAATATCATTATGAAATTAACTTTTTACAAAAACTCATCAATATCCCATGTTGGCATAATATGATTAAACTATTATATAATGTGGGGGGTTAGGGGTGGGGGTTGTCCAGGGGTGCTTTGCGGGGGAAGGGGGCTATCTAGGGGGGGCTTTGTTGGAGGTGCGGGATGCAGGGTGTGGGATACTATAGAGGGGTTGTTCATGGGAGAGGGTGTGGGATATTTTTTTGGGGGAGGTGGGTTGTCTAAGAGGGGGGGTATTTTTTTGGGGGGGGAGGGGGCTGTTTGTGAAGGTGGGGCTATCAAGGGGTGAGGATTGGGTCTATTTTGGGGGAATGTTTAGGGGGTCTTTGTCAGAGGAGGGGGGATTCTTAGAGGGATTTGTAGGTGGGCTGTGGGGGGGGGGGATACTGCAAGGGGAGTGGGGGGAAGTGGGTCTTTGTAGGGGGGATGTTGTGGAGGGGGTGGGGAATATTTTTCATGGATTTTGAGACTCTATATCCATAGTTTCTAATCATGGATATAGTTCTAATTATATAGTTTTTATCATTGGAAAAAATTTATACCCGTCCCCTGGTATAACCAAAGTCATAAATCATGGCTATAGAGATACTACCACAGTTTGAACTGTGGCTGTATACCTAGAGCCATGGTTCGAACCATGGCTATAGACATAGAGCCACAGTTCTAAACTGTGGATATAAGTATATGACTATAGTGACAACAATCATATCCACAGGTCCTCAATCTATGGATATTACCTATAGCTAGGGTTTGACGACCTATATAAATGGTTTTAAACCATAACTATAGCACAAATTTCCAGTAGGTCATGGTGGACATCCCTGAGGGAAAAGCTACAAAATCATCAGCTAATACAAATAGCTCATGGAACCTCTCATATCATGATATCAAACTATTTTCGTCCAAACACCTGGCTTATAAATATAACTTATGTATCTCACAAAAGACACTAGATTTTATTACCAGAGGAAGAGCCTCTTGATTTCGGAAATTCCACCTAGGAGACCTCAAAACACCTTACAGGTTATACCATATATGTGAAGAGATAATCAGAATGGAACAATAAAGGTATAAATTCTTAATATAGGGTGAAAATATACAAAAAACACAATAAAATCAAATGGGAAGTACATTTCATGTATCCCTAAACATATTGGGTGTGCTCCCAAAACTCCACCTGTGCATGTACTCTGGCAGGGCATAGCATATAAAAACCCAAGTACAATATGTGAAAGATGGGTACACAAATTATACCCTACATGGGGTGTCTTCCCATGTCCCTCAAAAGGGAAATCTATTTATTTTTCATGGTTGTGTACTTCATTACAGTGTGTGACCCATACGGGGCCTTATCATGTTCTCAAAATTGAATATTCCCCATACATTGGAAACCTGGTCGGACACTTGGCTAAATGGATGAGTACCAGTACATGGAGTGTATAACCCATAAATAGTGTATACTTTTAAAATTTATTGTTTCCCAAATATGATTAAAACATAAAATTTGTTCCATGAATCCCATGTAGTGAAGATGGGTTTTCCGGAACGGAAAACTATTGAATAACCCTGTAACCCCCGTTTTCTCCTCACAAACAACATATCAAAACACGAGGGGTCATAAAAGAGTATAAACGGGTGTTAATACTTGAAATTTTAAATATATGGGGATCCATGGAAAAAATATTTAAAATATCTTCCATTGGGTGAAACCCACTGAAACTTTTCCCCTTTTTGCAGCCTATAGTTTCCACACTATGATATGGTATACCCCATGCTCTATGGATATACCTCACACTCTCCCTCTCTGTTTATTGATATATCTCCCCTCTCCCCAATCTTGGTCATAAAATGTTCATGCTTTGTCCATGTCCATGAAATTCAGAAGGAGAATAAGAAAATGAATATAGAAAATTAAAAGGAAGGAAAATGAATATAAAAAGAACAGAAAACAAATATTAACCAGGGGTGGCCCCAACACCAAACTCAAGTTTATGACCCACCTAGGAAAAAATACATATTTTAGAATCAAATATGGATATGAAATATTAATCCAATTATCCATTAAATATTTGTGACCAAAACAACATACGTGAAAAATTATTATTTATTTAATTAAATAGTAAATATTAATTATTCCTCTAAAATTTGAATGGCTATGAATTCCTCCAAACTCATGTCCTTGGGTAAAAACCATATTCCTGGTCCAATGGATTGGTCACAAATATTTTTTGAGATCATTCTCAAAGTAAAAAAATTCAATTTTCCCCCTTATAATCATCTGAATGTAAAAAAACATAATTTCATCTCAAAACAACAGTTTGAAAAAACAGGAGACCATACAATCTCCCCACCATAAACCTTATCATATCAAGGAAGCCAAGTGGTAAGACTAGTAAAAATAAAATCAACCAAACCATCATCAAAATATGCTATATGGATTATCCATTGATTGGACTCATAGAATCCACAACTGTCTCCTATATGGAATATGTTTTACTATGACTGATGCCATACTCCCCACCATACGAATACCCATATCATCATCTAAAAAAAACTCTGAGGACACAGTCCCATGGGAAACACTAAATATAAAATGAAAATTAGATTCACCACCCTCAAATGTCCAACGGTGCACTCCCCCACTAAATGGCGTCCATTACCATGCTCTAAGAGTGAAAACTAAAGATATTCCCTTTCGCCGGACATGAAAGACATTTAAATGAAATAAATATCTATGTAGGGACAACACACTCTTAGTAGACTCAAGGTAATGTAATGATATATCATTATCGTCTATAACTAGTGTAAACTAAGATTCTAAAAAAGTTCATGTACAACCCCATATGATCCATGATTATAACAAGACATTACATACATTCCATTAAACAACACCTAACAATATGTCATCTGATAATGTGTGAACAGTTCTAGCCACATGCCAACCATTTAATGGTCCCTAATTTACTATCAACTTCTCCTCTACCATGGAAGGTGTTTTTATACATAAACTAAAACTCCCAAGAAACTATGCTAATAGAATTTCATGATATAATCGGTCCTCAGCTTACATACAACCACACATCAATTTATGATTAAATATTACCATGTGAAACCAGAAAATTTCTGTATCGACCAACTCAAACATAATAGAGTCTTTATGAACAAGGATATCATGATTGTTATACATGGCTTGCCATACTCAATAAATAGTTATATCCCTTGGGAATCCTCTTTTAATTCAGCCACCCTACTCATGCCATGGTTTAATTTCATGACAAACCATGACCTTATGTCATTCTGGTCATGAGCATCTTCCAACTATCTAACAAAATTATCTATAACATAATGACTAGTTGACCAGACTCAACAACTGAATAGAATTTCCTGTTGATGCTAGTCTTAATACTATAGCACCCATGGTTCTATCCAAAATATAAAGTCATCAATAATACTATAACGGAAAACATTAGAACCTACCATGTATCAATCTCAAAATGATCACACGTCAAATTTCACTACCTAAAAAGGCATTCAAAAACATGTTACAACCCCTCATTCATGTTTCCCTCAATAAAAAGGGATACAAACCCACATGTTTCTATGTAAAAAAACTAAGGGTCTCTAGGACTCCCTATAATCCCTACAAAGAAAGTCTCACAAATTGGTATCAAGGTCTAACCACCAATATTGAAAGATAAAACATATCTAGTGACGGAAAAGATCACAACAACCTATGAGGGTCAAAACTGAAGACACCTCCAACAAGGTTCAAACTCTCAATAATCATCCTCATAAGAAACTTGTCTAAGGAGGTCACATTACCAATGTATAAGGGATACTAAATTGACACTCACTGGGAAACTACATATAGTAATACGCCATGAAATCCAATTTGTAAGAAAAGTCCTAGTATCAATCATAATCGTACTCAGGGGTCGAACTAGATAACTGATACCATAGAAACAACACCCTAAAAGGGGTACAAAAAGAGAATCACATGCCATATTGAGCTACTAGGGCCATCTTACCTTCTGTACATGAGGACTCAGTCATCTTCCTTATGAATAAATGACTCAATGTGGATCCACATTACTTTCCATCACAAGTATATATAAGTATATATAAGTAGACAAAAATTATTAGGCCCTATCAATCAGTAAATATATCACACCAGCAGGCCTATATGATTTGAATCCTCTATGTTGAGTAGGATGAATTAGATGCATCTTTCCTTTGTGGGCCAAGATTAAAAATCCATCACTTACCTCTTTCTAATGGGTATAATATAGAGTTCCATATTAAATAAAAACTTCAATGAATCATGTGAATAAATCAAGGGAAAAATAATATACAAATATAACATCACATATCAGAACAATAATACCATACCCTAGAAACAAGTACTTCTTACTAGAACAGGTTTTTTTGATACACTAGTCTGATAACCATCACCGGTTCCGACATATTACTAATACTACTTTCAACCATATCCCAATAGTAAAGGCTATGAAAATAAAATATTTGTTTCTTATTTCTATCATATGTACCCACATTCCACTAAAATGGTGCTTCAAGATGGTTGGTTATGAAGCCTCATGCACACCTCCCCATAAGCCTGAGGTTGCCGGCTACCAAAAAGGGCCTATGTGGTGATAGTGGGAAGACTATTCCCTAATATCATATTATGAAAATAATTAAAGTGAATATGTATTATACCCAAAAAAAATTAAACATATTGTGGACATATTAAATTAACAGAAATATAGGATGACTTAATAATAAATGAATATTCAATAAAATCGAACATCCATGTCCTACATACAACACCAGTCACCCAATGTGCCGATCATATTGAGAATGAACTAAAAAGTCATTGAAATGAAATTAATTTGCCCTAATATTAACTCTATTCATATTAATGTAACTTTTATCCAAATACAATCAAAATACATTAGCCTAATCATAAGAACTCTATTGACTGGATTTTCACGATCATGCAACTCTGGGCCTCATCCCTTACAACCATGCAACTATGCTCAACTTGAAAAAAATACATATGGTCAACATGTACATTGAGGTTCATGTGAAGGGGTGGGGAATAATCTTATTATCCCACCACAATGATAAACCTATAAAATATGCATCTATATGTTCATGAAAAAAATAACAATATTCTCTGGAGAGCAGAGACACAACTGAAAACATTTGTAAATAAAAGAAACATGAAACAGAAGCTGATCCTCATGTCTATAATCCCATTCAACTAATTAAGAAATACTATGGATTTTCATATCTATATGTGTATAATTTTATATTCCAATTCCTATGCATATATAAATAAATATGGATATTCATGGGCATGGTTAATGAAATAACCTAAAACCAATTAGAAGATCATTGGGTCCTTAATCATGATTTCCCTGACTTCATGTGTAAGGGAAATGTGTTGGTCAACATTACACACAATTCATGTACCTTTATGTTGATATTTGGGTTCATAATACCTATTAATATGTAACTAGTTCGGCGATCTCCTAATATATCTCTAAGCAAGATATTTATCTATATAGGGTTACTTTTCCCACACCTGGTTTCACCCATACTCATATCCATTCACTCATAATAAGGATTCATTAGAACTAAAACTATAAATATTTCAAATTACCACTCCTATAAACACCATGCTACTCATGATATGTAAATCCAATTCAATGTTTTATCCCAAAGTCCCAGTCGATAGAAGTTCATGACATTCAGAACCTTGATAATCCCTAAGGGCCTAAACCTAAGGAGATATAAATGGAATATTATGGGGGAGGCTCTTTTCCCTCCCTTGGAGTATTTAATAAGAGGTAAAATAATCATCTTTATCTTCTAGAAGAGAATAATAATTTCAGGTACCCAATGATCTGAGACACAATGCTCAACACTGAGGTTTTATAACCGACCAGGGAGAGAATAATCATCCCTATCCCTTTAGATAGCATAATTGTCCTTGAGTATAATTATATTGAGGATAACATAATCACCCTCATCATATGTCAGCTAGTGAAGAGATGGTTCATCCGCATCACCCAGGAGATAGGAATCATAGATGAGTATAATTTATAATGATGTTATGTCCATATATCACAGTTATAAGCTCAACATCCTGATACCTGAGAAAACATATAGAAAATCTTAAACAATGTAAGAATAAAATATACAGGCTCAAAATATAGATATGAGGTTTTAACAGTGTGTATAAAATAAAATGCAAGAAATTATTTGGTTCCAAAGCAAAATCCTAGTAAGAATGTTTAGGCAATCCAAAGTAAAGAAAAGGCTCCTCACATCATACCCAAAAACTACAAACATGGTAGAACCTCTATTGATCTTTGTTTCATCAATAATAATAATGCAAAATTATAAAAAGAATATGTTTGGTTTATGGACACCTAATACAACCACTACTTTTATATCCCTATGGTATTAAATGTTTTGAATAGGTTCTATGCTAACCCTCACTACCATCTCTACCCAAACCCTGCAAACTGGCACATGGTTTGTCAGATAACGGGGAACCCACTAGGTCCCTCAAGTCAAACACTGAGAGTAATCCTGCATGGGATCCCTGAGGTATACCCATAAGTGAATGAATCCTACTAAGGGTATGTATTTGGAATGCTAAAAAAGGAACCTTACATGAGATCCTAGAATGGTATACAATACTACGGAATCCAATATGGGATCCTTGAATGGTAATCAGGACTAAGGTATCCTATATATGATCCTTGAAACAACACATAGGTAAAGGGTGTTAAATGAGAGATTCCATGGGTATGAATGTAGGTGAAGGTGACCTACAGTGGTCCTGAGGTAACTATTATGTAGATAGAATCATCCTACTTTGGGTCCTGTAGGATAGAATGTAAACATAGTAATCAACAAGGGATCATCAAAACGACAGATCTCCCAGCCTCTTATGCTAGAAACTATCATATCATAAGGGATACATCCTCACCATAAAAGATGAAAAATCTTATTTCAAGATAGATAGATTATGCACCATCTCCAAAAAATAACTCAATCTATGTTGGTCCGAACACCCAACCTATCATTCTCCTTGAAGACTCTCACAAGAGGAACTGGATTCAATAACTAGAGTAAGAACTTCTTAGTTTAAAAAACACCACATAAGAGCCATAAAAATACTCAGAGGTCATAGAATCATGATTTACAAGGAAAAGATACATAAAATGGACTAATCATGGGTCCAATTTAGACTTATGGGTTAAAATATATGAAAAACCCAAAATAAGATTACAATGGGGTTATACACACCATGTCTCTTTGAGAACATGCAGTGTACTCCCAAAGACCAACTTGATCGTGTAATATGACTGGACATGGAATTTAAACACCCAAGTACAAGCACTGAAAGATAGTCACATGGTGTGTACCCTACATAGGGTACCTAACCATGTCCCAAAAATGGCATAGCTGTGTACATCTACAAGATATGAGACCCTCACAAGGTATTATCATGTAATCTAACTTGAATGCACTCTTTATAGTGGAAACATGAATTGGTACTTGGCTAAATGAACTGGTAATAGTACATGGAGTGAATAAACCATAAACAACATGTACTTTGAGAAAATTTTCTTCCCTAAACAATAAAAAGGTGTGGTGTGTGTTCCATAAACCACATGTCAAGTAGATGGGTTTTCCTAGTTTGAAAACATCTAAATCACCCCGAAACCACATTTTTATCCCGACAACCAATAGATCGGATTGTCAGGGTTAATAAATAAGAATAAAATGTGAATAAAAGTTTAAAATGTTAAACCTATAGGGATCTATGAAATAAAATATCAAAAGTATAACCTTTTGGAAGATTTCACTGAATCTTTTCCCATTTTCGTATTCCTTGGTTACCAAACAGTCATCTGTTGTGTCCCGAGCTCAACGATAGAACATCACTCTATTTGTCTTTCTTTATATTTCAGAATCCCCATCTCATACCTATTATTACCATAAAAGGAAATCCTTATCCTAGTTCATGATAATCCAAGAGGAAATGAATAAAATATATAGTGAATAAATAGAATAAAAAAGAAATATAAAATAGAATAATGGAAAAGGGGCCCTGGCTGGTCCCGACACCCAACTTGTTTTTATGCCCAATATAAGATGAATTCCATGTTATATACTCAACATTGGTGATGTAATATCAATCCAATGTTCCATTATATATAAATTAGTGAAGGATCCTACGTGAGTAAATTAATTTTTATTTAACTAAATATTAATTATTAATTATTCTTCTAAAATGTGAATGACTTGGAATTCAACCAAACTACTTACCTATGGTAAAAACCCAATTCCTTGACCAATGGGTTGGTCATGAAAATTATCTGTGATCATATTTTATTGAAAATTTACTATTCTACCCTTTACAAGCATATTAATGAAATAAATAAACCTTCTTCAAAAAAATTCTGTCCAGAACAAGATGAGACAATAAAATATCCCCACTATAAACCTTCTCATCCCTGAGAAGCCTAGTGTAAATACGATTAGCATTGATCTAAACCAGAACAACTTCAATGAAATATGTATGTATTTTCTAATTACTATACTTTTTGCATCCAAAACCATATCCTACATGAAAGGAATTTTACTATGGCTGATATGGTACTCCCCACCACTGGAATTCTCTTTTCATTCTCTGAAACCCAAACTGTGAGTGAAATGGAAACCCGAAAATTTAAAATTTAAGCTATAAATGAGAGTCACCAACCCCATGTGGCCAACAGTGTATTCCCCACCATATGAATTACCTTACACCACTCCTCCAGCACAACCTCAACTGGTTCCCATTCTCTCAAAAGGAAATACATTTAAAAGAAAAGAATATTTTGGCAAGGATGAGGCTATCTCAGTAAAATCAATATTATGGTAAGATAAATCATGAATTTATATAACCATAGTATAATAAGATTATAAAAAATGTGTGTATAGATCCCTCCAGGCCATATATAAAAAAATCAGGTCATACCTACCTTTTACGAACACTTGTCGCCATATCAACTGCTAAGGCTTCATTAGGTCTATCCATTAGTCATGCATTTCATGGAACTTAATTTACTGAGGATTTCACCTCAACAACAGAGGGACATTTTTCACTTAAAAATAAATCCTAGAAAACCATGACCATGGAATGTTGTGAAAAATTAATTCTTCAGATCGCACCCAACCACACACTAGTTTATAATTAAACGGTACCACGTGCAACCGTCGTATAGATCTATCATATGGTTCGTACACCATCAAGCCATCCAATATAAGGATAAGTTAGATGTGCTAGAAATAATTCAATACTTGTTAATATATAAGATCCATTGAATCTCCTCTTCATATTCGGACACCGTACTAATTCCGTGATATTAATCCACAATAGACCATCACCCGACTTCAATCTAGTCAAGGGAATCTACATGTGCTATGACTATATTAGAAACACTAGAAACATTGGTTGACTAGGATAGCTACCTGAATAGTCATGCCCTCCAAATTCATTCTTGGTAACAGAGAACCCAAGTTGCATTCTGAAACCTAATGGCATCAACCTGACTATAAAAAAATCATGATAATACACCATGAATTGATCTCAAAAATAAAATTAAAAAAAATATAACATCCAAAAATGGAATAAAAAACATGATAAGAACTCTCACACAGGTTTCCCTTAATAAAATATGACACCGACTTACAATGGTCTATGTAGAAACTATGTGTATTTAGCTCTCCCACGTAGCACTACAAAACAAGTCTCCAAAAATGGTTCTATGTTCTAATAACCTATCAAAAAACATCAAAGCTCTATAGAGAAGGAAATTTTCACAATGACTTTTGACATTCCAAATTGATGAAACAGACAATATGTTCTTGATACTCATTACAACTCCTTATAAGTAACTACTACTAGGAGGTCATGATACCAAAATAGAGAGTTAAAGAACTGAGACTCACTAGGAATTCACATAATGTAATAACCTACGAGGATCCAATTTGGGAGAAAGATATTAGTATCAATTGACATCATACTCCGAAATCCGATGATATAACCATGATCTATGAAAGTATAATGTAAAACTGGTACAACAGAAGGGCATAATAAGCCATATCGTCCAACTAGGGTCATTAAACCTCCTATGTAGAGTACATAGTCATCATCCTCAACACTGAAAACCTAAACATAAATCAATATTACCTTCCATAAAAAAATACACATGTGGGTGAGAGAGAGAGAGAGAGAGTGTGTGTGTGTATACCAAATAATATGACTCATTTTTCAATAAAAATCACACACTACTATGATTATATTATTTGAATCCTATGTGTCGAATATGTTTCATGAAACACCGCTTTCATTTTCTAGAGAAGATTAAAAATACATTATTTTCTTGTTTCAAATGTAAAAGATGTAGAGATCCATAGTAAATCCTAATATACAAACAACACGTGCATGAATAAATAAGAAATTAATATTCAACTATAACATCCTAGATTAAAATAGTAATCCAATACCCTATAAAACGTGACTTCATAAATGAAAAAGCCTTATCCATGCACTGGTCTGATATCCATCACATGTTTTAATACATTCCTAATACATCATTCTACTATATCCCACATTGTAATGTCCATAAAAGTAACATCTTTGATACCACTTTGTAATTTCCCAAAAAAGATTCCACATAAATGGTGATATGATCTGATGGCTTATGAATCCCCAAGAGTGCCTTCATATACACCAGTGGTTGCTAAAAAGTAGCGAGGGCCTAACAGTGATAACGGGGAGACTAATCCATTATATCAAGATAATAAATCAATGGAAATATCTATGTATCACACAATATAGAAAGTAAATAGTGTGACGATACAATAAATAAAATAAAATAGAACATGATATAAAAATAAATGAACAATCTATAAAATCCTAAATAGCTATGTCATACATACAACACTACTCACCCACTGGTCTGACCATACAAATACTAAAATAATATAAAAATTGAAATAAGGGTAAATGGATCTACTACTCATTATGAGTCATTACACATACCTAATCTCTAGAAACTATCGAAATGTAGTAGCCTGATTAGAAGAACCCACATGAGTGGCTTTTCTCAATCATGAAAATCTTGGCCTCAACCCTAATCACCATGAAATTGTGATCAATGTGAGAACTAGACAAAACATCTACAAGTACACTGAGGTGCATGTGTAGGGGTGAGAAATAAAATTAGTAGGCCACTACAGTGGTGAAACTATAAAATATTATTCCATAATTGTAGGAAAGAAATAAAAATAAGATCAGTGTAACAGAGGTACAACTAAAAAGATAAGTAAATACAAGAAAAATGAAGTTGCTGTTGATCCCTATATCCATAATTCCTATCAGTTGGGAAAGATCCACCATGGATTTCCATAACTATATGGGTACACATGTATAGTGATATACCTATAAATATATACATAAATATGAATATTCATAATTATGGTGAATGAAATAACATAAAACCAATCCACAGTTGATCATTGGGTTTGTAATCTAGATCTCATGGACATCCTGTGTTGGGGAAATGAGTTGAAAATTGTTCCACATAAGTTGTGTGTCATTGAATTTATCTCTTGGTCTGTAATCCTAGTCGACAAATATGTACATTTTATAATGATAAAAATATCTCTGAGTATGTTATGTCACCATAGGTGATACTCTTTCTACAAATCAGTTCACCATACTCACTTCCAACCACTAATGATAAGGATTCCATGGAAGTGCATATTAATATAATATAAATGGTCACTAAGTTAGACTCCACATTAATTGTGGAATTTATATCCAGTACATTTTTATAATCCCTTTTTATAGGCCCATAGTCAGCCAAGACATTCAAAACTCAAATAATATCTAAAGTTCTGAACCATATGTGATCCATAGAGAGAACTCACTAGTGAGATGCCATGCCCAACCCTGGAGTCTATCTTAAGGGGGAGAAAAATCATAAATATTGTCCGGAAGAGTGAAATAATTATGGATATCTAGTGATGTGAGACCTAATTCTCAATACTATGGTCACTTTATAGATCCGGCAGTGCATAATCCTCTCTATCCCTCGGGACAGAATAATTATCCATGAGTATAATCAGATCAAGGATATCATAGTCATCTTTATCACATATCAACCAAAAGAGAGAGGAATCATCATAATCACTCATGGGAGTAGAATCATCCATGATTATCATTTCAATGGATTCCATGCATTTATATCATAGTCATAACATCAATATCCAGATATAAAGAAACACCTCTGGAAAATCCAAACGATGTAATAATCAAATATACGGGCTCAATAGCCTGATCTCATTCAATAACTCTAGATATATTTATAAATATAATAAATAACATGGAATAGAATACATATCACATGATTTTTTTTGGAATCCCAAAGGTATGGAATAACACATCACATCAGGATCAACAACCACCAACTAGGAAGAACCTATGGTTATCATCATTACATTACTAGTAAATAAGTGAAAAAAATTAAAAAAAAGATTAAGGCTACTTGAATTTCTAAATCCACCAATACTACCACATCCCTATGGCAATACTTGTTTAGAATGGTTTATAAAGTGACAACTTCTACCATCTCTACCAAAACCCAACATATTAGATTAGGTTTATTCAAACAATATGACACCCATTAGGTCCCCCAAGTTAAACACTAAGAGGCATACTACTTGGAATCCTCAAGGCATTCACCTAAGATGAGTAATCCTACTTGTGATCCTTAGGCTCAAAGTTAAGGGGAAATCCTATATTGTATCTTTGAATTATAAGAATGACTAATCCATCCTACAATGGATCCAATAATGTTAAACCAGACTAGGAAATCCAACACTGGATCCATTGAATAAAACAAATGTAAATGGGATCCTATGAGGGATTCCCTAGGTTATCATATTAGTGAAGTCAACCCAAAGGGATCCTTTAGTAACCAGAAAAAAGATAGATAAATACTACTTGGAATCCTCGAGTTCGGAATAAAAAATAGTGGAATCCTATAAGTGACCCTTAGAACAACTGATCTCTCAGCATCTTAGGCTAGAATGAATCATCTCGCAAGGGAGAAATCCTTGATGAAAATCAATAAAAGCATCATCCAAGAGAGATAGATCATGGCCCATCTCATATCAATATCTCTAACTTGGTTGCTCTAATGACCCAAACTATCATTCTCATTAATTATCTCTTAAGAGACTATAGATTCAGTTACAATATAAAGAAAATCTTCATTTAGAAAATTCTACATAAGAGTCCTCAAAACAACTCAAGTGTCTTAAAATCACAATTTTCATGAAAATATCTATAGAATGGGAAAATCCTTGGTCTAATTCTGTATACTCAGTGAAAATATACAAAAGACACCAAAAACATATGTAATGGTGCAGTACATGCCATGTATCTCTAGGCACACGATATATATTCACAAAGCCCAACTTAGGTGTGTACTATTGAAAGACATGCCCTATAAACACCCAAGTAGAGAACATATTAGATGGTTATACAAAGTGTACCATACATAGGGTAACTGCCTATGTACCTCAATTACCATGGCCACATATTTTGAATAGAAGTGTACTTATACCTAGTGTGTGACCCACATGGGGTCTAGTTGTGCATCTAATTTGTAATTTTCTCTTTATACAGGAAACATGGAAGGGTACTCAGCTACATTATCAAGTACATGTAAAAAACATGTATGACCCTTACATAGCGTGAACTTTTAAAGAATCATCTTCCCCAAATAGTAAAAACCCATGATGTGTACTTCGTGAACCACACGTCGCATAGATTGGATTTATGGAACAGAAACCTCTAAACTTCCCTGAAACACCCATTTTTCCCAAAAAAAACACCTAAGACCATGATGGGTTATAAGAAATAATAATTGATTAATAAAAATTGAAATCGGTATACATATGATGATCTAAAGATAATTTTTTTAATGACCTACCTTTTTCTGGAATCTGATGAGGCTTTTCCCATTTCCATGTTCCACTATTTCTGTATGTCCATCCAATACATCATAAGATCTTCAACAACACCTCACCCTCACCCACTCTATTTATATTTATCCCCGTCCATCTACTAACTCTCAGTATCATGAAGGGGAAGTTGTATCAGCGTGTGTGAGAAGCATGGGAGAAAACAATATAAGCAAAAGTGAAAAAAAAGTGACGAAAAGGGAAAAGAAAAAAAATCATAAAATGGGGCCTCAAATGACACCGGTTCCCAACTCGAGTTTAATTTCTACCTAAAAAAACATATTCTAGACTCAACATTGAAGAGAGAATCACAATAAAAAGCTCCATTAAAAAGATATGATTGAATGAATCTAAGTGAATAAATTAATATTTATTTAATTAAATTTAAAAAATAATTATTCTGCTAAAATTATAACTCATTAGAATTCCAGAAACTCATGTACTAGGGTAAAAAAATTATTTTGACACCAACATGGTGTACATAAAAATTATTTGAGATCATATTCTTTGGTAAAATTTCTATTTTACCCCATAGAATAATCTGAAAGAAAAAATTCAAATTTCATCTTGAAACATATGTTCATAAAAACATGAGACATTAAATTAATAAAATTTTGAATAATTATAACTGATTTTATTCTTAAAGTCAATCACAATTATCAATAATTATAACTGTAAATATGAGAAAGCATTTTTTTGAATGGATGTCACATCGTTCATGGTTTAATAAATAATTAGGGGAGTAATGATTGAGATAAATAATAATCATTCATGAAATGAAATTTATTAATGTCACCAATGATTGGTGAAAATAATGGATGTCACATCGTTCATGGTTTCATATTGGGCCGATGTATGAGGTTTGACTTATCCAAGGGATTATGGGAAATTTTGAAACCTTAATCCTTACTATTTAAATTCATTTTTTATCCATGAATAGTTTTGGGGGTATTTTGAACACATTTGGAGTCTCCATCTCATATCTTATCTATCTAGAGATATTATAGATATAATAAATCTGTATGGATTGATCCATGTTTGGGGATGGATCACGTAATATTATAGTGATTGTACAAGCATTGTATGATATTTAATATTTCACTATATTACCTGATAACCAATTAAAGACTTTCATAAATATGTGCTACACGTTTTCATGGTCTCTTGGGAATCATCTTTGGTTTATTCAGGTCACGATAATCCCATTAAGGGAATATAACATAGGGATTTTATTATTACACAATGGTACTTTTTAAATGTTTTTATACTTAAATTATATTTCATGAGATCGTTGTTATGAATCATAAATTTCTAAGACAAATGAAGTATATAATGATAAATTCAACATAAAATATTAAAATTTAACATGATTTCATGCATTCAATTAGTATCTTTATCACTTAATGGTATTAGAGTGAACACACAATTATTAAATTTAAAATTTTGATCAAATTTATATAGAATTCAGAATAATAGATTTGAGGTTTTCTCAGTTCCTCTAATAGTGCATAAAATAATGTTTTTATAACCAATATATAGTCGGTCTAATATTTATCATTTCCTGAAAGATAAAGAATTGAAATAATATATATATATACTATTTTGTGTTGAATGGGTAATGAGGTGCGTGTTGTCAGCATCTGAAACACTCATCAGAATAGAGTTCTAGAAAGGGTAGGGTGACCCCCGTTAATTGCAGTGGATAGAAAAATAATAATTAAAAAAATAGTTTGTGGTAGGCTCCGCCCACATTGAATCAATGACCCACCTTTTTTTGGTATACTCACTACTAACTCACCGTGAAGTGCGTGGGAGAGATTAATTCAAAATGTTATTATATTTTTAATACCTTCTAAAAAACAACCTAAGAAAGTGGGTATCCTCACTATGACCCAACATAGTGAGTGGTCTGGTCAGACCAAACCAACTCAGCCCCACCAAGACCATTGAGGGCCTCTAATCCCTTTTAGGGGTTTTTAGGGTCCAATAAAACCCCAATAAATTCTAAAAAATACAAACATTATAATTATATTAATTTAATTAGTTTAAATTATTTTGGGTGCCACATGATGTATCAATAATTAAAAATATTTAATTTGATTTCAATGCTTAAAAATTCCCTCAAATTAAATTTTATCATTCTTAATCATTATTATTAAAAATTATTTCATGTAAACTTTTCAAAATATGATATTAACCCTTCATTGTTTTGTTGTTTCTTTATTTTATCTAATTATTGAAATTTTTATTTAAATTGAAATAATTTTTTATCATTTTCATGGTATACATTTCATCCCTCTTTATTTAAATCTATAAGGGTATACTTTTACACATTTCATTAATAAAATTTATTTCTCACATCTTTATTTCTCCTGACTTTTGTGTGTGTATACATTTTACAGAATAGATACATTCACAATAATGTGGTTGGACTCGAGAGCCGAAGTAAACCCAAATAAGTGAAATACTTTATGTTTTGATAGGAACTACAATGGGAGATTATATATAGCATAAATTATTCCCATGGGGGAATATTTGACCATTATTATATATATGCATCAAGCAATACTTAATTGCACTTGATCATGTATTTTTTTTCCTACATGGTTAATTATTTAGATTCATAGTTTCTATACAATAACAAAAAATAGTTATGAATAATTGATATATTAAAACAAATAAATGAGTGATGAAGGTTTTTATTTCTGCATGACAAAGGATGTTGGTGAAATCACATAATAATGAGCGTGATAAATATAACTAGATTTTAGTCACTAAGGGATATAAATGGATTATGTGTAAATTATTTTATGAAGATATAGTTAATTAATTATATAAAATGCACATAATATTCACAAGTATGTAAGTGGATAAAATAATTATTAGACAAAAATAAGAATAAAAATTAATTAAGAAAATATGAATTTAGGTATCACCTTCTTAATTTCATGTTTAATATGGTCCCATAGTTAATGTTATGACCAGGCCAGAGTCAGAGGCATTTTCAATTATGGGGAAATCCTATAAATGGTAATGGTCCAATATAACCATGTCTTTATCATGTGTAATGATAAAATTATGTTCAATAAAATTTTGAGGTTGGTGATGAGGAAATTTGAGTCTATAATTTCAAGATAGGAGAGTCTATACAATAGATGATTGAGTTGCAAGTTGATAAAGGTGACCAGATACACCTATCTATGTTCTTTTAAGTAATTTTAATGGCCAAATTATGGGTTATAGAATGAAATATATAGATCCATTTTAGTGAAATATTCTTGTGAAAATATATTCTGAATCTAATGGTGAGAGTTTTTAGGATTTTATAAAACTGTGAGAGACAAGTGAATAAAATTTACTATGTCACACTTTTTGACATCATGATAATGAACTTAAGAATGATTTTATGATAATAAATAAAATTTAATGTGAAGAAATGATTACCCAAAAATAATTAATTGATAAAGGCCATGTCCTCACCCTCACATTTATCAAAGAGTTTTATAATTGTTTACAAAGTACACAACACTCCAAAAATTTGTACTATGTGCAAGTATAACTATTCTAATTTGACCACCTCAGTTAAAAATCAAGGGTGAGAAGGATTCCTATATGAGTTCCATGGATCCATACACCAAGGTAAAACATCTCTTAGAACATTACATAAATACATAGGGGCTTAAGATAAATTGTATTATCACAACACTAATTTATGGTAAATTAAAAGATTGACTTCAAGATTATGATAGTGGTGTTTTTCTTCAATATGGATAAGAAGTTATAAGTCATTATAATATTATAATAATTACCTTCCAGGTTCATCATTTTTACCGAGTTATATAATAAATATTATATAAAAGCTTCTTAGGATTCCTTTTGATAATTATTCACCATGTAGATATTGGCTGGTGGAAAGATGGTTCTACATCCATTGTGATGAATGAAGTGAAATACATTTTTGAAAAAATCATGACCAATTCTTTTTATATATTGAATTTTCAAAGTCATTCAATGAGAAACAATATTTAAAGTAAATGTGGTGAAGATAAGGATATTTGATTCTCATATGACAACAAAAGGACATTAGAAAAAAAATAAAATAGAACTAATAATGAAGTAAGAGTAACTTATACATTCAGTATATTCATTATTATGTATGATATTTTTATTTTAATTATTGGGTATTAAAAAATACTTTTATTTACATATAGAAACCAAATTATTTGTAAACATGACAAGAAGTAATATGTTTTATACTCATTATTATGTAAGGGTGATTCTGATATCAATAATGAGATGTACACAACACCGACAAGTATAATGATTTATCCTAGTAGATGATAAAGTATGATTCCAATATTAGCAGTGAAAATTACATAACTAAAATATATAAATGTCACATGAAGTAAGGTGAATGGTCCAAGTAGTTGAGAAAGGGTGAATCCTATGTCAATAGTGGTAATAACTTGACAGAAATATTATAACTAGATTGATTGTTATAAAATTATGGTTTTGAATGGAGTGATACCAAAACATTCATCTCTATGTCTTGTTTGACTTGAAAAGGCATCATTTCTTTTGAAATAAATATTGTTATAGTGTTTGATACTTAATATTCTAAGTTATACATGAATATGTGATATATAATATTTCTAATGAATGATGAATAAATAATTAATGTATCACAACTACTTTTGTAGGTATAATTCTTAATTAATTAAAATTATAAGTTTCCATGGATATGAATAGTATGATTTTTATACTCTTAAAAGATAAAGAATATGTATACATCATACTATTTTTTAGATAAAAATCTCTTTAGAAATAACGGCCAGACACAAAGTTTGTAGAGTTAGTTTAGATAGACAATGTGATTTATTTCTAGATAATACTAGAGGTAAATCAATTTACATAAAAATAGTCCTTTAACTTATTTTATGATTGTTAAATAGAAGTAATGAATGAACTTGGATAGAAGATGTGAGAAATTTGGGGAGGGCTTAGAGAGTATATTATATCCAATTTTCATTGATCACATAAATTTAGTGTGGATGATTTTTTGTAATCGCATTACCTTAGACACACAATAGTGGTCATGGTAGAACAAGGTAGTTTGACGAGAAGTCTTATATTTATTTCATGTCATAAGTAATTCCTTTCCAAAAATGTTTTTAAAATAGTAGCATTGTATCCAACCTCATGAAAACTAAAATTTATAATTTATATAATTTAATAGATGACATGGTGGGAGTCTATTGTGTCACATTATTTGATCTTTTGATATAAAAAATTTGTAAATAAGATTTTAGATTTAAATGAACATTAATATAACACGAGGTTCATGTCATTTGATCATCCTATAACATCCAAAAATATAAAACATCCCCAATATAGTAATTTATTAATCATAAAAATTGAATTTCAACGAGGAATGTACATTTTATTGACATAGTGGGGGTAATAGATACGTAATATGAATCATTGCCCTTGATCCAAAAGTTAGAATATGAAAATATTTCTTCATAAGACATAGTGGGAGGTATTGTTTTAATGAAACAGATTGCATAGGAAATTTAAATGCCATAGAGTTGGTATTATGTTCACATATATTTGTGAAATATTATTGGGTGTGAATAGTGTTTCCTATAAATAGATGTAATTTTCGACTAGTTATTATAGACATGTTTATATGATTTAATGATTGCATTACTCCAAATTTGATATTTTTATAATAAAATATGTCACTTTTATGGTTAATTTAGAGCCATACACTATCCAAATGTTGCCCCAATATTCCACACCCAAATCATAACAAATACCCCACAAACAATAAATCAAACCTCCCAAAACATATTAAAATTTCCAAATTAAAAATTTGAAATGTGAAGAACTATAACAGTACGGTAACCTATGAGCCTAGTTCCATCCAAGTGACTACACCATTACATGATAGATTGCGTTGTTATAGAATCAAACCCCCCATTGGGTAACCTACTCACTGGAATGAAGAACATCTTCCACCATCACCATCTAAATAATCTAAACCATCAAAATATTAAACACCTTCCATGATAAAAAATGAGAACTATATATTGAAAAAGTGAAATTCCCAAAAAATGAAAATGAATCAGACAAAATCAGCAGAGACATCCGATGAAAACCAACAAAAAAATGAGACTTCCACCGGAAAACCTAAACAGAGTGGAAGAAAAATCCCTAATGGAATATTTAAATAATTGAGGAATCCTTTACTGGTTGAGCCTCCTGGATCACCTTCTCTATAACACCAAAATACTTTGTCAAATATATTTTTTGATTTAATTTAATATTTTTCATATTTTTCAATTCACAAAACACCGAATATAGATTTTTCATAACATACTTGGGATTGAAATATATCAAACACAAAGTATGCTTGGGAAACACACAAAACATAAATTAACTTTTTGTAAATGAAACTCTATGTTTGGCCTATATAAAACACAATACTGGGTTACCTCAATAGCTTGAGTTACACGCATGTTTGAGTTTTAACGAAATATATTATACTATTTATATTGTTAAAAAAATATTATAATAGTTATTACATAGATTTATGTATAAGAGTTATGAATAATATTAAAAAAATGAATAAATTGATTAAAATTTTATATAAGATGAATTATTTGGTGAAAAATTAATTAGAATTGAAAATTAACCCCATTTTAAAAATACAGGAAACCTTTTGCTGGAAAACTATATGTATGAAATAATGATGTCTTACCTTAATTAAATAAAATAATTTTTTTTTATAAATTATGTTAATGAAATATATAAATTATATTTAGTCAAATTATTAAAATTCATCTTATGTGTATTCTAGAAAATAGATAAGAATAAATTTAATTTTACTCATAAATGTATATATTTTTCTAAAAGATAATTAAATAGAGTTTTAATAGAGAACCTATCTTAAATCAAAATTTGAAAATATTAAAATTTTATTTTATAAAAATAAAAAATTGTATTTTAAATCAGGATATAGATATTTATTTTGGTCAATTTTTTGTTATTTCTTTAAAATATTTTATTTTTGGACAAATCGTGAAAATCATAAATTTTAAATCAAAATGATTTTTCATCTATTTTATTTATCCATTTAAATTATATCATAATTTTTTTAATGATTAATTAGATCCATTGTATTTATATTAGTAAAATTTATGTTATTTTAACAAAATTGTCATTGAAATAGGATATGAATTCATTTTATGCTTTTTAACAATTTCACATTAAAATATTCTACTATAACACATCTGTGCGGTAATTAAAAATTAATATCTACCAGATATGTGAATATAATTTTTGAAAATGGATTTAATATTTGAAATAAAAATAATTTATAATTTATAAAAAGGTGAAATTTGTTTTATATGAAAATATTAGTGAAATTAAAAAAAATTAATTATAGAGATTAATGTAAATAATAGTTTACTTAATTGTTTAAATTTATACGTAAGAGCCCTAATGATCTAGAAAATATTCCAAAATCTATTTTATGGAAATATTTAGAATACATAAAATCATGGATCAAATTTTTATAATTATTTGAGTCCCATGATGTAATGGATACTGCTCAATCATGTTTTCCTTTTTATATTTACAAGAATTCCAATCATCCTCGATTATAAAAGTGAACTCACCCCCTCACTACCTCACACATCTCACACCACTTTGGATTATCCATGATCCACCATAACAACCTCCAAAACTCCTTAACATAAGATTATAATGATACTTTGGGGAATAAATACAACAAAGGAATCCCTTTGGGGAAAACCGAAAAGGAGGTACCCAAAGAGGAGGGGACATTCATCCACATGCTCTTTTGTTTTATTTCCTTTCTCAAACGCCCCAAATATTATTATTAAATTATTATATAATAAACTCATTAACATAATATTTATTATATTTTGTTATTACTAAGGTTTATACCCACACCTACACACACATCTATCAAATGGTTAATGTATATAACATTCATGTACAGTGAACTTCCACCTCACGAAATGATATTATTCGTTGTTTCCTTTACCACCACTCATGGTTGGGGATATTTATGTAAATTATATTAGTATATAGAATTTATGAATTTTTTTGATGAGTCTATTATTATATAATTATTTTATAAAAAATAGCTTCATGCTTTCTATTTTAGTGTAAACATGATAACTGCTTTTGAGGATATATGGACTACCACTTTCTCAAAGCGATGTTGTTTGTTCACAATTAAGATGGAATGTATTAAGGATTGGATTATTTAAATTATATGATATTTAGGACATAATTTTTAAACTATAATAATTATATATATACACACACATATAGATATATATAATTTACTTTCCATATTTCAATATGATTATTAAACTGAAATATTGTTCATGCGTACCTACGACGTACTGTTATCATGAACGGTGTATTCCATTTATTATTTATATATATATTTTAGGATTATAAATATTTACATAGAGAATATATATGATATATGAATCATGTTTTAAATTATTTAATTAATTAAATCATTATATTAGTAAGAGGATCAATAATAACAGGTGAAATCATGTATGGTAAACAAAGTAGTGATTACATTAAACATTAATTTAACATTGAGTTTATAATAAAGTGGTAATTAAAAGTCATATGTGAGTCATATATGCTATTATACATAATAAAATGGTCAAATTTAATGTTTATAATAATTTTTTATTTATTAAACATTGTTTTTTATGTTTCTGAGAAAACAATTCAGACTTAAGGTAAGGGTTTCTCATCTCACTTTGTTTCTATGATATTTAAGCCCTATACACTAATAGTTTATTTTTCATGGGGTATATAATACCCATGAATTTATTTATGATAAATATAGCTTAATTTATGCTTATTTACAAATTATTTTAATTATATGCCTTTCATGTGGTTTATAGTTCAAAGTTTACCAAATAAGTTAAGAAATTTTGTCTCAATCGTCAATCATTGAGTCACATGGAATGTTATGAACTTATAATTTTCTATGAGGGGTATAAAATTACATTTGATAAGTTATGTCATGAATATATTTATATTAATTATATTTCATTCTTTATATAATGTTATTCTTTCTATATTATTATGATTCACTATTACCAATGTTGTATTGATTTATTGTTACAATATCATCCTATATCGAGATTGTTTATTAATATTACTCTATTGTTTAAAAAATAAGTTCTATATATGTAGAACTATGATGAATTTTTTGATATTTTGGTTATCAAGGATATTTCATTGTATTTGTACTATTATTCCAATCTCTGGTACTTCAGATAATTTGTATGTATTTTTAGAAAATATAACCTTATTTCCCCCTTCTATTAGAAATTAGTTTTATTAAAAAAAAATGTTTTCTGAATATGTTTTCATTTTTTTTAAATCGTCTGTTTAGATAATTTTTAGGGAAAATTATTTTCAGTAAATTTTTTCTGTATTAAAATGTTTAAAATGGTTTTCAATAATTCCTTTACAACTTTTCAATAGTTTTTTAGGAAAATGATTTCTATCTTTTTTCAATATTTAATTATAAGTTGTAAAATAGTTTTAAATTTAAAAAGTATTCTAAATGTTTTAAATTTAAATTTATAAGATTTCAAGGATATTTTTTTAAAAAAAATGGTTTTAATGAAATTAAAGATAATTTTCAAAAATAGAAAATATATTTTCTTCAAGAAATATTTGAAATGAAATTTTAAATATTTATTTAAATTAAATGGATTTTCTAAATGGTTTTATGAAACAAATTTTCAATTAAAGGATATATTCCACAAGAACTATTTCATTTGATCCTTCAAAATCATTCTCCATATAATATTACATTTTTTGTTATAGTTTATGCTTTACTTGGGATATGATCAAAGAATACCAGTCATATTCATTCTTGAATTCGTTATGTTTGGATGGAGTGATGTCCATGACACGTGATTCTCTTCCAAAGGTTATATTATTTTGATACCCACTTATTTTCATATGTTATTTTTTATTTAAATTATTATAAGACACATCTCATTTCCATAGGTAATGATATGATTAAATGTTATTTATACCTATTTGATTTCATGGGTTATGATATAAGGTTTATTAAACACATCTCTCTCATGGGCCATGATATGATGAATGATTTGATATCTTATTTTATGTAATTTTATTATTTTATTATGTGATGGGTGACACCTATATCTCCCTCCAATTAATTGGGTTATGATAACTATTTTATGAGAACAAAGGGTACACCAGAGGGAATCCCAATCCTGAGACATGAGTGAATCATAATGCTTGAAACAAGAGGGTATATAGGAGGGCATCTGAAGACTAAAACAATAGGGAGTATTAAACCCAAAACAAGAAGGTATATAAGAGGGAATCCAAAAAGGGTATATTAAGCCTGAAACAAGAGAGTTCACATGAGGGAATATGATGCAAAAAATAGGGTGTCTTCATCTAGAAAAAATTTGGTACACTAGAGGGAATCCCAAGCCTAAAATAAGAGGGTACATGGGATGGATTCCCATGCCTGAAATAGAAGGGTACATGGGAGGGAATCCCAATACCAAATAAGGTACATGGGTGATTATCCCAATACTAACATGTTATAATGTTCATGGTTTGCATCCTTGACATATAATTTAATATAATTATGTATATGCCACAATTATATGTCTTCGTACTATGTTATGATTTAATGTTTTATGCTCTTAAATCCCATATGATTAGTGTATTATGAAATTCCATTCTTAATTCCATGATTTATGATTATGATCTTTGATATGATATGTATGATCTTCTAATTTAATGATCATGTTTTCAAACTATTATACTCAAGTTATGATAACATATCTCCCTTGTTTACCATTACTAAGAATCCGAGCTCACCCCTTTCACATGATTCCCTTACAAATGTAATAAAAAAAGTTCTATGTATGAGTACTAAATGGGGAAGATCATTAAGGGAGATATTGAATATATATCAGAAATATAGTAGCTTATATTTCAAAATTTCTAAATACACTAATCTATTATGCTCCTAGAAAATGTACTTTTGTAAAGTGGTGAAAATTCATCTAAATTTTATTATTATACATGTATTCTAATTCTCAATCGCTATATTTTATTGGGAATTGTAAGGATACTTATAAGTATATCTATAGTAAAATATCTATGTAAAATAATAATGTTTCATAGATTTAAAATTAGGTTTCATGATTTAGGCATATTATATGTAATTTATCAGGATTATATGGTTTTCTTAAATGATAATTGTTGCTCACTCAATGGTTTCTGGTCTTATTCAATAGATGGAACTAGTAGGAATTGGGATAAAAATGAATGTTTTAGATGTGCAAAGAATGGATATTATAAAAATGATATCCTACGTGCAAATATCATGGAGATAATCAAGAAGGTGGAATGAATACTGGTTATATTGTTGAAGATAAAGTGACCACAAAACATGTGAAATGTGTGGTTTTTACTAACATTATTGTTTAAATTAAATATAATAAGAAGGATTAAATTGATGTTTAGGAACCTTATCGAATGACTCATATATTATATTATAGGAAATTGGTATTAATGAATAAGATGATCAATCATGACTATTGGATTATTAATTATGTTGTAGGATTGAAGTGTTTATGTTTTAGAAATAAAATATTAGATAATATGAATTTTTTAAGTATATACAGATTGTTTTTAGATTTTATTATTTAAGTATTTTAAAAAATATATTAAATTTTATAGTTTAAATAGAAGATGGATTTAATTGAATGTTTACATTAAGGAAAGGTAACCCTTTATATGTTTCTGAAGATGAGAAAATGATATTTTATGTGGTTAAAAATATGATGATATGGATAATGTAAATTATATAATATTTATGACCTTAGAAAATATAATGGAATTTTTTTTGAAGTTGTTTATGCTGTCATGGATGGAGTTTATGAAATTTTTTAATTTAAGGCGTATATCGAATAAATATAAGAATAATGAAACATACATGTTTTCAAAAACGATGTATGGTAATTAAAGTTATTTTCATGCTTCAAGAGAATACATGATTAAGGTATTCACATGCTTGGAATGTGACGAAAAAGGGAAACTTTATGATATATAGGTTACAACATTCATGATGATATCTATAAATTTTGTGACCTTATTTCCAATGATTTGAATTTTCAAGATTTGGATGTGTTGCAAGGTTGAAAATTTATGGAATGTTTTAGGATAAACATCAGATGTGGTTTTAGAGATTAAACTATTATCTATCCACATGAGGATTTATTCATATTGGATAAATTGTTCGGACACTTTTTTTTTATGATAAAAAAGTCATATGGAATGATTATCATTCAACCGAATGATCTATTAGTACATCATGAATGAAAAATTCACATTCATTTCTTAAAATAATGTTTAATTAAAAATCCTGTAAGGCCTAAGAAAAGGGATTGATTGTTTATATGAAATAGTATAAAAAAATGTAAATATATTTCCATATTTTCTACGATACTAAAAGGATTATTATTTATTTTGAAAATGTTATAGAAAAATATTTATAAAAATTAATTCATTTTTGTTGAACTAATGATCATAAAAATCACTATATAATTATGTTTTTGAGGAACATAAATTTCCAATGATAATTCAATTACTGGTGATCAATGATCAATATCAACATCTATAATTATTAAAACATTTCTACCATGTATAAATTATCACTTTCCACCAATGTTCTCCTATATGGAAACCTAGTGATGAGTTACTTTGTGTAATCGTTATGTGTAAAACTTCCCATTTTTCATGGAATTATTAGTATTTATTATTAAGATGTGGGATTTTATTAAATGAACATTCATCTATTTAAACATTGATAACCCAGACTAATTTTTTGAGTGAAATTAATTTTGTGGGGGTAGAATGTGACACCCTGATAGTTTTTGAAATATATGTTTTCGATTAAATTTAATCATTTTGAAAATATTTATTTCACTTAATATTTAATGTTTATTTTTTTATAAATAACTTTTTCATAAAATTTATTCAAAACCAATTTATTGTTTCTCTACATGAAATAATTATATTATCTTTTAGTGCAAACTACAATATGTTTGGCTATTGTTACAGACAATATCGAGTTCAATCAAAAGGTTTAATTATATACAAGTCTATGATATTCATAAATATAGTAAAATATTCATATTATTATTAAAGTGTTATTATAATTACTACCTATGTAACACACCAAGCATACATTGTACGTTTCCCTTTGAATAATATAGTTGTTTGTGATGTATGAAACATCAATTTCTAACACACCACAACCAATCAAATTAGCCGTTATGAATAGTAATACCCACTTTTTATATTTTTATAATTTTTTTCTTATATATTTGAACTAAATTTTTGGATTCTGAGTATCAAAATTAGCATAGGGTGTATTTTTGGTATTTTTCAGAAAATATTCAGTTTTTGATGAATAATGAAAAATACTAAATTTCATTTAAAAACAACTTTCTTAATCAAAATAATTTATAGTGATAAATTATACTATTTAGTGGTTTTAATGTATAATCAGGTTATATTTTTACCATTTAATTCAATTTTGGTCATTGAATGTAATTTCACATTTAAACTGGACATAAGTATGTGTCAATCTTTTGATAGTTATTATTTCTTAAAAACATGGTTTTTGTTTTGACAATGGGAATTAATTTTATATTAATTTTTGACAGTTCTGGGTTTTGAATTTATAAAAATGAATGCCATATTTATAATCAGGCTTTCCAAATTTGGTAAATAGGTAACTTTTAATTTTGGACATTTTGAATAATTACTTCAGTAAATATTTTATTTACCATGGTTAAAGGGAAATATGGTAAATAAGGTTAATCAAATAATATTATAATAATATCAAATCACCATAACACATATCCCAACATAATTTTATGATAAATGTCCAACCGTGGGCATATTTGGGTCGATTTTGGGACCCCATGGAGCCACTTGTAAGTGATAATTACACATTATATTAATTAAGTTAATGTAAATATCAAAATGACAAAAGAATATATCATTTAGTAAAACAATTTGTACATAGGTTTATAAATGTTATCTCTTAGAATATAAATATTCATTAGAAATATAAAAATATTTCCTACATAATGGTATTTGTTTTAAATTTTAGACATTATATAATTAAATTTATTTATGATACAATGATGATGCAGTAATTACCTAGTTAATGAAATATTAAAATAATTTATATTATAAATATATAAATAAATGTAATTTTAGACTTTTTATGCATTACACTAATTTTCTAGGTTAATATAACATATTATGGTTGTTAAGATGAATGTTTTTCGAATTAATAATGCTGTTATAAATTTAGAAAAAACCAAATACCAAATTGTGTCAAAATTGACATAAATGAGTTTTTAAAAAATTATTATATTCCTAAAAATCTAAGGATTGTCCAAAAGACTTATATAATGATATTTGTATCATTAATTAACCACTTTAAGTTCTCTTGGAAGTATATAGTATGTTTATTAACCATATAACATAAAAATACAATGAGACATGGTAAATGTCAAACTATTTCACTAAGAGTTAAATCTAAACGATAATGTGAATATAGTGACCCAATCCTATCTAAAACCTATTGGTTGAGTGGTTTTGGACCCATAAACACATTATACATTAAATAATGTACTTTTTATCCATTATAAAATAAATATTATTTTATTATAAAATAATATTTATAGCTTTTCCTAAGGTGCCCCTCACTCCTCTTATAAAAGGGAACTCACCATTCTCTCTAATTCACATCTTCAAAGCCTTTTGGCTAGGCCAAAACATTTTCAATTAATTTCTAAACTATCCATCCTTCATCCTAGAGGTATTCCTTTAGACTGAAAGCCAACTTAAGGAGCCATTTTGATCAAATCAGAAAGAAGAACCCAAAGAAGAGGTAAATATTTCATCACCTATTTCAAGTTCCTTTCTTCTTCCACTTCTTCTTTCATTGTTGTTTCCATTATAAAATAATAACTCCAGTATATTCTATATAATGTGATGTTATTATAAATATGGTACAATCATATTCATTATTCTATCCATCCATTGAATGACATGTCACCATACGTGCGTACGTATAACATATTGTCTCCACGTCGTGGTGTAATTGTTATTCAATGCATTATTATTTTGATGGGTATAATAATGATGTGTAATTGATGTAAATAATAAATATAACATGATAATTATTCAATATATTTTATATACCATCCAATTATATATTATTTTTATATCAAAATAATGATATTGTCGCTCATGCGTACGTACGGATTACCATCTCCACGAATACGATGAGATTCATTCCCCATCGTATCCATTAAAGACTAATTTTCATTAGATTATTAAAGATAATTATTAAATAATTAATATCATTCTGAATATTAATAAAATACATCCTATCCATAACCAACATTAGTTACATAACAAAGCATACAATGTAAAATGAATGAGTTAACACCCGAAACGACGATAATAGTAAGATATTATTAACAAAGCAGTGTTAAAAGAACATATATGATATCATATTAATGTATCTGATTATTTTATAATTTAATAACAATTATTTCAACATTATACATTAGGTTATCTTACCCTCGACCAAGGAAAAGTACAAGGTAAGGGTTATTTTCACAATCTCATTATTATCTGAGGTTGTTTTTACCAAAGTATCTACTAGGACCTCTTTATCATCCACATCCATGTTCCTTAAAATTGTATTCCAAAACATTTTTACTATTTAATAGACTATTGGTTAAAGTAATATTTACCCTTATTTGACCTTGTATGTTTTGAAAGGAATCCTTTAGTCATTTTCCAAACAGGGTACTTTATGACCTTTATGACAAAATTAAGGTAAGAATGTATTTTTTAACTTATACGGCAGGTGCAGCTATTTCCCACCGTTATATCCTCATAGAATCTTATCTTACAAGATTATAAGAATATTTTCAAAATAAATGTTTTCTTTATAATTATGTGACTCTGAAATGATTTCAAAATAGAAAGAGATATTTTTCTAAAAAAGGTTTTGATTTCCTCTATGTCAACATCTTTTGATGGATTTTAAGTTCATTTAATGTTTATTTATTATGATAAAAAACTTTCATATTGTATTGAAGGTTTTGTGCTATGTTTGACTGTGGATATTCTATTTTTATACTATTCATGGTTTATCGATAATGTATTGACATTTCATATGATAGTCTTAATACGAATGTTTATATTATATTTAAAACTTTTCATATGAAGAATGAATTGGACTTAGTAAGTGATCGGTGGAGTCCTCTATAGCTTCTTGATGCATCAGTAGGTCTCAGGAGACAAACTAGTGTCTTGGAACAAGGTCTTGACAAAATCTTATTTGTAGTCTGGGCATAAGTTCTCGACTATGTAGTTATAAACATCTGGCATTATGTATTCTATCATTATGAAAGTTGATATCGACATTGTATGTGATTATTTGACGAGTAGAATATCCATGTGGGTAATTAAATTGCATTATTTTGATTTATATTTTATATATTATGATGAATTTTATGTTGAAAATGAAATTTTTTATACATTTCCTTAAATGTTAATCCTTATTTATGAATATTTCCGCTATATTGTTATCTTTACTGAGCATTTGAGCTCAACCCTTTATATGTATTATTTTTCCCAAGATGCGAAGAAGTATATTATGACTAACCTATAGGGATTGTCAATGGGCTCTCAGTGTTTTCCATGTAAACAATGTTGTTGTAGTTTTCCATTTTTATGATGTAATTTAAACCTTATGAATGTATCTAGTACTTCCAAGGCTACTAAACTAATTGGTCTTTTGAGACTTGATATTTTATGATCATTCCAATTTTATGTAATAATGAACCGACTCTAGGTAACTGAGGTCAGGGTGTTACATTTGGTATTAGAGGATGTTTAGTACAAACCATGGAATCTATATTTAGATAAACTCCGATTAGATCACATTACCCTAAGATAGACTTTGAGGATTAGTATAGAAGAACTTCCTAGAATTTTGGTATTATAGAGATTTATTGTGTTTTCCAAGAAATACATACCTCTCTAGATACGAGCAGGTAAATGTGGTTTTGGCATAGATGTTCCTAGGGGTAAAAACTGAAAACACCGCTTTGAGCTAGACTCGAATAAGAACTGGTTCACGACAACAGGACTTGATATAATCCTGGTTATGACACTCTTGGGGGATATACATAGGATAATTATCATTTTATTTACACAATATTATGAAGGGTTTATGAGTATATACATCCTTAAATAATTTTTTTTATGATTATGTATTATATCCATAAAATGTTCAATTTATGTTAAGTGTTTTACAAGTTGGGAATTATGTATTTCGATTCTTAAACTAATCTAGTTTATGCCATTGTTTAGAAATGTAGCCTAGTGGAAAGAATGGAACTGGATCAATGCACGTGAGCTATGTAGGGATTACCCTTTTACTCAAGATAATTATAGTGGAGGTAGTGATGCAACTGGTGCTGATAAGCTAATCACCATACTGGGACAACTCACTCAGGTTATGAATAATAACCTTACCTGTACGGAGCACCCTGATCTGCATCCTGGGGGATCAATGTTAGATCTCTTTATGAGGAAACAACCACCAAAATTCAATGGGGGTAAAATTCCACTAGTAGCTGAGCAATGGAAAAATTATTTACAGAAAATATTCCACACCTTTTGGAGTAGCGAACGAGAAGACGTTTTCAGGGCATTTTACCGTCTCATCGGAGATACTGATCAATAGTGGTCATTGATTCAAAACAAAAAGCAAGATTATAAAGTATCAAATATGTAATGGAGGGAGTTTAAAGATATTTTCTTAGAAAAATACTTTCCTCACGACCATTGAGAAGATATGGAAAAACAATTTCTGAGTCTGAGGCAAAAGGAGGATGAGAATGTCGCAAAGTATGAAGCTAACTTTACAAGGATAGTGAGGTACACTACAGATTATATATGTAACCCAAGAAGTAATATTGATCGTTTCTTTGATGGGTTAAAACCATTTCTCCATCAAGCATTAGTCTCACAATCCTTCTCGTCGTATGAAGATATTGTCTCATGTGCTATCAAGACAAAAAAATAATTCCTTATGTCTTATGACTTTAATGAAGAGAAAGAGAAGAAGAGATATGATGAACACTCTAGAAATGGAAATAAGGGTAAGAATGGAAAAGTTGAATATCCATCTTGCAGTAAATGTGGGAAGAAACACCCTGGTACTTACCTGAATGAAATGTGAGTCTGTTACAAGTGTGGTAAGAAAGGCCACCAAGCTCATGATTTCAAGGGGAAGAAAGAGGTTCTCGATGTTGAATGCTATAATTGTAGAGAAAAGGGGAATTGTGCAAATGATTGTTCTAAGATTCAGGGGAAATTACCTCAGAAGAGGCCAGGAGATCAAGGCAAAGCTTATGTTTTCAGTACTGTTGAGGGTGAAGCACTGTAAGACGTAGTGGTAGGTAATTTAATGGTTTCCTTAAGTTTAACCAATGATTTATTTGATTATGGATCATCTCATTGTTTCATATCTTCTGAGTTCGATATGAAAATTAGATATTTCCAATTTGATTTAACAAGGGAGTTGTCAGTCAAAACTCCGAAGGGAAGTATCATTACTACAATGTTTTTTGAATTAGTTCCCATTAGAGAATATAAATGTTCTTTATCTGCTGATATCATCATCATACCAATGATTTAATTTGATATAATCCTCATTATGGATTGGCTATTGGACCATGATGCAAAAATTATTGGAAGAAGACGGAGGTTACTATTTTTTATGACGATGATAAAGAACACCGTATCTTTAGAGAAGAATCAAAACCACATAATTTTTATCTGCATACATCCCCAATAGCTCAACTAAATTTAATTATTGGGGAGGAAGAGAATGAAATAACTATGGCCGAGAAAAAGAATGTTCAAATAGAGGATGTATCTGTTGTGAATGAATATGTTGATGTGTTTCCTGAAGATTTACATGGACATCCTTCAGAATAAAAAATTGAATTTTCTATTGATTTAATTTTTGGATCAAGGCCCATATCGAAGACCCCTTATAGAAAAACCACTATTGAATTAGTGGAACTAAATAAAAAACTAGTGGAATTGAGTAATAATAGATTTATTCTCCCTAGTGTTTCTCCATGGGGAGCCCCTATCATTTTTGTCAAGAAGAAAGATGGATCTACGAGGTTGCGCATTGACTACAAGGAGATCAATGATATAACAATAATGAACAAGTATCCCCTGCCTTGTAGTGATGATTTATTCAACCAACTTCAGGGTGCACAATACTTTTCAAAGATTTAACTTCGATCTGGATATCATCAGTTGTGTGTGAAGAAAGAAGACATTATGAAAACGGCATATCGAACCAGGTATGGGCATTACGAGTTTATAGTACTACCTTTTGGATTGAATAATGAACCCTCTATCTTCATGGATCTAATAAATAGAGTTTTCAAGGAATATCTTGATCAATTTTTAGTGGTATTTATTGATGATATCTTAGTATACTCTAAAATATATGAATATCATGAAAGTCACTTGCACATTATTATGAATACTCTTAGATGAAATGAATTATATGGGAAGTTTATCAAGTGTAAATTATGGCTTTAGGAGATTTCTTTTCATGTCCATATTGTCCCTAAGGATGGAATATCTATTGATCCTTCTAAGAAAAGAGCAATCCAATAATGGCTAGCACCGACAAGTATAACTGTGGTATGCGGTTTTATTGGTTTAGCAGGTTATTATTGGCTTTTCATCCAGAATTTTTCCCGATTGGCTAACCCATTAATAAAGATCAAAGGTAAAGGGGTTAAATTTGTTTGGAAAAGGGAGTGTGAAGAATGTTTTGAAGAACTGAAGAGAATATTAGCCAATTATCCTACATTGACTCTACCATCAGGGAATGATGGGTTTTTTATTTATAGTGATGCATCAAATAAAGGAATTGGTTGTGTCCTTATGTATAATGATAGGATTATTTACTACGCATCACGATAGTTAAAAATTCATGACCAAAACTATCTTACTCATGATCTTGAGTTAGTGGCTGTAATATTTTCTTTGAAGATACGGAGACATTATCTATATGGTGAAAAATGTGAGATTTATACTGATCACAAGAGTTTCAAGTATGTTTTCTCATAGAAAGAACTCAACATGAGGCAAAGGAGATGGCTTGAAATACTCAAGGATTATGATTTCACGATACACTACCACCCGGGGAAGGAAAATAAGGTGGCAGATGCTTTGAGTAGAAAATATCCTGGTGTTTTGAACAAGATGAGAGTTGAAAGGGATCCTATATACATGGATCCAGTAAAGATGGATATGGGAATAAACATGGAAGGTGAAACATCATTTCCTTTCCAAATTGTTTTCAAACCATATTTACAAGAAAGGATAAAGAGTTCTTATACCGATGATGTAGAGTTTCGAAATAATATTAATGCTGTGAATAATGGGAGATTGAGTGACTTCGTATATGAAGATGGAATTTTTAAATTTTGGAAGAGACTTTGTGTTCCTGATATACCTGATCTAAAAAGATAATTGTTGGATGATGCTCATAGTTCAAATTTCTCTATACACTCGGGGAGTACAAAAATGTATAGATATTTCAAGGAACATTTTTGGTGGGACAACTTGAAGAGGGAGATTATTGATTTTTTGTCATGATGCATGGTTTGTCAACTTGCGAAAGCGGGAAGGCAACAACCTAGAAGATTCATGCAACCTCTTCCCATACCTGAGTGGAAATTGGATAATATTATGATGGACTTTGTCCTGGGACTACCAAAGACTCTTATAAGAAATGATACAATATGGGTCATTGTTGATCTTCTTACCAAGTCAACATGTTTTCTTGCTATAAGAGTATATTTAACTCTTTAACTCTTAGAAATACTATATATTGATGAAGTTGTATCACTTCAAGGAGTACCACTATCGATTGTTTCTGATCGTGATCCACGTTTTACAGCAAGACTTTGGAATAGTATTCAGAAAACCATGGATACTGAACTTCGTTTGAGCACTGCCTACCACCCCCAAACTGATGGACAATCAGAAAGAACTATTCAAAATTTAGAATACATGTTGAGATCATGCTCACATAACTTTCAAGGTATGTGGGATTTATATTTACCTATGGTAGAATTTTCATATAATAATAGTTTCCATTCATATATTCAGATTTCACCATATGAAGCATTATACATAAGGAGATGCCGCACACCAACCTGTTGGGATGATTTTGGAGAAAGAAAACTCATAGGCCCAGAACTTGTGGAGGAAATGATGGAAAAGGTGAAGGTAATCCAAAACCACATCAAAGTAGCTCAAAGTATGCTGAAGAGATATGTTGATAACCAAAAGAAGGATTTGGAATTTTAGGTTGGAGATCATGTTTTCATGAAGGTATCTCTATGGAAGGGTGTTCTAATTTTCGGTAAGAAAGGAAAATTGAGTCCCAGGTTCATCAGACCTTTCGAAATTTCTGAACAAATTGGGGCAATAGATTACCATTTGGCAATTCCACCATGTCTTTCCAAAGTTCATGATGTATTCTAGGTATCACTATTGAGAAAATACATGCCTGGCGCAACACATGTACTCACCTATGTGGAATTATAACTAGAACATGATCTGTCTTATTGTGAAGAGCCTATCAAGGTTCTTGATAAAAGAGAACAAGTGTTGAGAAATCGTACGACTCCTCTGGTAAAAGTTATATGGAGAAACCATAAAATGGAAGAGGAAACGTGGGAACCCAAGGAACTTATGATGAAGAACCACCAGAGTCCTTTTATGCAATAATATTCTAGAAATTGCGAGGAAAAAATCATTTGAAGGATGGGAAAATGTGACAGCCCAGACGTCCAGGGTACGTTTCCCTTTGAATAACACTGTAGCTTGTGTTGTAGACAACTTCGAGTTCTAAAACACCAAAACCAATCAAACTATCCATTATGAATAGTAATACCCACTTTTTAAATTTTTTTAAATAATATCTTTTAAAATGGAATTCATTTTTGGATTTGGAGTATCAAAATTAGCTCAGGGTGAATTTTTTGTAATTTTCTAAAAACATTTTGTTTTTGTTAAATAATGAAAACTACTAAATCTTAATTAAAAACAAATTTTTTAATAAAAATAATTTATAATGATAAATTATACTATTGAGTAATTTTAAATTATAATTAGATTATATTTTTACCATTTAATCCATTGTTGGCCATTGGACGTAATTTCACATTTAAACCGGACATAACAAAGTGTTAATCTTTTGATAGTTATTATTTCTTAAAAACACGTTTTCTGTTTTGACAACAGGAATTAATTTTAAATTAATTTCTACCACTTATATGTTTTTAATTTAGAAAAATATATTCCGTATTTATAATCATGAGGTCCAAATTATGTAAATATGTATCTTTTATTTTTATACATTTTAAATAATTACTTCGGTAAATATTTTATTTACCATGGTTAAAGGGTAATACGGTAAATAAGGGTAAACAAATAATATTATAATAATATTAAATTACCCTAAAACACGTCCTAACCCTATTTAATGATACATGTCCAACCATTTTCATCTTTGGGATGATTTGGGGACTCCATGGAGCCACTTGTAAGTGATAATGACACTTTATATTAATTAAGTTAATGTAAATACAAAAATGACATAAACATATATCTTTTAGTAAAACAATTTTTACATAGGGTAATTCATGTTATCTCTTAGACTATAAGTATTAATTAGAAATATAAAAAGATTTATTACAAAATGGTTTTTATTTATAATTTTTAGACATTAAATAATTAAATTTATTTATGACACAATGATGATGTAGTAATTACCTAATTAAAGAAATACTAAAATAATTGATATTATAAATATCCAAATAATTGTAATTTGAGACTTTTTATGAATTCCACTAAATATTTAGGTTAATAGGACATATTAGGTTCAGATATATTAATTTATTTATAAGTAATAATGTTGTTATGAATTTAGCAAAAACAAAATACCAAATAGTGTCAAAATTGACATAAAAGAGTTTTTTAAACAAATATTACATTATTAATTGATGTTATATTACTAAAAATCTATGGGTTGCAAAAAAGACATATATAATTATAGGTGTATCATTAATGAACCACATTGGGTTCTCTTGAAGTATTCAGTACGTTTATTAACCATATAATATAAATATACAAAGAGACATGGTAAATGTCAAACTATTTAACAAAGAGTTAAATCCAATAGATAAGGTTAATATAGTTACCCAAATATATCTAAAACCTATTGGTTGAGTGGTTTTAGACCTATAACCACCTTATAATTTAAATAATCCACATTTGAGCCATTATAATCCGAAAATTAATATATTATAAAATAATATTTCTAGCTTTTCCTAAGGTGCCCCTCACTCCTATTATAAAAGGGCACTCCCCCTTCTCTCTAATTTACATCATAAAAGCCTTTTGGCTCATAAAAACCCTACACAAATACCCTAAAAACATTCCTAAATTCATCCTATATGCCTTAACTTAGTCAGAAAGCCATCCTATTGAGCCCTTTTGATCAAATCAAATGGAAGAACCCGAAGAAGAAGTAAATATTTCATCACCTATTTCATGTTCCTTTCTTCTTCCACTTCCTCTTTCTTTGTTGTTTCCATTATAAAATAAAAACTCCAATATATTCTATAAACTATGATGTTATTATAAATATGGTACAACCATATTCATTATTCTATCCATTCTTTGAATGACATGTCACCATACGTGTGTACGCACAGCTTACCGTCTCTACGTCGTGGTGTAATTGTTATTCAATACATTATTATTTGGATGGGAATAATAATGATGTGTAATTTATGTAGATATTAATATAACATGATAATTATTCTGTATACATGTTATAAAATCCAATTATATATTATTTTAATATCAAAAGAATGATATTGTCACTCGTGCGTACATACGGATTACCGTCTCCACGAATGGGATTAGATTCATTCCCCATCGTATCCATCCAAGAATAATTTTCATTAGATGATTAAAGATAATTTTTAATGACTTAATATAATTATGAATATGAGTAAGATACATCTTATTCATAGCCAACATTACTTATGTGACAAATCATACAAAGGAAAATGAATTAGTTAACACTTGAAACAACGATAATACTAAGATATTATTAACATAGAAATGTTAAAAGATCATATATGATATCATATTAATGTATATGATTCTTGTATAATTTAATAAAAATTATTTAACCATTATAAATGAGTCCAACCTACCCTCGACCAAGGAAAAGTACAAGTATAGAGTTAATTTTACAATCTCTTTATTATCTAAGGTTGTTTTTACGTAACTATCTATTGGGACCTCTTTATCATCCACATCCATGTTTCTTAAAAATGTATTCCAAAACATTTTTACTATTTACTAGACTATGGGTTAAAGTAATTTTTACCCTTATTTTACCTTATATGTTTTGTAAGGAATCTTTCCATCATTTTCCAAATAAGATACTTTATGGCCTTTTCCACCAAATTAAGGTAAGAATGTTTTTTTAACTTATACGACAGGTGTGTATATTTTTCACCATTATAACATCATCGAAGATTCCCTTATAGGCTTTTAAGAATAGTTTCAAAGTAATTTTTTTTATAATTAGGTTACTCTTAAATGATATCAAACTAGAAATAGATATTTCTCTAAAAAGGTTTTGAATTCACCTATGTCAACACCGTTCGATGGATTTTAAGTTTATTTGATGTTGATTTATTATGATACAAAACTTTTATATTGTACTGAAGGTTTTGTGATATGTTTTACTATGGATGTGATATTTTTTTACCATTCATGTTTTGTGGATAATGTATTTACATTTAGTATGCTAGTCTTAATACAAATTTTTATGTTATGATTAAAACTTCTCATACGAGGATTGAATTGGACTTAGTATGTGACGGGTGGAGCCCGCTATAGCTCTACGATGCATCGATAGGTCTCATGAGACAAACCAGTGACTTGGCATAAGGGCTTGACAAAATCTTATTTGTAGTATTGGTACAAGGCCTTGACTATGTGGTTATGAAATTCTGGCATTATGCATTCCATCATTATGAAAGTGGCTATTGATATTGCATGTGATTATTCAACTCGTAGAATATCCATGTGGGTAAGTAAATGGAATTATTTTGATTTATATTTTCCATATTATGATGGTGTTTATGTTGAAAATGATTTTGTTTTATTTTTATACATTTCCATAAATGTTTACTCTTATTTATAAATGTTTATGCAATATTTTTATCCTTACTGAGCATTTGATCTCACCCCTTTCTATGTATTATTTTTCCTAGGATGCGAAGAAGTATATTATGACTGACCTGCAGGGATAGTCAATGGGATCTGAGTTTTGTCCATGGAAACAATGTTATTTTAGTTTTCTATTTTATGATGTAATGTAAACCTTATGAATGTATCTAATAATTCAAAGGATACTAAACTAATTGGTATTTTGAGACTTGATCTTCTGTGATCATTCCAATGTTATGTAATAATGCACCGACTTTGGGTAACTGGGGTCGGGGTATTACAACCTAGCAATTGGGTTAATATTTTTGAATAGGATTAATAAAATAATGAATATATGGTTTAAAAATTTATATAATATGAATTATTTTATGACCAATTTACTACAAATTAAAATATAGCCCTTTTTAAATTATAGGATACCATTTTTCTAGAAGACTATATTTATGTAATTAAATAGGTTTTAACTTAATAATATTAATTAAAAAACCATTGATAAAGCATTATAATGTTATATTATATATATATAATATTCATAAAACTAATAAACAATAATCTTATGTGTATTTTAGATAATATATATTAAATACAATTTTACGCATAACAATATATATTTTTTCAAAAGGTAATTTCACAAACGTTTAATAGAAAACCAATTTTAAATAAATTACATGTTAAATTAAAATTTTTTATTTAAAAAAATAAATTAATATTTTAAATAGGATAATAAAAAATTAATTTCATTGAATTTTTGTTATTTCTCTGAAATATTTCATTTTTGGACGAGTAGTTAAAAATACTGATTTTTAATCAAAAAATCAGTGTCATCTAATTTATTTATATAGTTAAATTATATTTTAATTAAATTTTAATGTTTAATTAGATAAATTTTACATTAATAAATCCAATTTAGTTTATTTTAAATTATTTATATTTTAAATTGTTATTAAATCACTTCTAATTTTTAAATATTTTCGTTTCAAACCTCTTTATCGCAACATGTCTATGGTATTAGTATTATATTAATTTACTCTAATTCTATTATTATAATTTATAAAAATGGATTCATTATTCAGAATCATTATGATTTATAATTTCTCATTTGTTCAAGATATTTTTTCACAAAAAAATATTTGTTAATGTAATTAAAATTAATTAAAATGATTATGGTAAATATTAGTTTACTTAATGTCCAAATTTTAATCTTAAGTGGCCCAATGATGTAGAATTTTTTACAAAGGACATTTTATGGCCATATTTTCAACAATAATTCTATTATTTATAATTTGGAAAATTAATGGTGGAGCAATATATAATGATGACCTCTTTGTTGTGTGTGCCAATTTTATTGACAAGAATGTCACTCCTCTACCACTATAAAAGGGAACTAACTCCCTACATCCTCAAACCTATAAATAATGTTTAGATCATCCAACCAACATTATAATAAACTCCCATATTTCCTCCCATAATCGTAGAAGCCAAATTTTGGGATGAAATCCAACCAAGGAAACCCTTTGGTGGAAACCAAAAGCAACTACCCAAAAAAGAGGTGACATTCTCCAATAAATTATTTTGTTTTGTTTTCTTTAACCACCACCTGAACTATTATAATTACATGACTGTGTAAAAACATCACATTACTAAATATTATTATATTTTTAATATTCTAATTATTATAGATAAATCTATAAACAATTAAATCAAATGGGGAATGAAATTACCATTCGTGTCTGGTGAACTACCACCTCGTGAAATGAGGTTGTTGGTTTTCCATTTACCACATATCATGGTTGAGGATTATAATAAAGAAATATTTTTATATAATAAATATTATATTTAATTTTTTTATTATTATGTAATTATTATATAAAAATACTTTTAATCTTTCTATTTTTTTTAAATCTGGTAACTTATTTTGTGAAAGTGTGGACAACTACCTCCCCAAACTAATGTCATTCATTCACACATTACAAGGAATATATTATGGATGGGTTTAGTGAATTAATATTAAATTTATTAAATAATAATTATAATAATATTATTATATATATAAATACATATTTACATATATTTAATTTACTTTCTTTCTTTCAATATGACAAGAAATTGGAAACAACATTCATGCATAAGTACGACCTACAGTCTTTATGAACACTGTATTCCATTACATATTTCTTTATTTTATTGTTTATTATGAAACATTTTATTATAAATATATATGATATATATGAATCCTTTTTTACATTCTGGGAATAATAAAATCACGATCTATGTATGAGGATCAACAATTACAAGTTAAAACACACATGATAAACAGAAATTTCATTAAAAAAATGTTAATTAAATAATGATATTATTATTAAATGGTTAATATAAAGTTGTAATTGGTTAATATATGGTATCAAATATAATATTATGGTAAATTTTATGGTGTATAATAAATATAAATTTATTATTCATGAGTTTTGAATGTGCCTGAAGAAAAAAATTAAACTCTTAAGGTAAGGGTTTTCTCATCTCACTTTTATTGCTGTGAAATTTATTCCTTATTCTCTAATAATTTATTTTATGTGGTTTATATACTACACATAAATGTTTTTTAATTATTATACCATAATTTATGGGTATTTACAAATCTATTTGATGATATTTATTTCGTGGGGTTTATGTTTGAAAAGTTTCCAAATCGGTAAAGTAATTTTTCCTCAAGATTCAACCTTTGAAACACATGTCACTTCACTTAGTTATAGTTTTCTATAAAGTGTATATAATTACATTTAAAATTTTATATCATGGATATAATTATTATTATTATATTTCAATTATTATGTAATTTTATTATTTCGATAGTATTATGATTTAATGTTACCGAAGTAGTAGTGGTTTGTTGTTATAAACTAATCATTTATCGAGATTGTTTATGAATAAGCTTCCATTAATGAAATATTATGATCAATATCTCAATAACTCACATTAAGTTTTTTATATAATGTTTATCAATGATATATACATTTATTGGTTCTATATTTTCACTCTTTTTTACATAAGATAATATATAACTCGTTTTCAATAAAATATGACGTTATTTCTCTCCTAGGTTAGAAATTTGTTTTATTCACAAAATAATGTTTTTGGAAAATAATTTCATATTTTTCTAATTATTATATTAAAACCATTTTCAAATAAATCAATTTTAATGAAATGTTTAGTGTTTTCAAGGGTTTATTTTTTTCAAAAATTCCTTTACAAGTTTTCAAAGCATCTCAAGGAAAACTGTTTTCATGGTATGATTTATGTTTTCAATGTATTTTCAATGAAAACGGTATTAAAAAAATTTCTAGATGACATTATTTTAAAAAAAATATCTGTAATGAAAAATGTTTTCAATATTTTATATATTTTAAAGGGTTTTTATCTCAATTAAATTTTTTTTTTCAAGAAATGCTATAAATGAAATTTAAAAGATATGATTAAATGATAAGGGTTTTTGAAAAGGTTTTATGAATTATATTTTATAAGAAATGATATTTTACACAAGAAATGTTCCATGTGATCCTTAAAAATCATTCTTAATATAAGATTATATAATTTTTCATAGTTTTGGATTTACAAGGATTATGATCCAAGAATACCATTTATATTCTATATAGAATAGTTTTTTTGTTGGAGTGATGTATATTCAACCTATTTCTCTACCATGAGTTATATGATTTCGATACCCACTTCATTTCATGGGTTATGTTTTGATGAATTTATTATAATACCAATCTCATTTCCATATTTAATGATATGATTATACTTTTATGATACATATTTCATTTCATGGGTTATGAAAAGATGATTATAAATCCCATCTATTTTATAGTTCATGATATGATTAATGTTTTTATTATACCATAGAACATTCATGAATGATTTTATTATGAGATGGATGGAACCTATATCTCCCTACTATTCATTGGGCAATGATCAATGTTTTATGTTATCAAAGGGTATATGGTCGGGAATCACAATCTCGAAAAAAGAGGTAATCGGAATCCCAAAATAACTAGGTATATGGGAGTGTATCCCAATCTAAAAAGAAGAGGTCATATTAAGCTTGAAATAATATCCTACACAAGATGAAATGAAAATACCAAAATTTAGGGTGTTCTAAACCTGACATAAGAGGGTTCACATGAGGGAATACTAATCCCAAAACAATAAGGATTATTATTCCCAAAACAAGAGGGTACACATGAGGACATCCCAATCTAGAAACAAGAGGGTACCCAGGAGGGAACCCAAATATTAAAACAAGATGGTACACATGAGGGAATCCTAATCCCAAATCAGGTATGTGGCAGATTATCCCAATCCTAACATATCAGTATGATCATGTTAGGTATCCTTGGCATAATATTTTTTATTCTTATGCATATGAAAAAATATATGTATTATTCCTATGTTATTATTTTATGGAATATGATCCTGAATACCCTATAATTATTATATTTTTAAATGGAAATATTTATTCTATGATTCATGTTTATGATCATTGATATGCATTGTTTGATCTTCTAATGTTATGATCATGTTCTCATACACTTATTTTCATGTTATGATTACATATCTCACTTATTTATAGTTACTAAGATTCTAGGATCACACCATTCTTATGTTTTATATCCATAGGATTTGAAGAAAGGTATTAGGTATGTGTAATAAAATGGGAATATCTTTTATTGATATATTAAAGATCTTCAACCAAGTCATATGATTATTTATCCATGTTTCCAAATACACTAAACCATTATGGTCCTCGAGAATGTAATTTTGTGATGTAATGAATATTAATCTAAATTGATGTAATATACATGTTTTTATAGCCTTGGTTACTTTAGTTTCTAGTCACACTACAAATACCAAAGCCTCCTGAAGAACCACCACGCCATACAACACTACAGTGGAGTAATGGACCTTAAATATATAACATAGATATAAGTAGATAAGTCATCAACAATAAGTCACGACCATCCCATAACATAAACCTCAAACATAAAATCCATCAACAATGATTCCAATAGAAAACTCCACCCATTACGGATGCCACATAACTTTAAAGGAACATTACTAGTGAGAACCACTGAAGGACATATGCATATGAATGATGAACTTTGAACACCATTGATTTCTCACACCACATATCCAATAACATTTTTCAAGTCCACCAGAACTATATGATAAGGAGAGGAGTAAAGGATACTGAGGCTAGATCATGGTGAGAGTACCCTAAGGCCTAAATAGTAAACAAGGACATTCATAAGGATGAGTACTAAAGGCCCACTACTATAGGAAAGAATATTGCATGAATAATCATCCCTATATCCTCAATCATGATGATGAAGTTTAAATAAAAAAAGGTTCCATATAGTGAACCGGTATTAGAATACATGGATATTATATCATTTTAGATGAGTATTATATACATTAAAAAAATTCATTCTTTAGGAACGTAATACATTAGTGTATTTGGAATCATGGAAAACAAAATCTTCCATCCTTGTGAAATATCATTAAAATCTCCCATAAAATATCCACCTTTAGTAATTCTACCTAAAACCTTTATTTATAAAATAGGGAAAGGAATCATAAAAATGGGTGATCTTAGATGCTTAATAAGGGTAAAAAAGGTAGAAATGTAAGCATTAACTTAAACATGGGGGTATGAGAATGTGATCGTAAGATTAAGAGATCATAACCTAAATGTCAAAGATTATAAACATGAGTTATGGGATAAATCTTGGCAGTTTATAAGACATGAATCAAAAGTAAAAAAACACCATGATCCATGAAATTGTAACCAATGAATAATATAGTGGATTATATATATATATATATATATATTTATAATAATAGAAAATATTATGTCAAGGCTACATACCAAGACCATTATAACATTATAGGCTTGGGCTATGACCAGTGTACCTATATAGGGCTTGGACTAGAAACCAGTTTACATTATTTCATTTAGGATTGGGATACAACCCATGTACAATATTTTTTTCAAGCTTGGTCTATAACCCATGTACCCTATTTCTTTTAGGCTTGGACTACAACCCATGTACCTTATGCCTTTGGGATTAGGCTACAACCTGTGTACCCTCATTATTTTAGGCCTAGATACAATCCTTGAAGTATCTTGTTTTTAAGAATGGGATACTATCCATTAACCCATTGATATCAGATAAAACCTATCAATACCCAATTCATTGGAGGGATATATAATCCCCACCCAGATCATAAAAATATAATTCATACATGTGCTATAAGATAGTAAAACCAACACCATATCATGAAAAATAAAAAGATATAGGATTTATAAACTTTAAATCATATCCCATGAAGTGAAATGGATACCAAAAAAATTTCATCACATCATAAACTATTAAAAGCGACAGGTTTCATAATAAATTAATGAAAACATAACCTATTAAAAGAAGAATGTTTAAAAATCATAACACTTGTTGAATAGAAATAGGTGTCTTAAGAATCATTCTGGTAAAACATAAGCCACTCAATATATAATATGAATGTATCCTTTGGATAAAATATTCTTATTGAGTTAGTAAAATCAATGTATTTTATCATAGATGGAAACTAGCTTTTATGGATATTTTGAAAACATTTCTTGTGGTAAAAATCCTTTTTTCTTTGGAAATGGATCTTTAAAACATAAAAACTTTTAAAAACTAATTTCCTAAAAAAAATTAGAAAAAGCATGAAAATGATTTGAAATCCATTTCCTCGAAAATCACTTTTAAAAACATTATCTTAAAAAATAATATTCTAAACATGAAAATAATTATTTAAGGATCTGGCAGCAGTTAAATATGTAAATGTCGTATGAGGTAAGAAGAACATTCCTTTTTCATGGTAAAAATGTTATAAAAATGCCTCATTCAGATGGATAAAAGAATATTCTTTTTAAAAAATTGGTAAAATAAAAAAATGGGTACAAATATCATTTAATTATTTCAGGAGAATATTACAATATTCCTGTAACACTTTTTTGAAAACATAGATTTCTAACCAAAGAGGGTGTAAAGTCATGCCTTCCTAAAAACACATTCCTAACAATAATTTGTACCGAAGATTATAAATATGTTACCAATATATGAATATATCATTAAAAATCAGATGATAATAAATTTCATGAATTTTCTTGAGATATGGATCGTGATATTTCATCAAAGGAAGCATTAGAATGAAAAATCTCAAAAAGCGATGACATTGTATCATTAAACTATTTTAAACATGGTATCATGTGATCATACACCCCATATAAGAAAATAAATTAAATGGAGCTTAAAATATCATTACAAGAATAATTTTCGTGATTATACATATAAAATGGAATAATATAAAACTCGATAAGGAATTTAATTGTATAACAAAACTCATGTCTTAGAAAAAAAATTGAGACACAATAATTTTACATATTTATAAAATTTTAAAACATAATCCCCTTGAAAAAAATATAATAAAATAAACATGTGAATACCCATAAATTTAATTATAATATACATATAATAAATTCATGTTCATTACATATACAACAAAAAAGTAAAGAGTGGTGAACATTGCGTATATCTCATGGAAATGAAAAGCAAGATGAAATCCCCTTACTTTATGTCTTGAATCTCACCATACTTATTAAAAATACATGTATAATAAATATAAAGTTAATATAAATATTTTAAGAAACTATATTATTATCTCTAATAACTCATATGGTTTTATTATGATCTTATATTACACAATTGTTAAATATCTTATTTTAAGGTTTTAATTCGGATAAAATTCAATTTATTCATTACATGTATCTTAATTTGTTATATAACTGGTCCTTATAATTATAACATGATAATATTATTTAATCCATGATATCAATATAATTTTAATACATTATATTTTAAAATAATAATATATAGAAATAGAAGTATGAATCACTTTAATTTGTTCATAGAGTGGGAAAACTGTACGTATGCATAAACGGTGTTTCTATTTTAATTTTCTTTTTTAAAAGAACATAATAAAATGAAATATATGTAGTATGTATTTTATATCATTACAGTGTAATTATAATGTCATATATATCATATATATTCACTAATTTCAACCTTAATACATTCGATGATGTTTATGAACGAATCATATCACTTTGAGGGGGAGATAGTCTATATTTCCTCAAATGAAATTATCGTTTTTACATCAAATGGAAAGTAATAAGATATGTGTTGTAAAAGTAATATATAATCCTAAAAAATAATAAATATTATATTTTACATATATAAATATATATTATATCATAATTTCTCCTACGATATTCGGTAATGAAAATTTAACCATAATCATTTACTGATGCGATAGTTCACCGTACACACAAATAGTATGTTCGTTATACATTAGATGGTGGTGTTAATAAGTGTAATATGAAATAATATAATACCAAAATCCTATTATAATGAAGATATTTTTTTTATACAAGAATATAATAAATATAGTGGATGGGTTGGATAAGGAAAATAAAAGAAAGGATCTCAAGAGAAGATGCTACCTCTAAACCTGGTAACTCTTATTGGTTTATGCCAAAAGGATTATATAGAATACTTTATTACAAAATTTAGTATTCAATAAGGATTTGTGGGATGTTGTTAAGTGTATTTTAATGATCATGAATTATCATAAGATTTTTTATATGTGTGAGGAAGTGGGAGGAGTGGAGGCCTTTTTACAATGGTGGAGGAGTGGCACTCTAGTAAATATTTGATGAGATATTGACGACAACGTTTTTCATGGGGAAGGTGGATCCAATAATATTAAAAAAAAATTAAAATGGATTATAGGTTAAGAATAATCCTATCCCAAGGCACATAGACTTGTTTTTATATCATTTTGTGTCTTAAATTTAATGTTTTGTCCTTAATTAAGATCAATCATACCATAATCGATGTAATTAATTTTAATTACCTTCCATAATAATTTTAGTAAAAAACTATGTTGACCCTATTAGAAAATAGAAATTTTTTTGAATCCAAATATTGGATCCATTTTTACAAATTTCAATCATATATGTGTCAGAAATTAATATAAAATTACTCATGTTGATGGGACGAGACTACAGGTTTTTAATGAAAAACCGATAAAACGTTTAATATGTTTTTATCTCCAATTTCAATATAAAAACTTTTCTTAATGAGTTAAATTGTATTAATAAATAAATTATTATATAATTAATATTTTAATCTAATTTTAAATATAATTCATCATTTAAATATATTTACTGTAAAATAAAATTTGAATTAAAATCCAATATTTTTAATTATTCATTAATAATGAACCCATAGAGAAAAATACAAAAAATTATCCTATAGAAATTTATACGTTTCAATTAAAATGATAAATTTTATATTGACATATTAAATATATTAATGTTAAAATATTGGGTTTAAAATGGGTTCTCTAATAAACTAATGTAAAACTACCTTTATAAAAAATTGGTTTTTATGGATAAAAATTGGTTTTTTATTTTCTTATGTCTATCAAATATATTGGAGGAATATAAAAAATATTTGATTGAACATATAACAAATAAAATAAATTGAAACAGAACACTAATTATAATTAATTTAATTTATTCTTTTCAATGATCTTTGTGATTATAAATATAATAATATTTTCCATTATATTCAATCAGTTTTCATATTCATTTCTATTTAATTGGTTAACTCTGAATTTATATTATATTTATGTAAACTATATTTTTTCATAAATTAATTAATAATATATATTAACACTAGCTTAATGTATAGTATATTTGTTATTATTTTAAATAAAGACATTTTATTGATATAATATTGTTCTATAAAAATCAATCATGCGTGTTACACAAGCCATCTGGGAAATAATTGTTGTATGTAATGCAAGACAATATTAATGATCCATATAGAGAAAGATAGAATTTATATTTAATGTAGTTCATGATTATCTTGGTGTTTCATATATCATAAACCAAGCATAGTGATTTAATACAAAATAAACTATTTTTATTGTTCTCTGAAATAAAAAATACCACAATGATTAAATTAAATAATAGAAATATTTTACAAAATCTCAATGAGTTACATTCTATCCCCCATAAAATTTATTTCACCCCCAGAATTCATCTATGTTATCAAATGATTAATACTTGATTGTTTCATTCATAGAAACCCACATTGGAAAAATTAATACTAAAACATCCTTGGAAAATGAAATTTAGAAACATAGTGGATAAAAAAAGTAACATATAATTAGCTTTCCACATAGGGGAACATGGGTGGGAAGTGAAAACATGGTCCTGGAAGAAAAAAATAACTATCATGTTTTGATTGAACGTGACAGAGAAAAAGTATAGGTGAAAGATAACAATCCGAAATCTATAAATCTATGATAAACCAAAGGACCATCTAATTCATAAAAAATGAGGCACCAAGATAACATTTTTTATTTCAAGATTATTTTTCTAAAAGATACATCATTTTCATCAAATGAGATACATTCATGACTTCCAAACTACTTCACCCTTTGTTGTTCCTTTATAAACATCAACCCTTTGTCCAAACAGAAAGGTGAAGTTTTCATTCCCGAATCACTAAAAGATCATGAGATCCATTAAATGCCATCTCATTTTTCATCTGTTATCATCAACACCATGTTTTTTATAACAGTATTTCTAATATACTTAAATCCTCATGTGTTAAGATAATAATATATTTCTAATAGACTTTATCAAAAGTTTAACACAATTTTCCCATAAATGGCTAACCTTATAAACCATCTGAGTGATGAAAATAAAAAACATTAGAAATTAGTCCAAAATTTAGCTTAATATTGATCCCCCGTATATGAAAATGCATATCTTGTTTGTGAGATTACAAAAATTTGGATTTCATTATCATATATTCTCTTCAAACATTATAATAACCATAATTAACATAAATACATAATGAAAACATGCATGCTTCCTTATTAAAAAGGTTAGTGGATATATTCCTTAAATCTAATAATATTTAAACTCCATCCATGATGACATAGACTATTTTTTAAACTAATAAACAATATTATCCTAGATAATTAGTTCTATCCAATTTATATTATCCAAGTCAATCATCTCTTTATTGAAGGAAAACACAATTTTCTCAACATCATAACCAGATTAAGCGTTACCTTCCCTAAATAAAAATATAACTTTTTTATGTATTCGTCACCATTAAACATATCCTTTTCAATACTTAACAAAATATTATATTAAAAATAATTATATATTTCACGTTTTAAATAAAATAATATTTTAATTTTAGAACATAAATTTTTCATTCATCAAGCCTTATTCTTTAACCATTTCTTAAGCTTCATCAACTTATTACATATTATCTCTTTACTAGAATATGAAATATGAAAAACTAATTTAAGGGTAATCATCCTCAAAAATATTATTCTTCATATGTTTAATATAAAAAATAATAGAACAATATTACAGACCATTCATGTGTCATTTTTAGTCTCATTATCTTCATAAGTGTAACCAATATTCATCCCAAATTTCAAATTCTATTTATGATAACACCACTTGTGAAATTTATTCACAAAATTCCCATGCTTTCTATATCTGAATGATTAAATGTTAAACACGTTCCTTATTTTTATATCCATTTAATAAAACTATAAAGTATCGTGTGTGAAACATTTATCGGATTGGGATACCATATAAGCATGATAAATTACTTATCGGGTTTCTAAATTATGGATCCTACTTATTTGAAATAAGAATTATTAGTTTTAACCTAGGTTTTTCATAGTCATATTCTATTAATATGAATTATAATGGATTCTGAAGGGTTTGTGAATTTCCAAAGCATATCCCTTAGGAGTTTCAAACTAGGTGTGCAGCAAGGCCCATTGTAATATATTATATTACCCCTAGTCAATCTTCGAACATATCATCTAAGTTATTACCCCTAGTTACATTTGTTTCAAAAAAACATACACTCATAGTATCCCAACATGGATTTATTTCTAGGAAACCACTCACTTTAACAGTTAAAAAACTTACTGGACATTTTCCTAAACTTTAACTCATCCTTATATTTATCCTTTGATATATCACTGGATATATCCTTAGAAATATACCTAGGTATATCAACTAAATTTTTCTAATCTTAAATTCCAATGGTTAACTAAAACAGTATTATGATACCAACTATAGTTACCTACACTTAGCATACTTGTATATTACATCATTATAGATTAATATTAAGTATAGTAAAAAATTAAATTCCCAAGAACTATAATAGTTTAGTGTATTTGGAAACATTAAAAACAAAATTATATATCCTTGTGAAATATCTTCAACATATGCCATAAATATCTCCATAATTAGTAATTCTACATAAAAGTTTTCTTTATATCCAAGGGAAAGAATACACAAAAAGGTGTGATCTCAAATGCTCAATATGGTTAAACAATAGAGACATGTAATAATAACAATGAACAAAGGGGTATTAGAATGTCATCATATAATTAAGAGATCATAAACTACATATAAAAGATCACGAAACATAGTTATTTGATAAATCATGGTAGTTAATAATACATGAATCATAATTAAATAGAAATCATAATCCATGAAATAATAATTGTGGAATAAGACCTAGGATTTGTCGTATACAAATGACAATATAAAATTATATGTCAACGATACCTACCAAGACCATTATAACATGTTAGGATTGGGATATGACCTATGTACCTACTACTATTATGGGGTAAAAACATGTCTACCCTAGTTCTTTTAGGCGTAGGCTACAACCCATGGACCTTCTTGTTTTAGGTCTTGGGATACAATTTTTGTACCCTTTTTTGTTAAGATTTGGCTACAAACCATATACCTTCTTATTATCTGTATTGGGATGTAACATATGTACCCTATTTCATTTATTAGTTCACTACAACCCATGTAACTTCTTGTTTTTAGGCTTTAGATATAGACCGTATACACTTTTATCTAATATATAACTTATCATTATCCAATCCTTTGGAGAGAGATATAGGTCCCCTCATCTCATAAAAAAATCATTCATACATGTTCCAAAATATAATAAAACGTTCATCATATCATGTCCAATAAAAAATGGGATGTTTTATATACATTAAATCATATCCTATGAAATGAAATTAGTATAATTGAAATTTCATAACCTCGTAACCTGTGAAAATTGATAGGTTTCATAATTACATCATAAAATAATTACCTATGAAAAGAAGTAGGTTTCAAACACCTAAATCTTGTGGAAGTGAAATGGGTATATTAAGAATCATTCTACCAAAAAACAAACCACTATGGAAGTAATATGAATGATATCGTTAGTTCACTTTATATTAGGGAATATGTAACATCAACAGGTGTAATAATTGACACAAAATAACATGGAATGATATTTTTAAAACATTTCTTTAGGTAAATATTCTTTCTTCTTTTTAAGAGGGTCTTTATAATATAAAACCTTTTGAAAACAATTTTATATAAAAACATATAAAATAACATTGAAAACATTTTGAAAATAATTTCCCTAAAAATATTTTTTATAAAAATTAAAAAATAATGAATTTTTAAAATGAAATTAAATCATTAAAGAATTGACTATGGGTAAATCTGTACATTTCGTATGAGGTAAAAATAATATTACTTTTTCATGGTAAAAACATTAGAAAAATGAATCATTCCAAAGGAGAAAAGAATATTCCTTTTAAAAAGAAGGGAAGAAGACCAAAATTGCTAAAATTTATTTTAAATATGTTATGATAATTGTAGAATATTCATGGTACCGTTTTTTAGAAAACAATGATTTCTGACTGAAGAGTGTGTATAATCAGGATTTTATAAAAATACATTGTTAACTATATTATGTACCAAATAGTAGAAATATGGTAGCAATACTTGAATATATATTTAAAAACCATAGGTGAGTAAATTTCATTATTTTTTTATAGATTGATCATAATATTTAATCAAAGGAATCATAAAAATAAATAAACTTAGAAAGCGATGTGATTGTATTAATAAACTCTTATAAAATGGTAACATGGGATCATACTGTACATGTAATTAAATTAAATTAATATATTATTAAAAACATCATTAAAATAATTAATTTTATGATATAACATATAAATTTACGTATATACACCTTGAAAAATAACTTAGGTGCATAACCACACACATGTCTCAAAGAAGTCAAATTGCGACAAAACTATTTCACTGATTTGGTTGGTTTTGAAACATAAACCCCATAAAATAAAGGTAATAAAATAGATATGTTCATACCCATAAATTTAGATATAATATACATGTACTATAATCATGGTTATTACATACACCATGAAAAAGAAAAGAGTGGAGAACATAGCAAGTGTCTCACTGAAATAAATAGTGAGATGAAATCCACTTATATTGTGTCTTGACTCTCATAGTACATGTTGAAACCAGTAGTATAATAGATATAAATATATTATAAATATATTTCAGGAACCTAATATAATATATAATACCACATATGGTTTTATAATGACCTTATATTACCCACATATTAACCAACTTTGGTTTAGGTTTTAATTTTGATCATATTCACTTCTTCACATGTGCCTTAATTTATTATATCATTTGTACTCATACTTATATCATGATTCATGAAATTATAAAATCATATAAATATAATTTATATCTATATATTTGTATTATAAAAATATATAAAATATAGATTTATGAAATGTATTAAACTGTTCATAGATATGGTAAGTCGTACGAATGCAAGAACATTGTTTCCATTTTCATTATCGTATTGAAAGAAATAAAAATGAAATATTTTTATATATGTATATAATATAATTACAATATCATCATTATGTTATATTTATGTTATAATTTATCTAGAACCATCCTTAATACCGTTCTTGTAGTGTATGAACATATCATATCACTTTGAGGGGTGGTAGTCTAGACATCCCGAAATGAAATTATCGTGTTTACACTAAATGGAAAGTATAAAAATTTATGTGTTGTAAAAGTAATAAATAATCACAAATAAATAATATATATAATATTTAACAAATATAAATAGTGTTTCCATCTAAATTTTGGATATGAGATTCGGTATGGAAAATTGAACAAATATTATTTAGTGAGGTTGTAGTTCACCGTACACATAAACAGTATATTTGTAATCCATTACATGGAGGTGTGTGTATGTGTGTGTTGAAAAAATAGAATAAAAAATAAAAATATATATATTATTTTGTTTGGTTTTAAAAAATTTTAATAAACATATTAGAGGGTGGAGAAGGAAAATAAAAGAATGGTGCTCGAGAAAGGATGCTACCTATTAATCGGGTAACTCATTTTGGTATGTTCCAAAAGGATTATATGGAATACATTCTACTAAAAGGGAGGTTTTCAGTAGGAAGGGGGAGATATTTGGTAGTGTAATTGGTATATCATGGTATATCTTAAGAGGTTTTGGAGGATTGAGTAAGTTATAGGAGAGGAGTCCTTTTTCCGGTGGTGGTGGTGTGGCACTCTTGTAAATATTTGATGAGAGAATTCCACCCACGTTTTTCATGTTGAATGTTGATCAAAAAAAGGAAAAGAGTCGAGAAAATGGAGTGTAGGGTCAAAATATATCCTTCTAATGTATCTTTTATAAGTTTATTGTTTATTTGGAGTCTTAAATTTAAGTTTTAGTCCTAATTTAAGCTTATTTTTTCCTTAATCGGTGTAATAAATATTAATTAACATCACTAATCATTTTAAGGAAAAACTAATATAAACATTTTATAAATTAAAATTCTAATTATTCCAAATAAGGAATTCATTTTTCATAATTTTTATCACAGAATGTTTAGAAATTAATTTAATATTAATTCTGCAGACTGGATGACACATTGGGTTTTTATAATAAAAACCATTTTTGAAAATGAACCGTTAGAGAAAAATATAAAAAGTTTATCGTAAAATAATTTTTATGTTTCCCTTAAAATATGAAGTTTATTGTGATATATTAGGTTTATAAAATATCAAAAAATTTAATTTAAAATGGGTTCTTCATTAAATGGCGGTAAAATTACATTTATAAAAAACGGTTTTCATGCATAAAATACGGTTTGTTTATGACTTATTTATATAGAATCTATAGTATAAATATAAAAAATATTTTATTTAATATATAACATATATATTAAATTAATATCAAGAAATAATTTTAATACATGTAATTTCGGATGTTAAAACATATTTTTGACTATAAGAATAGTAATATTTTTCTTCTTATTCAATTGGATTTCATATTCATTTTGAACTAATTGGTAACATATAAATTTATCTTATATATATATATATACCATAAATTATCATAAATTGGTAACTAATTTTCATAACTCTTAATCTAATAGCTAGGAGATATATTATTATTTTAAAAAATAACATTTTTATGATATACAATTGTTTGGTAAAAATTGGACATGTGTGTTATGCAAGAAATTAAGGATGGTCATTGTTGCACGTAATGCAAGCTAACCTCAGTGTTCTGTGTATATAAAGAAATAGTTTATATTGAGTTTAGTTCATTATTAACATGGTGTTTCATATATAATAATCCAAAAATAGTTCTTTAATATAAAGTAATTTTTTTCAGTGTTTTGTGAAATAAAAAATATAAAAAATATTAAATTAAACTAAAAAATAATTCACAAAATCTCAAGGTTTTACACATGTTCACTAGATAGAGACCTAAATAGTGACTTATTTTCCTAAAATCCAAAACCATATAGAGGTAAAGTCTTATGAACTAATGAAAAAAGTGGATAAGTGTAACACTACTAGATTTTGTGATATATTGTTTGTAATTTTTTTTAATATTTTTTATATTTTTTATTTCATGAAACATTGAATATTACTTTCTTTTATAAAGGAAATATGTTGGGATCAAATTATATGAAACAAAAAGTTAATAATTCACTACATGAAACTCATATATTATCTTTTTTTACACAACAGAATGTTTGTCTAGTATTACACAAAATGTTGAGTCTCCTTCATTGCTTATGTTAAATGCAAGGCTGAGTTTTTACCAAACTATAATAAACTATTAATATGATTATTAAAATTTTATTATATATCATAAAAAGACATTGAATTATATATTTTACAAATAATATTAATATAATTTTAAAAATATGATTTATATATGTGTATAAAATTAATCTTATGGTAAGAAATTGTTAGAAGTGTTTATATGAACTATTTAAAAATAATAATTTTAATAGGAAACTATTTTTCTATCTACAAACATAATATTGTATTAATAAATTAAACAAACCTATTTTGATTAATTGTTTCAATAAAATTTTTATATTATATATTCAATCATTTATTTTTATATGTGTATGATAAAAATTAATCTTCTTTTATGAATAAAAAGATATATTTTTCTAAAAGTTAATCTTACCATCACTTAATGGATAACCCATTTGAAATATTATTTTTGACAGATTATATTTTTTTAAAATATAATTTTTCTTTTTTATGTCGGAATATAAAAATTTACTTGGGGTGAATTTTCTATATTTTTTAGAAAATTTTCAATTTTTGAGGAAAAATTAAAAACACTGAATTTTAATTCAAACTGATTTTTCATCTGATTTATTTATATAGTAAAAATGAGTTTCAATTTTGTATAAAAGTTAATTTAGATATATTATACATCATTTAATCCAATTTATGTTATTTGAACCAATTTCATAATAAAATTGAATATAGAAAAATTTCAATTGCTTGGATCTTTTCACATTAAAAACATGTCATCTCATCCCATATGCGATATTAACATTAAATTAAGTTCTTCACCTTATGTGATTATAAATTATAAATTGTATTAAAATTTGGAAATATGAATAATTTATAATTTCTACTATGGTCAATTTTTTTGCACCATAATGATTACTGAAAGTGATTGAATTTAATTAAGGATATTAAGAGAAAATTTGATTAACAAGTGACTAAACTGTAGAAATAAGGCCCAAATATCCAATAATCATTTCAAAAATAAATTTTATGTTCACATATAAACATTATAATAACCTTTATCTTATTGATACAATTATTGGAGCCACATGACCAAGAATAAATGTTGGTGGAATTTCCTTTTAAAAATTTTACAAGAATTCCACTCTCCTATACTATAAGAAGGAACTCACCCATAACACTTATTGCCACATATAAAGTAATTTTACCACCCAAATAATCCCAAAAAATCTCAAAACATCTTTCCAGTAATAATACTAGACGTAGTTTGGGATGAAATCCATTACGGGATGCTTTTTTGTGCAAACCAATTAGAGTAACCCAAAGAAAAAGTAACACCCTTCCCCCAGCTCATTTGTTTTATTTTCATTATCCATATAGTAAAATAATATTATTACATGATTATATAATAAATTCAATATCCAATATATACTGATATGTTTTTATTATAATGTTTTTACCTACACTTACACACACATCCATCTAATGGGTAACAAACTTATCATTCTTGTGTGGAGAACAACCACCTCACGAAACGATGTTGTTCATTTTTCCTTTAGCACCTCCCATGGTTAGGAATAATGGTTGACTCTATATTTTAATATGATATATAGAAATATTTTATTTATGAATTATTTATTCTTATGAAGTTATTATACAAAATATTTCATCATGTTTTCCATTTTTCGAAAATAAGATAACTTCTTTTGTGAATGTGTGGACAACCATCCTCAAAGATATGTGATTCATTCACGCATTACATGGAATGTATTTTAGAAGTGTTTAGTGAAATTATTTAATATATATGAATAATAATTCTATTTGAATGATATATATATATATATTACTTTATTTCTTTCAATATCACAATAAAATGGAAACCGTATTCACGTGTATGTATGGTTTAATGTCTCCTTGCACAATATATTTCATTTCATATTTATATATTTTATCGGTTATTATAAAAACATATATACTGAATATATAAGATATTTATATCATTTTTATATTTTTTTTAAATATTTAAATCATGATCTAATTAGGAGGATCGAGAATAAGAAGCTGAATCATATAAGAAAGAGCATGCATATATTACCTAAAACATAAAATTTACATGGAGTTCACAATAACATGTAAATTTAAAGTAATAACCAAATCATATGTTTTATTACATATAATAATATTTTTATATTGTATATGTATTATAAATTTATATTTATTATATAGGAGTATTTAATGTGTACAAATAAATTCCAGACTTAAGGTAAGGGTTTTCTCATTTAACTTTTATTTCTATGATACCTATACATTATTCACCTATCATTTATTATTTTTTTTTATAATGAGCATGGATTTATTTTATATATACTATATATATAATTATTGTAATTTAAATATCCATTTGGGTGTCTATAATACAAGGAGTTCATGTTTCAAAAGTTTTTAAATTAGTAAAGTAATTTTATATCAATTTTCCTTCTTTGAGATAAATGTCATGTAATTCACCTATATATTTTAATAAGGTGTATATGATTCCCTTTGAAATTTTATATACTGAATTAAATTATTTTCATGATATTTGAAGCTCCAAGTAATATTTTTTTTCAGGGGTATTGTGATTCAATGTAACCAAATTGGTAACACTTTATTATTATATTGTCATAATTTATTGAGATTTTTTTACTATGCTTTAATTAATGAATTATTATGATACATCTCTCAAGAACACTCATTAATTTTATTATTCTATGGTTATACATGATATATTCATTTATAATTACTACTTTACCACTATTCGATTCTTAAAATACTTAAGAAAATGGTTTTTTTAAAATCTAACTTTATTTATCCTTTTAGTCATTAATATCTGATCTTTTAAAACCACAATTTCTAAAAAAACAATTTTCAAAACTGTTTTATTTAAAAAAAATTCAAACCCATTTTATATATTATCAAGGATTTTTTTTTTCAAAATGACATCAAGATTTCATTATCTGTTTTAAAATTATTTTAATTATAAAAGGAATTCTAAAAGTCTTTAATATTTATTTATATGTTGTCAAATATATTTTTAGAGAATAAGGTCAAAAAATTTATTAATGTTCTATAGGTCCTTATTTAAGGTGGAAAATAGTTTTTCCTCTTGAAACTTTTTAAATGTTTTTTAATAACAATTTATATTTTTTTCAATTTTTATTTTCATGAAAAGTATTTGGAATATATTCTATGTTTTAAAAAAGGAATTTGAAAGAAAAAATATTTTCTTTAATAAATCATCCAAATATCTTCCAAAATCCTTCTATATATAATATAGAATAATTTTAAATAGTTTAAGATTTATAATGGACATTATCTAAAAATTCCATTCATATTATTTATTGAATTTTGTATATTTGTATGTTATGATGTTCATGATAGTCATTTCTCTTCCACATGTTATATTCTTTTGGAACCAAATTCTTTTCGCAGGTTATTCTTTAATGAAATTAATAAGAAAGCTATCCATTTTACGTAGGTTATTATGTTATTATATGTTATTTATACCCATTTTATTTCATGGATTATGATTTGTTTTTTATAAAACCCTTCACTTTTAATGGGTCATGATATGATGATTTTTTTTCTTATGGAACATGCATGTATGATTTCATTATGTGATGGGTGGGTCCTATAACTCCCTCTAAATAATAGGGTATCAGTAAATGTTTTATGAGATCAAGAGGGTGGATGAGAGGGAATCTCAAGCCTGAAACAATAGGTAATCTTAATATTAAAATAATAGGGTATATGGGGGTAATCCCAAGCCCAAAACAAGAGGGGACAACCCAAAAAAAGAGGGAATGATAAGACCTAAATAATTTGGAACATGGGTGGAAAAATCCCAATACTAAAATAATAGGGTACTTGGGATGTCATCAGAAGCCTAAAACAAGAGGGTATACTAGAGGAAATCTCAATCATGAAATAGGTACATAGGTTATTATCCCAATCCAAAAAATTTATTAATGCCTTTTTTGGAAGTCTTTTCATATTATATTATATTATTATGTGTTTGGAATAAATTACATGTATTATTACTACGCAATGATTTCATGTATTATGATATTTATTCCCTTATTATTCATATCCTTTGAACTTCCATTATTTATTACTTGATTCAAGATTGTGATCTTAAATATGTTGTGAATGATCTTATAATTTTTTTGATCAAATTTTCATAATCTTATACTCATGTTTATCTACACTATTTTACCTTACTAAGAATCTAAGCTCAAACATTTCTTAGGATTCATTTCCTTGTGTTATGGAGAAATGTTTTAAGTATTAGTACAAAGTAGTAAGTATAACATCCAAGGTAAATAAAGATTAATACATTTTCATATTTATTAATATTTTTGAATAAAATATTAATATTACTTTAAAGGGAATGCTATGTTTGATTGCATACCCAATACGCTACAATGAGTTTCTTTGAAATCTTACATTGCACACTAATAATATAATAATATTATTTTAAATGGTAGTAAATGACTAGCCATTGTGATGGCGGGATTGAACAATAATTAACTACAAAATGATTAAATATGTGTGTTAAGTATTTTTACATTTATTCAATAAATGATAAAGGATTAAAATGCAAATGAATCCAATTTTAAGCATAAATATTCTAATATTCTTTAAAATGTCGATTAACAACCTTTTGATGGTGAAACTTTTATAAATATACTTATTGTCACGTTTATATGTTATATTTGACAAAATAAAATCCTTCTTTAGAATCAAGACAACAAAATTTACTATGTGTATGTTTTTTGTAATTTTCCGATAAAGTTCATTATTTAATGAATAATGAAAAATGTTGTATTTTAATTCAAATCCTCCTTTTAGTATAATATATTTTTATGGTCAGGTTATCTTTTTAATTGGTTTTAATGTTTAATTAGAATATATTTTAACTATTTAATCCAATTTTGTTCATTGAAATTAATTTCACTTAGAAATTGGACATAAACAAGTGTCAATCTTTTTATAGATATTGTTTCTTAAAAACATGCTATTTGTTTTGATAGTGGGAATTAATTATAAAATTAATTAATGAAGTTTCTATGTTTTGAATTTGGTAAAATGGACATCATTTTTTAATTTGAAATATCATATATATCTTAGGGTGATTTTTTGGTATTTTTCTGAAAAACGTCAATTTTTGATGAATAGTGAAACCATAAAGTGGTAGTTAAAAAACAGATTTTTTGTTTAAATGAAATTTTACCGTTTATGTGATTTGAATTTAAATAATCTGACATAAATTTTTATCATTAGTACATAAAACTTTGTTAAATGGGATGAAAATAATTTTTTTGTGAATAATAACTTTTGAGTTTTATTAACCGCGATTAGAAGTAATTAGGGTAATTTATGGTAAGAATAATGTTATAATAATATTAAATTACCTTGAAACGTGTCCTATCCTTATTGGATGAGTCATGGATGAACAAAAAAAATCCATGGGTCATTTTTTGGGACCCCATGGAGCCACTTGGGTAAGATAAGGTTATTAATACCTTTTATTTAGAGTAAAAATAAAAATGTCACAAACATGTATTATCTTAGTAAAAAAACTTTTAAAATGGGTTATACAAGTTATCATTTAGACTATAAATATTAATTATAAAGATAAAAATATTTCCTACATCATGGTAATTTTTTTATATTTTTTTAGACATCAAATAAATAAAATTATTTATGAGACACTGATGATGCAGTGTTTACGTCATTAATGAATAAATTAAATAAATAAGAAGATAATGTTTAAAACAATATCCAAAACTTGTCCAATTCTTATTGGATGATTTTATTTCTCACATGGGACACCGTATCTTATAATTTAATTATTATTGGACCTTTATAAACCGAAAATCATTATATAATAAAATAATTGTTTCAAGATATCCAAAAGAGCCCCTCCTCTCCCTTATAAAAAGACCCCACTTCCTACCCATTTCTGACACTCCTAAAGCCCTTTTTCTCATCCATAATATTCTAAAAAAATCTCCCAATATACCTCTTTTCATCCTAGATGCCTTACCTTTGGCAGAAAGCTCTTCAAAAAACCCTTTTGGTTCAAACTAAGAGGAGTTACCCGATTTAAAGGTAATGTCTTCTCTTATGTTCTTTTGTTTTATTTTTATTCTCCAACCCCTAAACTCTTTTTATTCCTTTATTTTGTAACAACACCAGTATCTTAAATATACTATTATGATGTTATAAGAATTATTCAAGCTAAAATTACACACACCTCCATCTAATGGGTGAAAAACATACTGTTTCTGTGGACGACGAACAACGACCTCATGAAACGATGATTGTTCAATTATCTCCTACCACCTCTCATGGTGGCCATAATGATATCACTGTATTTAATATATTATATATATGGTATTTATGTTTTATATATTCTTCTGTATTTTATATTTAAAACATACCTTTATGCTTTGCATGTTGTGTAAATGCGATAATTTAATATGGGGAAGTGTGGACTACAGCCCCCTCAAGTGATGTGACTCGTTCATGCAATACAAGGAATGTATTAAAAATGAAATTAATGAAATTATGTGACCTATATAACATATTTATTATACTTTGTTTATAATATATATATCTCTCATATAGTTTTAATTCCATTAATATGACATATAAATTAATGTAGCGTTCATGCGTACGAACGACATACAGTCTACATGAACGATGCATTTCATTTTTTATCTCAAAATGTTATGGAGTAGTATAAAATAAATATATACTGGATATATATGATATTTAAATAATTAATACTATTCTCGAGATGATTTACTTATAACTACATGGACAATTATTTTCAAACAAGTTCATTTGTTTGACTCATGTATCAAACATCGACAAAAACATCTGATATGAACTCACATAATTAACTAATTATTATAACATTATAATATGTGATATGAAGTGAATAATAAACTTTAAATGAGGTAATTATTGAATTATAAAATGACCAATGTTTATTATTTAGGAATATAAATAAACTAACAAGACATGTTGGACTTGAGGTAAGGGATCCTACCTCTCTCTTTCTTTTTAAGTACTCTCTTTTATGTCTTTCCTTTTAATCTCTTCTTTATTATGTTGGTGGATGTTCTTTTATATTACTATTAATGTAATTTTTATGTTCATATGATGAGATAACCTATTTTGTCGCATCAATCTATTTTTGGATGTTTTAAGTGGTGTCGTTAGGCTAGCTAATTTTCGTAAGGGATTTTCTTATCTCACTTTTAATTCTGTGAGATTTCCATTGGTCTCCACTTACTAATTGCATGTGGGGTATTTTGTACTACCATGTTATATATATTATCATTATTCTAATTATATTTTTGTTATTCTATGATTAATTTTTTGGTTATTAACGTTTGTCCATACGACTATGTTGATTAAAACATGGTAAAGGGTTTCATCTCACTTTTTATTCCCATGAGATTCATGCTATATTGGCCACTATTTCATTTTGTGTGGTTTATGTACTTCCCATGATTGTAATATTTTTGGGATATACTTTCATTTATGATTATTTACATCTCCATTGTATGATCCTACTTTCATGTGGCGTATGTTTTGTACGTTACCTAATCGGTAAGGGATCTGTTCACCCTCTTCTTTTTAAAAGACATCATTTTTGTGTCTTTTAATTTACATATTATTATATTTGGATATATTATTCTATATCCTTATTGATGTAAACTTTATTTCCAAGTGATGAGATACCATTTTTGTCTCATCAACTCATTTTCTAAATTTTAACGGGACGCTGTTAGGATGTCAAATGTTTACGAGGGAACTTCTTAACCTAATAGTGATTCTTTGGGTTAAACCTCAACATCTTGATTATGTCATCCTATGAATATGTGTTAATGAACTCTGATTTTTTTACACATAATATCCACTTATATTGGGAGTATTTATATTTTTCACACATATGTATGAGATTGATTTATCCTTAATTTAAGGATACCATCTTTATAAGGGATTCCATCTCAATTTACATTTCCATTGAGACTTCATTGTTGTTATGAAAAAATTAACTAATATATGGTGTATATATTGTCCTTTGACATATTATATTATGAATCCCTTTATTCTCATTATATTATAAAGTTCTGATTAAATTTTATTCCTCAATTATTTTTATTCAAGTGTCTCTCATTTTGATAGAATCTCTTTACCTAAAATATCATTTTAAATGTTTTAAAGATTTATTATTCTAAATATTTATCTTTAATGTCCATGTTTTAAAAATGGTTTTTAGTATTTATTTATATGGATATTTATTTTTTCAAATTATATTTCCATTAAAAACCTCAAAGTGGTATGGGATACTTTTACTCATAAATCTCTTTTTAAATGGCTTATGAATTTTTTTTGCTTATTTCAATATCTTGAAATTACTTCTTCTGACTTCAAATGAAATTATATTAGTGAAATGTTGATATTTTAGATAATTTATGTGTTGTGATGGTACTTAAACATTTTACGGGAGGTTACCTGATAAACCATATGACGGGTGGTGTCCTGAAATCCAGGACAGGTGGTTACATTATAACCTTCAATGAATTGGGTATGGAAGTCGGCCATATGGATATTCCATTTAGTGAAATGTGTGGAAGTCGACCGTGTGGTTATTCCATTTAAGTATATTTTTTCCCAAGTTAACTTTATATGTTATGTGTTCTTTATATGGGTCTTATGGTGATCTTTTCATTACAAAAGGGTATGCAATGATCTTTGTTTTGAATGAAGAGTATTTACTACTTCATAAAGGTGAAAAGTATTACTTATGATGAAGTATTCATGATTTACTTGATGTTTTGAAAAGATAATATTTTTCCTTATTTGATTATCCCTTATAGAGCATTTTATGCTCATCCAATGTTTTTGAAATGTTTTCCATAGGACTTAAATATCAATAGGGTCAAGGATGGGATCAAGGAAAGAAATGATGTCTAAAACATGGAACTAGTCATGTTTCTTTTTTATGAGTTTTTATTTTATAAAAAAAATGGATACTGAGTAAAAGTGTCTACATTGTAATATTTGAGATGTAATAGTTATTTTCTAATTCTATAAAACTATAAACCTGAAAATATCCTCAATGTGAATTATTCATTTAATTCATGATTATGTAAAACATACCTTTTTGCTTTGCATGTTGTGAAAATGCGATAATTTCATATGATGAAGTATGGATTACCGCCCCCTCAAGTGATGTGACTCGTTCATGCAATACATGGAATGTCTAAAAAATTAAATTAATGAACTTATGTGACCTATATAACATATATATTATACTAAAATAATAATATATATATCTCTCAATTAGTTTTAATTCCATTAATATGACAAAGAAATGAATGTAGCGTTCATGTGTACGTACGACATACCGTCTCCATGAACAGTGCATTTCATTTCTTATCTCCAAATGTTATGGAATAGTATATAGTGAATATATAATAGATATATATATTATTTGAATCATTAATACTATTCTCTTGATGATTTACTTATAACTACATAGACAATTCTTTTCAAACAAGTTCATTTTTTTGACTCATGTACTGAACATCGACAAAAACTTCTGATGTTAACTCACATAATTAACTAATTATTATAACATTATAATATTTTATATTAATTGAATAATAAACTTTAAATGAGGTCCTTAATAAATTATATATTTACCAAATTTTATTATTCAGGAATATAAATAAACGAACTAGATAGGTCGGACTTGTGGTAAGGGATCCTACCTCTCCCTTTCTTTTTAAGTACTCTCTTTTATGTCATTCCTTTTATGATCTCCTTTCTTATGTTGGGGGATGTTATTTTATATTCCTCTTACTTTAATTTTTATTTTCATATGATGAGATACCCTATTTTATCTCATCAATCCATTTTTGTAAGTTTTAAGTGGCCCCGTTAGGCAGCCTAATTTTCGTAAGGGATTTTCTTATCTCAATTTTCATTTCATGAGATTTCCATTATTCGCCACTTATTAATTGCATGTGGTGTATTTTGTACTTCCATTTAAAATATATTATCATGATTCTCATTATATTAATGTTATTATGTGATTAATTTGGTGTTTATTAACTTTTGGTCATACGACTCAGTGGATTAAAACGTGGTAAAGGGTTTCATCTCACTTTTTATTCCCGTGAGATTCATGCTATATTTGACATTATTTCCATTTGTGTGGTGTATGTACTGCACATGATTTTACTCCTTTTGTAATATAATTTAATTTATGAGTATTTACATCTACATTGTATTATCCTCCTTTAATGTGGCATATGTTTTGTAAGTTACCTAATCGGTAAGGGAACCTTTCACCTTCCTCCTTTTAAAAGACATCTTTTTTGTGTCTTATAATTTTCATCTTATTATATTGGGATATGTTATTATGTAACGCCCCGAACCCAGCTACCCAGAGTCGGTGCATTAATTACATAACATTGGCATTATCACGAGAAAGATCAAGTCTCGAAAGACCGATTAGTTTAGTAGCCTTGGAATAACTAGATACATCCATAAATTTTTACATTACATCATAAAAAAAACATCTTGTCTTCATATCCCCTCATACTATCCCTGCAGGTCATTCATAAATTACTTCTTCATAATCCTGGGAAAAAAAAAACATTGAAAGGGGTGAGCTCGGATGCTCAGTAAGGATAACATTATAGCAGAAGCTTTCATAAATAAGCATAAACACTTAAGGCAATTTATAACTAAAAAAAAAGCCTTTTAAACTTGAACTTCAGCATAAAATGGAAAAGGTAAAATGAAATAATGCCATTTACTTACTCACATGGATATTCTACTAGTCGAATGATCACATGCAATATCAATAACCACTTTCATAATGATGGAATGCATAATGCCAGACTATCATAACCACATGGCCAAGGCCTCGTGCCAAGACTACAAATAAGATTTTGCCAAGGCCTTGTGCCAAGACACTAGTTTGTCTCATGAGACCTACCGATGCATCGAGGAGCTATAGCGGGCTCCACCCATCACTTATTAAGTCCAATGCATTCCTCATATGAATAGGTTTAAGCATAAAATAAACATTCGTATTAAAACTAGCATACGAAATGTCAATACTTTAACCACAAACCATGAATGGTATAAAAATAGAACATCCACAGTCAAATATAACTCATTTGATACAATATGGAAGATTGTATTGTATCACATTAACCTCAATCATGAATAATGAAGGATGTTGACATAGATGAAAATAATCATCAAAACTATTTGAGAGAAATATCCCCCTTTTCATGAAAACATTTAAAAGTCACACTATTTGTCAAGAAGCCATTTAAAAATAGATTTTTGAATCAAAGTGTCCCATACCACTTTGAAACTTTTTAAAAGGATTTTTAATTTTAAAACTTTAATGTCCATATAAATAAATCCTTAAAACCATTTTTAAAATATGGACATTAATGAGCATGATTTAGAAGAATAATTCTTTAAAACATTTTAAAATGGTATTTTGGTTAGAGTTTCTAACCAAAAGAGAGACACTTGAATACAAATAATTGAGGTAATCAAAACATTGTAATATCATGAGAATAAAGTAATTCATGATATACTATGTCAAAGTACATTATATACACCACATAAAAGTGATTTGGTGTATATCATCAAAGAAGTCTCAATGGAATGTAAATTGAGATGAAATCTCTCATAAAGGTTGTATCCTTTGGTTAAGGATAAATCAACGACATAATTATGTGTGACAAATATAAATACACTAAATATGATTGGATATTCAGTGTAAATCAATCAAAGTATATTCACACATATTCTTGTAAAAACAATACCAACGAATTGGATGTTTAACTCAATAAATGGAGAATGAGTTAAAATTACTCTTATCAAATTCATATCAATGACTTGAGAATTATCAATGGAGTGATTATGTGTATCAAACTTATATCCACAGGAATGGGAGTGGAAATTATGACATAATCAAATTAATAGTGATTCCACACATAATCTTGGGGTAATATAATCAATGAAATATGTGTAAAGCCAAATGAGTGGAAATTGAAATCTCAAATTCCCTTATCGATTAGGTAACTTACGAAACATACACCCATGAAAGAAGTATCATACCATGATGATGTAAATACCCATAAATTAAAGTATATTACACAATGAATACGATCATGGGCAGTACACATACACCACATGCAATAATTAAGTGGTGATCAATGGAATTCTCACGGAATTAAAAGTGAGATAAGAAAACCCTTACATTGTACTTTTTCCTTGGTCGATGGTAGGTTTACCTCCTGTATAATGGTGAAATAATTGTTATTGAATAATAAAAGAATCATTTACTTTAATATGACATCATATATGATCTTTTATCATTGATTTGTTAATAATATTTTAGAATTATCGTCATTTCGGGTGTTAACGGGTTCATTTTACTTTATATTATTTGTTATGTGAGACATATTTGTTATTAATGGGATGTATATTATTCATATCCAGAATGGTATCAAGTTCTTAAACATCATTTTTAAATCATCAAATTATACGATGGAGAATGAATCTCATCGCGTTCGTGGAGACGGTAGTCTGTACGTACGCACGAACGCTACTTCCATTTAATTTTTATTTTAAAATAATCGAATCCAAATTATACATAGGTATATTACTATTCCAGTATAATATAATATTTTATATATGTTACTTAAGTTCATTTACACCATCCTTTATACGTTCCATGTGTGGTATGAACGAGTCATATCATTTTAAGGGGGCGGTAGTCCGCACTTCCTCAAATGAAATTATCGTATGTATATACAACATGAAACGAATAATGGTATGAAATAAAATGGAATTACAGAAGCTTATATATAGAATATATATCATTAATATCATATTTAATTACAGTGCCATCCTAATGGCCACCATGAGAGGCGGTAAGATGTATTTGAACAATCATCGTTTCGTGAGGCGTTAGTTTGCCATCCACAGAAACATTATGTTCATCATCCATTAGATGGAGTTGTGTGAATGTGTAGTTTGAATCCTTCTTATAACAACATCCTAGTATATTGAGGATACTGTTGTTGTTATAAAATAAAGGAAATAAAAAGATTTTGGGGGTTGGAGAAGCAAAATAAATGAAAATACTTTAAGAGAAATTGTTACCTTTAATTTAGGTAACTCACTTTGGTTGGAACCAAAGGACTTCTTGAAATGCTTTATGCCTAAGGGGAAGCTTCAAGGAGGAGGAGAGGGATGTGGGGAGCTTAGTTGGGCAGAGTTTGGACGATCCAAGTGGCTTGAGAGGTGTGAGGAAATGAGAAGGAGGAGTGCCCTTTTATAAGAGGGGTGAGGGGCACCTTTGGAAAAGCTAGAAATATTAATTTATAATAAATTCATATTCGGTTTCCAAAGGCTCCAAAGTTTACTATTCAAAGGATGAGGTGGGGATAGGTCGAAAACAACTCATCCAATAGAATTTAGACAGGTTTGGGTACTTATATTAACCTTATCTTTAAGTATTAACTCTAAGTTAATTAGTTTCACTTTTACAATGTCTCTTTGTATTTTTATATAATATGGTTAATAAACTTACAATATACATCCAAGAGACCCCCAAGTGGTCCATTAATGATTAACCTATCATAATATAAGTCTCTTGGCCGAACCTTAGATTTTTAGGAATTTAATATCAATTAATAATATAATATTTGTTTTAAGAACTCTTTTATGTCAATTTTGACACTATTCAATAGTTGATTTTTGTGAAACTCATAACAGATTGATTACTTCGAACAAAGTCAATTAAATCAATCCTAATATATCATATTATCCTAGAAAATTAGTTTAATTCATTAAAAGTTTCATATTATATTTATTTGGGTGTTTATAATATCAATTATTTTAATTTTTCACTATTATAGTAATTACTGCATCATCATTGTGTCATAAATAAAATAAATTATTTAATGTCTAAAAATTATAAATAAAATATCATTATGTAGACAATCTTTTTAGATTTCTAATGAATATTTATAATCTAAAATCCAACATATATAACCCTATGTAACAATTGTTGTTCTAAAAGATATATGCTTGTGTCATTTTTGTATTCATTTTAACTAAATTAAAATAAAGTGTCATTATCACTTACAAGTGGATCCATGGGGTCCCAAAATAGACCCAAAGATTCCCATGGTCGACCATGTATCAACCAATAGGGTTAAGACACGTTTTAGGGTAATTTAGTATTATTATAATATTATTTTGTTTAACCCTTATTTACCGGATTTACCCTTAACCATGGTAAATAAAATATTTACCGCAGTAATTATTCAAAATGTCTAAAAATAAAAGTTACCTATTTACACAATTTTAACATCCTGATTCCAAATATGGAATCCATTTTCCTAAATTCAAAACACAGAAGTGGCAGAAATTAATTTAAAATTAAATCCCGTTGTCAAAACAAAAAGCGTGTTTTTAAGAGATAATAACTATCAAAAGATTGACACTCGTTTATGTTCGGTTTAATTGTAAAATTATGTCCAATGACCAAAATTATATTAAATGGTAAAAATATATTCTAAATATACTTTGAAACCACTCAAATTCATAATTTATCACTATTAATTATTTTGATTAAAAAAGTTGTTTTTAATTAAAATTTAGTAATTTTCACTATTCATCAAAATATAAAAGTTATCCGAAAAGTACCAAAATTTCACCCTAGGATAATTTCGATATTCCGAATCCAAAAATGAAGTCCATTTTTAAATATAAAATATATCTAATTTCAAAAATTAGGTATTACTATTCATAACGGCTAGTTTGATTGGTTGTGGTGTGTGTTAAAACTCAAGGTTGCGTACAACACACGCTACTGTTTTATTCAAAGAAAGCGTACCGTGGAAGCTTGGGATGTTTCATTTTAAATTTTTGATGTCCCCATTTAGTCAAAAAGTTTAAAATATAGTATTTAAAAAGGGTTCACTATTAAAGTTGATAAAAGTGCAATACTGAAAATGAATTTGTTCTCGCATTATATCTAAGAAACTCATAATATGGATTCTAAAATTATAAGGATTATATAAACATTAAAATTTATCTAATACTATTCATAACCTCTTTTGAACAGCTTGTTTGGTAAGTCATGGTGTGCTTGAACATGGTGTTGCATGTAGTGAAAGTTATTGAGTTATTTTGAAGAAATAACACACTATGAAATCTTGGGGTGTTACATTCTCCCCTCCTTCAATAAATTGCGTCCTCGCAATTTGAAATTGTTCTTCGAAAAAAAAAGGTTGAAAATAGATAATATATTTGTGGGAAAACCCACATCGGAAATTGGGTTACTAAAATTTAGTCTTAATATGAGAAAAAGAGAAATCAAAGGGTCACCACCAAATTATGATCTCGATTAGGAGAACATTGGTGGCAACTAGAGACATATAATTGGAGGAAAAACATAAATATTTATAGGTGGTGATTGAGGTCATCAATCACAAACAAGTGTAAAATTGAGGTCCTTATAATCATCAATCTATGATGATTTGAAATACCATCGGTTCAACAAAACATAGGGTATTAGGATAACACATTTTTGACGTTTCAAAATATCTTAGTTGAAATCCCACATCGAAAAATGAATTAATGAGGCCTCTATTTAAAATAAAGAGTCGAAAGTATGAAGATTACCGAAAATAACACATACTAGGGTTCCATGAAGGAAAATATGGATATGGAGGAGAAATCTAACCATCAATTATCTGATGGAGAGTGGTAGAGAACATGGCTATGAAAAGGCCAAAAATCCCAAAGCCATAAATTTGTGATGATTTAAGGTACCATCTAGGACAACATTTTTGTTCTATGTTTCTTTTATTAATGTTGGGGAATTTATTTATGAGATTGGCTAAGAACATTATGAGATATACTTAAATTTTAAGTAGATTTTCATTCTTTAAAAAATTTCCACCACTAACTCAATTTTTTTTTAAAACGATGAGTATTCAAGAAGACTTGGTCACACTGGAAGAGATAGAATAAACTTCTATAGAATCACATGATCCATGCAGGATAAACCATATATTAATCAAAACCAAAATGGTTAGTGAATGATCTAATGATCCCCCAAAAGGATATTCATTGAGATAAATATGCACTAATCTTAATTTCTAAAATTAAACCAACAATACCCCAAAGTTAAATAGATACCATTCAATAACCAATTGTCCTTAAAATCCTTTAATATAATCCAAACTAATATTGAAACCCAAAACATAGAAGAATTTGATTATGTAGTCTCCCATGTTACATTGTATCTCCAAATTACATCAAATACTCTTAAAGTCACATACTTAAAAGTAATCATCACATATTCTCTGTTATAGGTTAATCATTTCCATAAATAACCCAAATCACTATAAATCAACAATAAAAATGTAGATAAAAATCCACCATTACTCTACAAATGAAACCTCATTGTATTCTATTTTCCTTGGGCATATAGTGTTCCTAACAAAACGAACATCTTCCAAAATAACATTTATCACTTAATCACCAAATCATTTTCCTATACCAAGGGTATTCATTTGATAAGACATAAGAACCCAAATCATCTTATTATTGATCAATAAAATCATTTAACAAAAAAAAATAGTCACACTAACCAGGGACTTCACGTAGTCCAGTGGTAGGCGATAAATCCCAATCGCACTTTGGTTGTGGGTTCGATTCCCACGGCTTTGTCCGACGCGATGGGTTGTCACACGGTCTACGTGTTGTCCTTTTTCAAAAACTATATTTTATAATATTACCAAAATGAGATAAATTCCTCAAAATAACATAATTTAACCACAAATGTTATATCATACTTTTCATTTTCATCCCAAATTATAATAACTTATCATTTTCTCAAACCCCAATGATCATATAAAACCAAATGGTTATTTATACCTATATCCACAAGAGAAGAGACAATTCTTCCTCAAATATCATTCTCACATGGAAAACTGCGGGGTTACAAATACAAGAGAAAATTATTCCAAAGCAAACCCATCAACAAGGAGTGCTAATACTTTTTAAATTTTTCTCCAGCCATTTATTTCCACATAGCTTCTTCTTTGACCAAGAAAATATCCTATAAAATAGGACATTCACTCGGGTAATGGCCAGGTCCCCTACATTTACGACAAATGACTGTAAATGGACTCTTGGGACCATTTTTATCTTCTTCCATAGTACTCTTCATTTTTCTTCGGCAATTCTTCACTTTATGTCCTTCCTTCCCGCACGTAAAACATTTCGTTGTCCCATTGAGACACTTTCCTGGGTGTCTCTTTCCACAATTCCTGCATGATGAAAATTGAGGTTTCTTTTCTCCATGGTCTCCATTGCTGGAGATCTTATCATTTATCACCTTTCTCTTCCTTGTTGAGTCTGGGAGTTGGTTAATATATATGTTGTTGATCATATTTTTGGAAAACTGATTTGGCATAAAGACGATATCTTTTACGCCTATCAACATTCCATTTTGTTGCTCATTGCCACCACTGTTCCCAACTTGTACATCATTCTCAAAGTCACTATGACTTCTTTGGAATCCAGCCATTGACTAAAACCAGAAGGCATTGTGTGAGTAATAGTAGTCGTAAAATCATTTAGAGATTAAAATGTCACCATATTCTCAATTTGAAACATATTAGGATTAACCAAGGTCATTTTCTCTCATCTTATGTATATATTACTTAAATCGGTTTGTAAAGAAAATGTAAATTATCCTAAGCATATCCCCCGGGAGTGTCGTAACCAAGAGTGCAGCAAGGCCCGTTGTCGTGCACCAGTTCCCGTTCGAGTCTAGCTCAAAGCGGTGTTTTCGGGTTTTATCCCTAGGTACATCTGTGCCAGAGCCGCCTCTACCTGCTCGTATCCAGACAGGGATGTATTGCTCGGAAAACTCACAAAATCTTTACAATACCAAAATTCTAGGAAGTTTTTTTTTATACTAATCCTCAAAGTTCATCTTAGGTCTACGTGCTCTAATCAGAGTTTATCTAAATCTAGCTACCAAGGTTTGTACTAAACTTCCTCTGATACCAACTGTAACGCCCCGACCCCAGCTACCCAGAGTCGGTGCATTAATTACATAACATTGGCATGATTACGAGAAAGATCAAGTCTCGAAAGACCGATTAGTTTAGTAGCCTTGGAATAACTAGATACATCCATAAATTTTTACATTACATCATAAAAAAAACATCTTGTCTTCATATCCCCTCATACTATCCCTGCAGGTCATTCATAAATTACTTCTTCATAATCCTGGGAAAAAAAAAATAAAACATTGAAAGGGGTGAGCTCGGATGCTCAGTAAGGATAACATTATAGCAGAAGCTTTCATAAATAAGCATAAACACTTAAGGCAATTTATAACTAAAACAAAAGCCTTTTAAACTTGAACTTCAGCATAAAATGGAAAAGGTAAAATGAAATAATGCCATTTACTTACTCACATGGATATTCTACTAGTTGAATGATCACATGCAATATCAATAACCACTTTCATAATGATGGAATGCATAATGCCAGACTATCATAACCACATAGCCAAGGCCTCGTGCCAAGACTACAAATAAGATTTTGCCAAGGCCTTGTGCCAAGACACTAGTTTGTCTCATGAGACCTACCGATGCATCGAGGAGCTATAGCGGGCTCCACCCGTCACTTATTAAGTCCAATGCATTCCTCATATGAATAGGTTTAAGCATAAAATAAACATTCGTATTAAAACTAGCACACGAAATGTCAATACTTTAACCACAAACCATGAATGGTATAAAAATAGAACATCCACAGTCAAATATAACTCATTTGATACAATATGGAAGATTGTATTGTATCACATTAACCTCAATCATGAATAATGAAGGATGTTGACATAGATGAAAATAATCATCAAAACTATTTGAGAGAAATATCCCCCTTTTCATGAAAACATTTAAAAGTCACACTATTTGTCAAGAAGCCATTTAAAAATAGATTTTTGAATCAAAGTGTCCCATACCACTTTGAAACTTTTTAAAAGGATTTTTAATTTTAAAACTTTAATGTCCATATAAATAAATCCTTAAAACCATTTTTAAAATATGGACATTAATGAGCATGATTTAGAAGAATAATTCTTTAAAACATTTTAAAATGGTATTTTGGTTAGAGTTTCTAACCAAAAGAGAGACACTTGAATACAAATAATTGAGGTAATCAAAACATTGTAATATCATGAGAATAAAGGAATTCATGATATACTATGTCAAAGTACATTATATACACCACATAAAAGTGATTTGGTGTATATCATCAAAGAAGTCTCAATGGAATGTAAATTGAGATGAAATCTCTCATAAAGGTTGTATCCTTTGGTTAAGGATAAATCAACGACATAATTATGTGTGACAAATATAAATACACTAAATATGATTGGATATTCAGTGTAAATCAATCAAAGTATATTCACACATATTCTTGTAAAAACAATACCAACGAATTGGATGTTTAACTCAATAAATGGAGAATGAGTTAAAATTACTCTTATCAAATTCATATCAATGACTTGAGAATTATCAATGGAGTGATTATGTGTATCAAACTTATATCCATAGGAATGGGAGTGGAAATTATGACATAATCAAATTAATAGTGATTCCACACATAATCTTGGGGTAATATAATCATTGAAATATGTGTAAAGCCAAATGAGTGGAAATTGAAATCTCAAATTCCCTTATCGATTAGGTAACTTACGAAACATACACCCATGAAAGAAGTATCATACCATGATGATGTAAATACCCATAAATTAAAGTATATTACACAATTAATACGATCATGGGCAGTACACATACACCACATGCAATAATTAAGTGGTGATCAATGGAATTCTCACGGAATTAAAAGTGAGATAAGAAAACCCTTACATTGTAATTTTTCCTTGGTCGATGGTAGGTTTACCTCCTGTATAATGGTGAAATAATTGTTATTTAATAATAAAAGAATCATTTACTTTAATATGACATCATATATGATCTTTTATCATTGATTTGTTAATAATATTTTAGAATTATCGTCATTTCGGGTGTTAACGGGTTCATTTTACTTTATATTCTTTGTTATGTGAGACATATTTGTTATTAATGGGATGTATATTATTCATATCCAGAATGGTATCAAGTTCTTAAACATCATTTTTAAATCATCAAATTATACGATGGAGAATGAATCTCATCGCGTTCGTGGAGACGGTAGTCCGTACGTACGCACGAACGCTACTTCCATTTAATTTTTATTTTAAAAGAATCGAATCCAAATTATACATAGGTATATTACTATTACAGTATAATATAATATTTTATATATGTTACTTAAGTTCATTTACACCATCCTTTATACGTTCCATGTGTGGTATGAACGAGTCATATCATTTTAAGGGGGCGGTAGTCCGCACTTCCTCAAATGAAATTATCGTATGTATATACAACATGAAACGAATAATGGTATGAAATAAAATGGAATTACAGAAGCTTATATATAGAATATATATCATTAATATCATATTTAATTACAGTGCCATCCTAATGGCCACCATGAGAGGCGGTAAGATGTATTTGAACAATCATCGTTTCGTGAGGCGTTAGTTTGCCATCCACAGAAACATTATGTTCATCATCCATTAGATGGAGTTGTGTGAATGTGTAGTTTGAATCCTTCTTATAACAACATCCTAGTATATTGAGGATACTGGTGTTGTTATAAAATAAAGGAAATAAAAAGATTTTGGGGGTTGGAGAAGCAAAATAAATGAAAATACTTTAAGAGAAATTGTTACCTTTAATTTAGGTAACTCACTTTGGTTGGAACCAAAGGACTTATTGAAATGCTTTATGCCTAAGGGGAAGCTTCAAGGAGGAGGAGAGGGATGTGGGGAGCTTAGTTGGGCAGAGTTTGGACGAGCCAAGTGGCTTGAGAGGTGTGAGGAAATGAGAAGGAGGAGTGCCCTTTTATAAGAGGGGTGAGGGGCACCTTTGGAAAAGCTAGAAATATTAATTTATAATAAATTCATATTCGGTTTCCAAAGGCTCCAAAGTTGACTATTCAAAGGATGAGGTGGGGATAGGTCGAAAACAACTAATCCAATAGAATTTAGACAGGTTTGGGTACTTATATTAACCTTATCTTTAAGTATTAACTCTAAGTTAATTAGTTTCACTTTTACAATGTCTCTTTGTAGTTTTATATAATATGGTTAATAAACTTACAATATACATCCAAGCGACCCCAAAGTGGTCCATTAATGATTAACCTATCATAATATAAGTCTCTTGGCCGAACCTTAGATTTTTAGGAATTTAATATCAATTAATAATATAATATTTGTTTTAAGAACTCTATTATGTCAATTTTGACACTATTCAATAGTTGATTTTTGTGAAACTCATAACAGATTGATTACTTCGAACAAAGTCAATTAAATCAATCCTAATATATCATATTATCCTAGAAAATTAGTTTAATTCATTAAAAGTTTCATATTATATTTATTTGGGTGTTTATAATATCAATTATTTTAATTTTTCACTATTATAGTAATTACTGCATCATCATTGTGTCATAAATAAAATAAATTATTTAATGTCTAAAAATTATAAATAAAATATCATTATGTAGAAAAGATTTTTAGCTTTCTAATGAATATTTATAATCTAAAATCCAACATATATAACCGTATGTAACAATTTTTGTTCTAAAAGATATATGCTTGTGTCATTTTTGTATTCATTTTAACTAAATTAAAATAAAGTGTCATTATCACTTACAAGTGGATCCATGGGGTCCCAAAATAGACCCAAAGATTCCCATGGTCGACCATGTATCAACCAATAGGGTTAAGACACGTTTTAGGGTAATTTAGTATTATTATAATATTATTTTGTTTAACCCTTATTTACCGGATTTACCCTTAACCATGGTAAATAAAATATTTACCGCAGTAATTATTCAAAATGTCTAAAAATAAAAGTTACCTATTTACACAATTTTAACATCATGATTCCAAATATGGAATCCATTTTCCTAAATTCAAAACACAGAAGTGGCAGAAATTAATTTAAAATTAAATCCCGTTGTCAAAACAAAAAGCGTGTTTTTAAGAGATAATAACTATCAAAAGATTGACACTCGTTTATGTTCGGTTTAATTGTAAAATTATGTCCAATGACCAACATTATATTAAATGGTAAAAATATATTCTAAATATACTTTGAAACCACTCAAATTCATAATTTATCACTATTAATTATTTTGATTAAAAAAGTTGTTTTTAATTAAAATTTAGTAATTTTCACTATTCATCAAAATATAAAAGTTATCCGAAAAGTACCAAAATTTCACCCTAGGATAATTTCGATATTCCGAATCCAAAAATGAAGTCCATTTTTAAATATAAAATATATCTAATTTCAAAAATTAGGTATTACTATTCATAACGGCTAGTTTGATTGGTTGTGGTGTGTGTTAAAACTCAAGGTTGCGTACAACACACGCTACTGTTTTATTCAAAGAAAGCGTACCGTGGAAGCTTGGGATGTTTCATTTTAAATTTTTGATGTCCCCATTTAGTCAAAAAGTTTAAAATATAGTATTTAAAAAGGGTTCACTATTAAAGTTGATAAAAGTGCAATACTGAAAATGAATTTGTTCTCGCATTATATCTAAGAAACTCATAATATGGATTCTAAAATTATAAGGATTATATAAACATTAAAATTTATCTAATACTATTCATAACCTCTTTTGAACAGCTTGTTTGGTAAGTCATGGTGTGCTTGAACATGGTGTTGCATGTAGTGAAAGTTATTGAATTATTTTGAAGAAATAACACACTATGAAATCTTGGGGTGTTACATATTATATATCCTAATTGATGTAAAAAATATTTCCAAGTGATTAGATACCCTTTTTGTATCATCAACACATTTTATGAATATTAAAGTGACACCGTTAGGCTATCAGATTTTTACAACGGCTCTTCTTAACCCAATTTTGATTCTTTGGGTTAAACCTCTTCTTCATGATTATGTCATCCTATGAATATGTGAGAATGACCTATGATTGTTTTAAACTTAATATAAACATATATTGGGTGTATTTATATTTTTTTCCTATAATTATGAGATTGATATATCCTCATTTTAAGGAAAACATCTTTATAAGGGATTTCATCTCAATTTACATTTCCATTGAAACTTCATTGTTGTTATGCACCAATTTACTCTTATATGGTGTATATACTGTCCTTTTCCATATTATATCATGAATCCCTTTATTCTCATGATATTATAATTTTCTGAATAAATGTTATTCCTCAATTATTTATATTCAATATTCTCCCATTTTGTTAGAAACTCTTTAACTAAAATATCATTTTAAATGTTTTAAAGATTTATTATTATAAATATTTATCTTTAATTTCCATGTTTTAAAATAGGTTTTTAGTATTTAATTATATGTAAATTTATGTTATGAAATTATAATTCCATTAAAATCATCAATGTGGTATGGGACACTTTGATTCAAGAATATTTTTTAAATGGTTTATAAAAATGGATTGATTATTTAAATATGTTGAAATTACTTCTTGTGAATTCAAATGAAATTATATTAGTGAAATGTTTATATTTTCAATATTTTATGTGTTGTGATGTTACTTGGACATTTGACGGGTGGTTACGTGATAAACCATATGACGGGTGGTGCCGTGAAAACTAGGATGGGTGGTTACATTATAACCTCCAATACATTGGGTATGGAAGTCGGTCGTATGGCTATTCCATTTAGTGAAATGTGTGGAAGTCAACTGTGTGGTTTTTCCATTAAAGTATGTTCATGTCCCAAGTTAACTTTATATGTTATGTGTTCTTTATATGGGTATTATGGTGATCCTTTGGTTACAAAAGTGTAAGCAATGATCTTTTTTTCAATGAAGAGTATTTACTACTTCACAAAGGTAAAAAGTATTACTTATGATGAAGTATTCATGACTTACATGTTGTTTTGAAAAACTACGAGCTTTCATTCATTGTGTATCCCTTACTGAGCTTTATTATTCTCATCCCATGTTTTTGAAATGTTTTGCCACAGGACATAAAGATGAATTGGGTCAAGGATGGGATCAAGGAAAGACATGCTGTCTAAAACATGGACCTAGTCATGTTTCTTATTTAAGAGTTTTTATTTTATGAAAAAAATAGAAACTGAGTAGAAGTGTCTAACTCGTAATCATTGAGATATAATTGTTATGCCCTATTTCTCTAAAACTCTAAACATGAAAAGACCCTCAATGTGAATTATTCATTTAATTCATGATTATGTAATGTTTTAAGGCGTGGTCCTAATAGTAAGAACATTAAGGGAAATATTGATGATCCTTCACCAATGTAGAATATTTTATTCCATGTTTAAAAATACACTAAAATATTACCTTCCACTAGAATTTTGTTGCAATGTGCTGAATATTCATCTAAAATGATGCAATATCCAGGTATGTTAAGCTTGGGTTTCTATATTCTTTATCAAAGGAAAGGTTTTGTAATACTTTGGAAACTAGGATGGGAAAAGTTTAGTGATATACAAAGGGATATTTCTAAGGATATGTCTAGAGATATATAGATGAATAATCCAAAGTTATCACATATTAAAATTTTGTGTTATGATTTATGAATCCTATAAGTAATTTTTCATAATATTTGACTTTTTTCTATGATAAGTGTTTTTAATCCCTATTATTCTAGTTTTAGTTAGTGGTTTGAACCTAAAGGAAGCATGTTAATGGGGAATATAATGGAAAATGAAATGACTGTCATACTGAGAAAACTAATGTTATGGAATATGGGATCAAAAACCTTGTTTCAAATCCCCCACAAATTTCAATGTATTTGAATCAAGGTAAACATCTAAATAATAAAAATAGGGAATAATGATCTGTTGAGTCCTTCATGAGGAAACACTCACCTTCATTCAGTGGTTCTTGTGACCCATTATTTTTTGAGCAATGTATAAGTCCCAGAAAAAATACATTTTCCATTCTCCAATGTTCAAAGAATGAAAAAGTCACTTTGGAGGTATACTTTCTAGAAGGCAAGGAATATAAATGGTGAAATATTATTAAGAATAAGAGGAGACAATATGAAATTGACTCCATAGATTGGGAAGATTGCATGAACATGTTTTTCATTAACTACTTTCCTCATATTATTCATGAGAATATGGAAAAGTAATTACTACACATTAAGGAGGATAAATAATCGGTTTGTACCTATGAATGAAATATTAAAATGATTAATTGGAACTCTTTACATATAAACATCCCCCTAAAAGAAACATTGATCGATTATTTGGTGTTTTGAAACCTAGTATTCAAAAGGCCATGGATTTAAGAGAGGTTATCCACTATGAAGGAGTTGTTCGATGTGCTATCATGTTGTAAATGGAGGTTTGAATTAGTTATTAATATCATGATTTGGATTAAAAAGGAATATAGATTTTGAAGAAATATCTAACAAATATAGAGAAAAAAATGAGCCTTCTATTATTCATAATGTGTGGGAATAAACACTAAGGGAATTGTTTAAAGGTGACTAGTAAATTTTGTATGTAACTAAAGGAAGGTTAATAAGCGGATGAATGTCCATGTAGTGGGTAGAATTTAGATAATAATGAAAATAATTAGAAATAGCCACAAAATGCAGAACCCACACTTTAGTGTTTCAATTGAATAGAGCTTGCCCATTATACTAACATGTTCCAAAATCCAAAGAATAGTGTGGATGAAAAGATGCAACAACCTCATGGGATACTGGACTATGGGAAAGCTTTTGGAATCAAAGTGGATGAAGTGAATCATGGTTAAACTAATCCCCCCCCACTTAGTGAGAGATTTAATGTTTTATTTTTTATGAATAATCCCTATGTAAACATTATTGTTCATCATTTATTGAATTTTGATGTGATTATCTCCCTCTAGAGGGATTCTGGAATAATAATATTACCTTTTATATTTTATCATTATAAGGATAAACCCAGGTTTCTAATGACATTTTTTGGTATAATATAAGATCTTATTTAAGGAATAAATGATAAATCATATTTTGGACGGGTTGTAAGGTTAACCATTTATGAAATGGATTAATTTAAACATTAGATAATGTTTTATAGATTAAAGTATTACATCACTATATGAATATTTTTACATTTTTAATGACTTGTGCTAACCATTTCTGTTGTGATAAGGATATATTGGACCACCTATCATTCTATTTATGATCCTCAGGATCTACTAATTCTTCTAGAAAGAAAACATCTATTTCATTTATTAGAATATGAGATATAGTGGAAATTAATAAAATCACAACAAAGGGTTATATTATTCTAAATCATTCATTTATATCTTCTCGTGAGAATTATTCAACTATAGTAAAATGACCATGAAAACAAAAAGGCAATCCTATTACCTTATGTTCAGAAGAATCAAATAGTCTATTAGATTTCCACAGATTTATGTTTTTGTTATTATTAAATTTCTCATGGACTTATTCTACATCACTCTCAAGAGTAAAATTATACTTATATTCCACTTCCATGTCAATTTTGTCACTTTCAACCAATGTTTTCCCATTTGGAAGCCTAGTTATGATATACTTTTGGTAACCATAATTTTTCCATCATTCCCTTTAAAAGGAATTTTTAGAATTATTTTTTACGATGTGGGTTTCTATGAAAGGATATTTAAAGAAAAAAAAATTAAATAACCCACACGAATTTCTAGGAAAATGTTAATTTTAAGGTGGTATAATATAACACCTCAATATTTTGTGAAATATTGTTTCTCAAATTAATTTAATCATTTTAAATATTTTTCATTTCACAAAACACTAAATATAGTTTTTTATTAAAGAACAAGGTTTAAATTTAATTATATGAAAGAAAAAGAAAATATTTCACTAAATTAAAGACTTATATTATCTTGTAGTATAGAAAAAACTTTTTTTGGCATTTATTACAAAGAATACTGATTCCTGTTGAAATATTTTGTTACATTCAATGCCTTGTTTTTACCAAACTATGATAGACTATTAATATGATTGTAATCAATTTATTATAGCTAGCACAAATACATTGATATTGAAGTTATGAATAATATTAACTACATATTGAAAAACTGATTTACCATGGTTTATTGAAATAATCCTTCAGTTATCAATTAGTATATGTGAATTTAAAACTATTTGAAAATAAATAAATAAATTTTATAAGAAAACTATTTTCTATCCACAAGCATAATTATATCTCAATAAATTGAAAAAAATATATAATTAGTGATGTAAATAAAAATGTAATATTATATATTCATGATATTTTAATACTAATCCAATGTATTTGATAGGTATATTATAATAATAAATCCAATTTTATGAATATGAATATGTATTTTACTAAAATGAAGTTTTAACTCCTTTTAATAGAAAAGTCATTTTTAATATGATTTTTGAAACCCCTATAATTTTTATTTGAAAAAATAATCCACATTTTTTGAATCTTAATTAAAACATAAACTTTGGGTCAATTATATGAGTTTTTCTGAGAAGATTCATTTTTTGATGAATAGTTAAAAACTTTGAATTTTAATACAAAACTATTTTTTATTCTACTTTTTATATAGTTAAATAATGTTTTAATTTGGTTGTAATGTATAAATATATATAATATAAATAAATTAATAATATATATATTATTTTAGCCTTTTTTTACAATGAAATTGGATATAAAAAATTTCAATCTTTTCATCATTTCGCTTTTAAAAAACACGTCATCTCGTCCTTTTTGCAGCGTTAAAATTAAATTAATTTCTACCACCTATGTGATTAGAGTTTGTAAAAATGGATTCTATATTTATAATCAGAATAAATAATAATTTATAAAATAATTAAATTAAATTTTTACCAAAAAAATTTGTGAAAGTGATTAAAATTAATTATTGTGCTTAAGAAGACAATTAGCTTAACAAATGACTAAACATTAAACATAATGCTCACAATGGCCTAGAAACATGTCCAAAATACATCTTATATTAATATTTATAACATATATACCCTTTAATAATATTTTTACCTTTATTGGTGCAACATGAAATGGAATAAACATGGGTGAAATTCCTTTTTAAAAAATTTACATGAATACCACTTCTCATCCACATTAAAAAGACAGTCACCACAACGACATATTGACAGATATCATGAACTTTGGGTCACCCAAAATATTCTAAAACATGATCCAAAATATCCTAACTCAGACTATAATCCTCCACTTTGGTAGAAATCTATGACAACCCTGATTTTATTACAAACTTAAACATGATTTATTACATAAAAATTCACTTGATACAACAATAAGATTGAGATAATTAGTGTCTTTTGGGCTTAGTATGATTACATAAAAACTTAAAACATGAAATAAAACATCTTTATTGAAAACTTCATTTACATGACCACTGCATTCCCTCATACATAGCATTGCATGGGATAACCTGAGGACATGCATAAGAAAAGGGTGAGCTATAAAGCCTAGTAAGGGAGTACACATGGAATAAAATGAGGAGTAAAATACATGTTAGACAATAGTAATATCAATAGATCATAAGAAAAACATGAACATAAAGGCATGATAAATCACGATAATCATAACATGGTAATGTGGCAATAACACTTAACATGGAATTAGCATGAGCCAAGGCTCATTGCACATGGATCATGAGTAAATCCTCATTGCACATAAAGCATGAGTAAACCCTCTTTTCACATGAATTATCATGAGTAAAAACTCATTGCACATGACGTATCATGATTCTATACTTTACCCAATGCATTGGATCCCTATAAGGGCACACCCTTCTTAAACATTTCATTTCATGCATTAGTGTTCCACATGGATCATAAAACATGGATTCATAAAACATAATAATTTATTCCATGATAAAGGAATTTGGAACTCATACATGAAAATATGTAATCAATAAGTAAATGTTCATAAAGGTGAATACGCTTGATGGAGAAATGGGCATGATATTCACTACACAATGACATTGGCTTAGAAAATCAGTGCGATTTCGGTAGGGTAACAGCGTGACATAAGAATTCATAAAAATGGTTTATGAGAGAGAAAGGGGTTCCTCATCATATTTACATGTAATTTAAAGTAATGAGGTCATATAGATACATTTCCCAACAATTTTAATGGAATCTAGATTCATGATACAAAAGTATTGCTTGAATGTAAATGAGGAGAGAGAAGTTCCTTTTGGAATTTCGGCATAGTAACGAGTGTACATGGGAGGCATTTAATGAGAGAGAAAGGGGTCTCACATCATTCAAACAATAAGAGGGAATTATGGGGGAGGTGATAAACCATACCCCAACATTAATAATTCAAATTAAAAGTGCAATGCAATTTAAAGAAAATTGACAAAAATGAGAAAGGAAGAAAAAACCCGTACATAGAAGTGTGCTTCCAAAGTGTAGAGAGAGTCTTGTGAGAGGTTTATTGGGAACTTGGGGCACCTTGGGAGGATACTAGAGATATTAGGGCAGAGGTTTGACGAACTCCAAGGGATTATAGTGAGGAGGAAGTGGGAGCTTGGGTGGGTTTATATAGGAAAGGTGAGGGAATTCTTTATTATTTAGATTTGGGTCCCCTTACATTAAATTAATCAAAACCACAAAACATCCCATGGTTTTTGGAAAAGGGAAGAGGAAAAAATATTTTATAAGGCCAAAGTCCGAACTTCTTAAAATAATAAGGTTTCTTATGTGGAGTTGAGTCACACTCCCATGGAAATTAATTTAAAAAGGTAAAGTGTTGAATAAGTCTAGAGGGGTCCATTAATGATTTGAAAAGTAAGTCAAACAAACCCAAAATCACATTATTTTAATTTTAAAACATATATTGGACGAACATAATGATTATAGTATTTTATTACATCACTATTGGGTCATTATTATGTCATAAAAGACATTATATATTTAAAAGGTATTTAAATTTTACCCAAAAATTTGATTGTCTCAGAAAATTATGAAAAATTCACCATTGGATAATTTCGACATCCTGATTCCAAAAATAACATTTAATTTATCTAAATAAATTTCTAAATATGTGAATTTTTACTTTTAAAATAAAAACCGACATTTATAAAAAATTCACAGGTTTTGACAAAAATGACTTTCAATCCTTAATAAAAATTTTAATTGCATTCATAAAATTATAAGATCATTTATATTTAATAAAAATTAATTTAATAATAATATTATTAATTTTTAAAATATTATTTAATTCAAAAATCCCTTAATATAATAAAATAGATTTCATAATTAAATAATAACTAAAAACACCATTTGTACTTTAAAAACTATTTACAATGTATCAAAAATGACTAGAAATTATATTCATTATTATATACAAAAAAATAATGTACATTAACATAATACTACTTATTTGTTACATAACCCCTTAAAACAGCCTCATATGACCAAAGTGTAAGTCGTGCGATGGTGACAGACTCTTGTGGTGGCTCAGATAACATCGGTCGAGTGGTAATTTTAATCAACTTCAAGTTTTCTCGTAGACAGTCACGTTCGAGCTTGACATGATGAAGCTCAGCTTGGGCTTGGTCAAGAGTGAAGCCCAAGGATGCCAACTCTTTTCCGAGCACTGGTAAATGGGAATCATATGGGGAAATTCTACTGGATGAGGCCATCGCTTCCTTTGTCTAAGTAAAATTGGATGAGTTAAAGCCCTATATTTATACTAGACATGTGATAACTGTTCAATGGCTATAAAAGTAACGGTCACAATTCTTATCATAAAACCAATGAATTAGACATTTTATAAAAACATTTTATATAAAGAGACATTTAATATGATCAAGAGGTATTTTCCATTAATGAAACTTTGGGTCATTACAATATTCCCCCTTTAAGAAATTTTGCCCTCGAAATTTTCCTTTTCCAACACTAAAACAAATGTGGGTAACTCAGCTTCATCATATCCTCCGATTCCCAAGTAGCTTCTTCAAACTTGTGGTTTCTCCACAACACCTTGATGAGGGGCATTTTCTTATTTCGTAGAACTTTTTCTCTACAATCTAAGATCGTCACTGGTTGCTCCTCATAAGAAAGATCGTCTTCCAATTGTACCACCTCAGAAGAGAGTACATGTGAAGGGTCTGTTATGTACTTCCTTTAGAGGGATACATGAAAGACATCATGCACTTTGGCCATGGTAGGTGGAAGCGCTAGTGGATAAGCCACAGACCCATCACGATCAAGAATCTCGAAAGGGCCGATGTACCTTGGACTTAACTTCCCTTTGTTTCCAAACCTCATGACCTTTTTCCACGGATATATGAGTAGAAACACCATGTCTCCAACTTTAAACTCAAGTCCTCTTCGACGATTATCTGCATAACTCTTCTGTCGACTCTGGGCTACCTTGATATGCTATTGAATTGTTTTCACCTTCTCCACCATTTCTTCAACCATTTCTGGTTCATGCATCTTATGTTCACTGACCTAATCCCAACATGCCGGTGTTCTGCACCTTTTCCCATACAGGGCTTCATATGGTGACGTTTGGATGCTTGAGTGGAAACTGTTATTATAAGAGAACTCAACCAGAGGAAGATATTGATCCCATCCTCCTTTAAAGTCCATTGAGCATGCTCTCAACATGTCCTCATGTGTGTGGATAGTCCGCTCGGATTTTCCATCAGTTTGAGGATAATAGGCCTTACTGAAGTTCCATTCTGTATTCAAAGCTTGTTGAAGACTCTTCCAAAACTTAGAGGTGAATCTTGGATCTTGGTAAGACACAACAGATAGTGGTACTCCATGAAACCGTACCACTTCCCTGATATATATCTATGCCAGTTGATCCAAAGAGAAATCCTCCCGAATAGCAATGAAGTGTGCAGTCTTTGTAAGACGATCCACAAGAACCTAGATTGCATTGTTGCCTTTGGATGTCCTTGGAAGTCCGGTGACAAATTCCATGGTGATGTTCTCCCATTTCCATTCTGGTACGAGTAATGGTTGCATCATCCCCTTAGACTTCTTCCTCTCTTCCTTCACTTTCTGACACACCAGGCACTTTGATGTATATACAGCGATCTCCTTCTTCATATTATCCCACCAAATGTTTTCTCAGAGATCTCGATACTTCTTTGTGCTCCCAAGGTTAATAGAGAAATTTGAACTATGTGCATCATCCAAAAGTTCCTTCTTCAGCTCCAGACTTTATGGAACACATAGTCTTTTCCCAAACCGCACAATTCCTTCTTCATTAATGTTATACTCAGAGGATTTCCCTTTTTCGATAGCACCCACTTTTTCTTGAATTCCGACATCATCCTTTTGAGCATCATTTAACCTTTCCAAAAGAGACAACTGAGTAATCATTTGTGAAAGGATTGATGATGTTCCCTTCTTTATGATTCCCACGTCCATCTTTATCAAGTCTAAGAAGATTGGATCCTTCTCAATTTTCATCATTGGTAGAATTGTTGGGTCCTTTCTACTTAGGGCATCTCCCACCTTGTTTGCTTTCCCCAGGTGGTAATTGATTGAATAGTCATAATCCTTGATGAGCCCTATCCATCTTCTCTGGTGCATATTAAGCTCTTTTTGTGTGAATATATATTTATGACTCTTGTGGTCAGTGTATATCTCACATTTCTCTCCATAAAGATAATGCTCCCAGATTTTCAAGTCAAAGATCACCGCCGCCAACTCCAGATCATGTGTTGGATAGTTTCTCTCATGGATTTTCAATTGCCTTGAGTCATAGGATATCACTTTATCATTCTGCATCATCACACATCCTAAGCCCTTCTTTGAAGCATCATTGAATACCACAAAAATCTCCCCACTTGTGGGTAAAGTGAGAACGGGTGCAGTGATAATCCTCCTTTTCAACTCCTTGAAGCTTTCTTCGCATTCATCTCTCCAACCAAACATTACTCCCTTTCAAGTTAGCTTGGTAAGAGGGTTGGAAAATCGTGAGAAATTTCTCACAAATAGTCGATAATATCCATCTAACCCCAAGAAGCTACGGATATCCGTTACCGATGTTGGCCTTAGACATCCCTAAATTGCATCTGTTTTGGAGGGGTCCATAGATATATCATTGATTGTGATGATATGACCCAAGAATGAGACCTCCTTCAACGAGAACTCACACTTTCTGTACTTTGCATAGATCTTCTCCTTGCGCCATGTCTCTAGTCAGTTTTTAAATGATCCTCAAGATCCTCCTTGGTTTTGGAGTATATTAGAATATCATCTTTAAAGACTACCACAAATTTGTCAAGGTAATATCTAAAGACTCTATTCATCAAGTCCATGAATATTTATGGAGCATTGGTGAGTCCGAAAGACATTACTATGAATTCATAGTTCCCATACCTTGTACGAAAAGCAGTCTTGTGGACATCTTCCTTCTTCACCCTTACTTGATAATATCCTCACCACAAATCCACCTTGGAGAAGTATTGTGCTCCACGCAGATGATCAAACAATTCATCTATTCTTGGGAGAGGATACTTGTTCGTTATCGTGATTTTGTTAAGTTCACGATAATCGATGCAAAGTTGCATTGACCCATCCTTCTTCTTGACGAAGAGGACTGGTGCACCCCATGGTGAAGCACTTGGGCGTATAAACCCTATATCTAGATTCTCCTGTAGTTGTTTATTCAGCTCTTCAAGCTCTACAACAGCCATTCTATATAGAGTCTTGGATATTGGTAGCGCCCCAGGTATACGTTTAATTGATAACTCAACATCTCTTCTAGGAGGAAGACAATGCAGTTCATCGGGAAACACTTCCACGAATTCCCTCACAATAGGCTTTTCTTCAAGGATGGTTTCTTCTTTGGACTCAATCATCTGAGCCAGATACGCATGATCATAGGGCAGTAATATCCATTTGTGAGATGATGGAGCTAAAAGAGATTCATCTTCCTCCTGACACTTGTAAAGAATCGGGGGTCGATTCTCTATATGGAGTGTGATTTCCCTCTCCCAACAATTTATGATGGCTCTATATATGGAAATCCAATCCATGCCAAGGATTGCATCAAATTCCACCAGATGGAGTATGACGAGGTTCGCCGGGAAATTCAATCCACAGATTATAACAGGGGAGGACTTATATTCATGGGATTCATTGATTGCCCCATTTACCGTACTCACTAACATCTTCACTTCCATGATTTGTGGTGGTGCTGGGATTGTTCTACAAAACCTTCGAGATATAAAAGACTGCGTATAACCTGAATCAAAACGTACATTTGCTATTCTTGAATGAATAACTAGTGTACCTGTCACCACTTTGTTTTCGGGGTTCACTTCGGCAGAAGTGATGGCAAAAGCTCTTCCTTTCTGCCTTGGAGGTTTTTGGTTGTCTCCGAAAACCCTTGGATTAGGGAACTGATTTGAAAAATGACCCGATTATTTGCATTTGAAGAATTGAACAACGCGTTGAGGTTCGAACGGAGCATTCCTCTCCTCTGTCGTAGCTGTGGGTCTTTCTTGCTGACAGTTAACCGCTAGGTGCCCATTTCATCCACACTTGAAGCATTTTCTCATCCCCTTAAGGCAATTTCTAGGGTGCTTCTCTCCCTACTGTTGGAAAGTGGGGTGATGGATCTTCTTAGCACCGTTGGATTTATCCATCAGACCACCATCATTGAATTCCAACTTACGCTTCTTATCCCCATGATACCCCAGTGATTCCCCGATCTCTATTTTGACCTTGATGGAACATCAAACAATTTCCTCATAGCTGTCAAAGTCACGGATCGCTAATTCATTCCGCAAGCTAGGCTTCAGCCCACCAAAGAAGTGGCCAACCTTTCATTCTGGGGTAACGACAAAGCCGGAAGTGTATCGTGAAAGCCTTGTGAAGTTTTCCTCGTACGCTCCAACAGATTCTTAACCTTTTTGCTTGAGGGAAAGGAAGTCCCTTTCCATCTTAATCAGGAGGGTGCACATAAAATATTTATCGAAAAACATCTTCCGGAAATCCTTCCATTCCAATGCCTCGATCTCCTCCTCAGGCTTCTTATTTTTGATCAACGTCCATCATTGATCAGCTTCACCCTCCATACGATAAGCTTCTAGGAGAACCTTCTCTTGTTCAGAATCTTAGAGGATGGAGAATATATTTTAAATGGAGTTGATCCATTGTTCAGCAATCGTGGGATCAGATGATCCACTAAAAGTTGGAGGCCTTTGTCTCAGGAATCTCTTAATAGTGACTTGTTATTTCTCAGGGGGGGTTGAATGTTCCTCTTGACCCGTGTTTCTATTCAAAACTTGAGTTAGCTGAGAGAGAAGTGTGACTAAGTTTACGATTCCCTCTCCTATTGGATTTGGCATCTCATTAGTACATTCATCACACTGATCTTCACAATGGTTGTTATCCCGAGTCCTCCTATCACCAGCCATTAGCTGGAATAGAAGGAATGTTAGGGGTAACACATAAAGGGTAATCCAAAGACAAAAGTCTATGACTTATAAATAAACTTTCAACTCCTTAACTCATGAGTCTGTAGGCTTCAATCTTGGATTTTCATGGTCTACTTTCTAACATATATTCTTAGGGGCATTTTTTAAATTCCCTTAATAAGGGTTCATAATAAGCTTGTAAATTTATCAAAACATATCCCCCGGGAGTGTCGTAACCAAGAGTGAAGCAAGGCTCATTGTCATGCACCAGTTCCTGTTCGAGCCTAGCTCAATGCGGTGTTTTCGTGTTTTACCCCTAGGATACATCTGTGCCAGAGACGCCTCTACCTGCTCATATCCAGACAAGGATGTATTTGTCTGATAAACCACTTACTCAGTACATACCCAAACTTAGGGATATTTTTATTATACTTAGTCTAGTCTCTAGGGATTTACTAGGGTTTCCTAATCCCAAAAATAACTAAACCTCCCTCATGATACCAACTATGACAACCCTGATTTTCTTACAAACTTAAACATGATTTATTACATAAAAATTCACTTGATACAACAAGAAGATCGAGAGGTTTAGTTTCTTTGGGGATTAGGATCATTACATAAAAACATAAAACATGAAATTAAACATCTTTATTGAAAACTTTCTTTACATGACCACTACATTCCCTCGTACATAGCAATGCATGGGATAACCTGAGGACATGCATAAGAAAAGGGTGAGCTATAAAGCCCAGTAAGAGAGTACACATGGAATAATATGAGGATTACAATACATGTTAGACAAAAGGAATATCAATAGAGAATAAGAAAAACATGAACATAAAGGCATGATAAATCATGATAATCATAACATAGTAATGTGGAAACAACACTTAACATGGAATTAGCATGAGCCAAGACTCATTGCACATGGATTATGAGTAAATCCTCACTACACATAAATAACGATTAAACCCTAGTTTCACTTGAATTTGCTTGAGTCAACAATAATTTCACATGAAGTATCATGATACTATACTTTACCCAATGCATTAGAGCGCTATAAGGGTGCACCCTTCTTAAACATTTCATTTCATGCATAAGTGTGCCACGTGGATCATAAAACATGGATTCATAAAACATAATCATTTATTCCATGATAAAGGAATTTGGAATTAATACATGAATCTTTTTAATCAATAAGTAAATGTGTATAAAGTTGAATACCCTTTATGGAGAAATGGGCATGGTATTTACTACACAATGACATTGGCTTAGAAAATCGGTGCGATTTCGGCAGCATAACGGCGTGACATAAGAATTCATAAAAATGGTTTATGAGAGATAAAGGGGTTCATCATAATATTTATATATAATGGACAGTAAGGAGGTCATATAGATACATTTTCCAACAATTGTAATGGAATTTAGATTCATGATACAAAATTATTTCTTGAATGTAAATGAGGAGAGAGAAGTTCCTTTCAGAATTTCGGCATAGTAACAGGTGTACATGGGAGGCATTTAATGAGAGATAAAGGGGTATCCCATCATTAAAACACTAAGAGGGAAGTATGGGGGAGGGGAAAACCCATACCCCAACATTCATAATTGAAATTAAAAGGTAAATACAATTTTAAGAAAATTGACAAAAAATGAGAATGGAAGAAAAAACCCGTACTTGGAAGTGTGCTTCCAAAGGCTAGAGAGTGGCGTGTAAGAAGATTATTTGGAGATTGGGGAACCTTGGGAGGATTCTAGAGAGAGTAGGGCAGAGGTTTGATGAACTAAAAGGGCATTTAGTGAGGAGGAAGTGGGAACCTGGGTGGGTTTATATAGGAAATGTGAGGGAATTCTTTATTATTTAGGTTTGGTCCCCTTACATTAAATTAATCCAAACCACAAACCATACCATGGTTTTTTCCCATGGTTTTTGGAAAAGGGAAGAGGAAAAAAATATTTTATATGGAAAAAGTACTAAATTATTAAAATAATAAGGTTTCTTATTTGGAGGTGTGTCACACTCCCATGGAAATTAATTTAAAAAGGAAATGTGTTGAATAAGTCTTGAGGGGTCCATTAATGTTTTGAAAAGTAAGTCAAACTAACCCAAAATCACATTATTTTAATGTTAAAACATATATTGGCCAAAAATAAATATTATAGTATTTTATTACTTCACTATTGGGTCATTATGATGTCATAAAACACATTATATATTTAAGCGGTATTGAATTTTTACCCAAAAATTTGACTGTCTGAGAAAATTATGAAAAAATCACCGTTGGAAAATTTCAACGTCCTGATTCCAAAAATAAAATTTATTTTATCTAAATAATTTTCTAAATATGTGAATTTTTACTTTTAAAATAAAAACCGACATTTATAAAAAATTCACGGGTTTTGACAGAAATGGCTTTGAAACCTTAATAATAATTTTAATTGCATTCATAAAATTATAAGATCATTTATATTTAATAAAAATGAATTTAATAATAATATTATTATTTTATTAAAATATTATTTAATTCAAAAATACGTTTATTTAATAAAATAGATTTCTTAATTAAATAATAACTAAAAACACTATTTGTACTTTAAAAACTATTTACAATGTATCAAAAATGACTAGAAATTATATTCAATATTATATACAAAAACATAGTGTACATTAACATAGTACTACTTATTTGTTACATAACCCCTTAAAATAGCCGCATAATACCTAAGGGTAAGGTGTACGATGGTGGTAGACTCTTGGGGTGGCTCAGATAACATCGCTCGAGTGGTAATTTCAATCAACTTCCACTTTTCTCATAGATGGTCACGTTCGAGCTTGACATTATGAAGCTCAGCTAGGGCTTGGTAAAGATCGAAGCCCAAGGATGCCACCTCTTTTCCGAGCTCTGACAAATGTTCTTCGTATGGGGAAATTCTACTGGATGAGGTCATCTCTTCCTTTGTCTAAGTAAAATTGGATGATTTAAAGCCCTATATTTATACTAATCATGTGATCACTGTTCAACGGCTATAAAAGTAACCGTCACAATTCTTATCATAAAACCAATGAAGTTGACATTTTATAAAAAAAAATTATAAAGATAAATTTAATAAGATCAAGAGGGATTTTCCATTAATGAAACTTTGGGTCGTTACAAAATCCATCCAAGGAATCCCTTTGGTTAAAACCAAATAGAGATACCCAAAGAAGAGGTTACACCCTTCCTCAAGCTATTTTGTTTTATTTTCATAATCTATCTCATAAAATATTCTTATTCCATGATTATATAATAATTTCAGAATCATAAATAAACTATGATGTTATTAATTTAAGGGTTTTACAAACACTTACAGACTCTTCCTTCTAATGGTAAACAAACATACAATTCTTCATTACGGCGAACTACCGTCTCACAAAACGTTATTGTTAATTTTTCCTTTAAAATCTCTCATGGATGTTAATTATTGTGGTAAATATGTTTTTATTTGAAATATATATGGTATTTATGTTTTATATATTATATTTAAATTATTATCTAAAAAACATCATTTGGCTTTTAATTTTGTGTAAGTATGATAACTTCATTTGTGGACATATGGACTTCTATCTCCTAAAAATGATGAGATTAATTCACACATTACATGGAATGTATTATGGATGGGTTTAGTGAAATTAAATAATATATATAATAATATTCTTACTGTAATTATATTATATTTATATAAATTTATTTATTTTAATTCCATTATTTCAAAAAAACAATAATATAGAAACAACTTTCACGTGTACGTACGGCCTCCCGATTCAATGAACGGTTTATTCCATTTCATATTTATATATTTTATTGATTAATAGAAATAAATATATAATGAATATATATGCTATTTATATCATGACTCACAATCCTGAAATAATTATATCATGATATAATAAAGATGATCAAGAATAAAAAGCCAAATCATATTTAAAAATGAAAGCTGCTGTTACCCAAAATGTAAAATTAACATGGAGTTGTTAATAAATGGGTAAGGTAAAGTCATAACAAAAAAATTATGTGGATTTATATTTAATTTTTTTTATATTTATATTTATAACAAATTTATATCTATTATTCATTAGTATTGGATATATATCAACAAATTCAATACATATGGAAAGATATTTCTCGTTTCACTTTTATTTATGTGACACTTACACATTATTCACCACTCATTTTTTTGTGGATTGTATAGTTAAAAAGGAACTATTTTATGATACATATAATTGGTATTATTTTAATTTACATATTAATTTCGGTATATATCTTTCAAGGGGTTTACAGTTCAAATGTTACCAAATCGGTAAAGTAATTTTATCTCAATTTGCCTCTTTCAAGATATATGTTTTGTAATGAACATATTTTTTTATATAGTGTATATTCTGAACTTTGACATGATATAGTATGAATATTGTTATTTTGGTGATATTTAATTCTTTATTTAGTGTTTTTATTTCAGGGGTATTATCACTCAATGTTACCAAAGTGGTAACATTTTATTTCTACAATCTCATCGTTTATTGGGGTAGTTTTTTATTATGCATCCATTGAAGAAATATTATAATAAATATATCAAGAAAACTCTCAAATTTTCATCTTAAATTTTTACCTAAGATATATTATTTTATTACTTCCATTTTTTCTCTCATTGGTACATAATAGTATTAATAAAATGTTTTTATGAATATCTAACTATATTTCTCCTTTCAATCTGAAATATGTGTTCTTTAAAAACCATGTATTATTAAAAAATGATTTTAAAAATGATATATGTATTAATTTTTTTAAAATAATTCCCTTTTTATATGTTTCCAATGAAAAATATTCAAAATTTCTTAGGATTCCATTATATATTTTCAATGTATTTTAAAAGTAAAAGAAATTATATTTATTTTTAAGATTCATTTATATTTTTTCAATGATATTTTAGAAGAAATTTTGTCAAATTATTTATTTATTATAGAGTATTTTATAAAATATAAAATATATTTAAATAATGAAATGTATAAATTTAATTTTAAGCACACTTTAATTTTATCAATTACTTTTGTAAGAAAAGGTCTTTTAATATTTTATATGTTTTAAAAAGTGAATTTCAATGAAAGTTAATTTTCATTATGAAATAATCCAAATAATCTTTAAAAATCCATCTCCATATATGATGGATCCCTATTAAATAGTTTAATATTTCATAGGGACATGATCCAATAACACCATACATATTATTTTTTGAATAGTTTATGTTTTGATTGAATGATGTTTACAACACCCAGTTTTCTTCCAAAAGTTATATGATTTTGTAACCCACTTCATTTCATGGGTTATGATTAAATTAAATGATTAGATACCCTATATATTTTCTATAGGTTATGTGTTGATGAACTTTTAAGGACACCCATTTCATTTCATGGGTTATGATTTTATTTTTATAAAACCCATCTCTTTTCATGGGTCCTGATAGGATTAATGTTTTTTATATGGTTTAACAGGAGTCTGTGATTTAATTATATGATGCATGGGACCTATATATATATATATATATATCTAATTCAATAGGAAATGGTAAATGTTTTATGATATTAAGAGAGTAAATAGGAGGATATATCCATCCTAAAATAAGAGGGAATCTGATGACCGAAACAAGAGGGCATATGGTGTTCAATCCCATGCCCAAAACAAGAGGGTCCATGTGAGGGAATACCATTACAAACACAAGATAGAATATTAATCCAGAAACAAGAGGGTATAAGGGTTGGAATCCTAGTCCAAAAATAAGACGGTATGAGGGAGGGAATCCTAAGCTTGAAATAATAGGTTAAACATTACGGAATCCTAATCTCAAAACATGTACACAAGTTATTAGTCTAAGACTAACATGTTATTGAGTTCTTAGTAAGTAGAATTGAAATAGAAATTTATATGATTATGAATCTACAATAAATTCAAAGTCTTATTATTATCATATTATTTCATATATTAAGATCTTGATTCCCTTATGATTCACGTCTTACTAAAATTAAATCTTTATCTATGATTCATGTTTATGATCATTTATATAAAGGGTATGATCTTATAATTATTAAATCATGTTCGCATACACTTATGATTATGTTTTTCACCCTTGTTTACAGTTACTAAACATGTGTTCTCACCCATTTTATATGTTTTATTTCCCCATGTTATAAAGAGTTATTTAAGTATAATTACTATATGGGTAGACATTTGTGGGAAACATTGATGATCTTTAACCAAGGTAGAATATTTATTTCCATGTCTCAAAATACAAAAATCTAGTATGGTCTTCAGGTATGTGAATTTATAATGTAATGAATATTCATTTAATATGATTTAATATCCATGTATGTTAAACATTAATTGCTATAGCAAGGAACCCCTAGATCCTATGGGACCATCTGAGGAGAGGATAAAGAGAGACATTATGAGGAAATGGGTGTTGAATAAGAAAGGGTAAGGAGGAGGAAATGTTGAATGAGCTCTCCCATTTGAGACAACACTCCTAGAGAACCATGAATGGGATAAAAGGGAGTGTCAAGCCACAATGTGGAATCTGGTAGACCCATAAGTTGTATATTATCCTTCAAGACTGGATTATGTGTACCAATATTGATTTATTTATTTTTGAAATTTTTCCAGTTGATGTACATTCATTGGTGGGTATTCAAGAGAAACTATACAGAGATGGTATTATTGTGGAACAAATAAGGATATATTGTCCATTACAAGTATTAATTAATAAATTCAACTGAATTAATCTCTTTGTATCTAATTTTTTATTATTATATTGGTCATTTTAAGTCAATACAACTTTACATAAACTAAAACTTATAGAATATGTCTATACAAAAAAACATAAGGGTTGGTGACGTAATGTAATAATAGTAATGATTAAAAAGTTTCAAGGATCCATTTATAGATTGAAAAAATCCTTGTGATTATAGAATATTCACTTGGAATAATGATTTAAAATGTTTCTAAATTTTTTTAATGAGATAAATATAGTTTTTGATGAAATATATGTTTCATAACATATAAAAAATAAATTAGTTTTATTATATTTAAGGATACAAATAGTATCTCCAAGATTGACATAAAGTAAAAACCCAACATATAATGGAAGAGATCTAATCGAATAGATAAATGAGGTATCTTGTTCAAATTCATTGTACTTGAATTGGTATCGTATTGAAAAATAATACATGGAATAATTTTTGTCAGTTATTTCTAATTTCACATGTTATTATTGTGATAAATAGACTATGCATTACTAAGAGTTATTTGGAAATATATCTCACATTTCATGGAGTATAACAAAGATGTATATTTATTATACTTATTTAATAACAGGTGAATAAAAAACAACACCAAAATAACATTATAGCAGGTTGATAAAATGATTAGACAAATCTAGAGAAAAAAACTAGATGACCTCCTAGTAATTAGAGAAATATGAATACTAGTTTTCAAGGGAAATAAAACTATTCCCCTGTAAATCAGTTTTATATAATATCATATATAGTTTAATGAAGTGGTATAGATAAGCTTATTATATCTAGTGTGTTCCATATCTAAATTATTTGAGTTTGTTTCAGCTTATGATGTATCCTAAGAAGTGATTTTAGAAATTATTTGTTATATGTTTTTGAGTTTCAACATAGTAGTTAAAGATAGTAATTTCATGATGACATTTATCGATTGTATTGTCTAAGAAGATAGCGATGATCGATGGAAATATGTATATACTTATTAATATGACTTCTTGATGTATTTTTTCAAAGGGGTGATGTCGTAGTATGTAAAACACCCAATGAAGTTCAATAGTCACAATATTTTTAGTCAGTATTAACATAGGCATATTTATCATATGAGGATAACTAATTGTATATTAAGTAGTTTGATCAAGATAGAGAAGGATCCAATAAATGTTTTTTACCAAAAAACCAATAGATTTGTTTAATCTTTATTACTAGTTATTTCTCTTTTTTAATATTAATAATGTTTATCTCAGATCATGATCGCTAAAAGATCATAATGATTATATACTATGTTGAGAACCTAGATTTTTTATGATAGTGTTTTTTAAAAATATGATCCATGGTCAGATGACATCCTTTAACTAGAAACATATAATGTTGTCTATCTAGGGAGGTGCCTAAAATATAATGAGACTTATTCAAATTAATTTTTTCCATTACTAATATCTACGGAATATGGTTATGATGATTACCCAGCTAATAGAAAGTCCACATATTCAATGTTTTATTAGATTTTCTTATATATATTTTTGTGTGCAATGACCATTACAAATTAATATTATGATTAATCATTGTCATTATTTATATACTATGATGTATTTTATAAATTATGGTCACATATGTTCCGAAAAAAGTTGGGTAGGTTGGGTGAATAGTGGATGCTATGTAATTAATGAATAATATGATAAAGCATTCTTCCCTTATATTCTTAAATGGAGATATATATCCCTATCTTGTTGGTGTAAATAAAACATCCTAAATATTTCCACTGACCCAAAAAATATTCTGAAATTTTCAATTCTAGTAATTCAAATAATGATATTCATGCATATAGATTTATTAAAATTGTGATGAAACCTACTTTAAAGAGATATCAAGAAAGAGGGATCATATAAAAGAGTATTTGTTTGAAGGAGTTACTCATATGATTGAATTATCCATGTATATGTATGTGACTTTATGTCTTTCCATATACCACTCTTAGCCAATGATTTGGACTCATTCCTATCGAAATTGGTTCTTATAAGTTCGTATACAATGTGAATTCACATGTTCCACCAATTTTAAAGAATTTGAGTCTTGTATGAGTTGGTCCCCATGTACATGGAAAAAATGAGTGTCCAATTGAATGATCACACAACAAATAATTTAATTAATTATTTTTTTAATAAAGAGAGTTAATTTATACCTCAAGTTATTATCTATTTTATTTAATTATAAATGTTAATATGAGAGAAAAATATTTTTAAAATCATTGTCACATTATTCATGGTCTGTTAAACAATTATGGGATTAATGAGCTGAGTTAATGTTTTGTGATTCCTCATGTGATTTTAATTTAGTTCACTAATGAGTGATGAATTTGTTTTGGACGAAACAACATGTGTTTAAGGGTATTCATATCATTTTGCGCTGGTTTTAGTTGTTTAACTTACCAAGGAGATGACGAAATGTTTTGGAATGTAAAACCTAACTAATTTAAATCATTTTTGAGCTATGATTAGTTATGTCTTCCATTTTATTGATTTTCAATTCTCTAAATCCTCTTTTTCCTTCTATCAATATTTTAAATAGTAAAATATCAATAATGAATTTTTAAATGTTTAGGGATCTATCAAGTGGTATTTTAGAGATTGTATGATCACTGTAAGGCCTTATATATTCCATGCTAGAAACTATATGTTAAATATATATGTAAGTAGAGATATGGTATATGTTTTTTATGATCTATATGTAATATGATTTTGTGGCTTCAAAATATTGAAATCATTGGAAGAGAATATATCATTGGTATCCTAAAATTATATAAAGATACAATTTTAAATGTTTTTCATAATAAAATTTATTTCTACAGGGTCCTTGGAATGAGTTTTGAAACAGTAATCCAAATAAACTATATTATGGTTTATTTGGTATTAAAATTTAAAATCCCACATAATAATTGGCATTCACTACATATTTGGTTTCTCAAATATAAAATAGTCATAAAATACAATCAATATACAACACTATTAATCCAAAATTTTCCAATACACCCCCTATTAGGTGAATTATCTTATAAGACTCATCCCAAGATAATCATGTAAAAACACATAAGTTAAAGAGATTTCTTGGTAGTTCACTCCCTAGTCAATCCTTGGTAGAATTTTCTAAATTATCACAGAAGGATGTTCATGTACTCTCATAATAATATTAGTCACAGTTTATATGCCACCATTCATTGAGTGTTTTGATGGGAAACCAAAAACTTATCTCACACATACTACAACTTAAATGGTTTAAATTTCCTAAATAAATTTATATGATCTCCAAACATATCTTGGGTTATTCATCGATTCTAGAAACTATTTAATGGATATTTTTCAAATTTAAACCAAACATTATAGATTAATACATTCATGAATTGTCTCTAAGATTACACTAAAATTCATATGGGATTTTAATCATATATCTTCTAGGAAATATATATTTTCATACATTTATTGAGGATTTATTAGTTCTAGTTCGGTCCAATCAGACATACATTCCCACACATTCCTTTACACCACATATGTAACACATAAAAATGAGGGAAAATAATTATGACATCTTACTTTGATGAAATAACTTAATTTACCCATTATAATTATATCTTTCCTAGTTCCCAATAGATTTTATCGCTTAAAATGGTCATTTTTTATTTAATAATAAATTCTCCTAAAAATTCCATAATTTGATTAATAGAAGAAAATATTATCTAGAAATGTAACCTTGTAAAAGCTTTAATAATTGATATTCAAATTACCAACAACATGCATCATCTTTTCTCAAGTCTAATCCACAAAACCCCATGTCAATTTTTCATCAAATTAACAAAAATTCAGGAAAAAATGAATAATAATCTATTGGTAAATTTACTATCATCCAAATAATGAGAAAAAAATTATGTTCATTGTCACTTGGAATATTCTTTCCATAACTCATAAAATTATATTCATTTTTAAATAGTTTCACAAAAATTATGTAAAATCACATCGTAAATACTAAGAAAGAATATCATAAAAACCATAGAAGTAAGGGATGGGTAGGTAAGATAATCTAAGATGGAAGATATAACTTTAAACTAAAATGAAAATGTTTTATTTAGATCCCTAGAACCAACATAATTTGTACTTTCAATAACCTATATATTCAAAGACCATTATATTAAATAAACATCTTATCACATGGTGGTTTTTATTCTATGTAATATGAATGTGATCACATACTTCGAGTATTTATAATATAAAATGGTTATAATATTCATTCAATATAATGAGAAACTTTATGTTCTATTGAAATATTACTAAACATATATTCTATGGGTAGATGATGTCCATATATCGAGTATAAAATAATGAGTATCTATCATGTATTGTGGCCTCCAAAGACATTGAGAGTTCTTATCATGAATATATTGATTTATAATATATAAGATAGGAGGATCTGAGAACCAAAACCTTAATATGAATACCACATGTTTTATATATCATTGGATATTCATATTTTTTAACATGTGTTATAATCATATACTTGATATTATTATTAATGTAAATAAAAATATTATACTTATATGTATTAAAAAAATCATGAAAAAATATGGTCATGGAGATGTAGGATATATTAGTTGTGTTATATGTTATATGAAATTAATTAATATTCCATGAAATGATTTATTCTTTGTATATTAATATAAAATAATTTTTGGGGGCATTTTATTAGAATGAAACTGTTTTATTAAGTCTATTGAAAGTGATGTTTATTGAAGAATTAATTTCAAAAATTGAAAGATTGATATACCAATCAATTAGGTTAAGAACACATGTAATGTAACATTATTGATGAGATACTAAGATAATGGAATTATATTACATGGTGATTTATGTAGGGGGATTTTATTTTCATTATGACGTTATTGAATTTTTATATGGGTTCCTTGATGTGGTACTAGACACTGATCTTGGACTTTAGAAAAAGCAAAGTGATTCCTATTTAATTATCTTATACCTACTAATGAAATTAAAATACCTGATATAGAAACATATTTTTCTGTAATAACTATTTTTCTAAAAGAGATACGTTATTTTCTCCTAAGAAGGTAGGATCAAGCTTATCTTTGATGTGGTTAAGTCTCCAGGTGTTCATGATTTGGTATAGGATCACGAGACCTCACTAGATTAATTGTGAGGTGTTGTTTGAGATACACACCATTCAAATGAATGTTAAAACCAAATATGTGGTTATATATTCACTAATATAAGTGATATGTTATTTGATAAGTGTATTTATTTTTTAGAAAAGTAGTAAATAAAAAGAAAATGTTTTTGGAATGTTCATATAAATTCATAAATGAATCCCATATACCAAATTTGAATTCATTCATTGGTTATTTCAACATTTAATGTAAAATAATTGGTGAGTATTCCAAAGAAAATAGATATAGATAATACATGTTGTTACAAATAAATCTATATTGGTTTATTGTATATTCAATATACGTTAAGGCATAGTATATAAAAACCACACACCTATCATCGTGTTATAATTAATTATAATTCTAAATGGCATAACCACCTTCTAGGATAATTATATTGGGTTATTGAATGAAAATAAAACCATGAATAGAGAAAACCTAAAGGTAAACATCAATATGATATAACTATAATTATTGGTGACCCCAAAATTCTAATATGGTGTGCAAGTTATAGAAAGTATTATTGATTGAAGTAAAAAAATATCATAGAATATTAATATAGAATTAATATGTTCTAGGTGTGTATAAGAGGTTATTTGGTATGTTATTGTTTTACAAAATAGGTATGTTGATAACACATGTAAAACAAATGATTAGTCTTATAATTGATTGAAAATAAGGATAATTTCACCATGAATGAATAAATTAACAAACTATGTCCTAATAAAAAATATATAAAATCCTATTTCTATGTGATTATTTAGATTATTTCATAGTATGTGTTTATATAAGGTATTCAATAATACCATATGGAACAATTCAACATTGAATTCTTATGTATTACACATAACATGAAATCTTACTAAGATGATGTTTGAAAACATAGTTGGGTATTTTTTTATGATTGGAGTATATATTCATAATATTAATTTATAGATATATCTCACATTACATGATATATAAGGAGGTTTTATATTTAATATGTGTAAATTATTATGGGTTAATATAAACAATTACCAGGATAACTACAAAAATATATTCAATAATATATGAAATTATAAGAGATAGTAGAAAGAGATGAGTTTCTTGTAGATGGGGATATGGGAATACAGAGTTTTAAGGAGATATATAAGTGTCCTTTTTTAAGTTCAATTTTTTCTATAATTTTAATTTAAATAATATAATATTTTATAATAACTAATTTTATTTAGTTTTTTTGTTTATATATATATTGAGTATGTTGTGGTTTCAATTGAATATTAAAATATTTTTTAGAAACATTTTGTTCCATATTTTTGACTTGTTCGAAGATATTAATGTGTTATAAAATTTTGGAAAACATTTGATCAGGATAATATTCATTTTTTCAGGAATGATAAGGAAAAATTGAAAATACACTATAATATCACCTCTTTAAAAATTTTATTAGGGTAGCGATGTTGTAGTAATACTGACATCCATTAAAATGAGCTATTCCTAGAAGTTATAAACATATCATAGTAGAATTATAAGAAGAATGTGAGAGTTATTAGAAATAAGTATTATAGTAGTTGTCTCTTGTTTAAATGGGAGTCCATTAGAATTTTTTACCTAGAACAAAATTAATTTTTACTTTTAATTGACTATATATTCAAAAAATAAATATTAAATAAATATCTTATAACATAATGATTTTTTTTATATTTTTAATGTGATAATTTATGTAGAGTATTTATCTCATTATAATGTTATAGTATTTCTCCACTATAATGGTAATATTTAAGTTATGTTACAATATTATTAAACAAATTCTGTATAGGCTAGTCACATCCATTTAAAGGGACACTAATGATGTTTTGAAATCAGGTTCTGAAAGCTCAGAAAACATTGGAACTACTTCATAATAATTCCACACATGGTAATATCTATGAGAGGAGGTTATGAGAACAAACTGACCAATATGAAATCCACATGTTTTAGATTTCATTGGATATTCTTATCTATGTATGGTTTTATTGGTATCTATAAACGATATTATTATTAATGTTCATCATAAACTACTTACATAGATGTATTGAAAAATAGTGATAATATATTCTCATGACAATGTAGGCTTTGTTTGGTGAATAATAAGGGAAACGAAGTTAATGAATAATAAAGGAAAGGATTTTTCCTAACCATATTAATGAATGATGATACCTTGAGACCTTTGATTGGAATATAAATACTTTATCATGACTATGGCCATGTAAGTTTATCGATGAGACAATTTTTGGAAGTCCAAGAATGATATCTCAGGCATATTGGTTGATAAAACATGTAATGTAACCTTCTTGATGATATATTGAGACAAAGAGACTATATTACACATTGATAACTTATAAGAGTTTTTTTCGTTATAAAATTAACAATTTTCCCTATAGGTGCCTTGACTTGTTTCTATATTTTGATCTTGGACTTTTGAACAGTTTGTGTAGTGACACTCACAAAAAGGATTAAAGGGTCACATAATATGTTTATCCAAACCTATAGATATATTCTATTTAAATTTAATATTAAAATAAATTTTATTCTTGAGTCCATGGAATAATAATTATTTGGATTATACTGATCTCATAGATTCAATCACTAGTTTCTTGAAAGAATTTATATTTTTGTTTAACAATAAATAAATATTTATTTTTCAGTTAGTGAATATAATATTTGTTTATTTATTGAATGAATAATACATTGATATTTATTTAGTCAAATAAATATCTTAATTTAAGGTTTGATAATTTCTAATGAGGATTCAAACCCCATGTTAAGGGTCTATACGAAATGTTTCCTCTTATTTATTTTCATTTAAATAAATATTAATTTATTTATTGTATACATGATATCTAAATATATGTAAGTTCGTAAATTAATATGAAATATTATTCTTATTGTTGTTATTGTTTGTGTTTATTTAATTATTATTATAATTTTATGTGGGTTTTACTTAAAAATATTAAATTTTTTATGGGGTGAAATATCTAATACTCATACAACCAATTTTTCATATTAATTTACGAACCAATTAAAAGTATACAACCAATTTAGTTAAAAGTATACAACCAATTTTTTACCATTTATTGGTTAAGGGTTTTTATGCACAAAAACATCTCTCTAGATAATTTTTTCACGATCAGAAAGATCTTGTCCAGGAGAACTCTCAAAAATGAATTGGGGTTATCAAACACCTCCATTTTTTTACCGTGTGAAATAGATATAATTCTATAACATCGAATATATTTTTGTTTAAATCAATGTTTAATAACATAAGTGATTTGTTTCATCCACACAAGTACCTAGATTTCAAATGATAATGTCTTGATGTTCTTCGATAATGTGCAGTTATCTAAATAGGGATTCTTCTTTGGATTTGTCAATGTAGTAACAATATAAAAGTAAGGTTAACCAATTTAATAATAAAAAATTATATACAATATGAGGTAATTATTTTCAATAAAAAATAATTATAAATTATATGGGAAAATCCATTGATATTATTTAGGATTTCGTACATTATGTTCGATAGAATTAATCTAATGAAACCAATCAAAAAAATTTGTTTTGGGAAGGGGTCTGACCACTTTATCTCTACCCCAAACCTTCTGGATACACCTCTATATTCAACCATTGTTAAGGGATATCAACCAATTAGAAGAACGGGTAGAGAGATTTGACTCTCATATCTATTGAATATCCTAATTAAAAGACTCTCAAAAAGAGTTTTTAATTTAAATATTAAAATTTTCAATTTACCTCTATATAAAATAATTTTTTGGGTGCCACCACATACATGGTTCCCCTGTACTGGCTATGTGGTAGCCCACCAAGAACTCTATAATGTTTTACTAACTCATCGGTGGATAAACCAGTAGTCTAACACCACTGGAATTTTTATTTCCAAAGTAGCATGTCAGAAATTCATTAAGGAAGGGTGTTATCTAATAAGGACCCTTCATTATAGTTTAACATCACAAAATTATTTCTAGAAAATTTCACCCTTATACAAGTGAAAAATATTTATTATTTACTTTTATTTCTTTTTTTAATTAATATCTGACATATATCTAATATGCATAAATATTTTAAATATATTAATATAAATATGAGTATTTCTATTAAGTGATATAAAATTACTTTCATATTTTATCTTTTATACAAAGATAAAACATATATAATAAAATTATAATTATATAATTTTAAAATCATTGGAGAGAACTAGAGTAATATATTACCCACAATAATTGTAATAAATAATTTTCTACCATTAAATTTATTTATATACTTTATTTATACTCTGGGACATAATGAAAATATATGATCATGAAATATACATATTGTTTAATAATAATGATATTTGTTGAATGGGAATGAATGTATGTATATATATATGTATTCATTTTGTAAGTGATTTACATGATTAATTATGGGATTCCTAAGAGAATAAATATTCAAAGGTGACCATAAAAATATACTTATTTTAGAATTGTTTTTATTACATATATCCTTTTAATATATAAATATGTTAAAATTAAAATAAATAGTTGATATTTGAAATATTATGATTAGGATATAGTGATAATTAATTTTAATTTACATAATAATTATGTAATAATAAAAAATATAAATGTAATCACATCTACATAAATACATAGTTTTTATTCTAGAAAAAAATTATTTTATATAGGTTATATATTTAATTTATAAGTAATATTTATAATATTTCAAATATTTATTTGATTAAATTTATATCATTTTTAGAATCATTGAATCAAAATTTGGATATCATTAAAGGCGATTTTGAGAGGCAATAGAGAAAGGTTAATGATAGTGGAAATGATGATATGTTTTTAAATATGATGGATAAATAAAGAATCCATACTGATAGAATTTTTGAAATAGAAAGGTTATAGAGGGAAAATCTGGATATCTTTAGCTCAATGAGGTGGATAAGAACATGGGATCCTTCTAGGTATGTTTTATGGAGTGAAAGTTCTTCAAGATGCTGAACATAAAATTGGAAGATGTTTATTAAACAAAAGATATTGAGGTTGTAAGAAAAATGGATCTTATACATTTTTGGGATCTTCTGGTAGGAGAAAAAACATGTGAAAATGAAAGGATAACAAGAGATGGAATAGAGGATGTTTTATTGTACTAAATTAGATGATTGATTGAAGAATCAAAACATGATATGATTGAGGTTGTTTCAGATTAGGTAGAGATAAATGAGGTGTTTTTCATCTTCCATAAAGAGAGTACATTAAGACCAATAAAATTTTTTGTGTCCTTCTTTATTAACACATATGAGATTATATTGTCTAGTGTGATGGATATAGTGTAGTAAAATTTTAGGGTGGAGGTCTTACTAGTGTTAATTATGTTTCCAAGGTCGTTCTTTTACTAAATAGAAAGGATCCCATGTAACACAATTAGTATAGGAAGGTCTACCTTTGAAATTTTACTGATAAAATATTGGCTTCCATTATCAATATAAGACTCAACAGACTAATTGAAAAGGTCGTCGTAGAGGATAAAAATGGATTTTTTCAATGGATTTACTTCTAAGTGGATATTGTGATAGGAAAATAGTGGATAGATGAAATAAAAAAAGGTTCTTGGGTCAAATATCGTGATTAAAGTAGACATGTATAAGGTATACAATCAGATAGAATGGAGGATTATAATAAAATTCATTAGGTGGTTTGGATTGAGATAATGGGCCCCTTAAAACTATGTTAGATGCTTTACCTCCACATGGATCTCTATATCCATGATGGGGAAGAGTTTCTATTTCTTAAGTATTTTTAGAGTCCTCATGAATGGAGACCCATTGTATCCCAGTATCTTTATTATTGTACATAATGTTATCACATGGAATATAGAATGTGGACTAGAGAAGGGGAAGACAAGACTTTTCATAAATATGAATTGGATGAATTTGTTTTCTCACCTCATTTTTTTTAAAATATTTTATTCTTGAAGAATGATAAGAAAAGATCCATAAATTAGTTCTCCAAAATAATAGATTCATATAAAAATTGTATAAGTGAAATTGTAAACATGAGGAAGAAAAATTGTCTTATCTCAAATAGGTCATTAAGAAGAAAAAATAGATCTACTCATGATATGTTGGTAATAGAGATTCATAACCTTCATAGGGTGTTCCTAGGATCTCCAATATTAGATGTAAAAATTATTAATATAGAGTATTAGGAAACCATAAACCAAATAACATGTATAATTTAAAACTAGAAGAGTTAGTTCCTTTATTTTGGGGTATAATAATGCTAGATAATATCATTCCCCCTTATATACCTATGAATGTGTTGTATGTTCTCAACTATCTGAAACAAACTATAAAGGGGGTTAATAAATTTTCTTATATTATTTCTTTGGGATTCTTTTGATCATGGGAAATTCCATTTGGTGTTGCTAAAAAATAGCCAAATAAACCACATAGGGTGGATTTAACATATATAGTATCATAGAGACCACGTCATTCTTGTATGAAAGACCATCATGGGAGATAATAAAAGGGAGTTCACTGGGGTAAAATATTATGAGGGACATGTATGGGGATAAATGGATACTATGGTTGAAGATAATCTAATAATGTCAAGCCTAGAGAAGTGTATGATCATTAATTTGGTTCATATGGAAGAAGATGTCCAGTGGGTGGTAGGGAACAATGATATCAACTATTGGGAAGACAATTTGGCTATAGAGGTGATATATTTTTTGTGTGTACAACCATAGGAACCACATTGAAATATAAAAGTTGTTATCTTGGTTTCCTCAACTCTACATTGGATCACCAACAAAAAATGATTTTTCATAATTTCTACATGAATCATGATCTAGATATTTGAATATTATAAATATATATCACATGGAACATCAATATAAATGATTTTGTATTCTTTAGGAAGGATAATATTGAGCACAATGAATCAGCCTCAATGAACTGACGCAAGAAGGTGCTGATGAAGACAACTTTTTTGTGTGTCATCAGAGCAACCATTAACTACCCATTAATGGTAATATTCATTGAAAGGGCTATTATATTGAATTGAGATGCATATATTGTGAACATCTCACTGATAATAATGATTATTAATGTGGTGTTTCTCTTCACATGAGATGCAGGTGTTTCACAATACCAATATGAAAAAATAAATTTCAATTATTCCTCAGAAGTGAATATTGATTGATATATGGGGTTTTATTGTTAAGGATCTATAGACTGTAATATGTGGTGAATCAATCACTCAATTCCTGGATTACATGTTATAGGGAGAGGATCAGTTAGGGTTGAGATCATGATTGGTAGCCTATTTTTCATTGTAACATGCTGGGTTATTTGTGAGGTGGAGAATAGTATGAGGGGACTGGAAATATTATCCATTCATTTATTTAAGGATCTAATAATTTCATCTATTTTAGAAAATGCTAAACTCATAAAAGTTTTCGTTTTATCCATGTTACATTGAAAAAGTATTCAAATAGATTTCACTAATATGAGAGAAAGAGATCATTTGAACAAGGAATGATGGGTAAAATGGAAGGCTCCCTGCATTAGGTTAAAAATGAATTTGGATGTAACCTATGACTTTAGGTGTATGATAGGACAAGGTATTGTGAGGGATCGCAATGTATCATTTATCATTATCTTTAGTTCATTATACAGTGTTGGACCTCTATTAGGGTTGAGTTCAGATTAATGGTAAACCAACTATCTCTATATAGACTCCATAAAACAAGTATTTAGGAAGTGGAGTCAGATTCTATCATGCTGATTGTGATTATTTATGGAAATGAATAAATCCCATGGTACTTAATTTATTTCAACTATAAGTTTTGGGAACTCATCAACCAATGTATAATATATAGACACATTTGCGTGGAATGAAACATTAAAGAGACAATTTTTCCTAGAAAAAATGACGCTAGAGAAGGTATCATTGTATACTACTATATTTGGTCATTACCAAGTGATTTATATCTCATTTTAATGGATTAATCCCTAGTGATTTATTATTTTAACCCTGTAAAATGGGTATTATTTTTTCTTTCATTTATAAAAAAAGTGAATTTTTAGTGTAAAAATATAGTTTTACAAATACTATATGACATCATCATGATATAAATATGAATCGATTTTTTTAATCAATTTTTCAATAATTAAAATTAACTTAATGAGTAGAATAATTCAATTAAAAATTTTATATTTAATTCCCAAACCTAAAAAAGAGTTTTAAAAACCTAAATTAAAATTATAAAATAAAAAATATATATTTTATTCATATTTTATTCCCTCTCACTGAATAAAAGTTTTATAAGTTGTTGGTATTTCAGAAGACTGATCACAAAATACATGTCTTTTAATTTCAATTAACCTCTTCCCCATTCCATAACACAAATATTATTTACAATTAACATTAATATAGTAGTAGTGTTATACGCTTATGTGTTTATGAAACTCAGATATTTATTATTTGTCCTCTTTAAAAAACTATATTAAGAACATCAATTTAGAATGGTAGTTTTATACAATCTAAGGGAATGATAATGTTTTATTTTCACATACGACATTCATGGATATTCTAAAAAATGATTTAAAAATTTTATATAATATTAAATATTAAATAACTTTGTTTCTATTATTTAACAATGATAAAATAGGAATGATAAATATCATTATAAGTGAATAATTAAATTTATTTTAATCATGTAAAATGAGCTTCTGAAGAAACAATTATTAATTTCGAATTTTTTATTAATATTTTAAACTATTCAACTCATGTAATTTTAGAATGATATAAAAAATATACATTAACTCTTTTGGATCATATTAAACCATTTTATAGGTACCATTATTCATTTCCATTATATAAAATATATTTTTAATTATTAACCGAACAACCAGAAATTGACTGAAGCTGCCCAAATTAATCTTGTAAATGAATAATAGTTGATAAACAAATTAAGTAAAGTGAATAATAAAGATTAAATAAACATGAAATATGTTTTTATGTATGTAATTAATTAATATAATTTAATTATTTTGGAAGTTAATGTAGATACAAATATATCTGATACTCTAAGTAACAGTTTTTTCTTTCCAATCCCATTGTTTTCCTGGTATTATAACTCCATAGTCTGTATTATATTTTATGAATTATATTCAAAGTTATTAGTCATTATCTTATCAATATTATTTTATTTTGAGGTATTATTTGTCTCCTTAGCTCACTTATATGTTATAATTTCTTATCATACCATGCTTGTGAGTGTTCTCTCTCACTCATTTCAATTATTTTAGATATGAAGTATATCACTATATACCTATCTTAAGTACTATTAAAAACATTATAATAACGCCAAATTATTTTATTTATGATTTAATATCTTTCATTTTCTTGGATTACTCATTTATTTATGATTTTCTTTATAATTATTTCTTTAATTGAAACCATATTAATTTTATAAGGGATGGTTTTCCAATTACTATATTCCCCTAAATATTTATTCCTCATTAACCCTATTTCATTTCAAGGTACATTATTGGGAAATTATTTATTAAAATAAGACTTCCAAATCCATTGCTTCACCTTTTTAAAAACCATTTAATGAATATTTTTTATATATTGTAATGAGAATGACACCAAATGTTCTGAGAACTATTTTTTAGATTTTTATTCTATTTTCATCTCAATTATTATAAATATTATCATTTAAATAATATATTTATATTATATTTCATATTTTTTATTTATTTTCTAAAATAAAATTTTCGAAAAGAAAAACCTCAATTTCATTTCATAAAAATGAAAATTTCCCCTTTTTATTTCAATATTTCATAGTAATTGAGAAATTATTTTCTTAAAAATTCTATAATTTATTTTATTCGTATAATTTTTTCATCTAGGTACATACTCTTTTTATTCCACCCTTTTGACCATTTTATGTCTTTATACTCAAATGAAATCTTTTTTTATAAATGGATACTATGTCAAAATAATTATCTGATTCCTTATCCATGTTTTCAAATATGTGTTGTGTTGTGGAAATAAAATATCTATGGGAGAAGTTATCCTTCAATTCCATTACAATACATTATAAGGAATTATTCATGATGATAACCTTTATACCAATTACTTTCCTTATTGAATACCCTATTTTTCCTTCATCTGATTGAAATTTTTTCATCTAGATAACAATATCAATATACTGATTGGTGAATTTATTGATTTGATCATATATCATTTAAAATATATGGTGTGAAATTAATATACGTAGTTATCTAAATTAATGGGTACTTAGTAAATTTAAATTTTATTTCTTAGGATTCCAACATTCTTTCCATGGGTTAATTGATTCCACCAATATTAGTGTAGACACATGAGGGGGTGTGGGTCATTGTTGGTGCATTTTCCCAAATTAATACATGTCCCCCTCTCTTCTATAACCATTTGGTGAATAGATAACTCACTCTTTTATACCATTCAATTTTTATACTATTAACATGAGCATGAATGCATGAAAATAGAGAATAAAAAAGTTATTTAATGATATTCACCCCAAATATGGATGAATATGTCCATGATTTATGGTGATTTTTATCCCACAAACACTAAATATATTTTTATTATGAAGATGGGCCACAATAATGGGTATAAACGCAATCATATTATCTTGGAACCAAAGAAGTACAATTCCATAAATCTAAATGGAAATACAAGCGCCATATTTCTAACATCAAAATATAAACCCAACCATAACTTCCTATTTGAAATAAAAATATTAATATTTTCCCTCCTTGAAGTATATTCCGTATTTTCAGGTTATATCTCTCAGAGACAGTGTGAATATCATCTCCTTCCTTAATATTAAACAATCAGAAGGGCTCTCACTTATTTTATAAAATCTCCAAGAAGATTTCTTATACATCTTCAGTCCTTATAATATAAAAACATTTATGTTGGTCTTCTCACTATTATTAGATCCAATATATATCATATAACATTATAAGTTTCCTCTTGTAATTTTATTCCACTTTTAATTCAATTCCCATAGTTGATTTATTTATCAAAAATTATGTAACTCTGTATTTACTACAAAATATTTATATTAAATAATGGTGAACATCATGGTATTTTCACTCTCTAATTTTTCCCATCCCCTTCATTATTTTATTTATAGTACAAATCAATGATAATATTTCTATATTTCAATATAAAATTCCTTCAATTTTACTATTATGATATCCTTATAAAATTCTCCTTAAAATTTCCTCTTAATATGATCCTTTCAAAGATACCAGACTCCAATATTATGTCTGTAGGTAGATAGTTATGATGCTTCCAAAATTTCCCCATATTAATCCCCCGTTAAATGTTTCGATACAATTGTAGAAAAATATTCAATAATATTAAGATACTTCATATTTTAATTCAAATAAATATTATCCTCCTTTTCAACTTTTCAATAATCCATAATTATCATATCTCCTTCCCTAATTCAAACTCTGAAAAACTCCATCTTTAGAATCTATGTTGGCATGAAAGATCTCATCTGAAAAAATACTATTGATATAGAATATCCTCTTCAAGAGAAATGATGAATTTATGCATATGCATGAAGAAATACTATAGCATATAACAAATCATAGTGTAAATCATTCATCTTCTTCAGAACCAAATGGTTTGAACCATGATTATAATAATAATTATTATTTTAATAAATTAATATTTATTAAACCATCATATATATTTGTTGTTACTTCCAAAAATATTGCATTAATTTTATATTAATATTTTATTGGATTACGTTTATCTTGACATATCCTTAAGAACTATTGGACTATTTTGATGCTGCTCAATTTCTAAAAAAATTAATGACACATAATATTTGTAAAAATTGGAGCTTATCTATAAAATATCAATTTATATACCTATTTAATATTCCATATATTCCAATATTCCCAGAAAGTTTCTTATTTAGTGCCAATAATTTCAAGGTAACCCTTATTTAAGTATTAAAAATTCCAATTGTCACCCTTGTGACTCTTTTTCATTCATTAAAACTATGGGGATACCCCTTTGTATCTCAATGTAGATTACTACATTTCTAAATTCTAAAAATGAAACTCTAAGATGCTTCAATAATTTTAAATGAATCATAAAAATTGATAATCATTTTATAGTAACTCTCACATGCATAAATAAAATTCATAACACTATTATAAATGGAGTACATTGTATAATATCTGACATTCTATTATATATATCTTCTTTTGAAATCTCAAAACATCTTCAAAATATATCAAACTCATATAATTACTTTGGAATAACATTAATTAAAATTCAATCATCAATGGAAAAATTAAAAATATTAAACAATATATAAATACCCCTTAATGTGGTTTAATGGATCATTCACTGCCTCAATAAGATCATTATAAGCCATTTTTCATATTCCTCTATATTGATATATTATTTAACTATACTCTATTTTACATAAACAATATTAACAAATTCTTCTATATTTTGTTAATTTGAATAGATATCCACTAATATATTCAATTGAAACATCTCACTATAAATCTAATTTTCCATATTGATAGTGGATGCAACTCATATTATTCATTCCACATTGATTTTTTTCATTAGTGTAACGCACTCTGTATGAGACCCCACATCAATGTCCTAGTCGGTATGTCACATGACCTCAGGTGACCCCCCTCATATACTATATATTTTTTATAATGTGTGGGGGATTAAATAATATAATATGGAGACTATATGAAGTTTAAAATGATCGATTAACAACTGACGAGGGGGTTGAATCTGTTCCTAACATTTAATAAGTTTGAATACATTATAAACATAACCCTTATAAACTCTTAATGTTAATATCATCTTATATCGTTCTATAAATACTAGTGCCTAAAAAATTTAATCATGTAAATAACATGAGATTTATAAAGTTAGACCTCAGTCTGAGAACCTTCAACATTTCTTTATACACTCTTATGGGTCTATGGAAATTTATTGTTTTAATAAAGGGAATACAACTTGTACCAAATCTCATTAGAAAACATCAAACTCCCTATAGGAAATATTATAATAACTCCCACAATTATAAAAAAATTTCATGTAAAAAATAATTGAAAACAAATGCCTAAATACATTGTTCAAAATGTTCCAAAAATTATATTTCTGCGATCCTTTTTCCCACATGGATGGGTATGATTCTCTCAATCTGATGATGCTGTGTCTAAAGGACATAGTACGATGAACTAGTATGATCAACATAATATTATCCTCCAATTATCAATATAAACTTCTAAAAATCAATTCAAAAACTCAGTATGATATTCCCCAGTCTGATAAAATCAATACCATCATATCAATACATTGTTTCTCAGTCAAATAACAAAAATAATAGATATAGTATCCTCTTATGGGATATTAGTCTAGAAATAAAATCTTTTGAAGAAATATGTATTCCCTTTTTTCTGCATTCAAGAAAATTAAAAAAAATTACATAAATTGTGCCGCTATTTATATGAACATTAAAAACCAGAAGATAGTAAATTTAAAAAAACATCCCCTCTTACTAAAATTTCAAAATGAAAAAAATCACCCACATTAATGTTTCAAATTTTAATTCTTCAAAACTTCTCAATATTTCTCAAAGATTAGATATCTTTGAAAAAACAAAATGTTCTTCAGTTTAATGTAACTTTCTCTTCTTCAATATGATTCTCATTATGGTCTACCATTATTTATCATCTCAATAGGATATTTATTTCATTACAATCTCATTATCATCTTACTATATTAGAATGCTCATTACAATGAAATTTTTCAAATTTAGAGTCCTCTTCTCATCATGATAAACAATCATTCTCACCTCATTATGATAATATTTCTTAAAAGACGACCTATTGTTATCAGAATCATATTCGATTTCCGAAATGAAATCCCTATTTGTTTCTTCTCAATAAAATATAATTCTTTTATAATCTTCATTTATTTTTTATAATTGATCACCCTTTAAATGATTGGTATCATAAACACTAATCACATTGCTGTTTAGAATATGATTTGTTATTGATGGGGGCATTCTTTTGATGAATGGATGACTATTTATAATTTAATTGATCTTCCTCATTAGAGTCAGTCTGGTTAAATACCCCATAATGGTGGCATTATAATTATGATGTTCTACATTTAATGATGACTTCACTTAAAAACATTGAAAATTCTCAATATTAATTATATTTTTGCATATATACCACAAAAAACTTTTTATTATAGCACTTTGGGATCTTATCTTCTATATCATGGTTTTTTAAACTGATACAGTCTTTACTGTTACTCCATTTGTTCAAAATATTTTATCAGGAATGTTTTTATGATTTTTAAGAACATCATGGTCAGAAAATAATCATCTGATATATTTTAGAAAGTATGAAAACATTCTAACTTTTTACTTCTTTATCTTCTTTAAAAAAATTCAGAAACAATTCATTTTATTCACTCATCAACATCTGACATTCTAAAATCCTCATATTCAAGTAAATACAAACATTATACTGATGGATGTGAGACTTATGATATGTCTAACGAACTACATCAACTTTATAATGACTCTTAGGACTAGTTATTCTCATTTATACATCATCAGTATGATGCTTCGTAGTTGTATCCGCAATGTGTAGAAAAAAATCATAAACATAAAACCGTTCTCCACCACTATGTTTGGGATAAATGTTTAAAAACATTATAATATCTTAAAAATAACATTAATATGGACTCAGTCATATATTGAATAACAAAAACATTCTTGCACAAAAAGCATAGTTTTCAAAAAAATAAAAAACATTGTTAACACAAAAACATTATAGAGGTTATTTAAACCCCCCCCCCCCCCCGTTGGATTTTTTTGATAGACCTCATTAACAACTTTTTCAAATCTCTGAATATTTTTTCAGAAGTCAACATCCATAAAAAAAATCAATTTTGATTGACTATTAAAAAAACACATTATTTCTAAATATAGAGTTTCCTAACTCCACAATATTGAATAAAATAATATTTTTATTGAATTCCACCCCTTAGTAGAAAGAAAATATTGCGTCCATGATAAGATAAACTCTCCCTATCTTTTATCTTTTCCCCCCACTTTTATTTTTTTATCCCTTTTATTTTTCCCTCCCTAATTTTATTATAACCAATGATTTATATTCATAAAATTAATATAATTAAAAATATTAAAATTTAAAATTGTATTACATTATCTCACCCTTTTTCACTTAATCCAAATAAAAATATGGGTTCCTCCTTATTATGTTTAGGAATTGATAAAAGGATTTTGAGCATGAAGTTGCTACTTTAACTCAACAAACCTTTCTTTTCGAATTTTCTTTATGAAGATATCATTAATATGATACTTTTTTGGGATATATTCCCACAAAAAATATCCTACAACAAATTTCAATTTTAAAAAGTGAAGTTAATTATCAACATTTTTCGATATAGAATGTTGAAAAATAAATATAGATTTATCAATTGCACTCCTATTATCATCATGCATCTTCAATGGTTTTAAAAAAATTTACTATAAAATATTCTAACTAAAAATTCATCCAAAACAACTATGTAAAAACATCAGTATCCATAGATATTATGATTCATTTATATTTAATGTTACTGAACATTTATTTTTATTATGAAAACTCACAAAACATTCAACTAAGAAAAATGGTCCTTCTAAGGTTGATTTTATTTCATTAGAATCTCCAACCCAATAATTATCAGCGTAACAATGAAACATCATCTAAATATTTATTACTTGTAACAAACCATGTGATTTTTTCATTGACATATCACAATATTCTATTTCATCCAACATATGTGATTATTTATGATTACTCTGATAACTAGAATAAAAAATCACAACAACAACAATGTCAGGTCTTGAGAATATAAGGTAAATTATACTTCCTATCAACTGACAATTTTTTTTCTTATTCACAGTTTTCTTGGGCTCATATTTACTCAACATTGTACTCATAGATAATGGATTATAAACATATTTGGAGTTTTCCATCCCGAACATCATTAAAAATTCCTTAGGATACATTTCTTGAGATTAGAATATGTACATTTCTTTTTGTTGCACATGTATGCCACCAAATAAAGTTAATTATCCAAAAATTTAAATTTCAATATTCTTATTCATTTATTCATCAAAATCATTAAAAAATGATACCTATCATGAAAAATATATATCATCCACATAAACAATTACAATTAGAGTTCCAGATTCAATAACATTCAAATATATGTTTCTATTAACTTTTCCTTTAGAAAAATTCTACATTATTAGATGATTTTCAATATTTTAATACCAAGATCATAGATTATATTTCATACCATAAATTTTTTCTAGTTTATAGACATTGTTTTCATCCTCATCAAGATGAAAACCATAATGTTTTTAAATGTGATCTTCTTCCCCAATCTATCAATTTATGAAAGATAACTTTATATACATTTGATAAAAATTCTAATTTTGATGTGCATCCACTAATACAAACATTCGAATAGTTTCTAATATTTTAACCAAGGAAACATTTCTTCAAAATCCACACCTTCAACCTACGTATATCTTTTAAAAAATGTCTTTCTCTATTTCGTGAAACTTCCCAATTCTCATTCAATTTGTTTTTATAAACCTAGTTTTTTGATAATGTTCTTATTTGATGTATGTGGAATAAGTTGACATATTTTATTTGTCACAATATTATCCAACTCTTTAGTCATATAATCCAGTAATTACTAATGTGATAAATATTTTAAAACTGATTTTGGATCATTGTTTGAGATAACTGATGTTTTATTTTATAATGTGAACTTTCTCCTTGTCTGAAAAAGGGCCTTGTGATTTCCAATAATATTTTCAAACACAACAAATTATTGTAACGTAGGATATTTCAATTATTCAATATTATGTAAATGTTCCTCATCATAGGAATATTTTGAATCATCATTGGGTTGTTTGGACTTTATTTATCAATTATTGGAAATATTCAGTTTATCCTCCTCGATTTTGTAAAAAAACATTTTTTAATGAATTTTTTTAATTAATTCCACATAATATGACTCCAAAAACATTATAAACATTTTATTTAACACATATAACTTCTCCCACTGGGTGAATAACCCATTAATGGTCTTTTCTCAACTTTCTCATCAATCATTACTATATCTGTATTTTTTATTTTATGTAAACATATACTCGTAGAAACATTGATGTAATTTAATTATGTTTTTTATACCACACCTCGTAATAATTATTGTTGGTTTTTTGTCTCAAATAATATTTTTTATGAATATATATATTAGTCCTAACACCTTCTCTATAATAGAATATTTAATTTTTGTATTTTACTAACATACATCTTATAATTTCCACCAAACATCTACTATTTCCTTCTGCTACTCAATTTTTTAGTGTGTAAAGAGATTGATCAAAAATATTGATACCATGATTTATCATAGGAGTTTCAAAATGACTATATATTAATAAGGTACTATTATCATTTATCAACTTTATTATATAAGCTTCAATGTTTTTCTTAGCTTCTTCTATAAAAAACATAAACATTTCCACATCCTCTGACTTGTGTTTGATAAACATGATTTTTGTCATCTGGGTGAAATCATTAATAAAAGTGATAAATTATAAATATGTTTGTGTTGATTAATGTCTCATAATTAAACATAAATCAGAATGAATAATTTAAATAGTTATGGTAGATTTAATCTCATGTCTATTATGACTCTTTTAGTAATATTTTTTTTCATAAAATAATATAAACATATTTATCTCTTTTTTTCAACTCTAAAAAATAATAGAGAGCATAAAAATTATAACTTTTATTTATGTTTTTTTCTGAAGTTTTCCAAGTCATAAATTCAAAAAATATGTTTTCACCTCATAACTCAAGTAATTTGAGTTATTAAACTCATCATATTGAAAAATATTACCACTAGATTTTTATCATTTTGTGATAACATTTCATATATCATGGATTTTTTGATATAATAATATTTTCTAAATTTTTTTTTTCCATCCTCAAAAAGACTACGTACACTAATTAAGTTCTGTTTTATCTGATCAATAAATAAAACATCCTAAAATATTATATTTTTTGATTCAATCTCAGTTTTTCAGATTCTTATGATTTTTAATGAACTTTCAATACCAATGGTAAATAATTTTCCATCATCAATTTCATCATGTTTCAAGAATTTTTATATCACCTATAATATGTGAACAAGAACCATTATCAGTTATCCATGTTTTTTTCATTTTATTTTCTTAAAATTCCATATCAACAAGAAATATCTATATTCAAATTTATTTTTTCCATCTTTTTTTATACCATAAGAAACATGTTACAAAAGGAATGGCTTACATCATTCATTATGATGTCTCGCATCATCACATCTTCAAAAAACATCTTCCATAAATTCAAATTGATTTTTTTTTGGAATCATTCTAAAACCTTGAGATTTTTCTTTTCTAAAATTCTATGGGTTAGGAAACTTACTCATACTTCTTCCACCATTCTTTCAATTTTTTCAAACCTTCTTCCATGAAGTGACAAATTTTACCAAAAATTATAATAATTATTTCTATAGATTCAATAACACCAGCAATATCTATTGAATATTTATGTTCATTTGAAGTAAGATCTTTCTCTGTAGAATAATTGTAGATATTGATAACTTCCTCATGATTTTAAGATATTTGGATGTGGCATATCCTTACTCTTAAGTGAGTTTTTATCATTTCTAGAACAAATATTGTTCTTATAGCGTTTTCCACCCAATTTTTCTCAATAAATTGTTTTCTAAAACCTGAAATGTCAACTAAAATCATATGAAATATTATTTTTTGGTGAGGATTTCACCGAATTCATGATTTGATCTCTCTAAAAAACTGTATAAGTCTCATATTTTACATAAAAATCTTTCTTAGTGTTTTAATTAATCTTTTCCTATGTAATTATGGACTCATTATGTTTTTATTGAAACTTGTAAACTTTCTCTTACATAGATTCGAACCTCTTACTCAGATATTTAATCATCTTCCCCTATTGAGAAATTGTAATTTTGAAAATTAATATTTACTAAATGAATTATTCCTTCTTTTTTAGGACATATTTTCTTCCAACATAATATTCTTCAATATCTTTTTTTACGATTTTGATATCATTCTTGATATATTTTTTTCTTATGAAATGCTAAAAGATCTATTCTGAGCCGATACACTCTAAAATATTCTTCACCTCCTTCATATTCACTATTTGAGGGGTAATCAACATTCATTAAATTTTCAATGAATGTTTTGAATTTTTTAGATCATTTAACTTGTGAATAAATTTTTTTATTTGAGTCTGATTCATCTTTCTTACTCAGCATACTTGTCTTGTTCCCATTACACTTGTTTTTAGCATTCTTGGATTACTTTTCTTCTTTAGAAATTTGGCTCCACTTCTTCCATCTAGTTTTTTCAACATAATCATCAAAATATTCTCTAAATTACATCTTAGTAGCATTTATAGTAAGGTTTTTTATTCCACTACACTCAAAACGTTTTCAAGTATGTTTACCTATATAATTTTATTTTACTATTTAATTGTTTTTTCATATAAGGGACATGATTTTGTTATTCCACTAATCTTTCTCATTATCACCAGATTCGGAAGGATGAACATCTTTAATATAATTTATTTTAATTTTTCTTATGGAATCAAAATATATTTTGTCTTTGATCTTATTTATAACATTAATGAATTTTCCATTTCATAATAACTAATAAATTTCTTCAATTCATCAATATATAATTAATTCTTATCTTCTAAAGAGGAAATTTTGGAATCAATCCTATCTAGAATGTTTCTCATAAGTTTATTAATAATAGTATAGTAATCTAGAATAGAAAATAATATTATAATGGTTAATAAAATTTTCATTTACTCTAGTGATGTAATCATCAATAGTTTTTTCATTTCTCATTTTGTTTTCTTCATACTTACTACACCATATTTTTATCCTTTCTTTTTTTTTATTATTTCCTTGGAAAAAAATTTCAAGCTTCTCCCACATACTATTTAATGTTTTGAGTCACCTAAAATTCATAAAAAAAATTATGATAATGACATAAGGATATAATTTCTTTCTTTTCCATCAACTTAGACATTTCTCATAACATATAAAGTTTTGAGGGAATATTTATCAATAGCTAGGATCCATATTGTAGTCGCATCAACAAATTTCACAACAAGAGTTAGTAGATAAAGAATCATCCTTTTTTAGCATCCATAATAATTTTTTCCTTCAAATATAGAAATTATTATACTATTAACATAATTGATATTATCCATGATAAGGATTCAAAAAGGGAACCTTGTCTCTAATAAGGATCAAATAACCAATAAGAATGTGGTTGAATTAGTTGTTCACTTTTTATAAGAATCACTAATTTTTAAAACATAACCCATGAAACCTATTAAATTTCATATCCATGTCATATTTTTGTTAACACCCATGCTTACAAGAATAGAAAATCAAATAATGTAGATGATATTTACAATATCTAACCTCAGGGTGCGAAACTAAATCTCTTCCATAGCCACTCTCATGGGTTTATGCAAATTAACCATTATGATGAAGTCCACATAACATGTGAAAACTCCCATTAGACACCTCTTATCCACTGATAAGAAAGATAATAATGTCTCCCAACAGTTTATAATGTATTATTACAAAAAATGAGAAAAATAAGAATATTGACTATTCAATGTGCTCTAAAAATTCCTTATATGGAATCCCCTGTCTGATATAACTATTTATGATGCTCTGAATCCAATGAGGTTGGGTCTGATGATCTAAGAATGAAGAACCAGTATGACCGACCCAATGTGTTTTTCTTTTTCTCACTCTACAATTCTCAAACTCTCTTAAAAAACATAGTCTGATCTTCTCTTGTCTGATCAACTCAATAAGATATTCTCAAAATGATATTTCTTAGTTTGGTAAACCAAAACAATAAATGTCTGATATTTATCTGAGTTCTAGGTCCTAACAGGAAAAACAATCATTAAATATGTATCACTCCTCCTTTTTCATACTTCTGAAAAGTTAGAAAATTTTAATTAACTATTCCTATATATATAGTCATATTAGAAAAGAAAATATGGGAAATTGAAAAAACCGTTGCCGCTTACACAAATATGAATACTCTGAAAATAACTCATGATTATGCTTCATCTTTTATTTTTCAAAATATTTTTAATATTTCTCTTTGATAAAATATCTTCATACTAACTAATATTTCTTTTGTCCAATGTAACTTTCTCATATTCATCTCGATGCCCATTATTGTAAAGACCTAGGAAATTCAAGGAAATTTTCTTCTTAATTTCTTTGGAATTTTGGTAGTGCGCGGTTTGAAACAGAACCTGATTCTGAGGCCCAGAGTGCCCGGAATGATCCGTCGAAGTTTTGTTAAATTTATATTAACACGCGTAAATATTTTTCCTTAAAAAGCAGAATAACTCTTGAACGGTTGCTTGGATAAAAAATCCGAGTGCACCGTTGCGCTCATGATGGAGGGATTACCCTAGGCGCGACTTACGTTTAGTCAGCGTGTGCCTCCTATGAGAAATCCCAAAAATGGATTAACTGTAAATAAAATAAATAAATAAATTATTTTATTTTTCTAATGCTTATAACTCACAAACGGTAGCTCAGATTAAAAATCTGAGACCACCAATGGACTTGTGAGGTTATGCATTATTTAAGCAGATACTAACTTTGGCTGGCGCGGGCCACCAGAAAAAGTTAGTTTTTTGGCCTCAAATAAAATAATTATGTGACAATTATTTTATTGTAAAATTTATAACTTCTAAATGGTAACTCGGATTGAAAATCTGAGAGTACCATTGGGTTCTTTGGGACATGTTTCACTTAGGCAGATCCTATCCTCGACTGGCGCGGGTTGAGGGTGATAGGTAATAATTTTCCAAACATTATTTTTGGGTACATTCAGTAATCGTACGTTCAGAATTTTATAACTTTTGAACCGGTGCTCGGAATTGAAATCCGAGGGCACTGATAAACTCGCAACGCCGGTAATTGCATAAGGGGACCTTTACCGCAATTGCTTTTGTGCGGGTGGAGAAGTTAAAAGTTTGGATTAAATTAGGAATGAGTAAATTTGTGAAACAGTTTTATTTTTAAGTATAAGGTGGTTTTATCCTACATGGGGAAGTTGGGGTGGCACCTAACTTCCCATGTGAGGATAAATGTGAGGATAAATGTGAGGTGGGGCCCACACGACCCCCATCTTTTCACATTAACTTAACTCACTTTAACTCTCATAAACTCCCACCTTTAATTATGAAACTCATCCACTTCCTTATTAATTTGCCAACCTATCTCTAATTAATTAAACAACTCAACATTTAATTAATTAAGGGGTTTCATTTTCAAAAGGGGAATGTCTTGGCAAGTTCAATTAAAATATGGTGGATTCTTATTTTAATTTGGTTGAAACTTGTATTGGGAAAGTCTTTTCGAGAGAAAGCACTAGAGCTTTAAAGAACTGTTTCCATCCGCGAAGAACGGCGTCTCTTCATCGAAGAATACCGGGGTTCCATCTTCTCCGAAGAGACACCGACGAACGAGTAGGGATCTGTAGCGTGGTGCGGGCGCAACGAACTACGTTGAATCCGAAGTCTTTCTTGCGTCAAATCCGACAAACAACAAACGACACGAGGTAGGGGAATATTGTAAATTACTCATTTATGTGGTTTATACCCTCGAGCTTGAGAGTATATTTGTAGGATTTATCGTTGAGGATTCCTTACCCTGGTTTAATTTCTCATGATGAATGCGAATTAAATAAATTAATTCCCGGATCAATAAAAAATTGATTGAATTAATTTTCATCTTGTTTAGCCTAAATTTGAGATTCTTGAAGCATGATAAATAATTAATTGCCAATCCCCATGTTCTTGATTCTCAAAAGAAATGGAAAAAATAACACGGATATCGATCCCCACTTAAACCCAAATCCATTCTTATTCATGGTCTTCTCATTCTTTATGTGTTCTTCATCATCAAATATTTAAGCGCGCTGGAAACTCAATGTTTCGTTGAGCGTGACATACGGACGCGAAGACCTCGACTTGAGGATCATGTATATGCGTTCGTTTCTTTTTTTTCGTGTTAAATCGAAGTTGGAATGGAGTGAAGAAGGATCTTGTGGCGTGAGTAGGGAGGTCTGGAAGAGGAAGGTTGGCGGGGCGAGGCCGAATCCGTAGGTGCAGCATGTTGGGGCGCTAATTGGGAGAACAAAAATCTTGAAGGGAGGCATTGATTGGAGAGAGAATGAGATTTAAAGTTGATAAATAATAAAAGAAATAAATATAAAGAGGGAGAAGAGTCCGAGAATGATGGTGAACACCAAATTGGAATGTTAAGGATTGTGGGTGTGTGGAATGTGGGTGTGGGATTTAAAGAATTAATTTAAATTAAAAATAATAATAATATAATAATGTTATTATTATTTTCGTTGGGAAAACCGTATTTTGACGGTATCTTCCCCGTGCGACCTCGGATTCACGAACCGTTAGCGGAAGTGTGACCCTGACTCTAAGATGGAATTTATGAGTCCAATTTTGGATATCTTTTTTGGGTTTTTAGATCGGGTACCCGAAGTGCTCGGAAAATAATAGATTTAATATTATTATTAAATCTTCGCCCCGCCATAACTCATGCGTGCGACGTCCGATTGGAATGCTATCAGTGGTGATGTAATCCTGAAATCAATATGGTCGATACAAGTCTAATTTTGAATACTAAATTCTGGTTCATGTCTCGGGCCCATGAAACACCGAATAATAATATTATTATTATTACGGGATCTTATATCTGACATATCTCTCTCATACGGTGTCGAAATGACGAACCATCTACGATGTTGCGACCCTGGAATTAAGACGGATGTTTCAAGATCAATTTTTGATATTTAAGTCGAGGTTGAGGTGCGGGCCCCACGAGGCCCGGTTCGCGCGTGTTGCGGTGAAATGAAACTTTTTCACCGGCTATCCGTTTTGGACCAATGGGTAGTCCATCTCATGTGTTTTTCCGCATGGATCGCAATGTTGTGAATGGTTTGGTAAACCGGTGTCATTTTAAGTACGGCCGGGTTGGTTCTAACCCGAAACCAACCGGGCCCTCGGAGCGGAAACGCTTATAACTTAAGGACCGAATGTCTGATTGACGTGCCTTCAACTTTTTTGGATTCCTCTTGATGAGACGGAACTTTTGGCATACTTTGCCTGAGGTTTGGTTGCAGTTGGATAGTGGCCGGGTTGGATTGTACCCGAAATCCAACCGGGCCCCTAGAATGGAAAAATTGATAACTTTCAGACTGGATGTCTGTTTGACGAACCGTTAGCAGCGTTGGTGATCACGTTGAGAAATGGTCCCTATGAGCATACCCTATGAGAGTTCGGGGTATAGTCGAGATACAGCCAGGTTGGTTCGCACACGAAACCAACCGGGACCCTGGGACGAAAAGACTAATAACTCACAGACCAGGTGTCTGATTGACACGTCGTCTGTTGCGTTGAGACCCCTATGACGAGGCGGTCCTTTGAGATAATTCTTCGTAGGACTTTGAGATACTTGGAGTATCGACCTGTAACTCATGGAGTGGACCCTCCCGGAGACGAGCGTACGGAGTACGGAGACCGTGTAGCCGGGTGAGAAATGACGACTGCTTGACTGACTCGACTTGGACTGAGTCGACTAGCCCAGTGGATGGAGCACTACTTTGTTTGGGTGCAGACCCATGGCAGACGGAGCACTACTGTGTGACAGTGCAGACCTGCAGTACTCGTCCAGAGAGTACCTCTGCAGGGTATTAGGGGGTGTGCACTACTGTGTTTCGGTGGCATACCCCGGCGGGAAGCACTATTGTGTTTGGGTGGCTGACCGGCCATAATCGACAGGAGGAGTACCTCAGCAGTCTTAGGTTAGTGGGAAGTACCTCAGAGTCATGATAGGACCACTATACACTCCAGAGATGGGGCTCTTCAGCAGTTACGGTTTCGATATTGAAAATCCTGGTTTGAGCTGAATCTATGATCTTTGTGTTTACCTCATGATTGAGATTGGTTACTTGATAACTTAGGTATATGTATGGGAATTTACCTAAGTAGAGGTTATCTGTTGAGATATTTTTTGTGGTTAACCTTGTTGGATTTAGTGAGACCTTGAGGGTCTCAGGGTCCCTACTAAGTATTGTTATACTCACCCCTGCACGGGCTATGCCTGCACCTCGTTGTGTTGGTTGCAGACGACGGGCAGCACAGACAGAGGCCGAGTGTTCGAGGACTGGACGGTACCCGGAGGTGGACCTCACGACGAGACAGTATCCGGTGGTGGACTTCACAACGAGGCGACACTCGGAGGAGGTTGATGGGAAAGAGCGTTGTAGAGGCCATCTGTACCTACCCTTCAGTTAGGATCCGTGGTGGATGATTCAGGAGCTGCGCTATCTGTACCTACCCTTCAGGTAGGATCTGTGGTGGACGATCCAGGAGCTGCGCTCTCTATACCTACCCTTCAGGTAGGATCCGAGGAGGACGACCCAGGAGCTACTTTGTTTCTTCTAGCTGTTTGTCTTTTCTGTTGTACTTTTGTTCAGTTGTAGCTGTACTTTTGACTGGGTTTGTATTCTGGCCCATTTACTTTTCAGCAGTTTCTTTTGTACTTATTTTATTACTTCCGCTTTTACTCTGTGATGTTTTGTTTTCTATTATAAAGGAAATTCCTTCCCAGTTATCGGGATTTACGACTTTGGTGGTAGTCGCCAAACCCTGGCCTATGGAAGGCGGGCTTGGGGTAGTCACGGAACGGGCCCCGAGGACGGGTCGTGACAAATTGGTATCAGAGGAGTCGGTTTTACCGCAAGAACTTATAACTCTGATATTCCCTTTCTATGAAGGAAAATTGTTTAGGGTACCGAGTGTGGTTTTTAATTCAGGGAGTCCAGTGTTGGTGCGACGGCCGACATATCTGTACACCAGGACCCTGACTACTGATTTCCATCTTTGTGCACAAAAACACTGATTTTGTGTGTGTTTCCAAGAGTTTTAAAGTCATCTCAAACCAGGTCAGCTCACCAGGTATAAATCATTTGACCGTGTTGTATCTGTTCAGGATGTCTCCATGCAGACAGTCAGTTGGAGTTCTGAGATAGTACTCGATGACGGCCCACAAAGCGGTGAGGCTCCGATGCGGGGCCCTTTTTACTATGTTGGCACCCTCGGGTGGTGTACCAACAGCACCACCACCTGTTGGGCAGCAGATGCCACCAGCCTTACTAGTGAACTGTGCACACTGGCGGAGCGTGTTGCACGAGTTCCAGCAGCAGCGACCTCTGAGGTTATAAGGCGAGGCAGATTCCCAGACTGCAGAGCACTGGCTGGAGGCGATTGTTAGAGTTTTCCGCCTAGCTGAGAAATCAGTAGAGTGGATGGTAGTCTTGGCCACTAGTGTCTTCCAGTGAATGACCATGAGAATGGTCCGAATAGTCATGAGGCTTCGGTACGTGGACCGATACATGAGATTGTTCCTTCGGGTAGTGTGTCAGCAATACATCACTACCTGTTGGTCAGTAATTACAACCGGTGGTACCAGTTGATGACACATGTAGGCTTACTGCCTTAGACATGTTCCAACATCAGATACCCTCAAGTTCCGAGGTGAAACTAACTCACAGGCTGCTGAGGACTGGCTTGAGGAGGTGGCTGAGAGTTTTCTAGAGCTTATACAGCTTCGGCAGGACGACGTTTCGGTAGATGAGTATTCATCGAGGCATACCGAGCATTCCGGGTACTCGATGAATACGATTCAATCAGTACTATAGAGTTCGGACCTCTGAACGTGGTGTGTTTAAGGATATACGAGCTAGAACCATTCCTCTATGCATTCCTACTTAGGATAGGGTGCTAGAAAGAACCTTTCTGGTTGAGAATTCATTGCTGAATGGATGCAGTCAGTGAAGGTTAGTAGTGGGAAAGTTGGAAACGGGCGCCAGTCTCGGAGACTTGGGCGTGTTAAATGTTTCAAGAATTGGACGTGTTAAGGACAGATGAATCTGCAGAGTAGCATACATGGAAGCAGAGCTAAGGGTGAAGCATGAGGTGGTATAAATTTCAACATGTTACAACCACCTGTCTTTATAGTCCCCACTAGGCTCAGGGAGCTGGAGGGTAGGGGAAGAGAATAGATGCATGCGGTCACGGAGTGTGACCCAAGGGCTCTAAGAATGATTTGAGGTACGGTCTGTGTCTACTATGAGCATCCATATCAATAGACATAGGTACAAATCATTCCTTCCTTCCACAAATCTTGTCCCAGACCTAGAGTTTCCGGTTAAAACCGTTGAATTGACCCTCACGTCTCGAGATAACATTGAGTGGAGACTCGATAAACACACCTACGCCGGCAGGTGTGATCTGACCCTTGAGGCGAGAGTTTCGGTTGGAATCTCTTAGTGACAGCGTCGAGGCCTTACGACGTTAGTTTGGGTATGGACTGGGCAATCACAGTTCATACACGGATTGATGGTATTAGGAAAAACGGTGGTGTTTTACTTACAACAATTGGATGAATTTTCCTTGGTCGGAAAAAAGGAAACCCCAGGTAGCACAGGACCCTCTAGGAGAGCACATGGGAGCAGAAGGCTCAAATGCGTGCTCAGTACCACTTTTTGTTTCCCCTACTGTGTGTTGAAGATTTATGGGGACGTAAAGCCCTGAGGTGGGAGTATTGTAAAGACCCGGAAATTCAAGGAATTTTTTTTCATAATTTCTTGAGAATTGTTTGAGTGCGCGGTTTCAGACGGCACCTGATTCTGTGGCCCGGAGTTCCCAGAATGATACGTCAAAGTTTTGTTAAACATAAATTAACGCACGTAAACAGTTTTCCTGAAAAAGTGGAATAACTCTTGAACGGTTTCTCGGATCAGAAATCTGAGTGCACCATTGTGCTCACGATGGCGGGATTACCCTAGGCGCGACTTAAGTTTAGTCGGTGTGGGCATCTTATGAGAAATCCCAAAAATGGATTAAATGTAAATAAAATAATTAAATAAATTATTTTATTTTTTGAATGCTTATAACTCACAAATGGTAGCTCAGATTAAAAATATGAGACAACCAATGGACTTGTGAGTTAATGAATTATTTAAGAAGATACTAACTTTGGCCGGCGCGGGCCACCAGAAAAAGATAGTTTTTTGGCCTCAAATAAAATAATTATGTGACAATTATTTTAATGTAAAACTTATTACTTCTAAACTGTAATTCGGAATGAAAATATGAGAGTACTGTTGGGTTTGTTGGGACATGTTTCACTTAGGCAGAGCCTAACCTCGACTGGCCTGGGTTGAGGGTGACTGATAATAATTTTCCGAACTTTCTTTTCGGGTACGTTCAGTAATCGTACGTTCGGAATTTTATAACTTTTGAGCTGGTGCTCGAAATTGAAATCTGAGGGCACCGATTAACTCGCAACCCCGGTAATTGCTTAAGGGGACCTTTACCGCAATTGCATTTGTGCAGCTGGAGAAGTTAAAATTCTGGATTAATTGGGGAATGAATAAATTTGTGAAACAATTTTATTTTTAAGTCTAAGGTGTTTTTATCATACATGGGGATGTTGGGGTGGCACCTAACTACCGATGTGAGGATAAATGTGAGGTGGGGCCCACACGGTCCCCAACCTTTCACATTCACATAACTCACATTTACTCTCACAAACTCCCACCTTTAATTATGAAACTCATCCACTTCCTTATTAATTTTCCAACCTATCTCTAATTAATTAAACAACTCAACATTTAATTAATTAAGGGGTTTGATTTTCAAAAGGGGAATGGCTTGGAAAGTTCAATTAAAATAAGGTGGATTCTTATCTTAATTTGGTTGAAACGTTTGTTGGGAAAGTCTTTTGGAGAGAAAGCACTAAAGCTTTGAAGAACTGTTTCCTTCCGCGAAGAACGACATCTCTTCGTCTAAGAATACTGAGGTTGCATCTTCTCCGACGAGACACCGATGAACGAGCATGGATCGGTAGAGTGGTGCGGGCGCAATGAACTACGTTGAATCCGACGTCTTTCTCACGTCAAATCCGACAAACAACAAATGACACGAGGTAGGGGAATATTGTATGTTACTCATTTATGTGGTTTATACCCTCGAGCTTCAGCGTTTATTTGTATGATTTATCTTTGAGGATTCCTTACCCCGGTTTAATTTCTCATGATGAACGCGAATTAAAAAAATTAATTTTCGGATCTATAAACAATTGAATTAATTAATTTTCATCTTTTTTATCCTGAATTTGAGATTCTTGAAGCATGATAAATAATTAATTGCCAATACCCATGTTCTTGATTCTCGAAAGAAATGGAAAAACTAACAAGGCTATCGGTCCGCACTTAAACCGAGATCCTTTCTTATTCATGGTCTGGTCATTCTTCGTGTGTTCTTCATCGTCAAATATTTCAGCGCGCTGGAAACTCGATGTTTCGTTGAGCGCGACATACGGACGCGAAGACCTCGACCCGAGGATCATGGATATGCGTTCGTATGTTTTTTTTTCTAGTTAAATCGAAGTTGGAATGGAGTGCGGAAGGATCTTGTGGCATGAGTAAGGCGGTCTGCCGGAGCAAGGTTGGCATGCCGAGGCCGAATCCGTAGTTGCATCATGTTGGGGCGCTAATTGGGAGAACAAAAATCGTGAAGGGAGGAGTTGATTGGAGACAGAATGGGATTTAAAGTTGATAAATAAAAAAAGAAATAAATATAAAGAGGGAGAAGAGTCCGAGAATGGTGGTGCGCACCAAATTGGAATGTTAAGGATTATGGGTGTGTGGAATGTGGGTGTTAGATTTAAAGAATTAATTTAAATTAAATATAATAATAATATAATAATGTTATTATTATTTTCGTTGGGAAAACCGTATTTTGACGGTATCTTCCCCGTGTGACCTCGGTTTCAAGAACCGTCATCGGCAGTGTGACCCTGACTCCGAGAACGGAATTTATGAGTCCAATTTTGGATATCTTTTTCGGGTTTTTGGATCGGGTACCTGAAGTGCTCGGAAAATAATGGATTTAATATTATTATTAAATCTTCGACCCGCCATAACTCATGCGTGCGACGTCCGATTGGCTTACTGTCAGGGGGGATGTAATCCTGACATCAATACGGTCGATTCAAGTCTAATTTTGAATACTAAATTCTGGTTCATGGCTCGGGACCATGAAACACCGAATAATAATAATATTATTATTACGGGATCTTGTATGGGACATATCTCTCTCATACGGTGTTGGAATGACGAACCGCCTACGACGTTGCAACCCTGGAATTAAGACGGATGTTTGAAGACCAATTTTTGATATTTAAGTCGAGCTCAAGGCATGGGCCCCACAAGGCCTGGTTCGTGCGTGTTGCGGTGAAATGAAACTTTTTCACCGACTATCTATTTTGGACTAACGGGTAGTCCATCTCGTGTGTTTTTTCATATGGATCGCAATGGTGTGACCGGTTTGGTTAACCGGTGTCATTTGAAGTACGACCGGGTTGGTTCGAACCCGAAACCAATAGGGCCCTCGGAGCGGAAAATGCATATAACTTAAGGACCGGACGTCCGATTGACGTTCCGTTGACTTTGTTGGATTCCTCTTGATGAGATGGATCTTTTGGCACACTTCTCCTGAGTTTTGGTTGCAATTGGATATTGACCGGGTCAGATTGTACCCGAAATCCAACCGGGCCCCTGGAACGGAAAAGATGATAACTTTCAGACTGGACGTCCGTTTGATGAACCGTCAGCGGAGTTGGTGATCACGTTGAGAAAATGTACCTATGAGCATACCCTATGAGAGTTTGGGGTACAGTCGAGATATGGCCGGGTTGGTTCGCACACGAAACCAACCGGGCCCCTGGGACGAAAAGGCTAATAACTCACAGACCAGGCGTCCGATTGACGCGCCGTCTGTTGCGTTGAGAGCCGTATAACAAGGTAGTCCTTTGAGATACTTCATAGTGGGACTTTGAGATACATGGAGTATCGACATGTAGCTCGTGGAGCCGAACCTCCCGGAGATGAGCGTACGGAGTACGAAGACCATGTAGCCGGCATAGACCTAACAACTGCTTGACCAACATGACTTGGAGTGAGTCGACTTGCCCAGTGGACGGAGCACTATTTTGTTTTGGTGCAGTCCCATGGCGTACGGAGCACTACTGTGTGACAGTCCAGACCCGCGGTACTCATCTGGAGAGTACCTCTGTAGGCTATTTGGGGGTGTGCACTAATGTGTTTTGGTGGCATACCCCAGTGGGAAGCAGTATTGTGTTTGGGTGGCTGACCTGCGGTACTCGACATGAGGAGTACCTCAATAGTCTTAGATTAGTGAGCAGTACCTCGGAGTCGTGACAGGACCACTGTACACTCTAGAGACGGGGCTCTTCAGCAATTACGGTTTCGATATTGAAAATCCTAGTTTGAGCTGAGTATATGATCTTTGTGTTTACCTCACGATTGAGATGGGTTACATGATAAGTTGGGTATATGTATGTGCATTTACCTAAGTAGAGGTTATCTGTTGAGATCTTCTTTGTGGTTAACCTTTTTGTATTTAGTGAGACCTTGAGGGTCTCGGGGTCCCTACTGAGTATTGTTATACTCACCCCTGCACGGGCTATGACCGCACCTCGTTGTGTTGGTTGCAGACGACGGGCAGCACAGACAAAGGCCTAGTGTTCGAGGACTAGACGGTACCCGGAGGTGGACCTCATGACGAGATTGTATCCGGTGGTGGACTTCACGATGAGGCGACACTCGGAGGAGGTTGACAGGTGAGAGTGTTGTAGAGGCTATGTGTACCTACCCTTCAGGATGGATCCGTGGTAGACGATCTAGGAGCTGCGCTATCTGTACCTACCCTTCAGGTAGGATTCGAGTAGGACGACCTAGGAGTTACTTCCTTTCTTCCAGCTGTTTGTCTTTTCTGTTGTACTTTTTTTTCAATTGTAGCTGTACTTTCGATTGGGATTATATTCTATCCCATTTACTTTTCAGCACTTTCTTTTGTACTTAGTTTATTACTTCGACTTGTACTCTGTGATGTTTTGTTTTCTATTATAAAGGGAATTCCTTCCCAGTTATCGGGATTTACGCCTTTGGTGCTAGTCGCCAACCCATGGCCTATGGAAGGCGGGATTGGGGTTGTCATGGCACAGGCCCCAAGGATGGGTCGTGATAATTATGGTCTTCCTTTCTTTCTCACCTTAATATGATCTACCTTTTTTCTCATCTCATTAAGATTTTAATATCATTCACAACTCATTAAGATGTAATTTATCAGTATTATCTCCAAGATAAACAATCTTCATTAGCTCATTAGGGTGGAAGTCCTCAGCAGATTTTAAATTGTTGTCGCAATCTTGTTCAATGGAAAACCTGAACTCTAAATTTTTTTATCATCAAGAAAACAAAACAATTTTAGAATATTCTCTCTTTTCTCATCTGATGTCCCTTTTAAGGATCATCATTGAAAACTCTGATCACTCTAATGTTATGCATCTGATGGGTTATCGGAGTGCAATATTCTTTTGATGAATCAGTTAATGTTCTTAATCCAATTTATCTTTCTTCATAGAGTTATTCTAAAAAACACACATAATGATGGAATCCTCATTATGAGTTAATTATCATTACAATTTTATTCATCAATTAATGACACTACTTAGGAACATTAAAAATTCTCAATCATCATCACCTTTAGGAATTCTGAACTATAACAACATTTTAGTCTTTTAATTTTGGATACTATCTTCTATGTCTGAGTTTCAAGAACTGATAAAATCTTTATGATCCCTCAATTTAATAAAAATATTTTTTCATGAACGTTTTTTAGCTTTTTAAATGATTCATGACTAGAAAAGAATCATATAATTTAAATAAGAAAGTATGAAAAAACTTTTAACTCATGGAATCACTATGTTCTTTAAAAAAATATTCAGAAACAATACATTTTCTTCGATTAGGATCTTTTAACACTGTAACAAATTCCGATTATGATGAATATCAACACCATGTCTATGGATCATAGAATAATGTTATTTCTCATCTACTACTTATTATTTATAGAGAATACTATGACTGTTGTTTCCTATTTATACATTTTAAGTATAGTTATTTTTATTTTGATCCTTTGATTCCAGAAAACATATTTCATAAATAAAATAATTGTCTCCCCCTTTATGCATCTATATTGCATAAAATTTAAATTTTCAAAAAAACATTGAATATGATGGAATAGGTACCATCCTCAATAAAAAACATTATTTTACAAAAATGGAATTTTTTAACAAATAGAAATACTTTTTTAACACAATATACACCAAAAGACTATTCAATATGACCTAGATATCGTAATTACCAATAATATGTTAATAAACAATCATCGTCAACACAAATTATAAAACTACATAGAGTTAATAAATCATAACTATACATTAAAAACTCATATGTTTTTAGAAAATCATGATCCCCAATGATTTCCCACCATGTTGATAACAAAATAAAATAAATAAAAGATTGAAATATAATTAGTTTCTATAACCATCCTTGGGCCTCATCCATTGACTTCATCTACGATATCATTCTCGAACATGAAACATTGGGCCTCTACTCAACCAATACATATGATCTTGATGTCTTATTGAGTACTAGAGATCTATTTCATCCCAAACAAGGTGTGAGTAAGACTGAGTAGGTCAACACCGATGGTTTCCCTAACATAACTAGTAAATATAATCCATGAAATCATTATTAACATAGAATAAATTTTATAGTTCTAAAATGAGATAAAATAATAAATGTTAATCCTCAGGCTCTAGAGTAATACTTGAGGATGACCAAACTAACTTTACAATGTTCTTGTTGTCTGAGAGAATATTTCATAAATCACCAAGGGGAACTATTTCCTTCCCCAAATCCTCTTTAAAACATCTCACAAGGGGATATTTTTATACCCCATAAACTTTTAAAAATATTATACACTTTGGGGAAACATTTCATAAATAATACATATAACAAAATATCATTATCCTGGGTGGGATTATAATAATTGAATCCCCAAATAGTATACATCGCTGGGTCATTTCACCCTAGAACCTCATAAAGTATACACCCATGGTAATCATTATCTGAAAAAACATAATCTAGAATAGACCCAATGGAATATTCCTCATAATAACATCAAATACAATACAACATAGTGGGACACTTCCCACCACATAAAATCGTGTATAATACATCCCACGGGGGTACATCCCATCCTATAATAGTTATTATTATATAATTACACTAGTGTTTCCATCCAACCATAATTCATGATACTATATACACTTTGGGGTTTCATAACCACTATCTAGAACAATCACATATCATCCACCCGTGGATAAGATCCCCTACATAGAACCATCACATCAGGGGAGAATTCCATCCACCCTTGGTATGATATACCTTAAGCATAATACCTACTAAGGATATCTGCCTCCCTATGACCATCATAGAAAATGAAAGTAAAAGGAAATCATAGCCTAACTTACTAGCTCTATAAATCATCACCAACGTATTAGTCACTTTGAATAATCTCATATTATAATGGAATTACATATTTTCTATTTATCCAAATTTTTTAATCTTATCAGGACTATCTTGGTTTCATTGGCACATCTCTTTTTACGCATAATCATGCTCTTCTTACCCACATGGAATTTTACGAGGGACCTTCTGATCCATCCTAGTTTCCACTCACAAGCACCATATTGTATTCAATACCCACACAATGTTCTCTCTACCCGTAGGACCCTTATTTAAACCCTAAACCCAAGAGGATGATATGAACATCATTAAATTCTATATCCCATTCCAGTCATTATTACTTGAGTGTGGCACTTATTTCTCAAACTAAGGCCCTTGAATTCCCAATTCCATGTCATCCATGAAATTCCTTTAAACCATGCCTAGGTCATATATCCCCTCTCCTTATAAGATATAATAAATTCATCCCCTAGATGAATCCGCTTTGGAATATCATATCATTCACTGGAGGTATTATCCCACCCAACTCATACACCAAATCATAAATCCACCCTCAAGATTGTTTTCCACATCATACATGATATGTACAATTTTCATGCATATTTACAGTATCCATAATCCTTGTATACATACATCGGTATCCTTAGGGAACTAACATATTCTATTCACATCTCATCATACGACTGAGGACCCAACTTGGGAATCTCATAACCATAATCAAAATCTATTCCCCCTTTGTGACATAGACACAAAGTGACTTTGTATCCCACAAGATCACTAGATCTCCTTCTCTAAACCAAGGATTCTCAAAGCTACCATATCTCTAGTTTCACTATGTCTCATTCAATGCATTTAATTTATACAACAATAGGGTTATCATGTAACATAAAACACATTTATAGACCATACCCCATCCATCAATAACTGAGGTATAAAACTAATGTTTAGGGGTACCTCGAGGCCCAATACACTTCCATCCCAATCACTGTAGTATAAAAGAAACAGTTCATTTTTATTTGTAGGTTCATTTCACAAGAGTGGAAATAGATCATGTCACATGTACATAATAGATATATAAACCTTAAGGATATTTTCAAGTATCACAAACCACTAACATGAAATAATTATCCCAAAAATGCACTACACATCCGCATCCAAGCCTATCCAAGCAACTTATCATCACTCAAGATCCTATCTCAAGACACGAAATCTATGACAACTAATTATAATACCTTATAATAAGTTATTTAATTTGGTTCAAATGGGTATAATTTACTAAAACTTACCTTTTGGTTTCCACTCACTGAACCATTGAGAAATGGCATGCCAACACCCCATAGATTATCATAGAAAATTAATGACAAAAATCACTATCACACAGAACCAAATCACGAACCAATTATAAAAAATTTAGTAGTGATCCATAGAAAAATTAATTACTGGAATTAATTTACTCAAATGGTGATAAATAATGTGTGCTCACCTTCTCAGAATTTCCTCTTTCCAGACCATGTAAAATCCCCATCATTAAAAGATTATTCCACTATGCATCCAAAGAATATTAGAAAATAATGGATCCCAGGTACATTCAGAATCCGTGGTTGTTATTGAGAAATAAGAATATAAGAAAATGGAAACATTAGAAGGATATCGAACCTTGAATAACATCCCTAGAAATACAAGAAAAATTGAAATATCCCAGGAAGAAGGAGTAAAGATCCAAGTGGATGATCCATTTGAATTCATGTAATAGATATAGAAAAGGGAGGCCAACATTTATAAATTGACTTGGGTAAATGAGATAAATTTATCCGTTTTTTGAAATCTCGACAGTCACATAGTTTACCAAATGGACTACCAACAATAATGACCACACTAGATGATGTTTCCACTTAACATGGTTAAGATTTACTATGACCCAAAATTAGCACAAACAACACATCCCATGCAATTTAAATACAAAACCACACATAGTTTCCATACATAGTTTCCCCTTAAAAAAATCACCAACATGGTTTCTAATAAAACCTTCATAGTATTCCCTAAGCATGAAATAGATAAAAAAATCATAAAATTTTAATGTTTCACAAAAAAATATATCTACTGGATTTTACCGACAACAATTCACCTTTATCATATTCTAATCATCCCCTCAACATTTTCTAACTCTTGGAATCATGATCTGAATCCCAATTCTGAAAACATATCTTATGTTGGGACACAAAATTGTAATTCCCCCAGATTTTCAGAACTCATAATTGTGTGGTTCATAAAAAACTACGCATCATAACACTTATCATCATAGGTAATACATAGTGTTCATTCATAACCCACCAATTTCATTAATTCATCACTAAATCACATAATGTTATCCTAGAATTACAATTAGTTTTTTTTCTATGGACGTCTAAAACCCAATGTACACTATTAACGAAACATTGATATACTCTACCATCACCATCACCAGACCAATTATAGAGTTCATACACACCCATATATCCCAATAAATCATTGAGTGTCAAGATAACTCACTCTCTAGATTATGTTTATCCTCACCATAATTTCTTAATCCCCTCCATTGAAATTTCCAACTGTGAACACAATTTATATAGTAATCAAAAAATTTAATTCGGTTTCCACCTCACAATATTAAATTTGAATAAAATACATCGATTGGTCCTCCTATAGATGATGTATCTTTAAAATTAATTCACACCCTCTAACATGATATTGTATTTACTGAACACAATTCCATAATACATAGAGGAACTACATAGAGGAACTGCCTCATAAACGTCTATTCATGTTATTTAGTGTAATTTTATTGCTCTGTCCCCGATTACCCACACATAATTTCATAATCTATCGATGATCACCAACACACCTTCAATCTAAATTTATATTAGGTTATTCTAAAATACATCTCAATCTCGATGGACATACTACGAATTCATATAACACCACATTTGAATCCCAGGATTTGTGTTTTCAATGAAACCATACAAAATTTTTTCAATCTACAAAATCACATCACTATGATACCTTTATTTTCCCCCAACTGCTCATACTCCATCAATAACCCTAAAATCATGAGGATCATATACCATATACCAATAAGATGATCCCCACTATAGGATTATCTTTATCATTACCCAACTACTTGAAATTATGGACCTCCAAAACCCATTATATTTCATTAACACAAGTACTCACTATATTTGGTTGTCCTACAAATACATGAGTACCATTATGATACAAAAATCACCACCTATCATATGCTCACCAAGAACCTAATTCTAAATGATCACTAAAATTCAACCACAATTAGGGACACTCCCTCCAATATCCATTAATAGGATCCACACCATATATATACCCTTACACTATCCATTGTGTAACAACACAGATAGGTCACATCATCACTCATGTGTCACTCATCCCAATCCTTACTCACCTATCCTGAAAACCCATGTTAAGGAATAATTATAGATCAATCTTGTCCTAAAACTCTGATCCATCTGTAATGATACATATCACTATAAAGGTAAATATCTCATTCTCATAAAAACCATGAGCCAAAATTCTTTCAAAACATTCTAGATCACTTGGGATCTCATCTCCCAACTAACTAAAAGTCACACCTCGTCCTCTATCGTAACCTATGTGTGATCACAAAAATATCTCCACTATGATCCCACGACACTCTTTCATATATTTGAGTGATAATTCATTCAAACTACACCATAATTATGAAACTTTGTTTCTTTTAAAACCTTCAAAATTCTTATTGGGACTATATATGGTTCTCTAACTAATCCATTAAACCAATGGTCCCCGTGAGTAACATTGTTTGAAATTTTCCTCCCACATTAATGATTTTCCAGATAATCCATGCTAACACCAACTCCCATATTCCAAGGAAATGTGATCCACTAATGACCTTCTCATATTTTTTCTATCTATTAATAATAATCTCATCTTAACACAATAGATGTAATCACATGCACATCTCTACTCATACTACCATCAGTTACATCTCAACAAACTATGGATCACATTCATAAATAACTATTCATTCCTCAATATATGTTAATCTCATAGGTCGAAAAATCACTTATTTTCATACATTCGAACATGTTTGTGTAATATATCTCATGCTAAGGCCATCCACATTATCACATAAAAGTCAATAATTATTCCAAAGTTTGATGTTTCTTCCCATAATTTATCTATATTAAATATAACCATCTATGATCTCTATAAAAATTGATATGTATCTAACCAATCCTTTCCACTAAAACCAATGTAACTTAAAACATAGAGGTTTTGGAATCCACACCCTAAATGAAACTCATCTGAAACCCAAAACACATATCCCATGCATTCCTCTCACGTACTGACATCTACAAGTCATATCACAGGCCAACACACCCACTCTTTGGTATTGATCCTCACAAATACATATCATCCATCACATTTCTGATTCAACCATCCACTCAAGGTAGCTAATCCTTATTGGGCGTCAACATATGATAATATCCCAATAGTGATCTAGGTCAACTCCATCATCATATAATGACATCATATTAGGAAGATTAACATCAAATAAAACCATATCAATATGGTTCATTGAATTATAATATCACTAAGAAGATATATGGTTAACAACAACATGTATATTTCTTAACATAATTTTACCAAAACATTTTGATTTAAAAAACTAGAATCAAGGAATCAAATTCTTGTAAGAACCCGTTAAGGGTCACTATAAATACTTGGATTAATGAGAATTTATGTCAATCATCCATTAACATCCCCTAATTTGATCAAAATGATCGATCATTAGATGAAAATAAAATGGTTTGTCTAATTATAATTAAACCAACAAGTTTTATAGGAAAACAATATATGAGTTTTTATTTTCACTATTAACAATTGAACCCCATATAATTAGTTAAATCAACCAAACATAATCATATGTATGTCATGTTAATCTTATATGAAAATAAATATGCATATATATAGACGTAATACCACTATGGACAAGAGAAGAAACCAAAATTAATGATCTTAAATAAAAACATCATACGTGAATAAATATCTCAATTATAGTATAAATAAAAAAGAATTTAAACCTTCTAAACTTTATAACCTAGACATCCCAACAAAAAAGTGTTCATGACTCACTAGTCTGAGGTTTATTATAAGCTGAAACACATTAATATTCTTTATCTATCCTTCCCCAAATATAAGGACAAGAAAATATATTTTTATACCACTTTGTAAATCCCATATACCAATACCACACATCAATGTTCTGAAAAATGCTCTATATGGCCTTAAGAATTCATTTTTATATACTAGAGGATGTTGAGTAGCAGTGAGTAAATAGAATACATTGAAGAGACTATTAGCATTATATAATAATCATAAATAATAATTAAAAAAGAAAACATGATCCACTCAAAAAAAGTAGAGTATGTAGAGTAAATAAATTATATATATTCCTTAACAAATGAAATTTCATCATAATCACAAATATCACTAATTTTATATCAAGACAATACCCTATACACAAATAATAATAAAATATAAAGAGGTTATACCACTATCTTAGAGACTAATCTATTAACTCAATCAAAGTAACATAAATAGACCATGCAATGATGTCTTTCTTTAATTCTTGAACCAGTAATAATAACATTTTCTTACGTATTAATGTTCCAGGATTATCTGAGTAGGGTGTGTGTAAAACTTAGTAGGCCTGCATAATCGGTGTCCCTATAATAACAAGTAAATATAATTTATCTACATGTGATATTCTTGAAAAAATAATATATTGTCAAAATGTGATGAAATTATATTTCTCAATCCTTGAGTACTAAGGTGATAATCAAGGACAACCACACCGATATCAGCCAGTTCCAGATGTATCTAATCAAGGTGCATAAACCACCTACGAGATCTGTGTTCTCTCCAAGAATCCCTTTATGATATCTCCTATGGGTATAGTCTTGAACTAGAACCAATTTTGAACTTAATACACCTAGAAAAACCTTGTTGTTCCTGAAAAGTGTGCCAAAATATCATACTCCTTATAAAATATTCCCCCTCAGAACCTCATATATCATATGGCTTGGTGACGCCCCACCCTAGAACATCACATATTTTAAAACTACAAGGAATAATACACCCAAGAACCTTATATATCAAGTAATATTTGGGGAATATTCCACTTTAGAACCTCATATATCATAGAACCCAAGGGTTGTATACCACCCTAGAAAATAAATAATTCCATCATGACTAGAAGGCTACATCATACCCTAACATCAGATAACACAAACACCTAAAGGGTTACATCACATGCTAAGAACCATCATATCAGCGTGGAACAATACCCCACCTTCGAAACATGTATCATAACCATCATACCTATGGAGACCTACCCTCCCCCATACACTATCATATAGCATGAAAAAAGGTATTATAGTTCACCTCATATTCTCTCTCACATGTTACCCCATCCCTAGTCACTCAGACGTAGTCCGTCATCTCATGGAATTTGTCAAAAACCATCTACCCACATGGTATAATATCTTTAAGATCATATAATTCACACCAACACATCATGTTGAATCCATCGATGTTCTAATAACACTCGTATGATCATTCAATAGGGTTACTAAAATCCTTATTAGTTTATATTCATTAGAACCAGGTTGCATTAAATGCTCCATGGTTTCCACTCGGTCCTTATGCCATTTACATTGACCTAATACTTAAAAGGATATCCAAACCTCATCCAACACTAACCCACATCCCAACCATTATTACACAAGAGTGTCTCTTGTTACTTTCCTAACCCCCCTTGGCATCAAAATTCCATGTCATATATACAATTCCTTCACCTAATGCAAGGTTTCTATTTCACATCTCTTAAAGAGATCTCTCAAAAATGTCTCTAGAGAAAACCTCTATATCACATTGTATCTATCCATAGAGTGATTAACATACTCATGAAATATTTTAAGTGTTTAATCCACCCTCAATAGTGTGTTTCCATATAAATGTATGTTGTAAAATCATACCATTCACTTTCAATAGGCCTAATCCCTTAAATTTTTAAGAGAGGCAAAACATTAGTCAATTTCCAAGACACAAATTATTATATATAAAAAAAGAGGGGATTAAAAATTTCTAAATGACATAATCTTCTTATAGTCATTATCATAAATTATAATAATATCATTAGGAAGGTCAACCAGCTAGATTATGTCCAGGAAAAATCCATTATTAGAAAGGAAATATGCAACCCTATTGGGTATTTGGAATTTATGAGTGAAAATGCAACTGATCTCTAGAAGAAAATGAAGACAATTCATCAATCAGGTTGTATGCGGCCAATCAAGATGCACCACTCCATTCCAAATGGCCTAGAAAATAGTGTCATAATCACGTTCAATCCAATCATTTTTATAACCCTATTGCATAGAAAATAAAACTACACATATCACACTCATCATTTCAGCATCTAGGGATGAAGGAATTCCAAAGATGCCATAGAAACAAAAAAGGTACTTCCCAAGGTGGTCTTTGAAGATAGTATCAAATCCTGAGGGACCCAGATTTACCTTAGAGGAACTATCCACATTCATATTAATCTAGCCTAGGAATGGGGATTTCTAGAGAACATCATATGTATTCCTAGTATGACAATATATTCTTTCAATCTGAAGAAGTTAAATAATCTCAAGGTACTTGAAAAAATTATCATTGAAATTCAACATAATCGAGGAAGCTTCTATAGTGGCAATGAGGATCTCTATCTGACCTTCTTTTTGACTGAATGAAGAGTTTTTATGAATGATATCATTTCTATCATGGAATATCACAAAGAGAAGATCAGCATTATAAGCTAAGAAAATATTTGTGATTTTCTGGGAGGTTTCAATTTCAACAAAGTGCATTAGTTGCTGGATGTGGGAGTCTAGAAGAATCTGTCTGCAATAAAAACTGTCCAAAATATAGTTCCAAAAGATCATAGTTCAAATCATAAGACATAAAAATATATTTATTATCTTCTCTATATTGGTTATATAAGTTACATTTACAGAAATGTTTAATCCAAAAAGCTTGAAGAAAAATATCAATTGCATCTCAGTTGTGTGCAATAAAAAAACACGAGTAAACATTGATGGATTAATCCATGGATAATCAAAAAAAAGTTTACCAACTGAATTTTTATCCTAAATTTTGAATGTAGTGATTGAAAATATTTTTGGAGTCAAGAAAACACATATGAGAAGGTTCCCAAATTAGAAATTCATATGACATGGAATACATATAATTATCAATGAAATAAATATTGTTCTTAGGATTGTTAGAGTTATGATAATTTTACTCCTCCCTGATAGCACAACTAGCATTTTTAGTAAATTATTTACAGGAAACATGGAGATTAAAGTTGTACCAGTCCATTGTATTCTACCACAAATTCATAGATGAATAATTGATTAACATCCATCTTGGGTTAATTATGATGTTGGAAAAGGCCTCTATAATGGATGGAAAAATAGAAGAGATAATATAGTTTGAATTGATTTTAATTAACTTTTCATGGATTGTTTTTTTTGAGAAAAGAAATGGAGTCTGAATCAGTTTGAAGGTGGTTCAATGTTAGTCTATATTTTAAGACCTAATTGAAATGATTATTGTTTTTAATTCCTAGGTCGCCTTTATCCAAATTCTTACTACTTGTATTCCAGGGGATGGTCACAGGTTTCCTTTCAAGCATGATCCTGGTCAAAACAACATTATTACTACTGAAATTTATTTTTTTCCATGCGACTAGTAGTCAATTTGTATACCATCAATGAGTATACCATTATAAACAAAATTTTATATATAAATTGAGATATTCTTCCATCCATGTAGAAGTATTTAAACTTCCAAGAGGAGATTTGATTGAGAATTTAGTCTATAGTGTTGGAAAAGTAAATAACTGTAGATATTAAAAAAATTGTGTCCTCCAAGGTAAGTTAAGGGGAAGGAACATTAATTTATATATATATGATTTATAATTGTACTTTTTTAGTAGAGGAAAAAAAATTCCCAAATAAAAAAAAGATTTTTTCTAGATAATGTTTTGACTAGATATTCCATCATAATGAGAAAGGGAATTTTTAAGACTTTAAATATTTATTCAATAACCTTATAAAAAGAGGATTTTATCATCAGCATTAAAGAGATCTGTGGTAACATTTATGTTTCCAGAATCATGAATAGGTTTAAGCTTTTTTGATTGACAAGGCGACTATGCAATATACTAAAGTAATCTTTTGTAATAGGGAAACGTATAGCAGAGAGGGGAACCCCTTGCCTATCTCCCTTTGTGAATTTAATGTAACACTTTGGAAACATTTTAAGAGGATATAAATAGTCTCCAAATTGAATATAATAATTATTCTACCAATTAATGAGTCATTGAAACAAAAATTAGGAAGAAATTTGAATATAAAACTATAATCAATGGTATTAGAGGCCTTCACTATATTGAGTTTAATGGAATTATTGCCTTCCCTAGTGGATCGATTTAAGGTGTTAGTACATTCTTAGGAAATAATGTTACAATTTTGTATTAATCTACCCTTGTTAAATTTATATTGATTACATGAAATAATTCTACTACATATCTATTTGTGCTTATTGGAAAGGACTTTGTTGATAATTTTGTAAAGAAAATTAATGAGTAAAATAGGATTGAAGATATGAATCCTTGATGAATTTTTTTATATGATAATTAAATATACAATTAACGTGCTCAATCCATGGGTAATCCAACCATTGAAAAAAAGGCTTTATCAATTTTTAAAACATCATATTGGATGAATTCACAAAATTATTGATAGAATCCATAATTGAATCCATCGGGATCTGAAGCACATGCCGGCTTAAGACTAAAGACCATGTAATTGATTTCATGATCAAGAGAAACTCTTAAATGATATGCATTATCTTCCTAATGTAATAAAACTATAACTAAATAAGGTAAAATATATTTTTTGATATCATGACCATTAAAACTATTTTCAAGATATAATAAAACATGATTAGTAACACCTTCCTCATTATCAATGAGGTTCTCTTCATCTCTATGAAAAGTGATATATCTAGTAACATTCCTGATTTTTTATGATAATTATAGAATTAAGTGTTACTATCACCATCTATGAATCATTTTGTTTTGAAAACATGTTTACACATTCTATCCTTAAGAAAATTCAATGAATTATGTTTCATAGAGGTATTAATTTCATATTGAGGATCCATATTACAATAAGAACATGTGTTGAAATTTTGAAACTTCCAAAGTTCATTTTCTAGAGCAGCAATTTCACTATCAATTTGTTTATATTTAGAAAGATGATAAAATTTAAGGAATTCTATGAGATTTTTATGTTTTATGAAATAATAAAAATATTCATTATGATGTTTCATATAGATCTTTAAATTTTTGATAATTATAGAACACTCAGGATTGAAGGCTATGTATTTTTAAATCTGAAAGGCAGAGTATGTTTCATGATATTAATATGACAACTAAAAAAGATGGGATGATGATCAGAGTTCATGTTGGGAAGGATTATATTAGAGATGGTATTCCAATTGTTCAAAAAAGATTCATTTTTGAAAGGTCTATCTAATTTACTAGGAACATCCCTGTTTTAGTGCCTACTATTCTAAGTGAACATAGAGCCCATAAGGTTGATTTCTACAAGATTACTATCCTTAATCAAACGATAGAAATCTCATGAAGAGATAGAAGAGTTATTTGGCCCCATTTTTTCACTTTAGGTTATAATGGAATTGATGTCACCAATCACAAACCAATGATCATGAATAATGTTTCAAAATAGGGAAAGGTCATTCCAAAGTGGTCTTATATCTTGGTATCTACTTTTAGCATATACCATAGATTAGAAAACTAGTGAAAGATAAAAAAAGTCCCTTGTAAACATTGTATCCAAAACATGGAAAATATTCACATTTTGAAGTGAGGTGTGATAAAAACCAAAGGGTTTCAAAAGAAATACCCTCTTTACATGCACCAAAAAAAAATAATAACCATAGGAGAAATGGTGCATTATTTTTAAAGAGATATTTAATTTAGGTCTATCAATAAAAAATATCTTATGATGATGAGTGTTATGAAATATTTGAGTAATAATAATAGTGTTAGGGATTGCAATAACTTGGAAATTCCAAAATAGGGAATTCATTAGAACCTAGATCTAGAGGAACGCCCTTTTTAAATTTAAAGGCCTTCTGCCTTGAGTATCTTCAAATATTTTGGGATTAGGTGAGACTATGTTTATTTCCCTATTAACCCATAGAAGAAATAAGAAAAACATTTGAAACATATGTATTCATATCATTATTAGTTACATTAAGTGAATCTTCCTTCGATAGAGTAACCATTGAGCTTCCACTTAATACAATTGGATGATTTCCAGTTGAATTTGAAATAGAAAATATTCTGTGTGTGCCTACTATCTTAGTGAAATAATCATGAAAAAAACATCAGTAGGGGTTGAAACCATTATTGATACAGAATCTAAAGTAATCACACTTGTTCTATGCCTAATATGATCTGGAATATAAGCACTGTTTCTATCAACCTGTTTCCTGAGGGAAGTGGGTATTCTACCTCGATAATGTTCACATCATTAAGAATGATTTCCCCTTGGATATGAGAGCCACCATTCCGAGATGAGATAGGTTCATAAGCTCCCAATTGATCCAAGTAATTACTAAAATCCATGAGGGGTTATGCACCCTCAACATGCTATGCAGTATGCGAGATACCAGAAATATCTAAAGGGATTTTGGTAAGAATATCATGTGATATTCCTACAGTAGGTAGGGTTGAATAATCTACTAACTTTTCATTAATCAAATAATCCTTGTCGCATTGATCTCCCTTGACCTTATTAATAATATCTACTTTACTTTTCATACCAGAATGGGTTTTTAACAGTGTGCGCCACAGTGGAATCTAAGACTATAATACATTGTTGTTCTAGTTCTCAATAAGTGTCTCTTGGGGATCCTCCATTAATTGTTCATATTGACTTTTTTAAATGGACTCTACGACCATTTTTTCAATTTTTTCTAAAATATCATGTTCTTCATTTTCATTTTCCTCTTATTCCACAAGTTTATCCCAAGTTTTACATGAGTTTTCTAATTATTTATTTGATTATATTTATTTCTCTACCCAAACATTATTCCCCTACTAGAGTGGCACATGTTTATCTATAATATTTACATTATATCTCTTGTTTCATCAAACCTTAGTCGAGTAACTATCATTTTGATGGGAAACATAGGTTTTCACCATCCTATAGTTTTGGATGGAATGTCCACCTATCTTACATAGCACACTAAATGGGTGATTTTATTCAAATTGAATTCTAACATTTTTTTTAAAATCATTGGAATTAAAGCTAATAGATAAAGGTATTTTGGGGACTATGTTGAATTCCACCATGACTCCTATAAACAAACCTATTTCTATATTTAGGTTATGTTGATCTATCTTAAGGTGGGTACCTACATAGAATACTATAATGTTTAGAATATTAGGGTTCCAGAATAACCAATTAAGACCATGAAATCAAAACCATAGATGTGACATAGTGTTCTTGTGTGTATAACGATGAAAAACATAATCCCATTATGAAATTCCAAGAAGAAAAGGGTCAATATGAATATTCCATAATTTAAACACATGATCTAATTCCGCATTTGATTTCAATAATATATGAAAATAACCATGACCAATTGGAAGAAGTTTCCAATTGGAGAAACACCAACACTGAGAGATTATAAATTTAAGATCAGTGTACATCCAATGTTTACATCTCTTAATGTATGATGTATGGCCCATAATAGAAAATTTACACATCTGTAAACTCTTTGGAAGGGCCTTAAGATCAACCTCAACTAAGAAAGTGACATCATCCAATTTCAATCATAAAGGTGGTTTCATAAGGGTATTTTTGGCCATAATTGTACCATTAAAAGATTCAAGGAAGGAAATAGCTCTTGGTATTTCAGTCAATGAGTGGAAAATGATATATTTTGGGAGGGTTTCTTCCTTTGTAATTTTTTCATTTCCACCTTGAAATGTTCACCCCCATTCTGATTTTAATGACACCATTTTCATATAGATATATAACATTGGGACACACACATCAGAAAGAATGTAAGGATTATGGTTTACGGGAAACATGAATGTTGAATTCTCTAGAGTTCTCCTAAGGATTCATGTATCCATCATCCTATATCCTAGTAGATTGAATATACATAAGCCTTCCATAACCACCCCAATAGAATTTGGAAACTAATATAGTCTCTGTGAATCACATCCCAATCTTGAGAAACCTTCCTTGGTCTCTCATGGCCTCAATCATTATCTTCTCTCTCTTAGTGACATAGTCATCAGGTTACCCTATCCCAAACAACATTATTGAATCACCTCCTCTAAACGAATGGGGATAATAGAAAACTAATCTCTAGTTCAATAATATTCTATTCAAAATATTTAATTTATACTCCTCTAGGGTCCATGTGTCAAATCACACACATCTATAGTCAAGCACTTATCCATCAGGGGATGATTCTTCAAACTAGTGTTAAAGGGTATTTCATGGCCAATGAAACATTCATTATACTCATGGTGGTTAAAAGAAAAAAAATTTATTTTCATTTTTTTGTTCAATCCCATGTATGTGTGAGACCACATGTCATATGCACATAAAAACTTCATAAATCTTATAGATATGTTTAAGGAACTCTTCCCCCAAAAAATGAGTTACCATCATTAGTATTCCTCACTCACCCTCAGCCAATCTCATCAACGCCTTATATCATGTCCTGATTTCTGATCTAAAGCCATGACATCCTAAAAATTAATTATTAGATTTAATAACAAATTATTTTATTTTTTTAAATAATAAAAACATCCAAAAATTAACTTGGAATTATTTTTTCAATAAAACATCATGAAATGGAATTCTAATGGAATTTGTCTTGCTCAAGGTATATCCATGAGAAAAATTATTATCACTTTGAACTCAGTCACTCTTTAATTCCACAAAATTTAATATAAAAAACAAGAAAAATTTGTGGGGTAACACACCTCCAACCAATTAGTTTGAAAATTGTTTCTTTAACATCCATGGATACCCTATATCTAAGACACTCAAAATAATCATCATTACAATATAATTCCACAATGATCTAGTCAATCATCAATAAAACCCTATCCAAGAGACACCGAAAATTAGTGGTTTTGATGGGGATAATTATTAGAGAAATATTATAAGGGGGACAGGAGACCCAACCATAAATAACTTCACCTGAAATTGATGAGGTATCCATAAATGCAACGATAAAGGGGGAGGTAAGCTTCCAAGGTATCAACCTTAGTTGGTTGTATGAGAGAGGAGGACAAGGGAGGACAACTATTAAAAATTGAGTTGGGGATAAATGTAAATTAGAATGTTTTTAATGAATATGAGAGTATATATTGTTTATAAATATGGTTTACTATAACATGTATTATGCATGCAATACACATTGGATCTAATATAGACACCTCACATAGTTGGGACACATTGTTTATCAAATCATGCTCCAACCATGTAGCATGTACTGGATGAACAAACCACTTTGCGTGGTTTTGACACATAGTTTCACAAACCATGTTCCAACCATATATCCTCATTTAATCAAACCATAGAACTGTACACGGTTTCAATGTAATCCCTTTATTTTATGACGTAAATTTTCAATACAATGTACAAATAGAGGATCTTTTAAAGTGTAGTTTCTTAGAAAAAAGGTACATAATACATGAAAACATAAAGAATTATTGTGATAAACATGAATGTATTATTAAAAGTTTATTCCTATATAAATTTACTACATCTCATAATCGAGGGACATACATCAATGTAAAATGGTTATCATAATTCCCAATAAGGGATAGCTATGAAAATAACATTCAAGCGATCTTGTTGAATATCAATATGAATATCATGAATATCGTTATGGAATGATAATGGTTACATGAGGAATATATTAATAAATATGCAATTAAAAATGAAAATAAAATGTGGATCTAATATTTAAATGAGACATTCATAATCACATGACCCAGGTTTTTCCCCAAGGTTCTATAAAAATTACAAAGTTAATTCCTTAAGGTATGGTAAAACAGGTCATCTTTAGAGATTAAATTCATTTCCCAATACATTGGTGTGCCGTATGTGAACAATTGTCATTTATATAAATTTTTTTGAGAAAAAAATATCATAATAAATAATTTCATAAATAACATGTGGAAAATAAATGAAATGGTTTTCATATTTAAAAACATGATATTTTATAAAGTGATTAATGAAAAAATCATTATGTTAATTTTGTCCAATGTAAAGAGAATGATGGTTTCTTGTATGTTAATACCAAAATAAAATAAACTATTTATAAATATAGGTGAATAACCTAATAAATTAATGAGGTTTGGTTATTGAATAAAATAAAAAATATTGAATGCTTTTAAGAGAAAATGGAAATTTTGGGAAGTAAATTCAGCATTATAAAAGGTAGAAATGTGGTTTTTAAAAATTGTAATATGAGAGGGAAAAAGAGTCTAAAACCTAGAAATTAATCTTAGTACAATAAAGGGATAAAATAATTTTTACAAAATAACTTAGTTTGGAAATTGGAAGACATACCATTGAAAAACAAAACATGAATTGATAAGAGAAGTGGAGATTTCTCATACCTTAAAAAGATACTCCTATAACAAGAGTATTGGGACCTTATAGGCATGAGGTATCCATAGGACGAATCCAAGAGAGTTTAAACTACCATTTATTCCTATCGGAAGGATTTTTTTGTGAAATTAAATTAATAAATTGGTGGGTATTTATATAAAAAATGGATGATTGTTTTATTAATTTTCAAATATAGGCCATGGAAACGAAGGATATGGGAAAATTTAAACCATGTGCCTGGCCATGAGATTTTTCCCATGGTTTGAAAAATCTGGATCATATTTTATGTTATTTTCTTCCAAAAGTTTTGATCATCATTTTATATTAATTCTTTTGGAATGGAAAAGTAATGTTTCAACAAAAATATTGTTTTTAATGTAGTGTTTTCAATTTTAGTCATTGATAAAAAAATTATAGGCTATGAAATTGATTAAAATATATTAAGATAATTGATTGTTTTAAAATAAAAATTTTTAGTTCATGTATTATAGTTAAATTGTTATTCATAATTTATGACACAATTATAAAGGCATTAAAATACCAAAAAACCAAATCTGTATTTTTTTATTAGTGAAAAAATAATGTACTTTATAAAATTCTCAAGAATTCACCCTAACCTAATTTTTTAAATTCTTATTAGAAAAAGTATTTAATTTATCCAAATATTTTTATAAATATAGTAATTCAAACACTTAAAAATAAAAATCCTTATTTATAAAATAATCATAATGAATTAATGATCTATAGTAAACATTCTAACACATGAAAAAAAAATTATCGTATCATTTATATGTTAATAAAATTGTTTTTATTTTAATATTTCAGTACAATAAGTATTATTAATACTAAATTCGTTTATAATAGAGATTTATATCATTTATAGAAAGTATAATTTCTTTCTAAAACTGAATTTATCAAATCTGACCCAATTAAACATATATTTTATTATGAAATACTATTCCTAGAAGTATATACCCCATTTTTTTATAGTTGTACTAATCCAAATTTATGTATGATGTTTGATGTTCCCATGAAATAAAATTCAATTCGTTGTGATCATATTGTAAAACATAATAAATAATTATTGGCTAGAAAAAGATCCCTAAATAAAAGAACTATATTTGTTTGGTCTCTACATTCTTCACCCATTAAAGAAATTTTATCCTAATTATTTTATCCTATTATAAATTTGTTACTATTAGGAATCATATAATTCTAAATGAATTTTGATATCATAAAATTTAATTCGTTAATTTTTTATTCCTTAGCAACAATTACATTTTCTATAAATATAACATAATTGTTCATAAAAATCTTTGTGATTAACCAAATATATCCCACATGAGTGTCATACTAAGAGTGATGTAAGGAAAATTATCTTTCACGAGTTCATGTTTCATTCTAAATTCCAATTTGTTCTGGTTTTTACCGCTAGATACATTGGTTCTATGGCCACATCCAATTATTTGTATCAAAATAGATATTTATTTTCTTGGAAACCCCATACGAAATACTTTACCAAACCACCAAGATGTTTTATTATATTTTAACTTGTTTCTATGGTTATTCATAAATTTTTCAAATCATAATTTCTATAAATAATAATGGTATCCATTGATACAAACAATATCATCGTATGTTTTTTTACGTTGTACAAATATAGGATCTCTTAATGTATAGTATCATTGAAAAAAGGTACATAATAAAAATAAAAATAAAAAATTCTTCTAATACACATGAAAGGATTCATAAACTATTTATCCTAATTACATTTTCTATATCCCATAACTGGGGGTATACATCCAAGTAAACAGGTGAGCATAAGGCCCCATAAGGCAAAGTAAGAGAAATTATTTAAATGTGATATTGTGGAATATCAATATGAACAAGAGTGATATCATTATAGAATGAGAAAATGAATATGAGTCATATCATAATAAAAAAGAAATTTATCATAACATGAAAATGTGGCTACAAAATTTAAATGATACATTCATAACCACAACTCCAATGTTTTTCGCAGTTGTTCTAAAAAAAGTACCAAGTTAATTCAACAAGGTATCATAAAACATGTAATCTCTAGAGATTAAAATTTTCACCCAATTCATTGGAGTGCTATCAATAAAACACCTTTATATGTCTTAATTTCATGTCAGAAACATAGATCATAATCAATAAATTTTTACATATGTAATGACCCAGACCGCATTAGTTTATTACCTTGTCAAAATATAGTGTTTGATGTGCTCTGGAGGTAACAGTGACTCATCTCAAGAGTTTTCCAAAAATCCAGTTTTTTAATTGTGGGACAGGACAAGTGAGTCAGGGATGGTGGCTAATAGAATTGTAGCTCACCAAATGGTGACTCACCGAATCGTGCCTCACAAAAGGGTACCTCTCTTAATAGTGTCTCGCTGAATCTCGCATCTCCCAATGCTTAATCATCAAGTGGTGAATCATTTAATGACGAATCGCAAATACTGACTCGCCGAACGGTGACATGCCAAATAGTGACTCACCTAATAGTAACTTTCCAAATGGAGAATCACTGAATGGTGACTCTCTATCAGTAGCTCATCACTGGTATCCTATACAGGTGACTCATCCAATGGTGAGACTCCCAACAGTGCCTCAACCACTGATGACCCATAACGGTGACTCACCCAACAATGAATCATTAATGAATGTTTTTATATTTCTTATTTTCCCAGTTTTTTAAGATTCACCCCTTTAACATTTTATTTGATGTAAAATGAGTTTAAAACCATATTTATGCAATTTTTAATCCTTTCAAAATATATAAAATATTTATTTAAATTCATAATGATTCCGATGCTTTTAGATTGTCAAAACTCGTGGTCATGATCATGATTTGAATTTATTGGATTTTGAAACAATTTCATCCCTTGATATAGGATCTAACCTTTCAAAATATGAGAATATTTATTCTGTGTACATTCCCTCTACCGATGGAACTATTCATCCACATAGCCATTATTCCCGTCCGTGTTTCACCCTTGGATCGTGTTTCCTTAGAGGCTTGTGCCCCACCTATTTTAGCACAAAGAGGATGTGTCGATCATCTATTTCTCATGGTTGGGATCTCATAATCCCTCTTATTTCTCTATCAAGCATGACATGTGTATGAATATTTCCTATTTTATGGTAGTTTAATAATAATTTAATAAAGATAATTGAACCAAAATTAAAATAATAAACTAGGGCTGGGAAAAAGTGGTGCATGCATATGTTTTATTATTTGTTGATATTGTGAGTTATATGGACTGTATGCCAACTAAAAATCATAGTAATTGGTGGTCTTTGATTGTGCACTTCGAATGAATTATGATAGATTGTTTTTTATCATGTGTTAAATACTCTTATATATATATATGCAATTGACTAACCACTTATATTTAGTTAAAAAATGGATTCACTAGGGATGAACTTGTTCTGTGATCAACAATGAATTTGAAAAGTGGAATTATGGAATTAGAACCTTGTTAAATAAAGAGGTTGTTCCTTGTATGGTTATGTGGTTCAATTATTTATGGTATGGTTGTGTTTGGGGTGGTATAGGTGGTGTAATAGAATTTCAGGTTGAGAGACTGATTGATTGTAGAATGGATGAGCAGTGTTGTGCAGTGGGACAACAACCGGGTTGTGTTTTTTTGTGTCGGGGTGTGGTATGATTGTCTATTCAGGCTAATTATGGTTTAGATATGGGTATTTTATGGAAGTTACTGTGATTTCTAGTTATTTTTTTTGGTTGAGATAGCAGATTGAGCATATTGACTTCGAAGAATGATGATAGAAGTTGTTATCATGGGTGTTACATGGAGAGGAAATGTGAAGTGGGTTGTTTTAATGCTTTTTTTTCTTCTAATTTGTGGCTTATGTTGTCTATCTTGTGTTATGATGATCTTGGTAGTTTCGCTAGTAGGCGTGTAATGAAATAATGACTTTTTTAAATAAAAAATGAAAATTTGTTAAATGAACTTGCTGGGGTATAGTTGGGTTTGTGGTTTTTGTGTGTGTCTGTACATTTAGAGGTATAAACAAGGTCTTATGTATCATATGGTGTTTTGTTGTTAGATTGAGAACCCATAGGTTGGACAGGAGTGTTTTATTCTATATATATACCTACATTTTACATGTTTTTCTATACACACCCCACACAGTTGTGCATTATATTCCAAACACCCCCATTGACATGGGGGAGGGTGTCTTTCTGAAACATCTTGGTGGGAGGATAGATTTTTGGACACTCGTTCTTCCTTCTCCCTATTCCAATTGGTGATAGCCCAATTTTCTTCAGGCAAGTTGTGGTTTCTGAGGCACTAGTGTTTGCAGGCGATCTATTTTTTCCCAGGTGTCTTCAGGTTGAGATGTGTTGTGATTCCCCATGTCTTTTAGAGATGTGATGTGGTATGTTCCCTATGCGTCTATGGGATGGATCTGAGGTGAGGCCCAGGTGTGTGTGGGTGAGATTTTTTGAGATTTGTATATCAAGGTTGTGGGACTTTCTATGAGGCCAATGTGTGTGCAGGTACATTATGATGTGATACTTTTGGAAAAGGTGGGAGTGTCCAGACATTTTTCATTAGGGTGTGAGAGAGGGTAATCAATAGGAATGTTATGGGGGGGGGGTACCCTTTCATCTATTTTCTCTATATTAATTTACATAACTTGGATTTTTTAGTAAGTGAACATTTGGTGAGGTTAGGGTGGCTATTATACCTTGTTAAGTGTTATTAGTTTATACTGTCTTCCCATAGGGGAATTAGTATACTTCTGTACTTGTTCCCAATAGACTTTGTTTTTCCTACTAATCATAGTTATATGCTCACCCAATGTTATAAAATAGTTTCTTGGTTCCTAGGAGAACTATGAAGACTGTGTTGGACATTAATAGCATGGAATTTGGTGCAGTTGTTCTGTCGCTTCTTAGATTTTGTTTTTCATATTTACATTTGTTATTATCATTTCATTTGTAGCATTTTTACTTTAAACATTCTTATGGGATGGATTTTGGTTTTATTTTATGTATTTCTTGGAGTTTTTTTAGGTTGAAACCACTCATCTTCTAATTTTGGTTATCATAAAAACGGTAATGACTCTAATTTTGTGATATTTTTATACCCTTGGTGCTAGTCAACACCCTTGGGCCTACTTGAGGTTGGAATCAAGGGTCATTATCTCTCTTCCTTCATTTCCAGATCAAGAGGGGCATATATGGAGGGAGGGATGTGATAGAATGTAATTAGAGGTGATGGTTGAGAGATAGGATGAGGTATGTAGTTATGAACATTTAGGATTTCACGGGATGGTAGGGTAATAGTGTCATGTGATCTTGGTGCATGACATAGGATAGGGAATACTGGGTAAGAAATGGGATTTTATGGCCCCCATTGATCTGATGCAAGGACTCTGAGCCTACCGAACATCCATGTGAGGATAGAAGGTTTTCATGGTAGAGACCCTATGAAAGGTACATGGATCATAATGACTGTTTTCCTATTTAAATTTGGGTTTTTTGGGGATATTTAAATGGATAATTAATGGATTTAAATGAATTAAAATTAATCCTAAATAAAACTCCATACTACAGGAAAATATGAATTCATTGTTTTCCATTTTCCTATGGCTCCTTGTATTGTCCGCATGTGGAACAGGCAGTGCAGGCTCCGCAAGATGATCTAGTCGATCAGTAGAAGGTTGATCGAGTGGACGAGGATGACTAGTGACAGAGAGAATTAATTTACTTATAGTTCAATTCTCTGGAAATGTATGAGGGTAGTGTTTTGGATATGTATACGAATAGCTAGCTGAAAGATCTTGTGGCCACCTTCTATTTGATGTAGCTCTGACAGGGTACATGGTTTCCTTGGCAGTGAGCTAGATGCAGGGATTCATGAGTCAATAGTGAACCTTATACATGGGGGAGAGGAAGGAAGATGTCGTTTTGTGGTTTGATTTCAAAAATGAGTTATGAGAAGAGTTACATTCATAATCTGTGAAGGTTGATAAGAGACAAGAGTTAAAATCCCTCTAGTATAGTACTATATCGTTATAGGGACTAGGGATCATGTTCATGTATCTACAACATTTTTTTCTAGATCTATTTCTAAATGGGGAGTCTCGTGCAAGGCAGTTATAAGAGGAACTTCTCCCTTCTCTATAGTATGTGGTTACTCCCTTTACCTTTCCAGAATACATGGAAATCTAGAATAAGGCTTAGGTAGTTTTTTAGAAGTCACCATTGAAAATTCCTACTACAAGAGGGGTGCTAGTAGGGTTCTTTGAGGGGAAATCCTACCATTAGTAGGTCTCTGGAAGTATGTACTTTGAGGTTCTGGCCCATGGTAATTCAACTTCAATAGTTTCTGTTCCATCCTTTAGGTCCACATTCCATTATTGTGGGATTGGTTCCAATGTGTTTCATCTACGGTGTCTATGGAAATCATAAGAATTAGTTCCCAATGGCTCTTTGAGCTCAGTATGGTGGAGGTGGTCCGATTCCGGGCCCACCTCAGTAGTAATTTCCAACTAGGCCATTTTGGAAAAAGGGACATCAGGCCCCTAATTCACTGAGGGGATATAGAGAAAGTAGGGACAACCTTAGCATGTTCTGTATGGACCTTGACCTAGGTGTTTTCAAGGATTCAGTCTTTGGTATAGGCGTATAATAGCTAGGGGACGTCAGTTGCATGCCACAAAGTTATAAATTCCTTTTGGTCTGAAGATCATTCAAGGGACGATCATCTGGTTTAGTACCCTTTCTTGTGATTTGATTTATTATGAATATTTACTCTCCATTATTTCCACACTATATATCACATGCTACAGTAATTAAAATAGATAGGCTTTTAATGCCCCCGGTGTTGAGTACTCCAATTAGAGGCCAGTCTATTTGGTTTGATGTGTTCTGAGGATGTAGACTAATGATGGGGTTGTATTAGTCTCATGGAGATATTTTTGTTGATATAGATGTATCCATATGATATCATACTTGTAATAAAATTGTTTTATCCTATAAATTCTATATTCAACTACTTCTAAAGAAGTGTCGTGTTCTCATACGTACATGGTCAACATGCATCCTTCATTGGCGAGAAGAATTTTTAGGTGGGTAATTAGTGTATGGAGCCTCTTCTTTCCTTGTTGGATGATCATTCATTGGAGTTAGTGTATGATAAAATCCCTTGAATTATTGGGGAGTTCTTGAAAGTTTTTTTGTGAGGATGTTGTGATTCTACCACCTCGATGTGATGTTGAGTTTGGGATAGACTTTCATCCTAGTGCTTGTCTAATTTTAATGGCTTTTTATCAGATGAAGCCATATGAGTTGTGGGAGTTCAGGAACGAGATAGATAATCTACTAAAGAAGTGATTTATCCAGACTAGTGTGTCACTATAGGGTGATCCATTGTTTTTCACAGACAAGGAAGATGGTATCCTAAGGTTGTGTATAGATAAAAAGGTGTTAAATCAGGTGACGGTCAAGAACCATTACTGTCTCAAATGGATATACGGTCTTTTTGACAGTCTAAGGGGTGTGTGTGTGTTATCTAAGATCTATTTCTATTCTGGATAACATCATATGAGTGCGATGGATGGTGTTATCCTTAATATTTCTTTTAGATGTAGGTATGGGCACATTGAGCTCGTAGTCATTCCATTCAGTGTTATGAATGCACCGTACATGTTTATGGGGTTGATGAACACTGTATTTCATGATTTCCAAGATTTTTTTTCTGTTTTATTCATTAATGACATCATAGTCTACTCAATGTCAGGTGGGATCATACTAAGCATATCATAGATGTTTTACAATTACTTCGACGCCAATAGATATAGGAAAAGTTTTCCAAGTGCATGTTCTGTACACGAGAGGTTCATTTTATTTGGATATATGGTGTTACAATATGGTGTAATAGTTGACCCATTAAAGGTAAAGGTAGTTTTTTTAAGGAAGAACCCAAGAATGTGGTGTCAGTGTGTAATTTTTTCGGTCTGGTGGAATATTACAGAGGATTTGTACATAATTTCCCATGAGATGCTACTCCGTTGAAAGCCTTTACCAAGAAGGACCAAGATTTTTTGTGGAGCGAGAATTTATGGGTGGTGTTTGGCTATTTGAAGGAGATTTTGGTAAGTGCTCGGGTTTTGTGGTTTCCAGAGGAAGGTGTGATGTATGGGGGGTTTTGTGATGCTTCCTCTAAGGGATTGGGATGTGTGCTGATGCAGCATCAGAGAGTTATCTCTTATGGTATTAGGAAATTATGTCCCCATGAACGTTAATATTCCACCAATGATCTGGATCTAGTAGTTTTGATTCTTTTGCTGATGATTTGGTAACATTAACTCATTGGGGAGCACTTTATGGTCTTTTCATATCACAAAATCATGGGGTTATATCTTTTCCTAGTGATATATGAACTTGGGAATGTGGATGTGGATGGATTTTTATCAGGACTACGAATTCCAAATATCTTACACATTAGGAAAAGGGAATTTTGTGGTTGATGATTTGAGTATGATGTAACAATGGAGGTTGTTCAGGAATCTGCAGATACTTGCAAGGAGATAGAGGAGTCGGAAGCCATGTATATAGATGCTAGAATGAATGGTGGCAGCAGCTATCTATATAAGATGATGATTTAGTTTTCTCTGATGTAGCAGGTAGAGGAGTCTCAATGGGGAGACTCATTAGCAGATGTGATGCGTGATCACATTGACCATGGTGATGCTCCAAAGGGAAGGCCATGGGATGGTTAAAAGAAGATGTTTTTTGTAGAAGACTATTTATTCTAGTGGAAATGCATGAGGGAGTCCTCGGTGAGATTCATATCGCATCCTAAGTGGTGCACCCATGAATTTCTACGTTGTACTATGGCTAGAGGGAGCAGTTTTGGAGGCCCATGATGATGAAAGTGGTGGAAGAGTTTGTGTCAAAGTTATTATTGTTCTAGTAGGTGGAAGATGGGAACATTGTTCTTGGTGGTTTGTTTCATCCCATAGATATCCCAGAGTAGAAGTGGGATGAATGATCGAATGATTTTTTCACAGGGTTACCTAGGGTTCAGGTAGGAAATGATGCTATATGGGTACCAGTGGATCAAATCATGAAATTGGTCCACTTCTTAGTGATTAAGGACTCAGGTTTAGTGGAAACCTTGGTGATGAGTTATGTGGATGTGGTGGTGTGGTTACACATCATTCAGAGAAATATTGTCTCAGATCAGGATATAAACTTTTCCTCCTGATTTATGTTGGTATTATAGCATGATTTTGGAACATAGTTACATCACATCACTACCTTCCACCCTTAGACATATGGGAAAATAGAATAGACTATCCGGATGAGAGAAGAAAATATTTGAGCATGCATCCTTGAAATTGGTGGATCTTGGGTGTGACAATGGACCTCGGTAGAGTTTTCATACAAATATAGCTATGAATATTCCATTAAAATGGATCTATTTTATGCTTTGTATGGAATAACATGTCATTATCCTTTATGTTGGGTTGAGGTTGGGGATAAATCATTTCTTGGCCATGAAGTGGTACATGGCACAACAAAGATGGTACATCTTGTTCATGAAAGGATGAAAGAAACACAAGACCATCAATAGTCATGTGTCGATCGTAGGGGGAGGCCCTTAGAGTTTCATGTTAGTGACCATGTGTTCTTAAATGATTCCCGTTTACATGGGAAGAAGCGGTTTTGAAGAGGGGGTAAGATTTCTCCAACATTTATCAGACCCTTTGAGGTGTTGGGGCGATATGCTGAGATGTGATGCCTTTTTGTCTTACCACTGTAGTTGGAGAAGGTCCATGTAATCTTTCATATCTCTCAGTTTTTTTAGTATCATCATGATGACTCCGATGGCATTGACTGGGGAGGGTTCGATGTCGAAGACAACATGACATTCATGGATAGGCTATTAGAGATCCAAGATCGTTGGGACAAGGTTTTTTTATTGTACAGACCATTCAATTGGTTCTTGTGTTGTGGAGGCACGATAACTTAGAGGATAGTATATGGGAATTAGAGACACAGATGCATGCCCAGTACCTAGAGTTTTTCTGAGTTTTTTTAGTTCTATTTAGCCGTGTGATGTAATGTTTGAACATTGTTTTATATGATGAGTTGTTCTTCTTACATTTTGATGTGTGATAATGTCCTGAAATGTGAAAAGGGGAATACCAAATTCCTAATTGAAATGCATTTATTGAGATTTGAATAAAACCATGCAGGCGAGCTAGTGCCGCCCAGATAGGATAGTATCTTGACTTGGAGGAAGGAATTTCATAATTCCTATGTTCAGACAGTGTGTCTTTTGGATCTTGTTTTGTGTGTATTGTGGTTGGTTGGGGTTGTATATGTTAGAGGATGTGTTATTTGATTTTTATATTTTACCCCAGCTTTCGAGCAACATAGGGTGGTTTATCATTGACCTCTAATTTTTATGATGTTTAGTGGTGTTTCAACTATAGAAATATACTTGAGAGGTGTCTCACAAGATGGTAGTTCGGACCCCACTTTCTCCAGAACATGGTTTTAAATTCTCGACAGAAATAATGATTTGAGAGGTATCTAATGTAATGATTCTAACCTCTCCAGTTAATTACTTTATAAAAATCTAGTGTTTGAGTTGTTTTGGATGTATCAGTGACTAAATTCGGGAGTTTTCCAAAATTCCAGTCTCTCCACTGGTGGGTAAGGACCAACGAGTTAGGGAAAGTGACTTACCAAATGGTATCTCACTGAATGGTGAATCACTAAACAATAGCTTCCCTAAGGGTGACCAAATAAAAGGAGACTCTCAATCAGTATCTAATCATCGATATCTCAGATCGGGTACATCTTTAAAGGTTATTCACCGAAAAGTGCCACAACCATCGGTGACTCATAACAGTGACTCACATAATGGGGAGTTATTTTCGATAGTTTTTCGCATTTCCAATTTTCCCAATTTTTCTATATTTTCCCCTTTAATGTTTTATTTAACGTAAAATTATTATACAAACATATTTAAGTCATTTTGAATCCACTTCAAAAAGATATAAAATATATCATTAAATTCATAATGCTCGGGAGGATTTTAGATAGTCAAAATGCATGTTCTTGATCATGATGTAACTTTATTGTCCATTAAAATAGATTCTTCCATCGATATAGTATTTATCTATTATAAATACAAGGCCATTTTTTCTTTGTATGTTCTATTTACCCTTTCTATTGGGCATCCCTAGAACCTTTCAATATTTCGGTGTTTCACCCATGGGTCGTATTTCTCTAGTGCCTTTTGCACCACCTGTTGTGGTGTAATAAGGATGTTCTGATCTTCTATTTCTCAAGGCATGGATACCTTTACCCCACTTATTTTTTTATCACATGGTGTGGGTGAAAGAATGATTACTATGTAATTTTAGTTTAATAAAAATTTAATAAGGATAATCTAATCAAATTTAACACAATAAATATGGACTGGGAAAAAGTGGTGCATGCTTCTGTTTTATTGTTTATTGATATTGTGTGTTTTATGGGTTGTATGCCTATTAAAAATCATGTTCATAAGTGTCCTTTGTTTGTTCCCTCTAGATTAATTGTGATGATTTTTTTGTGATCATGTTTTTAATAGATGTATATATTTATGTAATTGATTAACCCTATATATTCTATTAATTAAATAGATTCCCCACGATCAATCTTGTTCTGTGACAACCCATAAATTTTAAAAGTTTAATTACTGAATGGAAGACTTTTGAAATATTGATGAATTTCCTTTTATGGTTGTGTGGTTCTATATTTGTATCTACGGGTGTGTGTGATGTTGTATGGGTGGTGTAATACAATCATAGTTTTAGATATTTATTGATTGGGGAATGCATGAGCAATGTTGTGTAATGGGATTACAACCGAGTTGTATTTTGTTTGTGTCTCGGTGTGGTGTGGCTGTGATGTGGGGATGCAGATGGTTGCGATAAGGGGAGTTTATGGGAGTGGCTATGAGTGGAGGTTGTATTGTCGTGGTTGAGATGGTGGATTGAGTGGAATGACTTTGAAGAATGACGATGGTAGTGGTTGGCATGTGTGTTATGTGGAGATGAAATGTGAATTAGGTTGTTTTAATTTTTTCTTATTACGTTGTGTGGTTTATTTAATGAGACGTCTAATGTGTTGAGGTTGATATCTTTCTTGGGTATGTGTGGAATGAATATATGAATTTCTTAATAAATAACAAGAATTAGTAAAATGAATTTGAGGGAGTATGTCTGTGTTTGTGGTTGTTTTGTGTGGTTGTACATTTATAGGTAGATGCAATGTTTGACGTATCATAGAGTTGTTGGTTGTTTGATTGATAAATCATATGTTGGGATACAGTGTTTAATACTATATATATTCCAATATTTTCCTTGTGATTTATATATGAAGCACACCTGAGTCGATCACTATGTTCTGAACACACCCATTGTCATGGGGGATGATGTATTTCCCAATCATCCCAATGGTATAATGGATAGCTGGACGCCTGCTCTTCCCTGCGCCATCATCCATGTGGTGATAAACCTAGACTCTTTAGGAAGGTCGTGGTTTGTTGGGTAAAGGTGTGTGCAAGTGAGGATTATTTTCCCATGTCTCTTGGGGTTGAGATGTGTTATTCTTTCCCGAGGGTTTTTGGGATGTGATGTGGTCTGTGGCCCATATGTATATGTGCGGGATGTGGTTATGAGGCCTAGGTGTGTGTGGGTGGGATGTGATGATCTTTGTTTTTCTAGGTTGTGGGACTATCTTTAATTCCCATGAGTGTGTGGGAGGGTTTTAACGTGATACTTGTCGAAGAAGTGGGATCCATATGAAGTTTTCCATTATGGCGTGGGAGAGGATAATCAGTGCGAAGGGGGTGCATGAACACTCTCATCGACGTACCCTATATGAAATTAATTAACTTGTGTTATTTAATGAGTTTTCCTTTAGTGAGGTTGGGGTGGCAGATATACCTTGTTAGGGGTTGTTGGTTTCTTTTTTTTTTCTCATAAGGGCATTAGTATATTTATCCACTTATGCATGAGAGACATTGGTTTTCCAATTGAGTATAATTTTATGATTTCCCTAAATTATAAAACATATATCATGTTTCCAGGAGAACTATGGGGAAAATTATGTGAATTACTAGCTGATACATTGGGAAACTTCTTGTGTCACTTATTAGCTTTACATTTGGGTATTTAGTTTGGACCATTTTAATGTATTCGTAGAGTTTTTATATTAAACATTAATTTGGGATGGATTTTTGGTTTCCTGTATATGTGACATAGAATTTTTATGACGCTGATACATCTTATTATCCGATTATGGTTACTATAATAATGGTAATGCCTCCCATTTTGTGATATTTTTTATACACTTGGTGTTGGTCTCCACCCCAGGGCCTACTAGATACGGGACTCATGGGTCATTATCTATCTTACCTAAATTATTTCTTAGGAGGTAAATATTAGGAGGGAGGGGTCAAGAAAAATAAACTATGTAAAATAAATTAAATGGGTTCCATATTAAATGACATGGAGTTTTAAAAGTTCTTAAGGAAAAGTTCATTATGTTATTTTTAACCACTAGATAGAGAATGTGGGTTTCATGTATGTTAATACCATAATAAAATAAATGATTTTTATATATAGTTTAATACCCCTAGAGTAGAAACTCATTAGGGTATACAAAAAAATAAAATAAAAGTTGAATTTCTTGAAGAGAAAAGGGAAGTTTTGGGATGTAAATTCAGATTTAAAACATGTATAAAACATGGATTTAGAAAAAATTAAAATGAGTGGGAATCATTTTCTCCCAATAATAATTGAATATTATTACATTAAAATTATTAAATAAAGTGTAAAAAATAACCTAGTTTTGAAATTGGATGAAATACAACTTAAAGAGGGATCCTAAATGGAAATGAGAAGTTCATATTTCCCTTACTATATAGATTTACTCCTAAAATTTGAGGATATGGATCATGGGGGCTTGAGGAAACGTTGAGATAATTCCATGGGAGGTAAAACCACTAGATATTCATAGAGGAGGGATTTTGAGTCAATCGAAATAGATAAAGAATAGGGTATTTATAAAAAAAAATTGGAAGGTTTGTTTATTTATTCCCAAATACAAGCCTTGGAAACATAGGTTGTGGAAAATGAAAAACCATTGGCCTTCCCATGGTATTATCCCATGTTTTTGGAAATGTGGATAATGTTTTATTATATTTTAATCCAAAATATGTGATCATCATTTTATATTACTTTTTTGGAATGGAAAAGTATAGTTTCAACAAAAATAATGTTTTTAATGATAAAGTATCGATTTTATACATTGGGAAGTAAATTATGGCTTTGTAAATTTATTAAAATATAACAAAATAACTCATATTTATAAAATAAAATAATTTAGTTCATAGATTATGGTTAATTATCCATTACATCATTACGAAATAATTATGATGTCATTTAACAAACAGAAAAACTAAAACTTTATTTTTACTATACATGAAAAAATAAATTATTTTAAAAAATTCTCATTAATTAATCCAAACATATTTTTAAGGTGCTGATTTAGAATATGATTTTTTTCAGAATAATTCTCTACATATGAGAATTATAAACATTCTATATAAAAATCTGATATTTATTAAAAATCATAGGGAAATTAAAATGCATAGTTAATGTTCTCAAACTAGATACAAAATATAATTATTTTGTTATTTAAATTTAAATAAATTTGTTTTTATCATACTACATAATTAGATTTACTGTTATTTACAATTCCTTATTTTATTGTACATATGTATATCCTTTCTGAAAAGTAAGAGTTGTTTCTGAAAACACAATTTATCAAATTTATCTCAATTAAACATATATTTTATTAAAGAAAACTATTCATAAATGTGTATTGACAACAGTTGTTAATAGTTTTACTAAAAACAATTATGCTTAATTTGTAACCTTGTACAAAAGTAAAATGTGTTCCAATGTTATTCAATTTTGAAACATAATAAATAGTAACTCAGAGTAAAGATATCTAAAAATAATCGTATATATTTTTCTGTTGTTGTAGTTTCTCCATAAGAAAATGTCACCCAAACCATTTTCCCTAACTATGTGGTGACTATACGATAGATAAAAATCACTTAAAAATTAAAAATTTCACCATAAAAAATCCCTAATTTATTTAAGAACCCACAAGACTCCTCTAAATACATCCAAAACAACTCATTGTTATGTTACAACTATTGGAATCCTGATCTAAATCTTGATTCAACAAATATCCCCAACCCTGTGACTAAAAAAACAAATTTAACTTACATTTCACATCCCTCAATGATTTAATTTTTTAAATTTATCCTGATAAGAAAATATTTTAGGTACTTTTTGAACACCACATTTCATGATGGTCACCAATACACACAACAAAACATGTATTGATACCTTTCTTGGGTATTTTAATCAATATTCTCATCACACATCCATAGGTACTCAAAAAACATACAAAAATTCCCTTTTAAACATATATTAACATGATATATTTTGACAATAAATTCAAATCAATATAAAATTTGTTCATTAATTGACCCCTTTGGTATTGTTGAAAATACACATAAAAAATGGGTGTCAATGTGTCATCCTTTATTTTTTTATCTCTCCCAAATACTGATAGTAAATACAAATGTTCATAAAATATGGTTATTTCATTTCACATAAATCTACGTGTCATCAATTATTCCACTCTAAGACAACATGAGAAATTCTTAGCATAGAAAAGAAGTATTAATTTAGGCAATATTGTTGTCAATAGCCAATCTAGAATATGATAATAAATACAAAAGTATCTTTTCTAAGGATTTGTAAATATTTTTAGGTAGTTACCAGTTATATAATATATTCACCTCTTATTTTCATCCTAAATTCTTTTACTCCACTTGAAAACTATTTAAAAACATTAATTAAAAAATGAATGTTCATTTTCAGAAATCATCCCTTAAATTTCTTATAAAATCTCCATCCTAAAATCATTGATCAATAAAATATCACCGTTTAACATCATAATTTATTATTGTAAATCCTGGATGATGGAATGTGAAAACATTATTTTTCAACCACATTTTTTAAGATGATTTTCCAAAATTCCATATTCATCTAAAATATGAAATTGTGGTTGATTTATCTATCTATATCCCAATAATAGTATATATTTTATCATCTATAGGGATGTCTAAATATTTTATTTATGATGTAAATCTTCATACATTATTATTCATAATGTTATTATACTCCATGGGAAGTATGTTCTTATTTTCTATTCTTAAAATTTCATTATATGCACTTCGTATTTTATTTGAATACTCAAGGAAAATGTTGTTTTCAGTGATATATTTAACTTTTTTATTCTTTATTCTTAATCTATAAACATGATCAAACAATATTTAAATTTTTTCTTTCCTACTTTTGTCTTCTACACAATGCTTCATAATTCTGAGAGTCGTTAATATTTGAAAACTTATCATGAAAGTTTATTTGTTTTTCACAAAAAATTTCTCATTCCCCTTTATCTCTATAATTCCATTGTGATGGTTTCATATTTATTATTATATCCAACATGGATCGACCAATTATCCAAAATTATTTGTTAACATGATCAGTTTACCTGTATTTTTTCATCATAGTTTCTTAATAAATATCTTCAACAAGACCAATCCCCTTTTTATATCTAATATTGACTCTCTTATTTATTTCTTTAGATTGACTCTATAAATACGAACACTCATGGATTACATTAAAATTTATATAGTGTATTTTCTTCTACTACAATATAAGTATATTATTCTTATTTTTTTAGTGAAGCGTGCTTTTTTTGGATTCTGTTGTGTATTTTTCATAGCACCATTCATTTTCTGGTAACCTAAGTAATTATAAACATATTTTGTATCTTGATTATTTTTTAGATTTTTTTGTCTTCTCTTTTTAATTTTTTTGATACATGCTTAGATGTTTTAGTATAGAATGGTTCTTCACTATAGAAACACTAGTTGTAAATTTACACTTAAAATCTCCAAATTCCCAAATTTATTATAGATAAATATATTATTAGCTTTATGTTATGTACATATCATTGAAAACATATTTTATACATACTAATATGGGATTTATTTTAGTTCTAATAGATTAAATATTATGCCAACGGTCAGGTTCATTATTCTTAAATCTTCCACTACCCCCAGAGTAGCCTATAAATCATGGTTTTCTTCTTTAAACAACAAATTTCCCATATCAGATTCAATTAATTTTCTAAAAACATATCTTCCAGTTGAGATTATTTTATGGTAAAACATATCATACACATGTTCACATTGACCATAGATGCTGTGGTGGGTTTATAGTTATTTTTTTCAACCTATTTTTTCTAATTTTTCATTATGACTTGAAATTTTTATAAAAAAATTAGTTGAAAAATTATTTCTAAGATCAATGGTAACCGTTTTATTAGGTAATTAATCATATTTATCATTAAATAATCTAAATGCCTTCTTTCTATAAGAAAAAATTATTTTATCACAGATATCCTTCTCATAAATATATATGGATGTTTTTGATCCGGAGATATATTTTTTATAGTGTTGAGACCTTATAGATATTTTTTATAGCAATGTATAAGTTTATAAGATATGTATTTTGTAATTTAAACATATTGTTCTGGTGTTTTTTTCTGGCGAATAATATTTGGATAATATTTAGAGTGCATGTCTTTTTTGTAATATCATTATTTTCAAGAAAAAAATAAAAATTCAAACCCAGATAATCTAATATCTTTTATGTTATGTAAGGTTATTTTGGATGTTCAATATCGTTTCATGTATTTTTTTATATTTTTAATTAATAATTAAGTGTGTTTTAATAATCCTTAAAAATGTTATATAATTTATGTTGAGTTTGAAATTTTAAAAAGTGTTAATTACATAGTTATGTAGATAGTTTTTTTCTCATAAATCATAATATTTGATAAGTCTTATTTTTGAAATAATTTAAATGATTTCAAAGTAATCCATAAGATTTTGTATGAATATTTATGTAATTTTTAATTCTTTTTCAATTCTATAAGAATTTTTTTTGAGTGTAATATATTGTACGAGCAGTGCATAAGACTGTTATTGAAATGTGTAAGACATTTTTGTGAATATATATTTTAAAAATATTATAAATCTTAGGAATCATGGAATATTATATATATATATATATTAATATTATAAAATACTTAACTGATATCTCAAAAAAATATTTTTTGAGAATATGGATTTTCATTTGACTAGATTTTAAAAAATTCATAAACACATAATGCTTTTGAAGTCTATTGAAAATAAATTTCTATCTAACACTAGTAAAGGTCTATAAATACAATCTGTTATGTAAAATATTATATTCCAAGGAATGTAATATTTTATAGAAAGTGAATAATTTCTAGAATATACATTTAAATAAAAAAATAAAAAATGGTAAAGTAGTTTATAAAGGGTTTAAAATCATGAAATAAGTTCATGATGTAAGTAGTTGAAGGATTTTCATTCATTCCATGGTTATGTAGTTTTACTATGAAGATATTTCAAAATTGTAGGTTAAATAACTTTACACACCATGTTTCATATATTTGTGTTGTGTTTTAATTCAAAGACCACCTGGAAAAACGTAATGACTGAAATATAAGGATAAAAATTGTAAATTAGTGGAGAATTTAAAGAATTATTTGAGCAGAACATCTTAACTTGAATTTATTTGTAAAATAAATATAAAATTATAATATTCTTCAATGTGTGGGATAAAATTGTGTCATCTTTCACAAATGGGTATAATGGTTGGATATAAAAAATATATAAAATTAAGATTCAAATACATTGTATAACAGATAATAACAAATTATATTATTTAAAAAAATTAGAGTTAACGGAAAAAAAGTATAATCACATTGAAAACATGATAGAATACATATCTGGTTAAATACTATCCTATTTTTGAAAATAATTTCTATATTTTTTATTATACGGGAGCACTTATGTGGTTGAGATACTTACATGTAATGTTAATCCAAGGATAAACCCCAATTGTTTTCAATCTACACGGTGAAAAATGTGTAATGTAAGATCTCATTTTAATACTGATCATTACTAGGATTAAACATCATATTTGATGTTGAAAACCCTATAAAATTGATTATATATGTCTTGATTATCTACAAGATTTTGTAGTAGAGTTTAAATAAATCAATATAACATATCATGAAGGTTTTTTATATTGGAAAAATAATAATTAATTTAAATCACTGGTTCAACCCCAATTACTTTCTTCTAATCTTCAGGGTCCTTTTCATGTGGTATCATATATAGGTTCCCTTTATTTATGATCTATTTTTTTAATAGAATGAGTTCCCATTTTTTAGACATTTAGTCATTGAGTTTAAATTATTAATATAGACAATAAAAATTTATTAAACAGAATGGGGATTCCTAAATTCTGTAAATTAATTATAATACATGGAAATAATGAAAGTTTATCTACTTTTGATCTATAAGTTTGGATGTATTTGAGGATAAAACTGATTTATTTTTTCCTCTTACAGATTTTTTTTCTATGAAAACAACTAAGATGAAAAATTTAGATAATGATAAACATGATATAAATTTATTTCATTTTCCTCTTTCAGAGAAGAAATTTATGTAGGTAAAATTGATCAAGAAAACATAGAGAATATTGGATAAGTTAGAAAACATTAATGATGGAAGTAAAATGTTTTAAAAAGATAAACTATAGTTTTGGAAGTTAATTTATTAAGAACTAAAAATGATGGAAGATTAAATATTAGATGAATTATTCACTCAATTTAATGAAACAGTGAGATCTTTTAGAGGGTTTTATAAAATGATGAATGATGAAACAGTTTCTAAAATGATACTCAACATTATACAGGGAGAATTTTCGGAAATGTCTAGTAACTTTAATATCATGATATTGGTTCCCTTAATTTATATAATTTTCAAAGAATTATTATATGATATGAGATGAAAAATGGAAGTGACATAAAAAATTAATGTGAGGATGAAAATGAAATTTCTATTATAGCCTCAAAAAAAGAGATATGTAATAAATAATCCATTCTCATATAATAATATTTTGATTAATAATGAGATAATAAATATAAAATTAAAAAACCCATGCAAAACATTTCTATAATTTTGAGAAGAATAAAATTCATTTTCAAGGTAAGCATACAACTGAAATGTTTCATGTGGGGATAAATTAGAATTTTTTTTAACAAAATACCCAATGTTGAAAGGATATTAATCTACTGAATTTGTAGAGTAGAGGGAAAAGAGATTCAAAAATTATAAATTATTAAAATATGACAATGAAGTTTTCTATAAAAGTAAAGGTTATGAATTTATATAAATTAAAAAATAAGCACATCTCATAAAATTTAGATGATGATGAGGTTAGTTATCATGATGATATTATTGATACTTTTATATGAGTTGATAAAAAACTATTGATTATTGATATAAATGAATAAGATAACACTAGTGATGAATATAGTGATATAATGAGTGATGTATAAATATAAATGAAATATATATTGAATTTAAAACTCATGTAACATAATTTAATTATTCTAATGTTTGAAAATAAGATTATATTTTTAATGAAATATATTTAATCTTCATGAAAAAAATTAAATGTTAATGTCAAACTAGAATCAATGTTGTTGAAAGAGATTTATGATATGGATAAATATCATGAATAATAAAAATATATCATATTTGGGGTGTAAAAATAAACTTATTACAAATAAGAATGATATTTGGAAAATAAAATTAAATACGATCAATGCTAAAATATATTTGGAAAAATAAAAATAAAAAATTTAGAATTTTATTTAAGAAGTTTGTGAAAGACCAAATAATTGGATATGAACAATTTTAAAGATTAATAAAATTATAAGGATCAATTTAATCAAAAATATATAGCAATAATGGATTGATAAAAAATCTAAAAATATTGGGAGGAATGTCATGATTTATAGACGCATATAATGAAACCCAATTTTAAAGAAAAAAATGTGATTCTAAGAAATATGTAAATTATTAGAATTTTGAATTGAAACCAAAAACTACTAATACTTTTGATACCATATTTTTTGTAAATTATTAAGGATTAATTATAATTATTTTTAAGTCTATAAAAATTTGTGTTCTGAAAAGGGATAAAAAATTGATTGTCAAAAGTAGTAATAAGTACAACTGTTATAATCATTACAACTACTTGTTTACAATGGGAAGAATGCCTTTTATGGATATTGTTGGAATTTTGGAGGTTGTGGGAAAAAAACTAAAATTGTTTTTTTAATTAAAAATATTCTTAGTTTATTATAAGATATAAGAGATAATGATTCGGGGGTAGTTAAATTCTTAACAAAATAAAAATTCATTAGAAACTTATATGATATTGGTATATTATTTAGAATTAATTACAATTATTAAAAACTGATTTTAGAATTAGAGAGAAATTGAGTCAATTTTTTTAACACTATCTCACAATACTAGAATCCCAATTTTATATGAATTTTAATACATTGAAATCTCATAAGAAAACTGACATAGGAAAGGAAAAGTATTTACTGTCAAAATATATTTCAATGCATAAAAAAGCTAATGTCCATGTATTCTACATAGTAGAAATTTTTCACATATGATAGGATATTTAAATCTATTTATGGGTGATTAAAATTTAAAGGGTGGTTTTGTGAAATTTAAATATTATTGGTCATTTAAAGTTAAAGGATTTGGTTGTATAGTTACAAGAAAAGAAAATTATATTTCCAAGAACACATTATATTTTGATAGACTGAAACACAATATGTTAATTGTATTCTAGGTATATGTTATTATTAATGATTTAATTTTATAGATATATGTTTTCTTGATAAATATTTTTAAATATATATTTGTATGGATATGAGGATAGTGAACATAGAGATATTTTATTTAGATAGACGATATAAAAAATCCATGATACATAATCATGATAGATGAAAATATAGTATGGAATTAATGGATTGGTAATCTTAACCAAAATAACATGGGTAATATTACTTGATGAGATAATCATCATGATGATCCAATTTTAAAAATACAGAGAAACTTTATGATATCTATCTTTCAATAAGGGAAAATTGTTTACTCTTCTCATAATAAAGTATATCTCCAAACCTCACATTCATTTGAGATCATTAATTTATACATCTATGGGCCTATAAATAAGTAAAAAAAATTATAGATAAGTACATTATATACATTAGTGATGAATTTACTCATGTAACATGTGTTATTTTTATGAATAACAACTAGTAGGATCTAAAAATGTTCAAAAGTCTTAGTAGGATGATGAAAAATATTTTGGATCTCTTTGAAAAGTATCATGGAGATGATGGTTTATAATAAACTAATAGAATATCTAATGAATATCTTTAGAATAATATTATTCATTATGAACATAATTCACTATGTATAATATAAAAATGAATTCATTCAACAAAATAGCATGAATTGTTTTTCATGAAAAAAAGAGACATAAGTTTGTCACCCATCTCATATCTCTATAAAAGTTTTATAGGGGAAATACGAGTTAAAGGCCATAAAAGATGTATAATGGTATTACATCATCTATAATTTTAAAGTGGTTACAAATAAACTAAAAATAAATAAAACATAGTGAAAATTAAAAATGATTAGAACATCATCAATAATGTCTATCCCTCACAATTTAATGATCCATAATCTTTTCCATATCATGAATCAATGAATTCTATATCATGATGGTTGTTGTAATACAAACACATGTATCATCAATGTAACGAATAAAACAATGAACCTATTTCACTTCAAATTATTGAAGTTAGCTTCTCTTGTATCAAGATATCCAAAATTTCCTTGTTATGCATTAATTTCAAAAATGATGATATAAAAATCATAATAAAACACAAAAATTACTTTACAATTTATTTAAAACTAATCCCTACGTGTAGATACTTTTGTATGAAATTGTAAAAAAACACTAATGATCATATTCTCAACATTATTAGTCTAAAAGTCACTGAACAGTCCACTACACATCATCAAACAACATCATATTTAAATTCCAAACATTTTATTTTGCAATGCATAATCACTACCCAAAAAAATAGAATACCAAATACATAGACAACATAAAACCAAACCTATATGAATAATAGATTAAATAATATTCTAAAAACCAAAAAACACTTATATAGGAGAAAAAAATAGAATCATTCAGAATTCAACATCATGGTTAAAATAGAAAAGAAAAAATATTGAAAAATATAATTGTAAATACAATGAATCCTACTTAAAACTAGGAGAATATAAGAATGAATCATTTCAATGGAATTTACCTAAAATAAAAAATCAATATTTAATTTATATTAATCCACCATATTTATAAGGGCATGACCATAAAGATTTCATAATCGATGTAATTTAACTAGAATACACATATTAAATTCCAAAAGAACTTTAGGGTTTAGAGATTTAGATAATTAGTTCATAAAAAAATGAAACCCATAATTATACAAATTTGATTATACTAAAACAATATCCATTTATTACACAATACCATTTGTTTTTAATATAACATGAATTCTTTACAACATTCAACTTTTCTCATTATTTTCTATTATCCATCCATAAACCCTATAAAAACATTTCAAAACTTTGAATTTGTGAAAATATATCATAATGAAACATAAAAATGAGTATATAAAATATTAGTCCATGATGTATTATAAAAAAATGAAATCATTATCCCAAAGACATATTTTTCAGCTAATAAAAATCATGTTGCTACTTTGTAAAAACATGATATTTCCATAAAACATAGAAAAACTAAATAAAACTATAAAGGTAACTTGGGGAATTACATAAATAATATTTTAAACATACTAGCTACCATATTATTTTTATCCCTCATAGCCACCATACAATTTAACACTCATGGATACATTATGATGTAATCCTCACAACTACCTTATAGTGTAACTGTCATAATTACTCTTGGAGTAACCATAGGTCAACATCCAACATAAACATACCCAGTGAATTTGAGAGAAATATATATTCCACCAATAATCATAAATAATTTCCAATAACCATAACATAATCATGAAACAATAATTATAGCATCATAAAAATATTCCTTTTGTATTTTTTAAAATCGAAATTTAATAGAAATGTTTTAATGAAAATTCCCTCTCCTCATGTTTGGGTTACATAAAACATGTTTATAACTCATATATAATAGATTAATGAGTTCTATTGATATATTTGAGAACATTACACAAGTTTATTCTACTTTATATTACCATATTAAAATAATTTTCAACCCATTTATTAATAATATTTTATTATTTTCATAGTTTTTTGTCCATTCATTTCATGGTTTCCATGACGATTTGTAATAGATTTTCTTATAGAATGGATGAAAAACACTAGATGTTGAATGAAATTGTGTTAATATGATTCCATAATTTTATATTATACCATATTTCATTTTCATTTATCATATTAGGTCTAATAATTTGATAACAATTTATGGAAAACTATTTAATTTATTTTGGTGGATTTTACAACCATCACGAACTTATTTTATTTTTTAATAAATTGATTATTTATTAGATGTATAATTATCTACCATATTATATTAACAATTAAATATTATATAACCATAATTAGGGTTTTATGTCTATCCTTGATGGTGATAATGGAAACTGAAAGAGTTTTTTCCTTTATGGTGGTAAATTGACCAATCACGGTCGATGTGCTAATTTATAGAATAAAAAAAAGAGGATAAGAAGTTTGATGATGAGTTTTTACAGAACATTGTCAAAATTACATTATATATAATAGAATATAGTTTTTATTCCACTTGGATAAATAGAGTGGAAGATATAATAAGAAATTAAATGAAATTGAAATGAGGATAAAAGAAAATGAAAGAGAATTTTACCACTTGAATTCTTCTCGTTGATAACCTCATTGAGGAACTTGGTTTTGTTATTTTGGTGAGACTACTAGGTCATCGACAAGGGTAAGAGTCCTAGTAATGTTTATATTCATAAATGAAACATTTTACAATTCTTTGAGGAGTGAGGAGAAGCGATGTTTATGGGTGGTATTTATAGTGGAGGACATGGGTGCCTTCTCATTATTATATTTATTAGTTTATTAATATGGCTCAGTACGATGAATAGTTTAATCACTATCACTAGGTAATTTCAAATTCAAATTTTATGTTTTATATTATGTTGAATACATTAGAAATAAGTTATGTAATACATTATTTAACTTATAATGTATATATATCGCAAATTACAATATTTTACTATTCACTAAAAATTCTGGTATTTTAGAAAAATATGAATAATTCACCCTAATAATTTCTCAATATATAGAATTAAAAAATGAACTTAATTTTAGGAAAATAATTTTCTTTATAAGAAAACTTTATTTTTGAATTAAAATTATATTTGTTTTGAGAAATAAAATTTTTAAAAATCTAACGGATTTTATTACACTGTGAAAAATTAAATTAGGTCTCATAAAATTATATTTTAATCATAAGGAAATAATATATTAATTGATAAATATATTTTACAAAAATACATTTTATTTTAAATAATTATATTAATTATAAAAGTATAAAGAAAAATTTATGTTTCCCAAAAATACCAACACTTAATTTATCACGTTCAAAACATTTATTTACTTATTACATGATATAAATATATCATGTTTTCAATTTTAATATACATAAATTTTATTTAAATTTTCATAGGTGATGCTACTGTCCTATAATTATTTATTCATTAATTTATATATACAACTTACTTTATTATACATTTTTATTTACTTTTAATTTTTATTTTCAAAATTTATACAAATTATTTTATAAGTACCTGGGATATTACATTCTCCCCATCATTGGTAAATTGAATCATCACAATTTTTATTCACTTATTAATAAAGTGAGGATGCCTTTCCTTCATATGATTTTATAATTTCCATGTTATTTCTTCAACCATGTGGTTTCTCTAAAAAAACCCTAACATGTTGAATTACCTACTTATGGAATACCTGTATGATATGATCAAGAATATAAAAAGGTTTCTCATTAAAAGACAGGATATCTTCTAGCTGAACTAATTCTTCTCTGAAAACATGACTTGAATTTGGAACATTGCTTCTAAACATAAAAACATGAAAAACATTATTTACCTGATACAAAAACTAAGTCAATGATACATGGTAGGAAATAGGCTGAACCTTCACCAGTCTTTAAAAAGGTAAAATGAACCATGGACTTACATTTAGATTCATACCAATGTGAATAACACATTTCCGAGGAGGAATTTTAAGGAAAACATTATCACATAACTCAAAATAAAATTATTTCATATTATTATCTGAATCACTTTTCTTCTTACTATGAATTTTCCTCATGTGTTTTTGGATATTATTTACTTTCTCATCCTCCTCCTCTACTAATTTTGGCCCCATAAACTGCATTTCCCCAAAATCTTCCTATAATTCTATATTTTGACATCACATTACATATATTCTTGAAAAGTTTTCATCTATTTAGTGGAATGAAAAGTGTTATTATAATAAAACTCAACTAAATAATGTTGGTGATCATAACTTCCCTAGTAATACATTAAAAAAACTAAAATAATAACCTCCAATATTTGAATTTTTCATTATGATTTTCCATATTATTAAGGTTTAAAGGTTATGATAAAATTTAATTGTGTTCCCAATGACTTTTGAAGGCATTTCTAAAAGTTATAAGTGAACTTGGGATCTCAATAAGATACAATGAACAGAGGAACTTCGTGTAACCTAAAAATCACTTTTAAGAAATACCACCATGAATTCCATGCATATATTTTCCCATTTCCACTATGAAATGAGAAAAGGATGAAGAAAACCCTTTAATATTATACTTTGTTTGTTAACTTGTTGACTTGACAAATATTTCACAATAAAATCTAAAGTATATCTTTTCATTCAATATCACCAGTAATACTCCTAAAGTCCTCTTTATATATTAGTGATCTTAGGATGAACTAAAAATAGATAACTATGAGAATCACTTAATAATTCATTCTTTAACTGGGAATCACAAAGCACTCTTAATCGCATTCCAATTATCAAGACATAATATTTATCAAAATTAAATTTAGGATTTCTACCTTTATTATCCAAGTCTGAAATTTTTAGTAACTCATAGCCATCTTATGCCATGTGCCAAAATCTATCTGAGAGAAAAAATTACACTGACACCTAAAAAAAAGAGGAATTTTTTGAACCAATATCGTCTATGAAAAAATTCATCAAATCATTAACCAAGAAATCATATTCCATGAATAGGATTGTTAATGTAGTATAATTTTTTGGATTCAGGGAATTTTCCACTTTGTTTTCTTTTCCAAGAAGGTAATTAACCATGAAATAATAATCCGTTATTAGTTCCATCCATTTTATTCACCTCATGTTCAATTCCTTCCATGTAAATATAAAATTCAAAATTTTATGGTCAACATATATTTCACATTTTTCTCTATATAGATTATACCCCCGAATTTTTAATAAGAAAGACACAAAATTCAATTATAAATAACATGTGGGATGATTTTAATAATGAGGCTTCAGATATTAAGATTCATAAGAAATTACCTAGTCACTGTACAACATAACCTAACCATGCCCCTTCAATGAACCATCATTGGATATGAATATGTCACCATTTCTTGAAGGAAGGGATAAAACTAGATCATTTCTAATCATATTTTCAGTTCGTGAAAACAAACATCATAGTCTTCTATCTAAATAGATTTATCTCATTTTTATGTTAAATTGGTTATTTGGAAAGATAAAGGTGAATAGTTTTTAACAAACCATCACTAATATCCTGTTAATCCAAGAGAGTTATGAAACTATCTATCATTTTTTTCCTCTTCCATTCGTTAACCAATGTTTTTGAGGAGATCAACTATTATGCCTTATTTCATTAAAAAGTCCCCATTAAAATAAATCTATTGCAATAAAAATCACATTTTCTAAATTTCTCATATAACTTCTTTTTTTAAGTGTTTGCCGAATAATCCATAAATTTATTTCATGACCCTCATAAAATTTTGACGAAACCAAAATATCATAAATAAAAATAATAATATACATATCCAAATAATCATGGATGGTTTTATTCATAAGATCAATAAATACTACAAGGGAATCATTAAATTCAATAGCCATAAAAACAAACACATAATTCCTATAATTATTATTGATTTTCTTCTATAATGTTTTCCTCCTTTTCCTTCAACTGATGGTAACCATATCTCCATTCAGTCTTTGAAAAATACGATTCTCTGGAGAGCTAATCAAACAAGTCACCGATATGGGGATATAGATACATATTATTAAAAGTAATGTTATTCAAATCTCTATAATCAATGAAAGGACTTTTGGAACCATCTATCTTTTTAACGGTCAAAATTTAATCACCTCATGGTGAAGTACTATATTGAATGAAACCATTATCAAGAAACTCATACAACTACATTTTTAATTCTAGAAGGTCCACTGGATCCATTTGAAAAGGTACATTTGAAATCTCTTTAGAATAATAAATGTATTCAATATTAAATTCAACTTCTTGATCTGGTATTACATAGGGAAACTAATCAGGAAAGACATCCATGTATTCATTTACCATAGGCACATTATTAATCTTTACAGTTCCCTCATTTTCAATATTATATTAAAGTTAACTATCATTTCCTTATCTTAATATTTTTCTAGTTTCCTAATATTTTATCAATGGTATTGTTGGATTCATAGATAAAAACTGAAAATATTTGAAAAAAACTTCATTGGAACTGAAATTGATCTTAGCATGATAAAAAGAACATCATTCCATACCTAGAATAACATAAAACTATACTAAGAAAAAAAACAAGGTTTGCAAGTATTGTATTTCCACACACAGTAATTGGAAGATTCATATAATTCCATTTTTACATAATATATTCCCTATTGTTTTAACCATCAGTTTTTATTTCATTTCTTGATGTGAAATTTCAAATTTAAAGAAATAAATTTATAAAAATAAAGGAATGTGTATACCCCCTATCAAACAAGATATTAGAAAAACCAGAGTAAATAAACAAAGTACATTATAACATTTCATTGGATATGCTAACATCAGATGAAGTAGTTATAAAAGATTTCATAACATCTTTCTACTTATAATCTAGTTATATCCCATCATTCATATCCTTCTTTGGGCTGGAATTTTTATAATGCCTCGTCTCACCACATGTAAAACACTTTATAGTTTGACATTCCAACACTATGATCTTTTTCAATGCAATCTGAATCCATATTTCCATATTTACGGCATCAAAAAAACTTACCATATTTATTAAGGAATTCCTAGGATGATTTTTACCACACTTCCCACAAACTGTAATCTAAATTTTCATACCATCATATTTCTTTGATTGACTATTACCCATTAATTTCTATGTATACCTCTTTTTATTATTCTTTTAAATGTATACATGATCATCGACAAAATCTATTTCTACCCAATTTACACTTTAAAAAATTTCACATAACATTTCAATTCATGGGAGGAAAAATCCATTCAATATCTTGGCATCAATACTAAGTAAAAATGATTGATTTTACTATCCAGGACCTGAATAAGATTTGGAGCATACCACGAAAATACAGAGAAGTTTGATTCATACAGAACCACTTAATATTTCTCATTTTATTTCAATTTAACTAATTTATTTTACATTATATGTAAAACCACCATTTGTAAATATTTTTCAAGGAATATATTCATAAATTCATCCCATTCCAAGCCATTGATCTCATCTCTATCGCTCATATTCTAGACTATTTTTCACCACTAGTCAGCTTCACCTTTAAAATTAAAAATGGAAATACTAAAATTTTTATTATATGCACACCCCAGGAAATCAAATATCATTTTAAGGACTATAATCAACCCTATAGAATCTAATGGTTATAATATCCACATGTTTCTTCATAAAATGTTTCACTATATTGATGTTCTTTTGTGGTGGATCTGGTTTTTCTCTTGCATGGATATCACTACAATTAAAATCTTGTGTCCACTGAGACATCACTACCAGAAACTGCTCAGTTCCAATTTTCATAATTCTAAGATGAAGATTAGGAATGATATCAACCTCTCTATACGTTCAAACTTCTCCTTCCTTGTTTCTTTTGCGGAAACCCATTCTGAAAAAACATATATAAGATGAAGTAACATTGTAATTTTAAAATTATATATCATTTAAAATTAACCATAATGTAAAAATAATAATTTAGGGTATTCTATTAACAGTTTCCAATACTTTAAAGATATTTAAACAATAATCTGATACCAACTATACTTTCATAGCATTAAACATTACATAATATAGTTAATTCAACTATCATACACTTATTACACTCCCAAATATCATTAATGATTAGATTTTAAGAGAATTAGGTCCTAAATCATACATGACAACCCATAACCACAGATAGTGGATAATACAAAAACATTATCTTGTTCATCCATAATAAAAAAGTTTTTAATATAACACTAATTCTTCACAACATTCATATTGGAATCATTTTTTCTATTAACCATCGTTAAACCATTTAAAAAACATTTTAAAACATGGTATGAGTGAAAAAATATCAATAAGGTAGATGAAATTAATGATAGAAACAGATAGTATATGAGTAATTATAAACATATGAAATCATTTTCACAATGACATATTTTCATCCATTAAGTATCATATATTTACTTTGTGAAAACATGATATTTCCATAAAACATTGAAAATTTAAATTAATCCATAAATGTATCTTGGGGAAATAATTAATTAATATTGTAAACCTAGTGGATACAATATTATATTTACCCCTTATAGCTACATTACAATGTAACCCTCACAACTGCCTTATGATGGAACCCTCACTACTACCTTATGGTGTAACCATCATAGTTACAGTTGGAGTAAACATACGGTTGACCTACAACATTAAAATAACCAATTAATTTTATGGAGATATAGGTACAATAATTCATCATAAATAAGTCCCTAAAACCAAAACATAATCATTATACTAGAATACATGCATCATAAAAATATTCCTTTTGAGTTTTTGAAAGTATAATTTTTTTTATGATTTTTTAAGAAAAGTCCATTACCTTGGGTTAATATTAAATAATATATGTTCAAAACACATGTATAATGGTTTAAAGAGTGTTTTTAATATATTAATTAACTATAAAGAGGTTTATAATAAATATATGCCCATATTTTAACAACTTTTCACCATTTTATTAATAATATTTTGTTATTTCCATTGTTTCGAGTATATTATGTTCATGGTTTCCAGGACCGGTTCATAATGGCGTTTCTTATAAAACTAAAGAAAACCATATAATTAGATTTAAATAGAGTTCATATGTTTTTATAATTTTTAATGATACCATATATCTTTTTTTCCAATATAAGGACTATTTATTAGATAAAACATTAATGAAAACGTGTTCATCTATTTTTGGTTGTTTTTACGACCATCAAAATCTTATATCATTTTTTTAATAACATTTTTATATATTAGTTATATAATATTACATAACTTATAATATATATAATAAAATATTATTTAACAATAATTATTTTTTATGAATATATTTGAATGAGTTAGTTAAAAATGAATATGTATCATCTATGTTGGTGGAATGTCAACACAACATGTACGATGATATCATTTATAGAATAAAATTGAGAGGATAAGAATTTTAATTATAAATTTTATCATAAAAATAATAAAATTATTTTATAAATAATATAATATTGTTTTTATGATGCTTGGATAATGGTAGGAGAAGAGATAATAAGAAAATAAAATAAATTAAAAGGAAAATAAATGAAAATGAAATAGGATTTTAATGCAATATATCTTATCATTGACAACATTTTTAAAGAACTTTGTGTTCTATTTTTAGTGATAAAATTAGGTCTTGGAAGTGTGAAAGTGTCTTGGGAAGGTAATTAGGTAGAAATTAAAATATCTACAATTATTTGAGGTGTGAAGAGAAGATGTGGGGATGAGTGGCATTTATAGTAGAGGAGAGGGGTGTTTACTTATTATTATATTCATTACATTATTAATTTAGCATGAGACTATGAATAGTTTTAAAATTATTATTAAATATATAAAAATAGTGAATGGTATGTTGATATTATTTTTATTAAATTATTGATGAATCAGGTAATAGTGTATTTGACTTTATATATTTCTATATATTTACAGTAAATTACAGTATTTTAGTATTCACCAAAGAAATAATTTATTTTTTGAAAAACACAAAAAATCACCTTGACCATTTTTCTATATGAAGAATAAAAAACAGAACACCATTTTATGAAACTAATTTTTTAAATATATAAAGAAATTAATTAAAATAAAAAATTTATTCGAAAAATACCAATTTTAAAACTCTAACTGATTTTATAAAACATAAACAAATAATTAACATCTCATAAAATAATATTATAAAAATAATACATTAAAATATTGATTTATTAATATATTTAATAAAATTAATTTTGGTTTAAATAATTAAATTAATTATAAAATTATAAATAAACATTTATGTTTCACAGAAATACCAAAAATTAATTTATTAGTATTAAAACATTTATTTACATATTCCATGATATAAATATATCATATTTTTAATATTCAGATATGTCAATTTTATTCAAAATTTCATAGGTGAGGTCACTATTCTAATATTTAATATTCCTTATTTTATATAAATGACACATTTTCAATTATGCGTTTATAATGAATTTTACTATTAAATTTCAAAATGAAAACAAATTTATTATATGTACCTAGGCTATTAAAATCATAATGAAAATTATATTTATAATTTGAAGGTATGTATCTACTGTAATTTAAACAACACAAAATCTATGTAAATCCATTATATCATTTTCACCTATTCATGATTCCAGTTCTTCTCCCAATTCCTCCTCAATCTGATATCATTCCCTCATATCAAGTTAAAAATCGTCATCAAAATCGTTACACTTCAAATTAGAGGATATACTAAAATCATAATATGTAGGGGTTTTGGGGGAATGCCTAATTTTTTGTTCTTACAGGCCTTTAAGGACAATCTAAAAAACATTCCTTTAATTTAGAGTAATATATACATTTTTTAGTCTCAGTGGCATTTGAATTAATGAAACTATGTAAATAACCTATTTATTTGTTAACTTTCTCACACTCCCATTAAATTAATTATCATTAATATGATAATATTTCTCATAATTATCCTGTAATTAATCACTAGAATCATAAAAAACATTTTTTTATCCTCTTTTGAAGGTACCACAACACATATGATTTCGTAAGCAGATGGATCAGACATATTAATATTGAAATTTTCCTCACTATATGATTGGTCATTCTGAAAAAAATTCAAAAATATAGGGGAATATATAGAAGAAATATTTTTTATATGGCATATCCATGTTCTAATTAGCATCCTTAACAACTGGATCCCCATAATGTTCAGATGAAACAACATCCAACCCTTACTAGTTCTCTTTTTTTGACCAATGTTGAATTTTAATGTGTAAGGGGTTATAAGATATATATCCTATTTCTACATTACATTATTGAATTACCAATTATAATATATATATATGAATATAAGATGAATTTTTTAGAATGAAACACCTTGTAAAATTCTTTAGTCACCATTTTGACTTCAAATGTGGGGTGGTATAGGATTTTATATATGAATTTTGTCACAATATCATGTGACGGAAGGTTGAGAGATATTTTAATCAGTAGTATCTAATTTTTGAGGATTTCTAATTAATCTAAAAATCACAATACATATAATCTTGCTAAAATAATTTAAAAGGAGGACCATGTAACCCATGCCTAATAGGGGAAATGGGATGCTCAAGCTTAGTGTTGAAATCAGGAGACCATTTTAAAACCATCATAGAACAACCACCAAAGGTCCAGAAACCTAGAATCCATAGCCTATGGTAGTCTCTTTTATATTTGAATTATAAAAACAATTTCACATAATTTAGTAGTATCACATTGAAAGTCACAAATCCAATAGATTTCAGTGTCTCTATGAGGAAAAATAGTGAGTGTATATTCTTAATAAACCATCCTATAAGAATAAAGTGTATATTGGAAGATAGTAATTGTAACTATTAACAAAAAAAAGAATATCCCAACAAAGCCTCTGCGATGATATCTCTTCGGTTTGATGCATAATAAATCAATCTAATCACAATGAACTTGAAATCATTAAGGCCCAATAATAACTCCTACAAAATATCAATTATTCATATTAGAGTCCCTTTTCTATTCTCTCAAGAGCGTACTATTCAGAAAATCCATCCACATAAAAGTATCATATAATAGTGAATAAGGTTTTTGGGGTTGGATCAAACTATATTTATGCTTATCGATATTTGTTGAGGAAAGAAATTTGTTTTGTGGTCTGCATTGTAAATTATTTTCCATACATACCGATTTTAGATAAGTCACACTATGAGTTTAATTTTAATACTTCCTCATGTTTTAAATATATGGTGGAGTTTTTTAATCAAATAATAATATAAGAAAATGGAGAAAATATTTTGAAGATTGAGCTAAAATTAATTGATGACATCATACTTAGTTATCCATATTTTTTTAGGAAAGAAATTGAAGTTGGGTTTCACATTCTTAATCATTTTCTATACAGAACAAATTATTATATATCACACTTTGAGTTTTATTTTAAGAATTCATCATGTGTTAAATAATTTAGGGTCTTTTATAATTCAATAATAATAAATGTAAATAAAAACATCTGGGGAATATTGGGAAAAATTTAATTGATTTCATATTCTGTAGTTATCCTTTAAATATAATAGGAAAACACTATTATAAAAAATATAAGGGAAATAATATCGATAATGATTATTTAAAGGTTAAATAAGACTAAAATAATGGTATTGCTCGTAATAATGAAATTCCTAGAGGTGGATATGAATAAATAGTTTTTATTAAGATGTTAGAAAAAGGTTCTGGATAAAATGGGATTCTAGAAGAAGTGTCGAATGAAGGAGATGATTCAACCATTTCAATTGATAAAGATAAACAGTTCTCATATAATAAAATTCATTAAAAGTATTTGGGGTTACAAAATATTATTATATAATAAGGATAGTAGGCCTACACTATAAAAAAATTAGGTACAACAACACATACCTTGTTGTTCTCACATGTTGAACTAAGAGATGTGAATGAGTCATTAGTATATCAAGGGTGGGTTGATTTTATCAATGAGTAATGATATTAGATTGGGAAGAATGAAACATGAGAGTAGGTAAATCCTAAAAATAAAAAAAATTATTAAAATAAAGTATGTGTTTCTAAAAAATCATAATGAAAATGGAGGAGATATATGAAAAAAAGAATGTATTTTGTGTAAAGGGTACTCACATGTTTAAGGAATTGATTTTTATGTTTCATTACCACTGGTTTCTAGGCATTTTACAATTAGGATATTTTTTTATATTATACAAAAAAGTAAATAAATGGTTTTAAAAATGGCTTTCAATTATTCATTCCTCAATTTAGAGTTGTAATAAGAAGTTTATATTGAGAAACCTAGTGTTCATTTATTTATAGAGATGCAAGATATGTTTACGGATTAAATAAATATTTATATGTGTTAAAAAAACCAGGATCATGGTATTATATGTCATATACATTGTTAAAGTAGTTGAAATTCAATTTAAGAATAATGTAACGTAATATTTACATTAAATATGATAACTTGGTATAACTTATTTTTATTTTCTATATAAATGATATCATTTTACGAGAAATAAAGAATTGTTTTTTGAAAAGTTTTCTTTGGAAATTAAGATATTGATTTATATTTATATAAATAGTGAAAGTATATATTTTTTGGGTTTACCAATTTATCTGGTGGAAGATCATGCATTCCTTTATCAAGAAAAGTATTCTTAAAAAATCTAAAAACTTTTGGCATGGATTTCTCAAAACTAGTTTCTATGACTATTTCAGTTGGAACCAAAATATCAAAGGATAGACAAAGAAAAATAAGTATACTTAAGGTAATTCGAGAATCTCATTAGATGTTTACTTTATTTGACATATCCAAGGATGAATAATATATATATATTTTAATTGTGTGATATCTATTAAAGTGAATCAAACAATCCCTATTTTATGAATAATAGGAGAATATTTATATATACAAAAGAAAAAAATTGACAATGGATTGAAATATGACAGCTGTGAAAAGCATTATATGTTTTCATTAATATATTTATATTGAGTTGGATATATTGATTCTAGAATGCCATTAACCAGGGGAGTTTTCTTTTTAGATGAATTGTGTGTGTATAATAAAACAAAGGAGAAATGTTTTGTGACATTGAGTGCTATTGAAGTATAATATGTATCTTTAACTCAAGATTCTAGCCAATTTTTTGGATGAAGACTCATATGGAAGATTTCAAGGTGGAAGTAATTTTTTCACTTATCGGGGTATGTCACACACCAAATTATATCATTTTATCATGAAATCATGTTCAACATTCAAGATAATATCCCAGTGATATCAAATATTACTTAATCATGAATAATGTGGAGAAAAATGTTTTGAAGATAGAATTTGTTCTAACAAAGGAAAGAATAAATGATTTTTTCACTAAACCACTTCTAAACGATCCATTAAAAATACTAAGGTTAAGGATGGGAGTTCAAACTTATTTATTTTAATGGTAAGGTGTGATGGTTTAATAACCTATCTCACTAGGTATTTGGATATTTTTTTCAAATGGGAAGAAAAGACATAAATCTTTTAATGTGTATTCATTTATATATTATTAAAAATTTATTTAAAAAGGGGGGTAAAACTATTATAATGGGTATCAATTGATTTTTAGTTTACCTAAATGGGAATATATTATTTTTTATGGGGAGTATGTATTTAGAGAGAGTTATAAAAGTGTGATGTTTTCAAGATAATAAGTGGGTCTATGAGTTTTTTGATTTGTAAATTTTTCAAACATTCTTGGTCAATATGTTTTCATTAAAGGTCTATTTATAGGTTTTTAGAATATTTTTGGGATTCATAAAAATAATTTATAGCTGATCTCAAGTGGTATCAAGGGTTAAGAAGAATCATATTTATAAATTTGTATAAAGGAAGGTGAAGAACTATATAGAAGTGAGTGAAAGACATTATTTTATGCACAACATGATATTATTATTTTCTTTTCTTATTTACTATAATAATTTTTCTAGTATAGGATTATAAATATTGAATTATAAAATATTTAGATATATATATTCAGATAAAAATTGTTTTATATTTCCTAATTGACAACAACATGATAGGGGTATGTTGTTGGATCTATGAAATTTTTTGCGATGTATTGAGGCCTTAAAGTGAATTTTGAGATGCCTGCAAATTTTTTTGGGATTTGGTATTGATGAAGATACCCCTAATGTTTTGGTTTTTTTATAAGGAGTAATAATTAGAGATTATTTAGAGTGGATAAGGTAATTGTGTTGGATTTTTTAAAATATATAAATCTTATTCAAAATCACATAATATAAAGACTCCTACGTGAGGTGAAGTTTGATTAAATGTTTTTTAAATAGGTACAAGGAATTTTATATTATAATTAATTAGGTTTTGATAATTCCCATACAAGTTCTATAATTTATATTTGATGATAAATTTCATAATGTCTTGATTCCTCAATCCTATATTTATAATTTCTTCCTGATTTAGAAAATTATCTATGTTCTATTTTGTAAGATGATAGTTATTTAATAATACCATTGAGATTACTATTAGTCTATTTTTAGTGTTTAATAATTTATCTAAAGAGAACATAAGAATCCATTGGAATCACAAAAAAATTTCTATCAGTCAATATTTGTAAAAGTATGAAACCATAATATTATTTAGAGATTTCATAAGGCATTGAATATTTCATAATACTTCCTTGATATATCATAATAATATCTATCTAAAAATATTACATTTTTGTTTTTTAAATTTAAAATATTCCTGAAAATGCAATACTTTATGTGTATTACAAAAAATTGTTTCTAATTAATAATAAACAAAGAAATAAAAATTATTGTGAACATGTTTGTATTCTGAAAAAAATTAATACTTTGAAAATGGGAATAATTTATGTATGATACTTATAGAAGATATATTATAAAATGATAATGTTATTTATGAATGGTTTAAATACCAATAATTAACTTCTTGATTCATTTTGTGTATGGAATATGGTTCACACCAAATAGACAATGTCATGTTGTGAAGGGAGTTTTAGTTAAATGATAACGGATTTTACATATCGCTATGCATAAAATGGCATCATAATTTATGTAGGAGTTTTCTTATAAAAATATAATGACTAAAACATATAAAAAATAATAAATCTTAATAATAATATAACATGAACAAGGATTTTTGGATCTTTATTTATTTTGAATTTGATTTTTAAATTTGAATTCAAATGAGAAGGTGTTGTTTTTTGAAACATAAAGGCATATCGGCTTGAATGAATTCCTTTGATGAGTTTAGGGAAAATAAACACAATGTTGCATTTAATGTTAAAAGAAATATATCATATAAGAACTATTATTATTCAGAATAATGAATGAAGAGGGGTGAAGGAGAAGAAGAAGAATCATATGATAGAATCCCTATCTAGATGAAGAAACTTATATTATTGAAAATAATATCTCTATAATTTTTTATTATATGGGGAATTGTGCACAATCAGGAGAATGTGTTGTAACGTGATTTCAAGGATAATCCCTAGTTGATTTTAATTCATGTGATGAAACTTGTAGGAAATATGATATCAGTTTACTAGGGAACATTCTAAGGATTTATCTTCCAATTTTGAGACGTAAAACATAAAAAATATTCTATTTTTATTGTGATTTTTATTTGGTGTATGTAGAAATGATTAAATTGATCACTTTAGTAGGTGGTGATAGTTTTTATATATGAAACATAAAAAGGGACACTAAATCACTAATTCACCCCTAGTGATTTACCACTGATAATTAAGTTCCTTTAAAATAGTAACTCTTCTATCATATTGTTTTAAAGACTAATCATGAATAATTTATAGATTTTATATTATGAATTCAAGCTCAAATCACTTCTAAATGAGGCTATTTTTCTCATACTATGCAAAAATCAATCTATATTGAAACTCATTTTTTATGTTCCCAATATTCTTCTCAAAATATGCACACCCATCATCCTTCTCATGAAATAAATTATAAAGCTATTTAAACATATTTTCATTAATATTCAATTGGTAATTCAATAAATATATGTTTTACTTATATTTTTATTTTAAGACCTAGGCTATTTCTTCATTCCTTTCGGTGTTTTCACCTTCATTTAGTATTGAATTAAACAAATTGGTCCTAATTTTACAGAACGTTTTCTCTCTATCTATAATTTGAGAACTCTTGGATTGATTTTTCTTTGTTATATATATTCCAATAAATACTTTTTGGGTTAGGTGTTTATCTATTTTTGTATATTCATCTTCATTTTGGATGATCTCCTACTATAAATATTTGAATGATAAAAAAACAAATTTAAATTTATACATTATTATTATAGATGGAATTCCTCAAAAAACATTTGAATAATCATTCAATTATTTTGAGACATGATCATCTAACCTTATACTTGGACCATATAGATGAATATTTTGATAAGATATTTTATTTTTCTATTCATCACATGAATACATTAAAACATTTAAGGTTAAAGTATTTTCTATCTTATCTATGTAATATTTTACAATCAAATTTTCTCTATTAATATAATATCAAATATCATTATTATTACAACAAATAAAATTTTATTTTTTTTCCTCATTTTGATAATAGGTATTTGATATTTATCTTTTGTATCTCATAATTATTTCTATTCTTCATAGTATTGGACGATATAGAGTTTATATTAACAGTCAAAACTTCTTCTCCAAGTACACACTTCATCATGAATTTATGAATAATAATTAAAAAACTCTAATTTCTAAATATTTATATTATCAAAGAATCTCATCATAGATGGTAATATATCTCTTATACCAATTATAGTTCTACTAGTATCACAATATCCACACTGAGAGAGGGTAAATCATTGTGGGTGACTTTACACCAATTAAAACCTTTTATGTTTCATTTTTACATAATTATAGTGAATTCATCTTTCAATATTTAATACCCAATGATTTCCATGATAATAATATGATAAAAAGATAAAAAAACAATGAACATTGGACATTTTTACTGAGGTTTTCCTCAAATATGGATGACTCTTTCCCCAAAATATGGAGGTTGTTATCCTACACATAGACTACATATCATTTTTTATAAATTTGGATAATGGGAAATGGAATATCCATGAATGATTTATCCTAGTAACAACTATGTACAATACGAGAAAAAAAGAAGCAAATTTCTAAATTCATAATCTCGAACCAACTTGGTTTTCCTCATATAAAACCAAATTTAGCTAGTTCCTCCTTGAATAATGATCAGTAATATTGGATCATGTCTCTCCTAAACAATGTGAGTATTATCTCCTTCCTCAATGCGTAAAAAAATATGGGTTTCCTCTTCTATATAGAAATATCTATCTCACTGTATCAATAATTTAAAATAATTTTCATATAAAAATATCTTTATCAAGTATTCTGGCTATTATTTGAATCTAAAGATATTATATTGCAGAAACATCATCCTTTTCTTCTTATCATCTTATTTTTTTCAGAACACAGAATTTAATATCTTCCTTATCAATGTTACATCTCTATTTTTGTTTAAAAATATTGATATTCAATAATGGAAATGGTCACGATCTCTCCACTCTATAATTATCCTCTTATATTATGCATTATATTCATTAAATATTACACAAATAATATCTCCATATTTGAAAATGTAAGTCCTTATATCATAGCATCATAATCTCCTCATTCAATTTTCTATTATCTGTTGAGCACAATATTGTTTTCAACAATGCGTATTAATGTTATTTAAAGGGGGAGATTATTGAAAATAATACTCTGTCTCTTTATGATCATTTTGATGCTCACAAATACCCTTAGTTATTTTCTAATGATTTCACCAAGTATTTTATAGGAGATTATAATTTATTTTACTCTTGAAATAACGAGAATTTATTACTTAGCGCGGAATCTGTTTTAGCACATTCTAGAAACACTATTCATATCTTATGTAGATGAATATAGTGCAGAATCTGTTTTAGCGCGTTCTAGAATCACTGTTCATACCCTATGTGGATAAACATAGTATAAGGATGAAAAGCGTGTATACTTTTTGAAGTACGAGAAAAGTATGGTTAGACAACCATACGTTTTTCATCAATGTATGGAAGAAGAACCTTAAGTTTGGAAGGAACATTAGGTTTTGTTATCAGAAAAGCATGGAAGGTGAACCGTAAGTAAATTCTAAGTGATATGTTTATTTCTAAAAAGTATGGTTCATTAACCTTTCTTTTGTAAACAACCATACGTTCTTGGAAACGTATGGGTCAAGTAAAAGTATGGATCTTTTACCATACATTTGAATGATGATGAAAAAGTATGAATGATCAACCCTACGTTTGTGATCAACCCTACATTTGTGATCAACCCTACGTTTGTGATCAACCCTATGTTTGTGATCAACACTACATTTGTGATCAACCCTACGTTTGTTATCAACCCTACATTTGTTATCAACCCTAAGTTTGAATAATTTGTTATGAACCCTATGTTTGGAAGCCACGTCATCAACCTTACATTTGGCGTCGGAATTTTCGGCAGACAGTTTTTATGTACAACGATCAGTAAGTTGATTTCTGGGCAAATTTCAAGCCGGATTTAAAGTCGTTTTTAAATTACGACTTTTTCTGATTCAAATCCGTTTTATTAATGGATTTAAGATCGAATTAAAAGAAGCTTTTTATACTGAGTCAAAAGGGAAGTTACAACTTCTCTAAAAATTCAAATTTTTGAATATCGTGAATCAGAAGGTGACTTTTATGGATCTAAACATGCAGGAGTTATGATTTATTATTTATGCTCTCTCTGAAACAATAAAATGATGATGATGTGATCGATCTATTATTAAAAAGTGGAAAACAGATATTGCAACTATTCACGATTGATCTACTGATTCTACAGAAGCGTAAAAGCTATGTTTGTTCAAGACGAAGGAACTCGATAGAAGATTCACCTGTTCTACATCGAATATCTATTATGGATCTACTACCGATGAGGTTGTGAACTATATCTCTATATCTACTACAACTAGATCAACTCAGAACTGCTTCATCTTGAAGATCAATATTTCTAGAGTCTTTGATCCATCTTCTGTCAATTGCATTCTGTTTCAATTGTGAATATCAACTGGAAATTTCTTTCTGAAATTTTTTATTCTTGGATAACCAACTTTTCGTTCTAAGCTGTGTAGGTTCGTGTTTGAACGAGAAGGCTTTGTTTTTCCTTGAATTTTAAAGGTGTCAACTGCCTGTACTCAGTTGTGAATCGGTCTGTGGAAAAGAGGACAAGATAGTGAAAATCACCAAGCTCGTGGAGTAGAGCGTTGGTGGAGTGGACTAGGGGCTTTCTATTCCCCAAACCACTATACATCTTCGTGTTCTTGTTTTTACTTTTTCCTTTGCATGATCAAATCTGATAAAGTATAAAGGACAGAACTCGTTCAAGAAAATAGTTATCGGAAAAATTGCAATAGACACAATTCACCCCCCCCCCTCTTGTGTATAATCTGTAGATTCAGATCTAACAATTGGTATCCAAGGGAGGTTCTGACAGAGACTTAGAAAGCTAGAAGCATTTAAGGTTTATTTAACAGAGCAATATGACTAATACAAGAGAAGGGATGTCAATGGTTAGAGCAACATATTTTAATGGAGACAACTATGGTTGCTGGAAATCATGTATGATAATATATCTGAAAAACCTTGGATATAGAGTCTATTCAAATATTCTGACTCCTTATGAAATTCCTGAAAATCCTGTGGCATGGAGTGATGTTATAGAGGCATAGTATGATATGAACTCAACGGCTATGAATGCAATTATCTGCAGTCTAGGACAAGATGAATTTAATAGAGTATCTCAGTTCCCACAGCATATGAGATGTGGAAAACAATAGCTATGGCATATGAAGGAACAGATAATGTAAGAAAAATGAGATATGCAACTGAAAAACTGAAATTTGATACTTTCAGAATGATTGATGGTGAGAGGATTACCCAAATGAATGAGAGATTGACAGAAATTTTCAATAACATAACTGCTCTAGGAGAACCTATTAAGCAGGCTGATCAAGAATTAAAAGTACTGAGAGTACTTCCTACTATATGAAATGCTATCTCTGCTGCAATTAGACAATCAACACCTATCAAAGATCGAACTATTAGAGAGCTGATTGGTACACTGATGATGTATGAAGCTAAAATTCAAGATGAATCTAATGAACATAAATCCCTTCTCAAAAGAGAAGATACTGCCTTGAGGGTAACTTCACTCCAAAAGAATAGAATGATGAAGAGCAAAGAAGTCAAAGCCAAATCAGAAAGCTCTGACTCATCCAACTCAGATGAATAACTGGCTCAACTAGCTAGAAAATTTTGAAAATTCTACAGCAAGAAAAGAGGCTTCTAAAAATCCTTTAAGGGAGATAATAAGGAAGTGAGATGTTATGAATGCAAAAATATGGGAAATATCAGACCAGATTGCCCACAACTGAATAATGCAAAGAAAAAGAAATTCTTCAAAAGAATTGACCTTGAGGAGAAAGAAAAGAAAGCTATGAAATCCACTTGGAGTGTATCTGAAGACTCTAGTAGCTCTTCGGAATCAAGCTCAGAGAAAGAAGAAGTCAATCTAAAGGAAAACATGTGTTTCATTGTAGAAACTGATGAGGTACACTCATATTACTCCTCTGAATCACATTCTTAATCAAGATACACAAATAAAAAACTAACAGCCTAATGCAATATGCTTGAAGAAAGATATAACTCACTTTTTAAAAAACATATGTCACTAAAAAATATACATAAATTCGTTTTAGATAAAAGAGATACAATGCTGAAACAACATAAAGAATTAACTGATAAATACAATTCTATTAACACTAACTACATTAATTTTGAATCATGAATAAAAACACTGCAGGATGAAGTAAAATCTTACAAAAAGGCTACATTGGTTTTTACAAAAGGAGAGAATTCATTAAATGAAACTCTTGGAAAAACTGTCATTAAAAAGGAGAGATTTGGAATTGGTAGTAAAGGAGAAAAACAAAAGCTATATAAAAATTATTTTGTTCCTAGCTCTAAAAAGCTTAATTGTAATTTTTGCGGGGCAAAGGGATATGTAGCTAAAAACTGTTTCTTAAGAAAACCTCAAATTTGTGGTATTATGAAAGCCGATATTTCAAAAGACTTATATTATTCAGCTAATTTTAAAAGAACAAAGGAAATCTGGATACCCAAATCATTGCTAGCTAACACTCCTGGACCCAACAAAATATGGGTACCAAAGAAATTTTTTTGAATGTTTATGCAGGTAGCAGGTCACCAGAGAAGAAAAGATATATGGTACATGGACAGTGGCTGATCAAGACATATGAGTGGAAACTCATTGAATTTTTATTCACTCACTCAAAAGGAAGGAGGACTTGTCACATTTGGTGATAATGCCGAAGGAAAAATCATTGGCATTGGAACAGTTGGAGATCCAAAAACATTCTCAATCAACAAAGTACTTTATGTACAAGGACTAAAACACAATCTGATAAGTATCTCTCAACTTTGTGATTATGGATATACTGTTGATTTTACTAACAATTGTTGTACTGTTTTTAAAGATAAACTGTTTAAATTTAAAGCACCAAGAACTGAAAATGTCTAAACTTTGGATTTAAATTCCTTGTGTAAACAACGAGTAAACTGCTTAACTTCTAAAGTAAGTGAATCATGGATCTGGCATAGAATTATTGGTCATTGAAATGTATATTTTTTACATAAGTTATCTAAGAAACATTTAGTTTCTGATTTACCTTATCTCAAATTTGAGAGTGACAGATTTTGTGATGCATGTCAACTTGGCAAGAAACACAAATCATCCTTCAAATCTGTTAATAAGGTTGCTACATCTAAACCTCTAGAACATATTCATATGGATTTGTTTGACCTTCAAGAGTAGCAAGCTTAGCTGGTAAATCATATGTATAAGTTTTAGTTGATGACTATTCAATATTTGCATGGATTTTCTTTTTGAAATTTAAAAATGATGATTTTACTTTATTTGAAAGTTTTTGCAAATCTGTTCAAAATGAAAAAGGTTTCAATACAATCTCATTAAGAAGTGATCATGGTGGAGAATTTGAGAATATGGAATTTAATTATTTTTTCTCAAATATGGGTATTAAACACACCTTTTCTACACCCAGAACACCTCAACAAAATGGGACTGTAGAAAGAAGTAATAGAACAATTCAAAAAATGGATAGAACTATGTTAAATGAATATTTCCTACCTATATATTTTTGGGCAGAAGCTATGAATACAGCTTGTTATTTAATTAATAGAGTTTTAATTAGACCTATTTTGAAAAAGACACCCTATGAACTATGGAATAACAGAAAACCTAAAGTAAATTACATTAATGTTTTTGGATGCAAGGTTTATATCTTAAACACCAAGGATAATCTTGGTAAGTTCGATCCAAAATCTGATGAAGGTATTTTATTAGGATATTCTACTACCTCCAAAGCTTATAGAGTTTACAATAAGAATTCAAGGATTGTTGAAGAATCAGTTTATGTGAAATTTGATGAATCTGATCCTTTTGAGAAAAGGACTGAACAAATGGATGAACTTGACTATAATGATAACATGAGACATGATAATTTAAAGAATGATTTTGAAAATGATATAAAAGAAATTCAGTCCAGTTCAGAGGAACATCATATGGAAGAACCTTTAAATATTTTACCTATACAGTCTATAATCCTAAAGAATCATCCTTTAGAAACTGTAATAGGTAACATAAAAACTGGTGTTCAAACTAGAAGAAACTTAGGAAACCTAGTAGAATTATCTTCCTTCCTATCTCAATAAGATCCCAAGACTATAGAAGAAGCTTTAGATGATGAAAGTTGGGTAATAGAAATGCAAGATGAATTAAACCAGTTTAAAAGAAATGAAGTTTGGGTTTTAGTGGAAAGACCTAAGAATTATCCTGTAATAGGAACCAAATGGGTTTTTAGAAATAAACAGGATGAACAAGGCACAATAACAAGAAATAAAGCAAGATTAATAGCTAAAGGATATAATCAAGAAGAGGGAATATATTATGATGAGACTTTTTCACCTGTAGCTAGGTTATAATCCATTAGAATCCTTTTAGCCTATGCATCTTATATGAATTTTAAATTATTTCATATGGATGTCAAATCTACCTTTTTAATTGGATATTTAATGGAGGAAGTTTATGTTGAGAAACCTCCTGGTTTTGAAAACTCTCAAAAACCTGATTCAGTTTTTAAACTTACTAAAGCTCTTTATGGCCTTAAACAAGAACCAAGATCTTTGTATGAAAGATTTAGTTCTATTCTTTTGAAAAATGATTTTACTGTTGGTATGGAAGATCAAACGCTATTTATGAAAATTGTGAAAAATAATGTTTTATTGGTTCAAATTTATGTTGATGATGTATTCTTTGGATCAACTAATAAAACTCTTTGTCATGAATTTTCAAAATTAATGCAAGAAGAATTTGAAATGAGTATGATGGAAGAATTAAATTTCTCTTTGGGTCTTCAAATATTTCAAAAATATTTTGGAAATTTTTTAATTCAAAGCAAATACATTACTGATTTACTTAAGAAATTTGGACTTGAGAACAGCAAGACATTTACAACTCCTATGTGTAATAATATAAAACTTGATTTGGATGAAACTTGGAAATCAGTTGACAACAAGTTATATAGAGGTATGATTCGTAGCTTGTTATATCATACTACTAGCATACCAGATATAATGTATTCAGTATGTCTTTGTTCTAGATTTCAATCAAATCCTAAAGAATCCCATCTAACTGCTATTAAATGAATTTTTAGATACTTAAAAGGAACTATTTTTTAATATCTTCTTTATCCTAGAACTTCTGATTTTAATTTTATTTCATATTCAGATGCTGACATTGGAAGTTGTAGATTAGATAGAAAAAGTACAACAGGTACATGCCACTTTTTAGGAATGTCCTTAGTATCATGGCCTAGTAAGAAACAACATTCAGTTGCCCTGTCAACAGCTAAGGCAGAATATGTTTCTGCTGGAAGTTGCTATGCACAAGTGTTGTGGATGAAAAACTCTCTTATGGACATTGGATTGAATATTAATAATAAACCTATTTTATGTGATAATACGAGTGAAATTAATATTTCAAAAAATCCTATTAGTCATTCTAGAACTAAGAACATTGATATAAGGCATCACTTTTTAATAGATCATGTTATTAAAAAGGATATATTTTTAGAATTTATAAATAATTAAATTCAATTAGCAGATATTTTTACTAAACCTTTTCCCACTGCAAGGTTTGATTTTATTAAGGGGGAGCTAGGTTTATTTAATTTTAAATAAATTTATTTTCTATTTTTGTTTTTGTAAATTTTATTTTGTTTATTGAATACTGTTTAAGTATTTCTTTCTTTCGACCTATGAAAAATTTATTTATTTTTTAAATATATGTAATGATTAGTGATTACACGGGAATCAAGGCTATCAGAGTCTTTTTGACTTCTAAACCCTTTCACTTCTATCGAAGCCCTTTTGAAATCAAAAAACTACACTTCCTCTTCTGAAACCCTAACCTTCAAACCTTAAGAGACTCTCGCAGCAACGGTAAAGATTATAAGAGCCAGTGAGGCCGTGCTGATCAATGCTAAGATACAAAGAACTGAGGGAAGAAAAATATTGCAAGGAAAGGTAATTGATCTCGATTGGTTTTTTCAGACAAATATTTTGTTGAATCAAGCATTGTCGTTCCAGAATCTTGAACAGATATTCAATAGTCGAAATAAGGAATTTTTATATGATGTTGAACTTTGATACTTCTACAAATCTGTACAGTTTAGTCTGGGAGATACCTAAGACAGTATGATGGCTAAAATAGAGGATATGTATTTCTCAATTTCTTTAGTAGAGATTTGTTAGATTCTCAACTGTCCACATGAGGGAGTTTTTCAATTTGACTTGAAGAATATAGGAGATTCTGTGCATAAATCCGAAGACATTATGTCTTTTCTTTTTGGTACCAAGAAAATAAAGAAAATGTTTGTTAAGGATTTGGAGCTTGATCAGAAGATTTTGATAAAATTTATTCAGATCGGAATAGCTCCACGGATGGCAGAAATGGAGAAGATTTTGTACCCTGATATGTATATAATGTTTCTCTTTCTAAGTGATATTAGGTTAAAATTTTCGAGATACATGATAAGGTATCTCAGTTATTGCTGTCAAAGTGAGGCCAGGATGAATTTCTATCCCTTTGGTAGATTTATTTCCAAGCTGATGTTTATAAAAGACATGGTGAGATTAGTGGAAGCTAGAGTTATCTGTCATCACAGTAATACATTTAATACTGGAACTTTGAGGAAAGTTGGATATTTCTAGAGCACAATTAAAGGAAAGATTTTTCCAGTAGGAGATGAGGAAGACTCATAGAGTGCTCAGGCTCAACCTGCTAAGTCCAAGGAGGGACAAGCTGAATCCAGAGTCAGCAATGTAGCAAGAAGGATTCGCTTTGAAGTGACAAATGTTGATGAAGACAGAATCCAAGAGGGACTTCTTTCAAGAAGAAAAAGACCAGTAAATGAGGAAGTTACTTCCACAGTTTTGGAAACTCCACCAGAACCTTTAATTTCTTATTGTTTTGTGAGAGAAGTTGTTGCTGATGTTGAAGTTGCACTTCAACAGGACCAAGAGATGGAGGTCGTGCTTGGTGAAGAAGTGGCCAGACCTCAGGAAACATCGGTGAATATTATTCTTGAAATCCCAATAGAAGGCATAGATGCTGATGTTTGTGATGATGTTTGTGATGAGCATGTTTCTGAAGCTCAAACAGAGGTACTTCAAAAGGATTTTTCTGTGGAGGAGTTTGAAAAATATAAGGAAAAACCTGTGGACCAACCTTCTCAGGACAAAGAAAAGGAGAAATCTGATGCTGAATCATTGCCTTTGGTATTTCTGCATCAACCTGAGAATGTGAATCAAGCACAGGGTGCATCTGATTCAAGGAAAGAAGAAGTTGAATAACTGTACAGAAAAGTATCTCAGTTGGAATCTGAGAATGCTTCTCTTAAAAATGCTTTAGACATAGAACATTTGAAGTTTCAAAAGCAGAAGGAGTGTACATTTTCAAGGAAATAAGTTTAAATGTTTAAAGAGGATATGCTGACTGCTATTACTCAATTAAAATCTGAAATGGTTATGAAGTCAGATTTATCATATCTGAAGTTGTTTATGGAGAATCAATTTGCATTAGTTTCAAATAATGTAGTTAGTGGTTCAGGTACTTTACCAGACTTAATCAGAATGTTTCAGGCTATCACAGCTACAATGAGAAACATGAATGACAGGATTCAAGATCTTCAATGTAACAGTTCTCCTCTGTCAGTGTTGCTGGACAATCGAAAATTCTTAGTGGATCAACTGACATCTAGTGAGCCATCAATAATAATTCTGTTAAATCAATTCTCAGAGAAGCTATCAGTATTTGTTGAAAAAGAGGAAAGGATGCATGAGTTTTTCAGAGTCAATTTAATTGAGGATATTCATATGACTCAAGTGAATAGAGAGATCATTGTCATGTTTGGAGATGGGATGATGAAGAGACTTTGTGAGCAGTTTACAGAAATCATGTCTGCAATTCAGAGGAGATAGACCCTGTTTCCGATCTTACCCAAACTTTTATTCCTGTGTATATCATTGTCATGTATATAATACTGTTTTTGAATGAAACTTTTTCTTCATTGTTTATTTGTCTCTTTCCTTTTTTTTACTAATTCTATTTTTAATATGTCGGTACTCCAGATTTACTTATTGATAAACAGTTCGTAAAAGCATTTACTAACAGTTCAGTGCAATATTAAACGTGTTAAAATCCATGATTTTTCATTCTTTTTGATATCAAAAAGGGGGAGAATTGGGATATAAACACATCATCAATATTTAGGGGGAGTTCATTTTATTGAGGGAGAAACTTAGATTGTACATTTGGATTTATAATTATCTTTTTTGTGGAAATATATAATTTAAAACAACTTTATAACGAATTTTGAATGGTAATTTTGTTTTGTTTAAATACTTTTAATTAATTTATGGGTTTTGTGATCATCAAAAAGGGGGAGATTTTTGAGCATAGTATTGTTTTCAACAATGCGTATTAATGTTATTTAATGGGGGAGATTATTGAAAATAATACTCCGTCTCTTTATGATAATTTTGATGCTCAAAAATACCCTTAGTTATTTTCTAATGATTTCACTTAGTATTTTGCAGGAGATTATTAATTTATTTTACTCTTTAAATAATGAGAATTTATTACTTAGCACGGAATCTGTTTTATCGCGTTCTGGAAACACTGTTTTCATCTTATGTAGATGAATATAGTGTAGAATCTGTTTTAGCACGTTCTGGAATCACTGTTCATACCCTACGTGGATAAACGTAGTATAAGGATGAAAAGCGTGTATAATTTTTGAAGTACGAGAAATGTATGGTTAGACAACCATACGTTTTTCAGAAAAGTATGGAAGGAGAACCTTACGTTTGGAAGGAACCTTACGTTTTTTTATCAACAAAGTATGGAAGGTGAACCGTACGTAAATTCTAAGTGATACGCTTGTTTCTCAAAAGTATGGTTCATTAACCTTACTTTTGTAAACAACCATACATTCTTGGAAAAGTATGGATCATGTAAAATTATGGATCTTTTACCATACATTTTAATGATGAAGAAAAAGTATGAATGATCAACCCTACGTTTGTGATCAACCCTACATTTGTGATCAAACCTACGTTTGTGATCAACCCTACGTTTGTGATCAACCCTGCGTTTGTGATCAACCCTACATTTTTTATCAACCCTACATTTGTTATCAAACATAAGTTTTAAGACTTTGTTATTAACCCTACGTTTGGAAGCCACGTCATCAACCTTACGTTTGGCGTCGGAATTTTTTCAGACGGTTTTTATGTACAACGATCAGTAAGCTGATTTCTGGGCGGATTTCAAGCCGGATTTAAAGTCGTTTTTAAATTATGAATTTGACTGATTCAAAACCATTTTATTAATGGATTTAAGATCGAATTAAAAGGACCTTTTTATGCCGAGTCTTAAGGGAAGTTACGACTTCTCTGTAAATTCAAATTTTTGAATATCACGAATCAGAAGGCGACTTTTATGGATCTAAACGTGCAGGAGATATGATTTATTATTTATGCTCTCTCTGAAACAAAAAAATGATGATGAGGTGATCGATCTATTATTTAAAAGTGGAAAACAGATATTGCAACTATTCACGATTGATCTACTGATTCTACAGGAGCATAAAAGCTCTGTTTGTTCAAGAATAAGGAACTCGATAGAAGATTCACCTATTCTACATAGAATATTTACTGTGGATCTACTACTGTAGAGGTTCTGAACTATATCTCTATATCTACTACAACTGGATCAACTCAGAACTGCTTCATCTTAAAGATCAATATTTCTATAGTCTTGGATCCATCTACTATCAATTGCATTCTATTGCAATTGTGAAGATCAACTGGAAATTTCGTTCTGAAATTTTTTATTCTTGGATAACCAGCTTCTCGTTCTAAGCTGTGTAGGTTCTTATTTGAACCAGAAGGCTTTTTTTTCCTTGAATTGTAAAGGTGTCAACTGTCTGTACTCAGTTGTGAATCGGTCTGTGGAAAAGAGGACCAGATAGTGAAAATCACCAAGCTCGTGGAGTATAGCGTTGGTGGAGTGGACTAGGGGATTTATGTTCCCCGAACCACTATACATCTTCATGTTCTTGTTTTTACTTTTTCATGTGCATGATAAAATCTAATAAAGTATAAAGGACAGAACTCGTTCGAGAAAAGAGTTATCATAAAAATTTCAATAGACACAATTCACCCCCTCTTGTGTATAATCTGTAGATTCAGATCCAATATTATCTTCCTTATTTATAACTACATATCAAATTTCGATTTTAATAATATTAAATGCATTGGTAACTATTTTAGAGGCTTCAATAATTTACTCCCTATTAATCAGACTTTAAATATTATAATATAGTTATATAAAAATATTCAATAATATTAATAGCTTCTATATTTGACATCCCATAAATATTGGCCTCCTTTTAACTTTTGTGATAATCCATATTTATCGCATCTCATATTTTTATTAAAACATTTCAAAATAATCATAATCATAATACATGAAAACTTGAAACATGATATTCATAGAGATACTATTGTGGTGTAATATCTCATTCATGGAATAAGATAATTTTTTATGGTTCCTGGAATAATAATGCTATTAGGACTCTTCAAAGTTTAACTCATTCAATTTACTCATCCCTAAATATCATGAATCATGATTATAATATAAATCATGATTTTAAATCACTAAATAATAATCCAAGTATCATCTTGATATAACATTCATTTAGAATTATCATTACAAAAATATTATGTGAGCACCCTAATAGTATTTCATTGTCTCATAATTTTTTTACTAGTAAACTAATTTTATTTAAAATTAACCAAGATTAAAAAAATGTCTAAGAGAATTGATTTTAAAAAAACTCATTTTATATGATATATTATGTCTGTTTCGGTGCGGATGTGCGTCGGGTTTCTGTTCCGACGCTGCTCCGCCAGGACGCGTTCGCGCGTGCACCCGTCGACCCGAGGGGATGGGCGCGCGCGGCTTGTGGTCCCGCAGTCCCGCTTTCCAAAGGCGGGCGGCATCCGTCCCTTGTTCAGGGGCGTCTGCTCCTTGATCGAAACCGGGATGATGGGATGTCGGCTCCTCCTTCCGTGGACGTCTCCTCGGAACTCGTCGCCTAATCCGGGTCTCCCTCATAGATTTAAGAATGTTCGTGAATCTCGTTCCCGGCGCCATGTCTCCATGGAGACAGGTTAATTACGCTGCTTCCGCCCGGACGCTCCAAGGGGTCTGGTCGGGGCAGCAACCTGCGGTGAGGAGACCGGGTGGCTCTGGGTGTCGGGGGCGTGTGTTAACACTGCGACTCTACATGTCTTCCTTCCGTCCCTAATAGGGCTTCTCAAAGGCGTGATGGCCTGAGGCATCCCGCGCTGGGTGCGGGGAACTGTGTTACCTGAGGTTTTCCTCAGCTTCCCATGTTTAACACGGGGTATGCCGCGAGTTTAACGTCTAGCGGGGACGGCATCGGACTGATCAACACGAGAAGTGGATCAGATGACAGAACCCCTTGCGGGGAACCTCCGACACTGGGGCCAGCACATGGGCGGCTTCCCGAGTGAAGTGGAGTGGAATGAAGTGGCATGACTCCACCGGGATGTGGCGACCCGGGTAAGGATCAGGATGGATGATGGAGTGAAGAGCTTGGACCCTGTAGGGGCTTCCTACGTACCGCGCGTTGGCGCGGATCAAAGTCAGCGTAGTTCGAATATACAGTTTAACGTCATGCTGGACATCAGCAAGCCGACTCACGAAGAGGTCGAGGCTGCCGGGTGAAGGGTTGAACCGAACCACCTCGCACAGATGGGGATGGAACGGCCGGGTGGATCACAGTTTCACGTCATGCTGGACGCTGAAAGGAGAAAAGGGAAGTGGGGAAGCACAATGGAGATACACATGTGCAGTCTCCCACAAGGGCGGATTCATAGGTGAATCGACGCGAGTGTGAACCCAGGAGGGGTCCACTGATGGACGAACCGACGTGAATACGACCGGGACGACCAGGTGGTGGGCTTGAACCTCGGAGAGGATTCCTACGTACCCTGTTTAGGAGACAGGGATCAAAGTCCACGTATTTCGTTCTTTCTGTAACACTCTACCCCCGTGGGCGAAGGCCACTCCAATCCCGACATCCCTGCAGAGACGCGCGGGTGGGGGCCACATCCAAACCGGGGGGATCCTGCGTGCGAGACACGGGATCGGGTGATGCGGACGGTTTAACTTCTTGCCGGACGAAGTACAGTTTAACGTCGTGTGTTGAGGACGAAGCGGATGGTTTAACGTCATGCCAGACGAAGTACAGTTTAACGTCCTGTGTTGAGGACGAAGGTGCTTGGCAGTTTAACGTCTTGTCGTGCGGATGAAGATGCTTGGCAGTTTAACGTCTTGTCGCGCTGACGAAGTACAGTTTAGCGTCCTGCAGGACGAATGCTGAACAGTTTAACGTCTTGTAGCTCGGACGATATGCTAGGCAGTTTAACGTCGTGCAGCTTGGACGTGGTGCAGTTTAGCGTCATGCAGGACGAATGCTGAACAGTTTAACGTCTTGTAGCTTGGATGATGGAGGCTAGGCAGTTTAGCGTCGTTCAGCTTGGACGTGGTGCAGTTTAGCGTCATGCAGGACGAATGCTGAACAGTTTAACGTCTTGTAGCTCGGACGATGGAGGCTAGGCAGTTTAGCGTCGTGCAGCTTGGACGTGGTGGTGCCGCTGATGGGTCCGTGTCACTTCGCGCGAGCCTGGAGGGCCGCACGGGAAGACAACGCACGGTGCGGGCACCCGGGATGAGGATCATCGGGCGCCACGCAGGCGGATACCCTCAGGGGGTCAAAGGGGGCGACCCCGGCGGATTGTGCGCAAAAGAAGAGCTTGGCGCGCAATACTGCGGGTCGGCGCGCAAATGGGCGGGCTAGCGCGCAATTGAGCCAGCGCTTTGCGCGCGGAAGGTAGAGATTGCGCGCACCGGGCTTCGGATAGCGCGCGGGGGAAACGGCTCATTCTTTAATCGAATGGCCACTTTGAAAAGGGGGGGGGGGTGCGCGCAATCGGGCCAGATTGCGCGCACCCCGGGGGCAATTGCGCGCAAGGGGCTTCTTTTGCGCGCGAAGGCCTTAGGGTGAAGAATTATTCAAAGGAAAGGAGCCCAAGGGATTGCGCACGAAGGCGAACCCCGAGGCTTTCTTGCGCGAAAGAAAGGAGGTTACCTGAAGATCGGCATTTCGCGCAGAAGGGGTTGGATTGCGCACACGAGAGACCTTTCGACTTCCGGCAACCTTCAAAACGTCGGGGGTCGCCTTATATTTATAGGCAACCCCGGGCGCGGAATCCGGATCGCGGGAGCGGAATTCTCTTCGCGGGCGCGGAATCGGGCCCAGCGCGCAAGGGAGTCGCGCGGGTCACGGGCGCGCAAAATTGCGCGCCGGCCCAGCGCATTGCGCGCATCCCGGGAGGTTTGCGCGTGGCTCGTCAACTTTGCGCGCGGGTCTCCAAAATTCCGCGCAAGGCTTCCGGGCCCTCCGAAACTGGCTTCCGACTCCAAATATGACCTCGCTTCCCGCATCTGGAGCTTCGTTTGGGAACAACGGACTTTTCCGGCGTCTACAAAAGCCCCCCCTCGGAATCTGATCGGCGAGAGGTCGCAATGATCGGGTTCCGAGGGAGACGCCGGAATGCCGAAGTCCTGGGTGGCGCGGGACTGTGGCGCGCAAAAAGGGGCGTCGGGCGCGAAATTCGCCGGTGCGGTCGCGCAAAGTGCTTTCCGCGCAGCGCGGACTCCCGGCCTTGCCTATAAATAGGGGCCCTGGGTCCCCGCACTGTACACTGGCCTTCCGCGCAATAAGCATTCGAGCTCTCGTGCGCGAAATTTCCCTTTCCGGCGCGGAATTCACCCGTTCGTCGCGCAAACCTTTCCGGATTTCGGCCTGATTTTGCACGAACACCCGGGGTTTTACGCGACGGACTTCCCGATTGCGCGCCGTCCACTAGGATTGCGCGCCAACTCTCAAACTTCTCTACCAGCCTCGTCCGATTCCACACGCTTCATCCCTTAACCCGCACGACTCCCGGAGCTTCTGAGATGGCTGCGAATCAAAGAAATGAGGGGGATGCCGCCACTTGCAGAGCTGAGATGGCGACGAACGAGGAGGTCTACGGAGCCAAGGAGATTGTTTCCAACAATCAATCCTTGTTCGACTTGCTGACGCCGGCCCAGAAGACATATCCGCTGTCGGACAACCTGCCGCTCTGGAACATTGGCATCCTAGACGAGGTTCCGGTGCCAGGGTTCGAGGTTGATGCGCCACGGACCTGGGTGACTCGGGAGGACGAGCTTCCCAGCTATAACATCACCAACAATGGGCATCCTTCCAGGGAGACCAGACACTTAGATGTCTATGTCCTGAACCCGAGGACGCGAACCATCGCCGGGGGTGAGCCTACTGCGGAGAACTCTCCAGCCCTCTACTCGAGCACATATCGCCAGAGTGTCACCGACGACACCAAGGGCTGGATGAAGGACTGGGACTTGCGGTCTGGGGGCAATTTCACCAGTGAGTGGGCCTGGGCGTTCTGGGTACGCCACACTTGCGATCACTTCGCGGAGGAGCTGCGGTACATCGGCCTGTTTGAGGCGGTGTGGACGTCGCAGTTCCACTTCTACCAGCAGTCCGAGCTCGGGCCGGAGCTGTTCACCCGCTGGTCCCCGGATACCAACACCTTCCATCTTCACCATGGGGAGGTCGGCATCTGTCTCTGGGAAATCCACTGCATCGGAGGTATCCCGCTGGAGGGTTACCATTACGATGACTTCCTGCCTCCGTAGAACATCTGGGAAGACAGGTCACGGACTCCCATTCTGACATGGCATCTGCTTGACCTGGCTACGCAGCGGCTCGGGATCAAGGACTTCCACAAGGACATAGCCTACAAGGAGTGGTTCGGTCAGTTCTTGGAGCATGACCCGGCGGTCAAGAAGCCAGGCAGGGGGAAGCGGTGCCCGACCACGGCTCAGAGGAGCCGGAACGGGTCGTACTGGCGGGTCCTGGAGACGGGCGACTACCGCTCATGGGGGTACCGCGTCATCGAGGCCCGGGACCCAAATGTCCGGTACGCGGCGTTCCTGGCCGCCTTTCTGAGTGGGTGGCTCCTGCCAGTGCGGGACGCGAGAATGGGTGTCCGCCTGGCGACATTGGCGATGGCGGGCGCCATGGCTGCCAACAAAAGATACAACCTCGGGGTCCCGGTGCTGGCTAAGCTGTACGCCATCCTGGGACGCATCTCGCGAGGGGGGTCGCCACGAAGGATCTGTGGGCCCTTCCAATTCTTCCACGGCTGGGTGGCTGCTCACCTTGGTGGGTACACGTTTCCGAACGCCATCATTCCTCCGGGCAACGGCCTGCGACCCTCCCTGCTGAACATTGTGGGGGTCGCTCCGATGACCCTAAGTGAGGAGGGCGTGAGGATTCGGATTGGAAATCATGCCAATTTCAACTTCAGCCCGTTCCCCACTCCCGTTGGCCAAATGATCGACAACGGGCAGGGTCCGCTGGAGCAGCACGAGTACTTCCTGAACATGAGGGGCGGGGTGCTCGTGGCTCGGATCGACGGGAAGGTGATCTGCGAGCCCTACGTGCCAAGCCGGTTCGCCAGGCAGTTCGGGTGCCTTCAACGGATGCCGAAGAGGGTATTCACTGCTGTCCGGGAGGAGACGAACCCTGGAATCCTTCGCCAGATATGGCTGATGTTCGCCGCCTTTGGATCTGGCGACGTCATCACTCTCCCTCCTACCGGGGTCGACGCAGGCTTGGCAACCGAGTACGCCGAACACTAGGCCATCGCGTACCCCGAGGGGCTTCTACGGAAGCCAGTTCGGCGGCTCGAGGTCACCCGTGCGGAGACCGGGTGTCAAGGAAGGAGGCGAGGCGCCGCCACACGGGGGAGAACGGAGGCGCGCCAAGTAGCGGAGCCGGCGCGTGCAGGGACTTCGGCGGCGGGCACATCGCAAGCTGCTGCCACGACTTCAGCGCCCAGAGAGGGGGCACATGCGGCGGTCGGGGAGCGGCCCAGAAAGCAGGTAAGGCGTCTGCTCGAACCCTCCCACGATGCAGTCTTCCCGGCGCTGTGGTCGACCTGGATGAGCCTGCGGCAGTCACTGGGGACCGACGCCATCTGGCGAAAGATACTCAGAGAAGGAATCCATCTGCCAGAGGTCGGGCGCCTCCAGATCGCCGACAGGGTGTACTTCAACCGGCAGTATGCGTATCTGACGGCCATGGACGAGTACGTGCGCCAACGTGGTCAGCGTGCGGAGCCATCCCTTCTGGTGAAGGTGATGCTCGGTCTAGAGCCTGCTCCAGAACAGATGCCACCGGAGGAAGATGACAGTAGCAACGACTCCGAGGAAGAGGAGGAGACGGGGGAGGATGAAGGCTCCGAGGGAAGATCCCATCAGGGGAGCCCGTGGGAGAGTGGCGAGGTGGCCGGCTCTGACAATGTTGATGTCACTGAGCTCCTCGAGGTCCGCTTCTATCCCTACTCAACCTGCTTCATCCATTCTCTTATGCAGCTTCTAACCCATTCCTCCACCTTTCTCAGGAGCGCACGGATGTTGGTCAGGCGTCCTCAGCGGGAGTAGGAGAGGTGCCAGCAGGACAAGGCGGGGGCTAGACACCCATCATTGAATTGACAAGCGCGGAAGGGTCCCCTGCTGCAATTGTTCCTACGGCGGCCGGGGCAGCGGAAGATGACGCTCTGAACTCCCGTAAGTCTCCTTACTTTACTGCTGGTGCTTGCCATTGACGATCCGTGACTAACCACGGCATGCCCCGCGCAGTGATCTCAACACTGGAGGCTCGTCGGGCTTTCGAACCCAGGCCATCCACGAGTGGACCAGTGGCAGACCTGCCGCCTGCTCCAGAACAGACTTCCCAAACTGAGCTGGCCCCACCAACTGCTGATCAAGGGGCTGCGGACGCCGACGGTGCTGACATTGGAGAGAGGTCGGGGGCTGACGAGGGTGTCAACGCTGCTGGGGCGAGAGAAGAAGGTCGCCCAGATGCTGGGGAACCTATCCCCCATGAGGACATCTCAGGGGCGGACCCTGCAGCAGACCTGCTGGCTGCCTTCCCTGCCTACCGGCCTGCCGACCCTGAGGAGATGGACGACTCAGATGCGAAGGCGGTCGAGGAGAGCCGGATAACACGCCGCAGGGGGTGGAAGTGCATCCAGCGCTTCCTCATGCGACCCTCATCGGAGTGGCTGGGGCGCATGGGATCGCTTCAAACCTGGCTGCGCTTCCTGTGTGCCGGGGGAGCTGATGCTCAACGCCTCCATCTGACGGTCCGTGATTTCATGGCCGAAAAGATGCGCGATAGCCGCCGGCGTGCCGACGTCGCACAAAGTCGGGACATGTCGGAGAGCACGCGGGCGCTCCTCGTGGCGGCGCAGGAAGTCCGGCGCCTAGAAGGGCAGGCGGCAGAGAAGGAGGCCTTCGTCGCAGCGTGCACTGAGCTTGTGGAGCAACTAACGGCCTAGCTGATCGACGCCCAGGTACAGCTGACGGAGGCGGGCTAACAGATGGTCACACTTCAAGTCGAGCGGGAGCGCGCACAGGCCAGGATCGACGAACTGCGTGCTGCGACCGCCGATGAGGAAAGCGCACGCAGAGAGCGAGAAGCAGCTCTGGAGGCCACCAACCAAAGGGTAGCGGCGTTGGAAAGACTCATTCAGCACGCTAATCCCTAGGGGATTTGTTTTTGCCACTCCCAGAACATTTGCTTCCGCTACTCAATATTTCGATCCATTTGTATGAACCAACATATTTATCTGCATCTTTTGGCTTAACATGCTCAACCACAATTCATTGTCTCGCGGGAGCGTTAACCAAGCTTCAGGCATCCCTAATTGGGCCTGGATTTCTAAAGAAAAGAGGGAGGTCATTCCTAGGAAAGGAGACCTCAGACCTAATCAATGTATCATCCCCCCAACTTGTTCCAACACATGAGCGGGACAACGCTAGGGGCGTTGAGATTTTATCCGAACATAGGGAAATGAGAAAGGGTGAATCACGTGTCCCGAATTCAGAAATCCACAACGGTCGGCCTTCCAAGAAATGCCCAAGACGGCAAGCGGACAATGGATCAATCGACCATACTACCGCAATAGACGGACCGAAGTTCATCATTCATATCGCAGGAGGCGGATCACATGTCATCATCAATGCCGATTTGGGGGTTCCTCCAGGCACAAGGGTGGAAATCCAGATCAACAGGGCATGCGAAGCGTGGGGTGAAGTGATGATTTGTTCGGACAGAATCCAACGCTCCCAAAATTGCGCCACCGTGGGGAAAGCGTATTAGGCGGATGCACTAATCTGGTCGTGAATCACCCCAATTCTCAGATAGAACCTCTTTGACGAGGAAACTGTCGCTTCCCATCATTGCGATGGGGCATCCCGAGCTGAATCGGGGAAAATATCACAACTGCACCACTCTACCCGAAGCCAGGCTAGACGGCCGGCGACGAGGAGGGGCGGGACTTAGCGATCCCTGAGGATGGACCCGAGTCGAGATGCCCGGGCGTTCCTACGTACTCCATCAGGCTGGAGATCAAGCCACACGTAGTTCTGAAAGTGCAGTTTAATGTCATGCAGGACGTAGAACCCCGTTTGGGGAGATCTTAGTTTAAGGTCGTAGAGCTTGGACCATAGGGGTAGATCTTAGTTTAAGGTCTTAGAGCTCGGACCATAGGAGCAGATCTTAGTTTAATGTCTTAGAGATCGGACCATAAGAACCTCAAAGTACGCCACATCGTGGTCCTATCCCCTGGATATGCGAAGATGCACTGAGGGATAGCGTCAAGAGTGTCGAGGTTTCGCCTGGTCAGAATGGGAGGTGGAAAATGTAATGTGAATCATGCGGCCATTCACTCAAAGACTGGGGGCACCGGCGTAACGATATGGGAGTACTGCCGACCGTGGCGGAAAAGCGGTATCAATATCGTACTGACCGTTGATGGAATGAGGCAGCAAACGAGCATCAACCGCTCAAGCACAGGATTCATATCGATTTGCTGCCCGAGGCCCTTGGGGGCACCAGCCCAAGTCGGTGGGAGAGCTCTGAGGCATTGTGTCCAGACCGATCACGGGGGCTCCACCCAGGGCGTAGGCGATGGGTCCGAATGAAAGGGAGCACGAATCCTGAAAAGTGGAAAGAACCTGACCAAGATGAACCTGACCCTCCTGGAAATAAACCAGAGTACTCTTGACACCGGTGGACCACTGCAAGGGGTCGAGGGACACGCCTTGAGGGTGACCCGAAGGCGGCGGATTCCCCAGAGAAGGGGGAATCTTTAAGAGGTGGGGGGCTGGACCCGAAGTTTCAAACATCCGGGCGTTCCTACGTATCCCATAAGGATGGGAATCAAGCCACACGTAGTTCTTGAAGCGCGGCGCAACACAATCGGGCACCAACGCGGGGAAGGGTGCGGGTCTGACCCTCGCACACAGAAGAAGTGATATTTGATATTTCTTGTTTTTCCTTAAAGATGGATGGTTTTTCTTTGTGCAGCGACATGCCTGTGATCAAGAAATCCCCGGCGTCGCCACAATAATCAAGCCATGAAAGGCATTGACAAATGGCGTGGTTAGTAACCAGTGCCCAACGTGAGTGTCCTCTGAGGAGAACATCACGATGCAGTGTCGTTTCTCGTCGGGCGGCCAAGACGATCACAGTTTACGGTCGTGTGGTAGGACCAGACAACACAGTTTAAGGTCGTGTGGTTCGGACCAGGGAGGAACCCGCTTATTGCGATATGGCGAACTCAGCGGAGGTGGGAACATACCCAGCCCTGCGGTCACGCACGATTCCAGGAGAAGAATCCTGGGATAGGGGCCTGCGTATGTCCATCACCCGAGGGGCAGAGATGCTAGCCTCCAGCTATACTGGGCCCAGAACGCGATTGTTCGGGTGACTCCTTCCTCCTTATGGGGACGAGGGTCCAGCTACACATGGCCCTTAGGGAGGACATCAACATGTATCCTTGGTGCTCAGATCGTGGGAGCCTCGAAAGACACCATTACCCTGGTTGTCCTGCCTAACGTGTAAAGGTGTACTGAAGGTCAGTATGAAGAGAGTGTCGAGATTCCACAACAACGCACAAAGGCGGAGTGTGATGAGGACTGCACAACCAATGTTCAGAGCCTGAAAGAGCCGACATGGCGATCAAGGATGTCGCTGACCATATTTGCAACACAACATCCGATCGCGTCAGCCTAGGACGGGGCAAGCAAACGAGCATCAACCGCTCAAGCGCAGAATTCATATCGATTTGCGGGCCAGGACCCGCCGGTAAATCGACCCGGAGCGGTAGGAGAGCACTGAGGCATCGTACCCAAACCGCTAACGAGGATCCCTTTGAGTGAAGGCTCGAACAAGAGGAAGCGCGCGGCCCGAAAAGCAACACAGGACTTGTCGGGATTGAATCCGACATCACGGGTCATAGACCGAAGTACCCAAAACATGTTAACAGATCACCGGAAAGGGTCGGAGGACTCATCCTGAGAGCAACCAAAAGATAGCAGATCCCCGTGATCAACCAAGAGACGGGGCTGGACCTGAGACACAAGCGTCCAGGCGGTCCTACGTATCCCATAAGGATGGGAATCAAGCCGCACGTAGTTCTTGAAGTGTAGTTTAACGTCATGCAGGACGATGAGGGGTGTGAGGTAGTCTCACACACGGGGGAGGCGTACGGCGTGGCCAGTAGACCAACGTGAATGAGGACATAATCCCCCGCTCACGCCATACGTCTCGCATAAAAAGGAGGGGAACTGGGGCCAGAGGCCCAACGCGGGATAGAGATTCCCGGGAAATGGGGCTGGGCCTGAAACATGAATGTTCAGGCGGTCCTACGTATCCCATTAGGATGGGAATCAAGCCGCACGTAGTTCTTGAAGTGTAGTTTAACGTCATGCAGGACGAATAAGGAAAGGGGGGAGCAGAGGGAATTCCCAAACGTGGGGGGCGTACAGCGTGGCGAGCAAACCGACGTGAATGAGGGCATAGCCCCGCGTTCACACCATACGCCGCATACCCAGAGGCAACTGGTCCAAGGGCCCGAGATGGGATGGAAATTCCCGAAGGATGGGGCTGGGCCTGAAACATGAATGTTCAGGCGGTCCTACGTATCCCATAAGGATGGGAATCAAGCCGTACGTAGTTCTTGAAGTGCAGTTTAACGTCATGCGGGACAGATGCTGAACAGTTTAACGTCTTATAGCTCGGACGTGGTGCAGTTTAGCGTCATGCCGGACGAATGCAGTTTAACGTCGTGCGGGACGAACTGCAGTTTAACGTCGTGCGAGATGAAGTACAGTTTAACGTCGTGTTGGACGAAGATGCTTGGCAGTTTAACGTATTGCCGCGCGGACGAAGATGCTTGGCAGTTTAACGTCTTGTCGCGCGGATGAAGTGCACTCAGACAAAGTACTGCTTGAGGAACCTAGCGTTGGTTGGAGGAGTGACACGCTCACCATCCATAGTTGCTAGGGAGTACGCGCCATTGGGATAAACCTTGTGGACAACAAAAGGTCCCTCCCAGTTGGCCTCCAACTTGGGCGGCTTCCTGCCGGGGATCATTGGTGCTCTTAGGGCTAATACCAGGTCACCCTGCAGGAAGGAGCGGAGGCGAACCTTCTTATTGAAAGCTCGAGCCATTCTGCTCTGATGCCTCTCCAAGTTGTGCAAAGCGCGAAGTCTTTTCTCATCCAGTGCTTCTAGCTCGACTAGACGGGCTTCAGCAGCTCTGTCCGGCGCTTGCTGGTCATAGACCGCAGTGCGCAAGGACGGTAACTGGATCTCGATGGGCAGGACGGCCTCAGCTCCATACACCAGGGAATAAGGGGTCATCTGGGTGGAATTGCGAGTCGTCGTCCGATAATCCCAGAGGGCATTGGGGAGCTTGTCCGGCCAACTCTTCTTGTTTTGACCAACCATCTTTTGCAGAATGTTAGAGAGGGTCTTGTTAAACGCCTCAATCTGTCCATTCGCCTGCGCATGATAGCGAGATGTATGGTTCGAGCGAATGTTGTACTTGGAGTACAACTTCTTCAACTCGGCTGCTTGGAAATTGGCTCCGTTATCCGTGAGGATAGCGTGAGGCACTCCAAATCGATGAATGATGTTGGAGGTCACGAAGTCAGCGATCGAACAGGATTTGACCTCTCTGAGCGGAATCGCCTCTGCCCATTTGGAGAAGAAGTCTGTAGCGGTAAAAATGAACCGACATTGGCGAGCCGTCGCCGGCGGGTAAGGTCCCACAACGTCCATCCCCTAGACTGCAAAGGGCCAAGAATACCTGGTGGTATGGAGAGGCTCCGGCGGCCGATGCACAAAGTTCGCATGAACCTGGCACGCATGGCACCTCCTGGCATACTCGATGTAGTCATGGATCATGGAGGGCCAGAAGTATCCCAACCTCCGAATCTGGTGGGACAGCTTTGGCCCAGTATGATGGGCACCGCATGAACCAGCATGAACCTCTTGCATGACTCGTGGGATCTCAACTCCATGAAGGCAACGGAGGATAACACCATCAAATCCGCGTCTATATAGGATCTGTTCCAGGCCGGGACTGCTCTGGAGGACAAACTGCGATGCGCGGCGTCGAACTCGCTCGCGCTCTGCCCGATCCGATGGTAGAATGCCATGTTGGAGGTACTCAACCAAAGGCGTCCTCCAATCAGGGGCTGGTTCGACTGCCATATCTGGGGCACTCGGGGCTCCGGGCATAGGGGCAACCGTGGTGAGATTACTTACCGACGGGCCGCGATCTCCCTCCGGGATAACGGGGGCGATGAGCCTGCGGTGCGTCACGCGGACGATCAGGTTATCCTGTTCAGGCTCTGTAAGTGACGCGGCAAGGCTGGCCAAAGCATCTGCTCGACCGTTCTGCGACCGGGGAATATGGACAATTTCTGGCCGAGAAGGGAACTGGGCCATCAGAAGGAGGGTGCACTCCAGCAACGGCACAAGTTCCGGCTTCCTGACAACATAGTCGCCATTGATCTGCTTAACGACCAGCTCAGAGTCCCCTTTCACACACAGATGGGGTACGTCGATCTCGAGAGCTAACTCGAGGCCGGTGATGAGGGCATGGTATTCCGCCTCATTGTTGGTACAGCCCTCTGACAACAGGAAAGAGTATGGCAGCACGTCTTGCTCCGGGGTAATGAAGACGATACCCAAGCCCACTCTGTTGAGCTTAGGATTATCGAGCCTTCTACCGGTGGGGCTCCGGGAGGCACCGTCAAAGTGCATCTGCCAGCACGGATCGGCATGATCGACCGAGAGAATGGCCTCATCAGGAAAGTCTAGATCCAGCGGCTGATCCGCGGAGGTCGGGTGAGCAGCCAGAAAGTCTGCCAATGCTTGCCCTTTTATGGCCTTATGAGACACATACCTGATGTCGAACTGCTGGAGAATCACAGCCCACCGCGCTAGACGGCCAGTCAACATAGGCCGGCTTAGGATATATTTCAACGGGTCTACCCGAGAAACAAACTGTACCTCATGGTGTTGCAAGTAGTGCCGTAATTTCTGCACGGCAAATACGAGCGCTAGGCAGCTCTTCTCGATGGGAGAATACCTGACTTCCGCATCGAGGAGCATGCGACTGAGGTAATATAGGCTATTCTCTATTCCCTCGTTGTTCTTCTGGGCGATAAGGGCACCCAGGGACCGTTCCAGGGCGGTCACATAAAGGACCATCGGCTTCCCGGATACAGGCGGCATCAGAACCGGAGGTTGAAGCAGGTACTACTAGATTTCCTCGAAAGCGTTCTGACACTCTTTATCCCATACATAGGTGGCACCTTTCTTCATGAGCCGAGAAAAGGGCTTACACTTGCCGGCCAGATTCGCGATGAATCGGCGTATATAGGCTAAGTGGCCTTGGAACCCTTGCAGTTCCCGGATGTTACCTGGGGGAGGCATCTGGCTGATCACCCTAATATTCTCCGGGTCGATCTCAATACCCTGGTATCTTACCACAAATCCAAGGAACTTTCCGGAGGTGACCCCGAAGGCACACTTCAACGGGTTCATCTTCAGGCAACGAGACCGGAGGAAGCCGAACACTTTCTCAAGATCTTTGAGATGGTCCTGACGCTGGCGTGATTTGACCACCAAGTCGTCGACATAGCATTCCACCAGTGTGCCGAGGATTGGCTTGAATATGCGGTGCATCGCCCGTTGGTAGGTGGCACCTGCATTCTTCAGGCCGAAGGGCATGAACTGGTAACAAAAGATACCTTGGGGGGCCCTGAAGGCAGTGAACTCCTCATCCTCAGGGGCCATCCGGATTTGGTTGTATCCGGAGTATCCATCAATGAAGGAGAGGGCTTGGAACCCTGCTGTGGCGTCAATCAACAGCTCTGTCACCGGAAGGGGAAAATCATCCTTCGGATAGTGGCGGTTGAGATCGCGGAAGTCGATGCAGACTCTGATCTGCCCGTTCTTCTTCCTGACCGGTACAATGTTGGCCAGCCATTTGGGGTACTGAACTTCCCTCACGAAGTTGTCTTTGATAAGCTTGTCAACTTCGGCCTCAACCATGGCATCGTGGAATGGGTGCATCTTCCTGGGAGGCTGCTTGAACCCGCGATGGTTCGCCGGGAGACCAAGGCGGTGGACGGCTACCTGAGGATCTAGCCCCGAAATCTCGTCGTAGCCCCAAGCGAACACATCACGATGCTGCCTGAGGAAGTCCACGTACTGTTGCCGCTCCTCAGAGGGCATGGCGGCACTGACCAATGTGAGTCTTGGATCTGCCTCGGTTCCAAGGTTTACCTGTACTAACTCATCGACTGTGGCGGAGACGCCCTCCTCAAAGGCTGGGGGTGCATCTTCCACGTCCTCTCCACTCGGGGAGGGATCGTCCACGAGAGAGACTGCGTTGAAAACTGCATTGGGGCTACCAGATCCTGCTGGGCCACTGGTGCTGGCACGGGCGGTTGCGGTCATCCCATCAGGAGACTCACAGGCCGTCGAGACCACGGCTACGTCCAACCGTTGAATCGGGAGGACGTAAGCATCATCCAAGCTTGCCCAGGGATCACTTGCAACAGCGACAGGCTCAACCTCACCTGCCAGGATCTGCTTTGTCCTTGCTCTTTTAATAGTCCGCGTCCAGATAGCGGGCTTCACATGAGGCAAAAGGAGAGGCATCTCCCTGAAGCACGCCTACTCGACCGTTAAGGGAGTATTTGAGGCATTGGTGGTATGATGAGGGAACCGCCGCGTGAAGGTTGAGCCATGGCCTGCCCATCAATGCGTTATACGCAGTGTCTTGAGAGACTACCATGAATTCGGTGTTGGCAACCAAGTCACCGAACTGGGTCTTCAAGCGTATCTTGTCGACCGGGGTTTGCTCGGTGCGGTCGTACCCCTGGATCCTGAGGTCGGAGGGGATCAAGTCATCCTCAGACAACCCCAATCTCCGGAGCGTCCGAGTTGGAATCAGGTTAATCCCGGACCCCGTGTCGACAAGACAGCGCCGGACTTCAAGGCCATTGAACTGGCCAGTAACATACAGCGGACGAATGTGTCCCTGTATAGGAGGGTCTTCATCCTTACCAGAGAACGAGATAACTGCCTGACATTCGGCGTCCTCAATCGTTTCGGCGTGAAAGGCCTCTGCAGCCGCAACCTCTTTCTCAAACTGGAGGGGGATTTTCAGGGCTTCAGCGAGTGCCTCGCGCATCTCAGATGACATGCGCAGAGCCTCAAGGATGGAGAGCCTTGCTGGGATGTCGGCCAAGTGATTCAGGACATCATACTTTTTGGCCAAGCGCGAGCCCCTGGTTGCAGGAGGTTGCTCTGCGGTTGGAGGCATGATGGGCCTTGCTGGTTGGGCCGGCGGCCGACTGGTGCTTGGCGCATCTCGCTTTTCATTGGTTGAAGACCGAGAAGTGGTCACCGTACTGGGGTCAAGAGGCCGGGATGGACTCGTGGCAGGGCAGAGCTGATCGCGACGCGGCTGAGGCGGTTCTACCTGGTCCCACACCACAAACAGTGGCGGAGGCGAATCCGTCATCCCTGGATGGGGGGGGGGGGGCTGCGCGCGCTGAACTCGGTTTTGAGCCTGCTGCCTAGTCTCAGTGGCGTGCACGTCCTGGCTGGAGGTACCAACTGTTGTACCCCGGTGACTCCTGTTGTTGCGGTTCCTCCGATGGTGGCAACGACCGGGGACACTAGGGAGGTCCACCTGGTGTTCTTCAACGTCGGGAACTGAAAAGGGATTTACCAGCTCGACGGTATTAACCGAAGTGTACCCAATACTGTCATCGGACGAATCATCCATCGCCGGGCGGATCCGAGGAGGGATCCCCATCTCCGGGGGCATGAAATCTCCAAGAGTGCGGGATAGTGGCGGAACTGGCGGGGCGCGCTCTTCCTTCTTGCGCCGCCGCCGTTTTCTCTTCTCGGAAGAGGCAGGCTGGGATGACGATGTCGAAGCAGCACCCGCAGATTCTGGGGGCTCAGGCTGATTCAAGCGCGCACGGATGATTCCATGGGCGCGAATGATCGTCTTGCGGGCCATCCAGTTTTTATACTTCTGGGATCCGCGGTCGGAGACCAGCTGCCATTCGTCCTCATTGCCACTATCGTCATCTGATCCCACGAACACGCCCGCCACTTGTGCTGGAGTTGGGCCCAACCTGATTACATTGTTGTTAATCTGGTCTTGGAGCCAGTCCTTAAACACGTAGCACCGCTGGATGGTGTGCCCCAGGGCCCGATGGTAAGGGCAGTAGCGGGGGTTATCCGTGAGATGTGCCTCCTCTGGCCTCCAACACTCAGGCAGTCGCACAATCCTCTACTCCAGGGCGCTCCGGAAATAACCGGGGACCTGATCCTCATGAAATGAGTAAGTCAGGTATCACGGGCCCCTGGGATCATGGTCTTGACGAGGGGCTGGAGGGGCCTGCCGAGGAGGTGGACCCAGATTATCTCGCCTGGGTTGTGGCGGTACATTACGCGGAGGGGCCGGCCGGTTCTGAGGCTGCCGCTGCTAGGCCGGGAACTGAGCCCGTGGAGGCGGATTCCTGTGAGGATGTGGAGCTGGCCTCGCCGGCAGCAGCTCCAACGGCCTGGGGGCCTCTATCTGGGCAACAGCAGCGGGCTCAGCCCTATTGGCTCTCCTTGCAGGAATCATAGGAGGCAGCGGGTGTGCCTGACTGGCCTGTTGCAGGGCTTCCTCAAGACGTTGAGCTTTGTCTGAGAAGTCCCTGAACCCTCCGGGGTAATTCTGAGTGATCAGGGAAGGGACCAGCTCGGTCTTGACGTTCCCGACGCACATTTTCAGCAACTGCTCCTGAGTCAATGGCATGTCAAGGGAATACGTGAGACCCTTCCATCGGGCGACGAAATCCGCGACTCGCTCATCAGGCCTCTATTTTCACTTGAAGAGGTCTGCGATACTCGTCTTCCGGGTCGTGGAACTAAACTGGTAGAGGAATTGTCTACGAAGGTCCTCCCAGCTAGTTATCGACCCGACGGGGAGCTGGCTGTACCAGATAAATGCTGGCCCTTCTAGTGTCTGGACAAAGCAGTGAAGCTTAGCGGCCTCCTGCTGCACCGGAGTTCCCAACATAGGCCCGCACCTCGAGTTGAAATGGGCCAAATGTTGTGGCGGATCTCCAGTCCCGTTGAAGGGGGCGAAGGTGGGATTCCTGAATCCCAGAGGTGCCGGCATGTCATCCACCCATGCTGGGTATGGCTTGCCGTCCGGTGGGATCGCCACTTGCCGAGTCTCCAAGGCTTCCAAGCGGGCGATGAGTGCCGCCATCGGATCGTCCGGACATGGGTTCCAGTCCTGGTGAGGATCTCTATCCATGAGCGCATTGCATGGACCTTCAATCGGGTCGTCGACCGGGTCGTCGAACTCGGCAGCTCGTGGGATGGCGGGCGGAGCGGCCCTTGGGGCAGCGGGAGGAATCCGAGAGGGGTCTCTCAGGTAGTCACGCCGCTCGGGAGGGTGTGGTGAAACATACCGCGCCCTCTTTCCATAGGCAATGGCCTCTCCCCTGTCGGCGAACACGGCGTAATCACAGTTGCCCGGGAGAGCCTCATCGAGGGGTGGTTGTTCCTGTCCCTGATGTCCTGGCCTAAAATCACAGTAGTCAGGCCGCTGCTCTGCAGCGCGCTCGGCGAGGAGCTGGTCAACTAGCTTCTTCTGCTTGGCGAGCTGTTGACGTAGCATATCCTTCTCGGGATCCTCATCCACCCTCTGTGTTGAGGCAGATGGGTCGGCGGGCTTCATAGCCCCGTCGTGCTCTTTACCTTTGCTGACGTTTCGGCTCAACGTCAGTGTTTCAGTGGGTGCGGGGAGTCCCAGGAGGTTCCTCTGGTGACGAGTAACTCTCACTGATGGATCCAACAACGTCTTTTCTTCGAGGGGAGATCCCCCGTCGAGAAGTTCCAAGTCGTTCCCCTCCCCCGACAGGTCAGCCATATTGACCGTTTCCGTCCCCGAGGATGTACCCTCAAGGCCACCCAGTAAATCGGGCTGTCGGCGAATCGCACTGAAGCGTAGGGCAGCGTACTGCCCCCATCCACGGATATACAAGTGGGGGGTGGCTTCTTCGATAACCTTGCGGAGTACTTGAAAACACTTGATGCATCGTTGTTGGAGGGCCTCGTGGTGCCCAAATGACCCGGGGTGCCGAACCGCGGGGAGCGTGGCCAGGTCAATTTGACGGCACTGCTCACCAATATCCTCCATGTGTGCTTGAATCCCGGGGTATGGAATTTGTAGGCGGTGAAGACGGGAATGAGTCTCCCGGAGAGTTCGGCGGAAGCATTCGAACTCATCCGGGGTGAGCGATTCGGGTGCATCAAAGTCCGGTCCTGCGACTGGCCAAAACTTCTCAGGGAAGTGGCCCTCTGCAAGGACGGTCCAAAAGCTTCATGACTCAAACTCGGGACCCAGGTCTCCTTGGTCCTCTTCAACGACTGGGAATGGACGGGGAACCGGCAGTGGTGCCGAGGCGGGCCGTTGGGCCGGCGGGCTGGCCGGCGGTGAATACGGCGAGCAGGCCGATTGGCCTCCATATCCCGGGCCGCCCTCTGAGGGTGGCGGTGCCCCAGCTACCACATCACGATAGGACGGGCCGGCGAGCGAACATCCTGCCGTAGCGTCGGTGCTCGCCGAGGGTGCACTGGATCGTGGTTCGACCGTCGGTCCCCAGAAAAAGTCTCCGGCTTCTCCGATCGAGGCAGAAGGTGCTTCCGGAGGGGCTGGTACCAACCGCAAGCTTGATCCTTGGGGGTCTACCAGGCCCTCGCTACTCCGGATATACCTTCGGAGAGAAGCGGGGATCATATCGATCTCGCTCTCGGGAAGTACGAGGCTGACGTGCCGCATTCCTACCCCTGCCCCTAATTGGCGGGATCGGGGGGAGGGCTCCGTCGCCGAATCATACTCCGCCTCTGTATCAGAGAAACGAACCGGTCGGATCTCTGTCCGGAATTCCGTAACATTCTTCCCTCAGTGTCGACGCCTCGCCTTCCTTCCCCTGGGTGGTTCTTCGGGGCATGGCTGATCTCTATCCTAGCGTCCTCCGGCCGCACTGGTGCTGGGGCCAAGAGGACTGGAAACCAAGGTGCGAGGAGCACCGGGACAGATATCAAAGGGGACGCGGGGAGAGATGATTCCGGGCAGGCCTCCGGGCCGGGATCGAAAGGTGGGGTGACCCATGCCTCTTAGATCGGCCACGCGGAGTAGACCCTGTTGGTGAATAGCGCTACCGCGAGGTGGTCCGCGGTGGCTATTGCCTGTACCAGCAACAGGGATAGTCAACCCAACCTGCCTTTGGGGCGGTCGGGGCCTCGATCCAGGTCGGGCATAGAAGTGCCCCTGCTCAGGATGCGCAAGGGCCTGGTGGCTGGAGCCAGCGGTGGCTTGAGCCAACGCGGCCGCGGTTGCTAGTGCCCCAAGGTGGGCATCCTCTTCCGCTCGTGCCCGACGTTGGAGTCGGGAAAAACGAGTCGGGATGAGCGGCATGGGCAGGTGGAGAGTCTGTTCTTCGACTTGAGAGGCCTGGCGGCGGTGTCGCCGTGGCCTGACAGGAGCCCTTATCGCGGATCCCTGGAACGAATATCGGATAGGGTGGTCCCGGACATCTTCCACCTCATCCGCATAGGGGAAGGAGTTGTCGGAGCGCTCCGGGGATAAGCTCCCGAAGCGGTTGGACGTCGAGGCAGGCAGCGGTGCCTCCCTGCGCGGCCCTCGGGGGCGGCGTTGGTGGCGAGGTGCAGCTTCCTCGAGGTCTAGGTGAGCCATGTCCCTGGTGGGGATGACTCCCTCTTCCTCATATCTCCGCACCAAGTTGTTGATCACCCTTCTCTGGATGACCTCCGAGGGGGAGAGAGGGCGTGGTTTCCCCGTAGCTGCGGCTGCTGGGACGGCTGTGGAACGGGCGGGACCGCGCGGAGTAGCCGCGTCGGTGTTTCCCCTACCCCTGCGCCAGTGGGCGGGTGGCGATCGGGCACTGGATTGGGCGACTTGATTCCTGAAAGCAGGGAGAAAAAACCCATTAACACTGACAGGAAAAGGAATCGACAACCAACCATTAGTGCCACGACGCCTTCCATGGGGGGAACCCAGGCCCTCGACGTCGTGAGACGGAGTGCCCAATTTCCCTTCCCCAGCCCCTGGCGGGTTCCGTGCCCCAGTGTTGAATGCTTGGTCGAGTAGCATGCTGGTCTTCCAACAACTCTGAAAGCCATCGGTCATTGTATTGAGGAGAAGAGATTCACGTCGGGTTCACCATTTTTCTGTTTCGGTGCGGATGTGCGTCGGGTTTCTGTTCCGACGCTGTTCCGCCAGGACGCGTTCGCGCGTGCACCCGTCGACCCGAGGGGATGGGCGCGCGCGGCTTGTTGTCCCGCAGTCCCACTTTCCAAAGGCAGGCGACATCCGTCCCTTTTTCAGTGGCGTCTGCTCCTTGATCGAAACCGGGATGATGGGATGTCGGCTTCTCCTTCCGTGGACGTCTCCTCGGAACTCGTCACCTAATCCGGGTCTCCCTCATAGATTTAAGAATGTTCGTGAATCTCGTTCCCAGCGCCATGTATCCATGGAGACCGGTTAATTACGCTGCTTCTGCCCGGACGCTCCAAGGGGTCTGGTCGGGGCAGCAACCTGCGGTGAGGAGACCGGGTGGCTCTGGGTGTCGGGGGCGTGTCTTAACACTACGACTCTGCATGTCTGCCTTCCGTCCCTAATAGGGCTTCTCAAAGGCGTGATGCCCTGAGGCATCCCGCGCTGGGTGCGGGGAACTGTGTTACCTGAGGTTTTCCTCAGCTTTCCATGTTTAACATGGGGTATGCCGCGAGTTTAACGTCCAGCGGGGACGGCATCGGACTGATCAACACGAGAAGTGGATCAGATGATAGAACCCCTTGTGGGGAACCTCCGACGCTGGGGCCAGCACATGGGCGGCTTCCCGAGTGAAGTGGAGTGGAATGAAGTGGCATGACCCCACCGGGATGTGGCGGCCCGGGTAAGGATCAGGATGGATGATGGAGTGAAGAGCTTGGACCCCGTAGGGGCTTCCTACGTACCGCGCGTTGGCGCGGATCAAAGTCAGCGTAGTTCGAATATACAGTTTAACGTCATGCTGGACATTAGCAAGCCGACTCACGAAGAGGTCGAGGCTGCCGGGCGAAGGGTTGAACCAAACCACCTCGCACAGAGGGGGATGGAACGGCTGTGTGGATCACAGTTTCACGTCATGCTGGACGCTGAAAGGAGAAAAGGGAAGTGGGGAAGCACAATGGAGATACACATGTGCAGTCTCCCACAAGGGCAGATTCATAGGTGAATCGACGCGAGTGTGAACCCAGGAGGGGTCCACTGATGGACGAACCGACGTGAATACGACCGGGACGACCAGGTGGTGGGCTTGAACCTCGGAGTGGCTTCCTACGTACCATGTTTAGGAGACAGGGATCAAAGTCCACGTAGTTCGTTCTGTCTGTAACACTCTACCCCCGTGGGCGAAGGCCACTCCAATCCCGACATCCCTGCAGAGACGCGCGGGTGGGGGCCACATCCAAACCGGGGGGGATCCTGCGTGCGAGACACGGTATTGGGTGATGCGGACGGTTTAACGTCTTGCCGGACGAAGTACAGTTTAACGTCGTGTGTTGAGGACGAAGCGGACGGTTTAACGTCTTGCCGAACGAAGTACAGTTTAACGTCGTGTGTTGAGGACGAAGGTGCTTGGCAGTTTAACATCTTGTCGCGCGGACGAAGAACAGTTTAGCATTCTGCAGGACTAATGCTGAACAGTTTAACGTCTTGTAGCTCGGACGATATGCTAGGCAGTTTAACGTCGTGCAGCTTGGACGTGGTGCAGTTTAGCGTCATGCAGGACGAATGCTGAACAGTTTAACATCTTGTAGCTCGGACGATGGAGGCTAGGCAGTTTAGCGTCGTGCAGCTTGGACGTGGTGCAGTTTAGCGTCATGCAGGACGAATGATGAATAGTTTAACATCTTGTAGCTCGGACAATGGAGGCTAGGCAGTTTAGCGTCGTGCAGCTTGGACATGGTGGTGCCGCCGATGGGTCCGTGTCACTTCGCGCGATCCTGGAGGGCCGCACGGGAAGACAACGCACAGTGCGGGCACCCGGGATGAGGATCATCGGGCGCCACGCAGGCGGGTACCCTCAGGGGGTCAAAGGGGGCGACCCCGGCGGATTGCGCGCAAAAGAAGAGCTTGGCGCGCAATACCGCGGGTCGGCGCGCAAATGGGCGGACTGGCGCGCAATTGAGCCAGCGCTTTGCGCGCGGAAGGTAGAGATTGCGCGCACCGGGCTTCAGATAGCGTGCGGGGGCAACGGCTCATTCTATAATCGAATGGCCACTGTGAAGGGGGGGGGGGGTGCGCGCAATAGGGCCGGATTGCGCGCACCCCGGGGGCAATTGCGCGCAAGAGGCTTATTTTGCGCGCGAAGGACTTAGGGTGAAGAATTATTCAAAGGAAAGGAGCCCAAGGGATTGCGCGCGAAGGCGAACCCCGAGGCTTTCTTGCGCGAAAGAAAGGAGGTTACCTGAAGATCGGCATTTCGCGCGGAAGGGGTTGGATTGCGCGCACGAGAGACCTTTCGACTTCCGGCAACCTTCAAAACGTCGGGGGTCGCCTTATATTTATAGGCAACCCCGGGCGCGGAATCCGGATCGCGGGCGCGGAATTCTCTTCGCGGGCGCGGAATCGGGCCCGGCGCGCAAGGGAGTCGCGCGGGTCACGGGCGCGCAAAATTGTGCGCCGGCCCAGCGCATTGCGTGCATCCCGGGAGGTTTGCGCGCGGCTCGTCAACTTTGCGCTCGGGCCTCCAAAATTCCACGCAAGGCTTCCGGGCCCTCCGAAACGGGCTTCCGACTCCAAATATGACCTCGCTTCCCGCATCCGGAGCTTCGTTTGGGAACAACGGACTTTTCCGGCGTCTACAATGTCCTCATGTATTAATAAATAATAGGTAATATTTAAAAAATATAATCTTTTTTTGAGTCCATGAGAAAAATAGTTTTCTTTCCAAACAATAAGAGTGAATATGTATTTAATTCTTGAGATAACGGTCAACCATTTAATCCATTGTGATATCATCACCCATGATAAATTAATATTTCTAGTTCTAACAGATTTCATTGATGCATTTGAGTCACATTCAAACCATATATTTTTACATCTATTTTTCCTTTCCATATTGAAATGATTTGATCAACACACACATATATGCTTGTATAGATGATACTAATCCACATTGAAAAAAATGTAAAACTGGGATATGCCCATTATGATATCTAAATACCGCACTAATGTCTGCAAAAATAGTATTCCCTCTTGATGCACCATCATTATTGCATTTGATCCATCCAAATAAGGTGAGACTTATATAACATATAATGTTCCTTTTGTAGAAAAAAACTATCTGAAATATTAAAATGAATTTGGATAGAAAATTCATGAATGGAGTTATTACATAAATAATTTTGAATATCATTGGCATCTCGAACTACCACCATGATTTGAGTCACGTACAATCACATGTTTGTTATTGTTTGGACATGTATACACTTATTTATTTCCGACCATATGTCATGAAATAACATAGAAATATCTACTATGAACATGTTCATTATTTTCCTCAAGAGATGAATATTATAACATGAAAAATGATATTTTGTATAGTGGTATCATTCAGTTGAATAAATTGAAATAAATAAAATTTCATCTGAGAAAGCATTGAGGTTGTATTTTAGGTTAAAACGATTTGATTTACATCCTACTTATTACTGTCACCAGGATACAATGACATAATTAGTGAATACATACTGCATGAAGTAAACTGTCAATAAAAAGATTAGAGAATGCAATCGTCCAAAAAAGTGTGAATATGAAGGGTTTAGACCATTTTTTATTGAATTTTTTTATCCATCTATAAACCTATACAATGTCAACATTTATATAAAAATATTAAGGTTATAATAATTTTGGATTCCATTTCCCATATCATAATATCTTCCTAGTTAATTATGTTCTAATAAGTCATAGGTTTCTTGATTCTCTCTATAAGTTTCTCCAGATTATTCATCTAGTATTTAATTAATGTGTTGATGTTAAATTCTTAATCTTAATCATTAATAAGACCCATGAGTGACATCCCAATCCAATTATCTATCAAACAATTCAGACATTAGTTTTTATTAACAATTTAATGTGTATTTAAATAAAATAAGGAGAAATCATTTTTTAAGTCAACCAAATAGAATATTCAGGATAGTTCATGATTCTCAATTTCATAATTTTCAAATTTTTGTCTTAGTGAAAACTACGAGAGTCATATTATTCACTGATTAATATTTATATGAAATGATCTTATATAAAATACATGAATGTGTCATGGTTTTGTATTCGACGTCCTCTATGCACATGTGGTTTACAACTTGGATTCCAGGGAATGGTTATGATATTTATTTCAAGGATTGATCCACTCTATATGAATTTATTTTATAAAATAATTTATTTTCATAAGAAAGGTGTTGTACCATTTATAAACCTTGAAATTGTAAAAAATATTTTACATAATAATATGATTCACAATTAATACTCATCTATGAATTATTAGATATTTATCTTTCTAAAAATCCAATATGCTATGGACATGGAACACGATTTTGTTGAACTAAAAATTTAATTGTCTTTCCCAAAATATATGAATGACAAGGTAAGTGAAAGGAAATTCACCCTATTTGGTTACCATTTGATTAATCATGTCCACTTGTATTCCAGTAGATATATTTTTTCCAAATAAGATAAAATATTTACTCTAATTGATGACATTCACTAATACTCTCACATAATGATGGGTGGAAATTTAAATATTATTTATGTTTATTTTATAAATTTTAGTAAACAACATAATATCAAAAAAAACATAGAAATGATAATAGGGATCAAGTAAATCTCCTACTTCCCTGATGGTCTTCAATTTACCACTCTCCATCAAATTAAGAAAAAACATTCTAGGATATTTTTATATGATGGAAAATAAAAGATGAAGGTGGGTCACATTGACTAAACCAAATTGGGAATTTAATATAACTGTCATAAGATCTATTAATAAGGATCGTGATGTGTTCTAATGTGAGATAATTTATTTTTCAAATAATAAAGAAATCATCAAATCCAAAAATGATAGTAACATTATAAACAAATCCCTAGCCCATCATGTCAAAATATTTTTGGATGTCTAGCATCAATGAAATAATTCCCACCTTTCTATGACTTATTAATTAATCCATTCATTCTGAGGTTGGGATCATAAAATAATGTATTCTCCATCAATTATACTAATAATTCCAAAATGATTACAAGTCATATTTATTTATAATTCTTTTCAATATATTATCAAATATATTTACCATAATTTTATAATGGGTATTAACAATATCCACTGGATTTAAATATACTATTTCACTTACATTCATAATATTTGGCACAAGAACTATAAGTTGGGTATTTACGCCATTAGTGAGTGACCCACCCTATAAAATGGATTTACCAATTTACAAACATCATGTTCAATAATATCCTATAATATTTAAAATAATAATTTGTTGAACCCATATGGATAATGTGAAATTCTAGTATTCAAGCCAAATAATAAAATTTTAATTTCTAAATCTAATGGTATTTAGTTCAGCATTTAATTATACTCAACATTGACCACATTTGGTATAATTCATTCATATAACATAAAGATACATGTAGGCACATAAAATATATTTAGACAGAATTATATCATTTTATAACAAACCATTAAATTATTTTGAAATAGAATGATTTCTAAAAAACATACTCTCCTGTATATATTTTCACTTCTAGATTATATCTCATGTATCTCCATTTCCAGGACTAGTTATTTTTTTATGTCCTTAAATATTTAAAAATAAATCTTACATAGTACCATGCATTTTTATGTACCTTGTAACATCCCAGACCTGATTCACTCATAAATAACTGAACCCCATTGGCTACATGTCCTAAAGCATCCCTCCTCATATGCAAGAGGCTTCCACCTATCAGTGAGGGTCGATGATGGTATGATGGGGACACTATACCCTCTTTATCTAATTGGAAAGAAAAAATGAAAAATAGTTAAAATCAACAGAAGCATAAATAACAGAAATAGAAGAATAAAATCATCCATAAAAGTAAACTAATATAATGATAACATGTGTCATATAAAAAAATAATGTCATGTATATATGCTAAACAAAACAGTGGACACAACAGGATATAGAACATAAGGAATATAAAACATAAAACAAATCAATTTAACAAATATCAAAAAAAATCACTAATAGTTTAATGATCATATGGTCTATCCTCTACTCCCGTACTCTATACTACTAGTGAAAATTAGTCATATACAGTTGGATGTTTTCCTTTGTCCATATCTTAATCCATTTGATATATTAGGGTTCTAATTAGTGTACTAAAAATGGTACTAGTAAGAATTATTATACCACCACCAAAAGTGTCAAAAATACTCCATCCACATAATATAAAATAAGATGTGTGCAGGTATAATAAATGTAAATCATTTATGTAAGTTGAAACCTAGTTGGTATGGGTTTCTAAAGGACACATGTCTAACACTGCCTGCATCGGCCTCTATCAAAATGTCTTTGAACACATGTCACCAAATAAATATGGACACACACATACACACACATATATAATTATGTATTTATATGCAATGAGCCAAAAATCTCAAACATAAATCAAATATCATAATAAATAAATATTCATTACATAACATAACAACCCATTACAAAATTATTTTGGTCTAGTTCCTCTAGAAATGTGGAAACATAAACAACTAGTATGTAAGTGAGCTACAAAATCTCCCACTAATTTTTACATAACAATCACCCTTCATAGACATATCATACCTGATAAATTACTTTATAAACTATATAAATGCTACATAAGAAAGGATGATCGTAGATTTTTAGTAAGGGTAAACCTGGGATGTATCAATATAACATAATAATAAGAGTATGAAAAAATATGGATAAAATTTTTAAAACCATAACCTACAAATAATATATAATAAACATGATTAAAGGAATACATAATAATAGTTCATTATAAATAAATCATAAATGAATTAAAGAATATGGTCCATGATATCAGAACAATGGCATAAGATATAGATTTGTGCTATACATATAAGAATATAAAATATTATATTAAGGATATCCACCAAGAAATTCATAACATGATAGGCTTTGGACTACCACATGTGTACTAACGTTGGTCATGGGATAACCTCTCATGTACCCCATTTCAATCTTGGGATAAAATTTTGCGTACCCTATTTCAGGTTTGGTATAGCCACCCTTATACCCTTTGGTCTCATATAACATTAATAATTACCCAATGCATTGGATGGAGATATATTTCCCACTCTTCACTTAATGAAAATAATATAAATTTGTTATTCGTGATCATAAAACATTCATTATATCAGAACCCATAAAAAGAACTATGTTTCATAAAAATTTCAACATATCATAAACCATATAAAATAAATGGGTTTATTAAAAATATTTTCCTCATAGATATAAAAAATACAGTAAAATAAAAAATATGGTATCAATTTACCCCAAGACTATAAAATCATTACAAACATCAAATTATTTCATCTTACATAAAATATGATTTTGAAAACCAAATCACATGGAACATTTCACGAGGAAAACATACATTCATAAAAAATAAAATTTTTAAAAATAATAATTCATAAAATATTGGGGATATAATTTTAATTGAAAATTAATTTTTCAACTAATATATTAATCATTAAAATAATTAATTTTCATGATTATAGTAAATTATTTTTATGACATAAACAATAAAAAAATATTTGATTTACTTTTTTTTGAAAAAGAAAAATGTTCAATATTTAAAAAATATCAAGAATATTATTTTGAAACATTATATTTAAAATTAGAAAATAAGTAAAAATAAAATTAAAAATTAATATATAGATATTAAAATATTGCTAGAACACATCTATATTGATGAAAAATATTTTTCGACCAAAGAGAAAAATAAAGATTGTTTTCATTAAAAAATTCTTCTGTATTCATGAGTGCATAAAAAGAGTAAAATGAAGGGAAACATTTATTCTCAAGAAATTACCATTGGATAACTATTTTCATTAATTTAATGATAAATAATGATAACATTTCATCATTGAAAAATAATAATAAACTTTCCTAACAAACATGATATTATAACATCGAACCATCACCTATTTAATAACTCTGGAATTGTTAGACACATTAATGTATAAAATAAAATGAAACATTAAATATAATTAATAGATGGATATTAATGATATAAAATGTCAATGTGATATTATATACACCTCATAAAATAATACAGGTTCATAACATAACATATGTCTCAATGAATGAAAATAGATAAAAAAATATCTTACCTTATGTATCAACTTCATTCGTATACATTTGAATATGCTATAAAACAAATAAAATATTTTTTTCAATATTTTTAATAAACATAATATTTCAAATCATACCATATAATATGTAATTTTGTTTTTTTGAAACATTTTTATTAACAATTATAGGTTAAAATCAAATTTTTTTCTAATAACCATTTCATTTTTCATGTATATTTCGGTGTGGAATCTTTATTCCTTTAATTATAATAATAGTTCCAATATATAAAAAAGGATAACCATGAATTAAATATCATATAAATTCATTATATATTTATTTATAGTAATATATTAAAGTTAGGGAGATAAAATGTATTACATTGTTCATAGAGATGATATGTTATACGTACACCAGAATGTTGTTTCCATTTCTTTAATATATTTAATGAATAAATGTTAAATAATATAGTAACGTAAAGAATCAATATTATGTCATTTATGTCACCGATATTCATTAAATTTAACACTTTCATTATAAATGTATGGAATTAGTGAAAAATGAATCACATCACTTCATGAAGTTGTAGTTTGTCGTATACTCTAACGACGTTATCGTATCCGCCAAAAAATGGAATGTAAAAAGGTATATGTTGATTCATAATTTTAGAAGTATAATTATGTTAAAAATATCATTAATTTTCAATTAATTGATCCTTATTACTATATAATTATAACATAAATGAAAAACACATCACATTAGTTCATGAGGTGTTAGTCTATTGTACACATGATCTGTGGATTTCTTTCCAATTTTATGTATGAAGAGATAAATGTTAGTAATTTAATTAACATAATAAAATATAATTTTACAGTATATAGTGGTGTAATTATATTATCATATATTTATAATAATATCTGGTTGGGGAAAAAATAAAAATAACTAGTTTATAGATTTTACATCTTCAGAGAACCTCTTTAGGATTATACCGAAATCCTTATTCAGAGGGTCTCATAATCAACCCTAGTCCTATAAGAGGTTTATAATGAATTAGGGATGATTTTTTTGGTAGATATTAGATGAACCAAATGGTTTTTTATGTGACTTTGAGTGGGGAGTGGGTGTCCATTATAAATGGGGTGGACACACATGTGTTTTTTTTAAAGAGAATAATGTGTACTCATGTTTTTCACATACCAAATGGATCAAAAATGGGCCATACTAAAACCATAGTAGTTATAAAGTAAAATTATGGATATAATATGATTTTTTAAAAGTTTATAATTCGTTTTACACCCTTGTCATTTTTATTTTAAACCCCCTATAAACTCTTGTTATCCTTAACCACGGTAATTAATTTTTATTGTTTTTAATATTCAATATTGGAAAAATATATGTTTACCTTGTAATATGTTGTTAATTATTACTATTAAAAATATAGAATACATTTTACTAAATTTCATTCATATCAGTGTAAAAATATAAATTATAATTATACCCATATATGTGACAAAAAAATTGATTTTTCTAAACAGAAAATCTTCAAAAGATGAAAAAGTTTTTGTATCATGTTTTAACATGAAATTAATTTCAATGGACACAATTGGATAAATTATAATATAATTGATCAATTTTTACTTTTATAACCATTTTAAAATAATATATTCCTTAATAAATATTTTAAATAAAAAAAATTCGATAGAAACCGGTAATTTTCACAATTCATAAAAAAATAAATCTATTTTAAAAATTCAAAAATATTAACAGCAAAAATAATTATGAAATAAGTATCTAAATAATGCAGTTTATTTTTAAAAATTAATCTTTTAAAAGTGATAAAATTTAATTATAAAATAAATTTTTTAAAAAATGAATTTTCTTTTTCAAGAAAATAGATTTTTTCAAGGAAGATATTATTTTATATATACTCTAGGACAAGTAATCTTAATTATATGAATATATATATATACTAATATTGATATAAATATAATCTATTAATAACATTAAAATAAAATTTCATTAAATTTTACTTTATTTAATAAAATTTTAAAAATATTATTCACCTACAAATAGTGTTTAAAGAAATGTGTTTTTAGGTATATAAATAGATTTATACAAAAATAATGAAAAGTTCATTTTCAAATGTAAATAATTAGATAATTATTAATCATATTGATAATATGTCATTGTATGAATAAATAAAAAATACAATATGTTTTTAAATTAAAAAATTTTATGAGTATAAATTAATGTAATTACAAAAATGATGTCTTCACAAACAACCAAATATTTTAAAAAATACTTAAAATTTCCCCAGAAAATAATTTTTTAAACTACTTCACAAAATTTTATAATTTTTATAATATAAAATTAGTAAAATTGGTAAAAAAATAAATATTTTATCCATACACAAAGGTAAAAAATATCTATTTTGAATCAAACAAATTTTTGAAGTATAAAATGAATTTTACTAAAAAAGTGTTCTTATTTTATTAGAATTAATTAATAAATTTTTATTGATTATTACAAGTATATATATTTTATAATTTGGTTCATTAAAACAAAGTTTTTTATGTTTCTCTAGATAACAAGGATATTAAATTTTTTTGAAAAACAAATTCCAAAAATCTCAGGGTCTTACATTATACTCTCCTTAAAAAATACCTCACATATTACACAGGATATTGGAAATCAAGGGATTTTCATTTGAAAACTACTTTATAGAAATACCACATCTTAAATCGTTTTATAACCTTTCATCTTATAAATAATGAAAATTATAAATACGATGGTTATATAGAATGATAGGAAACTATGTATCCAATGAAGAAAAAATTAAAGGTTAATAAATATTTGGATGTATAGGAAAAGTAATTTCAATAGATAATTTATCCTAAAAAATTGAATAATCATGATAAACTTAATTACTAATAAACAAGAATATATGATATATTAAAAAAACATTCAATCGTGATAAATGAAGCCAAATTCATATAATTTTTATTACAAGATCATTTTCCTACAAATGATGTTTTTTTTTGTGATAAGAGAGTGTTACTTGATTTCATTCAATTTTATAAGAAAAATCTCATCTATTTTTGTGATTTTATAAATTTGTACATCATATATTACTCTGAGAAATGATGATGAATTTTATATACATGAACCATAAATGGGTCAAAATATCCATAACATATCGTATTTATTTCATTCAATCTCTAATTAAGTTCAAATTATTTTTATTACATGTTTTCCAAAATGTAAAAATATTTATTGGGGGAAATAATATGTTAATATCTAAAACATCATCAAATTTTCAACTTAATAATAATGTTATTTACACATTCTATATAAATAATTATAGTATCTAGAAATAAATAATGTTTTATTATCTTTTATCCATTGGATATGAAGTTCTTTATGCCACCAAATATCTTTTACTCCTCTTACTTAGGGTTAAAATTTTATAGAAACAAAAAAAATGAATCTAAATGGTAATGTGTGATCCAAAAAAATTATACTTTACCATATCTATGAAAGTGAATTTGTAAATATTAAAGTAATTATATTAACTCAATAAATCTGTGATAACTCAAAAAAATATGAAAGAGACAAGAATCTGTATAAATCCAAGTTATATATTAGGATAATAATATATGAATATATTATTATTAGATGTATATAATCTATTGGTGAATTATTTTAAAGGGATAATGAATTTGTATGTTCCATCTGTTTTTCATAGAAATTAGAAGATTAAAAAATTATGGAAAAATTATAAGAATATATCCTAATAAGTTTGATTCCAAGGAATCATATTTGGAGGATGCAAAACTAAAGATCTATCTATATCTAATTTTCATATAATTCTAATCACATATGAAATTATAATAGAAAATCCAATCAAGTGGAAGGAAGAAATATGTGATTGTGAAATCACATTCAGAGACACTATGAAAGTTTTTCTAAAAAAGTTGTGTTTGAAGAATAAATTAGTTACTTTCAAAATACAGATAATGTAAGTAAAAAATACGATTAATTTACCTATTTATTTTATTATAAAGGTGTAAAGGTTCATATGTAATTATAATGTAAATTTAATAAAAGGGTTAATTAGTCCCAAATCCCTTGGAAAATCCATATAATATTATCCAATGCTAAAGAAATATGATGATAATGATGAACACGATTTAAATTGAAGAAGTCATCATAAGATTATTTTTTAAAAATTAATGCATTATTCAAAAAATATGATAAGAATTTCTATAATTATAAAAAATAAGTATTTTTAACAAAATATGAGAATGATAATGAATGTTAATTAAGAGCTGAAAATTTTAGTTTCAATAATGTTGAGATGATTTTATTAAAAAAGTAAATGATGATAGTCTTACGTGTTTTGAGAGAATGAAATCTAATGAATAATAAGAATAAGAAACTATGATGTAGTTTATTTATAAAATATATATTAATTAATACATTGAATGTTTTATAAACATGATATAGAAGAAAATAAGATGATAAATATAGAAATCATATTAAAAATAAATAAATAGTCCATAATAAATACAAGCCCATATTTTTAAATGATTTTGAGAACTATAAGAAATATTAGATGAATATAGAAACATCAAAATCAAGATAAGAGAAAAGATAACACTTGGGTAGATATACTTTCACCATGAAAAACATAAACTTATTGAATAAAACCAAATATTATCAAAAATCCAAAATACAATTTCAAATAATGGTGAAATATCTAAGGAGGGTAATCCTCATAACGATAAATAGTGACCATTATCATATGTTAAAAAAAGTGTTCAATTTGATTAAAAAAAGAATCAATCCAAGGGGACCATTCATGATCTAAAACAAGAAAATTATTGAATTATAAAATTTATATGAAATCAGACATTAATGTAAAAGAAGATAAACCTAGATACCTGTTTCAGTATGATAAGAAATATAATTTGAAGAAAAATATATTAGAGGCCAGAAAAATTTATTTCAGAACAATGATCCAAGGTTAATGGTTCGAGAGTTATTTTAATATATACAAAAAAAATTTGTACAACCTATAGGTTACAATGAAAAATATAATTTCTATTGATATTGATGGTATTGAAGTGGATTTAGATATACAGAAAAGTGTTTTGGTTCAATCATCAATAAAATAATGAATATATGTGTTTAGGAATGTATTGTTTAAGGTGGATTTAACACATTAAAATAATTGAATCTAAAAAATCCAGTTCATAAATTTAATATTGATTTCATCTATAAGAAACTTTGTTAAAAAATGTGATTAGCCCAAAAATAATGATAAAATATATATTATAATATTTACATATCAACAAAATTTATAAAAACAAATATCAAATGTCCCATGTGAAGGGTGAAAAAGGAAATTAAAATTCCATAGTTGTCAAAACTACTCCCAAGGTCACAACAGTAGAAAAATTGTTGACATTGGATAGTGGGTGTTCTTCACATAGTAACAGAGATTTAATTTTTTTTAATGATAAATATTTGAAAAAAATGGATATTGAAATTTGGAAATGATGAATCACATAAATTCAAACACATTTTATCTAATATCATTTGAAAATATAAATTGACATACCAATGTTCCTTATTTTTTTATAGATAGATACAAATTTGGAATAATAGGAAAAAAATATAGAATATATTTGGAGCAATAGGAAAACATACCAAGGGAAATTTTTTTTAGGTTGGGTATACACAAGGATAATGATTGCTGGGATATAAAGAAAAATTAGTTTTACAAAAAAGAGGTGGGTATATATTCCAGAGGAATATAAAAAAATTGAAAAATATGGGAAATATTTAGTATAGTCATAACATGATTATAATAAAAAAATTGTGTTTATTGATATTCCAGAAAAAAATATTATAAATTTAGTTCATAAGATGTCTGAGATACATTCAAATCATCCCTTAGATCTTATTCATTCTATCTAACGTGGACCCATGAGAAAGAAATCGAAAAATAGTGTGATTTATTTTAATTCCATTATTTATTATTTCAATCATATTACATGTATTTTGTTTTTTGAATCACAAATAAAATCCTCTCAATATGCATAATAATTTTTGTAGAAGTGATTAAAAATAATGTACCAAATCTCAAATGAATATTTCAATTTTTAGTGGTACAAAATTAAAAATGGGAAGTTTATATATTATATTTAATATAAAGTAAATAATCTTTAATATAATGTAAAATAAAGTCTAAAATTAAATGTTGTTTTTCAACTAACGAATAAATTATTGGTTGTAATGGTAAAAACCATTAAATATTACATGATACTTCATAATTAATTTTTGAAAAATATATCAAAGCATAAGTTTTTATTTAGAATAATTTTTTATATAGGTAAAAATATGATGTGGATCTATAAAATGTGTACTATAAATAGACACCAAGTGGGAAATATTTAATGGTGTCTAGTAACCCCTGCATTATCAAATTAAAGGTGAGAATATTTAGAAGTTTTATTAAAGTGGTTTTAGTGGTATCTCCCTTGGATAACCATATAATGCTAGAGCATACAAGTTTTATATCATGAAAATTGGAATCTTTTTTGAATTCATATATGTGATATTTTTGGAGCATTATGCTAAAAAATTTGAATAGTTATCTACAGATATAACTATAATCGAAGATGAAATTTTTATTTTTGAACAATGTAATTATTCTTCTAATATAAGTGATGATATTGACAGAATATTGGAATACAATATTGATTCAACCATTGAAATTAATGAGGAATTTTTTTTATCTCTTCCAAGGATGAGGAGATAAGTGGAGGCCCAAAATATCCTTAGAGTACAAGGATAACATGTATATTATTTACGAACATTGAGTATAGTTTCACATACATATTTTTCACATGTTGATCCAATATAATTTAAATAATATTTCGACAATAAATATTTTACTACTAAAATGAATTAACAATTAGATTATACATATGAAAATGAGACATTGCATCTACTCCCCAAACCAAACGATAAAAACGAGATTGGAACACATTGGATTTTCCAAAACAAGTTGATTGAAATAGGTAATGTTATGATAAATAAGGAAATACTCAAATGTATCGGCTACTCATAGTTTTAAGGAATTGATTTTTTGAGAAATTTTCCCTATTATTAATACTTGAAACCAACAAAATGTTTCATGAAATTGGTAGAAAATAGAGATATAAGATATTCCAAATATATATCATGTTTTATTTTCTCAATATGCAATTGTATGAAGAAGTTCATATTGAGAAACCATACATCTTCTTACAGGTCCAAGATGAAGAATATGATTATAAGTTGGATATGGAATTATATTTTAAATTATTAACTTTGAGAGTTTGGTATTCTATGTTAGTAAATTTCTTGAATAAGTTAAATTTTAGAAAATTAAGAGTTAACAACAACTTCTATATAAAATGAAATCAAATTTTTTCCCATTATGATTTTTTAAGATTATGATATTATATTCATAGGGAATAATAAATGATATTACGATGTATTTTATATATAGATGAAGATTATATTTTAAATTTCAATTACATGAGGAATGTGGTAGTTTCTCATCTGGTAAATGAATAAAGAGAAGCATTATAAATTCAAATAATAAGAAAAATATTCCCCTGAATTACATGAAATAATTGGAATCAAAAATTAAAAATTTTATTCTATAATTTCATCAGTATGGAAAAAGTAATTTATAACTAAATGATTAAATAAAATTGAACCTAAAATTTTGATTAATTTCATTATAAGTATATGGTTTTTAATATCATTTATACTATATGTGTTTTATGTTGTTACCATGTGTGCTAGATTTCAAAGTGCACGAATATGGAAAAAACATTCGTGGTAAAATAATAATTTTATTTTACATAAAGTGAACTATAGATTATTGGACAAAATGTGAAATTATGTGAATGTTGAATCTATTTTTCTATACCTATAGAGACTCGGTAATTTGTGTCCATGAAAAATGATCCCCATTTGGTGGAGTTTTCTTTTTATTAAAAATATGTATAATATTTTAAACAATGAATAAATGATTAGTGACTATAAGAACTATATAAATTATAATTAAACCCATATATGTGACAAAAAAATTGATTTTCTAAATAGAAAATCTTTAAAAAAATGAAAATGTTTTGTATCAATTTTTAACATGAAATTAATTTCAATTGATTCAATTGGATAAATTATAATATAATTGATCAATTTTTTCTTTTATAACAATTTTTATAAAATATATATCTTCATAAATATTTTAAATGAAAAACAAATTCGATATAAACTGGTAATTTTCCCTATTCATAAAAAAATTCATCTATTTTGAAAATTATAAATTATTAACCTTAAAAATAAATATGAAATAAATATCTAAAAACTGAAGTTTATATTAAAATATTAATCTTCTAAAAGTGATAAAATTTAGTTATAAAATAAATTTATAAAAAAATGAAAAATGGTTTTCAAGAAAATATATTTTTTAAAGGAAAATATTATTTTATATATACTCTAGCCCAAGTACTCTTAATTATATGAATATATATATTAATATTGATAGAAATATAATCTATTAATATTATTAAAAGAACATTTCATTAAATGTTGTTTTATTTAATTGATTTTTTAAAATTTTATTCAACTGCAAATAGTGTTTAGAAAAAATGTGTCTTTAGGAATATAAATAGATTTATACAAAAATATTGAAAAGTTCATTTCCAAATGAAAATAATAAGATAATTATTAATAAAATTGATAATATGTCATTGTATGAATAAATAGAAAATACAATATGTTTTTAAATTACATTATTTTAAGAATATAAATTAATGTAGTTACAAAAATGAAGTCTTCACAAACAACCCAATATTTTAAAAAATACTTAAAATTTCCCCATAAAATAATTTTTTTAAACTACTTTAATTTTTTTTTAATTTTTATAAAATAAAATTAGTAAAATTGATAGAAAATAAATATTTTATCCATACACAAAGGTAAAAAATATCTATTTTTAATCAAACATATTTTTGATGTTTAAAATGAATTTTACTAAAAAAAGTGTTCTTATTTTATAAGAATTAATCAATTAATTTTTAATGATTTTTACAAGTATATATATTTTATAATTTGGTTCATTAAAACATAGTTATCTATGTTTCTCTAGATAACAATGATATTAATTTTTTTTTGAAAAAAAAATTCCAGGGTCTTACATTATACTCCCCTTAAAAAAATACCTGACATATTACACATGATATTGGAAATCAAGGGATTTTCATTTGAAAATTACTTAATGGAAATACCAAATTATAAAAAAATTTATAACATTGCATCTTACAAATAATGAAAATTATAAATATGATGGGTATCTAGAATACCATATAACTTGGTATCCAAATAAGAAAAAATATAAGGTTAATGAATTTTTGCACGTATAGAAAATGTAATTTAAAGAGATAATTTATCATAAAAAAAGACAATAATCATGATAAATTTAATTACTAATAAAAAACATATGATATATAAAAAACAATTCATTCATGATAAATGAATCCAAATTCATAAAATTTTTATTTCAAGATCATTTTCCTACAGATAATGTTTTTGTGTGATAAGAGAGGCTTACTTGATTTCATTCAATTTTATAAGAAAAATCTCCTCTTTTTTTTGATTTTATAAATTTGTACTTCATATATTACTCTGAGAAATGATGATGAATTTTATATACATGAAACATAAACTGATCAAAATATCCATAAAATATCACATATAATTCCTTCTATTTCTAATTATTATCAAAAATAATTTTTATTACATGTTTTCCAATATGTAAAAATATTCATTGGGGGAAATAACATGTTAATATCTAAAACATAATCAAATTTTCAACTTAATAATATTTTTATTTACACATTCTATATAAATAATTATAATATCTAGAAAGAAATAATGTTATATTATCTTTTATCCATTATATATGATGTTCTTGATGCCACCAAATATTTTTTTAATCCTCTTATTTAGGGTTCACATTTAATAGAAGAAAAAATGAATCCAAAGGGTAATGTGTGATCCAAAAATATTATACTTTCCCATCTCTAGGAAAGTGAATTTGTAATTGTTAAAGTAATTATATTAACTAAATAAATCTGTGAAAATTCAAAAAAATATATGAAAGAGACAAGAATGTGTATAAATCCAAGTTATATATTAGGATAATAATATATGAATATATTAAGATTGGAAGTATATAATCTATTAGTAAGTTATTTTAAAGGGGTAATGACATTGTATGTTCCATATGTTTTTTATAGAAATTAAAAGATTCAAAAATTATGGAAAATATTATAAGAATATATCCTAACAAGTATGATTCCATGGTATCACATTTAGAAGATACAAAACTAAAGATCTACCTATATCTAATTTTAATATAATTCTAATCACATATGAAATTATAATATAAAATCCAATCAATAAGAAGGAAGAAATATGTGATTGTGAAATCACATTCGGAGACACTAAGAAAGTATTGTCTAGGAAAGTTGTGTTTGAAGAAGAAATTAGTTACTTTTAAAATACAGATAATATAAGTAAAAAATGAGATTAATTTACCTGTTTATTTTTTATAAATATGTAAAGTGTCAATGTAATTATAAAGTAAATTTACAAAAAAAAGGTTCTTTAATCAAAAATCCATTGGGAAATCCATATAATATTATCTAATGCTAAAGAAATATAATGACAATGATGAAAAAGATTTAAATTAAAGAAGTCATCAGAAGATTGTTTTGTAAAAATCAATACATTATTCGAAAAATAGGATAAGAATTTATAATATTATATATGAGAATTTTTTTAACAAAATATGATAATGATAATGAATGTTAATTAAGATCTGAAAATTTTAGGGTCAATAAGGTTGAGAAGTTTTTATTAAAAAAGTAAATGATGATAGTCTTAAATGTTTTGAGAGCATTAAATCTATTGAATGTTAAGAATAAAAAACTATGATGTAGATTATTCATAAAATATATTTTAATTTATACCTTGAATGTTTTATAAACACGATATAGAAAAAAATAAGATGAATAAATATATAAATCCTATTAAAAATAAATAAATAGTTCATAATAAATACAAGTCCATATTTTTATATGATTTTGAGAACCATAATAAATATTAGATGAAGATAGAAACCTCAAAATCAAGATAAGAGAAAAGATAACACATGAGGAGATATAATTTCACCATTAAAAACATAAACTTATTGAATAAAAACAATGATTATCAAAAATCCAAAATATAATTCCAAATAATGGTGAAATATCTAAGGTGAGTAAACCTCATAACGATAAATAGTGATCATTCTCATATGTTAAAAAAAGTGTTCAATTTGATTAGAAAAAGAATCGATCCAAGGGGACCATTCATGATCTAAAACAAGAAAATTATTGGCTTATAAAATATATATGATATCAGACATTAATGTAAAATAAGATAAACCTAGATACCTATTTAAGGATGATAAGAAATATAATTTGAAGAAAAATATATTAGAAACCACAAAAATTTCTTTCAGAACAATGATCCATGGTTAATGGTTCAAGAGTTATTTTATTATATTCACAAAATTTTGTACAACCTATAGGTTACAATGAAAAATATAATTTCTATTGATATTGATGGTACTGTAGTGGATTTAGATATACAGAAAAGTGTTTTGGTTCAATCATCAATAAAATAATGAATATATGTGTTTGGGAATGTATTTTTTAAGGTGGAGTTAACACATTCAAATAATTAAATATGAAAAATCCAGTTCATAAATTTAATATTGATTTCAACCATAAGAAAACTTTTTAAAAATATGTGATTAGCCCAAAAATAATGATAAAATAAGTATTATAATATTTCCATATCAACAAAATTTGTAAAAAAAATATCAAATGTCTCATGTGAAGGATGAAAAAGGAAATGAAAATTCCATAGTTGTCAAAACTACTCTCAAGGTCACAAAAGTAGAAAAACTGTTGATATTGGATAGTGGGTTTCTTCACATAGTACTTAATTTTTTTTAATTATAAATATTTCAAAAAAAAGATATTGAATTTTGGAAATGATAAATCACATAAATTCAATCACGTTTTATCTACTATCGTTTGGAAATATAAATTGGCATACCAATGTTCCTTATTTTTTGATAAATAGATACAAATTTGAAACAATAGGAAAAAAATATAGAATATATTTTAAGCAATAGGAAAACAAACCAAGGGAAATTTGTTGTAGGTTGGGTATACACAAGGATAATGATATATGGGATATAAAGAAAAATTAGTTTTACAAAAAAGAGGTGGGTATATATTCCAGAGGAATATAAAAAATTGAAAAATATGGGAACTATTTAGTATAGTCATAACATGATTATAATAAGAAAATTTTGTTTCTTGATATTATAGAAAAAAATATTTTAAATTTAGTTCCTAAGAGGTTTGAGATACATGCAAATCATCCCTTAGATCTTATTCATTCTATCTAACATGGACCCATGAGAAAGAAATAGAAAAATAGTAATATTTATTTTATTTATATTATTTATTATTTCAATCATATTACATGTATTTTTTTTTGAAACAAAAATAAAATCCTCTCAATATGCATAGGAATATAGGTACATGTTTTTAAAAATAATGAGCCGAATCTCTAATGAATATTTCAATTTTTAGTGGTACTAAATTAAAAATGGGAAGTTTAAATACTACATTTAAAATAATATAATTAATCTTTAATATAATGTAAAATACACTCTAAAATTAAATGTTGTTTTTGAACTAACGAATAAATGACTAGTTGTAATGGCCAGTACCATTAAATAGTACATGATACTTCGTAATTAATTTTTGAAAAATATATCGAAGCATAAGTTCTTATTTAGTATCATTTTTTCAAGAGGTAAAAAGATTATGTGGATGTAAATAATATTTATTATAAATAGACACCAGGTGGGAAATATTTAATAGTGTCTAGTAACCCCTACATTATCAAATTAAAGGTGAGAATATTTGGAAGTTTTGTTAAAGATGTGTTAGTGGTATCTCCCTTGGATAACCATATAATAGTAGAGAATACCAGTATTATATCAAGAAAATTGGAATGTTTTTTGAATTCATATATGCGATATTTTTGGAAATTATGCTAGAAAATTTGAATAGTTATCTACAGATATAACTATAATTGAAGATGAAATTATTTTTGTTGAACAATGTAATTGTGCTTGTAATATAAGTGATGATATTGAAAAAATATAATAATCCAATATTGATTCAACCATTGAAATTAATGAGGAATTTGTTTTATCTCTTCCAAGGACGAGGAGATAAGTGGAGGTCCAAAATATCCTTAGAGTACAAGGATAACATGTATATTATTAAAGAAAATTGAGTATAGTTTCACATACATATTTTTCACATCATGATCTAGTATAATTTAATGAATCTTTCGACAATAAAAATTTTATTACTGAAAAAACTTAACAATTAGGTTATACATATGAAAATGAGACATTGTATCTACCACCCAAACCAAATTATAAAAAATTAAGCGGAACCCATTGGAATTTCTAAAACAAGTTGATTGAAATAGGTAATGTTATAATAAATAATTAAATACTCGATTGTATAGGCAACTCATAGTTTTAAGGAATTGATTTTCTGAGAAATTTTCCCCATTATTAATACTTAAAGCCAAAAAAATAATTCATGATATTGATAGAAAATAGATATATAAGGTATTCCAAATATATATCATGGTTTATTTTCTCAATACGCAGTTTTATGAAAAAGTTAATATTGAGAAACCATACATCTTCTTACATGGCCAAGATGAATAATATTATTATAAGTTGGATATGGAATTATATAGTAAATTATTAACATTGAGAGTTTGGTATTCTATGTTAGTAAATTTAATGAATAAGTTAAATTTTAGAAAATGAAGAGTTGACAACAACATTTTAAAAATATGTGATTAGCCCAAAATAATGATAAAAGAAGTATTATAATATTTTTATATCAACAAAATTTATAAAAACAAATATCAAATGTCTCATGTGAAGGACGAAAAAGGAAATGAAAATTCCATAGTTATCAAAACTACTCTCAAGGTCACAAAAGTAGAAAGTTTGTTGATATTGGATAATGGGTGTTCTTCACATATTAATGTAGATTTAATTTTTTTTTATGAGAAATATTTCAAAAAAAGGATATTGAATTTTGGACATGATGAATCACATATATTCATACACATTTCATCTACTATCATTTGAAAATATAAATGGACATATCAATTTTCCTTATTTTTTGATAGATAGATACAAATATGAAACAATATGAAAAAAATATAGAATTTATTTGAAGCAATAGGAAAACAAACAAAGGGAAATTTGTTTTTGGTTAGGTATACACAAGGATAATCATATCTAGGATATAAAGAAAAATTAGTTTTACAAAAAAAATATGAGTATATATTCCAGAGGAATATAAACAATTTTGAAAAATATGGGAACTATTTATTATAGTCATAACATGATTACAATAAGAAAATTGTGTTTCTTGATATTCCAGAAAAAATATTTTAAATTTTTTTCATAAGAGGTTTGAGATACATTCAAATCATCCCTTAGATCTTATCCATTCTATCTAATGTGGACTGATGAGAAAGAAATCGAAAAATAGTAAGATTTATTTTAATTCCATTATTTATTATTTCAATCATATTACATTTATTTTGATTTTTTAAACACAAATAAAATCCTCTAAATATGCATAGGAATTTAGGTAGAAGTGTTTAAGAATAATGTGCCGACTCTCTAATGAACATTTCAATTCTTAGTGGTACTAAATTAAAAATGGGAACATTAAATATTATATTTAAAATAATTTAATTAATCTTTAATATAATATAAAATACACTCTAAAATTAAATGTTGTTTTTGAAATAATGAATAAATGACTGGTTGTAATAACCAGAACCATTAAATATTACATGATACTTTGTAATTAATTTTTGAGTAATATATCAAAGCATAATTTCATATTTAGAATCATTTTTTCTAGAGGTAAAAATGTGATGTGGATCTATAAAATATGTACTATAAATAGACACCAAGTGAGAAATATTTAATTGTGTCTAGTAACCCCTGTATTATCAAAATAATGGTGAGAATATTTGGATGTTTTATTAAAGATGTGTTAGTGGTATCTCTCTTGGATAACCATATAATGGTAGAGAATACAATTATTATATCAAGAAAATTGGAATGCATTTTGAATTCATATATGTTATATTTTTGGAACATTATGCTAGAAAATTTGAATAGTTATCTACAGATATAACTATAATCGAAGATGAAATTATTTTTGTTGAATAAAGTAATTGTGCTTCTAATATAAGTGATGATATTGACAGAATATAGGAATACAATATTGATTTAACCATTGAAATAAATATGGAATTTGTTTTATATCTTCTAAGGATGAGGAGATAAGTGGGGGTCCAAAATATCTTTATAGTACAAGGATAACATGTATATTATTGAAGAACATTTAGTATAGTATTACATACATATTTTTTACATGTTGATCCAATAAAATTTAATGAATCTTTCGACAATAAAGATTTAATTACTGAAATGAATTAACAATTAGATTATATATATGAAAATGATTTATTGTATCTACTACCCAATCCAAATTAAAAAAACATGATTGGAACACATTGGATTTTCTAAAAAAAGTTCATTGAAATAGGTAATGTTATAATAAATAAGGAAATACTCGATTGTATAGGATACTCATAATATTACGAAAATGATTTTTGGAGAAAATTTCCCCATTATTAATACTTGAAACCAACAAAATAATTCATGATATTGATAGAAAATAGAGATATAATATATTCCAAATATATATCATTTTTTATTTTCTCAATACGCAGTTTTATGAAGAAGTTCATATTGTGAAACTATGCATCTACTTACATGTCCAATATGAAGAATATGATTATAAGTTGGAAATGGAATTATATTTTAAATTATTAACTTTGAGAGTTTGGTATTATATGTAAGTAAATTTGTTGAATAAGTTAAATTTTATTAAATGAAGAGTTGACAACAACTTCAATGTAAAATGAAATCGAATTTTTGGTTCTCATTATGATTGTTTATGATTATGATATTATATTCATAGGAAATAATAAATAATATTATGATGTATTATATATATATATGAAGACTATATTTGAAATTTCTATTATATGAGAAATGAGGTAGTTTCTCATCTGGTAAATTTATAAAGAGAAGGATTATACATTCAAATAATAAGAAAATTATTCCCATGAATTACTTGAAATAATTGGAAGCGAAAATTAAAATTTTTATTCCATAATTTTCTCAGTATGAAAAAAGTAATTTATAGATAAATGTTTAAATAAAATTGAACCTAAAAATTGATTAATTTAATTATAAGTCAATGGTTTTTAATATCATTTATACTATATGTGTTTTATGTTGTTACTATGTGTGATAGTTTTCAAAGTGTATGAATATAAAAAAATCCATAAAAAATAATAATTCTATCTTATATAAAGTGAACTATAGATTATTAGAAAAAATGTGAAATTATGGGAATGTTGAATCTATTTTTCTATACCTATAAAGACAGGGTAAGTTGTGTCCATGAAAAATGATCCCCATTTGGTGGAGTTTTCTTTTTGTTAAAAATATATATAATATTTTAAACAATAAATAAATTATTAGTGACTCTATAAACTATATAAATTATAATTAAACCCGTATATGTGACAAAAAATTGATTTTCTGAATAGAAAATCATTAAAAGATGAAAAAGTTTTTATATCAAGTTTTAACATGAAATTAATTTCAATGGACACAATTGGATAAATTATAATATAATTGATCAATTTTTACTTTTATAACCATTTTAATAAAATATATAACTTCATAAATATTTTAAAAGAAAAAAAATCGATAGAAACTGGTAATTTTCACTATTAATAAAAAAAATTAATCTATTTTGAAAATTCCAAAATATTATCCTTAAAAATAATTATGAAATAAATATCTAAAAATGCAGTTTATTTTTAAAAATCAATCTTCTAAATCTGATAAAATTTATTTATAAAATAAAATTGTAAAAAAATGAAAAATGGTTTTCAAGAAAATATATTTTTTCAAGGAAAAGAGTATTTTATATATACTCTAGGCCAAGTACTCATAATTATATGAATATATATATTAATATTGATAGAAATATAATCTATTAATATCATTAAAATAAAATTTCATTAAATGTAATTTTATTTAATTGATTTTTGAAAATATTATTCACCTACAAACAATGTTTAGAAAAAAATGTGGTTTTAGGTATATAAATAGATTTATACAAAAAACATGAAAAGTTCATTTCTAAATGAAAATAATTAGATAATTATTAATCAAATTGATAATATTCCATTGTATGAATAAATAAAAAATACAATATGTTTTAAAATTACATTATTTTATGAATAGAAATTAATGTAATTACAAAAATTATGTCTTCACAAACAACCCAATATTTTAAAAAATACTTAAAATTTCCCCATAAAATAATTTTTTTTAAACTACTTTACAAAATTTTAAATTTTTTATAAAATAAAATTAGTAAAATTGATAGAAAATAAATATTTTATCCACACACAAAGGTAAAAAATATCTATTTTGAATCAAAAATATTTTTGAAGTATAAAATGAATTTTACTAAAAAAATGTGTGCTTATTTTATAAGTAATCAAAAAAAATTATTGATTATTACAAGTATATATATTTTATAATTTGGATCATTAAAATATAGTTGTTTATGTTTCTCTAGATAAAAAGGATATTAAGTTTTTTTGAAAAAAAAATTCCGAAAATCTCAGGGTCTTACATTATACTTCCCTTATAAAAATACCTCACATATTACACATGATATTGGAAATCAAGGGATTTTCATTTGAAAATTACATTATGGAAATACAAAATCATAAAAAAAAATTAACATTGCATTTTATAAATAATTAAAATTATAAATACGATGGGTATCTAGAATGACACATCACTAGGTATCCAAATAAGAAAAAATCAAAGGTTAATGAATATTTGGACGTATAGGAAATGTAATTTAAATAGATAATTTATCATAAAAAAGAGAATAATCATGATAAATTTAATTACTAATAAACAAAAACATATGATATATTAAAAACCATTCATTCATGATAAAAGAATCCAAATTCATAAAATTTTTATTTCAAGATCATTTTCCTACAGAAGATGTTTTTTTTCTGATAAGAGGGTCTTACTTGATTTCATTTAATTTTATACAAAAAATCTCATCTATTTTTGTGATTTTATAAATTTGAACTTCATATATTACTCTGATAAATGATGATCAATTTAATATACATGAAACATAAATGGATCAAAATATCCATAAAATATCATATGTAATTCATTATATCTCTTATTATTATCAAAAATAATTTTTATTACATGTTTTCCAATATGTAAAAATATTCATTGGGGGAAATAATATGTTAATATCTAAAACATCATCAAATTTTCAACTTAATAATAATGTTATTTACACATTATATATAAATAATTATAGTATCTAGAATGAAATAACATTATATTATCTTTTATCGATAGGATATGATGTTCTTGATGCCACCAAATATTTTTTTAATCCTCTTACTTAGGGTTCACATTTTATAGAAGCAAAAAAATGAATCTAAAGGGTAATGTGTGATCCAAAAAAATTATACTTTCCCATCTCTAGGAAAGTGAATTCGTAATTGTTAAAGTAATTATATAAACTAAATAAATCTGTGAAAATTCAAAAATATATATGAAAGAGACAAGAATGTGTATAAATCCCAGTTATATATTAGGATAATAATATATGAATATATTATGATTGGATGTATATAATTTATTAGTAAGTTATTTTAAAGGGTTAATGACATTGTATGTTCCATATGTTTTTTTATAGAAATTGGAATATTCAAAAATTATGGAAAATATTATAAGAATATATCATAACAATTATGATTCCATGGTATCACATTTAGAAGATACAAAACTAAAGATCTACCTATAGCTAATTTTAATATAATTCAAATCACATATGAAATTATAATAGAAAATCCAATCAATAGGAAGGAAGAAATATGTGATTGTGAAATCACAATCAGAGACTCTAAGAATGTATTGTCTAGGAAAGTTGTGTTTGAAGAAAAAATTAGTTACTTTTAAAATACAGATAATGTAAGTAAAAAATGAGATTAATTTACCTGTTTATTTTTTATAAATGTGTAAAGGGTCATATGTAATTATAAAGTAAATTTACAAAAAAGGTTCTTTAATCAAAAATCCCTTGGGAAATCCATATAATATTATCCAATGCTAAAGAAATATAATAATAATGATGAACAAGATTTAAATTAAAGAAGTCATCAAGAAGATTGTTTTGTAAAAATCAATACATTATTCAAAAAATTGGAAAATAATTTCTACAATTATATAAAGTAATTTTTTTAACAAAATATGAGAATGATAATGAATGTTAATTAATATCTGAAAATTTTAGTGTCAATAATGTTGAGAAGTTTTTATAAAAAAAGTAAATGATGACAGTCTTACATGTTTTGAGAGCATGAAATCTATTGAATAACAAGAATAAGAAACTATGATGTAATTTATTCATAAAATATATTTTAATTAATACCTTGAATCTTTTATAAACATGATATAGAAAAAAATAATATGAAGAAATATAGAAATCCTAATAAAAATAAATAAATAGTTCATAATAAATATAAGTCAATATTTTTAAATCATTTTAAGAACCATAAGAAATATTAGATGAAACTAGAAACATCAAAATCAATATAAGGGAAAAGATAACACTTGAGGATATATAATTTCACCATGAAAAATATAAACTTATTGAATAAAAACAAAGATTATCAAAAATCCAAAATACAATTCCAAATAATGGTGAAATATCTAAGGAGGGTAAACCTCAAAACGGTAAATAGTGATCATTCTCATATGTTAAAAAAAGTGTTCAATTTGATTAGAAAAAACAATTGATCCAAGGGGACCATTCATGATCTAAAATAAGAAAATTATTGACGTATAAAATTTATATGAAATCAGACATTAATGTAAAATAAGATAAACCTAGATACATGTTTAAGGATGATAAGAAATATAATTTGAAGAAAATTATATTAGCGACCACAAAAATTTCTTTCAGAATAATGATCTATGGTTAATGGTTCAAGAGTTATTTTATTACATTCACAAAATTTTGTTCAACATATAGGTTACCATGAAAAATATAATTTCTATTGATATTGATGGTACTGTAGTGGATTTAGATATACAGAAAAGTGTTTTGGTTTAATCACCAATAAAATAATGAATATATGTGTTTGAGAATGTATTGTTTAATGTAGAGTAAACAAATTCAAATAATTGAATATGAAAAATACAGTTCATAAATTTAATATTGATTTCAACCATAAGAAAACTTGTTAAAAATATTTGATTAGCCCAAAAATAATGATAAAAGAAGTATTATAATATTTCCATATCAACAAAATTTATAAAAAAAAATATCAAATGTCCCATGTGAAGGATGAAAAAGGAAATGAAAATTCCATAGTTGTCAAAACTACCCCCAAGGTCACAAAAGTAGAAAAACTATTAATATTGGATAGTGGGTGTTCTTCACATATTAATAGAGATTTAATTTTTTTGTAATGAGAAATATTTCAAAAAAAAGATATTGTATTTTGGAAATGATGAATCGCATAAATTCATACATATTTTTTCTACTATCATTTGGAAATATAAATTGACATACCAATGTTCCTTATTTTTTGATAAATAGATACAAATTTGAAACAAAAGGAAAAAAATATAGAATATATTTGAAGCAATAGGAAAACAAACCAATGGAAATTTGTTATAGGTTGGGTATACACAAGGATAATGATAGCTAGGATATAAAGAAATATTAGTTTTACATAAAAAGGTGGGTATATATTCCAGAGGAATATAAAAAAAATTGAAAAATATTGGAACTATATAGTATAGTCATAACATGATTATAATTATAAAATTGTGTTTCTTGATATTACAGAAAAAAAATATTTTAAAGTTAGTTCATAAGAGGTTTGAGATACATTCAAATCATCCCTTAGATCATATTCATTCTATCTAACGTGGACCCATGAGAAAGAAATCGAAAAATATTAAGATTTATTTTAATTATATTATTTATTATTTCAAACATATTACATGTATTTTTTTTTGAAACAAAAATAAAATCCTCTCAATATGCATAGGAATTTAGGTAGAAGTGTTTAAAAATAATGTGCCAACTCTCTAATGAATATTTCAATTTTTAGTGGTACTAAATTATAAATGGGAAGTTTAAATACTAAATTTAAAGTAATACAATTAATCTTTAATATAATGTAAAATACACTCTAAAATTAAATGTTGTTTTTAAACAAATAAATAAATGACTGGTTGTAATGGCCAGAACAATTAAATATTACATGATACAACGTAATTATTTTTTGAAAAATATATCGAAGCATAAGTTCATATTTAGAATCATTTTTTCTATAGGTAAAAAGATTATGTGGATCTATAAAATATTTATTATAAATAAACACCAATTGGGAAATATTTAATGGTGTCTAGTAACACCTACATTATCAAATTAAAGGTGGAATATTTGGAAGTTTTATTAAAGAGTTGTTAATGGTATCTCCCTAGGATAACCATATAATAGTAGAGCATAACAGTATTATATCAAGAAAATTGGAATGTTTTTTGAATTCATATATGTGATATTTTTGGAACATTATGATAGAAAATTTGAATAGTTATCTATAGATATAACTATAATCGATGATGAAATTATTTTTTTAAAACAATGTAATTGTGCTTGTAATATAAGTGATGATATTGACAAAATATAGGAATCCAATATTGATTCAACCAATGAAATTAATGATGAATTTGTTTTATCCCTTCCATGGATGAGGAGATAAGTGGAGGTCCAAAATATCCTTAAGGTACAAGGATAACATGTATATTATTAACGAAAATTGAGTATAGTTTCACATACATATTTTTCACATGTTGATCCAATATAATTTAATGAATCTTTCGACAATAAAAATTTTATTACTGAAATGAATTAACAATTAGATTATACATATGAAAATGAGGCATTGTATCTAATACCCAAACCAAATGATAAAAAATTGATTGGAACACATTGGATTGTCTAAAACACGTTGATTGAAATAGGTAATGTTATAATAAATAATGAAATACTCGATCGTATAGGCTATTCATAGTTTTAAGGAATTGATTTTTTGATAAATTTTCCCTATTATTAATACTTGAAACCAACAAAATAATTCATGATATTGATAGAAAATAGATATATAAGATATTCCAAATATATATCATGTTTTATTTTCTCAATACGCGGTTGTATGAAGAAGTTAATATTAAGAAACCATACATCTTCTTACATGGAAAAGATGAAGAATATGATTATAAGTTGGATATGGAATTATATTGTAAATGATTAACTTTGAGAGGTTGGTATTCTATGTTAGTAAATTTCATGAATATGTTAAATTTTAGAAAATGAAGAGTTGACAAGAACATGTTAAAAATATGTGATTAACCCTAAAATAAGATAAAAGAAGTATTATAATATTTCCATATCAACAAAATTTATAAAAACAAATATCAAATGTCTCATGTGAAGGACGAAAAAGGAAATGAAAATTCCATAGTTGTCAAAACAACTCTCAAGGTCACAAAAGTAGAAAATTTTTTGATATTGGATAATGTGTGTTCTTCACATATTAATGGATATTTAATTTTTTTTCCTGAGAAATATTTCAAAAAAAAGGATATTGAATTTTGGAAATGATGAATAACAAAAGTTCATACACATTTTATCTACTACAATTTGGAAATATAAATGGACATACCAATGTTCCTTATTTTTTGATAGATAGATACAAATATGAAACAATATGAAAAAAATATAGAATATATTTAATACAATAGGAAAACAAACCAAGTGAAATTTGTTTTTGGTTGGGTATACACAAGGATAATCATAGCTGGAATATAAAGAAAAATTAGTTTTACAAAAAAGGTGTGTAAATATTCCAGAGGAATATAATTTTTTTTGAAAAATATGGGAACTATTTAGTATAGTCATAAAATGATTATAATAAGATGATTGTGTTTCTTGATATTCCATAAAAAAATATTTTAAATTTATTTCATAAGAGGTTTGAGATACATTCAAATCATCCCTTAGATCTTATTCATTCTATCTAACGTGGACCCATGAGAAAAAAATAGAAAAATAGTAATATTTATTTTAATTCCATTATTTATTTTTTCAATCATAATACATATATTTTGTTTTTTGAAACAAAAGTAAAAGCCTCTCAATATGCATAGGAATTTATGTAGAAATGTTTAAATATAATGTGTCGAATCTCTAATGAAAATTTCAATTCTTAGTGGTACTAAATTAAAAATTGGAAGTTTAAATATTATATTTAAAATAATGTAATTAATATTTAATATAATGTAAAATATACTCTAAAATTAAATGTTGTTTTTTAAATAATGAATAAATGACTGGTTGTAATAGCTAGAACCATTAAATATTACATGATACTTCGTAATTAATTTTTGAATAATGTATCGAAGCATAATTTCATATTTAGAATCATTTTTTATAGAGGCAAAAATATGATGTGGATATATAAAATATGTATTATAATAGACACCAAGTGGGAAATATTTAATTGTGTCTAGTAACCCCTGCATTATCAAATTAAAGGAAATAATATTTGGAAGTTTTATTAAAGAGGTGTTAGTGGTATCTCCATTGGATAACCATATAATGGTAGAGCATACAAGTATTATATCAAGAAAATTGTAAGGCTTTTTGAACTCATATATGTGATATTTTTGGAACATTATGCTAGAAAATTTGAATAGTTATCTACAGATATAACTATAATCGAAGATGAAATTATTTTTGTTGAATAATGTAATTGTGCTTCTAATATAAGTGATGATATTGAAAAAATATATGAATACAATATTGATTTAACCATTGAAATTAATAAGGAATTTTTTTTATCTCTTCCAAGGATGAGGAGATAAGTGGTGGTCCAAAATATCCTTATAGTACAATGTTATCATGTATATTATTAAATAACATTGAGTATAGTTTCACATACATATTTTTTACATGTTGATCGAATATAATTTAATGAATCTTTCGACAATAATGATTTTATTACTGAAATTAATTAACAATTAGATTATACATATGAAAATTACACATTGTATCTACTACCCAAACCAAATGATAAAAACGTTATTGGAATAGATTGGATTTTCTAAAAAATGTTGATTGAAATAGGTAATGTTATAATAAATAAGGAAATACTCGATTGTATAGGCTACTCATAGTTTTAAGGAAATAATTTTTTGAGAAAGTTTCCCCATTATTAATACTTGAAACCAATAAATTAAATCATGATATTGATTGAAAATAGAGATATAAGATATTCCAAATATATATCATGTTTTATTTTCTCAATACGCGGTTGTATGAAGAAGTTCATATTGAGAAACCATACATCTTCTTACATGGCCAAGATGAAGAATATAATTATAAGTTGGAAATTGAATTATATTGTAAATTAGTAACTTTGAGAGTTTGGTATTATATGTCAGTAAATTTCTTGAATAAGTTAAATTTTATTAAATAAAGAGTTGACAAAAAATTCAATATAAAATGAAATCAAATTTCTGTTTCTCATTATGATTGATTATGATTATGATATTATATTCATAGGGAATAATAAATAATATTACGATATACATTATATATAGATGAAGACTATATTTGAAATTTCTATTATATGAGGAATGAGGTAGTTTCTCATCTGGTAAATTTATAAAGAGAAGGGTTATACATTTAAATAATAATAAAAATATTCCCATGTTTTACAGGAAATAATTTGAACCGAAAATTAAAATTGGTATTCCATAATTTTCTCAGTATTAAAAAAGTAATTTATAGATAAATGTTTAAATAAAATTGAACATAAAAAATTGATTAATTTAATTATAAGCCTATGGTTTTTAATATCATTTATACTATATGTGTTTTATGTTGTTACTATGTGTGATTGTTTTCAAAGTGTGTGAATTTGAAAAAATATCAATAAAAAAATAATTATTTTATCTTACATAAAGTTAACTATAGATTATTAGAAAAAATGTGAAATTATGGGAATGTTGAATCTCTTTTTCTATACCTACAGAGACTGGGTAAGTTGTGTCCATGAAAAATGATCCCCATTTGGTGGAGTTTTCTTTTTGTTAAAAATAAGTATAATATTTTAAACAATGAATAAATTATTAGTGACTCTAAGAACTATATAAATTATAATTAAACCCATATATGTGACAAAAAAATTGATTTTCTGAATAGATAATCTTTAAAAGATGAAAAAGTTTTTGTATCAAGTTTTAACATGAAATTAATTTCAGTGGACAAAATTGGATAAATTATAATATAATTGATCAATTTTTACTTTTATAACCATTTTAATAAAATATATAACTTCATAAATATTTTAAAAGACAAAAAAATTGGATAGAAACCGGTACTTTTCACTATTCATAAAAAAATTAATCTATTTTGAAAATTCCAAAATATTATCCTTAAAAATAATTATGAAATAAATATCTAAAAAATGAAGTTTATTTTTAAAAATTAATCTTCATAAATGTGATAAAATTTAATTATAAAATAAATTTGTAAAAAAATGAAAAATGGTTTTCACGAAAATATATTTTTTCAAGGAAAAGAGAATTTTATATATACTCTAGGCCAAGTAATCATAATTATATGAATATATATATAAATATTGATAGAGATATAATCTATTAATATCACTAAAATAACATTCCATTAAATGTAATTTTATTTAATTGATTTTTAAAAATATTATTCACCTACAAAGAGTTTTTAGAAAAAATGTGGTTTTAGGTATATAAATAGATTTATACAAAAATCATGAAAAGTTCATTTCGAAATGAAAATAATTAGATAATTATTAATAAAATTGATAATATATAATTATATGAATAAATAAAAAATACAATATGTTTTAAAATTACATTATTTTATGAAGAGAAATTAATGTAATTACAAAAATGATGTCTTCACAAACAACCCAATATTTTAAAAAATACTTAAAATTTACCCATAAAATAATTTTTTAAAACTACTTTTACAAAATTTTAAATTTTTTATAAAATAAAATTAGTAAAATTGATAGAAAATAAATATTTTATCCATACACAAAGGTAAAAAATATTTATTTTGAATCAAACATATTTTTGACGTATAAATGGAATTTTACTAAAAAAAGTGTGCTTATTTTATAAGAGTTAATCATTAAATTTTTATTGATTATTACAAGTATATATATTTTATAATTTGGTTCATTAAAACATAGTTATTTATGTTTCTCTAGATAACAAAGATATTAATTTTTTTTTGAAACAAATATATGAAAATCTTAGGGTCTTACATTATAGTCCCCTTATAAAAATACCTCACATATTACACTTGATATTGGAAATAAAGGGATTTTCACTTGAAAATTAATTTATTGAAATACCAAATCATAAAAAAATTTATAACATTGCATCATATAAATAATGAAAATTATAAATACGATGGGTATCTAGAATGACACATAACTAGGTATCCAAATAAGAAAAAATTAAGGGTTAATGAATATTTGGACGTATAGGAAATGTTATTTAAATAGATAATTTATCATAAAAAATAAAATAATCATAATAAATTTAATTACTAATAATAAAAAATATATGATATATTAAAAACTATTCATTCATGATAAATGAATAAAATTCATAAAATTTTTATTTCAAGATCATTTTCCTACAGATGGTTTTTTTTTTGTGATAAGAGAGGATTACTTGATTTCATTCAATTTTATAAGAAAAATCTCATCTATTTTTGTGATTTTATAAATTTTTATTTCATATATTACTCTGAGAAATGATGATGAATTTTATATACATGAAACATAAATGGATCAAAATATCACATGTAATTCCTTCTATCTCCAATTATTATCAAAAATAGTTTTTATTACATGTTTTCCAATATGTAAAAATATTCATTGGGGGAAATAACATGTTAATATCTAAAACATCATCAAATTTTCAACTTAATAATAATGTTATTTACACATTCTATATAAATAATTATAGTATCTAAAAATAAATAATATTATATTATATTTTATCCATTGGATATGATGTTCTTGATGCCACCAAATATTTTTTAATCCTCTTACTTAGGGTTCACATTTTATAGAAGCAAAAAAATGAATCTAAAGGGTAATATGTGATCCAAAAAAATTATACACTCCCATCTCTAGGAAAGTGAATTTGTAATTGTTAAAGTAATTATATTAACTAAATAAATCTGTGAAAATTCAAAAAAATATGAAGGAGACAAGAATGTGTATAAATCCAAGTAATTTATTAGGATAATAATATATGAATATATTAATATTTGATGTATATAATCTATTGGTAAGTTATTTTAAAGGGCTAATGACATTTTTTGTTCCATATGTTTTTTATAGATATTGGAAGATTCAAAAATTATGGAAAATATTATAAGAATATAACCTAACAAGTATAATTCCATGGTATCATATTTCGAAGATACAAAACTAAATATCTATCTATAGATAATTTTAATATAATTATAATCACATATGAAATTATAATAGAAAATCCAATTAATAGTAAGGAAGAAATATGTGATTGTGTAATCACATTTATAGACACTAAGAAAGTATTGTCTAGGAAAGTTTTGTTTGAAGATAAAATTAGTTACTTTTAAAATACATATAATGTAAGTGAAAAATGAGATTAATTTACCTATTTATTTCTTATAAATGTGTAAAGGGTCATATGTAATTATAAATTAAATTTACAAAATAGGTTCTTTAGTCAAAAATTCCTTGGGAAATCCATATAATATTGTCCAATGCTAAAGAAATATGATGATAATGATGAAAAATATTTAAATTAAATAAGTCATCAGAAGATTGTTTTGTAAAAATCAATGCATTATTCAAAAAATAGCGTAAGAATTTCTATAAATATATAAAAGAATTTTTTTAACAAAATATGAGAATGATAATGAATGTTAATTAAGATCTGAAAATTTTATTGTCAATAATGTTGAGAAGTTTTTATTAAAAAAGTAAATGATGATAGTCTTACATGTTTTGTGAGCTTGAAATATATTGAATAATAAGAATAAGAAACTATGATGTCGTTTATTCATAAAATATATATTAATTAATACCTTGAAAGTTTTATAAACATGATATAGAAAAAAATAAGATGAAGAAATATAGATATCCTATTAAAAATAAATAAATAGTTCGTAATAAATACAAGGCCATATTTTTAAATGAATTTGAGAACCATAAGAAATATTAGATGAATATAGAAACCTCAAAATCAAGATAAGAGAAAAGATAACACTTGAGGAGATATAATTTCACCATGAAAAACAAAAACTTATTGAATAAAAACAAAGATTATCAAAAATCCAAAATACAATTCCAAATAACGGTAAAATATCTAAGGAGGGTAAATATCATAACGGTAAATAGTGATCATTCTCATATGTTGAAAAAAGTGTTCAAGTTGATTAGAAAAAGAATCGATCCAAGGGGACCATTCATGATCTAAAACAAGAAAATTATTGACTTATAAAATTTATATGAAATCAGAGATTAATATAAAAGAAGATAAACCTAGATGCCTATTTAAGGATGATAAGAAATATAATTTGAAGAAAAATATATTAGCGACCACAAAAATGTCATTCCGAACAATGATCCATGGTTAATGGTTCAAGAGTTATTTTATTACATTCACAAAATTTTGTACAACCTATAGGTTACAATGAAAAATATAATTTCTTTTGATGTTGATGGTTCTGTAGTGGATTTAGATATACATAAAAGTGTTTTGGTTCAATAATCAATAAAATAAAGATTATATGTGTTTGGGAATGTATTGTTTAAGGCGGAGTTAACACATTCAAATAATTGAAAATGAAAAATCCAGTACATAAATTTAATATTGATTTCAACCATAAGAAAACTTGTTAAAAATATTTGATTAGCCCAAAAATAAGGATAAAAAAGTATTATAATATTTCCATATCAACAAAATTTATAAAAACAAATATCAAATATCTCATGTGAAGGACGAAAAAGGAAATGAAAATTCCATAGTTTTTAAAACTACTGTCAAGGTCACAAAAGTATAAATATTGTTGATATTGGATAGTGGGTGTTCTTTACATATTAATAAAGATTTAATTTTTTTAATGAGAAATATTTCTAAAAAGGATATTGAATTTTGGAAATGATAAATCACATAAATTCATACACATTTTATCTACTATAATTTGGAAATATAAATTGACATACCAATGTTCCTGATTTTTTGATAAATATATACAAATTTTAAATAATAGGAAAAAAATATAGAATATATTTGAAGCAAAAGGAAAAAAACCAAGTGAAATTTGTTGTAGGTTGGGTATACACAAGGATAATGATTTCTGGGATATAAAGAAATATTATTTCTACAGAAAAGAGGTGGGTATATATTCCAGAGGAATATAAAAAAATTGAAAAATATGGGAACTATTTAGTATAGTCATAACATGATTATAATAATAAAATAGTGTTTCTTGATATTCAAGAAAAAAATATTTTAAATTTAGATCATAAGAGGTTTGAGATACATTCAAATCAACCCTTAGATCTTATTCATTCTATCTAACGTGGACCCATGAGAAAGAAATCAAAAAATAGTGAGATTTATTTTAATTATATTATTTATTATTTCAATCATATTACATGTATTTTTTTTGAAACAAAAATAAAATCCTCTAAATATGATTAGGAATTTAAGTAGAAGTGTTTAAAAATAATGTACCGAATCTATAATGAATATTTCAGTTTTTAGTTGTACTAGATTAAAAATGGGATGTTTAAATACTACATTTAAAATAATATAATTAATAATTAATATAATGTAAAATACACTCTAAAATTAAATGTTCTATTTGAACTAACGAATAAATGACTCGTTGTAATGGCAAGAACCATTAAATATTACATGATACTTCGTAATTACTTTTTAAAAAATATATCGAAGCATAAGTTCTTATTTAGAATCATTTTTTATAAAGGTAAAAAGATTATGTGGATCTATAAAATATTTATTATAAATAGACACCAAGTGGGAAGTATTTAATGGTGTCTAGTAACCCCTACTTTATCAAATTAAAGGTGAGAATATTTTGAAGTTTTATTAAAGCGGTGTTAGTGGTATCTCCCTTGGATAACCATATAATAGTAAAGCATACAAGTATTATATCAAGAAAATTGGAATGTTTTTTGAATTCATATATGTGATATTTTTGGAACATTATGCTAGAAAATTTGAATAGTTATCTACGGATATAACTATAATCGAAGATGAAATTTTTTTTTTGAACAATGTAATTGTTCTTGTAATATAAGGATTGATATTGACAGAATATAGGAATCCAATATTGATTAAACCATTGAAATTAATGTGGAGTTGGTTTTATCTCTTCCAAGGATGTGGATATAAGTAGAGGTCCAAAATATCCTTAGAGTACAAGGATAACATGTATGTTATTAAAGAACATTGAGTATAGTTTCACATACATATTTTTCACATGTTGATCCAATATAATTTAATGAATCTTTCGACAATAAAAATTTTATTACTGAAATGAATTAACAATTAGATTATACATATGAAAATGAGACATTGTATCTACTACCCAAACCAAATGATAAAAAATTGATCAGAACACATTGGATTGTCTAAAACAAGTTGATTGAAATAGGTAATGTTATAATAAATAAGAAAATACTTGATTGTATAGGCTACTCATAGATTTATGGAATTTATTTTTTGAGAAATTTTCCCCAGTATTAATACTTGAAACCAACAAAATAATTCACGATATTGATAGAAAATTGATATATAAGATATTCCAAATATATATCATGTTTTATTTTCTCAATACACAGTTATATGAAGAAGTTAATATTGAAAAACCATATATCTTCTTACATGGACAAGATGAAGAATATGATTATAAGTTGGATATGGAATTATATTGTAAATTATTAAATTTGAGAGGTTGGTATTCTATGTTAGTAAATTTCATGAATAAGTTAAATTTTAGAAAATGAAGAGTTGACAACAACATGTTAAAAATATGTGATTACCCCAAAAATAATGATAAAATATGTATTATAATATTTCCATATCAACAAAATTTATAAAAACTAATATCAAATGTCTCATGTGAAGAACGAAAAAAGAAATGAAAATTCCATAGTTGTCAAAACTACTCTCAAGGTCACAAAAGTAGAAAAAGTTTTGATATTGGATAATGGGTGTTCTTCATATATTAATTGAGATTTAATTTTTTTTAATGAGAAATATTTCAAAAAAAAGGATATTGAAATTTGGAAATTATGAATCACATATATTCATACACATTTTATCTACTATCATTTGAAAATATAAATGGACATACCAATGTTCCTTATTTATTGATAGATAGATACAAATATGAAACAATACGGAAAAATATATAGAATATATTTGAAGAAATATGAAAACAAACAAAGTGAATTTGTTTTTGGTTGGGTATACACAAGGATAATGATAACTGGGATATAAAGAAAAATTAGTTTTACAAAGAAAAGGTGGGTATATATTCCAGAGGAATATAATTTTTTTTAAATATTGGAAGTCTTTAGTATCGTCATAACATGATTATAATAAGAAAATTGTGTTTCCTGGTATTCCAGAAAAAAATAATTTAAATTTATTTCACAAGAGGTTTGAGATACATTCAAATCATCTCTTAGATCTTTTTCAATCTATCTAATGTGGACCCATGAGAAAGAAATCAAAAAATAGTAAGATTTATTTTAATTCCATTATTTATTATTTCAATCATATTCCATTTATTTTGTTTTTTGAAACACAAATAAAAGCCTCTCAATATGCATAGGAATTTAGGTAGAAGTGTTTAAAAATAATGTGCCGACTCTCTAATGAACATCTCAATTTTTAGTTGTACTAAAATAAAAATGGGAAGTTTAAATATTATATTTAAAATATTGTAATTATTATTTAATATAATTTAAAATACACTCTAAAATTAAATGTTGTTTTTGAACTAATGAATAAATGAATGGTTGTAATATCCAGAACCATTAAATATTACATGATACTTCGTAATTCATTTTTGAATAATATATCGAAGCATAATTTCATATTTAGAATCATTTTTTCTAGAGGTAAAAATATTATGTGGATCTATGAAATATGTATTTTAAATAGAGACCAAGTGGGAAATATTTAATTGTGTCTAGTAACCCCTATATTATCAAATTAAAGGTGAGAATATTTGGAAGTTTTATCAAAGAGGTGTTAGTGGTATCTCTCTTGGATAACCATATAATGGTAGAGTATACAAGTATTATATCAAGAAAATTGGAATGCTTTTTGAATTCATATATGTGATATTTTTGGAACATTATGCTAGAAAATTTGAATAGTTATCTACAGATATAACTATAATCGAAGATGAAATTATTTTTGTTGAATAATGTAATTGTACTTCTAAAATAAGTGATGATATTGACAGAATATAGGAACAACATATTGATTCAACCATTGAAATTAATAAGGAATTTGTTTTATCTATTCCAAGGATGAGGCGATAAGTGGGGGTCCAAAATATCCTTATAGTACAAGGATAACATGTATATTATTGAATAACATTGAGTATAGTTTCACATTCATATTTTTTACATGTTGATCCAATATAATTTAATGAATCTATCGACAATAAATATTTTATTACTGAAATGAATTAACAATTAGATTATACATATGAAAATGACACATTGTATCTACTACCCAAACCAAATGATAAAAACATGATTGGAAAATAGTGGATTCTCTAAAAAAAGTTAATTAAAATAGGTAATGTTATAATAAATAAGGAAATACTCGATTCTATAGGCTACTCATAGTTTTAAGTAAATGATTTTTTGAGAAATTTTCCCCATTATTAATACTTGAAACGAACAAAATAATTCATGATATTGATAGAAAATAGAGATATAAGATATTCCAAATATATAACATGTTTTATTTTCTCAATACTCAGTTGTATGAAGAAGTTCATATTGAGAAACCATGTATCTTCTTACATGGCCATGATGAAGAATATGATTATAATTTGGAAATGGAATTATATTTTAAATTAGTAACTTTGAGAGTTTGGTATTATATGTCATTTAATTTCTTGAATAAGTTAAATTTTATTAAATAAAGAGTTGAAAACAACTTCAATATAAAATGAAATCAAATTTTTGTTTCTCATTATGATTGTTTATGATTATGATATTATATTCATAGGGAATAATAAAGAATATTACAATGTATTTTATATATAGATGAAGAATATATTTGAAATTTCTATTATATGAGGAATGAGGTAGTTTCTCATCTTGTAAATTTATAAAGAGAAGGATTATACATTCAAATAAAAAGAAAAATATTCCCATGAATTACTTTAAATAATTGGAAGTGAAAATTAAAATTTTTATTCCATAAATTTCTCAGTATGAAAAAAGTAATTTATAGATAAATAGTTAAATAAAATTGAACCTAAAAAATTGATTAATTTAATTATAAGTCTATGGTTTTTAATATCATTTATACTATATGTCTTTTATGTTGTTACTATGTGTGATAGTTTTCAACGTGCACGAATATGAAAAAAAATCCACAAAAAAATAATAATTCTATCTTACATAAAGTGACCTATAGATTATTAGACAAAATGTGAAATTATGGGAATGTTGAATCTATTTTTCTATACGTATAGAGACTGGGTAAGTTGTGTCCATGAAAAATGATCCCCATTTGGTGGAGTTTTCTTTTTGTTAAAAATATGTATAATATTTTAAACAATGAATAAATTATTATTGACTCTATGAACTATACAAATGATAATTAAACCCGTATATGTGACAAAAAAATTGATTTTCTGAATAGAAAATCTTTAAAAGATGAAAAGGTTTTTGTATCAATTTTTAACATAAAATTAATTTCAATGGAAACAATTAGATAAATTATAATATAATTGATCAATTTTTACGTTTATAACCATTTTAATAAAATATATAACTTCATAAATACTTTAAAAGAAAAAAAAAATCGGTAAAAACCAGTAATTTTCACTATTCATAAAAAAAATTAATCTATTTTGAAAATTTGAAAATATTATCCTTAAAAATAATTATGAAATAAATATCTAAAAAATTCAGTTTATTTTTAAAAATTAATCTTCTAAATGTGATAAAATTTAATTACAAAATAAATTTATAAAAAAATGAAAAATGGTTTTTAAGAAAATATACTTTTTTAAGGAAATGAGTATTTTATAAATACTCTAGGCCAAGTACTCATAATTATATGAATATATATATTAATATTGATAGAATTATAATCTATTAATATAATTAAAATAACATTTAATTAAATGTAATTTTATTTAATTGATTTTTAAAAATATTATTCACCTACAAACAGTGTTTATAAAAAATGTGGTTTTAGGTATACAAATAGATTTATACAAAAATCATGATAAGTTCATTTCCAAATTAAAATAATTAGAAAATTATTAATCAAATTGATAATATGTCATTTTATGAATAAATAAAAAATACAATATGTTTTAAAATTACATTATTTTATGAATAGAAACTAATGTAATTAAAAAAATGATGTCTTCACAAACAACCCAATATTTTAAAAAATACTTAAAATTTCTCCATAAAATAATTTTTTTAATCTACTTTACAAAATTTTAAATTTTTTATAAAATAAAATTAGTAAAATTGATAGAAAATAAATAATTTATCCATACACAAAGGTAAAAATATCTATTTTGAATCAAACATATTTTTAAAGTATAAAATGAATTTTACTAAACAAAAGTGTGCTTATTTTATAAGAATTATTCAATAAATTTTTATTGATTATTACAAGTATAAATATTTTATAATTTGGTTCATTAAAACATAGTTTTTTATGATTCTCTAGATAATAAGGATTTTAAATTTTTTTGAAAAAAAAATTCCGAAAATCTCAGGGTCTTACATTATACTCCCCTTAAAAAATACCTCACATATTACACATGATATTGGAAACCAAGGGATTTTCATTTGAAAATTAATTTATTGAAATAGCACATCATAAAATGTTTTATAACATTTCATCTTATAAATAATGAAAATTATATATACGATGGTTATCTAGAATGACACGTAACAAGGTATCCAACTAAGAAAAAATTAAAGGTTAATGAATATTTGGATGTATAGGAAATGTAATTTCAATAAATAATTTGTCATAAAAAAAAGTGAATAATCATGATATATTTAATTACTAATAAACAAAAACATATGACGTATTAAAAAATCATTCATTCATGATAAATGAATCCAAATTCATAAAATTTTTATTTCAAGATCATTTTTCTACAGATGATGTTTTTTGTGATAAGAGAGGCTTACTTGGTTTTATTCAATTTTATATGAAAAATATAATCTATTTTTTTGATTTAATAAATTTTTTCTTCATATATAACTCTGAGAAATAATGATGAATTTTAAATACATGAAACATAAATGGATCAAAATATCCATAAAATATCATATATATTTCCTTCTATCTCTAATTATTATCAAAAAATAATATTTAATACATGTTTTCCAATATGTAAAAATATTCATTGGGGGAAATAATATGTTAATATCTAAAAAATCATAATATTTTTAACATAATTATAATTTTATTTACACATTCTATATAAATAATTATACTATCTAGAATGAAATAATGTTATATTAACTATTATCCATTGGATATGAAGTTCTTGATGCCACCAAATATTTTTTAATCCTCTAACTTAGGGTTCACATTTTATAGAAGAAAAAAATTGAATCTAAAGGGTAATGTGTGATCAAAAAAAATATAGTTTTCCATCTCTATGAAAGTGAATTTGTAATAGTTAATGTAATTATATTAACTAAATAAATCTGTGAAAAGTCAAAAACAAATATATGATGGAGATAAGAATGTGTATAAATCCAAGTTATATATTAGGATAATAATATATGAATATATTAAGATTAGAAGTATATAATCTATTGGTGAGTTATTTTAAAGGGATAATCACATTGTATCTTCCATATGTTTTTTTATTGAAATTGGAAGATTAAAAAATTATGGAAAATATTATAAGAATATATCCTAGAAAGTTTGATTCCAAGATATCATATTTAGAAGATACAAAATTAAAGATCTGTCTATAGATAATTTTCATATAATTCTAATCACATATGAAATTATAATAGAAAATCCAATCAAGAGGAATGAAGAAATATGTGATTGTGAAATCACATTCAGAGACACTAAGAAAGTATTGTCAAGTAAAGTTATGTTTGAAGAAGAAATTAGTTACTTTTAAAATACAGATAATGTAAGTAAAAAAAGAGATTAATTTACCAGTTTATTTATTATAAAAGTGTAGATGTTCATATGTAAATATAATGTAAATTTACAAAAATTGCATTTTAATCACAAATACCTTGGGAAATCTATATAATATTATCCAATTCTAAAGAAATATGATGATAATGATGAACAAGATTTAAATTAATGATGTCATCAGAAGATTTTTTTAAAAAATCAATTCATTATTAAAAAAATTGGATAAGAATTTCTATAATTATAAAAAAGAATTTTTTTTATAAAATATCAGAATGAAAATGAAAGTTAATAAAGAGTTGAAAATTTCAGTGTCAATAATTTTGAGAAGTTTTTATTAAAAAATTAAATGATGATAGTCTTGCCTGTTTTGAGATCATGAAATCTAATGAATAATAAGAATAAGAAACTATGATATAGTTTATTCATAAAATATATATTAATTAATAACTTGAATGTTTTATAAATATGATATAGGAAAAAAATAAGATGAATAAATATAGAAATCCTATTAAAAATAAATAAATAGTTCATAATAAATACATGTCCATATTTTTAAATGATTTTGAAAACCATACGAAATATTAGATAAAGATAGAAACCTCAAAATCAAAATAAGAGAAAAGATAACACTTGAGGAGATATAATTTCACCATGAAAAACATAAACATATTTAATAAAACCAGAGATTATCAAAAATTCAAAATACAATTCCAAATAACTGTGAAATATCTAAGGGGCTAAACCTCATAATGGTAAATAGTGATCACTCTCATATGTTAAAAAAAGTGTTCAATTTGATTAGAAAAATAATTCATCCAAGGGGACCATTCATGACCTAAAACAAGAAAATTATTGAATTATAAAATTTATATGAAATCAGACATTAATGTAAAAGAAGATGAACCTAGATTCCTGTTTAAGAATGATAAGAAATATAATTTGAAGAAAAATATATTAATGATTAAAAAAATTTATTTCAGAACAATAATCCATGGGTAATGGTTCGAGAGTTATTTTAATACATTCACAAAATTTTGTGAAACCTATTAGTTACAATGAAAAATATAATTTCTATTGATATTGATGTTACTGAAGTGCATTTAGATATACAAAAAAGTGTTTTGGTTCAATCATCAATAAAATAATGAATATATGTGTTTGGGAATGTATTTTCTACGGTGGAGTTAACACATTCAAATAATTGAATCTGAAAAATCTAGTTCATAAATTTAATATTGATTTCAACCATATGAAAACTTATTAAAAATATGTGATTAGCCCAAAAATAATGATAAAATTAGTATTATAATATTTGCATATCAAAAAAATTTATAAAAAACAAATATCAAATGTCCCATGTGAAGGACGAAAAAGGAAATAAAAATTCCATAGTTGTCAAAACTACTCTCAAGGTCATAAAATTTGTAAAAATGTTGATATTGGATAGTGGGTGTTCTTCAAATATTAATAGAGATTTAATTTTTTTTAATGAGAAATATTTCAAAGAAAAGAATATTGAATTTTGGAAATGATTAATCACATAATTTCATACACATTTTATCTACTATCATTTGAAGATATAAATGAACATACCAATGTTCCTTATTTTTTGATAGATTGATATATATTGAAAACAATAGGAAAAAAATATAGAATATATTTGAAGCAATAGGAAAACAAACAATGGGAAATTTGTTTTAGGTTGGGTATACACAATGATAATGATTGGTGGGATATAAAGGAAAATTAGTTTTACAAAAAAAGTTGGGTATATATTCTAGAGGAAAATAAAAAAAATTAAACATATGGGAACTATTTAGTATAGTCATAACATGATTATAATAAGAAAATTGTGTTTCTTGATATTCTAAAAAATATATTTTAAATTTATTTCATAAGAGGTTTGAGATACATTGAATCATCCCTTAGATCTTATTCATTCTATCTAACGTAGACCCATGAGAAATAAATCGAAAAATAGTAAGATTTATTTTAATTCCATTATTTATTATTTCAATCATATTAAATGTATTTTGTTTTTTGAAACACAAATAAAAGCCTCTCAATATTCATATGAATTTAGGGAGAAGTGTCTAAAAATAATGTGCCGACTCTCTAATGAATATTTTAATTTTTAGTGGTACTAAATTAAAAATGTGATGTTTAAATATTATATTTAAAATAATGTAATTATTCTTCAATATAATGTAAAATACCCTCTAAAATTAAATTTTGATTTTGAACTAATGAATAAATGACTAGTTTTAATGGCCAGAACAAATAAATATTACATTATACTTCATAAATAATTTTTGAAAAATATATCGGAGCATAAGTTCATATTTTGAGTCATTTTTTCTAGAGGTAAAAATATGATGTGGATCTATAAAGTATGTATTATAAATAGACACCAAGTGGGAAATATTTAATGGTGTCAAGTAACCCCTGCATTATCAAATTAAAGGTGAGAATATTTGGAAGTTTTATTATAGAGGTTTTAGTAGTATCTCTCTTGGATAACCATATAATGGTAGAGCATACAAGTATTATATCAAAAAAATTGGAATGTTTTTTGAGTTCATATATGTGATATTTTTGGAACATTATGCTAGAAAATTTGAATAGTTATCTACAGATATAACTATAATCAAAGATGAAATTATTTTTGTTGAACAATGTAATTGTGCTTCTAATATAAGTGATGATATTGATAGAATATTGGAATAGAATATTGATTCAACCACTGAAATGAGGAATTTTTTTATCTCTTCCAAGGATGAGGTGATAATTGGAGGTCCAAAATATCCTTAGAGTACAAGGATAACATGTATATTATTGAAGAACATTGAGTATAGTTTCACATACATATTTTTCACATGTTGATCCAATATAATTTTATGAATCTTTCGACAATAAAGATTTTATTACTGAAATGAATTAACAATTAGATTATACATATGAAAATGAGACATTGTATATACTACCCAAACCAAATGATAAAAACTTGATTGGAACACATTGGATTTTCTGAAACAATTTGTTTGAAATAGGTAATGTTATAATAAATAAGGAAATACTCGATTGTATAGGCTACTCATAGTTTTAAGGAATTGATTTTTTGGGAAATTTTCCCCATTATTAATACTTGGAACAAAATATAATATGAAAAATATATATCACGTTTTATTTTCTCAATACGCAGTTGTATGAAGAAGTTCGTATTGAGAAAACATACATCTTATTACATGGCCAAGATGAAGAATATGATTATTAGTTGGATATGGAATTATATTTTAACTTATTAAATTTGAGAGTTTGGTATTATATGTTAGTAAATTTATTGGATAAGTTAAATTTTAGAAAATGAAGAGGTGACAACAACTTCTATATAAAATGAAATCAAATTTTTTTCTCATTATGATTGTTTATGATTATGATATTATATTAATAGGGAATAATAAATAATATTACGATGTATTTTATATATGGATGAAGACTATATTTGAAATTTCTATTATATGAGGATTGAGGTAGTTTCTCATCTGGTAAATTTATAAAGATAAGGATTATACATTCAAAAAATATGAATCATATTCCCTTGAATTACTTGAAATAATTGGAATTGAAAATTAAAATTTTTATTCCATAATTTTCTTAGTATGAAAAATTAATTTATAGATAAATGTTTAAATAAAATTGAACCTAAAAAATTTATTAATTTAATTATAAGTCTATGGTTTTTAATATCATTTATACTATACGTGTTTTATGTTGTGACCATGTGTGCTAGATTTCAAAGTGCACGAATATGAAAAAAAATCCCTGAACAAATAATAATTCCATTTTACATAAAGTGAACTATAGATTATTAGAAAAATGTGAAATTATGGGAATGTTTAATCAATTTTTCTATACCAATAGAGACTGGGTAAGTTTTGTTCATCAAAAATGATCCCCATTTGGTGGAGTTTTTATTGTTAAAAATATGTATAATATTTTAAACAATGAATAAATGATTAGTGACTCTAAGAACTATATAAATTATAATTAAACCCATATATGTGACAAAAATTTAATTTTCTAAATAGAAAATCATACAAAGATGAAATGGTTTTTTTATCAAGTTTTAGCATGAAATTAATTTCAATTGATACAATTAGATAAATTATAATATAATTGATCAATTTTTACTTTTGTAACCATTTTAAAAATATATTTAACTTTATAAATATTTTAATTGAAAAAAAAATTGATAGAAATCAGAAATTTTCACTATTCATAAAAAAATTAATCTATTTCGAAAATTCCAAAATAATATCCTTAAAAATAATTATAAAATAAATATAAAAAAATGCAGTTTATTTTTAAAAATTAATCTTCTAAAAGTGATAAATTTTAATTATCAAATAAATTTGTAAAAAAATGAAAAATGGTTTTCAAGAAAATATATTTTTTCAAGGAAAATATTATTTTATATATACTCTAGGCCAAGTACTCTTAATTATATGAATATATATATTAATATTGATCGAAATATAATCTATTAATATCATTAAAATAACATTTCATGAAATGTTATTTTATTTAATTGATTTTTGAAAATATTATTCACCTACAAACAGTGTTTAAAAAAATGTGTTTTTAGGTATATAAATAGATTTATTCAAAAAATATAAAAAGTTCATTTCCAAATGAAAATAATTAGATAATTTTTAATCAAATTGGTAATATGTTATTGTATGAATAAATAGAAAATAAAATATGTTTTTAAATTACATTATTTTATGAAGATAAATTAATGTAATTACAAAAATGATGTCTTCAAAAACAACCCAATATTTTATAAAAAATACTTAATATTTCCCTATAAAATAATTTTTTTAAATTACATTACGAAATTATAAAATTTTTATAAAATAAAATTAGTAAAATTGATAAAAAAATAAATATTTTATCCATACACAAAGGTAAAAAATATCTATTTTGAATCAAACATATTTTTGAAGTATAAAATATATTTTACTAAACAAATAGTGTTTATTTTATAAGAATTAATCAATAAATTTTTATGGATTATTAAAAGTATATATATTTTATAATTTGATTCATTAAAACATAGTGTTTTATGTTTCTCTAGATAACAAGGATATTATGTTTTTTTGAAAAAAATATTCCGAAAATCTCAGGGTCTTACATTATACTCTCCTTAAAAAAATACCTCACATATTACACATGATATTGGAAATCAAGGGATTTTCATTTGAAAATTACTTTATGGAAATACCACATCTTAAAAAGTTTTATAACATTGTATATTATAAATAACAAAAATTATAAATACGATGGTTATCTAGGATGACATGTAACTAGGTATCCAAATAAGAAAAAATTAAAGGTTAATGAATATTTGGATGTATAGGAAATGTAATTTCAATAGATAATTTATCATAAAAAGTGAATAATCATGATAAATTTAATTACTAACAAACAAAAATATATCATATATTAAAAAACCATTCATTCATGATAACTGAATCCAAATTCATAAAATGTTTATTTCAAGATCATTTTCCTACATATGAAGTTTTTTTGTGATAAGAGAGGCTTACATGATTTCATTTAATTTTATAAGAAAAATATCATCTATTTTGGTGATTTAATAAATTTTTACTTCATATATTACTCTGAGAAATGACGATGAATTTTATATACATGTAACAAAAATGGATCAAAATATCCATAAAATATCGTATGTATTTCCTTCTATCAATAATTATTATCAAAAAATAATTTTTATTACATTTTTTCCGATATATAATCATATTCATTGGGGAAATAATATGTTAATATCTAAAACATCATCAAATTTTCAACTTAATAATAATGTTATTTACACATTCTATATAAATAATTATAATATCTAGAAAAAAATAATGTTATATTATCTTTTATCCATTGTATATGATGTTCTTGATGCCACCATATATTTTTTACTCCTCTTACTTAGGGTTCACATTTTATAGAAGCAAAAAAATGAATCTAAACCACAATGTGTGATCCAAAAAAATTATACTTTCCCATCTCTACAAAAGTGAATTTGTAATTTGAAGTGAACTGTGTTGCATTTGTTGTTAATGAGGCATGAAGTTGTCTTGGAATGAATGGAAGTCAGGGAATGTCAAGATGTGAATGACAAAGGTTGTGATGGTGTTGGTGGTGAAGGAGAATGGCCATGGTACTAAGATGTATGTCACTTAGGAGATTCACTAAGTGGTATTGGGAATTGTGGTTGAAACATTCTCCATGAACATCAGACGATTGTTGAGCTATTCTTAAAGTTCCAAGAACTTGTATCAACTGGATACAAAGTCACAACAATGTTTGAAGACCATGCATAGTATTGACAATGCATGAGGAGTTGAAGAAGATCCATCCACAAGTACTAAGTGGATGAAGTGAGCTGAAGAAGTCCATGCACTAACACTTAGTGCATGTGAATTAGAAGAAGATCCAACTTGATCTCTGATTGGATCAATAAAGAACTTTGAAGAAATTATGTGATTAAGGAGCTCAGTTGAAGATGAAGACCCTTCGTGAAATCCATTCCTAAGTGATAAATAAGTGTTGAAGAATTGGAGTAATTCTTAAGAAGAAGAAGAATAGAGATGGGAAGAAGAATGGCTTGGAGTGGCACTTGGCATGTTACACTAGGTCACTTTGTTTAACAAAGGACTTAGTGTTTTTGTTGCAAAAAATAGGCCACCAAGGAGGCCATCCGAGGGTCATCACCCAAGGCACTTGTGGGACTCAAGGTCACCACGCCCATGGGGAACCCTCAAGGCCAGGGCAGCAACCTTGAGGCAGGGGGCGCACCCAAGGACACCGCATGGGCGCCTGGGGCACGCCCGGAGGAGCGCAGAGGGGCCGTGTATAAGCCCCGAGGGCACGCGGTGGTGAAGCCCGCGCACCCGTGTGTGCATAGTGGGCGCTAGGAGCGCGCCCGCAGGAGAAGTGAGTGGGCGCAGAGCGCGCCCGCAGAGAGAACCCGGTGCGGGGCGGCACCGGGAGGGGAGAAGTGCAACTGATGGGAAGCCGGCAGCGCCAGGGTGATAAAGCGCGAGAATTCCGCGGCCCGTTTCGATGTGGGACGCGTAAAAATTCCTGGGAACGAATGTGAGCCGTTCGATTGATCGCGCGCTTGATCTGCGCCGCACGATCCATCCGCGGCGCCGCGATCTAATCCAGGCCGTTGAAGATCTGATCTGACGGCCCCGGCTTCTTCCTCAACCTCGAGCTCGGCCGAGGCATCTCCCGCGACGCCGCTGAACCAGAGGCCATCCGACCACCCGTTTTCGAGTTCCCGGCCACCTCTGAAGGATCTAAGACTTCCATTGAGCTCGTCTCTCCACACCGAACACGGCCATGCCTAAAAATGACCATGCATGCAATGTGTGGAGGATTTCGGTTGAGGCCGAGGCAAGAGAAGCTGCCGAGGCCAAGAAGTTGGTGTTTTTGCATGGGATGAGCCTAAACCGAAGGTCGTGCATGCGTTATGAGTCGCATGCACGTAGAGGAACAAAAAATAAATGAGCCCGCGTCAAACCGAGAATAAATATCAAGATTTGGAAATATATTTGAAGATCCGAAGATCTCGGGATTTTGAGTTGAATCACGCGGATAGAACCGCCTCTCCTCGCCTATAAAAAGAGAGGCCGAGCCCTCGAGGAGGCTTGCTGATCCTCTGAAGAGAGAAGTCCCGTGAGTGCACCTTGTGCCTCGCGAAGCCGAAGCCCCGCGCAACACCCTTGCGCAGCTGAAGTTCCGGAGCCACCCGAGGCTCTGAAGGAAGTCCCTGCCCGCGTACTCGCGCGGCAGAAGGAGCCCTCACTGCCCGCAAACTTGCGCGGCAGGAGGAGCTTGAGTGGCTGAGGTGCTTGACACCCTGCGCGCCCGAAGGCTTGCACACCCACGGCTTGTGCCTTGCACTTGCGTGCCTTGTGGCTTGCGCGACCCACGGCCAGTGGAATTAGCGCGGCTGTGAAGAGAAGGAGGGCCGCACCCCTTGCGCGCCTCACTTGAGTAGGAGTTCGGGTTGAACACACCTTGGCCGAGACATACACTTTGTGTGTGCATAAAGAAGAAGGCCCTACGGGCAGTAGGTGTGCAAATAAAGGAGAACCGAAGTGTGTGCACAAGTGCTAATTGAAGAACCTACGGGTTGAGTGTGTGCAAAAGAGTTGAGGCCAAGCATACTACACTTTGTGTGTGCATAAAGAAGAAGGCCCTACGGGCAGTAGGTGTGCAAATAAAGGAGAACCGAAGTGTGTGCACAAGTGCTAAGTGAAGAACCTACGGGTTGAGTGTGTGAAAAATAGTTGAGGCCAAGCATACCACACTTTGTGTGTGTGAGAGGTGAAGAAGGAAGGCCGAGGCCTTTGTGCCTTTTGTGCAAAAAGAACAAGAGGGGGCCGTAGCCATTAGTGGTTGTGAAAATAAGTGAAGAAGGCCGTAGCCTTTGGATTGGGTGTGTACAAAGTAGAATAAAAGAACAAGTCTTGTGTGCAAAGGAAGTGAAAGGCCGTAGCCTTGTGTGGGTGAAGTGAAGACCACACCTCATTTGAGTGTGTGTGTGTGCAAATTGAAGAGGAACACCCTACGGCCATTTAAGGGTATGCAACAAGAAGTGTGAAGGCCAAAGTTTCAAGTGTGTGCAAAATGAAGCAAGTGTGTGTAAAGAGACAAGTTGGCCGAACCTAAGTGTGTGCACTAAGAAGTGTGTATACACTTAGAATAAATAAGGAGTGACCCACACTAAAGTAGAACACACTCTAAGTGTGTAAACAAATTGGATAAAGTGTGTGAAGTTTAGTGAGAAGGTGTGTGCTTAAAGTGACTACACCCTTTGAGGGTTTATTGCACCAAGAGGAGAAAGAGGAGAGTGCATGCATGAATGCATGCACGTGCACACATGAACAGAGCCAAATCAGTGGTGTGCATTTGAGTTGTCCAAGACCAGGAGGTTCTTGAAGAATTGAGAAGGCCATGCTATCAGTGCATGAAGATGAAGAGCTGCCATGCACTCAGTGCATGAAGTTGTTTTGAACTGAGACTGGACCAGACCGAAGATAAAGATATCAGTTGTCTGAGCATTCAGTAGTTGAAGAGAGAAGCCAGGTCATCCTAAAGAAGGAGATAAAACCTGAGCTAGACGAGAAGCCCTGATCAACCACAAGTGATCAGAAGAGAAGAGCAAGGCCAGCAGCCTTTATCCCAGGCTGCTGAAGTTACTTGAAGACCTTAAAGAGAAGAAGAGCTACTCGTGTGACTCGAGGAGCCAGGATAAGACCCTGTGGGACTCAGGGAGAAGAAGTCTTCAGTGGGATTCTGGAGCAGGCCAGTGGGACTCTGGTAACACTGTGTGACGTAGTATAAAGACCCTCCTGTGGGACTCAGGAGAGATACAGTGGGACTCTGTATCGACCATTGTAATTTTAACAGGTTATAATGGAGAATCCATGCTGGGAGAGCATGGCAAGGATGTAGGCCTTTGGTGCCGAACCTTGTAAATCCTTGTGTCCTGTGCCTTTTCATTACTGCATCATTCGGGAAAGGTTGAGAGATACAAGAAGAGTGGATCGAGGCTTTAACCAGCCATAGAGGTTTAATTGATTAATAATCAATTAGTAAAAAGTTTTAAGGGATCACTGATTCACCCCCTCCCCCTCTCAGTGATTCACACTGATCTGGGCACTTCAATTGGTATCAGAGGGAGGTTGCCTCTAAAAGATCCAAGGGAATCTTTACTAAGTGCAGATTTGAGGAAATGATCAACCAGCCTCAAATGGAGATATCTGCCAAGACTCAGAAAAATAGAAAGAAGAAACAGGCCAAGAAGATGAAGAAGAAGGTTGATGCAATCAGAGAAACTCCTTCTATGGAAAGAAATGTGAAAGTCACATCAGATGACAATTCCTTTTATCATTCTTCTGATGAAGCCTGCTCTAGCTGTGATGAAGATGGAAGAAACAATGATCTTCTAAATGCAATCAAATATCTTGAGAAGAGAGTCCCCAAGGAAGTTGCAATGTGTATAGCTACAGGTCTCCTTGATCTTCAAGAATAAAAATTACAGCTAGAAGATGAAGCCAATTCTCTAGAAGTCCAATTGGCAAAAAGGGTTGGCATAACCAACACTCTCAGAAAGCTGGTGAAGGCTAAAGATGAAACCGTTTCTCTTTGCAATGAAAGATATGAAGATACCTGTGAAGAATTGCAAAGGAGCTCTTCTGAGAAAGAAATATTTTTGATAATGATCAAAGATGTTTTCCATGCACTGGAAAAGAGACACAAAGTTTCAATGAATGTCAGAGATTCTCAACTTGAAGACAAAGTAAACAGGGTAAAGGAGCTTGACAATTCATTACAAGAAATGAAGAAGGTGCATGATGACCATATGAAAGAGCTGAAAGAAAATTGGGAAGGAAGGCTAAGAACTATTGAGGATGAGAAGAACTCCCTCAATATGAAATGCTTAGAACTAGAGGTGATATTAAAAAATCTGCAATCACCCAAAGCTGAAGCCTCCCAGTCAGCTGAAATAAGATATGTTGCTACTCAAGTATGCTTTGAGCAGGATGATTCTAAGAGAAAGACATCCTCTAATAAAAGGGCAACAACTTCTAGAAAGAAGGTACCATCCATACCATCTTGTACTGATGCTTATAATTGTGTTTCCACAAAAAGTGCAGGATGGAAGAATAATTCCAAACAAATATGGATGAAGACAGTAAAGAAGCAGAGCTCTCCTGAAACAGCACAACAGGTCAAGAAAAGTACCCTACAATCAGAAGGACTGAAGAGGTCAAGATTCGTGGGACAATGCTGGTGTTGTAACAAGTATGGGCATTGTGAAAAGGATTGTTGGTACAATCCACTGAATGCCAAAGCACAGAGGAAGCCCATGCCAAGGGGGAGCAAGCCAGAAGGAAAGAAGCAACATCCACAGGTCCAGAGACATCTGTTTACTGCTAACAGATTTGGATTACTTGACAACATCTGGGATGATTGCAAAAGTGGTCAAAGAGATACATGTCAATCTCCAACTGTATCCAGAGCTAAAGAGAAGAGAAGATCACTGAACCTGGCTCAAAAAGATTCCTTGGGAAGCAAGAAGAAAGTAGAAAATGCTCCCAAGAAGTGTTTGAGAAATGAAGAGAAGTCCTTGGAGTCTAAGTCCAAGAAGGGTGAGTCATCCAGTAGGACCACCAAGAAGACATGCTTCTACTGTGGAAAGAAAGGACATATCATGGATCTTTGTAAAGAAGCCATGAAATTCAATAGAGGCAGACTAGACTCAAACAGACAATCAATCCAAAAGAAGCAGAAGGGATTGATTGAAAATAAGTTGCCTAAGAGAGGTAGCTTAGCAGCATCCAAAGAACCATGTGGAACTTCCAAAACTGAGGCCACTCTTCCAAGTGATTTACTAGTCATATGGCCAAATCAGTTGCAACTTGCCAGAGAACTGCAAAGAGCTGAAGATGAAGCTCTGGCAACTGCTAAAGCAAAAGGGAAAAAGAAGATTTCACATGAAGATGGGTTTAGATCCACAAAAGTACAAACATCAATGAAGATCAAATGTGCAAGTGTGAAGACTGGTGAAAATGGGGCATCTCGGTTGAGAGAATCTTCTCAACCTTGTTGTTCACATTGATGAACCAAGGAGGTTCCATCTTATTCCCTTATACTCTTGGTATATACATGTTCTAACATTGCAGGGAATTGAAGATGATGATCATTCTCATCTGGAGGATGGTTTGGACAGAATGGAGTGCACCCCTTGAGGGGGAGCAAATCTGAAGAAGATGATGTTCTGAGATTAATATCATCTTAAGAAAATGGATAAATGGGGGAGCTTTATCATTGCACTGAACTTTCTAATGAGTTTTGTGAAGTTGTGCAGGATTTAGCAATTCATTGATATATCTGAAAAAATTTCAAACCCCTGAAGCATGATCTCACATGTACAGTGAATTTTGGACAGCTTTGAATTCCTTGGTCATATCACTCTTGTTTTCTACACCGGGTTAGCCCAAGTAGACTTAGAGCTGATTTACTAAAGGTTCTTTGCTAAAGATAACATGTAACATCATCCCTCTCCTAGTGTTTTTCAAGAAGATGCTTTTATAAGGGAGGAAGAGATTTTTGAAAGTGAACCACACCACACCTTTGCATTTGATTGCCAATAAGGGGGAGAAAATATTGGCACACATATTGACCCATTCATATGTGCTGAAGTTGTGTATTGACAACAAATACAAAGGGGGAGATTGAAGTGCACTGTGTTGCATTTGTTGTCAATGAGGCATGAAGTTGTCTTGGAATGAATTGAAGTCAGGGAATGTCAAGATGTGAATGACAAAGGTTGTGATGGTGTTGGTGGTGAAGGATAATGGCCATGGTACTAAGATGTATGTCACTTAGGAGATTCACTAAGTGGTATTGGGAATTGTGGTTGAAACATTCTCCATGAACATCAGACGATTGTTGAGCAGTTCTTAAAGTTCCAAGAACTTGTATCAACTGGATACAAAGTCACAACAATGTTTGAAGACCATGCATAGTATTGACAATGCATGAGGAGTTGAAGAAGATCCATCCACAAGTACTAAGTGGATGAAGTGAGCTGAAGAAGTCCATGCACTAACACTTAGTGCATGTGAATTAGAAGAAGATCCAACTTGATCTCTGATTGGATCAATAAAGAACTTTGAAGAAATTATGTGATTAAGGAGCTCAGTTGAAGATGAAGACCCTTCGTGAATTCCATTCATAAGTGATAAATAAGTGTTGAAGAATTGGAGGAATTCTTAAGAAGAAGAAGAATAGAGATGGGAAGAAGAATGGCTTGGAGTGGCACTTGGCATGTTACACTTGGTCACTTTGTTTAACAAAGGACTTAGTGTTTTTGTTTCAAAAAATAGGCCACCAAGGAGGCCAGCCGAGGGTCATCACCCAAGACACTTGTGGGACTCAAGGTCACCACGCCCATGGGGAACCCTCAAGGCCAGGGCAGCAACCTTGAGGCAGGGGGCGCACCCAAGGACACCACATGGGCGCCTGGGGCACGCCCGGAGGAGCGCAGAGGGGCCGTGTATAAGCCCTGAGGGCACGCGGTGGTGAAGCCCGCGCACCCGTGTGTGCATAGTGGGCGCTAGGAGCGCGCCCGCAGAAGCAGTGAGTGGGCGCAGAGCGCGCCCGCAGAGAGAACCCGGTGCGGGGAGGCACCGGGAGGGGAGAAGTGCAACTGATGGGAAGCCGGCAGCGCTAGGGTGATAAAGCGCGAGAATTCCGCGGCCCGTTTCGATGTGGGACGCGGAAAAATTCCCGGGAACGAATCTGAGCCGCTCGATTGATCGCGCGCTTGATCTGCGCCGCACGATCCATCCGCGGCGCCGCGATCTAATCCAGGCCGTTGAAGATCTGATCCAACGGCCCCGGCTTCGTCCTCAACCTCGAGCTCGGCCGAGGCATCTCCCACGACGCCGCTGAACTAGAGGCCATCCGACCACCCGTTTTCGAGTTCCCGGCCACCTCTGAAGGATCTAAGACCTCCATTGAGCTCGTCTCTCCACACCGAACACGGCCATGCCTAAAAATGACCATGCATGCAATGTGTGGAGGATTTTGGTTGAGGCCGAGGCAAGAGAAGCTGCTGAGGCCAAGAAGTTGGTGTTTTTGCATGGGATGAGCCTAAACCGAAGGCCGTGCATGCGTTATGAGTCGCATGCACGTAGAGGAACAAAAAATAAATGAGCCCGCGTCAAACCGAGAATAAATATCAAGATTTGGAAATATCTTTGAAGATCCGAAGATCTCGGGATTTTGAGTTGAATCACGCGGATAGAACTGCCTCTCCTCGCCTATAAAAAGAGAGGCCGAGCCCTCGAGGAGGCTTGCTGATCCTCTGAAGAGAGAAGTCCCGTGAGTGCACCTTGTGCCTCGCGAAGCCGAAGCCCCGCGCAACACCCTTGCGCGGATGAAGTTCCGGAGCCACCCGAGGCTCTGAAGGAAGTCCCTGCCCGCTTACTCGCGCGGCAGAAGGAGCCCTCACTGCCCGCAAACTTGCGCGGCAGGAGGAGCTTGAGTGGCTGAGGTGCTTGACACCCTGCGCGCCCGAAGGCTTGCACACCCGTGGCTTGTGCCTTGCACTTGCGTGCCTTGTGGCTTGCGCGACCCACGGCCAGTGGAATTAGCGCGGCTGTGAAGAGAAGGAGGGCCGCACCCCTTGCGCGCCTCACTTGAGTAGGAGTTCGGGTTGAACACACCTTGGCCGAGACATACACTTTGTGTGTGCATAAAGAAGAAGGCCCTACGGGCAGTAGGTGTGCAAATAAAGGAGAACCGAAGTGTGTGCACAAGTGCTAAGTGAAGAACCTACGGGTTGAGTGTGTGCAAAAGAGTTGAGGCCAAGCATACTACACTTTGTGTGTGCATAAAGAAGAAGGCCCTACGGGCAGTAGGTGTGCAAATAAAGGAGAACCGAAGTGTGTGAACAAGTGCTAAGTGAAGAACCTACGGGTTGAGTGTGTGCAAAAGAGTTGAGGCCAAGCATACCACACTTTGTGTGTGTGAGAGGTGAAGAAGGAAGGCCGAGGCCTTTGTGCCTTTTGTGCAAAAAGAACAAGAGGGGGCCGTAGCCATTGGTGGTTGTGAAAAGAAGTGAAGAAGGCCGTAGCCTTTGGATTGGGTGTGTACAAAGTAGAATAAAAGAACAAGTCTTGTGTGCAAAGGAAGTGAAAGGCCGTAGCCTTGTGTGGGTGAAGTGAAGACCACACCTCATTTGAGTGTGTGTGTGTGCAAATTGAAGAGGAACACCCTACGGCCATTTAAGGGTATGAAACAAGAAGTGTGAAGGCCAAAGTTTCAAGTGTGTGCAAAATGAAGCAAGTGTGTGTAAAGAGACAAGTTGGCCGAACCTAAGTGTGTGCACTAAGAAGTGTGTATACACTTAGAAGAAATAAGGAGTGACCCACACTAAAGTAGAACACACTCTAAGTGTGTAAACAAATTGGATAAAGTGTGTGAAGTTTAGTGAGAAGGTGTGTGCTTAAAGTGACTACACCCTTTGAGGGTTTATTGCACCAAGAGGAGAAAGAGGAGAGTTCATGCATGAATGCATGCACGTGCACACGTGAACAGAGCCAAATCAGTGGTGTTCATTTGAGTTGTCCAAGACCAGTAGGTTCTTGAAGAATTGAGAAGGCCATGCTATCAGTGCATGAAGATGAAGAGCTGCCATGCACTCAGTGCATGAAGTTGTTTTGAACTGAGACTGGACCAGACCGAAGATAAAGATATCAGTTGTCTGAGCATTCAGTAGTTGAAGAGAGAAGCCAGGTCATCCTGAAGAAGGAGATAAAACCTGAGCTAGACGAGAAGCCCTGATCAACCACAAGTGATCAGAAGAGAAGAGCAAGGCCAGCAGCCTTTATCCCAGGTTGCTGAAGTTACTTGAAGACCTTAAAGAGAAGAAGAGCTACTCGTGTGACTCGAGGAGCCAGGAGAAGACCCTGTGGGACTCAGGGAGAAGAAGTCTTCAGTGGGATTCTGGAGCAGGCCAGTGGGACTCTGGTAACACTGTGTGACGTAGTATAAAGACCCTCCTGTGGGACTCAGGAGAGATACAGTGGGACTCTGTATCGACCATTGTAATTTTAACAGGTTATAATGGAGAATCCATGCTGGGAGAGCATGGCAAGGATGTAGGCCTTTGGTGCCGAACCTTGTAAATCCTTGTGTCCTGTGCCTTTTCATTACTGCATCATTCGGGAAAGGTTGAGAGATACAAGAATAGTGGATCGAGGCTTTAACCAGCCATAGAGGTTTAATTGATTAAGAATCAATTAGTAAAAAGTTTTAAGGGATCACTGATTCACCCCCTCCCCCTCTCAGTGATTCACACTGATCTGGGCACTTCATAATTGTTAAATTAATTATTTTAACTAAGTTTTTTTTATTTTTATTTTTAAAATTTCAAGTCAGAAGCAAAAGCTTCTAACTCTTTATTCAATAAAGAAACGAGAAAACAGGTAGGAGGTGAAAGGGGTCACACAATTAGTAATTCCCTCATTCTCAAAAACTAAAAATCATAATACGACATGTCATTCCCATAATCAGAGTCTCCAGTAGGCTCCCATTCAGATTGAGACTTATCTTGGTTAAAGGCCTTCCAATAATTGTCATCAAATGTTTTTGAGACCTTTGAAGCTGATATAGTCAACACCGTCTTAGGAATTTGAGAGTAATCCTTGCGTTGTCTTCTCTTTGTAGGAATAGAAGTAAAATCCTCACCATTTGTCATCCTTGCCTCCCCATCCATGACCATATCCTTGAAGGAGAGAGATCCACCACTATTCGGAGTAGTGAAGATAGCCTTTTCTCCATCAACATCTGAAACATCCCCCCATTTACCAACAAGGGGTTCCTGTCGATCATCAACCTGTTGCCCTGCATCCAGGACGGGTAAATAAATCTCAGTTAACTGTACTTGGTTCAAATTAACACAAGAAGGACCACTAAGGTCTCTTGTGGGGGACACATCCACTAGCTTTTCTTTTTCATTAAGAGGTAATTGCGAGATAGATTTCTCTGCATCAACCAAAGATGACTCTCTGGGCGCAGCACCACCCTCAGTCGACATGTAACCATACTTCCTAGTAATCAGAACATTAGAAGTAGCAGGAGGTGACTCTTTACTTGAGTCACCATTATGAATGTAATCCTTTGCCAAAGAAGTATCTTTCATTTGTTTTTTCCTTCGACAGAGATTTGATGGCTGGCCCGTCCTCCCACATTCATCACAGGTGGTGTTCCTCCGACATAAGTACAATGAATTCCCAACAGCCATAGAATGATTACAGAAAAGTGGCCTTTTTTCATATTCAACATCAATTTGGATATTGTTAGAAGGTGTAGAGAGGATTACCTTGTCAATCAGTGTAGAGATTAGATCTATCTCTACCAATACTCTGGAAAAGTGACAATAACGGACATCTTCAGTCTCTTTATTAAGGCAAATGGGAGTTCCAATAGCAGTACCGATATCAAGCAAGATCTTCGGGTGCCAAAGGACCCAAATGAGTCCATAAAGGCGGACCCAAACCTGAGAAAAATAATTTCTTGCACGTGAAAAATTAAAGTCCATAGACCATTCATATAGGTGAATCCAGCAAGGTTTCAAAATAAGGGTTCCACTGCTCCATGCTTGCAGCTTCAACTCCTCATAGGGGAACAAACAATGAAAGAATCTGCGACCAAGTGAGACACATTTCCAGTTAGAAAAACCCCATAACATTGAGGTTCTGTGAAACAAATCATTAAAATTCCATGGTTTATCACCCTTAGGGAGAACAATACGTGCAATCAGAGAATTTTTCCCAAGCATCATTCTATCTACAAGGGCTACATGATTGGCTTCAACATGAACACATGAACCTTTCCAAATGATTCTACCAGGACATGGATCCTTGAACCGAGCTAAAGGCTGAGTTCCACGAAGTAGTGAAGCAGAATTTGAATTCTTTAAAGCAGTAGAGTAAGACAACGAGGGAAAAACCTTACCACCAGGTGAAGCTAAATCTCCACTAGGCAACACATTCTGTCCAGAAAAACGAGAGCCGCCGAGGGATGAAGTTCTGATTTTTCCAGATCCCGCAACATCCGATCTCACCTGAAATCTAGGAGCTGAAAGATTTTGAGTTGCTGAAACAACCGATCCAACAAAGGTAATCTGATCTGTAGTGGAATGGGATCTCTGTGACACCAGATCCATGAACAATTGAGGCCGGGGAGAAACCGGGTCCCGACGGTGCCGAGGCTGAACTGCCATGGCACCGCGAGGTAGAATAGGCCTTGTCTCCGTCGATACACCGTGATTCAGAGAGATTGGCCGAGCTTCCAGTGGGAGGAAGGAGATCGAACCCTAAGAAGTGAGGAATCACCATAAGGAAACCCTAGTATCCATCTTCACCGAAAGCCGATGCATGCCCGACAACCCTCATCCCGTCACCCTATTATCTAAATAAATCTGTGAAAAGTTAAACAAAATATATAAAGGAGATAAGAATGTGTATAAATTGATGTTATATATTAGGATAATAATATATGAATATATTAATATTGGAATTATATAATCTATTAGTTAGTTATTTTAAAGTCATAATGAAATTGTATGTTCCGTATGTTTTTTTATAGAAATTGGAAGATTCAAAAATTATGGAAAATATTATAAGAATATATCCTAACAAATTTGATTCCAAGGTATCATATTTAGAAGATACAAATCTAAAGATCTATCTATATATAATTTTCATATAATTATAATCACATATAAAATTATAATAGAAAATCCAATCAAGAGGAAGGAAGAAATATGTGATTGTGAAATCACATTCAGAGACAAAAGAAGGTATTGTCTAGGAACGTTGTGTTTGAAGAAGAAATTAGTTACTTTTAAAATACAGATAATTTAAGTAAAAAATGAGATTAATTTACCCATTTATTTTTTATAAAGGTGTAAAGGTTCATATGTAATTATAAAGTAAATTTAAAAAAAAGGTTTTTTTATCACAAATTCCTTGGGAAATCCATATAATATTATCCATTGCTAAAGAAATTTTATGATAATGATGAACATGGTTTAAATTAAATAATTCATCATGAGATTGTTTTGTAAAAATCAATGCATTATTCAAAAAATAGGATAAGAATTTCTATAATTATAAAAAAGAATTGTTTTAACAAAATATGAGAATGATAATGAATGTTAATTAAGATCTGAAAGTTTCAGTGTCAATAATGTTTAGAAGTTTTTATTAAAAAATTAAATGATGATAGTCTTACCAGTTTTGAGAGCATGGAATCTAATGAATAATAATAATAAGAAACTATGATAGAGTTTATTCAAAAAATCAATATTAATTAATACCTTGAATGTCTTATAAACATGATATTGAAAAAAAAAGATGAGGAAATATAGAAATACTATTAAAAATAAATAAATAGTTCATAATAAATACAAGCCCATATTTTTAAATGATTTTGAGAACCATAAGAAATATTAGATGAAGATAGAAACCTCAAAATTAAGATAATAGAAAAGATAACACTTTAGGACATATAATTTCACCATAGAAACATAAACTTATTGAATAAAACTAAGAATATCAAAAATCCAAAATACAAGTCCAAATAACGGTGAAATATCTAAGGAGGGTGAACATCATAACGGTAAATAGTGATCATTCTCATATGTTAAAAAAATATTCAATTTAATAAGAAAAAGAATTGATCCAAGGGGACCATTCATGATCTAAAATAAGAAAATTATTTAATTATAAAATTTATATGAAATCAGACATTAATGTAAAATAATATAAACCTAGATACCTGTTTAAGGATGATAATAAATATAATTTGAAGAAAAATATACTAGCGACCACAAACGTTTATTTTAGAACAATGACCCATGGTTAATGGATCGAGGGTTATTTTATTATATTGACAAAATTTTGTAAAACCTATAGTTTACAATGCTAAATATAATTTCTATTGATATTCATGCTACTGTAGAGGATTTAGATATACAGAAAAGTGTTTTGGTTCAATCATCAATAAAATAATGAATATATGTGTTTGGGAATGTATTGTTTATGGTGGAGTTAACACATTCAAATAATTGAATCTGAAAAATCTATTTCATAAATTTAATATTGATTTCAACCAAAAGAAAAATTGTTAAAAATATGTGATTAGCCCAAAAATAATGATAAAAGAAGTATTATAATATTTCCATATCAAAAAATTTATAAAAAAATATCAAATATCTCATGTGAAGGATGAAAAAGGAAATGAAAATTCCATAGTTTTCAAAACTACTCTCAAGGTCACAAAAGTAGAAAAATTATTTATATTGGATAGTGGGTGTTCTTCACGTATTAATAGAGATGTAATTTTTTTTAATTGATAAATATGTCAAAAATGGATATTGAATTTTGGAAATGATGAATCACATAAATTCATACACATTTTATCTACTATCATTTGAAAATATAAATGGACATACCAATGTTCCTAATTTTTTGATAGATAGATACAAATTTGAAACAATAGGAAAAAAAATATAAAATATATATGAAGCAATAGGAAAACAAAATAAGGGAAATTTGTTTTAGGTTGGGTATACACAAGGATAATGATAACTGGGATATAAAGAAAAATTAGTTTTACAAACAATGGTGGGTATATATTCCAGAGGAAAATAAAAAAAATTGAAATATATGGGAACTATTTAGTATAGTCATAACATGATTATAATAAAAAAATTGTGTTTCTTGATATTCCAGAAAAAAATATTTTAAATTTAGTTCATAAAAGGTTTGATATACATTCAAATCATCCCTTAGATCTTATTCATTCTATCTAACGTGGACCCATGAGAAAGAAATCGAAAAATAATAAGATTTATTTTAATTTCATTATTTATTATTTCAATCATATTACATGTATTTTGTTTTTTTAAACACAAATAAAATCCTCTCAATATGCATAGGAATTGAGGTAGAAGTGTTTAAAAATAATGTGCCGACTGTCTAATGAATATTTCAATTTTTAGTGGTACTAAATTAAAAATGGGAAGTGAAAATATTATATTTAAAATAATGTAATTAATCATTAATATAATTTAAAATACACTATAAAATTAATTTTTTTTGTTGAACTAACGAATAAATGATTGGCTGTAATGGCAAGAACCATTATATATTAAATGATACATCGTAATTAATTTTTGAAAAATATATCGAAGCATAAGTTCATATTTAGAATCATTTTTTATAGAGGTAAAAATATGATGTGGATCAATAAAATATGTATTATAAATAGACACCAAGTGGGAAATATTTAATGGTGTCTAGTAACCCATGCATTATTAAATTAAAGGTGAGAATATTTGGAAGTTTTATGAAAGATGTGTTAGTGGTATCTCCCTTGGATAACCATATAATGGTAGAGCATACAAGTATTATATCAAGAAAATTGGAATGTTTTTTGAATTCATATTTGTGATATTTTTGGAACATTATGCCAGAAAATTTGAATAGTTATCTATAGATATAACTATAATCGAAGATGAAATTATTTTTGTTGAACAATGTAATTGTGCTTTTAATAAAAGTGATGATATTGACAGAATATAGGAATAAAATATTAATTCAACTATTGAAATTAATAAGGAATTTGTTTTATCTCTTACAAGGATGAGGAGATAAGTGGAGGTCCAAAATATTCTTAGAGTATAAGGATAACATGTATATTATTGAAGAACATTGAGTATAGTTTCACATACTTATTTTTTACATGTTGATCCAATATAATTTAATGAATCTTTTGACAATATAGATTTTATTACTGAAATGAATTGACAATTAGATTATACATATGAAAATGAGGCATTGTATCTACTACCCAAAGCAAATGATAAAAACTAGGTTGGAACACATTGGATTTTTTAAAACAAGTTGATTTAAATAAGTAATTTTATAATAAATAATGAAATACTCGATTATATAGGCTACTCATAGTTTTAAGGAATTGATTTTTTGAGAAAACTTCCCCTTTATTAATACTTGAAACCAACAAAATATTTCAAGATATTGATAAAAAATATAGATATAAGATATTCTAAATATATATCATGTTTTATTTTCTCAATACGCAGTTGTATGAAGAAGTTCATATTGAGAAACCATACATCTTCTTACATGGCCAAGATGAAGAATATGATTATAAGTTGGATATGGAATTATATTGTAAATTATTAACTTTGAGAGTTTGGTATTCTATGTTAGTAAATTTATTTAATAAGTAAAATTTGATAAAATGAAGAGTTGACAACTTCTATATAAAATGAAATCAAATTTTTTTCTTATTATGATTTTTTATGATTATGATATTATATTCATAAGGAATAATAAATAATATTGCGATGTATTTTATATATAGATGAAGACTATATTTGAAATTTATATTATATGAGGAATGAGGTATTTTCTCATTTGGTAAATTTATAAAGAGAAGGATTATACATTAAAATAATAAGAAAAATATTCCCATGAATTACTTGAAATAATTTGAAGAGAAAATTAAAATTTTTATTCCATAATTTTCTAAGTATAAAAAAATTAATTTATAAATAAATGTTTAAATAAAATTTAACCTAAAAAATTATTAATTTAATTATAATTCTATAGTTTTTAATATCATTTATACTATACGTGTTTTATGTTGATACCATGTGTGATAGATTTCAATGTGCACAAATATGAAAAATATCAGTGAACAAATAATAATTCTATTTTACATAAAGTGAACTATAGATTATTGGAAAAAATGTGAAATTATGGGAATGTTGAATCTATTTTACTATACTTATAGAGACTGGGTAAGTTGTTTCCATGAAAAATGATCCCCATTTGGTGGCATTTTCTTTTTGTTAAAAATATGTATAATATTTTAAACAATGAATAAATGATTAGTGACTCTAAGAACTATATAATTTATGTATTTAGATTCCACTCAATCTATAAACTCATTAATGTTGATTAAGACACAACTGTATGATTTATTGGCTGATGTGATGTTACACGTTCTCTTCGATTGTGATAATAAAAGTATTGTCCATCTCACCAACAATCGATTACAACATTCTAGATATGATAACATTGATATTAAATATAACATTATCTAATAATATTTCAACATAAATAATCTATATCTTGATTTTGTGCCTAAAAATAGTAGGTAGATGATATCTTTACTAAAAAATCATTGAAGGAAATATTTCTGATAAAGAGGATAGTTATAGTAATTTAACCATACTCTCTTCAAGGATATGGTATGTGATCTTTTTTCCCTCTCTCAATTTTATTTAAATAACTTTTTTCAAATGGGGAGAAATATTTAAACACAATTCTATACATTGATATGTGTTTTAACATCTAAGGGAATGGAAATATTTTTAGGATATTTTTTAAAAAATAGATGATGGCAGCATGTGTAAACTATTTTTATAGTTTATAAATAATAAATTTTCTGATTAATGTCTTAATAGTATTTTTATTTGAGATGATGAAGCATTTTGTTCAATAAATGGTTTATAAAAATTATTAATCACTACTTCATAAACAGTCCAATATTTTTGTCTAATGATTCAAGTTTCCTTCATAGATTTTACTCAAGTAGGCTTTAAATCACGGGATGTTTATCCACATGTTGGGATTTAGAGATTCTGAGATTTATATTCGTTGGTTGAAAATAAAATTCAAAGGGAGGGGTTTTTATACTGAGAGGTTTTATTATGATTATGAGTTATGAAATAACATTGTTACATTAAATAATGTTTTCTTATTATATTTTTTTTAGTTTGGAATATATAAATCACTTTACAAATTTTAAATCCATCTTTATGGATTTCCCGAGTGGTATTTATTTTACATAACTGATTATATAGAATGTAGAACATGTTTTTTTGTTCTTATGCTCTCATAGAGTCTACTAGACTGAGGTTTCCAAGAAGAAATATCAACATATTATTTATTGATCTTTAAAATTACAAACTTCATTATTACACTAACAAAATCATAATTACTTACCATACGATTCAATGAAATGAATTATAAGAGCATGAATACTGAACAGATGTTTCCTGATGAATTTGGACCAGATAAAGAGAAATATTAAGTATATTGAATGGACTTATGGGATTCCATTAGATGAATAAAAATGGATAGATAATGTTAAACTGAACCATATAAACAATACTTAAGAGAACTAAAATTAAAATGAAAAGGCAACTAGATGGAAAAATATAAGGTATTTTATATGGATGAATTCTGGTAAAAAATATATTGGGTGATGCATTTAAAATATTTAAAAATAAATTAATTTAATGTATTGTTATTATGAAAAGATATATCTTCATCAATTCAATAATCATGAAGGAAGTTATATGAATCTAGTTGATATTTTATTAATTTTATAATATAATTGATTTTATGACTTAAGGCATGTTCATAAAAAAAATTTAACTCTAATTTACTCAATGTATTTAATGGTGGTCAATAGATAAAATACTTGAGAAATAATATCTAATGTTCGGAGGGGAGTTAAATATTAATTTTCACACTTCTATGTTGTTTTTTAAAGAAACTTTGAGTATATGAAGGTTATAAGGTGGTTATAAAGGGTACCATTGACGAGGTGAGGTGTTAAATTGAATGTTTGAGAAATAATTTTTTATGAATAATATGGATAGGTAGTAAATTAATAGTTACTTAATGGGTGAGTACTATACTGAGATTTATTGGGTAGAGAGAAACTAGATAGAGAGGTATCAGATGAAAAAAATACTTGATAGAGATGTATCAAACTGAGAAATACCAAATATAGTGTACTATATAGAGAGGTATTATAAGAACTTTTAATAAATAAGGAAAATCTAAAAAATATTATAATATGTTGAGAAAGAAAATAAATAAGAATGTCTAACATTTGGAATTAAATTTGTGAAGAATTCATACAATATTATGATGACTTGTTGAAAGCCTATTGGTGAACATCCATTTTTTATTGTAAAAAATGATTCATTATATTATCTATACAAGAATCAAAAGAACTATTAAAAGACTATAGTCCTATTAATATTAAGGATACCCTCTTCCTGGTGAAACCATGAAGGATTATTTTCTAGTGGATGTGTTCTCTCAGATTTTTTCTAGGTCATGAAAAATACTAGGTACCATTATTAAGAAGTTATCCATGTAAATTATTGTGTTCTCATTGTTGGGACTATGTATTGTGTTTCAGAGGATCCAATTCTCTTTAACCATATTATAAGGTTATTTTAAAAAATAAAAAATAAAAAATAGATAATCACTGATTCACCCCACCCCTAATGATTACATTAATATTAACTTTTTCTTTAATTGATGAAAAGTATTAATAGGTTTTAAATATTAAAAATATTTAAAAAAACCATAGGTATATATGAGATTTTTAAAATAAAAAATTAATGAATCCAATTTAATATTTGTAATGGTTTTCATTATTAATCACATCCTTAGTAAATAATCTCTAATAATCTTGAAAACCTTATGGAATTTGTACATTATTAATCATTTTATCAATAAAAATGATCTCACTTGACTTCCTTTACAGATTTGAATTTTTATTGTACTTTTCTCAATCTAGTTATATTTTATGTTTTCCATTTATGAGGGATATTTTGAGTTCCATATATTACATGATACTTTTATCCCTAAAATAAATTGATCTTTTATCTTTTTATCACTCAAAAAATAATTTTTATTGAATTTCTCAGTAGCTATAGCATTCCATATTTCGTTTTGTAATTCCAGTTTTTCAAAAATCAGTTAAAGAACCATGAACAAATTCACCTTTTCATCTAAAAAACTCCATCCATTGGTATTTACACCAGAAAATCCCAAAAAATATATATCAATCTCTAATGTGTCATCCCCCAACACTTATGTTTTCCATTATCATGCATTTCACTTCCTAGAATAGATTGGATAGAGAAACTGGCTAGTAATGTAGCTAACTAAACATATCATTCATGGATTTCAAGAGGAATATGAAGATAAACTGTAAATAAATTTTTAATATTAAAATTATATCATGAAAATGGAGATTCTATACCAAAGAAATACCACAATTATCCAAAACATCAGTCCCTCTATCTCTGAAGTTGTAACAGAAATAAATAAAAATTTTCCTCAATAAGTAGGGTTTATTTATAATTGTAAATGAATTGAATGTATATAATATGTCATAAAATTTCATAACACTAATTTGAAGGATAATTTACAAATCTATACAATGATATATGGAATGCGATTAAAAACTTTTTAAGTCCTTTGATGAAATCCCCAAAATTTAAGACACTAAAAAAATTATCATCATTCATTTAAGCATAAAATAATTGTTAAAATTTATTCAATCATTAATATGGGTTTTTATTATGATAATTGTATGTTTTTTAAACTCAGACGTTATGATAACATAAAATTTTAATTAAATAAACATAAAAACATATACAAAAATAAAAAATATAAGTGAAAAAATAAAACAAAAAAATGTTAACCGATAATGTTCCTCCTCCACACATATTTTATAAAATGTCTTCATTGTGAATCAATTAATTTTAGAAGTGAAAATAATGAATATAATTATAGAAAAAATCATGACATAATGAAACAAAAAAAATGTAAGTTTATTTAAGTAGAATCATCCTTTATCATGTCTTTCAACTACTGAAAATTAAAAACCAAGAATAATAACAAAATAAAAAACATGAAAAAATTATTGAAAACATGTAGAAGAAGAAGAAAAAATTAGAATAAGGGAAAATATGATTGGTTTGAAATCCTAATTGGGTTATACATTTGATGTTTCCACAACTGTACAATGAGAGTGTGTTATCTCAAATTTGAAGGTGGGTGTGGTTTCACTGCTCATGAACCATGAAAATATTTTATCTTTAATATTATCTAGTTAAAAATAATTTTATAATATAACCTCGATATAATTATTCATATTACCCTCTATGAAATTTTAGATCCAATAGTGTGGTGGACGAAAGAACAAAATTCCATGGCACCACCAAAATAATTTATCTTTTGAAAATATATCCAATGATTTTTTAAACTAAATTATAGGATTCTGTTCACATTGAATTTCAGCTTGTTATTAATTTTATTTTAAAATCAGCTCAATGTTACGATCCCCATGAAAAAATGTACATATCAATCGATCACTCCACTTCCTATTTAATTTTATAAAATAATTCCTCTTTATCTGAAAAAAATCCACTCAAAAGTATTATGCATAAAATATGCATCCGGAAAAATAGTTAACAATTTATTATAAATGAAATATGACAAATATGATCAAAATTTGGGTTGTATAGTTGTGTTTTCATGCAAAAAAGATCCATTTGAATGTGATAATGGTTATAATTACTTCATTTTATCATAGTAGTTACACATGTCACAACAAATAATATTCAATGATAAATGGACTCCCTTTTTCTTATTCTTTTTCTTTGGATAAATATTGATACAAGGGTTCTGATTTTTCATCTCTCTAAATGTGGGATTCACATGGAATTTCATTTTCAACAAAATTTTCATAAAAATTTTCTAAATAGTCTTGGTTTTCTATAGTTACATCAGTTTGAAAATTAGAAATAAATTATTCTTTTGAGTCAAAAAATGAATATCAAAATCCTTTTTCACTCACCGAGATAATATTTTTCAATATGAAAAGTTGGTGGGACAATATTTTATTTTTATTAGGCTTTATTTTGCATGTCCAACTCTTTTAATTCTTTATAACTTGTGTAGAGGATTACCAATTTTTTCTTAAATGTTGAATAATAGAATAAATTTTTTGTCATGTTGTGCACATTATTGAATAATTATAATAAACTCTTAAAATTGTTACTAACAAGGGCCACTAAAAAATAATCATAAGGAAATATATTTTTAAGGTTATAAATAAGTGTTTAAAATATATTTGATCCAAAAAAAGTAAAATAAACATAGGAAACCTATCTTTATGTTTCTAAAAATAATTGAATGGATATTTTCTCAATATTCATTATTAATAATTTTCCATTACAAATGAACTGTAATGGTAACCACATGGTTGTTTGGAAAAGAGGTTGCAAACTAAATTAAAACCATATATTTAAAAAATTTATGTTTTATTTTGGATTAAAAAAGAGGAAATTTTATAAAAATATGTTCAATTAACTTAAATAAACTAAATGGAATTTATAAATTTAGTTGCTGAATACATTACAAAGGAAAGATAAATCAGAATTCGTTTGGAATTTAGGGAAAAGATTCGATCTTTAGATACTCTCTTTTATCATTGTATAAAAGAAATTGTGTACTTATATTCTCAATGATATATTGAATAAATCCAAGTGAATAACAAGTTACATTGAAACCAAATGAAGAACTTGAATATCGGTCATTTTCCCCCATTATAATTGAGATTATATTTTATGAATACCTACAAGAAACCATAACTAGTTGAACTTCTTATGACCAATGAGGATAACTCACCCAATTATGTTATTAAAAAATATATAATTTTTAAAATAAAATTTAATAGAATGAAATATAAGAACTTAAATTATGTAAACCATTTCTAGAGAACGTATAAAAATATATAGTAATTTTAAAAATATAAAAGGGGAAACATCCTTATATCTCCACTACCATGGTTGCCTATGAGTTAATAAATTATGTATAAATGAAAAATCATATCATTTCCATCCTCTATACAATCTCTTATATCATGAACCAACATCCAACACTCTCTCCCTCTATATCTTACCTTTGAATAAAGATTGATTCCCATTTTTATAATTAAAAGGTGCGAATAATTTTCCATCTAGTTTCTGTATTTTTTATGTTTGTAATTTTTTTACATATAAATTCCCATTTATAAAATTATGGTCTTATAAAAAATATATGGATTCATATTTTTAAACATCTCTAATAATATCAATTAAATTTTTTACATTTTAAAAAAAAAATACTCTTGCAAATTCTTGAACACACATTTTCTGGAAGGGGGGAAAGTTCAATTTCCACCAATTTGATGAATTCATCGGCTACTTCAATGAACAAAAAATAATTAAATTTAATGGACACATATTTATATGTTTCATATATCATTTTCATCTTTAATAACCTCTTTTAGAGTATATAATCCCATGTTATTTATTGATCGGTCGTCAATTTTTTCTAACAATGTTTTTTCCATGTTCCTAAAATTATTTAGTCCCTATAAGTTTCTAATCTGATCTAGTTATAGTTTAATGAAATGTAGACTTATAAACATGTCATTCTACAAGATAATATTTTTTCAATTTAGATCATTGTGGAAATGTGTCACGACCCGTCCTCGGGGCCCGTGCCGTGACTACCCCAAGCCCGCCTTCCATAGGCCAGGGGCTGGCGACTAGCACCAAAGGCATAAATCCCAATAACTGGGAAGGCATTGCCTTTATAAAAGTAAACAAACACGACAGAGTATAAGCGGAAGTAAACACTAAGTACAAAGAAAAGTGATGAAAGGAAAAATGGGCCAGAATACAAACCCAAAAGAAAGTACAACTATAACTGAACAAAGTACAACATAAAAAGACAACAACTGGTGGGACGGAAGCGGCTCCTGGGTCGTCCTCCTCGGATCCTACCTAAAGGGTAGGTACAGTTGGCGCAACTCACGGATCGTCCACCACGGATCCTACCTGAAGGGTTGGTACAGATATCCTCCACAACGCTCTCGCCCGCCAACCACCTCTGAGTGTCTTCTCGTCGTGAAGTCCACCTCTGAATACTGACTCGTCGAGTAGTCCACCTCCAGGTACCGTCCAGTCCTCGATCACTCGGCCTCCATCAGCACTGCCCGTCGTCTGCAACCAACACAACGAGGTGCGGGCATAGCCCGTGTAGGGGTGAGTATAATGTTACTCAGTAGGGACCCCGAGACCCTCACGGTATCACTAAAACCAACAAGGATAAACACAAAGAAGATCTCAACCGATAACCTCTACTTAGGTATATGCCCATACATATACCTAAGTTATCAAGTAACCCATCTCAATCATGAGGAAACACAAGGATCATGAAATCAACGGATAACCACTACCCAGGTATATTCCCATACATATACCTAAGTTACCAAGTGACCCATCTCAATCATGAGATAAACACAAGGTCAAAGTCTCAGCTCAAACCAGGATTTTCATTATCGAAACCGTAACTGCGGAAGAGCTCCGTCTCTGGAGTGTATAGTGGTCCTGTCACGAATCTGAGGTACTGCTCACTAACCTAAGACCGCTGAAGTACTCCTCCTGTCGAGTACCGCGGGTCAGCCACCCAGACACAGTAGTGCTTCCCTCCGAGGTAAGTCACCCAAACACAGTAGTGCACACCCCCTAGTAGCCTGCTGAGGTACTCTCCGGACGAGTACCACTGGTCTGCACTGTCACACAGGTAGTGCTCCGTCTGCCATGGGTATGCACCTCAGAATGTAGTGCTCCATCCACTGGGCTAGTCGACTCACTCCAAGTCGAGTCGGTCAAGCAGTCGTCAGGTCTCATCCAATTACACGGTCTCCGTACTCCGCACGCTCGTCACTGGGAGGGTCCGCTCCACGAGCTACAGGTCGAAACTCCAAGTATCTAAAAGTCCCACGAATAAGTATCTCAAAGGACCGCCTCGTCATAGGGGTCTCAACACAACAGACGGCGCGTCAATCGGATGTTCGGTCTGTGAGTTATTAGCCTTTTCGTCCCAGGGGCCCGGTTGGTTTTGTGAGCGAACCAAACCCGGCCGTATCTCAAATGTACCCCGAACTCTCATAGGGTATACTCATAGGTACCGTTTCTCAACAAGATCACCAACGCCGCTGACGGTTCGTCAAACGGATGTTCTGTCAGAAAGATATCAGCTTTTCCGTTCCAGGGGCCCAGTTAGATTTTGGTGCGATCCAACCCGACCACTATCCATCTGCATCCAATTCTCGGTCGGAGGATGCCAAAAGTTCTGTATCATCAACAGGAACTCAACGCAACAGATGACACGTCAATCGGACGCCCGGTCTGAGAGTTATTGGCTTTTCCGTCTCACACCCACCCTGGGAAACTTCCCAGGAGGTCACCCATCCTGATCTCTACTCTAGGCCAAGCACGCTTAACTATGGAGTTTTAACCATGTAGTCTCCCGAAAAGGAAGGTGTACCTTGAGTATAGTATACTGAAACGACCGTCTCGATCCAAGGATCGTGTTGCCGCTGACGGTCAGTCGTTTGGAGGCACGTAGCCCAAGATACGGGCATTTGACCAAAAGTGGTCCGAAACTGGGTGTCTGGGCCTGGGCTGACCCGGCCCGACCCCCCCCCCCCTGGGTCGGCCGAACCGGGTCGACCCGCCCCGGGCGGCGACCTGGCCCGCCGACCCGGCCCGGCCGGCGGCGCGGCGGCGCGGGCCGGTGCGGCACGGCGGCGTGGCCTGGGTGCCGTTCGGGTGCCGCGCGGGGGGGGGGGCAAAGCCCCCCCCCCCCTTTGAGAACCGCGACCCCTTAATTGGGGCCGCTTTTGAGACTCGGTCGGGGGAAATTAATTCCCCCGGTCTCCACTGCCCGGCCGGCCCGCACTGGCTGGCCGGTTTCGCCAGCAAGGACCGGCGACGGCCGATCCTTCCTTCGCCGACACTGGCGGCCTGGTGCCGGCTGCCGGTCATCTTGCTCCGCCGCGGCCCAGAACCGGCCGCGGCCTATGTCGTCTGGCGCGATGCGACGGCACCGCTCCCCTCCGCCGCGACCCCGCTCCGGCCGCGGCGCCTTTGACTTCCTTCGACACGACGCGGCGGCGTCACGTTCTTGGATTTCTTTCCATGACGCGGCACGACGGCGCCACGCGTATCTTTCGCAATAAATCGCGTGGTGTGACGGAACCACGTTTTCTCGTATCATCCTCAAGAAACCATCACGAAAAACAAGGGAGGAGGGTCGGCCGTGTTTGTGCGGTCCGACCCCCTCGCGTTATTCGATAACAAAAAGGGTTTTAAACCATGATCATCACCAAGTTTGTATTAATGAACAATTAAATAAATAAAAACCCTCAATCATCAACCGCTTGATCGGACGATCCGCGGATCAACCCGGTATTGGTTGGTCCGCGCTCATCGTTCTTTTCTCAAAAGATAAGAGAATTCCAAAATAAAATTCCCCTACCTCGGCTTCAAGAACGGTGTTCTTCAACAACCCGCGGAAGACAAGCGTCGCGTAGGTCGGGCGTCATTCCGTCTAGGTTGGTGGGAGAAGAGCTCGGTGAAGTCGAGCCGAGACGTCACCCTCTGTATACTTTGTAGGCGGCGGTGCTTCCCTTCCTTACTCCGGTTGAAGATGGTCGGAGGTGTTACTTCACGTTCTTCGGAAACGTGGAACGTTATTCCTCGAGAGGTTGGTGATCTTCCAAGAGTTCTTCTCCTCTCCTTAGTTCTCCCCACAAGGTTTATGCCAACCCAAAAAGAAGAATATAATCTCTCTTTTTAATGTTGGAAAAATGAATTCAAAAGAATTCAAACACTCAAAATAATTAATTAAGTTGGTTTAATTAATTAATTGCAAAGTGTTGGCAAGGATTTCAAAAGATTGAAATTCAAATTAACTATACTTAGCTCACCTCATTAATTAATCAAGTTGTCAAATATTAAAGAATGTGAGGTAATGGGGAGTTGGAATGTGAGGGGTTAAGAGGGTTAGGGAGGTTAAGGATTTTGAAAAGGTGGGGTGGGGGGATTCGTGTGGGACCCACCCTTTCAAATATCCACACATGGGAAGTTGGATGGATGTGGGACCACCACCAACTTCCCATGGGCGAAGTTAACCACTTAACATTGTTAAAATTTGATTTAACAATTTTATTCACTTTTTTAATTAAACCCCAAAAATTAACTTCTCCTCCCGCACAAACACAACTACGGTAAAGGTTCTCTTAATCGATTACCAACGTTGCGAGTTCATCGGTGCAATCGGATTTCAATTCCGAGCACCGGTTCAAAAGATAGAAATTCCCGCTCGCTCGTTCACTGAACGTACCCGAGCCAAACTTCAGAAATTAATTCCGGGCACACCGGGCCTCGGAATCAGGCGCCGTCAGAAACGGAATTCTTGTAAAATTCCAAAGAAAATTAATAAAAAAATTTCCTTGAAATTTATGGGACTTTACATTACTCCCACCTCAGGGCTTTACGTCCCCATAAAACTTCAACTCAAACTAGGGTCACAAAAGCGGTACAGAGAACGCATCTGAGCCTTCCGCTCCCATGTGCTTACCTGGAGGTTCCGTACTGCCAAAGAAAGTGCACCCGAGGAATCGATCGTCCTCGTAGGATCTGCTCCTGTCGATCCTCGATCCCCACTGGAACCTCTGTGAAAGACACCCCATCGCCATCGTCCAGCTCCTCATGGTCGATGGTATGCGAAGGGTCGAGCATGTATCTCCTCAGTTGAGATACGTGGAAGTCTCCGTGCACCTGGTGTAACTGCGGTGAATGGGTCAAGCGGTAAACCACCCCGCCTACCCAGCTGGGGACCCTAGAAGGTCCGCTGAACCTTGGAGATAACTTGTCGCCTTGGCCACATCTCCGTAAACCTCGTCGAGGTGAGACCCGTATAAGAACGTGGTCGCCATCCTCAAACTCCAGAGGTTTCCAATTCCTGTTAGAACTGGAACTCAAATGACTGCTGCCATGAGGGTAAGGTTGGGTGATTCAAGAGTGATCGGTCGCACCCTCCCGTGAAAGAGTTTATCTCATGCTGCCTGGGGTTTCCTTTTCGCTGATCAAGGAAAACCCATCCCGACGTTTGCCTAAAACCGTCAATTTGAGTATGAACAGTTATTGCCCATTCCATACTCAAACTAACGTCGTAAGGCCTCGACGCTATCACCAAGAGATTCCAACCGAAACTCTCGCCTCGAGGGTCTGACCACACCGTCGGCGTAAGTGTGATTATCGAGTCTCCTCCCAAGGTATCTCCAGACGTGAGGGTCAATTCCATGGCTTACAGAAAACTCTAGGCCTGGAACAAGATTTTTGGAAGCAAGAAATGATTCACATTGATGTTTGTTACTACAACAGCTAGTAGTGGACACAGACTGTCCCTTGAATCATTTCTAGAGCCATTGGGTCACACTCCTTGACCGCATGCAGCTGCACTCTTCCTCCGCCCTCCATCTCCCTGAGCCTGGCAGGAATAACTAAGGCGGGTGGTTGTACCATGTTTGGATGTACACCACCTCATGCTGATCTCCTAGATCTGCCTCCACGTCTACTGCTTCATAGACTCATCTCTCCTTTAAGCTTTCTCTTCTTTCACACGCCCGAGTCTCTAAGACTGGCACCGGTTTCCTGTTTCTTACTGCACTGTGCAGTCTTCATCAGCTCTTGGATGTCCTGGACCTCCTTTAGTCTCACAAGAGCTGCTATGATTTCTTCTTTTCCGATAAGAGAAACCCGGTCTCATCCCCTGGATGAACCACATTCATTGCCTAATACAGTCAATCCTGACATGAATGATGCATTCATGTCATGGATGACGTCGTAAGGCCTCGACGTAACTACTAAGAGATCCAACTGTCACTCTCGCCTCCAAGGGTCGAGTCACACTGTCGGAATCAGTGTGTGGTCACTGGGTCCCCTCCAGTAGAAATCTCGAAAGTGAGGGTCAAGTCAACAGTTTAACCGGGACCACTCAGTATCAACCAAACAAAAGGACAGCAAACAAAACATCTCAAAGATAAGTGTCTTTTTTATTATTGCAGCTCATAGTACAAGACACGAATACAACAGAAAAATGGAACTAGAAGTACAAGAGATGTATCCACTAGTTCCTCTCCTGTCCACCTGTTCCCGGAGCTCTACTGCCTTGTCCACTGCTCGGCTGTTGCTCAAGCACCAGCCGCTGCTTCTGTCTCGGTGGATCCTCCAACACCCGCTGATAAACCGTACGAGGAGTCAGACAGTCACGTTCCAGGTGACCCTTCCCACCGCAGAAGTAACATTTTCTGTTTCTGGCACGCCTGGCTCTGACCCCACCTCGGGTGCCCCGCACCACCGGTCCTAAAACCCGAGATCGTCCAACTGCTAGCCTGGTCCTCCTGGACCTCTGCATCATCTGTCTACTGCCCACAGATGACTCGGCTACTGATCTAAAAACACGCGGCAAAGGCATAAGCTCCTGTACACGCTCAGGGTGTAGAGCTACTGGCACAAACTCCACCCTGAAGACGGTCTCTAAGTCTTCCCATGCGAAGTTCATCTCATCGTAAAACTGGAACAAGTGGCTCCACCACCTGCCTGCTGCTGCCTGAAGGAGGCTGGTAGCAAAGATCACCATGAAGTATGTCGGCGTCCCCACTAGCCTGAAGACTCTCACCACAGCCTCCAGCCAAACCTCAGCCGCCTGCGGGTCCGTCTCTCCCTGGAACCTGGGTGGCCTCTGGTGCTGGAACTCGTGCAGCGCGCTCAATCGTCGTGCATCACCTACTGCTGGGGATGGTGGCATCGGTGGCCCAACGTATGGTTGTACTGCTGGTGCCTCCGCTGGTGCCTCAACTGCAAGAGGTCCCTGCACCAAAGGCTCGTCGCTCGATAGGTTGTCAGCACGAACATCCCTCTGGGCTCTAGCTGGTCGTCCGTGAAAAGGTATCCTGAAAGAAACATCGTGACACGGTAAAACGTTTATAGTTGGTGAGCTGACCTGGTTTGAGCTGTTTTAAGGGAAAACCTTTGAAAACACACATGCAATCAGTGTTTTCATGTACAAAGTCGGAAATCAGTTGTCAGGGTCCTGGTGTATGGATAAGTCGGCCGCCCGCACCAACACTGGACTCCCTGAACTGAAAAACACACTTGGTACTCTCAACACTATTGCTTCACAGAAAGAAAAATCAGAGTGTGATATACTGAAACGACCGTATCGATCCAAGGATCGCATCGCCGCTGACGGAGCGTCATTTGGAGGTCCGTAGCCTGAGTTGTGGGCATTTGAACCCAAACAGTACGATATCGGGGGTTTCGGGCCCGGGCCGTCCCGACCCTAGACCCCCCGGTTGGCCCGAACCGGGTCGACCTGCCCCGGACATGGTCGGCTTGGCCCGGCACGGCCCGACCTGGCTGGGCGCAGCCCGGACCTGCGCGGCACGGCCCGGCTGGGCTCGGCCCGGCCTGGCGGACCGGCCAGGCGCCGGTCCGGCTGGACGCAGCGCGCCCAGCGCGCTGCCAGCTCGACCTTCGACCGAGCTGTAGGAAAAAAGGAGGGCGCCTTCCCCCCTTGTGTAACTGCGGCCCACCCCCCTCATTTATGGGGGGCCGTTGATGCTGGCCAGGGGAATTTAATTCCCCCGTCTTTCTCTTTTCCGTTCGGCCCGACCTGGACAGCCCGCTCCTTCTCAATGGGACCGGCGGTGGCCGGTCCCCTTCCGGCTCCGACACCGGCGGCCCGGCTGGCCGCCGGTCACCATGCTCCGCAGCAGCCCGGAACCGGCCGCGGACCTTGTCGTCTGGCGCGGTGCGACGACACCACGGCCCTCCTCTGCGGCTCCGCTCCGGCCACGTCGCCTTCGACTTCCTTCGACGCGGCACGACAGCGTCGCGTTCTTGTTCGAATTCTCGGTGTGGCGCGACGGCGTCACGTAATACTTGCAGAGCGATTCTCGCGTGGTGCGACGGCACCACGCCATCCCGTTCCATTCACAAAGAAACAATTGTGAACATAGGATGGGGTTAGGCCGTGTTTGTGCGGTCTGGCCCCCTCTTGCTAAACGATAACATTTACTCGATTAACCATGAAGTTCGACATGATAGAATCAAGAACAGAATTAATTTAATAAAAATAACAATAATCCCCTACCTCGGTTTCAAGAGCAGAGCACGTCCAAAAGCCGCGGAAGACAAGCGTCGCGGAGGTCGGGCGTCACGGGAATCGAACGTCGATTCCGTTGACGTCGAGGTGCGTCCGAAGAGGTAACGTCGCTGGAGAAGCTTCGTAAGATGACAGAGAAAGCCCGAGGAGGATGCGGCGTCTCCTTTCGTTGACACAGAAAGAAGATCGAAAAAAGCGGCGTCGTCGATCTTCGGAAACACACCGGCTGCGAAGAAGAGAAGAGACAACACGTCTTTCTCTTCTTATGATGACGTCGTTCTTCGACGGAGCCTAAGTGTTCTTCGTGTTCTTCGTCGAGGTTGAAGAAGATGAAGAATGCTTCCCAATCCTCTCAAGGTGGAAAAAGAAAACTAACCAAAATAAAATAAGTCTAAGCCTTATTTTATTTATACATCTTAACCTCTTTGAATTTCAAAAGTTTGAAATTAAGTAACTAATCTTAATTAATAACACAATTTTTCAAATTAATTAGAGTGGAGTTAATTGGGAATTTTAAGGGGAGTTGAAGAGTTAGGGATCGTGTGGGCCCCACCACACTTAATCCTCTCAATGGAGGTTATGTGGATGTGGGTCCCACCTCTCACTCCCTTTGGGAGGAAATAACCAACAAAGTTAAAAATAAATTGTGTTCCACAATTTATTTAACTTCTTCTAATTCCACCCAAAACTAACTCTCATCCCGCATAAAACACAACCTCAGAAAAGGTCTCCTTATGCGAAAATCGGCGCTGCGAGTTCATCGGTGCCCTCGGAATTCGATTCCAGGCACCGGTTCAAAAGTTAGAAAATCCCGCTCGTTCGTTCACTGAACGTACCCGAGCCAAACTTCGGAAAATTATTCCGAGCACACCGGGCCTCGGAATCAGGTGCTGTCAGAAACCGTGTTCTTGTAAAATTCCAAAGAAAATTAAGAAAAAAATTCCCTTGAATTTTATGGGTCTTTACACTACTCCCACCTCAGGGCTTTACATCCCCGTAAAGATACATCATAAACTAGGGAAACAAAAGTGGGTACTGAGCATGCATCTGAGCCTCCCGCTCCCATGTGCTCTCTTGGAGGTTCTTGTGCTTCCATCTGATGTGCACAAGAGGAATCGATCGCCCACGTAGGACCCTCTCCTGTCGATCCTCTATCTCCATCGGGACCTCCGCAAAAGTCACCCCATCATCCACGTCTAGCTCCCCATGGTCAATGATGTGTGTCGAGTCGTGCACGTATCTCCTCAGCTGAGATACGTGGAAGATGTCGTGCCCCCGGTGCAACTGAGGTGGTATAGCCTGAAGATAAGCCACCTCGTCAATCCTACTGAGGACCTGGAAGGGTCCGATGAAGCGCGGGGATAACATTCCGCCTTGGCCAAATCTCCATAATCCACGTCGAGGTGAGACACGCAAGAAGACGTGGTCGCCATCCTCGAACTCTAGTGGCCTCCGCCTCCTGCCATCGTATGACTTCTGCCGGCTCTGTGCTATCCTCATCCGCTCCTGGATGACTTGGACCTTCTCTGTCGTGGCCTGGAGCATCTCCGGTCCCATAAGAGATGCTAATATTTCTTCTTTGCCGATAAGATAAATCTGGTCTCATCCCCTGGATGAACTACTTCCTTTGCCTAAAACAGTCAATCCCGACATGGATGATACTAATCCATACCAAGGATGACGTCGTAAGGCCTCGACGCTACTACCAAGAGATCCAACTGTTACTCTCGCCTCCAAGGGTAGAGTCACACTATCGGCATCAGTGTGTGGTAACTGGGTCTCCTCCAGTAGACGCCTCACAAGTGAGGGTCAAGTCAACAGTCAAAACTGGAACCTCTTAGTAACAACACAAAAGAGGACAAGAATGAAAACATCACAATGGTATGCGTCTTTTATTATTGCAGCTCATAATACAAAGACGCTACAAAATAGAAACAAGGAAATAGAAGTACAAAGCACGTATCCACTAGTTCTGCTCCTGTCCATTTTCTCCCAGAGCTCCATGATCGAAGGCCTCAGATGCCTGAAGCTGAGCTCTCCCATATCCACCAACTCCCTGCGGTCGGGGTGGACCTCCTGGTGGTGGTGGTGGCAACACCTCGAAGTGTCTCCCACCATCGGCTACTCGGCCAGCTCCTCTGCCTCGTCCGCCTGCACCCTGCGGACCACCGTGGCCGAACCTCTGTCTGGGATGTCCCTCTACCACCTGTTGCTCATCTGTAAGACGATTCGGGCAGTCTCGAGCCATGTGACCTCACCTGCTGCATGCGTAGTAATGCTTGCCCCTCGTGTAGCTGGCTCTCCTTCAGGTGCCCCGCACAACCGAATCTTCATCCTAAGACTGCCCATCTGATGGTCTGGCCCGCTTGGACCTCTGCGTCACCTTTATACTACCAGCTGTAAAAGACCCTGCTACGGGCCGTCCTGCGGAGGGCCCTGTCACTAGAGCCTGCTCGGTGAGAAAACTCTCCACTAGAAGGGCTCTATCCAATACCTCTGCCTGTGTCGGAATGTTGAGGGAGATCATCGAAGCCCTGATCTCGTGCCTCAGTCCCTGCTCGAAGGTTCGGGCCCGGATGAACGGGTCCCGTACCATATCTGTGGAGTAGCGCGAGAGATCAGTAAATCTCGCCGAGTACTGGGCCACTGTCATACTGCCCTGCCGTAGCTGTAGCAGCTCTTGGATGTGCACCGCACAGAGGGTGGCTGGGACGAACTCGAAGCGGAAGATGCTCTCAAAGTCCGTCCCGAGAAGAGATGTCTCGTCGTACACCTGGAGCATCAAGCTCCACCATCTTCCTGCTGCCGCGTGCAGGAGGCTCGCTGCGAGGATCACCATGAGGTCTGCTGGTGTCCTCACTAACCTGAAAACTCGCACGACCGCCTCCAGCCAGTCCTCGGCTGCCTGGGGGTCCGTCTCCCCACGAAACCTGGGTGGTCGCTGGTGCTGGAACTCATGCAGAGCTCCAAGGTGACGTGCATCGTCAGCGGTCATGGCGGGAAGCATCGGTGGCTTGGCGGGTAAAGGTATCGCCGGTGCCTCTGCTGACAAGGAGCCCTGCACCGAGGCCTCGTTGCTCAGTGGACTGTCATCACGCTCCACTCTCGAAACCCTAGCTGGCTGCCATCATGGGGCCATCCTAAAAAGGAAACAAGTGTGCCACAGTCAGAACAGTATACCTGATGAGCTGACACAAGTAATCACAAAGAAAACTTGAAACACACATGAAATCAATGTTTTCGTGCATTAAGTCGGAAATCAGAAGTCAGGGTCCTGGTGTACGGATACGTCGGCCGCCGTACCAACACTGGACTCCCTGGACTGATAACCACACCCAATACGCTAAACACTATTTCTTCACATAGAAGAAAGATCAAAGTCTGCGGTAGAACCGACCACCTCTGATACCAATTTGTCACGACCCGTCCTCGGGGCCCGTGTCGTGACTACCCCAAGCCCGCCTTCCATAGGCCAGGGGCTGGTGACTAGCACCAAGGCGTAAATCCCGATAAAAAGGGAAGGCATTGCCTTTGTAAATTAAACATGCACCACCGAGTAACCAAGAGGAAAAGTAAACACTAAGTAAAAACAGAGTACAACTGTAAGTGCGGAAAAAGTAAGTGGGCCAGTATACAAACCCAAACTGAAAGTAAAGTCTGCTATGCCGAGCTGTCGACTAGAAATTCCACCTAAAGGGTGGGTACAGATAGATCCTCTGCTCCTCGGGTCCTGTCATCCGCTCCGAGCACATCCCGCACAGTGGTCTACCTCCAGGTACCGTCCTACTCTGCGAGCCTCAACCACAATCAACGTTGTTCGTCGTCTGCAACCAACACAACATAGTGCGGGCATAGCCCATGCATGGGTGAGTATAAGCTACACAGTAGGGACCTCGAGACCCCTGAAGGTCTCCCAAAATCCACAAAGGATAAACCACAAAGGAAAGATACAATCACGAAGTAACAACCGACACTTCTTAGGTATATGCCCATACATATACCTAAGTCATCAATTCCAATACGCTCCAACCTCCGAGCCCAAGTACAACCCAGTCCACACAGGAAAGTATTCGTATTCCACACAAGAAAGCAAAACGTAATCCACACAGGATAGCATAACACAATCCACACAGGAAAGCAAACATGATTCAGCTCATACAGGTATACTTCTTCGAAGACGATAGAGATGATCACTGATCCATCTAAGTCGTCGGACCCACAAAGGATCGATAGGTACTTACCCCAGCAATGACCCACACAGGATCAGACCCACACAGGATCTGTAGGCGCTGGCTCACACATAACCGCTGAGTGCTGACCCACAAAGGATCGGACCCACACAGGATCGGTAGCACTGATCCACATAGGATCGCTGAGTGCTGTAGTCATCGTCGTCCAATCCACTAAGGATCTCTGCACAGTCATCGTCGCAGTCACAGTAGTAGTCGCAGCTAGCACTAGGGTTCCCGCACACAACAAGCTCCTTCGGGAGGGTCCGCTCCACGAGCTGAGAGGCTGATACATCAACTGTCACATAGTCCAGAGTTGATGTATCCAAAAGTTCCGTATCATCAACAAGAACTCAACGCAACAGACGGCGCGTCAACCGGACGCCCGGTCTGAGAGTTATTGGCGTTTTTGTCCCAGGGGCCTGGTTGGTTTTTAAGGCAAAACCAACCCGATCGTACTCCACCTGCGTCCAAACCTCGGGCGGAGTATGCCAAAAGATCCGTCTCACTAAGAGGAACTCAACAAAGTCGACGACACATTAATCGGACACCAGTAGCTCAAGATATGAGTGTTTCCGCTCCGAGGGTCTGGTTGGTTTCATGTACGAACCAACCCGGCCGAACTCAAAATATTCTGAAACCTTGAGTTAAATATACTGAAACGACCGTATTGATCCAAGGATCGCATCGCCGCTGACGGAGCGTCGTTTGGAGGTCTGTATCCTGAGTTATGGGCATTTGAACCCAAACAGTACGATATCGGGGGGTTTCGGGCCCGGGCCGTCCCGGCCCGAGACCCCCCGGTTGGCCCGAACCGGGTCGACCGGCCCCGGACATGGTCGGCCTGCCCCGGAACGGCCCGACCCGGCTGGGCGCGGCCCGGCGCGGCCCGGCCTGGCCGACCGACCAGGCGCCGGTCCGGCTGGACGCAGCGCGCCCAGCGCGCTGCCAGCTCGGCCTTCGACCGAGCTGTAGGAAAAATGGGGGGCGCCTACCCCCCTTGTTTAACCGCGGCCCCCCTAATTTATGGGGGGCCATTGATGCTGGCCGGGGGAATTTAATTCCCCCGGCTTTCTCCTTTCCGGCCGGCCCAACCTGGCCGGCCCGCTCCTTCTCAATGGGACCGGTGGTGGTCGGTCCCCTTCCAGCTCCGACACCGGCGGCTCGGCTGGCCGCCGGTCACCATGCTCCGCCGCGGCCCGGAACCGGCCGCGGCCCTTTTCGTCTGGCGCGGTGCGACGACACCTCGCCCCTCCGCCGCGGCACCGCTCCGGTCGCGGCGCCTTCGACTTCCTTCGACGCGGCGCGACGGCGTCGCGTTCTTGTTCGACTTCTAGGCGTGGCGCGACGGCATCGCGTAATACTTGCCGAGCGATTCTCGCGTGGTGCGATGACACCATGTCGTCCCGTTCCATTCACAAAGAAACAATCGTGAACATAGGAGGGTGTTAGGTCGTGTTTGTGCGGTCCGACCCCCTCTTGTTAAACGATAACATTTAGTCGATTAACCACGAAGTTCGACATGTTAGAATCAAGAACAGAATTAATTTAATAAAAATAACAATAATCCCCTACCTCGGTTTCAAGAGCGGAGCACGTCAACAAGCCTCGGAAGACAAGCGTCGCGGAGGTCGGGCGTCGCGGGAATCGAACGTCGATTCCGTTGACGTCGAGGTGCGTCCGAAGAGGTAACGTTGCTGGAGAAGCTTCGTAAGCTGACAGAGAAAGCCCGAGGAGGAAGCGGTGTCTCCTTTCGTTGACACGGAAAGAAGATCGAAAGAACCGGCGTCTTCGATTTTCGGAAACACACCAGCTGCGAAGAAGAGAAGAGACGACACGCCTTTCTCTTCTTATGATGACGTCGTTCTTCGTCGGAGCCTAAGTGTTCTTCGCGTTCATCGTCGAGGTTGAAGAAGATGAAGAATGCTTCCCAATCCTCTCAAGGTGGCAAAAGAAAACTAACCAAAATAAAATAAGTCTAAGCCTTATTTTATTTACACATCTTAACCTCTTTGAATTTTAAAAGTTTGAAATTAAGTAACTAATCTTAATTAATAACACAAGTTTTCAAATTAATTAGAGTGGAGTTAATTGGGATTTTTATGGGGAGTTGAAGAGTTAGGGCTCCTGTGGGCCCCACCAAACTTAATCCTCTCAAGGGAGGTTATGTGGATGTGGGTCCCACCTCTAACTCCCTTTGGGAGGAAATAACCAACAAAGTTAAAAATAAATTGTGTTCCACAATTTATTTAATTTCTTCTAATTCCACCTAAAACTAACTCTAATCCCGCATAAAACACAACCTCGGAAAAGGTTTCCTTATACAAAAATCGGCGCTGCGAGTTCATCGGTGCCCTCGGAATTCGATTCCGGGCACCGGTTGAAAAGTTAGAAAATCTCACTCGTTCGTTCACTGAACGCACCCGAGCCAATCTTCGAAAATTGATTTCAGGCACACCGGGCCTCGGAATCAGGTACCGTCAGAAACCACGTTCTTGTAAAATTCCAAAGTAAATTAAGATGTGTAAATAAAATAAGGCTTAGACTTATTTTATTTTGGTTAGTTTTCTTTTTCCACCTTGAGAGGATTGGGAAGCATTCTTCATCTTCTTCAACCTCGACGAAGAATGCGAAGAACACTTAGGCTCCGACGAAGAACGACGTCATCAAAAGAAGAGAAAGATGTGTTGTCTCTTCTCTTCTTCGCAGCCGGTGTGTTTCTGAAGATCGACGACGCCGCTTCTTTCGATCTTCTTTCCGTGTCAACGAAAGGAGACGCCGCTTCCTCCTCGGGCTTTCTCTGTCAGCTTACAAAGCTTCTCCAGCAACGTTACCTCTTCGGACGCACCTCGACGTCAACGGAATCGACGTTCGATTCCCGCGACGCCCGACTTTCGCGACGCTTGTCTTCTGTGGCTTGTTGACGTGCTCCGCTCTTGAAACCGAGGTAGGGGATTATTGTTATTTTTATTAAATTAATTTTGTTCTTGATTCTAGCATGTCGAACTTCGTGGTTAATCGACTAAATGTTATCGTTTAACAAGAGGGCGTCGGACCGCACAAACATGGCCTAACCCCCTCATATGTTCACGATTGTTTCTTTGTGAATGGAATGGGATGGCGTGGTGTCGTCGCACCACACGAGAATCGCTCGACAAATATTACGCGACGCCGTCGCGCCACGCCGAGAAGTCGAACAAGAACGCGACGTCGTCGCGCCGCGTCGAAGGAAGTCGAAGGCGCCGCGGCCGGGGCGGAGCCACGGTGGAGGGGCGCGGTGTCGTCGCACCGCGCCGGACGATAAGGGCCGCGGACAGTTCTGGGTCGCGGCGGAGCATGGTGACCGGCGACCAGCCGGGCCGCCGGTGTCGGAGCCGGAAGGGGACCGGCCACCGCCGGTCCCATTGAGAAGGAGCAGGCCGGCCAGGTCGGGCCGGCTGGAAAGGAGAAAGCCGGGGGAATTAAATTCCCCCGGCCAGCATCAACATCCCCCCATAAATGAGGGGGGGCCGCGGTTACAAAAGGGGGGCAGGCGCCCCCCATGTTTCCAACAGCTCGGTCGAAGGTCGAGCTGGCAACGCGCTGCGTCCAGCCGGACCGGCGCTTGGCCGGTCTGCCAGGCCGGGTCGGGCCGCGCCCAGCCGGGTCGGGCCGTGCCGGGCCAGGCCGACCATGTCCGGGGCGGGTCGACCCGGTTCGGGCCAACCGGGGGGTCTCAGGCCGGGACGGCCCGGGCCCGAAACCCCCGATATCGTACTGTTTGGGTTCAAATGCCCATAACTCAGGATACGGACCTCCAAACGACGCTCCGTCTGCGGCGATGCGATCCTTGGATCGATACGGTCGTTTCAGTATATCGCACTCAAGGTTTTGGAATACTTTGAGTTCGGCCGGGTTGGTTCGTACACGAAACCAACCGGACCCTCGGAGCGGAAACGCTAATATCTTGAGCTACGGGCGTCCGATTGACGTGTCGTCGACTTTGTTGAGTTCCTCTTAGTGAGACAGATCTTTTGGCATACTTCGCCCGAGGTTTGGATGCAGGTGGAGTACGGTTGGGTTGGTTTTTCCTTAAAAACCAACCGGGCCCCTGGGACGAAAACGTCAATAACTCTCAGACCTGGCGTCCGATTGACGCACCGTCTGTTGCGTTGAGTTCATGTTGACGATACAGAACTTTTGGAAACATAAACTCTGGACTATGTGAGAGTTGATGTATCAGCCTCTCGGCTCATGGAGCGGACCCTCCCGAACGAGCTTTCTGTGTGCGGGAACCCTAGTGCTAGCTGCGACTGCTACTATGACTGCGACGATGACTGTGCAGAGATCCTCAGTGGATTGGATGACGACGACTACAACACTCAGCGATCCTATGTGGATCAGTGCTACCGATCATGTGTGGGTCCGATCCTGTGTGGGTCAGCGCTCAGCGGTTATGTGTGAGCCAGCGCCTATAGATCCTGTGTGGGTCTTTGCGGGGGTTAGTACCTATCGATCCTTTGTGGATCCGACGACTTAGATGGATCAATGATCATCTCTATCGTCTTCGAAGAAGTATACCTGTGTGAGCTGAATCCTGTTTTCTTTCCTGCATGGATTGTGTTATGCTATCCTGTGTGGATTACGTTTTGCTTTCCTGTGTGGAATACAAATACTTTCTTGTGTGGACTGGGTTGTACTTAGGATCAGAGGTTGGAGCGTATTGGAATTGATGACTTAGGTATATGTATGGGCATATACCTAAGCAGTGTCGGTTGTTACTTCGTGATTGTATCTTTCCTTTGTGTTTTATCCTTTGTGGATTTTGGGAGACCTTCAGGGGTCTCGGGGTCCCTACTGAGTAGCTTATACTCACCCCTGCACGGGCTATGCCCGCACTACGTTGTGTTGGTTGCAGACGACAGACAGCGTTGATCGTGGTTGAGGCTCGCAGAGCAGGACGATACCTGGAGGTAGACCATTGGGTGGGATGTGCTCGGAGAGGACGGCGGGACCCGAGGAGTAGAGGAGCTATCTGTACCCACCATTCAGGTGGAATTTCCAGTGGACAGCTCAGCGTAGCGGACTTTACTTTCAGTTTGGGTTTGTATACTGGCCCACTTACTTTTTCCGCACTTACAGTTTTACTCTGTTTTCACTTAGTGTTTACTTTTCCTCTTGCTTACTCGGTGGTGCTTGTTTACTTTACAAAGGCAATGCCTTCCCTTTTTTATCAGGATTTATGCCTTGGTGCTAGTCGCCAGCCCCTGGCCTATGGAAGGCCGGCTTCGGGTAGTCACGGCACGGGCCCCGAGCACGGTCGTGACAAATACTGGTCGTCCGTGAAAAGGCATCCTGAAAGAAACATCGTGACACGGTCAAACGTTTATACCTGGTGAGATGATCTGGTTTGAGCAGTTTTAAGGGAAAACCTTTGAAAACACACACGCAATCAGTGTTTTCATGCACAAAATCGGAAATCAGTTGTCAGGGTCCTGGTGTATGGATACGTCGGCCGCCCGCACCAACACTGGACTCCTTGAACTGAAAACCACACTCGGTACTCTCAACACTATTGCTTCACAGAAATAAACATCAGAGTTATAAGTTTTTCGGTACAACCGAACTCCTTTGATACCAATTGGTCATGACCCATCCTCAGGGCCCGTGTCGTGACTACCCCAAGCCCGCCTTCCATAGGCCAGGGGCTGGCGACTAGCACCAAAGGCATAAATCCCGATAACTGGGAAGGCATTGCCTTTATAAAAGTAAACAAACACGACAGAGTATAAGCGAAAGTAAACACTAAGTACAAAGAGAAGTGCAAAAAGGAAAAATGGGCCAGAATACAAACCCAAAAGAAAGTACAACTACAACTGAACAAAGTACAATAGAAAAATACAACAACTGGTGGGACGAAAGCGGCTCCTGGGTCGTCCTCCTCGGATCCTACTTGAAGGGTAGGTACATTTAGCCTCCACAACGCTCTCGCCCGCCAACCACCTCTGAGTGTCGTCTCGCCGTGAAGTCCACCTCCAGATACTGACTCATCGAGTAGTCCACCTCGGGGTACCATCCAGTCCTCGAACACTCGGCCTCCGTCAGCACTGCCCGTCGTCTGCAACCAACACAACGAGGTGCGGGCATATCCCGTGCAGGGGTGAGTATAACGTTACTCAGTAGGGACCCCGAGACCCTCACGGTCTCACTAAAACCAACAAGGATAACCCCAAAGAAGATCTCAACAGAAAACCTCTACTTAGGTATATGCCCATACATATACCTAAGTTATCAAGTAACCCATCTCAATCATGAGGATACAAAAGGATCATGAAATCAACGGATAACCACTACCCAGGTTTATGCCCATACATATACCTAAGTTATCAAGTGACCCATCTCAATCATGCAGTAAACACAAAGATCAAAAGTCTAAGCTCAAACCAGGATTTTCATTATCGAAACCGTAACTGCTGAAGAGCTCCGTCTCTGGAGTGTACAGTGGTCCTGTCACGACTCCGAGGTACTGCTCACTAACCTAAGACTGCTGAAGTACTCCTCCTGTCGAGTACCGTGGGTCAGCCACCCATACACAGTAGTGCTTTCGGCCGAGGTATGTCACCCAAACACAGTAGTGCACACCCCCTAGTAGCCTGCTGAGGTACTCTCCGGACGAGTACCGCGGGTCTGCACTGTCACACAGGTAGTGCTCCGTCCGCCATGGGTCTGCACCTCAGAATGTAGGGCTCCGTCCACTAGGCTAGTCGACTCACTCCAAGTCGAGTCGGTCAAGCAGTCGTCAGGTCTCAGCCAGTTACACGGTCTCCTTACTCCGCACGCTCGTCACTGGGAGGGTCCGCTCCACGAGCTACAGGTCGATACTCCATGTATCTCAAAGTCCCACGAAGAAGTATCTCAAAGGACCGCCTCGTCATAGGGGTCTCAACACAACAGACGGCGCGTCAATCGGACGCCCGGTCTGTGAGTTATTAGCCTTTTCGTCCCAGGGGCCCGGTTGGTTTCGTGAGCGAACCAAACCCGGCCATATCTCAAATGTACCTCGAACTCTCATAGGGTATACTCATAGGGACCGTTTATCAACGAGATCACCAACGCTGCTGACGGTTCGTCAAACGGACGTTCTGTCAGAAAGATATCAGCTTTTCCGTTCCAGTGGCCTGGTTAGATTTCGGTGCGATCCAACCCGGCCACTATCCATCTGCATCCAATTATCGGGCGGAGGATGCCAAAGGTTCCGTATCGTCAACAGGAACTCAACGCAATAGATGGCGCGTCAATCGGACGCCCGGTCTGAGAGTTATTGGCTTTTCTGTCTCACACCCACCCTGGGAAACTTCCCAGGAGGTCACTCATCCTGATCACTACTCTAGGCCAAGCACGCTTAACTATGGAGTTTTAACCACGTAGGCTCCCGAAAAGGAAGGTGTACCTTGAGTATAGTATACCGAAACGACCGTCTCGATCCAAGGATCGCGTTGCCGCTGACGGCGAGTCGTTTGGAGGCCCGTAGCCCAAGATACAGGCATTTGACCAAAAGTGGTCTGAAATTGGGGGTCTGGGCCCGGGCCGACCCAGCCCGACCCCCCCCCCTGGGTCGGCCGAACCCGGTCGACCCGGCCCGGGTGGCGACCCGGCCCGACGACCCGGCCCGACGACCCGGCCCGGTTTGGAAAACCCGGCCCAACCAGCGGCGCGGCGGCGCGGTCCGACGCGACGGCGTGGACCGGCACAGCGGCGCGGACCGGCACGGCGGCGCGGACCGACTCAATGTGACAACTGGGTCCCGGTGACAGCACATACACCCCGCCTTAACATGGTTGTCGGGTCCTAGCCCACCAGGTACCACCAGTTGCCCCGCAGACACATGGGGCCCACCCCAGGGTCCACCCACATACCTGAACGGTTCATCTGACTAATGATAGTCCCCACAGGCCAACACATGTCCTTTCCAGTGTGCTTTGTCCTCACTCACACACCCTGTTGTCATGAGTCATATCATTTAGCCAGTTAACCCTTTATCATTCGGGGGTGTTACAATCACCCCCCTTTAGAGCACAACGCCCTCGTTGTGGGCTCTACATCTCAACCCAGGCAGTGCGCCGCACTTAAGGCTGAGTTCCACCTCTGATACCAAATGTGACAACTGGGTCCCGGTGACAGCACATACACCCCGCCTTAACATGGTCGTCGGGTCCTAGCCCACCAGGTACCACCAGTTGCCCCGCAGACACATGGGGCCCACCCCAGGGTCCACCCACGTGCCTGAACGGTTCATCTGACTAATGATAGTCCCCACATGTCAACACATGTCCTTTCTAGTGTGCTTTCTCCTCACTCACACACCCTGTTGCCATGAGTCATATCATTTAGCCAGTTAACCCTTTATCATTCGGGGGTGTTACAATCACCCCCCTTTAGAGCACAACGCCCTCGTTGTGGGCTCTACATCTCAACCCAGGCAGTGCGCCGCACTTGAGGCTGAGTTCCACCTTTGATACCAATTTGTCACGACCCGTCCTCGGGGCCCGTGCCGTGACTACCCCAAACCCGCCTTGCATAGGCCAGGGGCTCGCGACTAGCACCAAAGGCGTAAATCCCGATAACTGGGAAGGCATTGCCTTTATAAAAGTAAACAAACACGACAGAGTATAAGCGGAAGTAAACACTAAGTACAAAGAGAAGTGCTGAAAGGAAAAATGGGCCAGAATACAAACCCAAAAGAAAGTACAACTACAACTGAACAAAGTACAACAGAAAAAGACAACAGCTGGTGGGACGGAAGCGGCTCCTGGGTCGTCCTCCTCGGATCCTACCTGAAGGGTAGGTACAGTTGGCGTAGCTCCTGGACCGTCCACCACGGATCCTACCTGAAGGGTAGGTACAGGTAGCCTCCACAACGCTCTCGCTCGCCAACCACCTTTGAGTGTCGTCTCGCCGTGAAGTCCACCTCCGGATACTGACTCGTTGAGTAGTCCACCTCTGGGTACCGTCCAGTCCCCGAACACTCGGCCTCCGTCATCACTGCCCGTCGTCTGCAACCAACACAACGAGGTGCGGGCATAGCCCGTGCAGGGGTGAGTATAACATTACTCAGTAGGGACCCCGAGACCCTCACAGTTTCACTAAAACCAACAAGGATAACCACAAAGAAGATCTCAACAGATAACCTCTACTTAGGTATATGCCCATACATATACCTAAGTTATCAAGTAACCCATCTCAATCATGAGGAAACACAAGGATCATGAAATCAATGGATAACCACTACTCAGGTATATGCCCATACATATACCTAAGTTAGCAAGTGACCCATCTCAATCATGAGGTAAACACAAGGTCAAAGTCTCAGCACAAACCAAGATTTTCATTATCGAAACCGTAACTGCTGAAGAGCTCCATATCTAGAGTGTACAGTGGTCCTGTCACGACTCCGAGGTACTGCTCACTAACCTAAGACTGCTGAAGTACTCCTCTTGTCGAGTACCGCGGGTCAGCCACCCAGACACAGTAGTGCTTCCCGCTGAGGTATGTCACCCAAAAACAGTAGTGCACACCCCCTAGTAGCCTACTGAGGTACTCCCCGGACGAGTACCGCGGGTCTGCACTGTCACACAGGTAGTGCTCCGTCCGCCATGGGACTGCACCTCAGAAAGTAGTGCTCCGTCCACTGGGCTAGTCGACTCACTCCAAGTCGAGTCGGTCAAGCAGTCTTCAGGTCTCAGCCAGTTACACGGTCTCCGTACTCCGCACGCTCGTCACTGGGAGGGTCCGCTCCACGAGCTACAGGTCGATACTTCATGTATCTCAAAGTCCCACGAAGAAGTATCTCAAAGGACCGCCTCGTCATAGGGGTCTCAACACAACAGACGGCGCGTCAATCGGACGTCCGGTCTGTGAGTTATTAGCCTTTTCATCCCAGGGGCCCGGTTGGTTTCGTGAGCGGTCCAAACCCGGCCGTATCTCAACTGTACCCCGAACTCTCATAGGGTATACTCATAGGGACCGCTTCTCAATGAGATCACCAACGCTGCTGACGGTTCGTCAAACGGACATTCTGTCAGAAAGATATCAGCTTTTCCGTTCCAGGGGCCCGGTTGGATTTCGGTGCGATCCAACCCTGCCACTATCCATCTGCATCCAATTCTCAGGCGGAGGATTCCAAAAGTTCCGTATCGTCAACAGGAACTCAACGCAATAGACGGCACGTCAATCGGATGCCCGGTCTGAGAGTTATTGGCTTTTCCGTCTCACACCCACCCTGGGAAACTTCCCAGGAGGTCACCCATCCTGATCACTACTCTAGGCCAAGCACGCTTAACTATGGAGTTTTAACCACGTAGGCTCCCGAAAAGGAAGGTGTACCTTGAGTATAGTATACCGAAACGACCGTCTCGATCCAAGGATCGTGTTGCCGCTGACGGCGAGTCGTTTGGAGGTTCGTAGCCCAAGATACGGGCATTTGACCAAAAGTGATCCGAAACTGGGGGTCTGGGCCTGGGCCGACCCGGCCCGACCCCCCCCCCCCCTGGGTCGGCCGAACCGGGTCGACCCGCCCCGGGCGGCGACCCGGCCCGACGACCCGGCCTGGCTCGGAAAACCCGGTCCGGCGCGGCGGCGCGGACCGGCACGATGGCGCAGACCGGCACGGCGGCGCAGCCTGGGCGCCGTTCAGGTGCCGCGCGCGGGGGGCAAAGCTTCCCCCCCCCCCTTTGAGAACTGCGGCCACTTAATTGGGGCCGCTTTTGAGACCCGGCCGGGGGAAATTAATTCCCCCGGTCTCCACTACCCGGCCGGCCCGCACTGGCAGGCCGGTCCTTCCTTCGCTGACACCGGCCGCCGGTCATCTTGCTCCGCTGCGGCCCGGAACCGGCCGCGGCCCATGCCATCCGGCACAATGCGACGACACCGCTCCCCTCCGCCGCGACCCCGCTCCGGCCGCGGCGCCTTTGACTTCCTTCGACGCGACGCGACGGCGTCACGTTCTTGGATTTCTTTCCACGGCGCGGCGCAATGACACCGCGCGTATCTTCCGCAATAAATCGCGTGGTGCGACGACACCACGTTTTCTCGTATCATCCTCAAGAAACCATCACGAAAAACAAAGGAGGAGGGTCGGCCGTGTTTGTGCGGTCTGACCCCCTCGCGTTATTCGATAGCAAAAAGGGTTTTAAACCATGATCATCACCAAGTTTGTATTCATGAACAATTAAATAAATAAAAACCCTCAATCATCAACCGCTTGATCGGACGATCCGCAGATCAACCCGGTATTGGTTGGTCCGCGCTCGTCATTCTTTTCTCAAAAGATAAAAGAATTCCAAAATAAAATTCCCCTACCTCGGCTTCAAGAACGGAGTTCTTCAATGACCCGCAGAAGACAAGCGTCGCGTAGGTCGGGCGTCGTTCCGTCTAGGTTGGTGGGAGAAGAGCTCGGTGAAGTCGAGCCGAGACGTCACCCTCTGTATACTTTGTAGGCGGCGGTGCTTCCCTTCCTTACTCCGGTTGAAGATGGTTGGAGGTGTTGCTTCACGTTCTTCGGAAACGTGGAACGTTCTTCCTCGAGAGGTTGGTGATCTTCCAAGAGTTCTTCTCCTCTCCTTAGTTCTCCCCACAAGGTTTATGCCAACCCAAAAAGAAGAATATAATCTCTCTTTTTAATGTTGGAAAAAAGAATTCAAAAGAATTCAAACACTCAAAATAATTAATTAAGTTGGTTTAATTAATTAATTGCAAAGTGTTGGAAAGGATTTCAAAAGATTGAAATTCAAATAAACCATACTTAACTCACCTCATTAGTTAATCAAGTTGTCAAATATTAAAGAATGTGTGTTAATGGGGAGTTGGAATGTGAGGGGTTAAGAGGGTTAGGGATTTTAAAAAATTTGAAAAGGTGGGGGGGGGTTCGTGTGGGCCCCACCCTTTCAAATATCCACACATGGGAAGTTGGATGGATGTGGGCCCACCACCAACTTCCCATGGGAGAAGTTAACCACTTAACATTGTTAAAATTTGATTTAACAATTTTATTCACTTTTTTAATTAAACCCAAAAAATTAACTTCTCCTCCCGCACAAACGCAACTACGGTAAAGGTTCTCATAAGCGATTACCGGCGTTGCGAGTTCATCGGTGCAATCAGATTTCAATTCAGAGCACCGGTTCAAAAGATAGAAATTCTCGCTCACTCGTTCACTGAACGTACCTGAGCCAAACTTTGGAAATTATTTCCGGGCACACCGGGCCTCGGAATCAGGCGCCGTCAGAAACTGCGTTCTTGTAAAATTCCAAAAAAAATTAAGAAAAAATTTTCCTTGAAATTTCCGGGTCTTTACAAAATGATATTGGAATAATTTCAATATGATAAAAAATGTTAAAAATATAAAATTATTCCATTTTCACAGTTATGCTCAAAATTCCCCAAAAATTAAACAATTATTCAATAATATTTAAATTTATATAATGGTGGAGTTATATTAAATGATATTGATATAAAATATATTGGATGCATTTTATGTATTAGCATCTATATATATAAAATGATTTTAATAAAATTTTATAAGTTCTATAAATGGAATATAAAGTTATCGTGTGAGAGATTATTGATATTATAAAGAGCATGAGGACCCATATGCAAGTATTAAACAGGTAAATCAATCAAAAAATAATATAATTGTTTATTTAATCAGGTCTAAGCCAACACTTAAAATAACATGAAACAACCACATATAATCATATATTCAGAACAAGATGTTGTTAAAAAATCCATATATGATGTGAATGAAAAGTAGATTTTCCTCTATAACAGCCATTAAGATCATGATCCATAAGTCGATATAGGTCAATATGATTAAATTTTGACCAATAGTGTTAAAGAAATAGAGTACCATAGGTCAATCCAAAAATATATGCTTATATATATCATAGAAATGTATCATTATTTATATCAGGAATAATAAAACTAATATGGGTATCAATCCCATGATTTTGTAATGTTTCTCCTATAATGGTCCTCGATGAATCTTGTAATGGTATTTCTAGATATTAATATTAAATATACCCTAAATTTTATAACATCGGTCCTATAATAGCATCTGAAGAATACAAAATAATAAATATGCGCCATCTAATGTTAGGGACACCACCCAGTGATGCAAGTGAAATGCATTTATCTATCATCTCAATCAATCAACCAAAGAAGTAACAAGAAAAATATAAATGGGTATATACTCATACATGAATAGCCTAAAGAATATGTTCCAGAAAAAAAGAAGGGATGGTAGAACATAATAGACCATTATGGTGAAACAAGTGTTTCTTAAGGACATTTAATATTTGTTCATCACCGCTATACCATACATAAAAAAATGTCCCAAGCTTACTTGACAGGTCAATCATAGACTAACAAGTAGTCCTTCTTCATAAGGGTAAAAAACGTTGGAACAATATCTTCCTTAAATAATAGTTAATATCATATAGTATCATTATATACAATTTGAAAGAGACCTTATTTATATTTTAAATCCATGAGAATCAAATAATAAATAAAAATAAATAAGAAAGATAAAAGAATCACAACCAAAAATAATGATCCAACCTATTCAATAAATGAAAAAATCAAAACCAATATGACATACATATGTCATCCAAGAATTATAAATTTCAGGATACAAAAGAAAACTGAATACGAAGCAAAGAGAGGTCATTTTAGTCAATACATCAACAAACAAAAATAGAAACATACCACAAACTGAACCAAGACTAATGTTGTCTCTATTACAACCCATGGTATTCCTCCACATCTAAACCCACTATAATCAATCAATAAAACCTATATCAAAATTGAAGTAAATATGGTACTAGTATAAATATAAAGAGACTATACACATATAATAGTGTGTATGAATGGGGTGAGAAAACTATCCCACTAGGATTTCACCAAGGATTATATAAAATTCATTTCAATAAACATGTCGGGAATGATAGATTGAAAATATAAAAAATAAGATAAATATTTCTATTTATTAATCTATGATCAAAACAAAACATAATTCTCATTTCGAATCCAATACTATTCCTTTCAAGAAAAACAAATTTTTCAAATTAATTTCAACTCTATTTCATTATATTTATTAAAAACAAATCCAAATGATAAATTTTGATGAAAAAACTTTCATTGTCCACATATATATGTAATATCATCAAAATGCTTTACCATAGATCTATGATCACTATGAATTAGAACCTAGAAAACATAGTATAAAAAATAAATTAAAAATGGATAGTTCTATAATTTTAACACAGATAATGAGTTATTAGTAGAAAAAATCCCATATATAAAACCCAGAATCAAGGAATAATCATCATTGGATACTAACCAAGTTAATCAAGTAATATATTCTTGAACTAGAAACATTAAAATTAGATTAACCTATAATAAACTTCCCATAATTATCTGATCATTAAACTAGTTCATCTCGAAACCATCCCAAGAGAACGTAGCACTCATGTGTTCTACTGTCAGAGAACAATATTCTACCGCATTCTACCCTATATCGACACAACCTCTGCTAGAGTTGTAACTCATGGAAGAATATAATTAAATACATAGCATTCGAAGGAAAAAAATAATCATGGATGTGGGAAAAAATCAATATAGTCATATAAATGAGAATAAGAAATATCGCATACATCGCCCCCAAAACCCTCACAAGAACCACCCTCCTCACATCTCCATCATTAAGAAAATGATAAATAACCCATTGTGGGTATACAGAATATAAGGGTAAAATAATAAGGGTATCATGATCAATATACCCAATTTTAATGTTCTAAATGGACCCTTTACATTCGACCCAACTGAAGATGTCAATCCATTTCCATTTAATTTTAAATTAAACAATTGGATCCCTATATAAAATTTAAAAACAAACCTCTTTTAAAAAAAGAGTGAATTATTCTATGATAACTAGGGAAAATTTCATTGAAAATACAAAACAAGGTCTAGGGAAAATATTTTCCACAAATATCATTTAAAAAATCCCCTCTAGAAATTTTAGGATCAATATTCATATAAAAACAATTAATTCAAATTGATACATAAATTCCATAGAAAATTCCTTTTACAACAAGCCATAATATCATTAAAACCACTTTTATTTTCATTCAAAATATCATATAACAATATAATTAAAAATAAAATTTTAAAATCCAAGAATTAAATGAATTGTTTAATATATTAATGGAAAAGAAACAACTACAAAAGTATAATAAAATCATGATATAATGTGTTGACATCCATAGAGTACACCAAAGTGGGTAACAAAATCCCCATCCACTATCCCTAAAATATTAAACCCAAAGGTTACATTTGACCGGTACCCCAAAAATGGATTAGATAAATGTTTATAGTTTTATTTTTATAGGGGAACCTATGATAAATAGAAGATATGGAAGGGAAGGTGAAAAATATATATTGAGGGGGGATATTACCTTAAATCCCTATCTACCATGAGGAAATATAGGCCACAAATCTATCTGAAGGGAGAATAAATCCTTCTAAGGGATCTATGAGACTCATCCAAAATATTATGGGAGAAGGATAAAAGAGGGTCTTTTAAAATCAGAGTTCATAGTAGGTAAACATATATTTTAATTCAATCAAGTAAAACCACACAACATTGTTGAATGATTTTCCAAACGATTATCTAATTGTGTGGGATCCACTGAGTAACACCCCACATCTAGAAAGTTTTCATGGGGATCCTTTCACAATTAGATAAATCATGAAGTGGCCATGAAAATATTCAATATAAACATAAAAACATTACTTTCATTTTTTTAACACTATTACTTCAAACTATATGATCTATCAATGCAACAGTAATAAAAGTTGAAAAAAAATTTAAGGAAAAAAATTTAACAAAACTAAATTTAACCAAAAATACTATAAAATAAAACAATATAAAAAGTGCGGTAACACTTATGTGTTAAAATTCTTCCAACCATGCTACTTTCTACCCCAAAAATTTCCTTTGTCAAAAAAATAGTCAACTAAATTTTTGGGACATTCCCACCAAATGCTTGAGGTGGCTAGTTTGGGGAACTAAAAAAAATAAGAAAAACCCAACATATAATGTAACGACCAAAAGTTTTTCAATAGAAAATTCCCTTCTTATATCTATGTCATAAAAACACAAAATAATGAACTACTAAGTGATAAGTGACCTTTAAACATAATTTTGTCACCCCTATGTTTGGAATTTTAAAAATCTGACATACACAATTGTGTTCAAGACAATTTTTGGAGTCTAATGAAACAAAAATAATTTTTGGTGAATAGTAACCTACCCTTATGAATAGTAACCTACCTTTATGAATATTAATATGAACCTTATGAATAGTAAATAAGAGTAACATTTCCTATGAATAATAAAATAAAATTTAGACATCATAGAAAGTGATAATTTGACCTTAGTAAACGTTTTTGGTATTTTATAAGTCATAAATAATTAATTATAATTAATTAATTAATTTAAAAGAATATTTATTTTCCTGATATATATTCATAAATTATTTAATCAATGTCTAATTGTTTTTAGATAATTTTATAAGACCCTAAGTAATTTTTGAAAGAACTGCAAAATCAGTTTTATTTTTAAAAACTGTTTTTTAAGTAAATTATGATTTTAATTAAATATTAAATTAATAATATTTAGAAAATTATTTTTGAAAAATGGACTTCCTTTTTGGATTCTAAACGTCGAAAAATGGTTGGGGTAAAATTTTGGGATTTTTCTGAGATACTTGAATTTTTGATGAATAGTAGAACACATTAATTTATCATATAAATACATTTTAATTAAAACCCACTATTCCTGACATCACAAGTGATGTAAGCACCCAAATCCAGAATTCACAAGTCAAATTTACTATTCTTAGTCATCCAAGACTTACTATTCCATGTCTTGGGTGAAATTAATAAACTAATCAATTTTATATTAAGGAAACCCCTCTCCCCTCCACTATAAAAGCCACCCTTCAATCCCTCTTTTCCTCACACCTCTCATGCTCCAAGCCTTCTCTAAATTCTGCCCAAAAACCTTCCCTAGCTCATCCCCCACGTCCAAAAGCTTCTGGTCTCATCAAAATACCAAGCCTAGCTTCCTTAAATAGTATCTCAAGAGGAGGATTCTAAAGGTAATTTCTCTCTCTCTTCTCCTTTAATTTCCTTTCATGTTCAAGTTACTTTCTTGATCTCTCTCTATCTATCTTCATCCAAATTGTTCTGTAAATCCAGTATTATATATATAATGTAATATTATGATTCTAATGTTATATTATATCACCCCACACCATTTCCCCCTTCCTTTTATTTTATTAAAGAGAACGTTGTTCATGTGGAGATAATTTATCACCTTCAAAAACAACATGCTCTCTTCTTTCATTTATACCTTCAATCTGGTCATGAAACCATTTTTTATGGTTGAACCATAATTTTTATATGTATTATGTTCTATTTTAAGTTCTGGAAATAACCTATGGCCATACTACTAAGTGAAAAGTTAAAATGAGTTGGTTGTGATCCAAAAACTTCTCAAATTAACCCAAATAATCTTCATTTAATTCTTATCTAATGATTCGGCCACATGGATCTAATATAACTCATTATAAAATCATTAAAGATTCTTTAATATCATTAATTACATGTAATATCAGTTCTGTATGTTTACTCATGATCTACCCAAACATCAAATTAACAATACAAGTGGACCGTTCAAGAAAACCATAAAAACGAACATCCCCGAACAATGTTTTTAAACTCTATAAGTCATCCAAAGGAACATAATATGAAATAATGAAACCATAATGAACCCTATTAATGTATAAAAGTTTCTGGAATTTCTAATTAATGAATATAATGTCATTATACAGGACATTAAAGAGAAGGAGGCATTCGAGTACAAGGTAAGGGGAAATCTCGAACCCAATTTTCTTCCTTCGGGTTCTCCCTCTTTCACTCCATTTTTGATATGGTTACTCCTCAAAGGTATTTTGTTCACCATTACCTTTAATTTTCTGGGATATACATGTTTTCACTTGTTTTCATGTCCATCAAAATGTTTTCCAAAAGAAATCTTCTTTCAAGATCTCACTTTTTACCTCTCATTCAAGGTTGATGGTTCTTATATCAAGTATGATGTTCCCTCTTTCTTTTGGGAACCCAAAGATTATGAATGTTTTATTATGAGATGAAACCAATTACCTTCCATGGGTTATTTATGTACATGTTTGATATGTTTTCTATGTGGCAAGCATGATAATGATAATGTTATGATGTGACGGGTGCGCCCGGAATTATATAGTGCAATATTAATGTTTAAATGTGACGGGTGCGCTCGGAATTATATAGCACTCCAATGCATTGGGTAAAGTGATGAATCTCATGAGTAAATGTGAAATTATGCGTGAACATGATGCTAGCTTTGTTCACAAGTATGTGTGGTAGTTAACCACTAATACATGATGTTTCATTTTTATGTTTTGCCACATTTCTAGTTTATTGTTTATGCTCCTCTCATGTTCAAGATATTTTTCCTATGTCATGATTATGCTCACCCCATGCTATATTGTTCTTATCTATCCTCTTACTGGGCATTTAGATCACCCCTTTTATGTATATCCTCATGTGGCTACATGTACTAAGGAGAGGAAAAGTGCTACTAAGAAGCTATAGAAGAAGAGATTAAATGAATTTTTATGCTTGATGTTGTACTTGTTATGTGTTGTCCTAGTTTGCCCAAGACACTAAACCTCTGGATCCTCCATGTGTAATACTATTATGTTGTTTATCTTTGAAATAATGTAATAGTAATGTAAGAAAAGGTTGGGTCTCTTAGTTGGTATCAAAGGAAAGGTTTAGTTAATTTGGGAATTAGGATTAGTGAACCCTAAAGAAAACCTCTAGCATGAGACTAAGTACAAATATGCACACAAGGATATTTACCTAGGGATCCCATATGTTATGTTTTTGGTATAATTGTTTAAAAGGATAAGTTATTCATGACTTGTTTACTAATGTTTTGTTCTAAACTATTCTATTTTAGAAAATGGTGGGAACCAGGAGAAATCAGGCCAACAACTCTTGCGAAGGCCAATGCAACGATTGCCCGAACGACATCCACAATGATTTTGGAGGTGGAGTTAAAAACTTCATGGGGATGCTTACCCAATTATCCCGGGTTATGAATAATAACCATAATAATGTGGAACATCCTCCTTCACCAAAGAGGGAGCAACTAGCTATCAAATATTTTATGCGGCAACAACCACCGACGTTTTGTGGATCTTCTGATCCACTAGTTGCGGAACAGTGGGTCAACTCCATGGAGAAGATCTTTTCTGTTCTTCACTGTTCCGAGATGGAGAAGGTGACTCTATCCGTTTATCGTCTAGATGGAGAAGCTGATCAATGGTGGGCTTTGATTAAAAACACCAAGCCAAGGGAGGAAATTGAAGAGATGGAATGGGAAGACTTTAAGATAATGTTTCTTAATAAGTACTTCCCAAGAAATATTCGCACGAAGATGGAGAGAGAATTCATAGAGCTCAAGAAAAAAGAAGTATAATCTGTCACAACCTAGGAAGAAAATTTCACAAGGCTCGCAAGGTATGCTTCGGGTTTTTTTATCAACAATGATAGCAAAATTGATAGATTCTTTAGTGGATTAAAACCACATCTTCGAAAAGCTCTTGCAATTCGAGACTTTGGGAGTTATGAAGAAGTTTTTCGGTGTGCTCTCAAAGTGGAGATGGAGTTTGGAGAATGTTTCCATGACTATGGTGATAAGAAAAGAAATATGGAGTTTCAAGCTGGTGGATCTAGTGATAAAGATGGGAAGAAAACACAATGACCCACTTGCCAAAAATGTGGGAAGTTGCACAATGGGAACTGACTCAAAGGGACGGGTAAATGCTTCAAGTGTGGGAAAGATGGACACCTAGCTCACGAGTGTCGAAGAGACATGAAAAGGAAGGATAATGTAGCCGATGAAAGGAGAGAACCACTCGTGGTTCAATGCTACAACTGTAAGGAGATAGGGCACTATTCAAACCAGTGCACTAAACCTCGAGCTCTCGAGGGTAATCAGCGCCAAAAACCACCAAAACCAAAAGAACAAGGGAAGGCTTATGCCATCACTACTGCGGAGGTGGAACATGATAATGAAGTCATACAAGGTACACTTCCTATTCACTCAAGAATGGCAAAAGTCTTATTTGATTCTGGTTCTACGCATTCCATTATATCTTGCAAGTTTGCTAGAACTATCGAATCGAAGCCCCGAAACCTTGAAGTAGAGATATCTGTAAAAACACCAAGTGGTGCAATCATTGCAACCCAAGTGTTTGATTCTTCTCCTGTTGACGTATGTGGGAAGATTCTTCCGGAAAATCTCGTAATACTTCCCTTGGTGGAATTCGATGCTATAATGGTAATGGATTGGCTCTCTTTATATAGAGCACATATCAACTATCGGGAAAAGGAAATATATTTTCATATTCCGAACCATCCCATGCTCCTCTACAAATGCAAGGAAGATCATGAATCTCCTTTGAGAAATCCTTCAATGGTGTGGGTGATGATTCCCTATAAAGAATCATACCTCGCCCAAATGTTTGAGTCAAGCGAAAGTTCCAACCTTGAGGAAATGCCCATCGTAAGGGAATACGACGATGTATTTCCCGAAGAGTTACCCGGAATTCCCCCGGATCGTGAGGTAGAGTTCTCAATTGAACTCATACCCGGAGCTACTCCTATCTCAATGTTCCCCTATAGGATGGCTCATATCGAACTGGAGGAGTTAAAGAAGCAGCTGCAAGAGCATCTGGACAAAGGGTTCATACGCCCTAGTGCATCACCATGGGGTGCGCCAGTGCTCTTTGTGAAGAAGAAGGATCGTACCATGCGGCTGTGTATCGATTATCGGGAACTCAACAAGATCACCATAAAGAACAAGTATCCTCTCCCAAGTATTGATGACTTGTTCGACCAGTTAAGAGGAGCTCAATACTTCTCAAAGGTGGATCTTCGTTCTGGATATCATCAAGTAAAGGTGAAGAAGGAAGATATTCAGAAGACTGCCTTCCGTACAAGGTATGGGCACTATGAGTTTTTGGTGATGCCCTTCGGACTTACTAATGCCCCTGCAATCTTCATGGATTTGATGAATAGAGTCTTTAGACATTACCTCGACAAATTTGTGGTAGTGTTTATCGATGATATTCTCATCTACTCCAAGAGCAAGGAGGAACATGAAGAACATCTAATACTTGTGTTGGCGACATTGAGAAAGGAGAAGTTATACACCAAGTTCAGCAAGTGTGACTTTTGGATAAATCAAGTCACGTTCTTGGGACATGTGATCACAAGCGAGGGAATTTCTGTGGACCCTTCAAAGACAAAGGTGATTGAGGAATGGCCCAGGCCCTCTAGTGTCACAGAAATCCGTAGTTTTCTTGGATTAGCTGGGTACTATCGACTTTTGTGAGAAACTTCTCACGATTGTCATGCCCGCTAACTAAGTTAACAAGGAAAGGGGTAAAGTATGTCTGGACGGATGAATGTGAGGGAAGATTCAAGGAGCTAAAGAGAAGGCTAATCACTGCACCTATACTCACACTACCGAAAAGTGGAGAAAGTTTTGTGATATACAGTGATTCTTCAAAGAAAGGCTTGGGTTGTGTACTCATGCAAAATGATAATGTGATAGCCTACGCCTCACGACAGTTGAAGATCCATGATCAGAACTACCCGATGCATGATCTAGAGTTGGCAGCCGTGATTTTGGCCTTGAAAATCTGGCGGCACTACCTTTATGGTGAGAAGTGTGACATATACACCGACCACAAGAGCCTAAAGTATATATTCACACAAAAGGAGCTCAACATGCGTCAAAGGAGATGGTTAGAGATAATCAAGGATTACGATTGCTCTATTCACTATCATCCTGGAAAGGCGAAAAAGGTAGCTGATGCTCTACGCCGGAAAGAACCTGCTACTCTATCCAGGTTGAGGATTGAGAAAGACCCTATCTTCTTGGATATGCAAAGGATGGATTTGGGAATCGTAAGGGCAGGGGATATATCCTACCTTGCCCAAATGATTGTGCAACCATCCATCCAACAGAAGATTAAGGAAGCACAAAGGGATGATGTGGAGATACAAAAGAGGGTGAATGCAGTAAAGGAAGGGAAGCTGCAAGAGTTCCATATCGACGATGATGGTGTGATTCGGTTTGGAACGCGGCTTTGTGTGCCTTCATCACCCAGAATAAAGAAAGAGCTATTGGATAATGCACATAGCTCAACTTTCTCTATTCATCCTGGAAGTACCAAGATGTATTGTGATCTCCGAGAACACTTCTGGTGGGATAACATGAAGAAGGAGATTGAGGAATATATATCAAGGTGCTTGGTATGTCAGCAAGTTAAAGCTGAGCGGCAAAAGTCCAAAGGTATGATGCATCCATTGCCTATACCCATGTGGAAATGGGATAATGTTACTATGGACTTTGCCATGGGTCTTCTGAAAACGTCTAGAGGAAATAATGCGATATGGGCTGTGGTTGATCGACTCAACAATACTGCCCATTTTATCGCTATTCCGGAAGACCTCTCACTTGAACAACTTGCAAGGATATATGTGAAGGAAGTAGTGAGATTTCACGGTGTTCCACTCTCGATTGTCTCTGACCGTGATCCAAGGTTCACTTCTAAATTCTGGAGGAGCCTTCAACATGCTTTGAGTACTGAATTAAATTTTAGCATGGCCTATCACCCCCAAACTAATGGCCAGTCTGAAAGGACTATTCAGACACTTGAAGATATTCTAAGATCCTGCTCTCTTGAATTCAAAGGTGGATGGGATCAGCACCTTCCATTGGTTGATTTCTCATACAACAATAGCTTCCACTCAAGTATTCAGATGGCTCCGTATGAAGCTCTTTATGGGAAGCGATGTAGAACTCCAACCTGTTGGGATGAAGTTGGATAACGAAAGCTACTTGGTCCCGATCTTGTTCAAGAGATGACAGAGAAGGTTCAAGTCATCCAGAAACATATCAAAGTTTCTCAATGTCGGAAAAAGAGCTATGCTGACAATCGTCGAAGGGAATTGGAGTTCGACGTTGGAGATAAAGTCTTCCTTCGAATATCTCCATGGAAGAGAGTCATGCGATTTGGGAAGAAAGGGAAGTTATGCCCAAGGTACATTGGCCCCTTTGAGATCCTTGATCGTATAGGAGCTGTGGCCTATCGTCTGGCACTTCCACCGAATATGGCTCAAGTTCATGATGTGTTTCACGTATCACTACTGAAGAAGTACATTCCAGACCCCTCACATGTACTAAACTCAGAGGTGGTACAGTTGGAAGATGATCTCTCATACGAGGAGCAGCCGGTAAAAATTCTGGACCGAATTGATAAGGTTCTACGCAACAAGACAACCCGCCTTGTCAAAGTGTTGTGGAGGAACCAAAAGTTTGAGGAAGAAACTTGGGAACCGGAAGAGGCAATGAAGGAGAAGTACCCTCACCTGTTTGTGTAAAGTGAAATTTTGGGGGCGAAATTTCTTAAGGGGGAAGAATGTAATGACCCAAATTTTTTCAATAGAAAATTCCCTTCTTATATCTATGTCATAAAAACACAAAATAATGAACTACTAAGTGACAAGTGACCTTTAAACATAATTTTTTCACCCCTATGTTTGGAATTTTAAAAATATGACATACACAATTGGGTTAAAGACAGTTTTTGGAGTCTAATGAAACAAAAATAATTTTTGGTGAATAGTAACCTACCCTTATGAATAGTAACCTACCCTTATGAATAGTAATATGAACCTTATGAATAGTAAATAAGAGTAACATTACCTATGAATAATAAAATAAAATTTAGACATCATAGAAAGTGATAATTTGACCTTAGTAAACGATTTTGGTATTTTATAAGTCATAAATAATTAATTATAATTAATTAATTAATTTAAAAGAATATTTATTTTCCTGAAATATATTAATAAATTATTGAATCAATGTCTAATAGTTTTTAGATAATTTTATAAGACCCTATGTAATTTTTGAAAGAACTGCAAAATCAGTTTTATTTTTAAAAACTGTTTTTTTAAGTAAATTACGATTTTAATTAAATATTAAATTAATAATATTTAGAAAATTATTTTTGAAAAATGGACTTCATTTTTGGATTCTACGCGTCAAAAAATGGTTGGGGTAAAATTTTGGGATTTTTCTGAGATACTTGAATTTTTGATGAATAGTAGAATACATTAATTTATCATATTAATACATTTTAATTAAAGCCCACTATTCCTGACATCACAAGTGATGTAAGCACCCAAATCCCGAATTCACAAGTCAAATTTACTATTCTTAGTCATCCAAGACTTACTACTCCTTGTCTTGGGTGAAATTAATAAACTAATCAATTTTATATTAAGGAAACCCCTCTCCCCTCCACTATAAAAGCCACCCTTCACTCCCTCTTTTTCTCACACGTCTCAAGCTCCAAGCCTTCTCTAAATTCTGCCCAAACACCTTCCCTAGATCATCCCCCACGTCAAAAATCTTCTGGAATAATCAAAATACCAAGCCTAGCTTCCTTAAATAGGATCTCAAGAGGAGGATTCTAAAGGTAATTTCTCTCCCTCTTCTCCTTTAATTTCCTTTCAAGTTCAAGTTCCTTTCTTGATCTCTCTCTATCGATCTTCATACAAATTGTTCTGTAAATCCATTATTATATATATAATGTAATATTATGATTCTAATGTTATATTATATCACCCCACACCCTTTCCCCCTTCCTTTTATTTTATTAAAGAGAACGTTGTTCATGTGGAGATAATTTATCACCTTCAAAAACAACATGCTCTCTTCTTTCATTTATACCTTCAATCTGGTCATGAAACCATTTTTATGGTTGAACCAGAATGTTTATATGTTTTATGTTCTATTTTAAGTTCTGGAAATAACCTATGGCCATACTACTAAGTGAAAAGTTAAAATGAGTTGGTTGTGATCCAAAAACCGCTCAAATTAACCCAAATAATCTTCATTTAATTCTTATCTAATGATTCGACCACATGGATCTAATATAACTCATTATAAAATCATTCAAGCTTCTATAATATCATTAATTACATGTAATATCATTTCTCGATGTTTACTCATGATCTACCCAAACATCAAATTAAGAATACAAGTGGACCGTTCAAGAAAACCATAAAAACGAACACCCCCGAACAATGTTTTTAAACTCTATAAGTCATCCAAAGGAACATAATATGAAATAATGAAACCATAATGAACCTTATTAATGTATAAAAGGTTCTTTAATTTCTAATTAATGAATATAATGTCATTATACAGGACATTAAAGAGAAGGAGGCATTCGAGTACAAGGTAAGGGGAAATCTCGAACCCAATTTTCTTCCTTCAGGTTCTCCCTCTTTCACTCCATTTTTGATATGGTTACTCCTCAAAGATATTTTGTTCACCATTTCCTTTACTTTTCTGGGATATACATGTTTGTCACTTGTTTTCATGTCCATCAAAATGTTTTCCAAAAGAACTCTTCTTTCAAGATCTCACTTTTTACCTCTCATTCAAGGTTGATGGTTCTTATATCAAGTATGTTGATCCCTCGTTCTTTTGGGAACAAAAAGATTATGAATGTTTTATTATGAGATGAAACTCATTCCCTTACATGGGTTATTTATGTACATGTTTGATATGTTTTCTATGTGGCAAGCATGATAATGATAATGTTATGATGTGACGGGTGCACCCGAAATTATATAGCGCAATATGAATGTTTAAATGTGACTGGTGCGCCCGGAATTATATAGCGCTCCAATGCATTGGGTAAAGTGATGAATCTCATGAGTAAATGTGAAATTATGCGTGAACATGATGCTATCTTTGTTCACAAGTATGTTTGGTTGTTAACCACTAATACATTATGTTTCATTTTTATGTTTTTCCACATTTCATGTTTATTGTTTATGCTCCTCTCATGTTCAAGATCTTTTTCCTATGTCATGATTATGCTCACCCCATGCTATATTGTTCATATCTATCCTCTTACTAGGAATTTAGCTCACCCCTTTTGATGTATATCCTCAGGTGGCTACATGTACTAAGGATAGGACAAGTACTACTAAGAAACTATAGAAGAAGAGATTAAATGAATTTTTATGCTTGATGTTGTACTTGTTTTGTGTTGTACTAGTTTGCCCAAGACACTAAACCTCTGGATCCTCCATGTGTAATACTATTATGTTGTTTATCTTTGAAATAATGTAATAGTAATGTAATAAAAGGTCGGGTCGCTATATATAATATCATGTTAATACAGAGAAAAACTCCAACAAATAATCAAACCACAACCATGTAACAAAAGGAGCTATCATATGTGAGACCTAATATACGTTTCTACACTATTTATAAAATTTATAAAATGGTGTGACATGTAAAATAAATTTTTAGAAGGAATAGAACAATAAAATATACATCTTATAGGAAAATACATCAAATAGAGGAAAAATCTTACAAATAAAAAATGACTATACTAATAATAATAGGTAAAATACATAATGAGGTACAACTCTAACTGAATGAAATCTAAAAAACCATACATAATCCTTCTAAAACATCCAAACATTTCCAACCAAAACAAATAGGTAACCAACCACCTTTATTAGAAAAAAATAAACATAGGAATATTCTCGAGGTAATCACACATAAAGGAAAAACTATGACCTCAACAAAGATTTTCCATCCCATGAGAATCCCATGAAACAAAACTAGAATCCATATTTTCTTATGAAGAAAAAACCACAGTCCTAGCTTCTCAAGAATGGATATAAAGGTACCTTATGTTAAACCCCTAAAAATTCATCCTAAAAAGGAAAATATCCAATAACACGCATCCTTAATGAAATAAAATTCTATTAACCAATAGAAAACACATCTCTGAATAACCCATTCAAAAACTATAATTGAGAACCAATAACACATCACCACAAGACTTACTCAAATATGAACCCATAAAAATTAAATTCACCAAAATGAATAAAAACCCCAAACAAGATTATTCCCAACAATTATTATAAAAATTCACTCACCAAACCCTTAAGGGTAAACCAAACATCCACAATGTAAATATGATCCAAAATAGATAAGGTCTCAATCCCACCACTCTTTTCAGTGTCGAGGTAGACTTTGGAATAAAGGAAATTCTTTTTTGTAAAAAAGGAATCACTATGAGGATCATCATTAAAGACAATCCAAAAATTCTCCTTCCCATGATTTTTGGGGTGAAAACTCAAATAACATGAGTCATGAATACAATAAATTCACTCATCACAAATAATCAAATCAGACCATTTATATCCATGTGAAAAAAACTAAAAACGTAAAACATTAAAAATAAAAGTTTCTTTTAAAGAATTCACCAATTTCAAAGATTTTTTTAGATCCCCATTTTATTTATAGATAAATATGTCATAAAACATATCATATTTCCATTGAAAACTAACAACCTTAGTAGAACACACCACCTCACATTAAATTATAGCAATGAATTTCACAAATATCCTCTTTTTGTCTCAAAAATTATTTTCTTATTACAACCCTAAATTTCACCGCATTATAAAATATCCCTTGTAGGTCCTTAGATTTATATTCATAAAACCCACTAAAACGTTTTTTCAAACTGAATACTTTACAAAATTGTACTTTTACACCCAAATCAACCATAAAAATATCAAACAGACAATGAGAAAACAATAAAACATAAGGAAATTCTTTAAAAATACATTTAACATGAAATATAAAATGATTCATTTCAAACCTAAACCAAATTTTAAAACACCAAAAGAAATGAATCCTATAAATCTCAACCAAATACCAGTATATACACTTAAAAACACCATAAGTTCCAATATTAATATTTTCTATTTCCTTAATGTTACTTATGAACCATCAAAATACTAGGATGTTTTAATAATAAGAAAATAAGGCTGTAGAATCATGAATTATTTTTCCTCTTAGTTGAAAACAATACACTGATCAGGTAATAATCACTAAAAGGTTACAATAATAATGTTCTTGTTTATTGTATGATTTGTTAAGATATGAAAGAAATCCCCATAAATCAAATTACTTCTCTATTTTATACCAAATCCAAGAAAAACCCTCAAGGAAGCTCAAAAATTCCAATACAAATAAAACACCATCATCATAAATCACAATCCATAACTGGAATTGAAACAAAATCCAACTCCCAAAAATCAATGGAAACTTAATAGTTAGGGAGGGAAAGAGTTATCTATACATTCTCCAAACATTACCTCTTAAGATCAAAAAATATTATTCCTATTTCTAAAAAAATATGAAATAAAAAGAGAACACTCCAAGACATAGTAATTTCATTGAACCTATGTTTTAATAAAATTTTTAGTGAACTATCCTATGATTACCTGAGATGACACCTTAACCAATTTGATATTATATCTGAAGGGTGATAATAATTCCCAAAGGATCGTAATTAGTGCTTGGGAATCAAGGGAAACCTCTTTGGAATCATTTTTCATATAAATAATTGTTAATTACAAAATATATATTTTCCGAAAATATATAATTTATTATCAATATTTTTTACATCCTTGGGAATCAAATAAATAATATCAAATAAATAATAAATACTAACAAATCACAGCCAAAAATAATGATCCAAATAATTCCATAAATTAACAACATCGAAAATATATTACATACATATATAATAAAAGATTAAATTATAGTATTATATAAAAGAAAATTGATAATATAGGTGAGAGTGATTGTATTAGATGATAGATCATCATATTAAAATGAAAACAAACCTCAAAATCAATCAATATTGATGTGATATACATTACAACCCATAGATTCACTCCACATTCCAAATAACAATCATTTTCCCAGTAATACTATATCCAGAGTGAAGGAAACATAGAATCAATAAGAATAAATAGGTACATCACACATTGATAGTAGTGTGTATGCATGTTGAGAAAAAAACATCCTAGTAATATTTCACTATGGATTCTATGAAATTCAATTAAATAAAAATGTCATGAATTCCATTTTGAAATACAATAACAAATAATATTTTCCATTTATTAATCCACAAACGAAATGAATAAACAATTTCCATTTTAATTCCATGAAAATTTCATTCCAAAAATATTATTTATAAATTTATTTCAAATATATTTCAAAAATTATATTAAAAATAAAATATATTGTTACTTTCTCCAAAAACGTTTTTCCAAAACAAACTCAAAAATACATTTAAAAAACATTCACTCCCATATATAAAAGATAAAAATCAATTGGTTCCAAGAGTTAATAGTATATAAAAATAAATAATAAAAACATAAATGAATGATGCCAATATTCGGATACACATAATATGATATAAGACTGATAAAAAATCCCTTATATAAAATAAACTATCAAGTAAAAAGTACCTTGGTATAATAACCATGGTACACATGAAACATAATATTGAACATGATACATGTAATTTAGGTCAACCCACATAAAATTGGTCATATTTTAGTCCTATTAAACTAGAAGGGCCTTAAACCGTACAAGGAGAAGCTAACTACCATTTTCCAACCATATGAGTGAACTCAACTACAATGTTCCACCATAGTTATATATATCTCAGCTACTATTTTTACTAATTTGTGAATCTAATTAATAACATATCATTCAAATGACAAATCTATCATGTAAGTGAGAAAAAAAACAATTTAATTATATATGTAAAAAAAAAGATATCCAACTCTTCACCTCCAATACCCTCATATAGAAAAATTCTTATCGCATCTTAAATCCATCACAAAGGGACAAATAACTAATCTAAGACACAAAAAAATATAAGATTCAATCAATGAGGGTCTTAGAAAATAAAAAATCAATTTTAAATATCCAAAAACCCATTTAAATAAAACTCAACATGGGATGTTGATCTCTTCCCACACCATTTGAAATTCAATAATTTCAATCCATTTAAAACATTTAGAAACATATAACTTTTTAAAAACTTAATATTCTTTATCTAAAAAAGTAAATCCTACTTTAAAAATACAAAATAATGTTAAAGGACTACATTTTCTCCCGAAATAATTTATCAAATCCCCTTGGGAAATATAATGAGCATTTATCACATGAAAAAACATAATTCAAGGGGATACATAATGCATATAGAAATATCTTCTTATATACTGTGATAATTTTATGAAAATAATTAATATTTCGATCCAAATAAATATATTCCACTATAATAAAATTTAAAACTTCTTCCTAATATCTAAACAATCGGTGAACTCTATAATAAAGTAATAGAAAATTGAAATCTACCTTAATTAGAATAAAATGCAACTTTAATGCATTATCATCCATGGATAACACCAAAATGGACAATGAATCACCCTCCAGAATCCATAAACAATGACACCCCTAGGATAGAATCTATCCAAACTCAAACCCTATCTTGGAATGTTGTTTATAGATGTCTATAGAAATAAAAAACTAATATAAATTGAAGAGAAATGAGGGATAGAGATAAAATAGGAGGAGATGAGGATATTACTATGAAACTAAATGATATATGAGGCAACATATGCCAGAAATATAAGGGAATGGAGAATAAAAGATTCCTAGGGATCCAAGTGACTTTGATGATTGAAGGAGAGAGAATGAGGTTAAGGGGGATACTAAAATTTGAGTTACTTTTAGGAAAATTTAAATTTTATGTGAATATAGAAAGACCACATGGTTTGGTATTAAGGATTTCCAAACAACACAAAAACTTTTCAAGAGCTACTGAATAATACTCCACACCTTGTACAGTTTCATAGATAGCATCACATAGTTAGATAAATCATAATAGAAAAATAGAAAACAATTTTCAGCATAATTGTTGAAATAGTGAGTTTGATAGGCCCAACTCAAAGTACTTTTGAGTTCAGTTTCATGTTTGTAGTGAGATATGCGTTATTTAAACATAAAATTTTAGTTTAATCATTTATTCATCCACCATTTAAATGGTAATGTCCATATAGTCATTATTTTATAAAAAGGATATAGTATATCCCATGATATAATGTTAATCTTGAGATAAAATGACATTAATATTAAACTAATGTCTCTTGGTTTAGAGACACAAACTAAATGGACACAGAAAATATTTGACTCTATGGTGTTAGGGGATCATAAGAATTGAGAATTCTTCTCATGAAATTCACACTTGTTGATCTCTAGTAGGTGAGATCATGACAACATACCTGCCAATATGTACACCACATTTTTTTGGTGTCATTAGTTTATTATATATAAGGACATTTTGACCTATCTTCTAACATGATTTCCTTATCAAAGTGTTCTATTTTATCACATATGTTGATGCAATTATAAAACCCATGATAATGAAATCATGGGGAGGTCTCTTGTGTTGGTTGGGTCATTGGTGTTATGGAAGTGATTGAATGATCAATATAGGATTTGTAACATTGTAATTGATGAATTAATATCTTCTTCACAATTGATCAGGATGGTACTGCCTTCACAAGTATTTGGGAAATTATTTTCAGGGTAAATCCATCTAGTTAGATAAATAAATAATAAATAATGAAATTATGTTGATGTAGATGATCATCATGCATTATGATATATATAAATATAAAGAGATAATCTTACATAGTTGGTGGTTGTATGACACATGTGTTTTTATGAATATTCCTTATCTATTTAGGGGCATTGATTGGTTTATATACTCTCCTTTTATTCTATAAATACTATTCACTTATATAGAAATAAGGTCCAAGAGGGTCTCAAACAATAACAAATTCAAGAATCTATTTTATTCAGTGGAATACGTATATAGGGCATGGTGGGGCCCATCATGAGGTCCAAAAGTTTTCCAGATTATTGATCGCCAATAAATAAAAAAATTCATTATTATTTAAGTAAAAAATTAATCTGGTTCAATTTACTAATTAAAATAATTCATTAGTTATTTAATGAATACATGAGAAATATTATTTGAATGGATATTATTTTTATATTCTAGGTTCATTTAATTATAGAGGGAATTATATATTTAGTTAAATGAATTATTATTATCATGTATTATATTTAATATATATTATATATAGTTAATAAAATATTAATAATATTTATGATCCAATTTAGTTTATCGTTTTTATTTATTTATTTCATATTTAGTTGGAATTTTATTTCTAGGGATCAGTGAACCCTTTTGGGTATTTTGACTCTCCACCTATATAAGAAAGAGAGAGGATCATTTCTAGATTATTATTCATTAAAAATTAATGAAAGAATCTCTCTCTCCCTTTATACATTCTATATAGATATTATCTCACCAAGCATCAATCTAGGCATTTCTTCGATGGATTGAAGGAAAGTGATCACGATGATCATCACGATGCTAAAGGATTTATCGGAGCTCTGTTATAGAACCTAAAATTCAATTAATGGATAGTGCATGGATTCATAGAGCATGTTTAAATGATCTGGAGGGTTTTGGATTCACATTCGTGGAGCAATGGTCGTAAGTAATGAGCTGCAGTTGATTATAATCTGATTTGGAATAAGGTACTCATTCAATTTTATTTTTTTCTCTATTTAATTCATGTTATATTCTTTGATTTTATTGAGTATCTGATCACAAGAGATCACAAGTTTCATAATATTGATAATAATTTTTCTAAAATCCATATCTCTTCAACTTCTGTTGTAATGCTCGGTACCATAAATTGGTATCATAGGAATCACGTGAGTTTTCATAGATAATAAAATTAAATATGATTTCTATTTAAGAATTTGGATTGAAATCAGTCCCAATAGATATAATCGTGATTCAATTTTTTGACATATAAAAATTTCATGACCATCCAAATAATGATGTATGGATAATTTTTGGTTTCATGTACTAAAATATCAGGTTAATATTTGATATTTGTTTTGTTTTTGTAGTGGTGTTTTACAATAGATTTTGGGGAATATTGATATCCAACATGAACAATATTTTTCAACTAGAACTATAACCCACCATATTACTGAAAATATAATAATTTAATTATTATAATAGTTAAATTATTTATTTTAAACCCTATTAATACAGGCTTTTGAAAATTGAAGAAACAAATAATGATAACTAATGTATGACGGGGCGATGTGTCTTTACAAACAAAACAAGATGATTGGGTGTATAAATTTTAAATGGAGAGATCAGATTATTTTTTTGGTCCATAAAAACAATTACCCCAATTATGGTTTAGTTTCATGTTAAGAGTAATATCAGAAAAGGGTTCTTGTATTTTAGGTAAGGCCAAAACAAAGGGTCCCCCTCTTTCCTTCTGAGCTCGAGCAGCCGCACAAACCTCTCCCATGGATGCCCTAGGTGTCACCACAACATGCGCCTATGTGATCTTGCACCCAAATCCAAAGACCAACCCTAGAAACTATGCCCTCTATGGTGATCCCCCTTGATGACCATCCCCTGGTTTTCATATTTATATCCAGCGTGAACTACATTACCGCCTACATCTGGTGGCGCCGCCATCCACTCCTAAACCAGACCACCTCTACACCAGGACACCCTCAACCAAAATCACCATTATAGACCTCTCATGCCTATGCCTACATCTCCTTGTCTCCCAACAAGACTAACATGAGATGATAGCCATGAAAAGCATTATGCCTCCATTACTATGTCTTCGGGCCACCAAAATTTGTCATGGAAATACTATGATGGTGTAGTAGAACACTACTGAAACTAACACATTAAACTAACCACACTGAGCATCCTTACAAGAAACTAAATTGTGTGGTAACTCCCATACAATGGTTCTGTTATGCCAGATCTTCCCCAAAATGGGCCATACCGGGTCTTCATGACTCGGAATAGATCTGTTCAGACGTACCTGGACCATATTTGATCTGTACAAGCTTTGTAAAGACCAGAACAGGTTCTCGTGGGTTTGGTGTGACCTGTATTGGGCATGCGTATGGTTTTGGTGCCCTGGATAATCAAAATTAATTTAATTAATTAACTACATTTTATAGAAAAATTAAATTAATAAACATATTAATTTTTAATTAATATATAATTTTAATACCCAAGAAAAATTAATTGAATTTTTGTTTTAAATTAATTAATTTAATTTAAATTGGTATTTTAATTTAAATTAAATTAATTACGGGCCCTAAAATAATTAAAGTATTTTAATATATTTAATTCATATAATTTTACTAAATTCCCTTATAATTTAATTTTATTTATTTTTTATCATTCATTTCATTTACCCACTGACTGTTTTTGAGTAATCGTACAACATGTGCTTATCTTGTTTATTTATATAATTAATTATCTTACAATGCGTGATGATTAAAAATAATTATTTATTTTTGATATTCTGTGCATCATCTTATTTTTTGTCAAAATGTATAATGGATTTCATGTCTAGTAAATCTATATTTTTTACTCCAAAGACCCTCTCACTTTCATGTGAGCACATTTGTATTTTGATGAAGAGTATGTACAATGTAGTCCCCCCCATGATTATTTATTATTCTAAATAAGATGTGGAACCTGCCCAAATTAGGTATTACTATAAACGAGATGTGATTACAGTAGAGGGTAGATGAGAAGAATCATGATTCAAGCTACGACTCAGGTATACTAGCCTTAGGTCGTGGATTGGGCATTTAGTTTAAATGGATCTACCAATTTTAGAAGATCAAGACAAATCTGTTAGGTTATTATTATTATGAATTTGTATATAATCTTAATAATTTTCATCAAAGAGAGAAATAAATATTATAATATAAATATAAAATTGATGATGAAGTGATGAATTTTTTTATTAATGTTCAGTTGTGACATTGACAACATTTATTGATCAAGATTAATAAAAATCGATTACATTTTGAGAAAAATATAAAAAAACTCAAAGAAGTATTATGTTTCAAAACACTTTCTATCATTTGAATTTGAACATGTGAAGGTGTTTGGGGTGCTCAGTCATCCATAGTCTATGGTGCATCCAACTATTGTAGAGTTATTGAGAGAATGATGGGTTGAATTATCTAAAGTTGGTAGCAATGGAGTGTCTATGTCTATATTTTTGTGAATTAAGAGGAAAGTATTTAATAAATATTATTTATGATTTTAGAATTCAGTACATCACTCTACAGATCATGGATCTATGAGTTTATGAGGTTTTTCAGTAAACCACCAACCTTGAACACTCTAAGTAGTGGCATGTACATAGCTTTTAGACTATGAGGATAAATTCAAGGGCCCTCTCAATAAGAATACTCAATTAATAGAGTATTAAGATTCTAGAACGGAGGATTCTTAAAATTTAATAAAATAGTGGCAGAAAATAAATAAATTAATCAATAATTTCTATATCAATAATCAAGATAAAAGTATAATGGGATAGATTTTTTTTAAGAAAAATAATTAAATACATCAAGATACATTTTGATAATCATTCATGAAATAAATTTACAGACTACCTTGAATTTCCATGTGTAGTAGAAGTGATTTTACACAATAATCTGATATCATAAATTAAAGGTTCTCGGATCCCCAATTCTTGTTAGGCTACCTCATGAAGTGATGGATGATATATATTAATAAAAGACTCATTTATTGTGAATGTTATGGTTTCTTCATAATGTTTTCATCAATGTTTGATGTGAGTTATGTATACAAACATCAGTACATCGATGATTACACTTGCTGTCTTCCTCCTAGAATATTAGAAGGAGAATGTTAAGGTAGATTTAATTAGTGATGATTACAATGGATATGTTTAAATTGATGTTTGGATCAAGATCATTGAAAAAAATATCGTACGTATATATTTTTCACCAAATTAATAAAACTTCATTTGAGAATACAAAATGATCATTTGTGGGAAAACTCATTATTACCTTTTGAGTGTGGTTTTCTAAGAAAATAAAAAAATCAAATATAGTATAATATTTAATTCTTATGGTGAATAAGTTGAAAGAAAATGTTAAAAGGCTAATGGAAATAAATATGAAAAAGTATACTTATCATCAAATTTCATAAAAATTTTCTATTAAACATGTGGTTATTTTCTTCGTATATCACGAAATAAATATATGGAAGATAAGTGTAGTGAAATTAATTGAGTATGAATGTACTATATTTTCCATCAGTGTATATTCACAATGATATGTAATGTTTCTGACAAACTTCTTAGGTATTAAATACATTATTCTTATCACATATGTGTATCGAAACATAGTAACCAAAAAATAAAAGATATGTTACAATAAGTAAGGTGTGTTCTTTATGCGGCTAAGCAATGATGGTTCTTAATTCGGTGGTGAGAAGAACACAACTTCTAATTTTCATGTTAATGATTCTTATAGAACGTTTTTTGAGTATAACAAAAACAATTATCTCATGTTTCCATTGGAAATAGGGAGACAATATTCCATTTTAGGAATGAATGTTGGTTGTGGTGTCTCACACATAACCAATAGTGTAGTGGTAAGTGAATCATATGTATTATGTGATGAATATGAATTGTAAAACTAATAAACCCAGTTGTTGAATGAAAATTTGTCTTCATGTAAAAAAATTGGGTATCAAGAATATACCCAGTATGTTATTTTGTCTCCGTGGAGCTAAAAACCATAGGTATTATCAACATATATACTTTTTTAGTGTTGGAAAAACAAACCTTTCTCAATAATGTTGTGCCACAAATATTTCAAAATTAGTTTCAAGAAGATAGTGTTAACTATTAAAAGGGTATGAAGTTGTTAAATATACATCATTATATAATTTTAATTATTTAAGAGATGTGAATGTGAAGTACGACATATTCATGGTCAGAAGAAATAAGATGATGTAGGCCGACATGTAAAATAATATCATGACCAAACATTCATCGATTGTTATAACATATAACTAAATAATTACTAAATACACACTACCTTATCCAAATCATACCCATTGTAACATCCCAGGTAAATAAATAATATTACATTATATTTTTTATCTATATTTGTGAATAAAATGTTAATATTACATTAAATTGGATGTTATGCTCGATGGCGTACCCAATACGCATCAACGAGTTTCTTTGAAATCTTACGCTCCACACTAAAAATATAATAATATTATAATAGTAAATGCATAATCGTTGTAATGGAGGGAATGAACAGAAATAACTAAAAAATGATTAAATATGTTTGTTAAATATTTTTACATTTATCCAATAAAAGTTAGAGGCTTAAAATCCAAATGAATCCAATTTTAAAAATAAATACTCTAATATTTTTATAAGATTGTTTTACAACCTTTTGATGGAGAAACATTTATTAAATAAAACTTTTGACAATTTTATAAGATCTATTTTTCAAAATAAACTTATTCTTTATGATTGGGATATTGAAATTTACATTGGTTAAATTTTAGGTATGTTTCTGACATTGTTCATTTTTTTAATGAATAGTAAAAAAATACTGCATTTTACATCAAAACTTATTTTTCATCTAATTTAAATATATGGTTAGAATATATTTTTAATTGGTTTTAAAGTTTAATTAGAATATATTTTTACCATTTAATTCAATGGTGGTGATTAGAATTAATTTCACTTTGAAAATGGACATAAACAAGTGCCAAACTTTTCATAGATATTGCTTCAAAAAACCCTCTTTTTGTTTTGACAACGGGAAATATTTTTAAATTAATTATGGAAATTTCTGTGTTTGTAATTTGGTAAAATTAATTCCATATTTGGAATCATAAGGTCCAAATTATGTAATTAAGACTCTTTTTTGGACATTATGAATTGTAACGATGGTAATTGTCTTTAATTATCATAATTAATTAGTAATCGGGTAGTTAAGGAAAATAAAATAATATCATAATAATAAAAAATAACCCCAAAATGTGTCCTAATTCTACTATTTGTGTAATAGAATACCATGGTATGCTTTTTTCCAAACTTTGGGACCCCATGAAATCACTTTTGTGTGAAACTGACACTTTATCATTTTATTTTTAAAGAAAGGAAAATATAAAAAATGTATGTATCACCCAAGTAACAAAAATTAGTTTTTTCTGTGTAAATGATCTCTTAGACTCTAATTATTCAATGTAAAGCTAAAAATATTTCTTACATCATAGTATTTTTTAGTAATTTTTATACATTAAATAAAAATTATTTATGACATCATGATGATGCAGCGATTACCTCTTCAATGAACGATTTAAATAAAATGAAAAGATAATGTAAAATCTAAGAATTACACTTGGAAAGAACCTATTGTATGAGTATATTTCGAACCATTATCACCTTAAACTCGAAATATATCAATGTGGTACCTTTAAAACTCGGAACCCTTTATAAAATAAAGTAACATTTCTTGACATTCCATGAGTGCCCCTCATCTCCTCTTATAAAAGGCCCCCACCTCTACCTCCTTAACCACACCTCTCAAGCCTTTGGCTTGGCCAAAACCTGCCTATTTAGTCTTTCCACATCCCTATCTTCATCATTGAAGCCTCACCTTAGGCATAAAGCTCTTCAAGAAACTCTTTTGTTTCAAACCAAAGGGAGTTACCCGATTTAAAGGTTGTGTCTTCTCATATATTCTTTTGTTTTATTTTTCTTCTCCAACCCCCTAAACTCTTTTTATTCCCATATTTTGTAAAACAAAAGTATCTTAAATATACTAGGATGATGTTATAAGAGTTATTCTAGCTAAACTTACACACACATTCGTCTAATGGTTAAAGAACATATTGTTTCTGTGGATGGCGAATTACTGCCTCACGAACCGATGATTGCTCAATTTTATTTTAACACCTTTAAAGGTGTCCATTATGATGTCCCAGTATTTTATATATGATATATATGGTATTTATGTTTTATATATGCTTCTGTATTTTATATTTAAAACATATCATTATTCTTTGTATGTTGTGCAAATGCGATAATTTCATATGAGGAAGTGCGGACTACCGCCCCCTCAAGTGATGTGACTCATGCATGCAATACATAGAATGTATAAAGAATGAAATTAATGAACATATGTGACCTATATAACATGTATATTATACTGGAATTATAATATATATATCTCTAAATTATTTTTACTTCCATTAATATGACAAAGAAATGAAAGTAGCGTTCATGCGTACGTACGACCTACCGTCTCCATGAACGGTGAATTTTATTTCTTTTTATCTCAAAATGTTATGGAATAGTATAAAATTAATATGTAATGGATATATATGATATTTAAATCATTAATAATATTCTAGATATGATGTACTTATAACTACATGGACGATTCTTTTTAAACAAGTTCATTTTCGACTCAAGTACCAAACATAAAAAAAACGTCTGTTATGAACTCCCATTATTAACCAATTATTATGACATTATAATATGTGATATGAACTGAATAATAAAGTTTAAAGGTGTTACTTAAGAAATTATAAATTGACCAAATTTTATTATTTAGTAATATAAAGAAACGAACAAAACAAGTCGGACTTGAGGTAAGCGATCCAACCTCTCTATTTCTTTTAAAGTAATCTCTTTTATGTAACTTATTTTAAGCTCATATTTCTTATGTTGGGTGATTTTATTATATATTCATCTTGATTTAAATTTTATGTTAATATGTTGAGATACCATATTTTATCTCATCAATCCATTTTTGGAAGTTTTATGTGGCGCCGTTAGGCTGCCGAATTTTCATAAGGGGATTTTCATCTCACTTTTTATTATCGTGAGTTTCATGATACATTGGACACTATTTACTTTTGTGTGGTGTATGTACTGACCATTATTTTACTCATTGTGTAATAAATTCTCATTTATGGGCATTTACATCTTCTTTTTATGAACCTTCTTTGATGGGGTGTACGTTTCGAAAGATGTCCAAATCGGTAAAGGAACCTTTCACACTCCTCTTTTTAAAAGACTTATTTTGTTATGTATTTTAAATTAGATCTTTTTATGTTGGGATATGTTCTTATATATAATTATTGATGTAAATTTTATTTCCAAGTGATGAGATACCATTTTTTCTCTCATAAACTAATTTTAAGAATTCTAAGGTGACGTTGTTAGGCTGCCGAATTTTACCAAAGGAACTTCTTAACCCAATTTCAATTTCTTTGGGTTCAACTTGTAGTTACTAAATCTGTCATTCTATGAATATGCGTGAATGACCTATGGTTTTTTTACACTTAATATCCACTTATATTGGGTGTATTTATATTTGTCACACATAATTATGATATTGATTTATCCTTAATTTAAGGATACCTTCTTTTTAAGGGATTTCGTCTCATTTTACATTTCTATTGAGACGTAATTGTTTTTATGCACAAATTCAATCTTATATGGTGTATATACTGTCCTTTGAAATATTATATCATGAATCCCCTTATTCTCATAATATTATAAAGTTCTGATTAAATGTTATTCCTCAATTATTGTATTCAAGTGTCTCTCATTTTGTTAAAAACCCTTTAAATAAAATATCATTTTAAATGTTTTAATGATTTATTCTTATAAATATTATTCATTAATATCCATGTTTTCAAATTTGTTTTAAGGATTTATTTATATGGATATTAATGGTTTAAAATGTTAAAATCTTCCAAGTGGTATGGGACACTTTGATTCAAAAATCTCTTTATTAAATGTATAAATGGTTCTGAAAATGGTTTTAGAATGGATTAATTATTTCAATATCTTAAAATGTTATATTGTTATTTCAATGTGGGAATGTTATCTTTCCTTTATTCTTAAGTTATGTGCTATGATTATGTTATGGTTATTGGGCATTGTTTATGAAGACGGGTGGTTCTGTGATAAACTAGAGGTGGGCGAGCCTGATATAGCTCTCAAATGCATTGACTAACGTGAAGGAGTTAAAATTTAAGGTTTCTCTAAAGAAATTTAGGGAATATACCATTATGGGTATTCCAAACGTAACCATGAGGGTTACTCCCTACATAAGAATGTTATGAATGCCTCAAGTTACCTTTATTCCTTATGATTACTGTTGAGTTATGCATAAATATTATGATTTAATGAGGAATGTTAAATTGATTATGTTTTATGAGTAAAGTATGCTTTCATTCATTCTTATTTATATATGGACTGATGTTTTATTTCCATACAGTTATAACCATTACTGAACTTTTTATGCTCATCCCAAGTTTTCGAAATGTTTTCAGAGGACATAATGTTGAATAGGGTCAAGGATGTGATCAAGGAAATGTAAGGCTGTCTAAAACAAGGAACTAGACATGACTCTTTTGTTCAAGAGTTTTTATTTTGTGGAAAAAATGGCAACTGAGTAGATTTGTCTACTTTTTAATCATTGAGATGTAATAGCTATGTCCTAATTCTCTAAAACTCTAAAACTGAAAAGATCCTCAATGTGAATTATTCAATTTAATTCAAGATTATGTAAGGTTTAAGGTCGGGTCATTAAGTTGGTATCAAAGGTCAGTTTAGATAAATTTAGAGGTTAGAGTGTTGTTTAAGAAAAAGTGACAAGTTGTGTATAACCACAATGGTCAGTATATTATATGGAGTCATTGTTTTTTTAAAGTTATATTGAGTTTCAGATAACTTGGATAAGTATATATTGGTGTTTATCTTCCTCTTTATTATATGATTATTTTACTGATATACTCACACTGACCTTTTTGGTTTTAGTAAATGGCTGGATCTAGCAGGCACCAAAGTAACAATGGATTTGAAGAAAACTGTCACAGTTTTATGATAGAACAACTGAATGATATGGGAGCTACAATGATAACTCTTGTGGTTATCCTCAACCAACTATCCGGAGTCATGATTTTCCACCTGGACCTTAGTGATTTTTTATAAGGCATCGTATATGCAAGAAACAAATCCCTATGGAAGTTCAGGTAATATTCATAAAGGTAAGTATGTTCAAAAACCTATGTGTCAATGATTTGGAAAGAAACACATAGGAAAATGTATCAAAGGTACAAAAAGATGCTATAGATGTGGAAATGAAGGTCATATAGCAATAACCTGCCATGGAAAAAGGAATCATCTAGTTGACTCTAGGAAAGGGAAAGAAGCACTTTCTGAAGGATCAATTGAATGTTTTAAATGTGGTGTGAATGGTCATTATGAAAACACATGTCCTACGAAGAAATTTCAGGAATGGGGTCACCAAGATCATACAAATATTCATTTACCAATACCTAATACCATTCTAATTGAGGATGAAGAAACTGACAATGACCAATGAAAGGTATGGATTATTTCTTAACATATATTTTCCTATTATTGGAATCTTAGGATATGATTCATGATTTTGTTTTTAGGAAAGAAGTATACCAGAATAAGTTGAAAAGGAATGGTTAATGGATCATGAGGATTGTTTAATGAGTAAGAAGTCAACATATAAGGGATTCAAGAGTTTTGTTAGATTTTAGGATGGTGAAATTGTTAGATGTATGAAGTCTCTTTTGATGATGGGGTTACATTAGAAGACTTTTTATAGTATATTTACCCCTGATGTTTGATATAAGAATATTTTATTCAAGGAATAATTATCCTTTCTATTCTGGATATAGTTATAAAGAACCATTTGGGTTTATATGATCCTTGAATTTGAGGCAATTACTGGTTAACACATTTTGGGTTGCAAAATGGAAGTAATTAGATAAACTTTGTGGTTAAAATATTTTATGGTTATTTTTAAATATTTATCTCTTTTGGGGGGTTGTTTTAAGAATTATATAGTTTTGGAAAAATGACAACATGCATACCGTGTGACAACCCGTCGCGTCGGACGAAGTTGTGGGAATTGAACCCACAACCAAAGTGCAACTTGTATTTATTGCCTACCACTGGACTACGTGAAGTCCCGGGTTAGTTTGAATGATTATTTTTAGTTAGATGATTTTATGAATTAATAGTAAGTTGATTTTGGGTTATCAATGGAAATGATTAGCCTATCATGGAGGATGTGTGGTTAGGTTAATTACTCTTCATTATGAGACTGTAAGAGTAACAGATGTTATTTCGGAGAAAAATGTTAAGATTTATCTTAAGAGAATATGTGATTAAATCCTTCAGAGATTTGTGTTTCAATATTAGTTTGGTTTAATTTTATTAATTTTATGGATAGATTTTTATTGAATGGTCTTTTTTGAACTTTGGGTTTTGTTTGACAAATTTTGGAGATTAGGAGTAGTTTTTCTTTTTGTAAAAAAAAATCCTTTTTGGGTATTATTTGATCTCGTACTAAACTTTTGGTTTGGTTTTGGTTGAGATCTAAAGATACACTACTAGAAAATGGACCTATCCCCACGGTTTTCTCTAAAACTGTGGGGATAGACCCCCCCCCTATACCCATGGTTTTGGAAAACCGTGGGGATAGGTCCGACAAAGTGACCAATACCCATAGTTTCCCAAAACTGTTGGTATAGGGGGGGGGGTCTATCCCAATAGTTTTGGGGAAAAACGTGGGGATAGGTCTGGGATAAAATTCATATATCCACAGTTATGAAAAACTGTGGGTATAGGTCAATTTTGTGTGTGCGGGAAAAAAATATTTCCGTGGGAAGGATTTTTTTTGGCGGGAACCCTATACCCACAGTTCTTCCCTCTATACCCACGGTTTTTATAAATATATTTAACTAAATATATATATATATATACATATAGGTGATGTTAGGGTAGTGGTTAGACGTGGTGTTTGCAGCGAAGAGGTCGCGAGATTGAAACTCGGCTCCTGCATTATTTTAGGACATATACCCACGGTTTTTAAACCGTGGGTAAAATCTGTTGACACCGTGAAAATTGGATATATTTCGGTGACATGGTGGCAGGACACCTATACCCATAGTTTTGGAAAACCGTGGGTATAGGCTGGGGACCTATCCCGACGTCGTTCCAGCCCACGGTTCCCAAAACTGTGGGTATAGGCTATACCCACGGTTTTGGGGGATATACCCACGGTTTTAAACCGCGGGTATAGGCCATTTTTCCAGTAGTGATATGGGAAATATGTAGTTCTCTTTTGTGGATTAGGTGATTCTCAAAAAGTTGATTATAGTACTCTTAATGCGAACAAGTCTTCCTAAATACTCGTCTTTCAGAGAAAATATGAGTTTGATTAAGTAATCTAGTAAAAGTTGAAAGTCTATGTGACAAGTAAGTATGTTTCATTATGATTTAGTTAAGCTCAAAAATATATTCCTCAATGAAATGTAACTTAAAACAAAAATGTTGTCTGTTAACTTTTCCTACTGGTGAATCAAATACCGTTTAACCCATCACAAGTTTGTGATTTTCTTATGGTTAACTTTCTCCTAAACATGTTTACTATCACTCTCCATCAGAACATGACCCTTTGTTTTCTCCTCCATATCCATATTTTCCTACCTGGAATCCTAGTATGTGTTAACTCGGGTGACCTTTGTACTTCTCTCCCATTATTTTAAAGTGATAGTTTTACTGGCTCTTGTTCCGATGTGGGACTTTCAATGAAGTTTCCAAGCCCAATATTGAAATTGCGAGGATGCGATTCCCAAAAGGGGGGAAGGATGTAACATCCCAGGTAAATCAATAATATTAAATTCTATGTTTTATCAATATTTGTTAATAATATGTCAATATTACTTTAAAGGGGATGCTATGATCGATGGCATACCCAATATGCAACAATGGGTTTCTTTGAAATCTTACGCTGCACACTAAAAATATAATAATATTATAATAGTTAACACCTAGCCTTTGTAATGGCGGGAATGAACAGAAATAAATAAAAAATTATTACATGTGTTTGTGAAAGATTTTTACATTTATCCAATTAATGTTATAGGCTTAAAATCCAAATGAATCCAATTTAATGAATAAATACTCTAATATTTTTAAAAGATTGTTTTACCGCCTTTTGATGGAGAACCTTGTTTAAATATAACTTTTGACAATTTTATAAGCACTATTTGTCAAAATAAACTTATTATTTATGATTAGGACATTGAAATTTACTTTGGTTAAATTTTTGGTATGTTTCTGTTATTGTTCATTTTTTTAATGAATAGTGAAAAAATACTACATTTAACATCAAAACTTCTATTTCAACTAATTTAAATATATGGTTAGATTATATTTTTTATTGCTTTTAAAGTGTAATAAGAATTTATTTTTACCATTTAATTAAATGGTGGTCATTAGAATTAATTTCACTTTGAAAATAGACAAAAACAAGTGCCAAATTTTCCTAGATATTACTTCAAAAAAAACCGCTTTTTGTTTTGAAAACGTGAAATGTTTTTAAATTAATTATTTCAATTTCATTGTTTGGAATTTGGTAAAATGGATTCCATATTTGGAATCATAAGGTCCAAATTATGTAATTAAGACTCTTTTTTGGACATTATAAATTGTAATGATGGTAATTATCTTTAATTATCGTGATTAATTAGTAATCAGGAAGTTAAGGATAATAAAATAATATATTAATAATGATAAATGAACCCAACATGTTTTCTAATGATATTGGTTGTGTCATGGCCGACCATGGTATTCCTTGTGCCAAACTTTGGGACCCCATGGAATCACTTTGGTGTGATAGTGACACTTTATCATTTTATTTTTAAAGAAAGGAAAATATAACAAAAGTATGTATCACCCAAGTAAACAATTTGAGTTTTGTCTGTGTAAATGATGTCTTATACTATAATTATTCATTGGAAATATAAAATGATTTCCTACATCATATTATATTTTTATAATTCTTAGACATTAAATAATTTAAATTAGTTATGTCATCATGATGATGCAGCGATTACCTCATTAATGAACGATTTAAATAAAATGAAAAGATAATATAAAATCTAAGACTTACACTTGTAAAAAAACTATTGGATGAGTATATTTCTAACCCTTATCACCTTATCCTCTAAATATATCAATGTGAGACCTTTAGAATCCAAAACTCGTTTCAAAATAATGTAACATTTCTTGACTTTCCATGAGTGCCCCTCCTCTCCTCTTATAAAAGGCCCCCACCTCTACCTCCTTACCCACACCTCTCAAGCCTTTGGCTCAGCCAACCCCAGCCCATTTCATCTCTCCACATCGCTCTATTCATCATTGAAGCCTCACCTCAGGCAGAAAGCTCTTCAAGAAACCCTTTTGGTTCAAACCAAATGGAGTTACCCGATTTAAAGGTAATGACTTCTCTTATGTTCTTTTGTTTTATTTTGCTACTCCAAACCCCTAAAATATTTTAATTACATTCTTTTGTAACAAAAAAAGTATATTAAATATACTAGGAAGTTTTAATAAGAAGTATTCGAGATACACATACACACACATCCATCTAATGGTTAAAGAACATACTGTTTATGTGGATGGCGAATTACTACCTCACGAAACGATGATTGTTCAATATTCTTTTAACACCTTTAAAGGTGACCATTATGATGTCACTGTATTTTATATATGATATATATGGTATTTATGTTTTATATATGCTTCTTTATTTTATATTTAAAACATACATTCATTCTTTGTATGTTGTGCAAATGCGATAATTTCATATGAGGAAGTGCGGACTACCGCCCCCTCAAGTGATGTGACTCATTCATGAAATACATGAAATGTATAAAGAATGAAATTAATGAACTTATCTGACCTATATAACATGTATATTACACTAGAATTATAATATACATATCTCTCAATTATTTTTAATTCCATTAATATGACAAAGAAATGAAAGTAGCGTTCATGTGTACGCACAGCCTACCGTCTCCATAAACGGTGCATTTCATTTATTTTTATCTCCAAATGTTATGTAATAGTATAAAATGAATATTTACTGGATATATATGATATTTTAATATTTAATACAATTCTGGAGATGATGTACTTATAACTACATGGACGATTTATTTCAAACAAGTACATTTTTGACTCATATACCAAACATCGACAAAAACGTCTGATATGAACTCACAATATTAACCAATTATTATAACATTATAATATTTGATATGAACTGAATAATAATTTTTAAAGGAGGTACTTAAGAAATTATAAATTGACCAAAGTTTATTATTCAGGAATATAACGAAACGAACAAGACAAGTCAGACTTGAGGTAAGGGATCAACCTCCCTCTTTCTTTTAAAGTACTCTCTTTTATGTAACTTATTTTGAGTTCTTATTTCTTATATTGGGGGATGTTATTATATATTCATCTTACTGTAATGTTTATGTTCACATGATTAGATACCCTATTTTATCTCATCAATCAATTTTTGGAAGTTTTATGTGGCACCATTAGGCTCTCGAATTTTCATAAGGGGATTTTCATCTCACTTTTTATTCCCGTGAGATTAATGCTACATTGGCCACTATTTCGTTTTGTGTGGTGTATGTACTGCCCATTATTTTACTATTTTTGTGATAAAATATCATTTATGGGTATCTAATTCTTCATTTTATGACCCTTCTTTCATGGGGTGTACGTTTCGAAAGATGCCCGAATCGGTAAAGGAACCTTTCACACTCCTCTTTTTAAAAGACTTATTTTGTTATGTCTTTTAATTTACATATTTTTAATTTGGAATATGTTCTTAAATATCCTTATTGTTGTAAATTTTATTTCCAAGTGATGAGATACCATTTTCTCTCTCATCAACTAATTTTATGAATTTTACGGTGACGTCGTTAGGCTGCCGAATTTTACCAAAGGAACTTCTTAACCCAATTTCGATTTCTTTGGGTTCAACTTGTAGTTACTGAATATGTCATACTATGAATATGTTTGAATGACCTCTGGTTGTTTTAAACTTAATATCCACTTATATTGGGTGTATTTATATTTTTCACACATAATTTTGAGATTGATTTATCCTTAATTTAAGGATACCTTCTTTATAAGGGATTTCATCTCATTTTACATTTCTATTGAGACTTCTTTGTTGTTATGCACCAATTCACTCTTATATAGTGTATATGCTGTCCTTTGGAATATTATATCATGAATACCTTTATTCTCATGATATTATAAAGTTCTGATTACATTTTATTCCTCAATTATTGTATTCAAGTGTCTCTCATTTTGTTAAAAACCCTTTAACTAAAATAACATTTTAAATGTTTTAATGATTTATTCTTATAAATATTTCTCATTAATATAAATGTTTTCAAATTGGTTTTAAGGATTTATTTATATGGATATTAATGGTTTAAAATGTTAAAATATTCAATGTGGTATGGGGCACTTAGATTCAAAAATCACTTTATTAAATGTTTAAATGGTTTTAAAAATGGTTTTATAATGGATTCATTATTTCCATATCTTAAAATTTTATATTGTTATTGCAATGTGGGAATGTTATATTTCCGTTATGCTTATGTTATGTGCTATGATTATGTTATTGTTCTTGGGCATTTTTTATGAAGACAGGTGGTTCCGTGATAAACTAATGGCGGGTGGGCCCGATATTGCTCTCCAATGCATTGCGCAACACGAAGGAGTTAAACACTAAGGTTTCTCCAGAGTGATTTAGGGAATATACTATGATGGGTATTCCAAATGTAACCATGTGGGTTACTCCCTACATAAGAATTTTATGAATGACTCTAGTTACCTTTATGCCCTATTTTTTCTATTGATTTATGCATAAATCGTATGATTTCATGAGGTATGTTAAATTCCATACGCTTTATGACTAAATTATGATTTCATTGATTCTTATGTATACATGGAATGATGTTTTCTTTTCGTTCTGTTATAACCCTTACTGAGGTTTGTATGCTCATCCCAAGTTTTTGAAATGTTTTAACAGGACATAAAGTTTAATAGGGTCAAGGATGGGATCAAGGAAATGTCAGGCTGTCTAAAACAAGGTACTAGACATGACTCTTATGTTCAAGAGTTTTTATTTTGTGGAAAAAATGGCAACTGAGTAGATTTTTCTACTTTGTAATCTTAGAGATGTTATAGTTATGTCCTAATTCCCTAAAACTCTAAACCAGAAAATATCTTCAATGTGAATTATTCAATTTAATTTATGATTAAGTAAGGTTTAAGGTCGGGTCCTTATACCCATGATACTACTAAATAAGGTCAACAATGATTCTTATATGTTAACATTTTTCAATAAAACATAGTGCCGAAATATTCATAAACACACATTTCCTTTTACACATTAGATTCTTGATGTAAGTATAATAAGTATCAATATATATATATATATATATATATATATTAATTCATGGAACATCCATTATATTTGAATAAGTACTTCATAAATAACAAAAATATCCCATAACCAAATACCAACTATCAAGAAAAATTAATATCATAAGAGATATAGTATTATGGGAATCTCTTGTTTAAAAATAACATTTCATTCAATGCAATGTGATTATTATGTATATAAAAACACTTGCATCATGTAAACGAAAATGTGCATCTAAATTCATTATCCTAAAATATTCTTATGATATTTCTGAAATTGCTAATATGGAAAAGTGGGAATCAGGTGATGAATACATTTATATAATAGGGTAAATATTTATACATGATATCATTGTAGAAATATTGAATGGGTTTTAGTAAAATCCAGATATAAAAAAGTAGTTGGAATTGTAACATGTTTTATAAAATCATGGGAATATGAATGTTCCCAAGACACATACTATGTAGGAAGGATACAACCATGGTGATTGTTTTATATTCATTGTGGTAAAAGATACATGTTTTTATTAGGAATAATATTTCCTATAAGTATGAAGTATATAGAAATTAGATAAAATTTAAAAGGTAAATTAAAATCCAATAGTGGATTCCATCTATCAAATTATAAGGGATTTTTATATTGAATACTGAGGTTGGTATTCAAGTGAGATGCTACATGGATGGTAAAAGTGAGATATCAACAAGACTCGATTGGTATTATAGAGTTATTATTCTTATATACATTAGAGTTGTTCTTATCATAAGAATTTATCAGGTTATATTGTTGATCCTTGCATGTCTGGAACCATAATCATGAATGTTGTCTATTCATGGAAACAATAAAGTAATAGAGACACATGAGGATTCCAATAATGTTATCACGTTATTGAAATCAAATTTATGATTATAATAAGAAAAAATATCATAGGATATTTATATAGAAAGAATATTTTAGAAGTCTCTACCCTATGTTGGTGGTATTTACATTGCTTTTATGTAAAATATGTATGATAGAACATGAAAACAACTATTGGTCATATACTTATTTAATACCAAATTGATTGAATCTCTCCAGATATTGACATAATGTTGAAAAATAAGTTATAGAGAACTTGATATACTGAGGTAAATCAAACAGTTTCTAATACCTATTATATTGTATATATGATGACATGTTACTGATAACTACAAGTTAGACCAATTCAAGATAGGTAATGTTCACAAATGTCACATATATAAATCTCTCCCAAATAAAATTTATGGTAAATAGGAGGATAATAATTGGTGATTTTAAATCCAAACACTTTAGTGTTGTATCAACCTCATTTTCCATGATATGTACAAGAAAATATTTTTCAGACATATAAATAATGATAAGAAAATTATAAATTATATCTATGAGAACTGTTAAAAAACTAGTCAAAACTATCCAACAGTACTAGAGTATATACATAGGACATTTACCAAGTATGTGGAGAAAAAGTGTTGATATTTTTTTAATGGACACAATGTTTCAATTCACAGATCAACATGATCTGTTATCACAACTAGGCTAAAGTGAAGAGAGAGAAAAGATAAAAATTCTAGTGGTAGCCATACCTACGAATACCAAGTCAATTGATGCTTCTAAGTAAGCTAAGATGTAGTTTTAACGCAATGATTTATTCTAGTTCTCAAAATCATAGCTAGTACGTAATGTTTTATCATTATTAAAATTTAATAACAAGTACTAGCCATGATGACATGTTTGGATAATGGAAAAAGGAAATTTATTTGGTGATTCTATATCTTGAGATGTTTCACTCTAGTAGGTTACATAGCATATAGTAGAATATATAAAATTCAGAAACATGGAAGACCCCTAAATTAAAGTCATGACTCAGTAAAAACATCATCTTAATCACGTGAGAGATAACAAGGATAGTTAGCACGTTGGATTTAGTGAAAGTGGGAAAGTTGAAATAGTGGGTTCCCATACCCAAATAAATATTAAATTTTATTACCATTTCATGTAAATAGTTAGATATATATGATGTACGCATACCATTATAGTGTATAAATTTATGTATCTACTATTTAAATGGCAATGTCCAAAGATTCATTTTCATATCAAAAGGTTTTAGTAGATCATATTCAATGATGGAAACCTAAAGATACTATGAAATTAATCTTAAACTAATATCATTTTTTCTAGATACATCCTATTTACTGGACATAATTGATGTATGGATTTTAGGAGTTAGGGGATCATATGAATCTTGACTTTTTCCTCTTGAAGTTCACACTTGGTGATCTATATTAGGTGAGAACATGAGGACAGATCTGCCAATATAAACATCACATGTTTTCTGGTTTCATTGGTTGTTAAAATGTATAGAAATGTGTATTTTTCTATGAAATTGAGATCCTTATAAATGTGTGCCATTTTTTGTACATTGATTCAAGGAAAAAATCATGGTAATGGAATCATGGTGAGGTATCTTGTGATGGGTGTGTCATTGGTGGTATAACATTGGTTAAATGATCATGATCAGATTTGTCTCATTAATGCCAAGGAAGTAATATATCATCCTTGTTTGATAAGGTGGTTGTGCTATCATATATCCTTTTCCATGGTATTAAAGTGTAAATCCATCTGGTTAGATCAAGAATTAATAAAGGAATAAAGGACGATGACACATGTGTGTGTCCTACTTTATGAGATACCATTAAAATAGATATTATGTTACATAGTACGTGTTCGTAGGTTGGTTTTTGTTTCTATGACTATTCCATATCTTTTTAGGGGCCTTGATGGGTTTCTTGAATCTTCTCTTAGTCTATAAACATTATTAACTAATATTGAGATAATTTCCTTTAGTTCCACACACAATAGTGTATTCAATAATCTTCCTTATTCATTTGACTGGGTATATAGGCCATGGTGGGCCCCACCAAGAGATCCGATAGATTTCTCAATTATTAATCGCTAATAAAAATAGATTCATTAATATTAAATTAAATAGTAATTTAGTAGATTTTATTTATTAAAATTATTCATGACGTATTTAGTGAATATAATAAAAATCTTATTCTAACAGATATTATATTAAAATTCCAAGTACATTTAAAATTATTGGTAATTACGAGTCTAGTTAAATGACTTTGTCACGACCCGTCCACGGGGCCCGTGTCGTCATTACCCCAAGCCCGCCTTCCATAGGCCAGGGGCTGGCGACTAGCACCAAAGGCGTAAATCCCGATAACTGGGAAGACATTGCCTTTATAAAAGTAACAAAACACCATAGAGTACAAGCGGAAGTAAAACACTAAGTACAAAAAGAAGTGCTGGAAAGTAAATGGGCCAGAATACAAACCCAAAATAAAGTACAACTACAACTGAACAAAGTACAACAGAAAAAGACAACAGCTGGAGGGACGGAAGCGGCTCCTGGGTCGTCCTCCTCGGATCCTACCTGAAGGGTAGGTACAGATGGCGCAGCTCCTGGATCGTCCACCACGAATCCTACCTGAAGGGTAGGTACAGATAGCCTCCACAGTGCTCTCGTCCGTCAACCTTCTCCGAGTGTCATCTCGCCGTGAAGTCCACCTCCGGACACTGACTTGTCGTGTAGTCCACCTCTGGGTACCATCCAGTCCTCGAACACTCGGCCTCCGTCAGCACTGCCTGTCGTCTGCAACCAACACAACGAGGTGAGGGCATAGCCCGTGCAGGGGTGAGTATAACGATACTCAGTAGAGACCCCGAGACCGTCAAGGTCTCACTAAATCCATCAAGGATAACCACAAATAAGATCTCAACAGATAACCTCTACTTAGGTATATGCCCATACATATACCTAAGTTATCAAGTAACTCATCTCAATCATGAGGAAACACAAAGGTCAAAAGTCTCATCTCAAACCAGGATTTTCATTATCGAAACCGTAACTACTGAAGAGCTTTGTCTCTAGAGTGTACAGTGGTCCTGTCACGACTCCGAGGTACTGCTCACTAACCTAAGACTGCTGAGGTACTCCTCCTGTCGAGTACCGCGGGCCATCCACCCAAATACAGTAGTGCTTCCCGCCGAGGTATGTCACTCAAACACAGTAGTGCACACCCCCTAGTAGCCTGCAGAGGTACTCTCCGGACGAGTACCGTGGGTCTGCACTATCACACAGGTAGTGCTCCGTCCGCCATGGGTCTGCACCCAAACAAAGTAGTGCTCCGTCCACTGGTCTAGTCGACTCACTCCAAGTCAAGTCGGTCAAGCAGTCGTCAGGTCTCGGTCGGCTACACGGTCTCCGTACTCCGCACGCTCGTCTCTAGGAGGGTCCGCTCCACGAGCTGCAAGTCGATACACCAAGTATATCAAGGTCCCACGAAGAAGTATCTCAAAGGACCACCTCGTCACAGGGGTCTCAACGCAACAGACGGCGCGTCGATCGGACGCTCGGTCTGTGAGTTATTAGCCTTTTCGTCCCAGGGGCCCGGTTGGTTTCGTGAGCGAACCAAACCAGCCGTATCTCAACTGTACCCCAAGATCTCATAGGGTATACTCATAGGGACCGTTTCTCAACGTGATCATCAACGCCGCTGACGGTTCGTCAAACGGATGTCCTGTCTGAGAGTTATCAGCTTTCCCGTTCCAGGGGCCCAGTTGGATTTCGGGTGCGATCCAACCCGGGCACTACCAACTGTATCCAAAACTCGGGCGAAGGATGCCAAAAGTTCCGTATCGTCAACAGGAACTCAACGCAACATATGGCGCGTCAATCGGACGCCCGGTCTGAGAGTTATTGGCTTTTTCGTCCCAGGGGCCCGGTTGGTTTTTAAGGCAAAACCAACCCGACCGTACTCCACCTGCGCCCAAACCCCGGGCGGAGTGAGCCAAAAGATCCGTCTCACTAAGAGGAAACTAACAAAGCTGACGGTACGTCAATCGGACGTCCGTAACTCAAGATATGAGCGTTTCCGCTCCGAGGGCCCGGTTGGTTTCGTGTACGAACCAACCCGGCCGAACCCAAAGTATTCCGAAACTTTGAGTGCGATAAACCGAAATGACCGACTCGCTCCAAAGATTGTGTTGCTGCTGACGGCGAGTCGTTTGGAGGCCCGTAGCTCAAGTTACGTGCGTTTGAACGAAAGTCGTCCGAAGACGGGGGGTCCGGGCCCGGGCCGACCCGGCCCGACCCCCCCTGGTTGGCCCGAACCGGGTCGGGTCCGACCCGGTTGGCCCGGCCCGGCCCGGCCAGGGCCGGTCCGGCTCGGCTCAGCCGAGCGGCCGATGCGGGGGAAAGCCGCCGCCACGCGTGACACCCCCGCGGCACCCGCGGGGTGTCGACCAGACAGCCGGACGTGCCGCGTGACAACCCCGTGACACCCGCGGGGTGCCGCCCTGGACACCCGTGGGGTGCCGCGTGACAACCCTGCGGCACCCGTGGGGTGCCGCGCTGGACACTCGCGGGGTGCCGCGTGACAACCCCGCAGCACCCGCGGGGTGTCGCGCTGGACACCCGCGGGGTGCCGCCGCCTCCGGCTGCCGGCGCCGCCGCGCCGGCGACCTGCGCCGCCACCGGCTTCCGCGGGCCGCCGGAGTCGCTCCGGTGGCCCGTTTTCCTTCCCGTCTACGCCGTTGTTCCTCCCGGGTTCCGTTCTTTACTGCGGGATCATCAAAAATCCGTTGCGGCACGTTCCGTCATTGCCCGTCAAATCCGCACAAGAACGAAGAACGACAGAGGGTTTTCGGGCCGTGTTCGTTTGGCCCGCACCCTCCGCGTTAGATATAAACCACGGGAGAAATTAAAGTTCAACACATGAACGCATATCCGAAACAATTTTTAATGAAATAAAATTGTTTCATAAAAACGGGTTCCTTATTTGAACGGAAACAACAATTTTAATAATTTTAAAATTGTTCACAAATCCAGTTCTTTAACTTTTTAAAGAAACAATTACGGGAATATAAAAAGAAAAGGGGGGTAATTCCCAAAATAAATCCCTACCTTGCCGTCGCTGTCGGATGCGAGGTCGTCGCGGAAGGAGGTGATCGTCACACCTCGGAAGGGCGTCGCGTCGACGTTCTCCGAGGACCAAGAACATACTGATTTAATTAATAATAATTAAATCCATGTTGTTGTTGAAATCCAAAAAGAAAATAAAAAGAAGCGCAACCCCCTACCTTGGTTGTTGTCGATCGAAGGCTGTCGTGGGGTTGGATCGTCGCGGAAGAAGCGTCGCGAAGGGAGATCCGTTGGCGTCGCGGTATAAGGCTTCGTGTCGTCGATCTCCGCAGGTTTGGCATTCTTCGCGTTCTTCACGTTCTTCGCGTTCTTCGCGTTCTTTGCATTTTTCGTCGAAGAAGAACGCTTTCCTCCAAATCCTCTCCACGCCACAAGTTTCAACCCAAAATAAAATAAGCTTAAGCCTTATTTTATTTACACAACTAAACATTTGAATTTCAAAAGATAAGAAACGAACCATTAATTCGTAGAATTAATTCAACGAAAGAAACAGCTCATTTAATTTACGAAATAAACCGCCCAATTAAATGGTCTGTTAAGAATTTAAGAAAACGCGTCAGTTGACTTTCATAAAGACGGGTTCTCACGGGTGCATTACTTAGCGGAAAGAAACAGCGGGGCTCGTGCGGGCACCGCCTCACAAATATCCTACCAAGAGGGTAAGATATTTCTAGATAGTACCATATCCGGTTCAACTCAGTTTAAGCCGCTTTTAAGTGGCTTCAAGTGGCTTCCAAGTGGCTTAAGTGAAATAAAATAAAGTTGTCGTAAAATTATTTTATTTCTTAACTTTAAGCCCGAAAATTAAAAACCACACCCGAGCAAACGCAACTCCGGAAGAGGCGTTTCTAAGCAAATACCGGCGCTGCGATTCCATCGGTGCCCTCAGAATTCGATTCCGAGCACCAGTTCAAAAGTTAGAAAAACCCGCTCGTCCGTTCACTGAACGTACCCGAGCCAAACTTCGGAAATTGATTCCGGGAACACCGGGCCTCGGAATCAGGCGCCGTTAGAAACTGCGTTCTTGTAAAATTCCAAAGAAAATTAAGAAAAATAATTTCCTTGGGATTTACGGGTCTTTACATTACTCCCACCACAGGGCTTTACGTCCCCGTAAAGCTTCACCACAAACTTAGGGAAACAAAGCGGTACTGAGCACGCATCTGAGCCTTCCGCTCCCATGTGCTCACCTGGAGGTTCCCGCGTTGCCAAAGAAAGTGCACAAGAGGAATCGACCATCCTCATAGGATCCGCTCCTATCGATCCTCGATCCCCACAGGAACCTCCGTATAAGACACTCATCGCCACCGTCTAGCTCCTCATGGTCGATGATATGTGAAGGGGTCGAGCACATATCTCCTTAGTTGGGATACGTGGAAAACGTCGTGAACCTAGTGCAACTGAAGTGGATGCGCCAAGCGGTAAACCACCTCGCCTACCCAGCTGAGGACCTAGAAAGGTCCGTTGAACCTCGGAGATAACTTGCCTCCCAGGCCACATCTCCGTAAACCTCGTCGAACTGAAACTCAAAACGACTGCTGCTATGAGGGTAAGGTTGACCGACTCAAGAGTGATCGGTCGCACCCTCATGTGCAAGAGTTACCCTGCACTGCCTGGGGTTTCCTTTTCCGCCGACCAAGTAAAACCCATCCCAACGTTTGCCTAAAACCGTCAATTTGAGTATGAACAGTTATTTCCCATTCCATACTCAAACTAACGTCGTAAGGCCTCGACGCTGCCACCAAGAGATTCCAACCAGAACTCTCGCCTCGAGGGTCTGACCACACCGTCGGCGTAAGTGTGATTATTGAGTCTCCTCCCAAGGTATCTCCAGACGTGAGGGTCAAGTCCACGGCTTACCGGAAACTCTAGGTCTGGAACAATCACACAGAGTAGTCCACCTCCGGGTACCGTCCAGTCCTATCGAGTATTGCGGGCCAGAATACAAACCCAAAAGAAAGTACAACTACAACTGAACAAAGTACAACAGAAAAAGACAACAGCTGGAGGGACGGAAGCAGATCCTGGGTCGTCCTCCTCGGATCCTACCTGAAGGGTAGGTACAGATGGCACAGCTCCTAGATCGTCCACCACGAATCCTACCCGAAGGGTAGGTACAGATAGCCTCCACAGTGCTCTCGTCCGTCAACCTTCTCCGAGTGTCGTCTCGCCCTGAAGTCCACCTCCAGACACTGACTTGTCGTGTAGTCCATCTCCGGGTACCGTCCAGTCCTCGAACACTCGGCCTCCGTCAGCACTTCCTGTCGTCTGCAACCAACACAACGAGGTGTGGGCATAGCCCGTGTAGGGGTGAGTATAACGATACTCAGTAGGGACCCCGAGACCCTCAAGGTCTCACTAAATCCAACAAGGATAACCACAAAGAAGTTCTCAAAAGATAACCTCTACTTAGGTATATGCCCATACATATACCTAAGTTATCAAGTGACCCATCTCAATCATGAGGAAATACAAAGGTCAAAAGTCTCAGCTCAAACCAGGATTTTCATTATCGAAACCGTAACTACTGAAGAGCTCCGTCTCTAGAGTGTACAGTGGTCCTGTCACGACTCCAAGGTACTGCTCACTAACCTAAGACTGCTGATGTACTCCTCCTGTCGAGTACCACGGGCCAGCCACCCAAACACAGTAGTGCTTCCCGCCGAGGTATGTCACTCAAACACAGTAGTGCACACCCCCTAGTAGCCTGCAGAGGTACTCTCCGGATGAGTACCGCAGGTCTGCACTATCACACAGGTAGTGCTCCGTCCGCCATGGGTCTGCACCCAAACAAAGTAGTGCTCCGTCCACTGGGCTAGTCGACTCACTCCAAGTCGATTCGCTCAAGCAGTCGTCAGGTCTCAATTGGCTACACGGTCTCCGTACTCCGCACGCTCGTCTCTGGGAGGGTCCGCTCCACGAGCTGCAAGTTGATACTCCAAGTATCTCAAGGTCCCACGAAGAAGTATCTCAAAGGACCACCTCGTCACAGGGGTCTCAACGCAACAGACGGCGCGTCGATCGAACGCCCGGTCTGTGAGTTATTAGCCTTTTCGTCCCAGGGGCCCGGTTGGATTCGTGAGCGAACCAAACCCAGCCGTATCTCAACTGTACCCCGAGCTCTCATAGGGTATACTCATAGGGACCGTTTCTCAACGTGATCGTCAACGCCGCTGACGGTTCGTCAAACAGACGTCCTGTCTGAGAGTTATCAGCTTTTCCGTTCCAGGGGCCCGGTTGGATTTCGGGTGCGATCCAACCCGGCCACTACCAACTGTATCCAAAACTCGGGCGAAGGATGCCAAAAGTTCCGTATCGTCAACAGGAACTCAACGCAACAGACGGCGCGTCAATCGGACGCCCGGTCTGAGAGTTATTGGCTTTTTCGTTCCAGGGGCCCGGTTGGTTTTTAAGGCAAAACCAACCCGACCGTACTCCACCTGCGCCCAAACCCCGGGCGGAGTGAGCCAAAAGATCCGTCTCACTAAGAGGAAACTAACAAAGCTGACGGTACGTCAATCAGACGTCCGTAGCTCAAGATATGAGCGTTTCCGCTCCGAGGGCCCGGTTGGATTCATGTACGAACCAACCCGGCCGAACCCAAAGTATTCCGAAACTTTGAGTGCGATAAACCGAAACGACCGACTCGCCCCAAGGATTGCGTTGCCGCTGACGGCGAGTCGTTTGGAGGCCCGCAGCTCAAGTTACGAGCGTTTGAACGAAAGTCGTCTGAAGACGGGGGGTCCGGGTCCGGGCCGACCCGACCCGACCCCCCTGGTTGGCCCGAACCGGGTCGGGTCCGACCCGTTAGGCCCGGCCCGGCCCGGGCAGGGCCGGTCCGGCTCGGCTCGGCCGAGCGGCCGAGCGGCCGACGCGGGGGAAAGCCGCCGCCACGCGTGACACCCCCGCGGCACCCGCGGGGTGTCGCCGCCTCCGGCTGCCGGCGCCGCCGCGCCGGCGACCCGCGCCGCCACCGGCTTCCGCGGGCCGCCGGAGTCGCTTCAGTGGCCTGTTTTCCTTCCCGTCTGCGCCGTTGTTCCTCCCGGGTTCCGTTCTTTACTGCGGGATCATCAAACATCCATTGCGGCATGTTCCGTCGTTTCCCGTCAAATCCGCACAAGAACGAAGAACGACGGAGGGTTGTCGGGCCGTGTTCGTTTGGCCCGCACCCTCCGCGTTAGATATAAACAACGGGAGAAATTAAAGTTCAACACATGAACGCATATCTGAAACAATTTTTAATGAAATAAAATTGTTTCATAAAAACGGGTTCCTTATTTGAACGGAAACAACAATTTTAATAATTTTAAAATTGTTCACAAATCCAGTTCTTTAACTTTTTAAAGAAACAATTACGGGAATATAAAAAGAAAAGGGGGGTAATTCCCAAAAAAAATCCCTACCTTGTCGTCACTGTCAGATGCGAGGTCGTCGCGGAAGGAGGTGATCGTCACACCGCGGAAGGGCGTCGCGTCGACGATATCCGAGGACTAAGAACATACAGATTTAATTAATAATAATTAAATCCATGTTGTTGTTGAAATCCAAAAAGAAAATAAAAAGAAGCACAACCCCCTACCTTGGTTGTTGTCGATCGAAGGCTGTCGCGGGGTTGGATCGTCCCGGAAGAAGCGTCGCGAAGGGAGATCCGTTGGCGTCGTGGTACAAGGCTTCGCGTCTTCGATCTCTGTAGGTTTGGCGTTCTTCGCGTTCTTCGCATTCTTCGTCGAAGAAGAATGCTTTCCTCCAAATCCTCTCCACGCCACAAGTTTCAACCCAAAATAAAATAAGCTTAAGCCTTATTTTATTTACATAACTAAACATTTGAATTTCAAAAGATAAGAAACGAACCATTAATTCGTAGAATTAATTCAACGAAAGAAACAACTCATTTAATTTACGAAATAAACCACCCAATTAAATGGTCTGTTAAGAATTTAAGAAAACGCATCAGTTGACTTTCATAAAGACGGGTTTTCATGGGTGCGTTACTTAGCGGAAAGAAACAACGGGGCTCGTGTGGGCACCACCTCACAAATATCCTACCAAGAGGGTAAGATATTTCTGGATAGTACCCTATCCGGTTCAACTCAGTTTAAGCCGCTTTTAAGTGGTTCAAGTGGATTCCAAGTGGCTTAAGTGAAATAAAATAAAGTTGTCGTAAAATTATTTTATTTCTTAACTTTAAGCCCGAAAATTAAAAACCACACCCGAGAAAACGCAACTCTAGAAGAGGCGTTTCTAAGAAAATATCGGCGCTGCGATCCCATCAGTGCCCTCAGAATTCAATTCCGAGCACCGGTTCAAAAGTTAGAAAAACCCGCTCGTCCGTTCACTGAACGTACCCGAGCCAAACTTCGGAAATTGATTCCGGGCACACCGGGCCTCAGAATCAGGCGCCGTCAGAAATTGCGTTCTTGTAAAATTCCAAAGAAAATTAGGAAAAAAAATTTCCTTGGGATTTACGGGTCTTTAGAGACTTGGTTTTATCATATAATATATTCAATATATATTAATGATATGTGATAAAATATATATATTATTTATGACACATTTTAGTTCATTATATGTATTTATTTATTGCTTATTTAGTTGGATTTGTTTTCTAGGAGTAGGGGAATAATTCTGGGTATTTTAACTCTCCCTGTATATAAACAGGAGTGAGTCTCAATTGAAGATCATTATTAATTACAAAATATTTAGACTCTCTCTCTCTCTCTCAGTCTTCCTTCTATAGAGAAAAATTATCTATATGACCAGCTATCCAAGAATGCCTTTGTTGGATTGAAGGCAAGGTAAAGGTGTGATCATCGTGCTGTCGAAGGTTTCTCTGGAGCTACGCACTAACACCCGAAATAAAATGAACATTATACGAACATTTTCTTATAGCTTTCATCGATGATCTATAGAGTTTTTGCTTCGGATCCTTTGAGAAATGGTCACTGGTGATGAGTTATAGTTTAGGACGCTCTAATTCAAAATGAGGTACTTGTTCAATTTTAATTTGTTTCCTTATTTGATTCACACAAGATCCTAAGACCCTATTGAGGCTCAGATCACCGTAGTAGACAAGTTTCATCCAATTTGTGAGGTTTTTTTTTGATATTTGGACCAAAATATTCAACTATGAACCTCAATACCTTAAATATCAACACCCCTTTAGGGGTTTTTGTAAGGTTACTACTAACAATGTGGTATAATGTAACACCCCAGGTATATAAAGAATATGACATTTTCATATTTATCCGTATTTGTGAATAAAATATTAATATGACTTTAAAGGGGGCGCTATGCTCGATGGCGTACCCAACAAGCAACAACGAGTTTCTTGGGAATCTTACGTTGCACTCTAATAATAAAATAATATTATTTTAAATGGTAGTTAACATGTAGCCGTTGTATTGGCGAGAATGGATAGAAATAACTAAAATATGATTATATATGTTTTTAAATGTTTTTACATTTATCAAATAAAAGATAAAGGCTTAAAATACGGAAAGAATTCAATTTTAGGCATATATGCCCTGGTTTTCACTAAAGGTTCACTTATCTCCTTTTGATGGCGAACCGTCATTAAATATAGTTCTATTCACTCTTATACATTCTATTGGACCTAAATAAAACTCTTCTTAAGAACCGGGACATCAAAATTTACTTTGTGTAAATGTTTTGGTATCTTTCTGATAAAGTTCATTTTTTTAATGAATAGTGTAAGATGTTGTATTTTAATTCAAAACCTCTTTTTAATCTAATTTATTGATATTATTAGATTATCTTTTAAATTGGTTTTAAAGTGAAATTAGAATATATATTTTCCATTTAATCCAATAGTGGTCGTTGGAATTAATTTCACTTTGAAGTCAGACTTAAACTAGTGTCAATCTTTTGATACTTATTGTTTCATAAAAACACGCTATTTTCTCTGACAGCGGGAATTAATTATTAAATTAATTAATGTGACTTATATGTTTTTAATTTTTTAAAATAGACTTCATTTTTGAATTCGGAAAATCAAATATAGATTAGGGTGAATTTTTGGGATTTTTTTGAAAAACTTCAATTTTTGATGAATAGTGAAACCACTAAGTGGTACTTATAAAAACAGATTTTTCTGTTTAAATGAAATTTTGTCATATTTGTGTTTTGAATTTCAAAAATCCGACATACATGGTTGTCATTAAGAAGTAAAATGTGGTTCAATGGGATAAAAATAATTTTTTGTTGAATAGAAACTTATTAAGTTTTTAATCGCGATTAGAGGCAATTAGTGTAGTTTAAGGTAAAAATAATGTTTTAATAATATGAAATGAACATTACACATGTCATAAACTCATTGGATGTTTCATGGCCGACCAAGACAACCCATGGGTAAACTTGGGGACCCCATGAAGCCACTTTGGTTGGAAAATGACATTAATATCTTTTTATTTAAAGTTAAAGTAAAAATGAGACAAACATGAAATGTTTTACTAAAAAACTTTTTACATGGGGTTATACAAATAAGATTTTGACTATAAATATTTATTGGAACGCTAAAAAGATTTCCTAAATCATAGTATTTTTATTTATAATTTTTAGACATTAAATAAATTAAATTATTTATGACATCATGATGATGCAGCGATGACCTCATTATATAACGATTTAAATAAAATGGAAAGATAATGTAATATCTAACACCTACACATGTCAAAAACCTATTGGATGAGTGAATTTAGAACCCTTATAACCTTATCCTATAATCACATCAATGTGGGACCTCTTAAATCCGAATACCATTTTAAAATAAAGTGACTTTTCTTTACCTTCAAAGAGTGCCCCTCCCCTCCTCTTATAAAAGGCCCCACCTATACCTCCTTAACCACACACCCAAAGCCTTTGGCTCGGCCAAACTCTGACCATTTTGTCTCTCCACTTCCCTCTCTTACTCCTTTAAGACTCACTTTGGGCATAAGTCTTCCCAAGGAAGCCTTTGAGCTCAAACCAAAGGGAGTTACCCGATTTTAAGGTAATGTCTTCACTTGAGTCCTTTTGTTTTATTTTTCTTCTCCAACCACTTAAACTCTTTTTATTCATTTATTTTGTAACAACTACAGTATCATAAATATACTAGGATGTTGTTATAAGAAGGATTAGAGATACACTTTCACACACCTACATCTAATGGTTAAAGAACATACTATTTCCGTGGATGTTGAATTTCGACCTCCCGAAACGATGATTGTTCAACATTATTTTAACACCTTCAAAGGTGGCCATTAAGATGACACTATATTTATATATGATATATAATATGTTTATGTTTTCCTTAAGCTTATGTATTTTTCAGTAATGGCACACCCTTATTGTTTCCATTATGGGTAAACACGATATCTTCATTTTAGGAAGTGCGAACTACCGCCCCCTGAAAGTGATTTGATTCGTTAATACCACATGTGGGATGTGTAAAGGATAAAGTTAATGATATTATATATGTTATTATACTGGAATTATAATATACTCTTATATCATTTTGATTCCATTCCAGAAAATATGAAATAGAAATGGAAGTAGCGTTCATGCGTACGTACGGCTTACCGTCTCCATGAACAGTACATTTCATTTCTTATCTCAAAATGTTATGTAATACTATAAGTACATATATATAATGGATATATATGTAATATATTAAATCAAAATTATGAATATAATTCTGGAATTATAACATATATATATGTCTCTCATTTAGTTTTAATTCCATTAATATGACAAAGAAATGAAAGTAGCGTTCATGAGTACGTACGGCTTACCGTCTCCATGAACGGTGCATTTCATTTCTTACCTCTAAATGATTATGTAATATTATAAATACATGTATATTCAGGATATATATGATATATATGATATCCAAATCATGAATATGATTCTGGATATAATGAACCATTGACCATACGAACAACATGTAATTGTAAGAAGTCCACTTTTGACTTAAGAACCAAATATCAACAAAACAAACATTATTAAATTAAATGATTACATAATGTTTATAACAAGTCAATAACTGATATAAAAGGAATAATGAACTTGAAAACGGTTATTAAGCAAGTAGAAATTAACTCAAGTTTATTATTCAGGACGTTAAAGAACGATCGAGTCAAGTCGGACCCGAGGTAAGGGATCCTACACCTCTCTTTCTTTTTAAGTACACTCTTTTATGTAATTCCTTTTAAGATCATATTTCTTATTATTGGGATGTTATTTTATATTAATACTACTGTACTTATTATGTTCATGTGATAATAGACCCTATTCTCTCTCATCAATCCATTTTGGAAGTTTTGAGTGGTGTCGTTAGGCTGCCGAATTTTCGTAAGAGATCTAACCTCTCTCTTTCTCTTTACGTACTCTCATTTATGTCACTTCTTTTAAGCTCCTCTTTGTTATGTTGGGGGATGTTATTTTATATTTCTATTTCCATAAACTTTATGTTAATATGATGAGATACCCTATTTTATCTCATCAACCCATTTTTGTAAGTTTTATGTGGTGCCGTTAGGCTGCCGAGTTTTCGTAAGGGATTTTTCATCTCACTTTTATTCCCGTGAGATTTATGCTACATTTGCCACAATTTCCTTTGAGTGGTGTATTTAATTCCCATTATTCTACTCTTTGTGTAACATAATTTCGTTTATGAGTATTTACATCAATGATTTATTGTCCTTCTTTCATGGGGTGTATGTTTTGAAAGATACCCAAGTCGGTAAGGGAACCTTTCACCCTCCTCATTTCAAAAGACTTCGTTTGTTATGTCTTTTAATTAACATACTATTATGTTGGTATATGTTCTTCTATATCCTGATTGATGTAAATTTTATGTCCAAGTGATGAGATTCCCTTTTATCTCTCATCAACTCATTTTCTGAATTTTTGAAGTGACGCCGTTAGGCTGTCGAATTTTACCAAGGGAACTTTTTAACCCAATTTCGATTTCATTAGGTTCAACATGTAGTTATTGAATATGTCATCCTTTGAATATGTGTTAATGACCTTTTATTTTTTTACACTTAATATCCAATTATATTGGGTGTATTTATATTTTTCACACATAATTTTGAGATTTATTTATCCTTAATTTAAGGATACCTTCATTATAAGGGATTTCATCACATTTTACATCTCTATTGAGACTTCATTGTTGTTATGCACCAATTCACTCTTATATGGTGTATATACTGTCCTTTGGAATATTATATCATGAATCCATTTATTCTCATGATATTATAAAGTTCTGATTAAATGTTATTAATCAATTATTGTATTCAAGTGTCTCTAATTTTGGTAAAAACCCTCTAACCAAAATATCGCTTTAAGTATTTTAATGATTTGTTCTTATTAATATCTATGTTTTCAAAATGGTTTTAAGGATTTATTTATATGGATATTAATGGTTTAAAATGTTAAAAGCTTCAAGGTGGTATGGGCCACTTTGATTCAAAAATCTCCTTATTAAATGTTTTAAATGGTTTTGGAAATGGTTTCTTTTTGAACGGATTCATTATTTCAATAAACTAAAATGTTATATTGTGATTGAAATGTGGAAATTTTATGTTTCCTTTATGCATGTTTTATGTGATACATTTATGTTATGGTTCTTGGGCATTTTTATGAAAATGGGTGGTTCCGTGATAAACTAAGGGCGGGTGAGCCCGATATAAATCTCCAATGCATTGGGTAACGCGAAGGAGTGAAACGTTAAGGTTTCTCTAAAGAGATTTAGGGAATATACTTTGATGTGTATTCCAAACGTAACCAAGAGGGTTACTCCCTACGTAAGAATGTTATGAATTCTTCAAGTTACCTTTTTGTATTATGATTTCTATGATTTATTCATGGTTTGATGAGGTATGTTAATGTGCCTATGTTTTATGGGTAAAGTATGATTTCATTCTTATGTATATATGAACTCATGTTTCCTTTCCATATTTTTTTAACCCTTACTGAGCTTTTTATGCTCATCCCATGTTTTTGAAATGTTTTTCACAGGTCAAGGGAATGGTACATGATATGATGATAGTGTCAAGGATGTGTCAAGAAAGAATCCGTGTTTTATTTTAAATATGTTTCCGTTGATGGGAAGAATGAATATTGTCTTTTATGTAACCACTTTGTTTAAATGTGGAATGTAATGCACGTTTCATGATCTAATTATCTAAAACTCTAAACCTAAAAAGATCCTCAATGTGTAATCTTGTAATAACTCAAGATTAAGTAAGGTTTAAGGATGGGGACTTATAGTTGGTATAAGAGGTCGGTTTGGATAACTTTAGAGGTTAGGGTATTCTCTAAGCACAAGTGACATTACCATAATGGTTAGGATTTCAGAAAGAGTCCTAGTTTTAGATAAAGTGAATGAGTAATTATATCTTAGTGTTTACCTTCCTCATTAGTACATGATGGTTTTGTTGATATACTCACACTGATATTTCTGTTTTTAGTGAATGGATGGATCTAGCAGGCACCAAAGAGACAACAGGTTTGAAGGAAACTGTTGTGGTTTTCTGATTAAGATACTAGATAAAATGGAGGATTCAATGAGGAATCTCATGGTTTTTCTAAACCAACTATCAAGGAGTCATGATCAACCACTTCAACCTCGGTGTGTTCTCTAATGCATCATGTACGAGATGGCCAACTCGATGTGGAAATTCAGGTAATAATTATTAAGGTAACCATTAGAGTTTATATGATCCTTACTTTTGAGGTAATTATGGGTTATTATATGATATGCTGGAAAATGAAAGGCATGAGATAAACTTGAGGTTAAAATATGTTATGATCATTTTTGATGATTTTATCTCTTTTTGGGGAATGTTTTAAGAATTATATAGTTTTGGAAAAAGGACAACATGCAGACCGTGTGACAACCCGTCGCGTCGGACAAAGCTGCGGGAATCGAACCCACAACAAAAGCGCGACTGATATTTATCGCCTACCACTAGACTACGTGAAGTCCCTGGTTAGTTTGACTGATTCTTTTTAGTTATATTATTTTATTAATTAAGAGTAAGTTGATTTTGGGTTATTTATGAAAATGATTAACCTATCATGGAGGATATGTGATTAGGTTAATTACTTTTCAATACGAGAATTTAGGAGCAACTGATGTTGTTTGGAGATAAATGTTACGATTTAACTTGGAAGACTATGTGACTAAATCCTTCATATATTTGGGTTTCAATCTTAGTTTGGTTTAATTTGAAGAATTTTATGGACAAATTGATTATATAATGGTCCTTCTTGAACTTTGGGTTTTGTTGGTCAAATTTTGGAGATTAAGAATGAATTTTCTTTTTATAAAGGGTTATCCTTTTCTGGATTATCTGATCTTGTACTAAACTTTTTGGTTTTGGTTTTGGTTAAAGTCTAAAGACATGGGAATTATATAGTTCTATTTTGTGGATTAGGTGATTCTCTAGAAGTTGATTATAGTACTCTTAATGTGAACAAGTCTTCCTAAATACTCATCTTTTGGAAAAAAATATGAGTTTGATTAAGGAATCTAGTAAAAGTTGAAAGTCAACATGATAAGTGATTATGTTTCCTTATGAATAAATTCCTCAATTAAAAGTAACTTAAAACAAAAATTTTGTCTATTAACTTTTCCTACTGGGGAATCGAATACCGTTTAACCCATCACATGTTTTTGATTTTCTTATGGTTAACTTTTTCCTAGACATGTTTACTATCAGTCTCCCTCAAGAACATGACCCTTTGTTTTTTCTTCCATGTCCATGTTTTTCTACATATGGGTTAACTCGGGTGACATCTGTACTTATCTTCCTTTATTTTAGGGTGATTTTTTTACCGACTCTTGTTCCCATATGGGACTTTCAAGGATGTTTCCAAGCTCAATTTTAAAATTGTGAGGATGCAATTCCCAAAAGAGGGGAAGGGTGTAACACCCCAGGTAAATAAAGAATATGACTTTTTCATATTTATCCATATTTGTGAATAAAATATTAATATGACTTTAAAGGGGACTCTATGCTCGATGGCGTACCCAACACGCAACAACGAGTTTCTTGGAAATCTTATGTTGCACTCTAATAATAAAATAATATTATTTTAAATGGTAGTTAACATGTAGCCGTTGTATTTGCGGGAATGGATAGAAATAACTAAAATATGCTTATATATGTTTTCAAATGTTTTTACATTTATCAAATAAAAGATAAAGGCTTAAAATACGGAAATAATTCAATTTTAGGCATATATGCCCTAGTTTTCACTAAAGGTTCACTTATCGCCTTTCGATGGAGAACCGTCATTAAATATAGTTTTGTTCACTCTTATACATTCTATTAGACCGAAATAAAACTCTTCTTAAGAATTGGGACATAAAAATTTACTTTGTGTAAATTTTTTGGTATCTTTCTGATAAAGTTCATTTTTTTAATGAATAGTGTAAGATGTTGTATTTTAATTCAAAACCTCTTTTTAATCTAATTTATTTATATGATTAGATTATCTTTTGAATTGGTTTTAATGTTAAATTAGAATATATATTTACTATTTAATCCAATAGTGGTCGTTGGAATTAGTTTCACTTTGAAATCAGACTTAAACTAGTGTCAATCTTTTGATACTTATTGTTTCATAAAAACACGCTATTTGCTCTGACAGTGGGAATTAATTATTAAATTAATTAATGTGACTTATATGTTTTTAATTTTGTAAAATAGACTTCATTTTTGAATTTGGAATATCAAATATATCTTAGGGTGAATTTTTGGTATTTTTCTGAAAAACATCAATTTTTGATGAATAGTGAAACCACTAAGTGGTACTTATAAAAACTGATTTTTCCGTTTAAATGAAATTTTTCAATATTTTTGTTTTGAATTTCAAAAATCCGACATACATGGTTGTCAATAAGAAGTAAAATGTGGTTCAATGGGATAAAAATAATTTTTTTGGTGAATAGTAACTTATTAAGTTTTTAATCGCGATTAGAGGTAATTAGTGTAGTTTAAGGTAAAAATAATGTTTTAATAATATGAAATGAACTTGAAACATGTCCTAACCTCATTGGATGTGTCATGGCCGACCAAGAAAACCCATGGGTCAACTTGGGGACCCCATTAAGCCACTTTGGTTGGAAAATGACATTAATATCTTTTTATTTAAAGTTAAAGTAAAAATGAGACAAACATGAAATGTTTTACTTAAACAATTTTTACATGGCGTTATACAAATCAGATTTTTGACTATAAATATTAATTGGAACGATAAAAAGGTTTCCTACATCATAGTAGTTTTTTTATAATTTTTAGACATTAAATAAATTAAATTATTTATGACATCATGATGATGCAGCGACGACCTCATTATTTAACGATTTAAATAAAATGGAAAGATAATGTAATATCTAAGACCTAAACATGTCAAAAAACTATTGAATGAGTGCATTTAGAACCCATATCACCTTATCCTAGAAACAAATTAATGTGGGACCTCTTAAATCCGAATACCATTTTAAAATAAAGTGACTTTTCTTTACCTTCCAAGAGTGACCCTCCCCTCCTCTTATAAAAGGCCCCAACCTCTACCTCCTTAACCACTCACCCAAAGGCTTTGGATCGGCCAAACTCTACCCATTTTGTCTCTCCACTTCCCTCTCTTACTCTTTTAAGCCTCACTTTGGGCAGAAGTCTTCCCGAGGAAGCCTTTGAGCTCAAACCAAAGGGAGTTACCCGATTTTAAGATAATGTCTTCACTTGAGTCTTTTTGTTTTATTTTTCTTCTCCAACCCCTTAAACTCTTTTTATTCATTTATTTTGTAACAAATCCAGTATAATCAATATACTAGGATGTTGTTATAATAATTATTCGTGCTACACTTTCACACACCTACATGTAATGGTTAATGAACATACTGTTTCCGTGGATGGTGAATTTCGGCCTCCCGAAACGATGATTGTTCAACATTCTTTTAACACCTTCAAAGGTGGCCATTAAGATGACACTATATTTATATATGATAAATAATGTGTTTATGTTTTCCTTAAGCTTATGTATTTTTCATTTATGGCATACCATTATTGTTTCCATTATGGGTAAACACGATATCTTCATTTTAGGAAGTGCGGACTACCGCCCCCTGAAAGTGATTTGATTCGTTCATACCATATGTGGGATGCGTAAAGGATAAAGTAAATGATATTATATATGTTATTATACTGGATTTATAATATACTCTTATATCATTATTATTCCATTCCAGAAAATACGAAATAGAAATGGAAGTAGCGTTCATGCGTACGTACGGCTTACCGTCTCCATGAACGGTACATTTCATTTCTTATCTCAAAATGTTATGTAATACTATAGGTAAATATATATAATGGATATATATGTAATATATTACATCAAAATTATGGATATAATTCTGGAATTATAAAATATATATATATATCTCTCATTTAGTTTAAATTCCATTAATATGACAAAGAAATGAAAGTAGCGTTAATGCGTACTTACGGCTTACCGTCTCCATGAACGGTGCATTTCATTTCATACCTCTAAATGATTATGTAATATTATAAATACATGTATATTCTGGATATATATGATATATATGATATCCAAATCATGAATATCATTCTGGATATAATGAACCATTGACCATACGAACAACATGTAATTGTAAGAAGTCCACTTTTGACTTAAGAACCAGATATCGACAAAACAAACATTATTAACTTAAATGATTACATAATGATTATAACATGTCAATAATTGATATAAAAGGAATAATTAACTTGAAAAAGGTTCTTAAGCAAGTAGAAATTAACTCAAGTTTATTATTCAGGACGTTAAAGAATGATCGAGTCAAGTCGGACCCGAGGTAAGGGATCCTACACCTCTCTTTCTTTTTAAGTACACTCTTTTATGTCATTACTTTTAAGATCATATTTCTTATGATTGGGATGTTATTTTATATTAATCCTACTGTAATTATTATTTTCATGTGATGAGAGACCCTATTCTCTCTCATCAATCCATTTTGGAAGTTTTGAGTGGCGCCGTTAGGCTGCCGAATTTTCGTAAGAGATCTAACCTCTCTCTTTCTCTTTACATACTCTCCTTTATGTCACTTCTTTTAAGCTCCTCTTTGTTATGTTGGGTGATGTTCTTTTATATTTCTCTTTCTATAAACATTATGTTAATATGATGAGATACCCTATTTGATCTCATCAACCCATTTTTGTATGTTTTATGTGGCGCCGTTTGGCTGCCGAGTTTTCGTAAGGGATTTTTCATCTCACTTTTATTCCCGTGAGATTTATGCTACATTTGCCACAATTTCCTCTGAGTGGTGTATGTACTTCCCATTATTCTACTCTTTGTGTAATATACTTTCTTTTATGAGTATTTACATCAATGATTTATTGTCCTTCTTTCATGGGGTGTATGTTTTGAAAGATACCCAAGTCGGTAAGGGAACCTTTCACCCTCCTCATTTTAAAAGACTTCGTTTGTTATGTCTTTTAATTCACATACTGTTATTTTGGGATATGTTCTTCTATATCCTGATTGATGTAAATTTTATTTCCAAGTGATGAGATTCCCTTTTTATCTCTCATTAACTAATGTTATGAATTTTTGAAGTGACGCCGTTAGGCTATCGAATTTTACCAAGGGAACTTTTTAACCCAATTTCGATTTCTTTAGGTTCAACATGTAGTTATTGAATATGTCATCCTTTGAATATGTGTGAATGACCTTTTATTGTTTTACACTTAATATCCAATTATATTCGGTGTATTTATATTTGGCACACATAATTTTGAGATTGATTTATCCTTAATTTAAGGATACCTTCTTTATAAGGGATTTCATCACATTTTACATCTCTATTGAGACTTCATTGTTGTTATGCACCAATTCACTTTTATATGGTGTATATACTGTCCTTTGGAATATTATATCATGAATCCATTTATTCTCATGATATTATAAAGTTCTGATTAAATTTTATTCCTCAATTATTGTATTCAAGTGTCTCTAATTTTGGTAAAAACCCTTTAACCAAAATATCGCTTTAAGTATTTTAATGATTTGTTCTTATTAATATCCATGTTTTCAAAATGGTTTTAAGGATTTATTTATATGTATATTAATGGTTTAAAATGTTAAAATCTTCAAGGTGGTATGGGACACTTTGATTCAAAAATCTCCTTATTAAATGTTTTAAATGGTTTTGGAAATGGTTTCTTTTTGAACGGATTCATTATTTGAATATACTAAAATTTTATATTGTGATTGAAATGTGGAAATTTTATGTTTCCTTTATGCATGTTTTATGTGATATTTTTATGTTATGGTTCTTGGGCATTGTTATGAAAATGGGTGGTTCCGTGATAAACTAAGGGCGGGTGAGCCCGATATAGCTCTCCAATGCATTGGGTAACGCGAAGGAGTGAAACGTTAAGGTTTCTCCGAAGAGATTTAGGGAATATACTGTGATGGGTATTCCAAACGTAACTAAGAGGGTTACTCCCTACGTAAGAATGTTATGAATGCCTCAAGTTACCTTTTTGTCTTATGATTTCTATGATTTATTCATGGTTTGATGAGGTATGTTAAAGTGCCTATATTTTATGGGTAAAGTATGATTTCATTCTTATGTATATATGAACTCATGTTTCCTTTCCATATTTTTTTAAACCTTAGTGAGCTTTTTATGCTCATCCCATGTTTTTGAAATGTTTTTCACAGGTCAAGGGAAAGGTACATGATATGATGATAGTGTCAAGGATGTGTCAAGAAAGAATCCGTGTTTTATTTTAAATGTGTTTCCATTGATGGGAAGAATGAATATTGTATTTTATGTAACCACTTTGTTTAAATGTGGAATGTATTGAAAGTTTCATGGTATAATTCTCTAAAACTCTAAACCTAAAAAGATCCTCAATGTGTAATCTTGTAATAACTCAAGATTAAGTAAGGTTTAAGGCTGGGGCCTTATATGTAACTTTGAAAACCCCAGAAAATTCCAAAAACATCAAATCTCTAGCATGAAAATTATAAAAATTAAAAATAACCCAAAATAGTATCAATGAACATAGAATAACCATGTATAGTAACATGTGGGTGTTACAATATAAATTTGGAGATATATACTATCTCTATATAGTAAGAAGTGTCAGATCCTTCATGCTATGAAATAGACGTGTTGATAAAAATTATATAATTTTTTAATAAAATGTTAACCAAATAATATATTATAAATAGTATAATGTAGAAAGGAAAAATAAAAAAATAAATTTTCATTAACATGTAGTAAAATAAATCATTTAATAGTGAATATAATACAAATAAAATAATAAATTGAACTGAAGAAAATAATATCATGTTGGGTTGGATGATGAGCCCCAAATGTTGTCATTTTGAGGATAATGTTAGTGATTATTTTCTTCCTCCCAACACCTACATCATATTTTTGTGTTTTGTTTTTCCAAAATATCATTTTTTTAACATGTTAGAATAATTCATATAAAAGTTTCTACAAAAGCATGTTGAATTGGGGTTAATTATGGGAAGAAATATATAGTAATTCAATATCGATACATCTCCAACCATATACCTATACACATTGACTGTCCTAAGACATGTCCATTCTATATACTAGATCTTTTTATCTCTACCATGATAATTGAATATAGAAAAAATATAAAATTATATTATAATCTATAAATCATGAGATCATTTTAATAACTACATTTATATGTGTGCTTATCCAGGAGAATGACCATCACCCAACTACCGACACTTATCTCTTGAACCACTCTAACTTTAACCAGACTTCCTGTATTATAAAAGCTTCACACCTGGTATGATATATCGTGGGTTTTAATCATATAAATATCCTTTTTAAAATATTTATCAATTGATAACTCTATAATATATCTTTCTCCACATCATCTGATATATGTAAAAAATATTTCAAATGTAACACCCCAAGTTTCCATGGTACACTTCCTTTTAAATTATTTAATAGCTTGAGCTACATACAACACTGGGTTAAAGCACACCCTGACCAATCAAACAATCCATTTAAAAATATTTTATGAATATTTTTAACAACATTTTGAATTTTATATTTTCCATAAAATTTTAACATTCATATTAAGTGTTTCTTATACATAATATAAGAACAAATTCATGTTTTCAGACAAAACAAGTATTATTCCAAAATGCAGTTTTATTGGATTTTAAAGGGGAACCATTTTTAAATACAATATTTGAGACTTTAATATATTAAATTAGACAAAATAAAAATTTTATTTAGAATAGGTACATAAAAATTTAGTTTGGATAAATTATTGGTGCTTCTCTAATAAAATTCTTATTTTAATGAATAATGAAAAATAATGCATTTTAATTCAATAATACTTTTTGATATAACTTATTTCTATAGTTATATTATTTATATTATTTATTTTAAATTATGATTATGTTATAGTTTTATCATTTAATGGAAAAATGGCCATTTGATGTTATTTTACATAGAAATTAGATTTAAACACATGCCAATCATTTGATGGTTTTTACTTTTTTAAAGCTATTTTTCTCATTTGGATAATAGGAATTAATTTTAATTTAATGTTTAACAATTTTTTGTAAATTTTAAAAAATAGTTTTAATTTTTGGAATCATATTCTATAAATTATGTAAATAGTTCGCTTTTATTTTTGTATGTTATAAATAGTAACTTTATTGAATATGTTTATTTACCACGGATAATGGTAAATATGGTACTTTAAGGTAAAAAAAATATTATAATAATATACATCTACCCTAAATCAGGTAATTATCTTATTTTATGAGCCATGGGAGACCCAAAAAATCTTAATATGAACTTTTGGAATTTTGGAGCCACCTAGGAGAGATAATGACATGTTAAAATAATTAGTTTTATGTGAAGAATTATAACATAAACATGTATCTTTTTACTAAAAAATTTAATATGGGGTTATATAACTGATCTATTTGACTATAAGTAGACATTAGAAATAAAAAAATATTTACCACATCATGTTATTTTATTTAAAAAAATATACATTAAATAATGAAATTTACATACGACACAATGTCGATGATGGGATTACCTTATTAATGAATGATTCAAATAAATGATATTATAATTATTAAAATAAATTTAATTTGAAATTTTGGATTCAATAAAATAATTTTATGGATTATTTTGACTTATAATTTAGTAAATGTAGTTTTTTTTTGAATAAATCATGTTGTTAGGACTTTAACGAATATAAATTACTAAATTGTGCCAAAATTGACATAAATGAGTTTTAAAAAAAATACTATTTTATTAATTGATATAATAGTCATAAAAATTTATGATTCATCCAAATAACATAAAAAATGTTAAAAGTTTCATTAATGATCCACTTTAGGTTTTCATGGAATTTTATAGAAACTCTATTAACCCTATAATGTAAAAATACAATAAGACATGTAAGCGTTAATTTATTTAACTAAGGGATAAAGCCAATAGATAAGGTTAACATTTTAACCTAAACATTTCTAAAAAGTATTGTATGATAGGCTTTCTACCCATACTTATCTTATCCTCTAAATATATCACTTTTTAGCTATTATAATTCAAAATTACATTTATAATAAATCAAAATTTTAAGGATATTCTAAAGTGACCCTCCCTCTTATAAAAGGCCACCACCTCTACCCACTTCCACTCACCTCTCAAGCCCCTTTTATATACAAAACTCTACTAAAATATTCTTTCAACATCCACCAATTCTGACTATCATCCATACCTTTTGAAGAAGAAAACTCAAGAAATCCTTTTGTCATAACCTAAATGGAGTTACCCGATTTAGAATTAACTTCTTCTCTCATTACCCTTTCATTTATTTTCCTTATCCACCCCATAGTCTGACTTTATTAATTATTATTTAGCAATACCAGTATACTAAATATACAAGTATATTTTTATGCAAATGGTTGACCTACACTCACACACACCTCCATCTAATGGATATAGAACATACTGTTTCTATGTACGGTGAACTACTGCCTCATGAAATGATTATTGTTCATTTTTTTACCACCAACAATGGTGGTCATTGTGATGGAAACTATATTTATATAGGATATATATTTATTTATATTTTCTATATTCTTCTGTAATTTTTATTTATGACATACCTTTATTTTTTCCATGTTGTGTAAATATGATAATTTCTTTTGAGGAACTCTTCACTAACACCCCCTAAAAGCAATATGACTCAATAATACCATATAGGGAGCAAATAAAGGATGGTTGTAATAATAATATGTAAAATATATAACATAGATATGAAAATTTTATTATAATATACATTTGTATCAAATAATATTAATTGTTTTAATATAATAAAGAAATTAAGGTAGCGTTCATGCGTACGTACGACCTACCATCTCCATGAACGATGAACATCATTTATAATCTCTAAATATTATGGAAAATTATAAATAAATATGTAACGAATATATAAGATAATTTAGTAAAAGGTTAAATTTTTTAGATGGTAAAACCAAGATATATTTAATAATAACACCAAATAACAAGTGAAAATGTACTTGAGAAAACTAGGAAATTAACACCCAAAATATTTTAAAAATGAATATGTTTTAACAAATGGGTAAAAAAGTAGAGAGATAAATTAATATATGATATTATGGTTATTTAATAAGTTAGTAAAATTTTTAAAACTATTATAATCTAGGGTAAAGTATGTTTAACTTATAGGAATCAAAAGGTAAATAATCTCATCTCAATTTCTTTTTATTGGGGAATATTGTAATATTATGCACCTAGTTACTTTTATATGGTGTATATTCTAACTTTTGAATTGATATATCATGAATCTCATTATTTTTAGGATATTATATTATTTACTTCCTGGTAATTATTGATAGACCCATATTACTCATTCAGTATGGTTATTTGATAAGAAATATCATTTATATTGGTTATTCAATAGGATAAATACTTTGGACTAGAAATTACAGATAGAGCTAAAACATTATACAGATCCTTGATGGATTGAAAAGTTCCTATGAGCTAAATATGTGGGCCTGATCCGTTTCTACCCTTGTTTTTAAACTGTCTGGTGAATGGTCTTGATTGTAATAGCATTTCATGTTCTTGAGACTTGACTACCATAAATAAAGTTATTCCTTAATCTAGTTTCAATTATTATTTATCAAGGATATCATTGTGTTGAAATATCCTGGGATGTATTTTATCAGTAGTAATTGATTTATGGCATGTGTTTTATAATTTTTGTTTCCATTTTATTTATTCATTACCTAGTTTTGTAAATAGAACGTGTGATCTGTTATTTACCTTTCCATATAGATTGATTAATTATTACATCATTTGTATTTACCCTTACTAAAAATTTGAGGTCTCCCTTATCATGTTTCCTTCCCTAGGTTATGAAGAAGAGAATATTGAATAAGCTTTTGAGAATTCACTTTATTTCAGTTTATTCACTAGTGTGGTTAGTTATATTTCCAAATATATTTTGGGTATCATATATGTAATCTTGATTTCCAAGACTGCTAACATATAATGTCCTTTGAGATTTACAACCTTGTAATAATTCCATTAAGATGTAATGATGCACTGGATTTAGGTTTTCAATGGCTGGGTAATTTACTTTTCTATCAATGATTGTTTATCAACAACCTATGAATCATTATTTTAAAAACATAGATTATAGAACATACCCTAAGATTGAATTATGGAATACAATTATCATAATTCACCCAATTCAACAAAAAGATTATGATTTATGATGCATAAATTTTTAATTTATGTTGAGTATTTTACCATATTTTATGTTCATAATTTTATAAGATCATATTATATGTGTCATTATATAGAAATGAAACCTGTAAGGATGATTGGTATCAATACTTGAGAAAGGTACAAGGGTTTCTCTTATGAGGAAACCAATACAACTGTTATTGGAATGGAGAAAAATATAGTGAAAATCGGGAACCTAATCAGCTTATGGAAGATAACCATTCTAGGATGGGAGAACCTTTTTCATAGATTGAATCTCCAATTTCAGATCTCATTATGCGAAACAATATCCCATCATTTAGTGGGACAACTAATACAATTGTAGCTAAGTAGTGGATTATGTCTTTGAAAAAGATATTTACAGCCCTGTGATGTAGTGAAATGTAAATGGTTTCACTTGTAGTCTATTGTCTCAAAGGTGGTACTGATCAATGGTGGAACTTGATTCAAAACACTAAAGAGGAAAAATAAATATAACCTATGTAATAGAGAACTTTTTAGGAGACATTTTTTAATAAATACGTTCTCCGTGATCAACAAATTGAGATGAAGTGGAAGTTCCTCAGATTAAAAATATTAATAAGAGGGTGTTAAATATTTTGAATCCACCATTAAATGGTTATCTAGGTTTGATATGGATTATATACGCAACACAAAGTGAATGATCGATCACTTATTTGAAGGTGTTATTCCAAATGTACGAATGGCATTGGCTTCTCAGAACTCATCATCATATGATGAAATAGTTTTATGTTCCATTAACATAGAGAAGGAATTTTCTTGGATGGAGATATTTAAAGGAAAAGAAGACAAAAAGTGGCCATCTGAGATCCATAAAAGAGGCAATTCATCAAATAAAAAAAATTACCTATTTGAATCGTGTCAAAACTGTGAAAAAAACCCAGGTAAATGTTTGAAGGGATTGATAGTTTGTTATATGTGTGGAGATAAGGGACATTAGTACTATGAATGCATGGGGAAGAATCAAATAAACTATTTTTAGTGCTATAATTTTAGTGATATTGGACACTATTAAAATGAATGCCACAAACATCAAGGGAATCTACCACAGAAGAGGCTGAGGGGAGATGGCCAATATTTGGCGATAACAACTGGTGATCCTGAAGTTCCTAATGATGTGGTGTAAGATACTTTAATGTTTTTGTCAAATTTATATAAATCATTATTTTATTATAAATCATCACATTGCAGTATATCATCTCATTTTGGTTTAAAAATTATATATTTCCAATTCAACTTGATAGGGAAATTGTCATTCAAAACTCTTATTGGGAACCTTATCAAATCAATGAATTGTCAAGAATTTCCAATTATGAAATATAAATGTTCTATAATTGATTATTTTTTATCATGCCTATGGTTAATTTCGATATAATCCTTAGTATGGAGTTGATTTCAAAATGTTATGTGAAAATTAATTTAATGAATTAGGATGTTACGATTTGTAAAGAATATGTATAATACATTATCATTATAGTTGAAACATCAACACCTGATTCTTATCAAAATCCACCCGCAATGGCTTTACTGAATGCGATTATCAGGGAGGAAGATAAAATAACATCTAGGTATGAAGGGGGAAATATTCAAAATGAATATGTACCAATTATTAAAGAAATCAATGATGTTTTTCCTGAATATTTACCTAGACACCCCCTAGATCTTGAAGTTGATTTTTGTATTCATTTAATCTCTAATGTAAGGAAAATATCAAAAACTCCCTAAATAATGACCACTATATAATTAGTATATCTAAAAAATAATGTGAACAGTTGGGTAAAAGGGAATTCTTCCCCCAAGTGTTTCTCTATGGGTATAATATGTTCTCTTTATCAAGAAAAAAGATATATATATGATACTGTTTATTGATTATACATAAATCAATGTGATTATAATAAATAACATGTATTTTATACCTCATTTCAATGATTTATATGATTAACGTCAAAGACCATAATTCTTTTCAAAGATTGATATTTTTTCTAGATATTGTCAATTACGAGTGAAGAATTAATACATTCCTAAGATAGCATTTTAGATGTGGTATGGTCATTAAGAATTCAAAATAATTCCATTTGGATAGACTAATACACCCTCAGTTTATATGGATAACAGAAATAATTATTAAAGGAATATCTTGATGATTTTTTTTTGTATTAATTGATGATATTTTGAAATACATAAAAATATTTGAAGTCCATGAGAATCGCTTGGGAATAATTCTTAAGACTCATTAGAGAGAATAATTATATGGTATATTTAGAAAGTGTGAATTTTGTCTTTAAGAAATTTCTTTCCTTGCCTATATTATCTCTATGGATGCAATCTCTGTTGATCCTTCAAATACAATGTCAATTGAAGAATGTCTAGCACCAACCAATATAACCAAGGTGAGCAGTTTTACTGGTTTTGAAGGTTACTATTTGGATTTTTTCTCTAATATTTCCTCATTGGCTAACCCATTAACCAAGATCACTTGTAAAGAGGTTACATTATTTTTGAAAAAAGAGTGTTAATAATGACTTGATGAATTGATGAATATATTAGTCAATGATCCTATCTTGAATTTACCATATGAGAATTATGGGTTTGTAATTTATAGTAATGTATAAAGGAATGGACTTGGTTGTGTCCTTATTCAGTATGATAGGGTTATTTCATATGCATTAAGGTAATTAAAACTCCATGAAAAATATTATCCATCTCATGATATTGAGGTAGATGCATTAATAATTTCTATGGAGATATGGAGATACTATCACTATAGTGAAAAATGTGAGATATATACTGATCAAAAGAGTTTGAAATATATTTTCTCAGATAAATAAATCAACATGAGACAAAGTAGATTTCTTGAGCTACTCAAGGATTATGATTGCACTATACACAACCTCACATGGAAGAAAAATATGGTGGTGAATTCCTTGAGAATAATGGACAATTGAGTTCTATATAAGATGAGAGTTGAAAGGGATCCTATGTTCACAGATCTAGTAAATATGTATATGGAAATTATCATAGAGGGTGAAAAATCCCTAATTTTTCAAATATTTTCCGAAATTCCTTTACTATAATGGAAAAAAAATTCAGACTAATGTCATGGAGTTTCAAAAAAAAATTAATCCTATGTTTTACGGGAGATTGATTTATTTCCTATTTAAATATGGAATTTTGAAATTTGGGAATATGCTTTGTGTTCCCACTATACCTGAGCTAAAAGTGAATTATTGGATTATGCTAATAGCTTCAATTTACCTATACACCTTGGTGGCACAAAGATGTATAATGATTTGAAGGTACAGTTTTTTGGAACAACATGTATAGGGGGATGCTGATTATGTGTCAAAATGCTTGGTTTGTCCATAGGTGAAGGCTGGAAGACAACATCCTAGAGGATTCATGCAACATATTCTTATATCAGTGTGGAAATTGAATGTCATTATGATGGAAATTTTCATGGTTGTACCAAAGACCCCTAGAAGTAATGATGCGATACGGGTTATTGAATATTGTCTTAACAAGTTAGCATATTTTTTTGATATACAAGAATAATACCAATTTGATGTCTAGAAAGACTATATATTAATTATGTTGCTTGAATTCATGTTGTATCCCTATCAATTTTTTTTGATCATGGTCTCTATTGTACATCATGATTCTAGAAATGTATTCAGAAGGCCCTAGATACTAAACATTATTTGAGCACTGCATACCAACCTCAAACTAATAGACAATTAGAATGGACTATTAAAATATTAGAAGACATTTTTAGATCCTTGTCACTTGAATTTCATGTTTTGTAGGATCTGAATTTATTACTTGTCAAATTTTCCTATCACAATAGCTTCCATTCATTTATCCAGACGACACTATGTGAAGCGTTATATGGAATGATATTTCGTACACCATCTTGTTGGGATGATACTGGGGAAATAAAGCTTTTTGGTCTAGAACTTGTTGAATAAACAATACTGATGGTGATGCTTATAAAACCACATATCAAAACATATCAAAGTAGGAAAAAGTGTCTGATAACCGAAGGAATGATTTTGAATTTCAAGAAGAAGATCATGTTTTCATATTTTATATCTTCATAGAAGAGTGGTATATGATTTGGTAAGAAGGGTAAATTAACTCCGACACACATTAATCCTTTTGAAAATCTAGAACGATTAAGTGTTTTAGCCTATTGTTTGGAAATTCCCCCAAGTCTATCAGATGTTCATAATGTGTTCCACATTTCAATATTAATGAAATACATGCCAAACCCAATTCATGTACTCACCTATGAAGAAATAAAATTAAAACACAATTTTTTTTATTGTGAATAGCCTATCAAGATTCTTGATACCAAAGAACAAGTGTTTATAAATCGGATGCCTCTTCTAGTAAAATTCTCTCGGAGAAACCATTAAATGAGAGAGGAAATTTTGGAACCTCAAGAACATATGATGAAGAACCACCAGAATCATTTTATGTCATTATGTTCTAGAAATATTTTGGATTAAATTATTTTAAGTAGGGATGAATGTAACACCCCAAGATTCCACAACACACCTCTTATTAAAAAATTCATTAGTTTTCGCTACACACAACACTGATTTATAGAGTAACATGACCTATAAAAATATCTATTTAATAAGTGGTTTGAATATTATTGACCACATTTTTAATTTTTTATATTCCATATAATTTTAACATTTATCTTATATTTTTCACAGACAAAATATAAGAACCAGTTCAATTTTTCAAAATAAAAGATGAATTTCTAAAAAATACAATTTTACGGCCTTTTAATAGAGAACCCTTTTTAAAACCAATATTTGACTCATTAATAAATTAATTTTTAAAAAATAAAAATTTTATATAGAATAGGGACATAAAAATTTTGTTTGGATACATTTTTGGTGTATTTCTGATAACCACCAAATTTTAATAAATAGTGAAAAATACTACATTTTATTTCAAAATTGATTTTTTGTCTAATTTACTTCTATAGTTATATTAACCTTTAGGTAATTTTAAATTATAATTATATTATTATTTTATAATTTAATTCAATTATGGTCATTGGAAGTAATTTTACAGAAAAATTTCATAAAAACACATGCAATCCTTTTGATGGTTTTTACTTTTTAGGAACCCACTTTCTTGTTTTGACAAAGGGAATTAATTATGAATTAAAATCTATGAATTGTGTATTTTAAATTTGGAGAAATTGAATTCATATTTGGAATCATAATGTCCAAATTATATAAATAGGTACCTTTTCATTTTGAAAATTATGTATTGTATCTTGAGTAATTATTATTTTTTATCATGGTTAAAGGTAAATAGGATAATTTAAAGTAAAAATAATGTTATAATAATTTTAAACAACCCTAACATGTATCCTTATCTTATTGGATGAGTCATGGGAGACCACGTAAATCCATAGGCCAAAATTTTGGAATTTGGGAGCTAATTGGGTGCAATAATAAAATGTTCATGTAATTAATTTAAAGTAAAGGGAAATATAACGTAAACAATTATCTTTTTACCAAAAAAAATTCAATATAGGGTTATATAACTGATACTTTTGACTATAACTACTAATTAGTAATATAATTATATTTCCTTCATCATGTTATTTTATTTATAATTTTTCGACATTAAATAAATAAATTTATTTATGACACAATGAAGATGCGGTGATTACCTTTTTAATAAATGATTCGAATGAATGATATTATAAATATTAAAATAAATGTAATTTGTAAATTTTTATTCCATAAAATAATATTATGTATTAGTCTTAAATATTATATTTTAGGAAATATTTTTTTAATGAATAATTTTTTATGACTTTAACAAAAATAAATTACTAAATAGTGTCAAAATTGACAAAAATGAGTTTTTTTAAAACAAATAATATTTTATTAAATGATATAATAGCCATAATATTATAATATTAGAAAAAATAACACATATAATGATAAAACGTTAATTAATGATCTACTTTAGTTTGTATTTCTATTTTATAGTAACTATATTAACCCTATAGGGTAAAAATATAATAAGATATGTTAAGAGTTAATTTATTTAACTAAGGGATAAATAGAAATGATACGGTTAGATTTGTAAAATAATCTTGTCTAAATCTTATTTTATGATAGGATTTAAAACCATACTAGTATTATTCTCTAAATACATCACATTGGAGCTATTATTATTCAAAAATCAATTTATAATAAAATTATATTTTTAGAGTTTCATAAAGATTCCCACTCCCTCTTATAAAAGGCCACCACCTACAACCATATCCACACACCTATCAAGCCCATTTTCAAAACCAAAATCTGATCAAATAGGCTCCCAAAATTTTTAACTTCCTCTAATAAACCTTACTATGGGTAGATTTCAACTTAGCGAAGCCTTTTGGAAAACACAAAATGGATTTACCCGATTTAGAGGTAACATCTTTTCTCAAGCTCATTTTTTTATTTTCCTTATCCACCCCATACACTCTATTTATTATTTTATATTATAACTGAACAATATCCAAAATATACTATGTTTTTTATGATATGTTTTTAACCTACACTTAAACACACCTCCATTCAATTGATATAGAATATATTGTTTCTGTGTATAGTGAACTACTACCTCACGAAATGATGTTTGTTAATTTTACCTGTACCACAAATCATGGTGGACATTATAACGGACAATATATATATATATATATATATATTATTTATATTTTATCTCTGGTTCAATAATTTTTTTCACAACTCACCTTTATGCTTTCCATGTTCTATAAATATGACAATTTCTTTAGAAGAAGTGTGGAATACTGCTCAATCAAAGCGATGTGGCTCATTAATACCTTACATTGATAGAATGAAGGATTGTTTTAATAAAAATATTTAACATATATAAAATATATATGATACCTTAATTACAATATGAATATGTATAAATTAGATTTAGTTCTTTTAATACAACAAATAAATAAAGTTATCTTTTATGTGTACGTACGACCTACCATCTCCATGAACGGTGCACTTAATTTCTAATCTACAAAAATTAAGAAAAATTATAAATAATAATTTACTGAGTATAAAATATTATTTATTAATATATTACATTATAGAGATGATGAAACCGTGATATATTTAATAAGAACAACAAATAACACATCAAAATTTACTTGAAAAAACTAGGCAATTAACCCCTGAAATAGTTAAAATAATTAGAACATATTAAAAATGGGTAATAAAATATAGTGAGAAGTTAATATATGATTTTATGATAATGGAATATGATATTAAAATTTTTAAAAACATTATACAGAAGGTTAATGGAAGTCCACCAAAAAATGAAACAAAAGGTAAGGGAGTTCGTCCCAATTTCTTTTTATTGGTCATATTGTATTTTTAGGCGGCTAATTACATGTATATGGTTTATATTATACTTTTTCTCTTGATATATCATGAATATAATTATTTTAATGATATTATAATATTTCCTTCATGGGAATTATTGGCAGATCCATGTTACTCATTCAGTATGGTTATTTAGTAAGGAAAATTATTTATTCTAGGTATTCAATATGAGAAATGCTTTAGACTGGAAATGATGGGTGGAGCCTAAATATTATATATCTTCTTGATGCACTTGATGGTTCTCATGTTACAAATAAGTTTTTTAAATGGGTTTGTAACCTTATTTTTTAACCGCCTTTTTAAGGGTTTGGATGGTAATAGGTTTTCATGTGCATGAGATATGACGTCTATAAAAAAAGTATTTCCCTAATTTAATATCAATTATTATTTATCCATGAGATTTTTGTGTCGAAATATCTATGGATTTAGTTTATCATCAGTTATTAATTTATTGAATTTGTTTTTGTTTCTTAATTTCTATATTATTTATTCCTTATCTAGTTGTGTAAAGGGAACATATGTCCAGTTATTTACATTTATATATAGATTGTTTCATTATTAATTCGATTATATTTACCCTTACTTATTGTTTGATCTCACCATTACCATGTTTCTTTCCACATGTTATGAAGAAGAGAACCTTGAATAAGATTTCAAAAATGAAATTTACTTCAGTTTATTGTGTAGCTTGTTTAATTTTTCTTCACAATGTATTATAAGCATCATGATGTAAAATGGATTTCCTTGACTGCTAATCTATATGTTTCTTCGGGATTTACATCCTTCAAATTATGTCAATGAAATGTAATAATGAACTAGCTCCAGGTTTTCTGGGGTTGGGGCGTTACATTAAACATATTCAAAATGATTGTTAATAATTCTTGTAATTTTTAATTTCCAAACCCCCTTGATTGTTTCATTTTTGAATTTAACAATTGTTTCATTCATTTGATCATATCTATTATATTAATAAAATTCCATGGAAAATTTTTTATTTGGAATGCGTATCATGTAATAATAGACATCAACTTTCATTACGTTTATTTATTCACATATTTACTGAAACCATGTTTCTTTGGTACATATGCAATAATGTTGTGAAATAGTAAATTAATAAAAATTATAAAAATATTTTAGATAATATGAATATAGAAGTAATTTTCAAATAACTAATATTATAATCACTTTCTCCACATTGGCAACATAAAATTTTGTACATTCATTACTGAAATTATCATTAACATATTAATAATGATAGATATGATGCGGTAGATAAAAAATACTCAATATTAATTTATTTCTTAATGGTTCAGTGGTGATATCAAATAAGGCATATCCTTTTCCTTTCAGTGACATGAATACATGGATATGATAAAAACTAACTCGATGATTCAAGATTATCTTACTCTATTATAGAGAATGATGATGGAGAAGGATTTTTTTTGATCTTGAGTGGCATCAATCAAGATAACTCAATTATAATTTATATGTGAGAATGTTTCATCAACTTTTATGAATTTGTTTCAGTGGATAAATACTACTACACATGAATGGAAGGACTAAAATGTTCAATACAATTGAACCTCGTCTATAGTGGTATTATTTTTCAGCAAATTCTTTGATCTATTATATTGATAAGAAAATAACTAATCTTAACAAATAGATTGATCTAATAAATAATTTTCTAAAATGACCAATCCCAGTAGCCATAAAACTTATATATATATTTCTATTTTCAAATCCATGTCTTATCATATGAGTTATTTTATCTGTAGTCACCCATAAGAAATTATTGTATTAACACAACATAACAATTTTAATTAACTATAATAATTAAAAAATGTTAATAAAATTGGTAAGTCATGATTTTGGTTTTCTTGAAAACACATTGGATTTAAACATGTTTGTGGTCCAATATTTTTTATAATTTTCTATCTATTATACTTTTTGAAAAGGGTTTCTCGCAATCTCATCTTACAAGTGTCACCGTATTATTGAAATTTTATAATTAATATTGTCCAATTTCAATCCTTTATGAAAAAAATGCAATGTATCATATCATTTTAATGATTTACGTCTAAATGAAATGTTTCTTTTCTCAAAAATTATTTTCTAATATATTTTTCACCATTATTCCCTCTAACATTATATCCTTGGATACTACATAGAGTTTTTTATAAGTGTCACAACTTCAAAACCAACTGGATCATCATTGTTGTATTATCATGGTATATTGACAACAAATGTGTTTGTTTTCTCTCTAGATTTTTAATAAGAACAATATCATGGTCATTTATAGATACTGACTTATAATAAACTTTTTCATTGTAAATATCACTTATCTCAATCATAGGTGGTTTAGATAACAAAACATATGTCATAATAATATCAACAAGTAATGTTATCACACATACTTGTTACAATCTATGTGTATACTCCTCACCTAATCCATATATGATAACTAGCTATATTTTTAACAAATACACCTTAGTTGATCTTGTTTGTGGTGTGAACCACTGATCCACCAGAGGATAATCCATCTGAAATATTAAAAGGAGGAAATATGATAAAAGTTTCCCAAGATTACAAGATACCACCTGAATTCAATATAATGAATGATAGATATAATAACCTCACATTACTCACCACATCAAGTGAAACCCCAAACACACCCTCAAACAAAAAAACACATTCAAGAAAAAAATATCAAATTAAATAACATTTTGTTATTTTTGTGGTTGAAACATTATGTTCTACGTCTATGATAAAATATCGGTTCATTTTCATTTTTTTCCAAATGTTATAATAATTAAAATAATTATACCTAGGTCCACCAATTAGATCATTTAGTATAAATTCTCACTCTATCACCTCACCCCATGTGTATTTGTTAATCTAAAAACTTATATATGCTCCCTGTAGATCATCTAATTGCATTTAATTTTGATATTCATGAAAACACATGAATTGGGAATGGTTAATTTTTATTTTGTACAAAAATTAATTCTACAACATATGAAATATGGAGAATAGTGTATGTATCTATTCTGTTCCATTGAAGGGGTCTTACATATCAAACCATTTTCTGTAAAACATACAAGGAATGAAATTCATGTATCACTATTCATAGGTCCTAATGAAGACCCATAAATTTTATTTTCATCTACCAGAAAAACTATCTAATGATCACCAATTAAAAATAGAATCATACAAACAAACATCCTCTTAAATTATTTTTTATTGCTTCTTAAATAGTGAGGTTAACTCCATAATTGAATGCGTATCATTATAGTAGAACTATAAATAGAACATGAATTGTATTCGCATTACTAAAAACCTACAACTTAAATATTACATCTAATAAACATATGGGCACATCCAACACTTTGGAAAAAAATATCCAATTCCGATAGAAATTTGATTTTATACCTCCATCTGTGCACCCAAGTACCACTAAGACACAGTGTTGCCTCATATTTTCATTGACTAATTCCTCAGTGGATATGTAATTAATATTTTTCTTTTTGATACCTTATCTATCTCTAGATAACTATCCACCAGAAACATCTGGATAAAGTGATATTTTAAGTAAATGTGTTTCATCCAAGCATGAAGTACAAATTTTTTCATGAAATTAATTATACTCTAAATATAGAAATATAGAAAAAAAGAATCCCCAACTACTTATGTGAACTTTTAATATACGTGTGAACTATATAAATTCTTTCCAAGAATTAATTTATTCTAAGTATTATTATTTTATTATGGGAAACCATACAACACACTATTTCCCTGAAATGTAGTTAACATTCATGCATCTGAATGATAAAACATAGCGTATTATACTCTTCCAACTAGATGAGTCTGTCAAAATTCCGTTATATATATATATATATATATACTACTACAAACGATAATTTGAATTAAAATATAAATTCTATATTTCGTTTCATTGAGATACTGAAAGATCCACTTAAAAACGTTCCAGTGTAACTTCCACATTTTTTCCATGAACTGTTTTATGACACCCACTATAAATGAAATGTCCCGGTGACTACATACCACATTTTAGATCAGGATTCCAACTAATGATTCAAAAAGAACATTCACTGTATATATCAACACATATTTAATTTTATGGAACATTATACCTATATAATTTGAGGTTTCCATCCAAATGATTTGAGACCATCTTACATTCAAACATTGAAAACCATTCGATTATCTTTTCAGTGTAGTCCATATGAGATTAAAACAATATATCAGACATTATATCTCATTAAATCTTCATTACCCAAATATTATTATCCACCTTGATATATTTCATATTGAATATTCTAGATAAATAATTTTTTTCTTCTTAATCCTCTAAATTTTTGGAACACCTAGATTCATTCCATCCATGAACCAGAGAAATGCTATGAATCCCCAACCTCAAACACAATATTCTATCAATAGTGATATGTGTTTCACTTAATAACAAAGTTACCCTCCAAGAGTTCATCAAACGTATTCTTTCATTGTCTTGGTAATTATTTCTAGATTTATTGGCATATCATCATCTTACACACTATTTATATATTTTGATAATCCTTAAAACCATTAGGTTTCTCCATGTATATTTCATTCTGCATGTCACCATGAAGGAATGTGGTCATTATATCCATTTATTCATAGTGAAAAATATTTGAATTTATTATGAGCATGAATAACTAGAGATTAATGTCCTTAACTATGGGCACAAATATTTTAGAGAACTCAATCCCTTCATTTAAATAAAATTCATTTATGACTAGGATAGACTTATACTACTTCCTACCACCATCCACTTCTTTTAAAAAGATAGCCAATTTTTTCTTGAGTTATTTATCCACTTTTTTTAATTTGATAATATCTCATATTCTATTAGAATTTAATGATGATATATATAATTTCATAGATTATTACCAAATTCAAAAGTCACAAAGTAGAATCTTATTGTGATATTTCATTCTCTACACCATCTCCTAAATGTAAAAAATTTATATCAACTCAGAACCTTTTATTTTTCCATCTGACTCTAGTATATATCTACACTTTAGTTTATGGATCTTCTATTTTAGGATGTATAATTTTTTAATCCTTCTTAGCCTAATTAGGTTGATTACCCTGAGAGGGGCTGAATTAGGGTATATAAGATTAAAAACAATTCTCCTCTAGTTCATGTTTATTTGTTAAAAAACACTCTCCTTTCCATTTCCCTTAGAAATGTATGAAAAAAATTAAAATGATAAAAGCGACAGAACCATTATATTGGGTTCCCCTACACTAGGATACATACATGGAGAATAAAATGATGATATCCTAATTAATGAAAAACTACTAAGGCTGACTACCAAATTACATGTTTTGGGTTAGATCACTTCTATTCGTAAACTGAATTCCTTTAAAATGTTTAGCACCATCTCACTACATTACTTGTGGTTACACCCTATGTCTCTTTCTCAGGATCACATACAAAGGGAATAATAACCTTCTTCCTCTTTTATATCATACTTCTCAACATGGGATCCTCATATATCTTATGGAATTCAAGGTCCCTTAATTTTCAGGAATGCACACATCCTCAGTTGTAGATAGATTCTCTGTTAATGTCATGTTTTCACCCATAGATGAAATCCGCTTATCTATATATTTTTATTTGGAATAAATTACATTATTGGACTATTTTAGTTCATTGGTGAACATTTTTAATCCTATGTGAACTTCCATATTTCCTCAGTGAACATTGTTTCACCACATGGTGTGAGTACGTCGCATACCACCTCTACTTTCGTGGACCACCACTTCTTTCGCAGACCACCCCTGCTTCATGACTGATTTATTCTTCTATAAACCACCTATGATCCATGAACACATTTTTCATTAGAATACCTTCTATACTCTATGGTCCCATTTCCTTTAAGGGCTATAGATCCCCACAAGCTCATTTCCTAGAATTATTCCCAAGAACTCACATCACCCCTCCCGGAATCCTCCCTGGCTAACTCTTCTCCTTCGTAAAATTCTTCCTCATGAACTACTTCAGATTTCACCGAATTATTCATAGATAAATTATCATTTATAATAAATTTACTCTCCTAAATGATCTGATTAAGGTTATTTATATATGAAAATAGATCCCATAAACCCACTAATCCAAATCACCCAAAACATTGATGTGATACAACCTTCACCACAAACTATGTTATGTGATCCACATAAAAAAATTAATTTATAGAAGAAAATATAGTCCTCAAACTAAAAAGAATTCTTAGTTTCTATAATCACTGCCAGAAACTACAAATGGAATTCCTCTCAAGAACTGATGTATCTCTTAGAAATTGTGAGCCTCTCATAGAGTGTTTTTGCTACACGTTACACGTAGCATGCTTCACAGTCTACCTAACATTATTATGAATAATATATTCCATTGAAGATTTCCATTCTTCATTCTTTGTACCTAATTTCTAGTTCAAATATTATGCTTTGTGATCTACAAACTGTGCTTCCTGGAATTCTTTCTAGAAAACCTTACTTTTCTAAAATAAAGGACTCCCAATTTTAAGGTCTAAAATTTTTATAAAACATTAGAAAATTGAGCAACTGTAACAATATGTTTCAGAAAAAATCAAAAATACAAATTCATTGTAATATGATTAATTAAGAAACAAAAACACCACTAAAAAACTAAAATGGAACATTTAGTGATTTTTTTCTAACAGTCTCCCCCTTTGGGTTTTTTGAAAACTATTCACAAATTGATACTTCATTAAATATACTTCTATATTATATGTTAATTTTCTTAAAATGATTAATATAGTGATCAATGATTTACTGAACACACACACTAAGACCAGACGATCCATGCTTGGCATGAGAAACTAGAGTATAATGGAGTGTTCTTCAATGAATCTCTTCCATCCAAAACAACTTAACAACTTTCATAACGAACTTTGTCTTTCATGATTTTTTGACCAAACTCCATTATCATCATTAGATTTAAGAATCCATCTCCATTAATACTCCCGATACTCACCTTTTTAACCCATATTTATTGATAAATTTTCTCCCCTTTAATAGCCATTGTTTCTCCTCCATTGTCAATGAACCTGATGGCCACTCCTATGAGGTCTGGAATAGGTTAATTAACACAAATCATCACATTTTGGAAAGAACACACCATACCTAGGTGATATGGGGTCCATCATCCACACTTTATCAAGTGTGTGGAGTTTACTAAACTCCCCAAGCCAGTTGATGACTTTCAAACACATCATTGGGTAAGGCATTTGTCAGAATGTCTAAAACCTATAGTTCTGTAGGCACACCCTCCAAATAAAAAATCCCCTTATCCACCTTATCCTTTATAAAATGATACTTTATTTAAATTTACTATTTAATTGAGTTATGAAAATGATTTTTGATAAGATTTATTTCACTTTAAATATAACAATGGATTCTAATCGGATACTTTACTTCAACTCCCATATCATCAAGTTGCTACTTCATCCACAATAACTGCATGTAGCCATGAGTAGCCATATTATATTCAACTTCTGTGGTGATAAATGAAAATAAATATTGTTTCATATTTATCCAAGAAATACACTATCCTATAATATAAAATGTAGTACCTGATGTTTATTTTCTATCTTCTGAACCAGCCCAATCTGAAACAGTATGGACCAATAACTCTTATTGATAGTTTTCATTATACATCAAACTGAAATTTATTGTACCCTTGGTATACTGAAATAATCATTTCCCAATAAATAAGTGGGTTTCCTTGGGATATCATTGATAATTTTTTACTATAATGTGGAAAAATTATCTGGTCTTGTCACTATCAAGTACAACATAATGCTAATGATTTGCTTGTATTTTGTAACATTAATTGCATTGCCTTCAATGTATTGTGATAGTTTCATCTGGGAAGCCACTGTATTCATCATCTGTTTGGAATTATCCATTATATAACTTATCAAAACCCATTTTCCTTATTTACATTATGAAATAAATATGTTATACTTTCCTGGTATGACATATAATCCAATAAAAAACATTGGTTCCCCAAATATTGACATTCAAAATTAACTTTTCAGGAATTCAAAAAAACTGAGTGCATTTCTCTTCATATTATCCACCAAATATTTTTTCATTGACATATACTGGAACCATCATCCATTTGTTACTACCACTATTAACATATAGATTATAATCAACTCCACCACATTAAAAACTGAGTATCTTCAAAAACTGATTTGGCCTCGAATACCATGATCGTTGTGATTACTTCAACCCGTATAAAACCTTTTAATCCAACAAACTCTTTTCTTGTATTCATGAATCATAAAACCATGTGACTGGTTAATATAAACATCTTATTCTAGAACAATGTTCTGAAATGGAAACTTAACATCCATCTGTAAAACATTGAACTTCTTTTGCAATAATATGGACAAAAATAATCCGATTTTTTATAGCCTTGAAACAGTTCAAAATGTATCATAAACATCGAAACCCTCTATTTGGGAGTACCATTTACACACTAGTCACACTTTATATCAAATCATTGTGCAATATTCATTCATTTTGTTTTAAAATTCCCATTTAACCTCGATTAAACCCTTATCTATTGGACATCAAACAGTCTTCCATGTCTATTTCTTTACAATTTTGTCAAGATCTACATTCATATCCCACACCTAGTTTTCATATCCAATCACTTCCTAAAACATTTATGCTCTTCCACTGATAGGAATGATGCTTTTTTTATAGTCTTCATCATTCTTGTCTACATTGGTGTTGTCAGATCCCTGTTAATGTTCTGTTTACCAATTTCATCACATCTCTGCGATCATTGTACATATACTCATTTTGTGCTCATTCTTATAATTATCTGAATATTATTATAAATCACACTATGGAAATAGAACATACCACAACCTATTTATCTCATCAACACTATCCTCTAGATATTGATCAAGTATTTTCTGTTGATTCTGTTCATTATCTACTATAGTTTTATTGTGTATTTTAACAACCTTTCCCATCCTATTATTGAAGTATTTATATGCTCTTCATTTCCTTGAGTATCCAAGAAATGTCCCTGAATCACTATGGGATTAAAAAATTATTTGTTTATCTTTATTGAGAATGAGACTATTACTTTCGAAGACATAAAAGTACTTCATCGTTGTCCTCTTTTGGTACCATAACTCATTTAGAACCTACACCTATTTTGGACATAGTAAATATCTATTTGATGTGTAAACATATTTCATCACTACTTTCCTAAACTTATGGTGAAGGTAATTCTCAATTATAATTATTCTATCCATGTTTTTAATAATTTGATTTATTCTCTAAACTACTACATTATGTTGTGGAGTTCTTACTACTAACACATGGTGCCTTATCCCGTGTTTGTTTTGAGATAAACCTCCACTTGTATATATAGGAACTCTATTCCATTGTATGTTAAGATCTTCTTGATTCTTGAACCCATAATCTTTTCAACGTCCCTTCAATATGGTGTTATCCAGTAGAAGACCTTGGATTTATGGATGATTATTGAAACCCATGCCATTATGATAATTTCATCAATGAAGAGAACATAATATCTCCTTCCATAAATTGATAATGATGAAATAGGTTCATACACATCAATATTCACCAACACAAGAAATTTATTTGACCTTTTATCTTTTTACTTATATTCATTCTAATGATATTTCCTTGGTGACATGAATCACATGTATGAGTATAAGCACACGATAACCATGGTATTTCTTGTGTGTCATTATATTTCACAAGATCATCCAATGAAATTTGTCTCAAGTAACCAAGACTTCTATTTCGTAACTTTTTTTCTTCTTACTTAGAGAGATATTAAATATCTTCTTCTCTACTCACAAGGTACATATTCTCTTTCATATGTTTTCCCTATAAAAAATGAACCAAATTTTTCTGTGATGACAAAAAATTCTTGGAAAAGCATATGGAAGCTTCTAAGTCATATAGTTGTCTAACACTAAGAATATTGTGACTCAGAAATCCAACAACTATGAAATCTTCACATCTCAAGGATCTCCCTCCAAACATGTATTTTTATACTCTAATAATATTCAATCCTCCATAATTTCCAAATATTACGAAACCTTCCTTATCATAACTGAGTTCGGTCACTAGATCCTTATTTCCATTCATATAATAGGTGCACCCACTATAAATGATCCATAATTTAATGTGATCTGATGTGTTAACATCAATCTATGACCCCACTGCCTAATCATATCTCTTCATTTTGATACATGTTTTTTCATCATACATGGTATGGATTGATGATCTTTATATTCCTTGAAATATAATGTACCTTCTTCTTATTTCAACACTACAAACAGATTTTTCTTTTTTATCTTAGTTGATGATAAATTTAATTAACACATACCACAACATGAAATATGCATTCGCACATTTTATGCATAATCGATGAGATATATCATTCCTTGTGCCCGGATCCTCTATACCAGAAATAGATACCATCAAATGATGTTGTAAAATATTGAGTTTCTTATGGATGACTCTATTGGTATTGTTGCCTTTGGTACCTCATATATGGAACATACATTTTTGGAATGTCCTACATTTCCCCAACAATAACATCTTATGCGAGGTGAATTCCAATTTGGCAATACTGAATTACTGGTTCTCCCTTGGATTCTCTGAATCACCTAATTCTTATACATATTCAAATAAATATTTAATCTCAATGTATGTTTTTGTGGTCTAACATTAAACGTTAATTTTTTTTATTTGTGATCAATCCCCATACTAGTTGTATCATTCTGATTAATTTATTTCTTTTCCTAACAGTCCTTTTTCTACTTCAATCAAACTCCAGATTATAATTTTAACTTTTATATTTTATTTTGTATTATTATTTCTGTAATCAATAGTTTCTCATTATCTTTCACTATCCTTTATATAATAAAAACATCCACTTCATGTTTTTTTGACACATTTGATTTTATATTTTCCAGTTTCACTCAAACTATTGATATCACTTTTCTATTATTCAATTTTGAGCTTGTACCAAACAACCTTATCTGATCACTCTAGAATTGAATAGTTCAATTTTTCAATTTCTTCATTCCTATCAAAATTTTAGTCTTCTTTATTCTATATATAATGTTTCGAATCATGAAGCACATTGTTGTATTTATTCTTTTTAGATATCTAATATCTATTTCATCAAAAGAAACTTCCTATTTGACCAGAAGGTCAACTCTTCTTTCAACTTATCCTTCTCCATTTTCATTTTCTTCTCTTTTTATGTAATTTCTAATGATAACCACCATATAATTTCCTTTTGGATCCTTTTAGTCCTTTAATTATTCTGACTCGTATTCATCGGGAATTTTATCTTCTCTTGAAAGAAAATTCGTCAGTTTGGTGAAATTTCTCTAAAAAAATCTCTTTCTATTCATTTATGATGAATACTTCTTCATGGAAATTTCAAATTCATCATCTTCATCTTCTTGAAACATTATAGGGAACCATGCTTCAAGATATCCGTCTTTTCATTATTGAAACAATGAAAGTGATATTTTCCCTTTGAACATTCCTTTTTTAATTTGAATATTTGACTAATGGAATTGAATCACTGAATCCATCTTTTTATCTTCATGTACATCTTCCATAGTGAGATTCTACATGGCCTTGAATTTCACTTCGTTGTACTTACCCTTTTTTAAAGCATCATTATCATCATTTCTCATTCCATATTCTATAATAGTATTATGCATATTATCCAATGTCAAATCCTTTGGATCTTTATATTCCAATAAATAAACTTTTGGATTGATCTGAGGTCAATGTTTTTTCAAGATATGCTTAACGATCTTACATATCTTCAATAATTTCTCCAAGACCACACATGTAATCCACAACAACATTTACCCAGTTATAGAATGTATCAATAGACTCATTATGGTGTATTCTGAGATCCTCATATGTATTCCATATAATATTTACATTTTGTTCTCTCACTATTGATTCATCCTCATAAATATTCAATAACCTTTCCCACATTTCTTATAATGACTTAAACAACATCACCTCAGTATATATGGAATTGGGTAGTCTCTAATTGAAGAATTGATTCCTTTTGTATCTACACCCAATTTCATTTGGTCATATTCTAAGAAATCACCAGTGTCATTATTTGTTGAAATTCCATACATCACTTCTATAAATTTATCCATTCCTAATTATCAGAAGTTGTGATGCATCTGATTCTTTTATAATTGAAATTTGTTCCCATCAAAGATCAGAATACCTTTTTGATTGAAAACCTCCATATCTTCTACTAAGTGGGAACCAATAACTTTAAAGCATTACCTATGATACCATATTTTATCCCTATTAGGTTAAATACCCTAATAGAGGGTGAATCATGGTATTACAAGTTGAAACAAATTCCCCTTCATATATTTTTTCATCATTAAAGAAACCACACTTATATACCTCTCCCATGGAAATTTATAAAAAGAATTTAATTAATGATTGAGTCATGTAAATATTACATTTATCACCATCATAGGTCTACGTATAATGGAAATACAGTGATTATTTTCGGATGTACAAAATCCACTATGGCTCACTATAAATTACACGGTTTAGAAAAGATCGCTTATATGAAAAGTCTTATTAGCTTCACAATTTTTATTTCCAGATACTTCTTCAAGGGAAACTCCCCGATTCTCTTTCCTTTGGTCAATATTTGTGGGAAGGATCACCTTCTTCCTCTTACATTTCTCAATACTCTTTAGGGAATTCACACAATGTTTATGGACTTTAAGGTCCCTTCATTCTCATGAATTCAGACATCCACATGTGTAGATAGATTCTATGTTGAAGTCTCATTATCAAACATAGATGAAATCCTCTATTTGACACTATTTTATTTTTAAAAAAATATGTAAGAACCCGGTTCTTCAAATGAAGTACTATTTCTACCTTTCTTTTTCATTGAGTTGTTTTTGGGAAACTAAGGAAAACTAGAAAAATTCAATGTTTTAGTAGAAAACATTGTGCAATCTTATGTATACACCATGTATTCTATATGTGTAGGATGTGGATACACAGTTTATTCATTAATTGTCCAAGAAGTAATGAAAAAGTCACTACAAGCTTTGTACTTCTTAGTACAAGCCATGTAGTCATGCTGACAGGTCGGTGGAGGACGCGTAAAGTATGTTGGAAATATTTATTAATAGTAAAATGATAAACACACTGGGTATACTAACATACATGTCTTGTACTACCAAATTCCATCATAAAATAAGAAATATACTCGTTTTCACTTCTCCTAGATAGAATAGCCTCTAGGCGATGAACTAGGAGCCGAGAAAACATTCCCTTCTTTTGTTTGTCATCCAGAGCCTGATTCAAGTGTCGTCTGTCTTGTTGGATTCCTCTCATTAAGAGATTTATTCTCCATAAGGCATTCAGGTTGATTTCATTTCTTGAGGAAGTTATTCAAGGTTGAATTATTTACATCTTTTTTAGATCTGCGACATTCTAGGTGCTCTTATGTCATTCATTAAATGTTGAGTTGATTATATGTTCCCAAATGATAAGAAACCAATTTTCCTATAATTTATTCATGTGGATACAGAATGATGTTTAGGTATTTGATTATTGGAAATTTAGGCATATGATTGCTGATTTTTTGATTTAAGGACACCACATTGGTGTATTTCTTGTGGTTAGCCACTTGGCAAGAAAGACATTGAGGATTGTGACCCTTTTCCCTCTTGTGGTTTATTAGAATAATATATTGTTATATGAAATTCCCATATGATTTGTTATTATTACAACCATGAAATTGTTTACTTTTATTATGGTTGCTGCTATGTGAATTTTCCTCATGAGTTGTTGTGTTCAAATCAAGGTGATTGTATAATTCACATTTGTAGTTTTGCAGTGAAATTATAAATTATTAAAAGAGGTTGTTAGCCATAGGTGATCCATATTCTCAATTTAAATATAAGGTCGATATCATGTGACTAATTACTCTTTTCTTAACTTGGGTGAACCATTGTCTCTGTTAAAAGGAAATGGACGAACTGAAGAGGTTGATTACTTAATGATCGTGATTGAGCCATAGTGTTGCTGGTCAGGCTTACTGAGTCTTCCTTGTAAATTCCGAGAATATCTTTAGTCCATTGAGGGAGAAGTAGGGCGTTCTCTATTAGAAACTAAACAAATTATTAAATGATGAAATGATGATATTCATAAATGAAAAATGGTTATGTTACAAGTTGACGATATCTTTGGTATGGAAGGTCAATGGGAATAGGCTGGACTTTGAGAACATAGTTCACATAACTTGTTTAATGAAATGGAATGAGTTAAGATGTGTCTACCATGCCAAAGCACAAACATGGATTTAGTCTTTACTTTTTACCTATATGATCTTCTGAGACATTTGATGTGTTTAATTCTACACAAGGGATTGGAATTCTAAGTCCAAATATCGAGAAATTTGAACTTAAATGAAATTAAACTGATTTAAAAAATATAACAAATTGATAGTTTACTTGAGAACTTCATAGTTATTATTTTCTTTTACTACTATTTCATATATTAACTGACTGTTAGGCACAGATCATTGGTGGTTTCATAATGGGATTAGTCTCACACCCTATTTGGTTCATGATCTTGTTCTCAAATAGATTATATGATTGCAGGTGTAGACAAGGAAAATATCCCTTATACAGGTACATGATTACTGCTTAGGAGTATGAGAGCATGGGACTAAGCCGAGGCTTGAGATGCTTCTGAGTTTTATTTCTGTTCTACACATGTATTGTACTGGTTTCTTAGTGTAGTGTATCCTATTTTTCATACATTCTTATAATATATGACATGCTGCATTATCATTTGTATAGTTGAGACACATATATTTATATACCATAATTCTGTTGTTTTGCTTCAGTTGCAAGATGTTTACTGCTTCCTCTATTTCTTAATATTTATTTCGTTGTGTTACTCTCTGTCAATGAGGGAATATTTTCCCCACTATCACACTCTAGGCCCTCACATCTAGTCGGAAGCCTCTAGAATTTGGGTAAATTTTCTTGACGCCATATGGCCAACCGGTCCGGCTATTGGTTTAGTTGTAATACATGTCGGGATGTTACAAATTGGGATTAGTTGGTTTCTTTTATGCTTTGTCTTTCTATTCAGATCCAATAGAATAAATATGGTGTAAAAATCAATTTGGTAATAAATTGTGCCCAAGATTAGCTAAACCGTGTATATGGAAAACATGAATTACCTCATATGAATTGTGACTTTTCTAGTTATATAGTTCTACGGATTTCACTATTGGGTAACTCACTTGATTTCTACTATTACTATTGATGCACTTGTGGGTTCTATTTTAGTTGCAACCCGATGATATTAGGGTGTTCCATCTCATGCATCAAATAAAAAAACATGTTAGAATCACACGACATTCATTACGGCATGACATCTAGGATGCATTAGTTATCACATGTTGTTGTGATAGATGATGTTATAGTTATGACTACTATTGAGATATGTTTATTGGTACGTTCAATTGATTGGATTGAATGGTCTCCAAATGATGGTTTGAGAGGATTATGTGCCCTCTTGGACAGAAATTTGGTGGATCATGATTTATTTTTTATCTATAATTTTATCCTGATATGTTCTTCTTGGGTGAAAAACATTGATCTGTGGGGAGTATGGGCCCTCACAGATCACAATTTTGCATCCCTCTGGTTTGTTTTCTACAGAATAGGGGTTTTCTGGGAAAAATAGAGTTTTTGTCCTAAAAAAACCATTATACATGGAGTGTAGTCTAGCCTAACATGCTGTTTGTTCTTCCTGTTTGGGGAATAATGTGTTGCATGTTTTAAGAATAACATGTCGTGTACTAGTGTACACACTATGTAGTCATTCATCGTGTGACCTACCATGTGGGTAGGGGGCATTGATTGTCTATATTTTATTAGGACACATAGTGTACATTCAGTACATGCGATGTAAAATTCGACCGTGTATCTGATCGTGTGACTAACAACCCAGGTTGATGAAAATTTTGATGTACACACCGTGTCAAGATTGAACACCCCATGTAGTCTTACACCGACAGAACCATGTAGTTCTACTCGTGTAGAAGTGTCTGGGTAGGAATGGAATTCCATGAACACACTGTGTCTCATAGAGAACACATTGTGTACATAGGGTGTTACACTAACATATTGGGCAGAAGTACATGCCCATGTAGAGTCTTAGGAGAACACGTTGTGTATGTAGTTATACACACCATGTACTCGTATTTGGACTACCTTTAGTGTTTTGCTTCTATATCCCATTTTTCACTTTTGAGTGGCATTATTATCTTCGTTAAAACTTGTACTGAGGAGTGTATGCCGGAATTTACAGAGAAATTACACCATGACAAACTCAAGAAGTACGTCAGGAGAGTGGCGATGAGTATACACTAGAGGAGGTAGTCCACGACCTACCGATAGATCCTCCAGTTTTGAAAGTCATGGCACCAGCTATTATACCAAACTCAGGTGAAGACGCACAGTTCCGAGATGGTTTTGTGAGGTTCATGGAGACCTTCCAGGGAGCACAGAAGCCTACCACATCTATGGAAGAGCTGATGCATATATTCTGGCAGTATCATAAACCTTCTTTTTTAGGGGATGGAAGGCCACAAGTTTCAGAATCATGGATAGAAATAGTGTTGACTATCCTCAATCATTTGGATACTCCTCTTGAGAGGAGAGTCAATCGTTCACCTTTTTTTCTTCATGATTCTGCCAAGAGTTGGTGGGATGTTATCATGCTGACATAGTGCTATCGGGACATGTCATGGAAAGACTTCTAGATAGTCTTCTATGACTACTTCTTTCTTGAGTCCCTTGGGGATGACTGAGCCCGTGAGTTCATCAATCTGGAGTAAGGTATTATGTCAGTGATGGACTATTCTATCCGCTATATAGAACATCAGCGATTCTCACATGTTTTTATGGGTGACAAGGCATTGAGAGGTAGGCTATTTTAGGATGGTCTTTGATACCACATATCAGCTGAGGTGATTTTCTTCAACATTCCTTTTATACATTCCATTGTAAATCATAAACTGATTACTGATTTCAACCTACGAGAATCTGGGGGTGTGATCCTTGGTGGTTATGCACCGAGATCTGGTAATGTCACAACTGGAATCAAGAAAAGTCGTATAGATTTGTCTTGAATAAATATGATTAGTCAGGATGTATCTTCTGGTATCTTGGTTAGGAGCTATCATTGTGGTATATTTGAGCATACCAGCCGCAATGCCTGAAGGACAAAGTTGAGTGTCGAGCTTGAAGAAATATGAGGCATCTACATCTCTTCGGTTGGACATTTTAACCAATGGCTAGTGAGAGTGCTTATGTACAGACTCCACCTGCAGAATTAGAGTCAGTTGATTCTCACTAGTATGGGAACTGGAATATGATGGGGTGTGTATGCCGAGGTGGTGGGTTTGGTCGTGGTATCTAGACCCCAGGATCCCAACAATAGTAGGGCGGGTCAGCACAGGGTAGCAAGGCTATGTCACAAGGCTGCAATACATGTCATACATATGCAGTGCAACATACTCAACATGAGTAGGATCCCAAACCTTCATATTTCAGAGATATTATTCTAGTTGCCTCTATTTGTCTTCTACTATTTTTGATTCAGTTGAAAGACAGATTTTTATATTTGTTCCCGTTGTGGAGGGCCTTAAGCTTCGGGTTTATATATTTGAGAACTTTATGATTCTAGACACTTTGTTAGGGATTATAAAGACATGTGAGAGTCTATGTAAGGAGTTCCCCAATGATATTGGTGGATGTTACTTCATTTGGGATCTCTACATCATAGAGATGACAGGTTCTGATTTTATCATCAGAAAAGTCTGATTAGTTTCCTACCGATCCTTTTTTTACTGATGTTTCCACATGGTGTGTTTTATGTCACTATAGTGAAGTTATTTTATATAAAACGATGAATGGAATGTCCAAGAGATCCGAGATGGACCCAAGCATTTTGGGATGAGATGTATGACAACCCAGATTGCGATTTTATATCTGGAAGGTCAGGGAACATGTCTGGAAGATTTTCCTCTAGTGGTTGATGATTTTTAGGGACGTTTTCCTGGAAAACGTCTCAGGATTACCTCCTGTTAGAGTTGTGGAGTTCACTATCAATCTAGCTCCAGGAGCAATACTGGTATCCATTCTTCTTTATAGAATGGATATGATGGTGTTGAAATAGCTCAAGAGGTAGTTGGAAGATATGTAAGAAAATGGTTTTGTATGTACTAGTACATCTCCATGGGGTTCACCGGTCCTTTTTGTGAAAAATAAGGAAGATACACTTAGGCTATGTGTGACTATCAAAAACTGAACCAGTTGATGGTTAAAAATCAACATCCCTTAAAATGGATTGATGTCCAGTTTGATAATCTTTGAGGAGCTTGATTGTTCTCAATGAATGACATGAGGTTAGTATATCACAAGTTACGTATTTGATTGACAGACATACCTCGTATACCCTTTCAGAGAAGGTATGGTCTCTATGAGTACTTGTTTATGCGATTTGGTCTCATGAAAGTTCCAATAGTTTTTGAGCCGCTGATGAAATGAGTGTTCAATCCTTACCTAGATTCCTTTTTGGTGGTTTTCATTGATGATATCATGGTGTATTCTCGCAATCTACATGACCATACTGAACACCTTGAGATCGTTTTGAATAAAGTAAGAGAGCATCAATTATTTGTTACTCTCACAAAATGAAACTTCTGTATGGATCAGATTCACTTCCTAGGGAACGTCATCTCAATGAGTTGAGTATTAGTGGACTTAGAGAAGGTGAGTGAAGAAGTTACCTGGGAGCATCCCAAGAATGTTTTTGTGGTGCAGAGTTTGTTGTGGATAGGCGGCTACTACATGCATTTTATACAGGACTTCTCATGCATAGCAGAGGAAATTACGGGCTTGAATAAGAAAGGTAAAATGTTTGAATGGTAAGATTCTTGTGACGCATCATTTTAGGAGTTGAAGGAATGGTTGACATCAGCACCAACAATGATATTTTCAAAGCTGGGCCAAAGTTACATTGTGTTTTTAGATAAATTAGGTATTGTGATGGGAGCAGTGCTTATGCCGGGAGATCAAGTAGTTGCGTACGGGTCTCGGTTGTTGAGGCCACATGAGAGAAATTACACGACACATGATCTTGAGTTGGTAGCATTTGTTCATGATTTGCAGTACTGGAGACATTATTTGTTGGGGTAACATTTAGTGATGTATACAGAAACAAAAGTCTCAAATACATCTTCACTCAATGTCATTTGAATCTGCGATAGTGATGGTGGGTGGAATACCTTCAGTCATTTGACTTTGAGGTTTCCTATACTCCTAGAAATGGGAATTCCATGGCTGATGCATTGTGTTGAAGGACTCAGATACAAGTAGAATAGGAGTCTGATGGTGAGTGGAAGCTTAAGGACTTGTTATTTGAGATGCTTTTAGAGGTCCACAATTGTAAATTAAAAACATATCAATCATTTTGGAAGTTACCCCTACCCTACTAGACAGAGTGAGGATGGAGAAGCTATCATATTCAGAGGGACTTTTTTTATAGGGTAGTGTATCAGGTGAGGAACCTACTCATGGATGGAAGATAAGAGAGGATACAATTTTTCATATCCATGGACATGTGATGGTTCGAGGGGATATACACAAAGAGGTAATGTGGGAGTTTCATGGTTCATCAGGCGAAGTGAATCCCTGAGTCACCAAGAAGTACATTGACTTGTGATGTCTGTACTGGTGGCTAGGAATAAAGCAAGAAGTAGTCGATGTTGTAATGAGGTGTTCCACCTATTTGTAGGTGAAGGGAGAACATCATCATCCAGATGGAATTTTACAGCAGCTACCCATTCCTAAGTGGAAATGGGATGATTTTGTGATAGATTTTGTGGTGGGGTTACTGAGGTTGCATAGAGGAAAAATATTGTCTGGGTTATATTTTAAAGGAATAATAAGGTCTCTCACTTTTTGAAGATTAAAGAGATCTTTGGTGTATATGATCTCAGAATGTTGTATATTCGAGAGGTGGTAATAACTCATGGGGTTCGCCATTCTATAATTTCAGATAGGTATGCCTACTTTATGTCTCATTTCTTGCATTGTTTTCAGAGGGCACTGGGTACACAGATGCTTTTGAGCACATCCGACCACCCTCAAACCAATGGCCAGTTAGAGCGTAAAATATAGGTTCTGGAAGGAATTGTTCATGCCTCTATCCTAGACATTGTGGAATCTTGAGAAAATCATATACCCCTGGTTGATCGATCCTATAATAATAGCTTCAAAGATACTATTCAGATGGAACCATATGATAATTTTTATGGTAGGCCATGTTGATCACCCTTGTGTTGGATGGAGGTTGGAGAGGTAGCTATTCTGGGTCCTTGTCTTGTCTAGGAGACTACTGAGCATGTTCACTTGATTTAAAAAAGGATAGAACCTACAAATTCTTTCCAGAAATCTTATAATGATCATCGTAGATGACCTATGGAGTATGAGGATAGGGATCGAGTTTTCCTACACATCACCTCAAGATTGGTACATAAGTGGATCATGATGTATGTTAAGATTACACCACGATATGTCAGACTATTTTAGATTCTATAAAAAGTTGGGTCTGTTGCATATCCACTATAGTTCCTCAGAGGTGCTGATCCATGCACGACATATTAATCATATCTCAGCTACACCGCTATTACTCAGACTCATCTCACATTTTTTCAACCCGAGGAAGATGAGCTTCAGGTTATTCATCCTTTTAGGAGAATCTGATTTGTATAGTTGACATGAGAAAGAAGGGGTTCTAAGGCCAGTTAGTTCCTCTTGTATAGGTTCTATGGTAGCACGGGTGGGTATAGGATGAGACATGGGAGAGGGCGGCTGAAGTATGTGCTCAGTGGCCGGAGTTGTTCTCAAATATTCCTTCACTACCCTTATATGGTAAATTCAGGAATGAATTAATTTAACAGGGGATGTTTGTAAGAACCTGGTTCTTCTTATGAGGTAAAATTTGTACCTTTTTTTCCTTTGAGATGATTTTGAGAAAACAAGGGTAAATGGAATAATATTAATTTTTAGTAGGATACTCAGTGTAATACTATATAATGGTCATATAGTCTAGACTTGTAGGATTGGGATACATAGTGTTTGCTTTCATTGGCCAGGAAGAGACGAAGTAGCCACTTCACGATTTGTAATTCTTAGTACACATCGTGTAGTCTTGATGGAAGTTAGGTGGAGGACATGTAAAGTAGGTCGAAAAAAAATTATCAATAGTAAAATTAGATACACGTCATGTATACAAACATACACACCATGTAATACAAAATTTTGGATTAAAATCAGAAGTATCCTCATTTTCTCTTCTCCTAGACAGAACAACCACCAGGTGAAGAACCCGGAGCTACAAGAACATTTCCATCTCTCATTTCATCATCCAGAACCTGATTCACGAGACGTCAGTCTCGTTGGATTCCTCTCTGTATGATATTTCTTCTCCTTGATTCATTATAGATGATTTTTCTTCATGAGGATGTTATTTAAGGATGAATGGTATACCTATTTTCTCAGATCTACATCTTTCAAAGTTGATTCAATGGCCGAAGTCCGATTATATCAGTTATATGACATCATGGTAGGTGGTATTGTGCCTTTTGTTAAATGACGATTTGATTACATGTGCTAAAATGGAATGAGACCATTTTTCGGTATTTTGATTCTCTTGAATTTAACCTTGAATAAATCTTCGTGATATTTGATTATAGGTGGTCTTGTGTGATTCTTGATGATAGTTTAATTCACATGTGTTGTTTTTGAGATCAAATGATGAACGATTAAAAGAGTTAGTTAACCATGGGTGATCCATAGTCTCGGTAAAAAGATAAGGTTTCCCTCTTGTGACTAATTACACCTGGCATACCTTGGGTGATCCATTGTCTTGGTTAAAAGGAAATGGATGGATTCAAGAGGTTAATTACATAAGCATCGTGAGCGAGCCACAGTCTTGATGGTCATGCTTACTGAGTCTTCCTTGTAAAAATAGAATGAATCCTTGGTCAATTGAGGGATACATGGGACATGATCTTTTGGAAACATAAAAAATGATTAAATACAAAAATAATTATATACTTAAATTCGAAATGGTTATGTCACGAGTTTACGGTTACATTGGTATAGGGGGCCAGGGGCCTAGGTCGGACATCGAGACCTTAGTTCACAAAATGATTTTATTGCTGACAAATTAACATAATATTAGAATTATCCTAACTTTTTTCATGAAAACTCATCTTTGAAATGTATTACTCTTTTAAACCATCACTTTAGATTTCATTTCAACCTAAATCACTCTTTAATCAATCTATATTTCTTTTGTTTTGGTTTTATCCTAATTAATTAAAATAATAATTCCTTGATAATGTCTTATGAATATAATATTATTTACCAAATCATATCCTATGATATTATCAAACCATATGTGTGGTTTGACCTATTTGACTTGTATTAGGTGATGATTGAGTTAATACCCAACAACCAATTTTAAAATTTATTTCCCTAGAATGTCTATGTTAGATCGTACATCAACTTATAGTATCCAGTCATGTATATCATTTCTATAAGAACTGCACAACATATTCTTAACCAAAATATCATGATGTTATCCTATACTTAGATATGTTCTTTAGATTTATCCCTGTGGTTTTAACAAAATTCATATTATCTAAATCCCTGAAATATTCAATACTACCTAAACTAACCTAATGCGTTATCTATACCATTGAAATTATGATCAACAAAAACATATGAACTAGAAAATTATCCAGAACTAACATCCTAACCTCTAAAGTTATCTAAAAGCTAATCTAAAACCAATTATAGCACTATGGATTGGCACTACTAAATCAAATATCAATAAAAAATACATTATATATTATCATTGATACAAACTAGATATTATAAGACATCATTGTACCATAATTAAATTACTTATAGAAAAAATCACATTATATACACCCCCAACCCCTTTAAAATTTATACATTTTGAAAATAAGGATAAAACATAAACAAATAAATACCATGTATTTCTATACTAATATAAATGTTCCACACTATATATGAATTTACTAAATCCATAGTAATTTTCTAATATATTTCACGAATTCGTCACCTAAACTATTCTAGTAGACATATCACATGTTATATATTTCTTCATAGTATAGAGAATTGAATACATAAAAATAGATGAGATTAAAAAATAAACAGGGAAAAAATAAGAGATAATAACAAGAGATCATATGTGACCATAATATGAGCTTATGTAATATGAATGGATTAGAGAACCAAATATAATTCCATAATAAAATGAAAAAAACGCATAATATATCTATATATAACAATTTGAATGAAAACGCCGCATGGATAATAATAATTTCTTCCTTAAAGATGAAGTATATAACATAGGTAAAATAATGTTAGGACTAAAATTTAGACATCATGATCTTAAGAATTATGATCTCACCATTAAAGTACTAAATTTAGGAAATATTATATTTGGGCATGCATACATTAAAAGACTCAGGCTAGTTCATCAAATAAGACATATCGATTAATAGAGGGGCTATATTGGGCCTCACCCTTCTCTAATTAAGTCAATTGAATTCAGAATATTATACAACGAATAATATTTACAATACATAAATCACATTTCTTGGTAATTAATAAACATCCATATTATAATAACCAGTAGATTAGTTTTCAACATTTCTCCAATTAATAAATGGAATAGCTTTGTATATAATCACATCACAAACTAAGACCATATAGTGTAAGGTTATATGGTTAATTAAATAATTTCCTCAATAAATTTACATATGGTTTCTTGAATAACACCCATTAATCAAAGGAATAAAATATATAGTGTTCATATAGGAAATTAATTTGATGAAAAAATTTACATGTAATAGAGAATAATTTGGAGATACAAAGATAGTTATGGGTATACATGAGTTTAATCGCCAAAAAGTAAATAGTATGGTATAATTTAGAAGATAATCCAAGACTAATATGTAAACCATAAAATGTAAACAATTGGTGAATACGAAACATATATCAATGAGGCACAATTGAGGTCATAACCACCTTCAAATAAAGGAAATGATATAATAAAAATAACATGACATTGATGCCATGGAATAAAAATATAATTGAGTGAAATATTTTCATTTTATTTTAATCTAATGGGGTATTTAATACAACGTATAAAATAAATCATGGTGGGAAATATCAAACATGTTTAATGGAATTGAAAATAAAGACAAATAAAAATTATGAAATTTCAAATACTATGATAAAAACCCCTTGATTTATAATGTTTAAAATAATCATTTAATACCATTAAAAAAGAGAGTATCATGATAAAAAATATTAATGGTATTAAGATCAATAATTATAATGAAAATATGGTGTATAATAAAAAATATGTCTCAATGGGTAAAAATTTGAGATAAGAATCACTTACAGGTAACATAATATTTGAGGTATGATTCATTTAATAAAGAGGTTATGCAGAAGAATTATAGAATCCCAGAAAATAATGAATAAATATAATAAAAATAACCATTACCTAGAATAAACCCAACATTGAATGTCACGAAGCGGACCCTCCGAACGAGCTTGCTGTGTGCGGGAACCCTAGTGCTGGCTGCGACTGTTACTGTGACTACTACTGCTACTACTGCTACTGTGACTGCGATGACGACAGTACAGAGATCCTGTGTGGATTTGACGACGACGACTACAGCACTCAGCGATCCTACGTGGATCAGTGCTACAGGTCCTGTGTGGGCCCGATCCTGTGTGGATTCGACGACGACGACTACAGTGCTCAGCGATCCTACGTGGATCAGTGCTACAGGTCCTGTGTGGGCCCGATCCTGTGTGGGTCCGATCCTGTGTGGGTCTTTGCGCTCAGCGGTCCTGTGTGAACCAGCGCCTACAGGTCCTGTGTGGGCCCGATCCTGTGTGGGTCTTTTGCGGGGGTTAGTTACCTATCGATCCTTCGTGGGTCCGACGACTTAGATGGATCAGAGATCATCTTTATCGTCTTTTGAAGAAGTATACCTGTGCGAGCTGAATCCTGTTGCTTTCCTGTGTGGATTGTGTTGTGCAATCCTGTGTGGATTACGTTTTGCTTTCCTGTGTGGAATGAGTTGTACTTGGGCTCGGAGGTTGGAGCGTATTTGAAATTGATGACTTAGGTATATGTATGGGCATATACCTAAGCAGTGTCGGTTGTTACTTCGTGATTGTACCTTTCTTCGTGGTTTATCCTTTGTGGATTTGAGAGACCTTCAGGGGTCTCGGGGTCCCTACTGAGTAGCTTATACTCACCCCTGCACGGGCTTTGCCCGCACTACGTTGTGTTGGTTGCAGACGACGGACAACGTTGACCTTAGCTGAGGCTTGCAGAGCGGGACGGTACCTGGAGGTGGACCACTGGGCGGGACGTGCTCGGAGCGGACGGCGGGACCCGTGGAGCAGAGGAGCTATCTGTACCCACCCTTCAGGTGGGATTTCCAGTGGACAGCTCGGTGTAGCGGCTTTTACCTTTCAGTTGTTGTTTTCGCTTTCGAGTTGTACTTTACTTTCAGTTTGGGTTTGTATACTGGCCCATTTACTTTTCCGCACTTTCAGTTGTACTCTGCTTTTGCTTAGAGTTTACTTTCTGCTTGCTTTCTCTGTGGTGTTTGTTTTCTTTACAAAGGAAATGTCTTCCCTTTTTACCGGGATATACGCCTTGGTGCTAGTCGCCAGCCCCTGGCCTATGGAAGGCGGGCTTGGGGTAGTCACGGCACGGACCCCGAGGGCGGGTCGTGACATTGAACAAAATATTTCAATAAGAATGTTTTTAACTCAATGGAATAAAATTGAGTTTTCACAAACCCTTACATTAATTCCTAATTTCTAATAATGTCGTTGAATCTATTTAAAAAAATATAACAATCTTAATCATCTATTTTAAAAACTTATTCATATCTAAAACCCTTTATAATTATTATTATTATTCTCTAAATTTTTATTACTTAGTTATTAATTATTTTTATATTATCTGTGAGTAATATAGATAATTTTGAACTAATTTAATTATAACGTTGTTGTCATTCATTTTTCCCCAAAATTTTATGCTTTATAGATATTAAATGTTACTATAGTTTTCTATTTATAACTTTTTATAATTTTATAATTTCATTATATGGTTTTTTGTTTTAATACTTAAATATAAAATTGATGGTGAGCGTGTTACATTATTTTTCGATGAATGAATGTTTGTATTTTAACTAACGAGTTAAAAATTATTGTTATCATTGTAGAACCAAGAAAAGTAATTAATTTATTATTAAAATTATATAATATAAGTAATTAATTTCTTATATTCATCCATGATATTAATTATATAATTATTCAAGTAGGTGGTTTGACAAACCCAAACATTAGCCTACCATAATTAATAAATTATTATACATATGGAAGTGGATTATTTTGGGAATAACATCATTATTATAGACGAATAATGATATTATTTAGATACATTTATTCTGATAGATTTTATATAAATATATTTTAATAAATAAAAAATAAACTAGATAAACATTAGATACATTACATTGTTGAGTTGATAGAAAAAAAATTCATAGTTAACATTCTCATTTCTTAATGAAGAGATGGGAGTCAAGTATTTTATATCTTTTCTCTTCACAATCATACTCATGTTATATTTTTTATTTTCATTCAATTTCACCCTTATCACTAGCTATAAGAGGTGGTGGTGAAATATGAATGTATTCGCCTCGTGGGGGAACTACTTATCACAATACACAAATAAAATATTTTTTTGTTAATAGAAAATGCTAACTATAGTTATTAGTTTTCCCCAAACAAATTAACATTATTTATATAAAATATATGTATTTAAATAAATTTTAATTATAAAATTATATTTTATAATTTAACAATGAAATTAAAAAAAGGAAAAAAGTACTCACCTTGTGGACTTTGGATTTCCTATAGAAGACTTCATTGAAATGAAGGTCTTAAGATAATATCTTATGTCGAACATCTCACGAAAAAAGAGATTGATTAAAGCGGAATGAAAAATGAAATATTTAGAAGAGGAAACTAAATTTTGGATATAGTATTGATGGTTTTATAGGAGACCACTTTTATAAGTCTTTTTACTGGAATATTTATAAATATATCAAGTTAATATAAAGAGATCCCATTTTTAACATGTCAATAAGACTCAAAAAATGTAAAATAATGGAGTAATGAGTGAGATTAGGTTGATAATACCTTAACTATTCATGTAAGCACATGTTTTGATATTTTTTATGTCATTTACTCTTCGATAAAATATATATTTAAAAAAATCAATTTTAATATAATCATATTATATGTGTAGAATACCATTTTTTTAATTTTTATTTTTTAGAATAAGAGTTATATATAGGTTAAAATCATCAATATATTTATTTTAATTTTTTTAAATTGATATGTTTTATAAAAAAATCAAATTTATGTGGCTATTAAATTAATCTAAAACATAAAATTTAATAGAAAAATATTAAATTAAAATTAAATATAAAAATTAATTTTGTTATCTAAATAAAAGTTTTCATTTTTTCTAAGAGTGATAAAAAATTTAAAAAAATTCATATAGTGTTTTCAAAGTATTTATATTACCTTATAACTATATACAATTTATATTAAAATTGATTTAGATACACTTAGGTCATTTTAATGTTATGGTATTGTCGTAAAAGAGATATATTTGGAAAAATTTGTATTTTTTCACTATTAAACTAAAATATAATTATTTCTGTAAAGAAATAAATATTAAGGTTGTTTTTTAGGATTAGTCTAAAAAAGGCTTTTTTCAAATTCTAATTCAATATTTTATAAATTTAACATTCATATAAAATCAAAATTTATGGTTAAAAACTATTTTTTATTTGAAATCATACTTTTGATATATTGAATATTCACCTAAAGTAATTGATAAAATATATATCATACTTGAAAATTATCCATTTTAATGAATAATTTTTATGTATAAAATGATTTTATTAGTTCATTAACATCACTAGTTAAGCCTGTATTGAAATGGGCCTTTATTTTATGACATTTTATAACTACTTATTTAATGACCAAATTACAGTGGTATATATCTATTATATATAAATGTGGTGAGGTCCACTAAGGTTCGCTGATTTTATTTAGGAAAATATATTAAAAATAGTTTTTTTAATTGGAAATACATTCTTAAATCTCATGGTGTTACAGATGAGACATATCGTCATGCTTTCCTCTTTCCTTAGCTTCCAAACGAACATTGGTGATACGTCTAAAAACATTTGAGTGGTAAATTTTCTTGGTTTTTTGAACCATAGCTCCTCAACAATTTCATATCATGTCAATGGGAATATAATTCAATTATCTATATATAATAATATATTTACTTTATTTTCCTAAATTTCATTGGGTAGATCTGATTGTAGCCTCATACTTTTATACTTAATAATAGAAAGAAGATTACATTTCTAAAAAATACAATTTTTATGAGGTTTATCACTGATAATATTCAACATAATTATCCATTTCTTCTGATATAAGTTTTTAATGTCATTTCAGTTTTATTCCCCTTTATCGTCAAATATTTATAACATTAATATCTGAACATTGTCTCTTTATACCGTAACTTTCCACTGCAAAAACACTTTAAAGACCATGGTATCCCATTTTAGGATATAATCCCACACTTTTCTCATATTTTCATCAATGAAATCCATGACTTAAAGTGGACCTATGTGAGAGTGGATTTGGGTAGGGGCTCAAATATACGAATGAATAGGCTCTAACCTCTGATATATGTGATTCAAACCATTCTTGATGATCAACAAACTTTTCTAATTTATATTTACGTTTCTATCAAATCTTGTTAGCACAATGTAATTAAGTTTCAGTAGAACCGTCAATATTAAAACATTCATGTTTATCTCACTAAAGTGTCTTAGATGATAGTGTGGACACTTCAGCGATTAAAAAATTTAATCTCTAGGATTCATCACTTCATCTAATCTTCCTAAAAGATATAATGTACCACCCATTAAACCTCAAGGCCCCACTATGTATAATAATGTTATTTAATAAAATCACTATTTATCTCTTCTTCTTAAACCAATCTTATTCAACTAACCTAAAATATTTTTTTCCTTCTATATACCAAGAATGTGTGCAACTAATTTCAAATTTAGGATGCTTTCATTCAACATTTATATTTTAACTTCTTCCTTACCCACAACTTAAATAGTGCCAACATCTATTAATTATCTACATTGAATACTAATTATACATATTTAACCGCACATTCCTATTCTTCCATGGAATGATAATATATAATATAATTTTTCACTCATAATTCCAATGTAATATTAATACTCAGTATCATGTTTGCTACTTCTTTTAGTTAAAATAATGGGAAATAAACATTCAAATTTTTCCCTTTAAAATATCTACCTTTGATTCTTACAATACTTCTCGAAATGTACTCTCCTATTGAAATTCTAACAAATTGGTCTAGAACCAAGAAACAAGCCACATATCTATTATTTGGATCTATCTTCTGATATTCCTTGGCCTTTATGATGAGGTGAATTCCCTCCACCATCCATGTTCAATTTTTTTCTATTATGTTATTGGTGATCACTATGTCTAATATATTCATTCAATGTGGGATATTTATCATCCTAAAATACAAGGTTTTTCTTCTGGCATTAATTACTTACAACAATTACCATCACATCCCAAAATTCTAATAGGGGCGATGTTAAAACCACATGAGGTTGATGTTGTGTTTGTTTTTAATATTATTTTTAAAGTGACAATTATTGTACTGGTCATAAATTAATAGATAGATGTTTAGGATTAAATGAACATTATCTTTATATAAATAAAGTGTCATAGGTAATGTTTTAATAATGGTTGTAAAAGCATTGGTGACAATGATCATTCGTTTTATAAAGATCATTCTATAGTTACCTTTGTTCTATAAATGTTTTTGATGTTCGTAGATGAGTTAAATTAAGTATGTAAAAGCATTGAATGTCATGATTTATAAAAAAAAAATTAAAAAAATTAAAAAGGATTGAAGAAGTGTGGAAAAGACCTATAACTAGTATTTACTTTATATGGTTGAAACAATGTCTTTATAAGATTAATACAATAACCGGTGTGAATTTAGATATGATGTCTTAAGGTTTAGACAACCAATGACATAATGTTCTGATATGGCAGTGTGAGGTTTTGATAAATATTAAATTTCATTCTAAGGTTTATATAAGTGGTTTGTATGTTCAAGAGAATTTATAATGTGGTTCAAATAGATGATGTGTAAGGTTGATAAATACCTATTATAGTTAATAAAATCCATGAATTTATGGAATTTTGCAATGTTGGATATCTATATAAAGGGATTAATCATTGAGTCATGGACATAAGGGGGTTCAAATCGGATGATATCAATGTAACTGATCATTCAATGACCAAAATATAACAAGGATGGAAGAGATGATTTATATAGTAATATTGTGGGGATGTATGGAGAACATTGGGGCACATCATGAGTCTTTTAAATCATATAAGGCTTGAATAATGTCTTTATATAGTTTATCATGTGGTATTTTAGAAAAATAATAAAGGATAAATAAAATCATTCATGCATCATGCCATGTCACCAGTCATACATCACACCACCCATCTTCCAGAAATCATTATTTCATGATCCCAGTAGAAATGTTTCATTGAAACCCCTATCATGATTCATTTCATTATACTTGACTAATATATTGTGACTAGGCACCCCTCATATCCATGGGGTGGGAAGAGTTCTGGATGGTTGGATTGTGGGCCATTGTAACTTCATGTCATTTAAGCATTACGTCTAATCTCAATTAAAAATGTAGATTTATTTACTAATAAAAAAGGTCCTTGGTCCCTACCTGTTAAAAAAATAAAATTTGAGCCTATAAGTGAATTTAAGTGTCTATAAATGTTGAGATTAGATTCCGTTATTTTTTGTGAATATGAAAAAAGTAAAAAAGAAGCATGATTTTATAAAATATATTCAACATTTTTTTATTAATGAGATAGAATATTTATGAGTATTCAGAATAGTTGTGAAATGTTTTGGGTAGAATACTAATGTGATCATGTTTTTTCGAGCACGTTGAAGCTTGTGATCTCTATTGTTGACCTCAATTTTTTCATCTACAATTATTTCTTTTCATAAATTTACACATCACTAGTTGGTTCTAGTATCTTTTTTAGGTACCAGGTCATATCATTTCATATAACTATCTTTGATAATAAAATAATAGACACATTAGTTATGTTGTAATCGGTCAGGATTTGAACCTTGTTCATAAATTCATTTTTCTCCATATTTATTTTTGTACCATTTTAATGATGACATAACTAATGAACAAGCAGTATGTACTAATATTTTGAAAAACAATTATAAGCACTAATTTACCCCTCCCACCTCAGTGCCTCATATACATATTTAATTCTTTTCAATTAGTATCAAATCCTTCATCACTCTTTAAGATCACGTGTTTTTGTCCATGGAACACCATAACTCAGTTAATCAAAAAGGAGTTACAATGTTTTATGGAAAATGTTTTTTACTTTTGTAAGGATAGGATTATGCTTTATTATTTCCCTATGATTGTATGTTCTTGTTTATTGTCTTTATGGTTTTATAGTCCAAAATTACATTTATACATGGTCTCCAATTGAGAAGAAGTATGTTGAAAATGATATAAAGGATATGAATTATCTTGTATATTAATTATCTAATAAAGAATTTTAAAACTGTTATGGGATGTAAAACTACCAATAAAATATGGGAAAGAATTCATATCACCTATGAAAGAAATATTGCAAGTTTATAAACAATAATTTAAATATATAAGAATATTGGAAGATGAAAATGTTGATGAGTTTTTCACATGAGTCAATAATGTTGTATATTATATTGGAGGTTTTGGAGAAAATCATGATGATTACACTACAATTATTAACATCAAGATAATACTTTCTGTATATTTTATACCAATATCTCATCATTAGAAAATGGATATCATGATGAATTCACCATTGATAAAAGGGATATCACTCTCATTAATTGTGAAATTATAAGACAAATTTATCTTAAATTAAATGGAATGAATGACTAAGAAATTACATTGAAATATTTCAAAGTAATATCAATTCTAAAATTATTTTGAAAAACATGAAATTAACATCACTATTTATATGTCACTACATAATGAACTCTTGACTTCTCATAATAACAACAACAAATCAACAAGTATTAACTAGATAATAAACATATAAACCTAAATTTCTCACAAATGTATGGAAAAATATTTTGGAAAAGTCATCCTACCATTCTTAAATTCATATAGGAGAAGTTCTAAAGAAGGTTTTATGTAACCATCTCAACATAGTCCCAAAAAAACACAAATATAATCATATCCACTTATAAAATTTATTACATAGAAGAAGGTTTTATGGATAAGATTATGGGTGTTGGGTGAATGGTCATATACAATATTACTAATGGTTTAATATATCAATTCTTTGTCTTATAAAAGTTTGTACATAAAAGGGGGGAAATCTTTAATAATAATAAACAAACAATTTTATATATTAGTAGTGATAAATGAATATTGAGATGAAAACCAGATTAGAATTTATACAATAAACATATAGAAGTCCTAGAGAGGATGGAAAATAATAATTATTTTATTAAATATACAAAATAATAATATAAAAATCATTTTATTTCATGTAATATTTAGAAACAAACTCATCATGATCATATTATAGAACATAATCTCAATGAAATAATAAATTCGAATCCATGGATTATGGATACAATTTTTTCTTCCCATTGTACTTATGATTTAAAAAACCTAAATAATATAGATTAATATTAGGGTGGGGAAACTACTTTCAGTAATGAAATATTTTTAAAATTTAAATCGGTTGAATTTGGAAGACTTGGGAAGAAGCATATCAGTCCCAGTAATGTCTTCTTTTTTTGGAATAACGTATAACATACTGAGTGTATCAAAGATTTTTGATGATATAGATGAATTAATTTTGAAGAAGATTATATTCCCTATATGGATACTGAAATATATATATTTTATCTATAAGGTATTTAGAAATATAGTTAAATGGTTTGAAATGGGTGAGGAAAAAACAATCTTTTATTTGTGTATACAATATGAAAATATATTATGGAATAGGACATTAAGCCATATTGGATAAAATAATATAAGAAATTTGATCAATGAAAAATAAATGAAAATAAACAAATCTTACATGAAAACACCATTAAATTTTACAATAATTTTAATAAAGGTAATTGATAAACCAAACTCATAGGGGAGTTAACATTCAAATGGTGAAAATAAAAGAGTTGAGAAATTTTTATGTTTGTAATACAAAGAAAAATTAATCTCCAAGTAGATACTGGTATTTCATCACTTCCATTAATGGTTTTACTAGAATAATGTGTATTATGTTTATGTCACACAGGTCACAATACCTATAAATATTTAAATGTATTCGATGGTGGGATAAAAAATTTTTATTTTCATTTGAATATGTTAAAATCAAATATTATTAAATAATATAACAACCTATAGTTTTTAGAGTAACTATAACAATATGGTATCAATAATGAGTCTTATTACTGTTACACTCCACAAAAATGGGTTAGATTAAAGAATAAATAAGTTTCTATGATTATTGAAAATTGTACATCAATATTTTTTTAGATAGAATCCATAAAAATAGCTAGAATTATATAGATCAAATGTTTCTTAAGGACCAACTCTGATATGTATCCCTGTGAAATTTAGTTCAGGAATAATACAAGTAGAAAAACTATACTATATTTGGGAGTTCATGGTTAATCTAAAGGGAGAGAATATTTAGATATAAGTTTGACGATAAATAATATGATCGAATATTCCTTGGTTAAAAATCAAATAGAAGTTCCTATAGATATTATAACAAAATTTTAGATAAAATTATTTATTATGATGATGTTATAAATTTTGAAAATAAAAAAGATATAAAAAATCTAGTTGTTGTAGATTATCAGGATGGTGATATTTTTACTAAATCAATATGAGTAATGGAATAAGTTACATAATATCAAGAATAAGGAAAATATTTTAAATATCATAGTGATGATGAAGGAAATAAATCTTATATCATTAGAATCAAGGGAAAAATAATCACATGGATACTAATAATATAATATTTTTAAAATCCCATAATGATATAATTTTACATTATTAAATGATATTACTCATGTAAACAAGGTTCACCTTTCTTTTTGGGAGCCTACCTGGTTAGAAATCTATAGTTAAGTTTTGTTTTCTTGGATTAGTGATCAGGATGGATGAACTTCTGGGATGTTTCCCATATTGTGTTTGAGTGAGGAAAATCACACTAAAAATAACATAAGTTTTTCTATGAGGAAATACATAGTATGATGACCTTTTCTTGCACATGGGTATGCCCTAAATAGGGAACCATTTTTCTATAAGAACCCAACCTTATGTGTAGTGGCACTTCCTATGTTGATATGATGGGTCCCCAATGAGGACGTTGTACTCTAAAGGGATGGGGGTAAATGTAACACACTAGAATGATAAAGGGATCAAATACTAAATTATATGACTCATGTCCATATGGTGAACATATCTTTTTTCAGATTATACCTTGTTAGAACTCCACATATAAGTTTTATTTTCCTGGATTAGTGAATAAGAAGGGAAACCTTCTCGGATGTTTCTCAGGATGTGTGTGGGTGAGGATAAATCACACTAGAAAGAAATTGTGTTGGCACATGGACAAATCATTAGTCTTAATACATGTTCAAGAAAGTTAGTGGGCCTCAGGGAGGGGTCCATCTGTCTTCAGGAAAACTGGTGGTACTTAGCAGGTCAGGACATGACAGATATGTTAAGGTGGGTGTCTACGCCTTTAGGGAGGTCGAATTGTTATAATTAATAATCAAAATCTAGGAGATAAGACTAATATAAGATTAATTAAAACCAACCCCACCAACATTACATTGAAGGTAGAACCCAAAATCATTGAAAAAGACCTGAAACACAATGAATGGATCCACTATAAATGAGCATCTTGATCAATGATTGAATAATTATATAGGGGAACTTATCCCAATACATATGAAGGAAAATATGATTGGAATAAAATGGTTTTTCGAAAACTATTTCTATGGTTGTATATGTATTGAAATAATTAATTATTGAATTTTCTATAATGGATACTAAAAATTAAAGGGGATTTTCTTTGATGATAAAATTTCCACAATTTCAAGGATTAAATCAAAAAAAATTCATTTCAATTACTACTCAATTTTATATAAAAATTTTCAAATGGATCTATATTAAGAATTTATTAATTGTGATCTCAGATAGAAATTATAGTGGAAACAATATAATTTATTTCTATTTGATGATTATTTTAGTAGGGAATGTAAATTCATGAAGGTTGTTTATGAATTATGGTAAGATCTTGGAGCTTGTTACTTAAAATTTGATGATAATGTAAAAAGAATAGAGTTAAATAATGAATAGATTGGTACCAATATAAATTAAAATAACACCAACACCATATCACTAATTATGATGTGTATATTGATGATATCTTAATTTCTACTGATTAATAAAAGGTGTTTGAAAAAGTTTCTAATCAAATGTAGAAGAAATTTGGAATTTCTTTTCTTGGGGAAATGATGTTTTTCATGGGTTTAAAAATAACTCAAATTATTGGGAATGTATTAATATCTCATGAAATTTATGCCAAAGAGATATTGAAAAGGTTTGGAAGGGTGTATGAAAGAGGGAAATATACTCTAATATAGGTGGGAACAATGCTGAGTAGTGATGATTAAGGAAATGTTGTGAGTGATAATGAATTTGGATAGATTATTGGTAGTATTTTATACCTAGTTAAATATATTATAGACATGGTTATCTTGTTACAGATTTTTATATATTTCAATCTAATCTAAAGAAATCCATTTACTTTTGGTCTAGAGAATTTTTTGATATATATAAAATACTTTCAAATTTATTATTATGTTTTTTCATTCATGTTTTCTCACATTGGGTTTCACATCAATAAGGGGGATAGGAATAACAGAGTGTAGTATTGAAAAAATACTCCAAATAAGGATCTCATTGAACTTTATGGGGAGTGATGTTTTATTTTTTATTAATAATAATTTTGATGTGATTATTATGGAATTTTTATTCAAATCAAGGACAGGTGTTAAGGATAGGAATAACACAATCCTATATATAAAGAGAGTGTCAAAGGTAATTATAGAATCATGGTTTTCAGAGAATTTGTGAGAATGGTAATCAATTCCATACAAATTTCCCACCATAACCTTTTAACTCAATGTTCATTGTATTTACTCAAATTTTTTTATGTATGTATGTGATGGAATTAGATTTCAGTCTTGATAAGAAAAATATTGATGAAGTTTATAATTCTTGAAGAAATGTGACCAAGGCTTCAAAGGGGATTGGACTTTGTAAGGTTGAAACATTATATTAATAAGGGTGAGACAACCACCAGTGTAAAGTTTAGATAATGAAATATATGGTTGAGACATGCTTTACATGTCTTCATAAGGTTAATTCGTGTGGTTTGAAATTTCGAGACAATTGGTTATGAGGATGAGATAGTGGCTTTATAAGGTTGATAAAATACCTCATATGTTTAATAAAAAACAAGCCTTTGTAGAATTATGGGAAGGTATATTTCCACAAAAAGTGATTTTTCATTGGGTCATATATATAAGAAGATAAAAATCTGATGAAACAATGTTAGCATGTTTTGAAATTCCTAAAATAATATGAGTCAGTTAGTTAGGAATCATAAAGAAATGATATAGGTTGTTATGGAGATCTTTGGGGTGAATTGTGAGGCTAGATGATCGCATAATGTACAAAAAAATAATAACTATATTTTTTATCAAGTGGTATTTGTGGATAATAAATAAATTGGAAATAAAATCACAAAATATTGTTTTTAGCTATTAGGAAGAAAAATTAAAGTTGGGTCTCTAAGATAATTGATGTAATGAAAAATATCGAGATTATATTCACGTTGTTTTGGTGAATATATGGAAATGAAAAAAATAAATACAATGTGATGGATGATGTTAGAGAATTATTGTATGAGTAAATGAGGTTATTTTTATGTATTTAGAGTGGTCATTCAAGGCTATGGTTATAAGAGAAATAATAACTTGTTTCATCGATCAATCTGATTCTCATGATATCTTTTATTTATTTTTTATCTATTATATATTCTTTAATCTTTTGAAAAAAGTATTACATCAATGAATGGAGATAGGATAATTTAGTTGTTAAATGTTCATACCCTTTCCTTTAGCTAACATTGATAATGAATTAAAAGTTACATGTCTGGGATAAAACCTATAAAACACCTGGAAAGGAGTCTTCCTTAGAGAGAAGAATCTCATTAAAAAATTTATTATTCTCTATACTTATTTTTCCACCATTTTAATATTGAGATCAATTTTAAATTATAAATATAAAATAAAGGTTTTAAATTTAATTATAATAACTAATTATCCCCCACCTATTTGTGCATTGTATACTTGTTTGAATCTTTTTAGATGATAACAACATCAATGCCCACACATCTCTTATGGAATTGACCTTTCTAGGTTCCAGATTACTTTAAAACATACTATATCCATTCACATGATCCTCTATGGTCCTTCCTTCCAAAAATATAATTTCAAGCAACCTATGCACCATTAACACCATATTCATACTATTCGACTTTTCAAACATATTTTCTAGAACTTTTAACAGTATTTTTGAAGTATTCAAATTCAATATGTTGAAGGAAAAATGTTATGAAAATGAAATTTAAATCAACCAAAGTTTTTTACTATCAGAATATTATCATTCTTATTCTTTTGATTTTCTAGTATGACTCTTTATAAAAAAAATTCATGTTCTTTTTTAATGAAATATTCCAACATCCACATTCTCTAGAAACCATAGTTTGCCCCAAAAAACATCCCTAATTAGACCATACCTTATTAAAACACCATACATTATAAATACCAGTAATGTACCAATAAATAAAGAAATTTATAAGGAAGGAGTGTGTAATCATATTCTAATGAGTGTCCATTGTTGATCCCATAACCATGCATTATTACCATTTTTTGGGCATGCACCCACCAATCCAATGGAAGATAAACTATCTAAATTATGAAAAGGAATATATTAGTTTTAAACCTTTTATTATCAAAAGAAAATCTATAACTACAATTTACCAGAAAATAAGATGAATAACCTCACATACTCGCCATACTAGGTCAAACCTCCAACACACACTTGAACAAAAAAAAATAATTCCCATGAAAAAATATTAAATATAAAAGAACATATTAGATTAATGTTGTTCAAAAATTATGTTTTTCATAAAAAAGAGAAATCTTCTCTATATTTATTTTATTTAGAAGTTAAATGGTTTGGATTGGTGGAGCTTTACCATATTAGTTGAATTTGGGATGAAGACATATGGCTTATAAAAGACACATGGCTGTAACTATAATAGGTTACTATAGAAGTGATAATTGGAAACAAAAATATAGTATTATAGAAATTATTAATTACTGAATAAAAATGCGATAGAGGAAAATAGTAAATTGGAATTTTCATATGTCATTATAGTAGGATTTCTACTAGCAGTGATAGATCGCTATAGCCTATTTTAATTCTCTATTATCGTAATTATAGCACATTGAACTCATTGTGCATGAACTGTAACAATAAGGGTTATTATTCATATTGTTACATTATATGATTTTCTTATTAAGGGTATCTAGCATGCTAAATTGTTTTAATTTCGGTTGTACTGCTCAGACAATGAAATTTTAGCCTCTCCATGGACAAAGGGATATTGTAGAACCGTGTAAATCTATATGTTATCAATTTTGTTCTTATTTTTTTATTTGTTTTGCCTTATTACTCTTATTTTTAGAATTATTCATCATTTTTACTGATTAACATTAATAAAAAATTGGTATCAGGCCAGAATTTTGTGAGACTGATTTCTGTTCAATTGACTTTAAAAAGGGATTTGAATAAATGAAAGGTAAAGATCAATCATTTATATGGATATGATTTCATTTACTATAGAGTTTATATTGTTGATTAACTTTATCAAAAAAAGATACACTCTTCACATCTAATTGAAAATTCAACAAATATAGCGGATTTGGGGTGGCATCTATTGGATCAGCATGTTTTGAGAGTTATGTTCCACACATAGGCCAATAACATATAATTCAACATTAAATGGTAGAATACAATGGATGGGTGGAAAAAATATCTCATGAATATGTATGATAATTCATCTCTTCTGAAAGAAGTATACTTTATGAGATGACTATTCAATATTATTATGATATAATGGAATATTTTTTTTGATCATGCCTATGAATTCAACACCATCACATGTTAGTTTTCATCTGTGGGAATTATAATAGATGATGATGTATACACTCTATTTTTATTTAATTCCATACATAATAGCTATTGGGTTATTGCTAAAGTATTGAACATATCTTAATTAAGTGTGTGATTTATATGGAAGATGTGGGAGACCAGATAATCAACAATGATATTTAGATAAGTGAATATGGAAGATTCTCTAATTATTCTCTTAAAGTTGAAGGAAGAGGCAAATTCATGTATTTAGATAACCGTAGTGGATGATCAAAATCCAGGAGAAAAAATATAAGTAAAATAGACCTAGTTATACCTACTATATTTTTCAAAATAAAGGACTTGTAAAGAAGGATTATAGATAAATTTTGAAGGCACCTAAAACCTGTACACTAAAAACAACATCTAAAGGAATAAATAATGTGTTGTTCCTAATCATGGATATACCTATAGAGTCTTATATTTTAATCGTGAGGGAATCATTCCATTCAAATTTAGAGAGGGGTTTCCTGAAAAATTACATTTTTGAAAATTTTGGCAAGGAATATTTTATTGAAGATACACCCTCACTGATAATGGGAATGGGAGATTCACGGATTAAAACCAAAAGTGAGATTTTTTTATTTTCAAAAATTTGATGTATATTATTTTAATGATATTGAATCTTATTTTTATTATGAATACATAAGATTTTGCAGCATTCTCATTAGTGTGTCATGGAATATATCATGGAGTGAATAATAAAACCCTATATAATATGACATAAAATCAAATAGAATTTTTTGTAGCAATAATTTTTTTTGGGATTCCTTACTCTGGAATTACAATTCATGAAAAATTAGTGATAATAGTATGAGGATGTTAGAAATAAAAGGAGTTTCACCAGATAAGATATTAGCGGAAGTTGTCTTGTGTGAATACTATATATTTGGAAGTTAGAAGAAAATATCTTTTGTAAAAGGATGATGAAATCTATATTCTACGAAGCTATATCTAGGAGACACTACTATCTTGGGGCCTACACTTTTACATTTCCATGGGGGTTCACTATATTATTGGGAATTTATTTATGACTCAATAATAAAGGTGTGATATTACTTACTGAATAGATGATATAATATATTTTAGGTGTTTCTAAAGTGGTTATCCTTATTACATAATGGGTTAGGTTCAAGGCTAAAATAATTAAGTCTTAAAAATAGAGGATGGTATAATAGTAATAAGATCAAGGAATTATATGTTAATAATGAAATTTAGTGGGAGAAAAATATTCTAGGTACACCATAATAAAATAGTGTGGCTGAGAGGTTGGATAGGCTATTAAATGGTTCTGTCAAGAGTATAAAACTATATTTGGGGTTATTAAAGAACTAATGTGCAAATGAAGTCAATTCTCAATGACAATGCCGATGAACTCTGAACCACCTGATCCAGATCCGGATCCACAATCGTCCATAATTATCATAACACCAATGGAGGCCCATGGAATGATCAAAACTCCAACGCTGGTCCCAATCACCCACCGCACATGGAAAATGGTGAAATGTGGAAGAAGTGATAGTCCAATGGAAGACCCTAAACCCAGGGTCCAGAAAATACAAAATGAAACATGCCAATCGTGGAGGAATCCCACCAAAACATGGAAAACGAAAAGTGACGAAACAAGTCAGGAGGAACCAAAGGCAGCGGCAGGCGAGACCCATCCCCACATAGAGAAATGATTGTGTTATGATGGAAGTGTCATGTTCTTGGAAACCCACTAACAGTTCACATGCTTCAGTGCAATTGCGCTCAAAGTCACCCCTATATGGTATTCCTTTCTGAAACAATACTTGAAAAACAAGGACACCAATGGTATTTATTTGAAGTATGTCTTCCAAGGCTACTTTCCAGTGCCCAGACAAGGACATTCTGGGGGTCTCTGTCTCCTGAGGATGGACAACATTGACGTTAAAATCTTCTATTTCTCCACGTACCATGTGGTTGCGACTGTTCAATCTAAATTTCACCCACCGTGGACTTTGGTGGGATTCTATGGCTGGCCATCTCACTATGATAAGGTGAAGTCTTGGGACCTCTTTTTCAAGATGCAACAGGATTTACCTAGCCCTATTCTTTTTTAGGGGACTTCAATGAGATCATGTTCCATAAGGAAAATAAAGGCGGAATCATTCTTCACTCAGCCTCGATGTCAAACTTCAAGGACACGGTCAATAGGGTAAACCTGTTCGATCTGGGGTACACAAATAATCCTTTTACATGGTTCCGCAGTAATTATGAAGGAACCCACATCGCTGAGCGCCTTGATAGATTTCTGGATTCTACTGACTGGATTAATCTATTCATCATGTTTCATATTGGACACATGGACCTTAACTGTTTAGATCACTGCCCAAATCTCATTGAGTGTCTACAAGGTGAACAAAATATATATCTCCGCAGACCCTTCAGATTCAAGAGCTTCTGGTCAATAGACCAGGAATGTGAAGAGGTGGTCAGCTCAAGCTGGAGGAGTTCTCACGATGATATTGGCCTCAATATTCAACAATTGCATCCGGTCTAAGATCCTGGAGCAACAAGAAATTCCATCAACCTGATAGGAATTATGATGTCCTTGAAAATAAGTTACATCAAATACAAAGCATTCCCCCCATCCAATGGCAATATCTCCAATATTGGTTCCACCCAAAGAGAGTTTGATGGGGCCCTCCGTGTTAAGGAATGATTCTGGGCCATGTGGGGGGTGGGACATCCACATTAAATTGGGTGACACTAATACAAGGTATTTCCATATGAAAGCATCATATAGGCATCAGAAAAATTATATCATGAGCTTATCTCGACCCTATAGATGCAATGTTTCTGACACCAATGGTATTCACGAGGCTTTGTTAGGATATTTCCAGAACCTCTTCTCCATAGGGAATCCTTTCATGTTAGCTGATGTGGAAGATTTCATCAGACTTGTGATCACCAATGAGATAAAATGACAGCTTTCAAAAGATTTGTTGAATGATGAGATCCACGTGGATTTGAAATATATCAACCCCACTAAGGCCCCAGGACCGGATTGTTTCCAAGCCCTATTTTTTAAACAATACTTGCACATCATCGGTCCTAACATCTGCAAAATGTTCAAAAATATCTGGGCAGAGAATACAAGCATTGCCACCATCAATGAAACTATTCTTATCCTCATTCCCAAAATCAAGAAACCCCAGTCGATCCCTGATTTTAGACCTATCAGCCTCTGGAATGTCTCTTATAATATCTTCTAAAAAATCCTTATCAATCAACTACATCCTTGGCTTCCTTTTATTATCTTCGAAAACCAGAGTTCCTTCGTGGCCAACAGGCTGATTACTAATAATGAAATCATAGAACATGAAGTTTTCAACTTGATGAAAATGCACTCCACTGTGAAAAGAGGAACCATGGCCTGGAAACTGGATATGACCAAATCCTATGATAAAGTGGAATGGAAGTTCTTAAGAGAATTGATGATGAGAATGGGTTTTTGCACGAAATGGATAGATATGGTCATGCACTGCATTTCGACCGTCTCCTTTAGAATCAATGTCAATGGGGAGCTCACCAGAGGTTTAACCCCAACTCGAGGCCTGCGCCCGGGAGATCCCCTCTCCCCTGTTCTCTTTATATTGGTGGTTGATTTTTTCTCTAACCTTATTTCCACGGTTTCAGCCGCTATGTCTCATCATGGATCAAAGGTCTGTCGTGAGAGCCCACAAGTGTCGCATCTATTCTTCACCGACTATTGCCACCTTTTTTCTAGAGAAACTATTAATGAATGTCGGGTGATCAGCCATGCGATCTAGCAGTATGAGTGGGCGTATGGATAGTCTATCAATCATGGAAAATCAGAAATCTCTGTCAGCCCAGGGGTGACTCCTGCCAAGAGATATGAGCTTAGTGCATCTTCAGGCATCCATATGGTTGACAAACACTAGAAGTATCTCGGGATCCCAATGGCGATTGGCCGGTCCAAAAAATAAATCTTTGCTTCTTTGGTGGAACGGATCGAGAAAAGAATCCAAGGCTGGACCCCAAAAGGTATCTCCAAAGCTAGAAAAGGATCCCTCATTAAAGATGTCATCCAGTCTATCCCCAGCGAATTCATGTCCGTGTTTAAGCTCCCGGTGGCTACTGTCAATATGATCCATTCACATACTGCCAAATTATGGTGGGGAAAAAATGATAGAAGGAATCGACCCCACTGGTTGGCCTGAGAGAAACTCTGCAAACCCAAGTCAGAGGGAGGGATGGGATTCCGGAATCTTCTTCTGTTCAATGATTCTCTATTGGCCAAGAAAGGATGGGGCCTTATTAACCGCCCATCATCTCTCTTTGCGCGAGTACTCCGTGCCAAATACTTTCCCCACACTGACTTCCGTGGTTCCTCTCTTGGACCTCGACCTAGCTTCCTCTGGAGAAGTATTTGGGGGGGGGGGGGGTGAAATCTCTTGGAAAAAGGGTTGGGCTGGAGGATTGGAAATGGATCATCTGTCAACATTTTGACCGATCCCTGGCTGGTCGATAAGGATGGTATGCGGACCACATCCCCCGCCCAACCAGGTCTTGAAAACACCACTGTTGACTGCCTCATTTCAGACCAGGGTTCGAGGTGGTGTGTGGAAAAGATCCATGAATGGTTTAATGAAAGATACCAAAGAATTATCCTCAGTATCTCCAGGGCCCCTGATGCAGGCCCCGAACATCTTTTTTGGACCAATGATATCTCAGAAGATTACATGGTGAGATCTTGGTATAGACTGTCTCTTGGCATACACTCTCTCGACCGTGACGACGGACCATGGAATGCGGTTTGGAAGCTCAACATACCCCAAAAAATCCGCCATTTCTGGTGGTAGGTATGCATGGTCACCCTCCCTACAATGAGAGTTCACGCTTTTCGACATATGGTCGGTGCCATGTCCCTCCCTTTCTGCCCGAATATCCCAGAAACTCCTTGGCCTGTCATCATTCATTTCCCAAGAGCTAAAGAAATTTGGAATAAATGGGTCCCATCTTCGGATGCATCACTAGAAATCACATCTAACCTCCTCGATCTTCTGATGCACTGGTGTTCCTCTCTTCCATTGTCTGATGCCGGTTCTCTTTTTACCCTGGCCTGGATCATTTGGGTTCAGTATAAAGATTCAGTTTTCCACCACATCTATAAAACCCCTGACTTCTAGATTGAACAAGACATTTCATGGATTGAGGGCTGGAAGGAACTCAAAGAGCACTTTAAACCAAGTGTTTCCCCCTCTAGTCCCCCTTATTGGACTTCCTCCCCCCAACGGAAGGGAGTCTTAAACTTAACATGGATGCTTCTCTCCCCAAGGAGGGGCATGTTTCTCTCGGTCTCGTAGATCGATATAATTTGGGGCTGATCATTGCAGCAAAATATGAATTACATCATTCCCTCTGGGAACATGCAGTTGCGGAGGCCTATGCCATCCTTGCAGGTATGACGCTAGTTGTGGAATGTGGATGGTCTGATATCATTATTGAGTCTGAATGCCTTACTGTTATCAATGTTATTCACCACAATGACGCTGGACTCCGTCACTTTGGCTTCATCATCAGGATAATCCGCTCACTTTTCCAGGGCTTCTCTTACTGCACCTTTTCTTTTACCTAAAGGGAAGGAAACAATTAAGCCCATTAGCTTGCGGCCTCAGACCCCTTCGATGCCAACCAGCTTTGGCTGGACAATTTCCCTTTATGGCTCTGCTTATGTATGGCTACTGATCTTCATCATTAATATTAATATCATCTTTCTTTAAAAAAAATTAATTTGTCTTTATCTATGGTAGAATGTATAGTGGACAATATCCTGTAAATAAAAGAGATAATACTCTATCACATAAGAGATTTTGGTTTTTTGGTATATGTACTTGTAGATGATGATGTAAGGGACATGCTAGATGTTAAGTCCAAATCATGTTTTTTATGGTGCTGAGGAGTTTAGTTATCGCATAGGCGATTATAAGGGAAATATATAATCAAAATCGATAATTGGATATTTAATGAAGGTGTCGTATACTATAACTATCACGAAACTAAAGCAAATAGTATGAACAAATAATCTAGGTTCCAATAGAGAGTGTATCTTGAAGGTGTACCTAAGCATGTGATACCAAAACTAGTAGCACCATGACACACCCAAAAGGTGTTGTTAATTCGTCTAAGCATGAGTCAAATTAGAAATTCAAATTAACCCAAACCGTACTAACTATAAAGTAGTAGTATAACAAAAATGTGGGATCAAACCCACATAGAGAAGAAAACGTATAAATGAAGTATCTCAACCAATGTTTGGTTATCTCCAAATTTCAGTTTCGTTAATTAATCTAATGATGAAAATTGAAATAAATGAATTAAAAAAGGGAAATAGAGGAGAGGGGAATCTGTTTATTGGGCAGATTTTCTAAAGATAAATTTTGACTACACTTGCAAAACAATAATATTCAATAGCTGCGCAACCATATAGTTTTATCGATAGAATAAATGTTCATTCCCTATCAAACTACTGTATAATCACAATTTAACCTGCTTAGATGAATCAAAATATCTAAAGTGCATTCAGTTCAAATTGAAATTGTAGCAGAATAAGCACATTCATTGGTTAGGAACTAATTATCTCAAAAATGTTGGTTTGTGTATCCTATTAAACACACATGGTCTATGATTTAATATAATATATCATGACAATGAGTTGTAGTATTATATATACTGAATATAAACATTTTACAAGAGAATAATTAAATAAAACACATTGATACACACCCATTTCGATTGATTATTCTCTCCCATATGGACTTAGACAATAATCAATGGGTGATTAAAAATGATAAAGGAGCTATATTCCACAGAGAAGAGAATAGAAGATAGAGAGTGAGATAAAAAATATACAAAATAGATATTGGAATTAAAACATAAATAATTTGATCGATTGATTCAAAAAAATAAATGAAAACCATAACCGAACTAAAAACCTATCTACGGAAGCCTCTCGATGGTTGCTCTTGTCTCCCATAGGACCAGAGTATGTTGGAATGGCATCAAAAGGCTGGTATTTTGAGGCCAAAATTGTTGAAACCCAAATCTCATCATCATTATTTTCTTCACACATCGTCATCGTCATGATGTGTTCCTGGCATACATGTTGTGGACTTCAGATCCTATTTTTCCTCCGCCACATTGAATTCATGGAAACATCATATGTTGGTTTGACTATGGTCATGTCGTGTTCTAGAGTTACACTACCTATAATTACAGTTCACAACTTAATCTATCATCATGAATTATTCATCATGGTTTTCATCATGTCACAAACTAAAAAAACATGTTGTGTACTCTCAATACACGATGTGTACCGGTTCTTCTCTAGAATTGGGAGCTTCTTTTTCACTCAAAAATATAATGTCTTTTTTAATGAATTCAAATGTTTTCCATTTTATTTCTCTAATTGAAAATCTTGCATAAGATGTTTCAAAAAATTAATATCATGAACATATATTATATCAAAGTAATTGATATTAAATGAATTCATATGTAAAAACACAGTAAAATCTGTTGGAAAAATAGACATATCAAATACCCCCACACTCAAAACTTTGCTTCACCTCAAGAAAAACCTCAGTATTGAAATTCCAAGGATCAATACATCCTCAATGGAAATTTCAATTTATGATTCTAATTAAAACATCTTAATCAATGAGATTTTTGAAGCACATGGCCTACCCAATAAAAAGTTTCCAAAATCATGCTTCATTTAAAATGTGCAATTCAATACATTTCTACCTTTTCACTGAAAATTTTCAACCTTTATTCAACACCCATTCCATTTATTATTTACCTCACAATTAAAATTTTCAATCATCACTCACGTTAATAATTTAATAGTGTTACACTCATACTTAAAATACATGTTCTTAACCATAAACGCACATTGAATCTACTTTAACAACCCTATGAATAAAAATATCACAATTAATCATGAGTGATCTGAAATAAGGACCATATTACACTATGGATAAAGGTAGGTAGGTAAAATTTTGAAAGTAAAGTAAGGATCAAGTATAATTATAGACGGTAACTTATAAATTATGATAATTAAAATACAATCTCAATGAAATAATCCACCCAAAACAAAAATTTCATCTCGTACACCCCCCAAATAATATAGTGAAGGATCATACACAACCTAATCATAATGGAAAATAACCCTATCTTATTTTTCTTTTTATTTTTTTCTTTTTTGAAATTCATGATTGGAATAAACCTCACATCAAACACCTGACCACATATGATACAAATAATCAGTTGATAAAATGGTGATTTTTTATTATCCCAATTCACAACCCATTTTCTCATTCATCTTTTCTTTCCGAATGATTCCCTTGGATAAGTCTCACATCATTCATCTAACCACATATGATTTTGAGATCATCGGTCTGAAAATAGTGATTTTTGACCTACCTTAGAAACAACCCAATTATTTCATTTTATTAACAACAGAACTGATATATAATATAATATAATAAATGTAAATTTTAAATTTACACACAATCCCATGAAAAAACCATGCAGTATCCCCTCAAGATATCACATCCCATATCCACCATATGTATCTCCTCCCCAATAATCATTCATTTGAATAAGATGAAAAATAAAAAGAGTTGGGCTAGAAAATAAATAATGTCTTGTAACATGGCATAATCCTAATAAGGTTAAATGTGGATTTTATGGGCTATAGGAGGATCAATGATTAGGTAGGTGTCAAGATATAAGGGCTCATTAATAAAATGCCTCAATCATCTAAAAATTGAATTTGAATAGTCATTAATTTGACAAGATAAAAATGCATTTTCTAGTCTATTTATATGACCTAATATTCACTCAATAAATATGATTAGAAAAATAGGAAATATTTTGTAATGAATCCTCAGGGGAATGTGAATGGAATATGAGTCAATCAGGTCATGGAATGAAAATCAATAAACATTTTACTCAATGGATGCTTCTAGAAATAAACCTCATTAAATGAAATGATATCAACAATAACTTTCAATATATTCCAAATTATACTAATAAAGTGGCTTTAAAAATATAAACAAGTAGAAAAAGAACTCCAATATCATTGGTGATTTTGAATGAGTCTCTTAGGTTCTTTTTGTCCAGGTACATGAAATATATTCAGAGTACATGACATGAAATGTTCTAGTTTATGGCTCTCCATTTTCTTATTCCTTTATCCTTCCATGGACTTGAAATATTTAAAATAAATACTGAAAGTATAGGCCATTTAAAAAATATTTGGATAAAATATGGAAAAGTGAAAAACCAATGGAAATTTATCATACTTGAAAATTAAATTTAATCTATGTCCTAGAAAGAAATTTTTAAAATATGGGTTGCCTCTCAGTATCGTCTATTGTTTATGGTTGTTAAGATCAGCCTTTTTTCTTTGTTAGATAATTCTACCATGATACAAATATTACCATCTTGGATTTAACCAATTCAGTATTTGTTGTGCTTCTGTGGTATTATTTCTCTTCTTCCTCTATTGAATCATCATGACTAGTGGTGGGATGCAATTTTATAATAGATTTGATGAAAATAATTGAAAATTTTAATTTTACCATATTTTGTAGTTCACTCATACCACCACTATTCGTCTTTATTTTCCTTATCTCGAGAATATAGAATGACTTCTTGAATTAGAGGTTTAGCTTTATCATCAACTTCTTGAAATTATAAGAGGGATTCCCATTAATATTCTATCTCACGAATACCCATGAGATCGATGGATGTTTTATCATTGTCCTCTTCCTTTAATTTTTCTTCTTCCACCATACATTCCGTAGATTGGACATCCTAATCATCCTGATCACCCTCCATTACCACCTCTTCTTCCTCTTCCTCTAAATGTTTCAATATTAGTTTTCTTTTTTATTATTGGACTTTTTGAATTAATAGATGGTATTTCTTTGGTTCTCGTAGTTATTTAAAATCTAAAGGTTCATATTTTTCAAATGGCCTCATCAATATCAAATAATTATTCCTTGAAAGCCTCCTCTATAATATTTTTCATTTTTATTTCAACAGTTTGAACATCCTCAGCCTAATATTCCTCGACATCATCTTTATAATACTCAATCCATGCATTATAATTTAAGGGTATATTATTGAATAAATAATTTAAATTTAAATTATCATGAGACAGGTGAGTAAACAATTATCCCTGTTCACAGAGTTGAGCTTCATGATCATCCATTCACTAATCCAAAACTGTAATGAACTGTGTGAGAGATGTGGCTAGTCTATCATCTGAGTTCATCTCAATAGGGTTTTCAAAGGAATGGATTTATTTAATGTAATTTTTGTGAGGTTCCTTTATGTCAACATCCTGGATATCCTCCTCCTCTTGACATACATCATGTACATAATAACATTTATCAGTATTAGAAACTATTGGAATGAGACAATTAAAATTTAAAATGATTTGGGCCAGGTGAGTGTTCAATTAACATAATTTCTATGTTCAAACTCATTATTTCCCATCCTCTTTCCATTACATCAATTCACTGGGTGGTAAATATTGTTATTCTTTCTCTAGGATGATTCTCTTGAACATTCTGGATATATGAGTTTTCATAAATTTACTACTCGGTCTAATAATTTCTTTCATACAGTTTATTGTAAAGAGCTCCTCCATTGAACTTATAGTAGGTTTCATTCCACTATAGGGGTAAAATTCATCACTCTCATGATAATATAAATCATTAAATTCATTACTCTGTTGTTTCCACCCTTATGAATTTAGTGCTCCTCATGTAGCTGAATACTTCTGAAGTTCAATGTAATCTGATGGTGGTGTAGAAAGATATTAGATCATCTGAAAACTCATATTGCACACCATGAAACCAAAAAAAATAGAGTAAAATATGATAACAAAAAAATTATGGCTACGTAATAAATTTATCTAAACTAATATTAGAAAATATAAATGAGATAAGAGAAATATTTGACATAAAAAATTGGTCTCGAGTCATCTGTAACACTCTGTTACCCCCCAGCTATAGCATCAAAATTTGGCATGTCTGAAAAGCGTCATTAATTCTTCTATATTTGAGTTAATTTAGACATTTAAATTTACCCTAACTATAATAACTAAAAATTCTTAGTATAAGAGAAGTGCGAGGTTGAACCCACAGAGAGTGGGGAAAACAACAATGAAAACATTTCACCAAGGGATGGGTTGATCCAAATTTCTATTTCTTTAATTAAACTAAGCATTCAGATTGATATAAATGAATTAAAATAAATAAATATAGGAGAAGGAATTCAGTTTCCAAGGGAGGTTTTCCAAAGATAAATCATGACTACACTTTGAAAAAAATAATATTTAAAGGTTGTACAACCAAATAGGTTTATCAATATAAGAAATGTCCATTACCTATCATGCTACCCTAGAATCCCAATTCATGCTCCCCAGATGAATCAAAATATCTAAAGTGCATCTATTTTAGATTGATATTGTAGAAGAATAGCCACATTCATTGGTCATGAAATAATTATCCCAATAATGTTAGTTTTATTATACTATTATACACACTTGTTCCATGAACAAATATCATATGTGATGAAAATGAGTCACAACATGATACATGCAGAATATAATCACTACACAAGAAAAGCCAAAAATAAAACCCAATGACACACAACCATTTCAACTGATTCTTCTATAACCTATGGACTTAGCCAATCATCAATGGGTGATTTACAACTAATAATGAACCATATTCCATAGAGAAGATAATAAAAGGGAGAGAGACAAAGATAAAAAAATAATGAAAAGAGATACTGGAATTAAATTAGAAATAATTCAATCAATTATATATAAGAATGGAAAGAAATACAAAACTGAAATAAATACCTATATTTGAAATCCTCCCGATGGTCGTGCATGATCCCTTAGGTCCATAGTATGTTGGATTATCATACAAGGTTGGAATTTATAGGCCAAAATCATTGTAACCCACAACATTTCATCATTATTTTCATCACACTTCACCATCATCATGGCGTGTACCAAGCATACACGTTGTATACGTCAAATATGATTTTTCCTCTATCATGATGAATCTGTGAAATCGACACACACTGGTTTTACTCTAGTCAAGTGGTCTAATAGAGTTACACAAAGTGTACATTCATTTAACAATATGTTCCATCATCATGAATTGTTTAGTGTGGTCTACAGCATGTGAAAAACTAAAACTACGTTTCTTGTACTCTCAGAACACAATGGGTAGCGGTTGTTCTCTAGAATTTCTAACATCTTATTCTCTTAAAATTCCAATGTATTTTGTTCCTAAATTCCCATTTATTCCATTATATTGCTCCAAAAGGAACTCCTTCATAATAATTAATAGAACATTAACATCAGTCACATATATAATATAAAATCAATTTATATGCAATGAATTCATATGTGAAACCCCATAAAAATATGTATCCAAAAAAGGCATATCACTCCTACTCCTCAAGTATAGTTGAGGATATAAAAATTGTTAGTATAGTAACCCATTAATTTCAAATATATATTTTACATATTATCTAATAAATATTCATTAAATAACATAATTATCTATTCCTGAGTCACACTAGTTTTGATTCATTAGAAATGTAGATATATGAACAATTTACTCATAAGTGAAAAAATCATATCCCACTATTTTTTCTATTACAATCACCATTCTTAGACTTATAAACCATAATATATTTCATTATAACCTATTGAAAGGAAATATTATAAAGGAAGAGATCAGATTCTTAGTGAGGATAAAAAAGGGATATATCAACAATCAATTAGACATAACATGAGTATAAGGGTTTAAGAACATGTTCTAATCATATAAAACTCATACCATATATATAATAGATTTTAATCTTATGTAAACTAATAAATCATGATATTTTATAAGACATGAATCTTAATGGAATGAAATAACATTATCCATGAATCATAACTATGGAATAAGACATAGATTTTTGGAATATAAATAATCCTAGAAAATAATTTTCTTAGTAGTCAAGTTTCACTGTTAATACAATCATAGTATATTGGGTTCAATAATTATTCCACTTTATTAGTAAAATTTCCCTCCATAGACTATCATTGTCTACATAGTCCCTTACCAAACGGTGTTCATTCACCATTTCAGTCCTATTTATCTCATTAGATATCTATCTTTACCCAATGTATTGGATTGCTATATAATTTTTGGCCCACATGACACATAATAAAAATAATACACTTATGTTCCACAATGTCATAAATAATTCATCGTATCACATCCCATGAAAGGAACCATATTTAATAAACATTCCAATATTTCATCATAGCATAATTAGATTTTATAATGTAATTAATTCATTAAAAAGTAATGGGTTTCATGGAATAATCCTTAAATAATAATTATAATAAGCCATAAAATGATCTAAATATGATAGAATCATTTGATAATATTCCTTATAAAGAATAAGATTCAAAGGATGTTATATTAAATTAAAATACCATTAAAATATATACATAATATTTTATGATAAAAATAATATTTTCATTTTAAAATCACTTCTTCTAACTCTTAAAAAATCCAAAATATTATGGAAACAAGTTTCTCATAAAATATCCTTGGAAAATTGTAATGAAATATTCAATTAATTGAATAATAATGATGGTATGAAATTTCATTCATTATGTGGACATTAAAATAAAATTCCCTTTCACATATTTGTAAAAAGTCAAAAAGTACCCAGTTTAGAGAACAACAAGAAGAATACTTTAAAAAAATTTATAAAGTAAATAATGTTTCAATATTATTTATAAAAATATTTGGATAATGTAAAAATCAATTTAAAACATTTTTTTTGGAAATCACGGTCAACCAAAAAATGGTTTTTTAATGAAAATATAAATAAAGATAATTTTCCTTAAAAACGTTCTTTCAGACTATTGAGTACTTAGAGAGAGAAAAATGAATGTAAAACATGTATTATAAAAAAAATAAACCAATGGGAATAAAAATTCATGACATTATTGAAATTTAAATCATGAATGTTTATCATTAGAAACATAATAAAAACAATTATATTTAAATATAAAACCCTTACCTCAAGTTCCACAAGCTTTGAAAGCACTATAACATCCTCTCATTTTAATGAACTCATTTATATGTCATCATAAGGATTAACGGATTGGTATTTTGGGAATAAAAAACATCTACACTATGGATAGGTTGTTTTTAATGCAAAAGGGCAACAGTTTGGTTGTGATAGAAGGGTTAATGTAGTATAAAGAATATAAATGAGCGGTGCACTTTTATAAGGGTGGGAGAGGACACAGATGGGATTTATTAAAATATTAAAATATAATAAAGTCATGATATTGGAAAATGATTTCAAATGGATATGAATTTGAATAAAACGTTTATTGGTTCAAAGTAGCCTCTGAAAATGGAATATAGATAGGTTTTTTTATTGTCATTTTAAACGTCACTTTTTTATTAACCCCTTAATTAATAATTTTTATCTTTATCCATGGTAACGACTATAAATGGGAACCATAAATTGAAAATGACTCATAAATGGACTGTGGTTGAAATTTTCAACAATAATAAATTCAACTGTGTAAAAAATATATTTTTATGAATTTTAAATCATTTAATAACATGTTATTTTTATAAAACATCAGTAAAGTTAATTTTTGAACTATTCATTTAATTTGATTTTAAAGTCACTATGAAAAAACTTTAATTAGAACATTATCATTTAGCACATCCCTAATATGTCATATGTATCTATTACATTTTTGGAACATAATAATTCACCCAAATTGTGTTACGTTTAACATTTTTAAATTCATTTATTTTGAAATTTTATTAATTGATTAAATAATATTTCATCTTTATATAAGCATTTATGTTAATTATTCAATCACTAAAAATTAAAAATAATTTAGTATGAATAAATAATAATTTATATTTATTAAAAAAATATTGAACTAAAATTATCCTCCTTTTATTCTAATATAAATTTTTTAGAGATATTAAAGTAAAAAAGAGTCATATTGTGTATTTATTATTTTCTTAAATTAATATAAATTTGTATTCAAATAAATATGAAATAGAGTTGCCATTTAATAGAGTATTACATAGAAAATGACTAAATTCCACTAATAATTTACTATAAATTCATGTTTTAGATAAATTTTAATTCATTACCAGGAAAGCTCAGTCAGGGACAAAGGCCCTGACCATTTATTAAAGAAAAGGAAAAGTACAGTGAAAGCAGGTTTAGGAGAACCGGAAACCTTACAACCATACACCTGATCCCCCAAGCACAAACGACATCCGAAATTCCAAAATCAAAAACCACGAACCCTGAGCCTTCCTCGAGCCGCGCGAAACCTCGAGAAGCGTTTCACGTATCATGTATCAAAAGTAATTAAAAAATTGAGATTCTTTGAAAAAAACATATCTCAAAATATCAGGGTTTTAATTTATATATATTTAAAATGATTTTATCCCTTAAATTATGTAACATCAGTACAAAGAATTGAATATATATTTGTTTCATTACATCCTCTAGTTTTTTTAACCTCTTCGAATTTTTGATTTCTCTAGGCAACTTTAACTAGGTGAGTAGTCTTTTTCAATATCACGTTATCTCTACAATCTAGGTTCTCTATTGGTTATTATATATAATAAAACATGCTCTAATGGTATGAAATATGAGTTTAGTACCTATAAAGAATCATGTATTTACTTCTTCAAGAGAGATACAAGGAACACCCCATTAACTAGATATAGGTTTGGTAGAAATGCCAAGTGGTAAGCTGTCACACCTACTCTATCAAAAATCATGAAGGGGAAATTAAAACTATGGGTTTCCATTATATTATCATTGAATATAAAAACCTTCTTCGATTTAGAAATTCATAAAAACTCTTTCTCACCAACATTAAAATAATAACCTCACTAATGATTATCAGCATATCTATTCTTCTAACTCGGTGCTACATTTCTGTTTTATTAAATGAGCATATATTTTTATATTATTTCTTCATCTAGATAAGGTCCCATTATATTTCATTCTAAAACATCATCCCAAGAACATTATATTTTTACAATTCATTCCATAGAAGATTCTATAAGGATCCATATGAATTCTTCAATTAATGTTATTGTTTTAAGAAAACAAAACTATAGGATGGATTTCATCCTAGCTACCTTTAAAATCCACAAGAACAGATCTCATAATATTTGTAACACCTCAATATTTTTATGAAATATTTCTCTTTAAATAATTTTATTTCATCAACACCTTGTGTTGCATAAAACAGTGACTTTAAACGAATTATATAACATTGTTAAGATATTATGTATCAATCATCTCTTAGTCGTTTGACTAAATGGTACGATTAATAATAAATAACATATTATAATTATATAATTTAAAAATTTATAAAATTAATTCATTAGTAATCATTGGATTGTAATTAAAAAACATATTTTAAAATAAAAATGATATTTTTGAACAAATTTTTTATTCCCACGATTCATTCTTCATAATAAATTAAATTAATTTCTACCATTTAATGGTACTGAATATTTAAATTTAATTAAATATTTAAAATTATGAGGTTATGATTTAGTAATTAGGACCCTTTTATTTTTTTGGTTATTATGAACAGTAACTGTAGTGACATTTATCACATCATGAAAGTGTAAATCAGGTTCATCTGTAATAAAAATAAGTGATGAGGCCATTTGGAGAAATTTATATTGGTAATAGATATATTAGAATATAATATTTTTAGAACTTATGAAATCACCCCTCAGATAATGTTTAAAAGGGAACCTCCCCCCCCCCTCACTTCTTTACACCACATTAGGCCTTCTAGATTGACCAAAATCTACCAATTTACCATATAAACTTCCCCATACATATTCTATAGGTTTATTCTTCCAAAATGTAAATTATTTCATGCATTTTTATGTATATATAATAGATTTATTTCAAGGAGGAGGTAATTGTCTTAACCAACCACTTATTATTCTACTCTAATTTTCCTATTATAAATATATGGTATTTATCATAAAAAATAGCTACATTATTTTTATTTTTATTAAGTGTTATTGTGAGTATGAAATCACCATTATGAACCCTCTTTACCATCAAAATATTAGTTAATGTATCTGTCATGAATATGTATGGCTTACTATCACTATGTAATGATAAAGACCCCTTTTCATCTCCAAATATTATTTATAGGTATTATGATGGGTTTAATTTTTATATATTATATTTATGATATAATAATACTTTTTTAATTATAATATCTCATCTACCTACTTACCATCTAATCCTTTGGGAAATGATAACACCGTTCATGTGTATATGTGGACTACCACCCCAAGGAAGTGATTTGAATCCTTTTTTATTTCATGTATTAATTATATTGTAATAAGGATTAATTTTATTAATATATATGATATATATGAAATTATAATTATTCAGGAAATTTTAATTAATATTTACATTAATTTTTTCCTTTGGTTAGAAAACTGAAACATCGTTCTTCTGTACATATGACCTATCATCTACATGAAATGTGTTATTAATTTTTTCTCTATAAATTTAATGGATTACTTCAAATATTTATATAATAAATATATATTATATTTATACCATGATTTATAATCATGGGGTGATGGATCTAAGGTAATTTTACAAGGACCAGAACTACTGAACTAAAATACTCATGATAAATGAAAGAGTTAATACCCAAAAATAAAAACATTTAATATGTAATTATTGATAAAGTGGGTGTTGACATGTTATAAAGGGATAATATGTTATATTTTAATTATGAAAATGAATCATTCCTAGAATTAAAATAAATCTAAATTTGTTATAAATGAGGTTAAATTTATTACAATGTGGGGAAAACCTGAGATAAGGATATTCCTTAAAAATCAAATCAATATTCAATATTTCTTATGATTAAGCCTCTTCCATTTAATATTTATCTTCAATATCTATGTTTTCTAAAAAAATTCAATTTATTTTTATATTATTAAATTGTCTTTTAAATTCATTTTTTGCTATTTTCTACATTATATAATAATGTATTTAAAGGAATCATTGTATAATTTAAAAAATGAGGTAATTTTTAATGTTTTTATAATCATGTGAATACATTTTTTATACTTATACGGTGTTAATGGATATTTCAAATGTAATGAATAATATTTTATTAAAAGCATATTTCACAATTTTTCAAGCATATTTTCAAAAAAACCCTTCATAATTTCATAGTTTTTTTAAATTATGATTTTTAAATGGAAATAATGTTTTATAAAAGAAATGTTCTTATTGATCGTTCAAAGTAATTTTCCATCTATGATTACATCCTTTGATGTTACTTAATAATTACTAGAGATATGATCCAAGGATACCATTCTTATTATTTCTATAGATAGTTTATGATTATAATGAAAAGATGATTGTGAAAATTGTTTGTTTTCTACTGGTTATGCTATGATGATATGTTTATGAAACGTATTTATTTTCATGAGTTCAAATATAATGAATGATTTATTATCTTATATAACACTTATATATTATTTTCATTATGTTATGTGTGGGACCTAAATCTCCTTCCAATGCATTGGGTTATTTTTGATATCTCATGAGATTAATTGGAAGGGAATGGGTAGGAAACCCAATTCAATAATAGATGATTTCCACTATGTTAGTCTTGGGAGAGAACCTTGACTACTATGATTATTTTGGGAGTGAACCCATTCTAATATTATAGTCTTGTAAATGAGATATTACTACTAATAAAATAATTTTTTTTAATTATGTGTGAAGTGTCCATTAGGATTTTCACCACAGGGAGGGCCTTGAATTAGTTGTGATTTTTAAATATTTTAATTCATTTGAAATTATCCTCTATTGAAATTTTAGTATACCATCCACTTTTATGATAAATCAGTTTATTTTGAATGAAAAAAAACATTATTGAAATAATAACACAATATTTTTACAAGGTTCGATATCCTACAAATTACTATTATTGGTTAGACTCCCCAATCACATATTCCCCACTATAATCACAAGTGGTTACAACATATATTTCTTCACTAGAATATATTCACAAAATACTTTCCAGAGTCCCACTATAAAAATAGTTTCACACTACCTTGTAACAAAAAATATTACACAACAATACAAGAAATACAACTTCTGAATGTTGACTGATTCTGCAACAACTAACGATGATATTTATTTTGACACATCATGAGAAATAAAATATCACATGTTCACATTCAAAATAACTCCACTAAATAGGTTCATCCTCAACATTCTACCTCTTGACTTCTCAAATATAATTTTCACATATTTAATTCCAATATTTTTGTATATGTAATAAATAATTATGGAAAATAATTTTTACATTTAGTGAACTATCTACACACACAAAAAAAATTCTTACTACAAAAAACTCTCTATATTGTATATTGTTTCCTTGCAATAATGATCTAAATCTGGGAACAAAAAAAAATCATTGAAATTTTTCTCCATTGAAAATCAGTGCTCAATCCTCTTCAGTTTATCCATGTTGTAACCCATTTTTGTTTAAGCATCACTAAGTGCTTATTAATGTGGTTAATTACATAATAACACATCATGTGAAGAATTTTATTAATGCATTTTTTCTACCAGAAAACATCTTCTATGAAAAAGGATAGGTTCATCCATGAACTACTATCATCTGTATAACACTCATCTATGAGGTATCACTACAAACCACCTGGTTCGTACCACATTGTTGTCCTTAAATGAAATTCACACATAAATAAGTATAAAAAACTATTATATCATAAAAAACGACTATTCAGGAAGCACCATCCTCATAGAACTTATATTCAAATTGCCAACTAATTCTCAATGTCAAGCATAATCTGTCAAAAACAAAAAATGACTATGCCACCTCATAGTCCCTAAGGGATTCTTCAGCATATAACCATATCAAAAAATAATAGAATGTATGGTATTCTTCCCCACAAACTCAAAATTTTAAATTTCTATTTTGGCTAGCGGAAATATATATTTAGGAAATTTTTCGAACTCTCAAACAGTGAAGGCTAATCACGCATGGTAGCCAAGTTTGCAGTTTCTAGGTATGGAGTCCATCTACTATGAGGTGTTAAATCAGGAATTTATTCTTTATAAGGATGTTGAAAATGAACTCCCACTTGAAATGGATTCCTAATATTCAAATGGGAGACCATATAAGATGGCTGGTTCTATTTCTATAATTCTAAAGGATTGGTGAATAGTGTCATCAAATATTTATCACACATCAAACTCTCCCATGTTCAGCACTTCAGTATATCAATTAATCCTTTCCTAATTCCTTATGAGCTATCTATAAGTGATCAACACAAATTACACTTGAAAAAACCATATACCTATGACCTATTGGTCTTTTCCCTATCTCTTGTCTACCTATGAGTGTGTGCTCTACGGTCCCTATATAGAGTCCCTCCCACAACCAATAGGCTATATGACTCCTCTACCTCTCATGGTTAGGACTAGAGTTCTACCTTAGGAATGTTTGAACCTCAGGTCCCAAAAATCATTATTTTTATTGTGGACTGGTTATTTTCCTAGTGAAATAGAACTTTTATTAGGTAATAACCATATTAAATGACATAAAACTATATAACAGTATGTATCCAAAAAGTAAGAGCCATAAAAACTTCTCAATATTCTTTTCTTCTCAATAAATCATTCTAAATGTAATTCATGAAACATTATATTCATTAATATTCATAAAAATTGTACACAATTCATCTTTATTAACACATTTATTAGACACTGAATATCCACCAAAATTAATCATCATATTTTAAATACAAGAATAATTGTCTAATAATGACATCCAATACTATAATTTGGATCCAAAAAACTGTCCATGAATCACCACTTCATCCATAACAATTCTCCATACATCACCACTTCATCCAGACTCACCAAGAACATATTGACACACTATGAAGACAAGTTAAACACTTAGGTTCATCAATATCCCCTTTGTATTTTTTTAGTATCCCTTCACATTATGAATCTCATATAAAATTAAATATGTTTATACCACATTTAATCCCCCTTTAATGAAAATATAATATAGAAGGTAAGAGGGATATTATTATATATTTATTCTTCTAAAAAATTATTTTCTTATTTTCATAATAGAAGGAATGAATTCCCATGGTACATGGTAAAAAACCATTATTTAATCACCTTTATGTCTAAGTGGGTGTGACCCATGTAGAAAAATAGAGATATAACAAAGGGTATCTAAAATTTCTTTTAAAAATCCATTTATTTGAAATCATGATTATAAATTCTCAATTTATGTTCAAGAGTAGAGACACACTGTGTCAAACGCATCATAATGTTTAGGTGCATAATAATAATTCCCCCATTTCTTATCATTTCATCCACAAATAACTAACCATAAATATATACAATTCAAAATGATATTGAAGTGTGAATAGTTTACTCAAACATCATAAAGTTTCACCCTCATGTAATGAAATATCATTCATTATCAAGTAATTAAATAAAATCCATAACAAAAAACACATATCCTTAAATTCCCATCATAGTTAGCACAATACACGTACGGTAAAAGGGGGTAAGTAGGTACTACATGATTGTCTTCAAGTGAGAGGAGAAGTCTGAATATGAATTTTCAACCTTAACTCAACAAATCACTCTTTTGGTATTACATTTGTGAAAATATCTACCACATGATATCTGGTAGGATTTTCATCTATCATTATATCTTCAATTTCAACATTTTATTTGATAAAATGATACCTAATATCAATATTATTGTATCTAATGTGTTTTATTGTATTTTTAGATAATCCAATAGAAATTTTTCAATCACATGAATTATTCAGTGGTCTTTGAGTCTCAATTTCCAAATAATCTAAATGTCCTTGAATATAAATAATATTTGAATAGGAATTTGTAGTAGTAACATATTATGGTTCATCTATGCTCAGTGTTACTAGATTCTACATCTTACTATAACAAATGACACAACCTTCTCTATAAAATATGGTTCAACATGAATTTGACCTCTTTCCAATATAATCACCTACTTAAACATGAAATGTAAATAGAAATTGTTTTAATTAATCATTTTTTATTTATAGAATACAATAGCTTTGAGTTCCTTTCACAAATCTTAGAATTCTATTAGCAGCCAAGAAGTGTGACTATTTTATGTCACTCTAAAATCTGGAACATCAATTCACTGCATAAGTAATATATGGCATTGATACTATCAAATAAAGATGACTAAAAATGATTCTATTAATGTACATCAAATTAACATTGTATCCAGTTTTAACCTAGCATAATTTATTTTCCACTAAAATGGGTGTTGGATTGCCGTTTTTTATTTTTCGTTCCAATCATTTTTAGAAAATTCACTAGCATGATTTTCCTATGATAGAAATATTGAATTTGGTTTCTTCTATATTTTAAATCCTGTAAAATATATCATTTAGGCATGATTGGATATCTCAATATTTCTTTTTATTTTCTTAGTAAACTCTTTACATAGACCTTAATTTCCACTAATAAATATTATTTCTTTTACATTTACAATAACTATGAGAGTACCATTATAAATTTATCTAATATAATGTTTACTATTGACATTAACTTTTAAAAAAATAAAATCAATTATACAACCAAATAATTTTGAATACCAGGCTATATAAACAATTTTAAACCATAAAAACCATTAATCGAACTTCATACCATTCTTCCATAATTTTCTAATACAATACCATAGGGGTTTTAAATATATAATTCCTCTTCAAGATCACTATTTAGAAATAAAAAAATTCATATACATCTGAAACTTTATAATGTTTGTGTGCTCATACTAACAAAAAATTATAATGGTTTCCAATCCTTTTACTGGTGAAAAAAATCAATGTCAATTACTTAAATTAAAAAATATACTTTCCATATTATTCTTCCATTTTTTCTTGGAACATCACCTTTCTTATTTATCTTATTTTAAAAACCCATTTAGATCTAACAATTTTTTACATTCGGTCTTGATAAAAGATCCCAAGTGAAGTTATTCTCAATATAATAATGCTCCTCATTCATATCTTGTATCCATTACTGATGCTCAACTACGTCTACCACTGTATGAGCTTTAGTTGGATAAATATGTACATGTTGATATTAAATTCTCAATATTATTATATTTTGAAGTTGATCCTGTTTATTCTGGTTGATATTTTAAATCTCAACATATTCCATAATTTTTTTAACATTTTATATTATTTTCATAACCTTTATATTCATCACTAGAATTATTATATTTAATATCAACAATGTTTTCTTCATTATCAGCAACTTTATCATTCTTATATTATGTTTTCATACCATTCATGACAGACTATTCTAATTCTGTATCAATTGTGATATAAGATTTTTTCTTGTTTTTTATAATTTTGACATCACTATCGTAAAATAACATCATCGTATGTTTATTCCAATAGCTGTAGCCACTAACATTAGATATGTATTGCATAAAAATTCCTTCCTCGTAATGTTTTTCTAATTTTACCATATTTATGTTCTTGATCACTATAATGAAAATACTTACAAAAAGTATGAATTATTTAACAGTTGTTTTTTGCTATACCACATTTCAAATTCTATATTTTATGTTTCTAGTCTCAGTAGATATATGTTCTGTATATATATATTAGTACATACAGTTTCTCTTTAGAAATTATTTGAGTTGTTTTGTTCGGCTAACATAGTTATTCCCATCACAACTATGCTTTTTTTATTTCATTCAGCTACCTAATTTTTCTATAGAGTATATAGTGTTTTGTACAAAATCATTATTCAATGTTTAGAATGATAACATTCAAAAGAATAAAGTGGAAACTCTTAACCAGTTATACGTCTCCATATCAGCTTTCCTTCTAAAATATAAAAGCATTTTAGTTGTATCTAACTTATCCTTTATAAACATGAAATTAGTCATCTGAGTGTAATCACCAATAAATGTAATGAAATACACATCACCTGTGGCTTATTTCTTATCATTGTAACAAAAAATTCATTAAGAATAAGTTTAAGGGGTCTTGATGGTAATATGTTTTCCCTTTGTGTAAAATTTGGGATAATTTCACTTCTTGATAGGTTTCAATGATTTCATAACTTTCTCTCTTTAACATAGAAAATTCCCTTACAATATCATGCTTCATGATTTTACTTATACTACTTATAGTAATATATCCAATCATTCTATGTAAGATTTTTATATCATCTTTAGATCTCAAATAATAATAATTGATTGAGTCACAAATTTAAAATAGATTACATTTGGTTTTTTTCATTGAGTGAAAATTTTTTCATCCCTTGTTTATTTGATGATAAATGTTAGCTTTTTTAGCCAAACCTAATATACTTCATCACAATGTTAACTATCACTCTTATAATTGCGCTTCAGTCCAACAATAAATAACCCATTGTTGGAATTCATATTTTGGGATTCAATATTTCCTTTTCCAACTCACTTAATTTTTAGTGAACAATAATTTCCAAAGGTCAATGATCTTTGATTATCAATGTTTCTCAAATATTTTGTATCACCAGTCAAGTGAGATGAACATCCACTATCAAGAAACCATGAATTTTTTATTTTCTACATGATGTCAAAGAATCATTAGAAAAACATGTCTTCTTTTCATTCATACATTAAATTCTATTTCCATTATTTATATTTAATGTTTTTTCTGATAAAATACTAATAAAATGTTTATAAATATGTTATTGATTATCATATCTACCACATATTTATTCTAAATAGTCAAATTTATTATGTTTTGGAAGATCAAAAAAACTCTTCATAACTAATTTTTTAAAATTGAAATGTTTTTCACTTATTCTGAAAATAAACCTCCTTGGTTTATGTCTCATCTCAGGTAGAGACATGTTATACCAACATATATAACCTCTATTCCTAATCACTCCACAACACTAGTTCTGTACTCTAAATCTAGATATTCCCAACTAAAAATATCCTTGTATTAATGATTTTTGTTCATTCTCTTCCCAAATGTTATGATTGTGTCCATTCTACAGGGGTGATCTTCTTGGAGAATTTATTTCTCCCTTTGAATTAGAATATGATTTATCACTATTCTTTATCTTCCATATTTTTTCAAACATTATTTTTAGACCTTAATTCTTAGTTTTAACGGTTTTATTTTTAGATTTGTAGAGTGTTGAATTAACAAACATCTTTGAACCCCTCTTTTTATCAGTTTGTGATGATTCTACCTGGACATCGATAGACTTGATAAGATATTCAATGATTTTTAACGGTATTTTTTTCTTCCACAAAATTAAATTGGGTCTTCTAATATTCTTATTCTTAGAGTGAATGTTTTCATTTAATGTCTTTTATAATATTTTCCATTTCAGACACATTTAGTTTTTTTCTTTTGATGTATTTAATGTAAAAAATCTTCTTCATTACACATTCTTCCTTTTCCCCAAATATATTTTATATTTTACACTAAATAATATTCTTTGTCTAAATTTATCTTTTTATATATCTCCATAAAATCTTCTAATTCATTTCTCAACATGTTATCTAGATATGTTTAATCACATTCATTATCTTCCCATCTAAGGGTTTCAAAACATTTTTCTATATGATAAATGATGTTAGTTTAATATTATAATTGGACTAAAGTGGAAGAGTTATATTCATCTTCCAAGATGACTGAAATTCATGTTTTTTTAGAAATTTTTTTCTTACCTTCAGGAATTTTATTTATGTCTTCTTATTACATTCCCTTTTATTTTAATTTCGTTTTTCATCATCAATCTCATGTTTAATAGACTTATTTTTAGGAATATTTAATGAAAAATTTCAAATGTCATTACAATTGTAAAAACTTATAGGTAATTTAATTTTACCCATAAAATTTTCCTTCTTAAATATTTTCAATACAAGAGAAATTATTCGGTTAAGAAAATTATATTTATTTTCAAAAACAGATTCACCTAATTCAAGAAATTCAAATATCTCAAATTTTGAGCATTATCCTCTCTTCAAAAGATGTCTAGTCTTTGAAATTTTTTCATGAATAATAAGATATTTAATATTTAATATGCAATGAGTATCTTATTATATTCATTTACATTAAGATAAACTCTGTCTTCCCATGATGACACATTAGAGAAAAAATCGTTTTGGAAAATGTTTCATCATTTTTTACATTATAGTTGAATCATCTAGAATTTCACCAAAACCATGAATATTTTTTAAAATTTCGTTAAATATTATGAAGAATTTATCAACATTTTTTTCTGTAATTATCATGATATCTTTAAATGTTTTTCTCTAAATTTTCAAAAATTTTCTCCTGGGCATTCAAATTTTATTCATATCTACAATCCCATTTATCCCAATATTCATTCCCATTTTTTGAGTCCTATATCCTTTTTGTAAATCTTTTCTAAAAGTCGCACTAAAATAATGTTTTGAATTTTTCCATAAACATCCATATTTTACTTATTAGTAAAAGTTATAATATCTTCATTAGAAATAGTTTTTAATCCAATAACAAACATGCCTTTACGTTTAATATCTGGAGTTAGAAGATACAGAAACATACTATTCTTCAAATTGTGATAGTTCTTGGAATAATATGTTGGTGTACACCCACTATTGAGAAAATTCATATCATCAATCATAAATACTTTTTGGATATTTATAGAGGTTACCAGGTACTCTGATATAATTTAAATTGCTCGGGTGGAGTTGCACCACTTAGGGGGGGTTGAACTAGTAGGGATTTTTACAACATATATTCCTTTTGAAATTAACCTTAGTTGTTCTTTTAGGATCCAATACACTCTTATTATAACTCATCCTCTCTTGAATGAAGTAAAAATAAATTGAATAAGACAAAAATATTATTACATGGTTTTCTCTCAAAATGAGCCTACTCAATGCTGTGATTAGTTAGACTCCAAAATCATAGATTCTTCACTATAATCATAAAGGATTACAACATACATTTCTTCACTATAATAGAGTCCTACAATACATTAAAGAGATCAAATATAATAGTTTTTTGAGACTTTATTATTACAAATTAATTAAAAACTACACATAAAAGACCACTTATTAGTGTTGACTTCGTTTTCAACATCTGATGATGATATTTATTTTGAGCCTTTAAGATAATTAAAATATCATATGATCACATTCTGAAGAGATCCAATGAAGTGGTTCTTCCTCAAAAAAAATTTTCTTGACTCCCCAAATATATTCTTCTCGTCTAGTTTGATAATTTGTCTATATGTGTATTAAATGATTATGTAATAGAATTTGTATCATTCAGATAACTAAATGCACAAAAACCACAAATTTCACAAACTTATTTCTACACCCATGTATACTTCTACAAACATTCTAAAAATTATTTTATTTTCTTGTGATAGTTATCTAAATAGTTGAGAAACAAAATAATTTCATAGATAAATATATCTATTATACTTCAATGCTCTCTCTCTTCAGTTTATCCATAATGCAATCCATTATTTTATAAGAATCACTCAATGGTAATTCAAGCGATTAATTGCATGATAATACTATGTGGGATGAAATTTTTAAAGTGGTTTATATGCCATGAAACATATTCACTATATCGATATAAGTCCATCTGTGAACTAATCTCATCCATGTAGCACCAATCCATACGGAATCATTATAAACCACCTAGTTCTTATTATATAGATTTTTTAAATTGAACTTTACCCATAATGAAGTAGCATAAGAATAATTATCTCAGGAAGAATGAATTTCCATGATGAACCATCCAATTACATGCATCCTCAAACATGTTACTGGTTTTCATTTTAAAACACACTCTATCAATAACCACAAATTAATTTCTCTCTACATAGTTCTTATTTCATTCCTCAGCATGAAACCATGTCCACAAAGAATATTCCAGATGAAATTGAACCAAATTAAATCAATTTCCCAAATATTTTTTATGATTTATATAAATCTAAAATTATACTATTTTTTTAACTTCTAAATAGTGAAGGGTGATCTCGTATGGCTATATAGATTTCATGTGCATTTTTTGAAAGCCATTGAATAATATGGGTTTGATCGTGAAGTGTGAATTCGTGGGTAGGTTGAAGATGTACACCCATCGAGATCATATGTCTCTCATTCCAATGGGAGATAATATTTGATGGCATGAATTATTTTATCATTTTAAATGGAATTATAAACAATAACCACATTGTTTCATCCCATATCAAACTCTACCACGTTCAGCAATTCATTATATAAATAATTACACACCTTCTTCACTCTGAGTTATATATCAAGAATTAGAACTGGTTACACCTGAAAAAACCATTATCTTGTGTCCTAAGAGTATTCGGCCCAACCCATGTCCATATGAGGGTACATTATTTGTAGGCTCTATACATGGGCCTGCCCACACCCGAATGTCAGTAGTCCTCCCATGTTTGTCACGGGAAAACATGGGCTTCCACCTTAGGCATGGTTGAAACTTCTGTCCTATAATTCCAAAGGTATGTCTCGGAATGGGCCTTTTTTAAAATGGATGGTACATTGTTTTTAATTAAAAATCATATTAGAATAATTACATGTATAAAAAATTATGCTATTAAAAAATTATTTACATCCCATCTTCTCAACCTTATCTTCTTGGAAATTCATTATATAATGTTAAATTCATGTGTCATGGTATTCCTTAATCTTCCAAACAATGTTTTAACCAATGTTCCATTCTTAACACATGTCTTAGAAATTTAAAATTAGAAAAATAAATTTTCTAATTATAAATAAAACGAATAATTGTCCAATAATAACATCAAATTCTATAATATGGATCTATAATAATTCCATAGGAATCAACACTTAATCCATAAAAATTCTACAGGCATAACCAATTTATAAAAACTCACCAAACACATATTGACACATTGCGACAACAAATGAAACATATAGGTTCAACAATGTGGATTCTAGAATTCTACGTCTTATTCTTATGTTAATATTTAATGGTTTAATTTATTTTATTATGTTCTTATTATTATCATGTCAAATTCCCTTGTTTTTTTCTAGAATAGAAGATTATGATCTCTGATATAAATAGTATGGTTTTAAAAAATTCATATCATTATATTTTACCCTTATGATCATGTTTTTATTATAAGATCATTAATATCACTATTTTTTAACTTTATATTGCATTTGAGATCACACTTTAATTATTTTTCATTTAACCTAGTTATTAAGAAATTTATTCGGAATGATATGTCTAAGATGGTTTGTCGTTACTAAAAAATAAGTGGTAGATAATGTGAATATTTGATGAACCAGATGTGTATATTTCCCAGTTTCCAAAGGCACAAAATATATATGATTATAGATTAAATATTTAAGTTACCTAATGAATATTCATCTATATAGATATAATATATATTTATTGAAAGTATGGGTCACTATAGATGGTATAAAAGAATGGTTTAGTTATCCTTTGGAAACCAAGATAAGTAAGCATTAGTATAAACCCTTGGGATTTTTCTAATAATAAAATAAAATCTTAAATGTTTGGTAATGATCATGAATTACCTTTTTAAAAGATAATGTGTTAGAAAAGAACTAGTCATTATTTAGATATCTTATAAATAATTTTTCAAGATTATGTGGTTTAAAATTATGATTATTTTTTCTCACACTATTATTTTTGGTTTTAGTCAATGGATGGAACCTAGAGGAATTGTGGCAATGCGGAATGTGTTGGATAATGAAATTATTTCCCACCTGAGTAACCAAATATTATTGGAGGTAGAATGAAAAATCAAGTTTCTATCCTAGAAAATGTTCTGAAATTGCAATTCATTCTGATATTACAAATTATAAATATATGGAACAACTTTATTTTGAGTCTTTCAGGAGGAAACATCGACATTATATTAATGGGAAAACTAATCCAGTAATCATAGAGAAATTGTTATGTACTATTCAAAATACATATTTTTTCATCAATTTTTGTAATATGATAATGTTATTTTATATTTATATTCATTAGAAGGTGAATTAGATTAATGGTGTAATCTTTTCAATAACATGAGGGAACATGATAAAATTGATTCTATTGAGTGGAATGAGCTTAATAACATATTTCATGATATGTATTTTCCTCATACTATTTATAATAAAATGTTTAAATAATTCCTTATGCTAAAATAGAAGGAAGATGAATAAATCAGTACTTGTGATGTAAATTTTACAATTTTTCAATGTAAGATTTTTGTATTATCATTAAACCTAGATTTAAGATAGATTTATTACTCAGTTTCATAAAACCTTGTCTTTAAAGGGATTTTTCTATAAGGGACTATAATAGCTATGATGAAATTGTGTTATGTGTATTAAGGTGGAAATGTATATGGTAATTTTTGATCAACCTCATGGATTTGATAAGAAAAGAAAGATTAAATTCAATGAAAATTATAAAAACCAATGAGAGAAGAATATGATACATTCCTAATGCTCAAATTGTGGAAAGAAATGTGGAGAAATTTTTATTAATGGGATTAAAACAATTTCACATTGAAGGAAAGGAAATCGAGTAAAGGAACACTAAAGTGATGTGAAAAAGTTATCAAATTATTTGAATAAATAGAAATTTAAATATAATACATGACCTATACTCCAGTGTTCTATATTCGAGGAGTATGGTCATTATGTTATCTAGTTCCCATATCAAAATTTGAATTATGATGATTGTCATCAATAATATCATAAGCCTAGAGACAACATGAAATCTAATATAGTCAATATTTTCACGAAAGGTTTGATAATGACATGGTGAAAGGTGTGGTTAACATCCACTCTTGAACTTCTAATGTTTTATTTGATTGTGGATCCACTGAATCTTTTATATATAAATAATTTTTTAATGGAATCATAGAAACACCTCCAAAATTCACTACTGGAAATAGAGAATTTCCCAACGGTTTAGAACCGTTGGTAAAGGCTGGGGAACCGTTGGTATATGTTATACAAACGGTTCTGCCAACCGTAGGCAAGTAGCCGTTGGGAAAAACTTTTCCCAACAGTTTACAATGAACCGTTGGCATAGGTGGAGGAAATTACCCTATCCCAACGGTTCTTCAAAACTGTTGGGAAAAAAATTTCAACGGTTGTCAAACCGTTGGGAAAGAGCTGAAAATAACCCAATATCTAGTCTTTCCCAACGGTTTTAAACCGTTGGGAAAAGTGTTTTACCAACGGTTTTATAAACCATTGGTAAAACAAATCCAATATATTCTATGCCAACGGTTTTGAACCGTTGGAATAGCCTCTGCTGGGGAAATTGCCCAGCAGCCCTGCAATTTTCCTAGCACCTCCCCCAATTGCAACCAGGTCTCCAATTTGACCACCACCTGGTGTGGTTTTGTGGGTTCCCTCTCATATTTCAATCCAATTATTGTACCTGCAATAACCAACTAACAATTACATATAATGGTGGAACTATACACATCCATAATTAAATTAGAATTGATAACGTAATTATAAACATACATAATTAGTTTAGAATTCAATTTAAAATTTAGATGACAATTATATGTGGAATCCGGAAGTCAATTCATAATTTAATCAGTTTTTTGTATACCATAAATTTTTACCTGAAATAATGTCCATTTTAAACATAATACATACACCTGGAGTGCTACCGGCCACACCGCGCCTCAGATTGAGGCGGGGTTGACTCGTACACGTCACATATGACCCATTTATCATTGTACTAATGTATCGACACAATCCGAATGCGTTTGGTCAGTTTTCCGTATGCCAGTTGATGTTTTTCAATTAAAATGACGTACTTTTGAAACAAAAGGCAGACACATTGAGTGGTTCCAGCCACGCCGAGCCTCAGATTTAGGCGGTGTTGACTCATACACATCACATATGACCTATGGATCGTTCTCCTAAATTTTAAATGGAAACCGAATGTGTTTGGTCGTTTTTCCGTACGTACTTAAATTGTTGTCCATTTTAAGCAAAAGAGAGCCACTTAGAGTGATTCCGGCCACACCGTGCCTCATATTAAGTCGTGGTTGACTCGTACACGTCACATATGACCCATGGATCATTGTGCTAATGTATCGACACAATCCGAATGTGTTTGGTCGGTTTTCCGTATGCCAGTTGATATTTTTCACTTCAAATGACGTTCTTTTGAAACAAATGACAGACACTTTGAGTGGTAGCGGCCACACCACTCCTTGGATTGAGGCGGGGTTGACTCGTACACGTCACATATGACCCATGGATCACGGTGCTAGTGTATCGACACAATCCGAATGCGTTTGGTCGGTTTTCCGTATGCCAGTTGATGTTTTTCAATTAAAATGACGTACTTTTGAAACAAAAGGCAGAAAATTTGAGGGGTTCCGGCCACACCGTGCCTCGTATTGAGGAGGACTTGACTCGTACACGTCACATATGACCCATTGATCGTTCTCCTAAAGTTTCAAGGGAAACCGAATGAGTTTGGTCGGTTTTCCGTATGTACTTAAAGTGTTGTCTATTTTAAGCAAAAGAGAGCCACATAGAGTGATTACGGCCACACCATGCCTCAGATTAAGGCGGGGTTGACTCGTACACGTTACATATGACCAATGGATTGTTATTCTAAATTATCGACACAATCCGAATGCGTTTGTTCGGTTTTCTGTATGCTAGTTGATGTTTTTCACTTCAAATGACGTCCTTTTGAAACAAAAGACAGACACTTTGAGTGGTGGCGGCCACACCGTGCCTCAGATTGAGGCGGGGTTGACTCGTACACGTCACATATGACTCATGGATCATTATGCGTTCTTTAAGCGTTGTGCATGCTTGATAAATGCGTGTGGGGGGTCCAAACTGGCCGAACGATGTCCGAATAGCATGAAATCGGACGAAATCAAAGGGTGAGTGAATTGTGATGTGGTCGAGCAGACGGAACGTCAATCAGACGTGCCGTGTGCCCGCGGTGACCGGGAACGCCGTTCTGGTGTCATAAAGGGCCATAATGGGCATCTAACGGTCAAACTCATAGAGGATGACATCGGATTGACCTGAAATCACAGGACAACAATACAATTATCATTCGCGACGTGCACGCGCAGACGGCACGTCAATCGGACGTGCAGTCTGCGCGGTAGGGATCATTATACGTTCTTTAAGTGTTGCACGCGCTTGATAAACACGCGTGGGGGGGGGGGGGGGGGGGGAACTGGCCGAACGAAGTACGAATGGCCTGAAATCGGATGACATCAAAGGGTGAGTAAATTGTGATGTGGTCGAGCAGACGACACGTCAATCGGACGTGCCGTGTGCCCGCGGTGACCGGGAACGCCGTTCGGGTGTCAAAAACGGCCAAAACGGGCGTCTAATGGTCAAACTCATAGCGGACGACATCGGATTGACCTGAAATCACAGGACAACAATCCAATTATTATTCGCGACGTGAACGCGCAGACGGCACGTCAATCGGACGTGCGGTCTGTGCGGTAGGGCTCATTATGCGTTCTTCAAGTGTTGCGCGCTCTTGATAAACGCGCGTGGGGGGTCCAAACTGGCCGAACGAAGTCCGAATGGCCTGAAATAGGACGACATCAAAGGGTGAGTGAATTGTGATGTGGTCGAGCAGACGACACATCAATCGGACGTGCCGTGTGCCCGCGGTGACCGGGAACGCCGTTCTGGTGTCATAAACGGCCAAAACGGGCGTCTAACGGTCAAACTCATAGCGGACAACATCGGATTGACCTGAAATCACAGGACAAAAATCCAATTATTATTCGCGACGTGCACTCGGAGATGGCACGTCAATCGGAAGTGCGGTCTGCGCGGTAGGGATCATTATGCCTTCTTTAAGCGTTGTGCGCGCTTGATAAACACGCGTGGGGTGGTCCAAACTGGCCGAACGAAGTCCGAATGGCCTGAAATCGGCCGACATCAAAGGGTGAGTGAATTGTGATGTGGTCGAGCAGACGTAACGTCAATCGGACGTGCCGTGTGCCTGCGGTGACCGGGAACGCCGTTCTGGTGTCATAAAGGGCCAAAACGGGCGTCTAAAGGTCAAAGTCATAGCGAACGACATCGGATTGACCTGAAATCACAGGACAATAATCAAATTATTATTCGAGACGTTCACGCGCAGACGGAATGTCAATCGGACGTGCGGTCTGCGCGGTAGGGCTCATTATGCGTTCTTTAAGCGTTGCGCGCGCTTGATAAACGCGCGTGGGGGGGGGGGGGGGGGGGGGTCCAAACAGACCGAAAAAAGTCTGAATGGCCTGGAATCAGATGAAATCAAAGGGTGAGTGAATTGTGATGTGTTCAAGCAGACGACACGTCAATCGGACGTGCCGTGTGCCCGCAGTGACCGGGAATGCCGTTCTGGTGTCATAAACGGCCAAAACGGGCGTCTAACGGTCAAACTCATAGCGAACGACATCGGATTGACCTGAAATCACAGGAAACCAATCCAATTATTATTTTCGACGTGCACGCGTAGATGGCACGTCAATCAGACATGCGGTCTGCGCGGTAAGGCTCATTATGCCTTCTTTAAGCGTTGCGCGCGCTTGATAAACGCGCGTGGGGGGTCCAAACTGGCCGAACGAAGTCCGAATGGCCTGAAATCGGACAACATCAAAGGGTGAGTGAATTTTGATGTGGGCGAGTAGACGACACGTCAGTCGGACGTGCCGTGTGCCCGAGGTGACCGAGAACGCCGTTCTGGAGTCATAAACGGCCAAAACGGGCGTCTAATGGTCAAACTCTTATCGGACGACATCAGATTGACCTGAAATCCCAGGATAACAATCCAATTGTTATTTGAGATGTGCACGCGCAGACAGAACATCAATCGGACATGCGGTCTGCGCGGTAGGGCTCACTATGCGTTCTTTAAGCGTTGCGCGCGCTTAATAAACGCGCGTGGGGGGGTCCAAACTGGCCGAACGAAGTCCGAATGGCCTGAAATCGGACGACATCAAGGGGTGAGTGAATTGTGATGTGGTCGAGAAGACGGCATGTCAATCGGACGTGCCGTGTGCCCGCGGTGACTGGGAACGCCGTTCTGGTATTATAAAAGGCCAAAACGGGCGTCTAACAGTTAAAATCATAGCGGACGACATCAGATTGACCTAAAATCACAGGAAAACAATCCAATTATTATTCACGATGTGCACGTGCAGACGGAAAATCAATCGGACGTGCGGTCTGCGCGGTGGGGCTCATTATGCGTTCTTTAAGCGTTGCGCGTGCTTGATAAACACGCGTGGGGGGGGGGGGGGGGTCCAAACTAGCTGAACAAAGTCTGAATGGCCTGAAATCGGACGAAATCAAAGGGTGAGTTAATTGTGATGTGGTCGAGCAGACGGCACGTCAATCGGACGTTCCGTGTGCCCGCGGTGACCGGGAATGCCGTTCTGGTGTCATAAACGGACAAAACGGGCGTCTAACGGTCAAACTCATAACGAACGAAATCGGATTGACATGAAATCACAGGACAAAAATCCAATTATTATTTGCGACGTGCATGCGTAGAGGGCACATCAATCGGACGTGCGGTCTGCGCGGTAGGGCTCATTATGCCTTCTTTAAGCGTTGCGCGCGCTTGATAAACACGCGTGGGGGGTCCAAACTGGCCGAACGAAGTCCGAATGGCCTGAAATTAGACAAAATCAAAGGGTGAGTGAATTGTGATGTGGTCGAGCAGACAACACGTCAATCAGACGTGCCGTGTGCCCGAGGTGACCAGGAACGCCGTTCTTGTGTCAAAAACGGCCAAAACGGGCGTCTAACGGTCAAACTCATATCAGACGACATCAGATTGACTTGAAATAATAGGACAACAATCCAATTATTATTTGAGATGTGCACGCACAGACGGAACGTCAATCAGACATGCGGTCTGCGCGGTAGGGCTCATTATGCGTTCTTTAAGCGTTGCGCGCGCTTGATAAACGCGCGTGGGGGCGTCCAAACTGGCCGAACGAAGTCTGAATGGCCTGAAATCGGACGACATTAAAGGGTGAGTGAATTGTGATGTGGTCGAGCAGACAACACGTCAATCAGATGTGTTGTGTGCCCGCGGTGACCGCGAACTCCGTTCTAGTGTCATAAAGGGCCAAAACGGGCGTCTAACGGTCAAACTCATAGCGGACGACATCAGATTGACCTGAAATAACAGGACAATAATAAAATTATTATTCGTGATGTGCACGCGCAGACGACATGTCAATCGGACATGCGGTCTGCGCGGTAGGGCTCATTATGCGTTCTTTAAGCGTTGCGTGTGCTTGATAAACACGCGTGGGGGGTCCAAACTGGCCGAACGATGTCCGAATGGCCTAAAATCGGACGACATCAAATGGTGAGTGAATTGTGATGTGGTTGAGCAGACGGCATGTCCATCGGACGTTCCGTGTGCCCGCGGTAACCGGGAACGCCGTTTTGGTGTCATAAAGGGCCAAAACGGGCGTCTAAAGGTCAAACTCATAGCGAACGACATCGGATTGACCTGAAATCAGAGAACAACAATTCAATTATTATTCGCAACGTGCACGCGTAGAGGGCACGTCAATCAGACGTGCGGTCTGTGCGGTAGGGCTCATTATGCCTTCTTTAAGCGTTGCGCGCGCTTGATAAACGCGCGCGGGGGGGGGGGGGGGGGGGTCGAAACTGGCCGAACAAAGTCCGAATGGCCTGAAATCGGACGACATTAAAGGGTGAGTGAATTGTGATGTGGTCGAGCAGACATCACATCAATCTGACGTGCCGTGTGCCCGCGGTGACCGGGAACGCCGTTCTGGTGTCATAAAGGGCCAAAATGGGCGTCTAATGGTCAAACTCATAGCAGACGACATCAGATTGACCTAAAATCACAGGAAAATAATAAAATTATTATTCTCGACGTGCACATGTAGACGGCATGTCAATCGGACGTGCGGTCTGCGCGGTAGGGCTCATTATGCGTTCTTTAAGCGTTGTGTGCGCTTGATAAACACGCGTGGGGGGTCCAAACTGGCCGAATGATGTCCGAATGTCCTGAAATCGGACAACATCAAAGGGTGAGTGAATTGTGATGTGGTTGAGCAGACGACATGTCAATCGGACGTACCGTGTGCCCGCGGTGACCGGGAAAGCTGTTCTGGTGTCATAAAGGGCCAAAACGGGCGTCTAACGGTCAAACTCATAGCGGACGACATCAGAATAACCTGCAATCACAGGACAATAATAAAATTATTATTCGCGACGTGCACGGAGAGACAGAATGTCAATCGGACGTGCGGTCTGCGCGGTAGGGCTCATTATGCGTTCTTTAAGCGTTGCGTGCGCTTGATAAACACGCGTGGGGGGTCCAAACTGGCCGAACGATGTCCGAATGGCCTGAAATCAGACGACATCAAAGGGTGAGTGAATTGTGATATGGTTGAGCAGACGACACGTCAATCGGACGTGCCGTGTTCCCGCAGTGACTGGGAACACCGTTCTGGTGTCACAAAGGGCCAAAACGGGCGTCTAAAGGTCAAACTCATAGCGAACGACATCAGATTGACCTGAAATCATAGGACAACAATTCAATTATTATTCACGACGTGCACGCGTAGAGGGCACGTCAATCGGACGTGCGGTCTGTGCGGTAGGGCTCATTATGCCTTCTTTAAGCGTTGTGCGCGCTTGATAAACGCGCGTGGGGGGTCCAAACTGGCCGAACGAAGTCCGAATGGCCTGAAATCGGAAGAAATTAATGGGTGAGTGAATTGTGATGTGGTCGAGTAGACAACACGTCAATCGGACGTGCCGTGTGCCCGCGGTGACCGGGAACGTCGTTCTGGTGTCATAAAGGGCCAAAACGGGCGTCTAACGGTCAAACTCATATAGGATGACATCATATTGACCTGAAATCACAGGAAAATAATAAAATTATTATTCGCGACGTGCACGCGCAGACGGAATGTTAATCGGACGTGCGGTCTGCGCGGTAGGGCTCATTATGCGTTCTTTCAGCGTTGTGTGTGCTTGATAAACACGCGTGGGGGGTCCAAACTGGCCGAACGATGTCTGAATGGCCTGAAATCGGACGACATCAAAGGGTGAGTGAATTGTGATGTGGTTGAGCAGACGAAACGTCAATCGGATGTGTCGTGTGCCCGCGGTGACCGGGAACGCTGTTCTGGTGTCATAAAGGGCCAAAACGGGCGTCTAAAGGTCAAACTCATAGCGAACGACATCAGATTGAACTGAAATCACAGGAAAACAATTCAATTATTATTCGCGACGTGCACGCGTAGAGGGCACATCAATCGGACGTGCGGTCTGCGCGGTAGGGCTCATTATGCCTTCTTTAAGTGTTGAGCGCGCTTGATAAACGCGTGTGGGGGGTCCAAACTGGCCGAACGAAGTCCGAATGGCCTGAAATCGGACAACATCAAATGGTGAGTGAATTGTGATGTGGTCGAGCAGACGACACGTCAATCGGATGTACCGTGTGCCCGCGGTGACCGGGAACACCGTTCTGGTGTCATAAAGGGCCAAAACTGGCGTTTAAAGGTCAAACTCATAGAGAACGACATCGGATTGACCTGAAATCACAGGACAATAATTCAATTATTATTCGGGACATGAACACGTAGATGGCACGTCAATCGGACGTGCGGTCTGCGCGGTAGGGCTCATTATGCCTTCTTTAAGCGTTGTGCGCGCTTGATAAACGCGCATGGGGGGTCCAAACTGGCCGAACGAAGTTCGAATGGCCTGAAATCGGACAACATAAAATGGTGAGTGAATTGTGATGTGTTCGAGCAGACGAAACATCAATTGGACGTGCCATGTGCCCGCGTTGACCGGGAACGCCGTTCTGGTGTCATAAACGGCAAAAACGGGCGTCTAACGGTCAAACTCATAGCGGACGACATCAGATTCACCTGAAATCACAGGACAACAATCCAATTATTATTCGCGACATGCATGCGTAGACGGCACGTCAATCGGACGTACGGTCTGCGCGGTAGGGCTCATTATGCCTTCTTTAAGCGTTGCGCGCGCTTGATAAACACGCGTGGGGGGGGGGGGGGGTCCAAACTGGCCGAACGAAGTCCGAATGGCCTGAAATCGGACAACATCAAAGGGTGAGTGAATTGTGATGTGGTCGAGCAGACGACACGTCAATCGGACGTGCCATGTGCCCGCGGTGACTGGGAACGCCGTTCTGGTGTCACAAAGGGCCAAAACGGGCGTCTAAAGGTCAAAATCATAGCGAACGACATCGGATTGACCTGAAATCACAGGACAACAATTCAATTATTATTCCTGACGTTCACACGTAGACGACACATCAATCGGACGTGCGGTCTGCGCGGTAGGGCTCATTATGCCTTATTTAAGCGTTGTGCGCGCTTGATAAACACGCGTGGGGGGTCCAAACTGGCCGAACGAAGTCCGAATGGCCTGAAATCAGACAACATCAAAGGGTGAGTGAATTGTGATGTGGTCGAGAAGACGACATGTCAATCGGACGTGCCGTGTGCCCGCGGTGACCGGGAACGCCGTTCTGGTGTCATAAATGGCCAAAACGGGCGTCTAACGGTCAAACTCATAGCAGATGACATCGGATTGACCTGAAATCACAGGACAACAATCCAATTATTATTCGCGACGTGCACGCATAGATGGAATGTCAATCGGAAGTGCGGTCTGCGCGGTAGGGCTCATTATGCCTTCTTTAAGCGTTGTGCGCGCTTGATAAACGTACGTGGGGGGGGGGGTCCAAACTAGCCGAACGAAGTATGAATGGACTGAAATCAGACGGCATCAAAGGGTGAGTGAATTGTGATGTTTTCGAGTAGACGGCACGTCAATTGGACGTGCCGTGTGCCCGCGGTGACCGGGAACGCCGTTCTGATGTCATAAACGGCCAAAACGGGCGTCTAACGGTCAAACTCATAGCGGACGACATCAGATTGACCTAAAATCATAGGAAAACAATCCAATTATTATTGGAGACATGAACGTGTAGACGAAACATCAATCGGACGTGCGGTCTGCGCGGTAGGGCTCATTATGCCTTCTTTAAGCGTTGCGCGCGCTTGATAAACGCGCATGGGGGGTCCAAACTGGCCGAACGAAGTTCGAATGGCCTGAAATCGGACAACATAAAATGGTGAGTGAATTGTGATGTGTTCGAGCAGACGAAACATCAATTGGACGTGACATGTGCCCGCGTTGACCGGGAACGCCGTTCTGGTGTCATAAACGGCAAAAACGGGCGTCTAACGGTCAAACTCATAGCGGACGACATCAGATTGACCTGAAATCACAGGACAACAATCCAATTATTATTCGCGACAAGCATGCGTAGACGGCACGTCAATCGGACGTACGGTCTGCGCGGTAGGGCTCATTATGCCTTCTTTAAGCGTTGCGCGCGCTTGATAAACACGCGTGGGGGGGTCCAAACTGGCCGAACGAAGTCCGAATGGCCTGAAATCGGACAACATCAAAGGGTGAGTGAATTGTGATGTGGTCGAGCAGACGACACGTCAATCGGACGTGCCGTGTGCCCGCGGTGACTGGGAACGCCGTTCTGGTGTCACAAAGGGCCAAAACGGGCGTCTAAAGGTCAAAATCATAGCGAACGACATCGGATTGACCTGAAATCACAGGACAACAATTCAATTATTATTCCTGACATTCACACGTAGACGACACATCAATCGGACGTGCGGTCTGCGCGGTAGGGCTCATTATGCCTTATTTAAGCGTTGTGCGCGCTAGATAAACACGCGTGGGGGGTCCAAACTGGCCGAACGAAGTCCGAATGGCCTGAAATCAGACAACATCAAAGGGTGAGTGAATTGTGATGTGGTCGAGAAGACGACATGTCAATCGGACGTGCCGTGTGCCCGCGGTGACCGGGAACGCCGTTCTGGTGTCATAAATGGCCAAAACGGGCGTCTAACGGTCAAACTCATAGCAGACGACATCGGATTGACCTGAAATCACAGGACAACAATCCAATTATTATTCACGACGTGCACGCATAGATGGAATGTCAATCGGAAGTGCGGTCTGCGCGGTAGGGCTCATTATGCCTTCTTTAAGCGTTGTGCGCGCTTGATAAACGCACGTGGGGGGGGGGGGGGGTCCAAACTAGCCGAACGAAGTATGAATGGACTGAAATCAGACGGAATCAAAGGGTGAGTGAATTGTGATGTTTTCGAGTAGACGGCACGTCAATTGGACGTGCCGTGTGCCCGCGGTGACCGGGAACGCCGTTCTGATGTCATAAACGGCCAAAACGGGCGTCTAACGGTCAAACTCATAGCGGACGACATCAGATTGACCTAAAATCATAGGAAAACAATCCAATTATTATTGGAGACATGAACGTGTAGACGAAACGTCAATCGGACGTGCGGTCTGCGTGGTAGGGCTCATTATGCGTTCTTTAAGCATTGTGTGCGTTTGATAAACACGCGTGGGGGGGTCCAAACTGGCCGAACGAAGTCCGAATGTCCTGAAATCGGACGACATCAAAGGGTGAGTGAATTGTGATGTGGTAGAGCAGACAACACATCAATCGGACGTGCCGTGTGCCCGCGGTGACCGGGAACGCCGTTCTGGTGTCATAAAGGGCCAAAACGGGCGTCTAACGGTCAAAATCATAGCAGACGACATCAGATTGACCTGAAATCATAGGACAATAATAAAATTATTATTCACGACGTGCACGCACAGACGGCATGTCAATTGGACGTGCGTTCTGCACGTTAGGGCTCATTATGTGTTTTTTAAGCGTTGCGTGCGCTTGATAAACACGCGTGGGGGGGGGGGGGGTCCAAACTAGCCGTACGATGTCGGAATGGCCTGAAATCGGACGACATCAAAGGGTGAGTGAATTGTGATGTGGTTGAGCAGACGACACGTCAATCAGACGTGTCGTGTGCCCGCGGTGACCGGGAACGCCGTTCTGGTGTCATAAAGGGCCAAAACGGGCGTCTAATGGTCAAACTCATAGAGGACGACATCGGATTGACCGAAAATCACATGAAAACAATAAAATTATTATTCGCGACGTGCACACGCAGACGGCACGTCAATCGGACGTGCGGTATGCGCGGTAGGAATAATTATGCGTTCTTTAAGCGTTGCGCGCGCTTGATAAACGCGCATGGGGGGGGGGGGGGGGTCCAAACATGCCGAACGATGTTCGGAGGGTTGTTCGGGGTCCAAGGAAGAGGGTAGGGGGGCTGTCTGGGGTCCAGGGAGGAGGGTGGGGGGGGGGGGCTGTGCGGGGGGCTGTCAGGGGGGTGTTCGGGGGGTTGTCCAGGGTCCAAGGAGGAGGGTGGGGGGGGGGCTGTCTGGGGGCTGTTCGAGGGACTGTCTGAGGTCCAAGGAGGAGGGTGGGGGGGCTGTCTGGGGGCTGTTCGGGGGGCTGTCCAGGGGCTATCTAGGGCTGTTCAGGGGGTTGTCTGAGGTCCAAGGAAGAGGGGGGGGGGGGGGGGGGGCTGTCCGGGGGGCTGTCCGGGGTCCAGGGAGGAGGGTGGGGGGCTGTTCGGCGGGGCTGTCCAGGGTCCAGGGAGGAGGGTGGGGGTTGTCTAGGGTCTAGAAAGGAGGGGGGGGGTTCCCAAACACACAACCACTAAGAGGCAACATCCATAAAAACAGATAATATATAAAAATAACTCAACTCTAATACTATACTACGAGTTTAGATAAAACCAAATAGGAACACACCCTCATGTTATCATATTAATAACTCTTCTTGAATCATTTAGAGTCACATCCCAATGATCATAAGATCACTAACCTAATTGATCACTAACCATAAAACACATGTATGTTGGTCATGTCACCACATGCATCATCACTCATGCCACCATATCAATATATCACAAGGAATTCTCCAGGATAAGACAATATTTGATCACACATCATTCACATTTAGTTATCATAATACAAATTATATTTACATTCTTATGATATAGAATGAATCCACATTAGTAAGACCCACCCCTCTCATAAGTTACCATCACATCACTACAACCCATCCTAGAAAGCACCCTACCGCATACAAATTCACCCAATCTAGGGTCCAATACCCAACAAGATCTTACATACTAGGATACACATCATGGATCACTATCAAAACCATAAAAACATTGACAGATCTCAAAAAATTAGTGCATTCCATCATTACCTCATAGAATTGAAAAAAGGTAAGTAACAAGCAATATATCTCACTACTCCATACTCACCCCACAACATAAGGGTCTCACATTACTAGGGAATAATTCTATCCAATACTAAATGATCTTGATCCATTTTTCATATACATATATGATTCACCTCACCAATTACTAAATAGTAATAACATAAAAAACTATGATTCCATTTAACTAGAATTAAACCATCAGGTTTTACAAGGTAATTCTATATAAGTATTTGTTTACACTTTAAATAATTTGACCCCATACCATAAATAAGGTGTTCAACAAAAATCAAGAACATGAATGTCATGTTAACACTCAAGATTGATTCATTAATAAATTGTATTCGAATTTTATGGAAATACCAAAATAAATTAGTGAATCAATGTACCTATAGTGGTGCACATGACCACCCTGAAACAATCATAAATTTTAACAAAAACACTAATAATTGGGAATAACGAAATCAAGAATAGAAGTATATGATTTATAAGAGCTGGAACTATATCCTTGATAAAATATAGGAGTCTAACCTGGTAGGTGCTGGATGATGTGGGGATTGGGAGGTCCTTCTGCCAAGGAATCGCTCTAGGAGGACACGAGCTGAATGCTTCTGGAAAGTGGGGATCTCGTTGGATTGATTTGGGTATTTGGGGAATTTTTTTCCAAACGGTTTTTAAAACCCGTTGGGAAACACTAACCTTTCCCAATGGTTCCATAGAACCGTTGGGAAAACAAGGTTTCCTCTCCACTTTTCCCAACGGTTCTTAAGAACCGTTGGAAAAAACATATCTTTCCCAACGGTTCTATGAAACCATTGGGAAAACTATGCATTGAGGGGGTTTTTCCAACGGTTTCAATAAACCGTTGGGAAAGACAAGATATGCCAACGGTTCTTTGAACCGTTGGTATACAACTGTTGGGAAAGATCCCCTTTCCAGTAGTGATTAGATATTGAGTTAGTTTTAAAAAACAATAATGGTATGATCATTGCATCCAATGTTTATGAATATTCTCCAGGTGAGGTTTTTGTGAATTTTTTTCTAAAATTTTTCCATTATAGAACAACTTTAATTTGATTTTATTTTGTGAATGGATTAGATTTCTCAACATAAATACAACATAAATTGTTCAAGTAAGGAAGTTACGATTTATATTCTAAATAGAAATATCGCCACCTATCAGTGTGATGTGAAATGAGTATATAATTGAAATTAGATCTATATTATTAGTTATGATTCCTATTCACAATGGTATTTTATCTTAGATGGATTGGGAAAAACTCAATATCAAAGATATACATATTTAGAGGGACTTTCATTATGTATTTTGGAGAAAGTTTTTTTATTATTACACTGAATTATGAATTTTAGTTTTAAATAGACTTTATACTGTGTTCCACACCTATTTCCAAGACTCCATATAGAATGGCCTTGATTGAGTTTTAATAATTAATGATGAAAATCTATGAGAATATTGAAAAATGATTAATTTTGGAAAGATTTACACCTTGTTGTCCACCTATTTTATTTTTTATGTAGAAATATGGATCAATGTAGATCTGTATTTATTATTGTTAACTTTACAAGATCACTATAATGAACAAGTATCATTTACCCCATATTGATGACTTGTTTGATCAAGTACTCAAAGATCTATAATTTTACAATATTTATCTTTATTATGGATATCATCAATTGAATGTCAAGATGTTGGACATACCCATGAAAACAATATGGACCGGGTATGTAAAATATGAATTTATAAAGATTCATTTTGGTCATCTTTATTCCATTACTATCTTTATAGATTTAATTAATATAGACTTTATAAATTACCATGATCAGTTTTGGTAGTATTTATATATAAAATTATTTTATATTAAATGTGAAATGAGGTGCATAATGATCATTTGATAATTGTGTTGAATTCCATAAAGAAAGATAAGATTTGTGGAAAATTTAATGTGTTAATTAAAGATTCATAAATTTTCATCATTGTGTCATATTATTTCATGTGAGCATATATTAGAAGACCATTATACAAAATAATTTATTTTATATTTTCCCATACAAACCAATATACCTAATATCCATATTTTTCTTGGTTTTGTTGTATTATATCTGCACTTTATGGAAATATTTTCATGGCTATCGAATCCAATCACCAAGATAACAGGAATGGGATCCAAATTAATTTGGACTGATGAATGTGAGGTAATTTTTACAAAATTTATGATATAGCTAATCATTGAACATGTACTTACACTACCCTGTAGCGGTGAGAGATTTTTAATCCGCAAGGATGCATCAATGAATATATTTGGATGTATCCTTATGAAAAATTAGATGGTTATTTTTTGTGCCTCATGAAAATTTAATGTGTGTGGGTAAAATTACCAAAATCTTGATTTGGAGTTATTTAGAGTAATTTTTATACTGAATATATTTAAGGATTATTAATATTTACAAATGTTTCAAATTTATACTAATTAAAAAAATTTACACTATATTTTTAATCAAAAATATCTGAACATGATCCTAAGAATATGGTTGGAGATGATTAATGATTATGAATTCTCAACACATTACCACCCATGTAATGAAAAAAATGTGGAAGATAATTTTATTTGAAAGTATCATGTGGTATTATCTTTGATGAAGATTAAAATATCTGGTATTTATGAACATACAAAGTATGGATCATGAAGTATTTATGTATGTGGGGATACATAATATTTCTAAAATGATTTTTCAACCATCTATCCCAGTTATGTTTAATGAGGAGTAGAATGAAGATAAAGAGATACAAAATAAAGAGAGACAATTTCTTTAGTTTAACCTTGATTTTTATGGATTAATAACGTTCAATAATTTTGTGTGTTCCCCTTCGATTCCATATTTGAATATGGATTTGATGGATGAATCTCACAGTTCTTCATTCTCTATTTATTCTAGAAGTAGATTTATAGATATTTTAAAGTGTATTTTTTTGTGTCATAGAAAGAAGATATGTATTGTAAAATATGTTCCTTGGTGTTTGGAATGTCAGTATGTTAAGGATGAGAGACAAAATTATAAGAGAATATTACAACCATTACCAATACCATAATTGAAAAAGGAAAACATCACCATTCATTAAATCATCAGACTCCCTAAAACATCTGATGTGAATAAATTTATATGGGTTTTAGTTGATCACCTTATGAAGTCATCACACTTCATTTAAATTATATAATATTTTTCTATTTATCAAATTAATTGGTTATACATTAATAAATTGTTAATATTTCATGGTGTACCACTATAAATTGTATCTTATTGGTATTTGAGGTTTATTTCAATGTTTTGGAGACTATTCAACATTCTTTGGGAACATAGTTATGTTTTAGTATTTCACATCATCTTTACATAGATTATTTATTTCATAGGACCAATAAAAATCTAGAATAAATGTTTAGATATTTCTTTATGGATTTAATTCTTTTATGTTAATAACACCAAACATTACTGGAATGTTCTTAAAACAATATAGGTCACTCTTGCATTCAAATGGATTCTTATAAATCCATCTATGTTAAGATGTTCATAACATACACATGTTAAAATAAAGTTGGAAGAATCATGACATTTGGACTAGATCTAAGTGTGTAAATGGAAAATAAGGTTATATCCATTCAAAATCACATAAAATCATCTTATAGTTGACAAAAAATATATGATAATAATCATCAGAAAGATATTGAGTTTGAAGTGTGTCATAAGGTATTCTTGTTAACATCTCCTTATAATATAGTGATGAGATTTAGATATTTCAGAAAACTAAGGCCATGTTATATTGGACCTTTTGAAATTATTGATCATATTGGGATGATATCTTATCAATTTTCACTTCCACTAAATATCTCTCAAGTTCATGATGTGTTTCATATATTACTCTCGCGGAAAAACATATCTAATCCTTCACAAGTAATGAACTCACATGTTGTACTACTATAGAAATATATTTCTTATGTTTAAAAATGTGTATATATAAATTATTGTAGGGATAAATTATTATGGAACAAGACTACTCATCTTGTAAAAGTTCTCTGGAGAAATCTATAATTTGAAAAAGATACATATGAACTTGAGGATGTAATTAAACAATGAAAACCTCATTTTTTGGTATCAATGTAATAAATATTGGGGGTGAAATTTATTTTAAGGGTGTTATTGTATATCACCCATTTATTTATATGAAATCTGTCTCTTTAAATAATATGATTTTGTAATAGCTTATGTTACAAACAACAACGAATATAGAAAAACCTCATAAGATTATTAAAATATTATATTCCAGTTATAGATTATCCATTGGATTGGTGGGTATGAGAAGTAATAACTAAATTATAAAAAATATAAAATCTTCATATTTATAAAATGAAGTCACTATTTATTACAGGATTATAATTTAAAAAACATTATTTGAAAATAAAAGTGTTGTTTTTCTAGAAAATTGTGTTTATCCAAACATTGTATTTTATTAATAAATTAAATTAATAAAAATGGTGAATTATTTTAATAAAAATTATTTAATATTATTTTTATAATATATTTTTAAAATTTGGAAATTATTTTTTTCCATAGGATATGAATAAATACATTTTTATACAGAAATTAAAAAAAACAGTTTTGTCACATTTTTTCACACTTACTATAAAATTAATTTATATAATTTATAGTTATTATGGTATATAAGATTAAATAAATATATATAATCTGGATATTTGAATATTTTTAATTATCCACTTTTATTATTTGGTTAGTATGCGTAGTAAACATGGTAAAATTTATCAGCTAAGTAAATGGTAAGTTGGGTTAATCTGAATTAAAATTAAGTGATGAGGCCATCATTTTTTATCATAATTCTTATTATATGAATGGAATTAAACCTTTAACACCTATTTTCTAAATTTATTTATTTAATGGAAGCTTCTCTTTTAAAATTATATTTATATTATTTAAATCCAAGAATGTTACAAAATATCTATCTTTTTTAATATATTTTTGGTGTCCATATTAGAAAAAACATAAGTTGTGAATAAATATAAATTTTTAGTTATATATTCATAAAAATTATTTTTATGATAAAAATTTATTTATTGTTTTTAGTAATTATATTATGAAATCAATTTATTATGCAACATCTATGTAGTATTTCTCCATTTTAAAAACAATTACAATAAATGATTTCAAAAATATTAAAAGTGATATAATTGGAATGATTTATTATTTAAAATACATTATAGATATATATTACATATTATATATTTTTGAAATCATTATATTTTAAGAACTAATGATTCTTGTTGTATTAAATGTGAAATTTAATTAATAGTGTCAAACTTTACAATAAGATTGTTTTATAAATAAATAATTTATTAAATTATTTAATAAGAATAAAAATATTAAAATAAAATAATATAGACATTATATGGTCTAAAATATCTTTTATTGGTTGTTTGTGGGACAATATTCACCTAAAATGTAAAATATTACAACCCATTAATATAGAAATGGTTGTTGCTATAGTCAAATTAAAAATGGTTAACTAAGGTTTAATCAAATATAAGGATAAAAATAAAACAATATATTTTATAAATTTTATTGGTTGATAATATTATAATACTATCCTATATTATCTTCACATTCATGGCCTTTAGGAGGCATTTTTTGGAGAATTAATTTGTTGTAATTTTAACATTTGAGAAATTCTAAAGGTTCCCCTCACCCAAATTATAAAAGGGCACCTACTTCCTCACTTAATCATACTACATTGGACCTTATATCCTAACAAAATTCTGAAAATGTTTCTCATATGATTTTATTTACACATTATATATTTTTTTTCAATTAAAATACCAACCCAATATTCCTTCATATAAAATATAAAGATGTATTTTCAATGATGAGATAATCACCGTAAAGGACCACATTCTTTCTTACTATTCTTTAATTTCTTTAAATATAATTTATTTATCATAAAATAATTATATAAATATACTAAATATTATGAAATCACATCTACCTACATACCATCCAATCCCTTTGGAAATGACATCGCCATTCGTGTGTATTTGTGGACTCCCACCTCCATAAAGTGATGTGATTCTTTTTTCTATTATATTTGAAATGGATTGTAATGTAGATGAGTTTTTATAATTATATATGATGAATATGAGTTAATAATGACCCTATATAAGGTAATTAATATTTACCTTTCTTTTTTTCATCAGTCCGAAAGTGTTAATATTGTTCATGCAAGTGTATGACCTACTATCTCCACGAATGATGTAACTAATTTTACTATATCTATATTTTATGGGATGGAAATAAATTTTTATATAAGAAATATATATATGATATTTATATCATGTTTTCTATTATTTAGTTTGTGGAACAAAGATAAGTGTAAATTTAATAGAAAAAATATACTTAAATACTCATGATAAAAGAAAAATATAACTCCAAAAAATAACAATTTTAATAAAACAAATATTGATAAAGGTGGTGTTGAAATGTTATAAATGTATAATATACGGTATTATAAGTATAAAATTTAATCTAGTATAGAATTATAATAAATAAAAAAAATTATACCAGAGATTTAATTTTTTTATAATCAAGGTGAACACGAGTTAATGATTTTCATTCACAATCTCATCAATATTCAGGATTGTTTAAGATTATGTCTCTATTAGAAAATATTTATCTTATATATAATTTTTTTATAAAAGTATATTTATATTTTTTTTAATATTACTCTATGATTTATTAATGTTATTTTTACACATGTTTTAGTTTATACAAAATGGTTTCGATGGAATATTCTTGTCGTTTTCCAAAAAATATATATATTATCATTTTTATAATAATGTGAAAAAAATTAAACATTATATAAAAGGAATTTATTATATTGTGATCATGAATAATATTTTCTTAGAATATTCATTTAAATGTTTAAAAAATTATTATTACATTGTTATTTTCAATGTAAATTTTTTCCTTCCTTATAGACCAGTTTTTTAGAATAAGTTTTTTTAAATAGAAAGGATATTTTCTTCATGAAATGTTCCATACGATCATTCAAAATAATTTTCCATCTAAGAGGACATACATTATTGTTAATAAATATTTATTGGGGATATGATACAAGGATACCATTCTTATTATTTCTTTATAGGGATTATTTTTTATCAATATATGTTTATGAAAAACCTCTTTCTTATCTACGGGTTATGCTATGAAATATTGTTTATGATACCCATTTATTTTCAAGGGTTCTGTTATGATAAGTGATTTATATTTTTGTGTCACACCTATGTATTATTTTCATTATGTGATGGGTGGGACCAATATCTCCCTCTCATTCATTGGGTAAATATTGTTATCTCAAGATATAAACATGACTATAACGAGGATTGAACCAAATTCAATAAGGGACATTGTACACAATTACAATATTAAGTGTGGAACATGACTACTATGTTGGTTTTGAGAGTGAAAACATTCCAATATATTCTTCTTTGAAAAAATAATTGACTACAATGGAAATTATTTTCTATGAATACATTTATACCAATATTCTGTTTCTTGTGCTTATGTAATGATTTATTGGTTTATGTTTTTTGATTACATTATGATTAATGTCTTATGAACTCCTATAATTTATTCCATGATTTAAGATTGTGATATATTATATTTTTCATATGGTTTTTAAATGTTAAGATATTAATTTTATGCCCTTATGTTATGATATTCTTATGTGATCATTGATATCTCCCTTGTTTGCCCTTGTTGAGCATATGATCTCACCCTTTTCTAATGTATCAATTCTCCAAGATATGAAGAATGTTATTAAGTATGAATTGGCATAGAAGTGTGATAATTATGAATAAATTAGTGGGGGATCATTTAGATAATTTATGTACTAGTTTCTTTAGGTTTCCATTTTTTCAAAAAAACTAGACCTATATGATTCACTCATGGATCATTATGTTATACAATGAATATTAATCTATTTAGACATAATATCTATGTAAAAATGTATGGTCAATATATTAACCTCTGGGGTTTTAATTGTTCTCTCAAACTGACCACCTATATGAGAATGATAAGTTATACTGAAACTCAAATTTATATCCATATCCTATTGAATTCTTCTCCTAAACATCGAGGTAAACCATGCATCCAGGTTAGATATAATAAAATGTGTCACATAAAGCAACTTTACAACTTCTATATAATTTATTCTATAAATATGGTCAAAATATAAGTATTATCTGATATAAATTATGTTAGATGACTTTGTAAGGTGATCGAATAAAACCCAAATAGAATGATGTCTGTTATTAAATTTTGGGATTCCGATGATAAAATATATAGTAATGTTTTCCCATTTCCAATCTAGCATAGGTAACGGTTGTAGCACCCCCTTATAATTGTTTCTCTCGGCCTTGACTTGGTAACATACCAAGCACTGAGATATATTCTATCATGCATCTCTATTCTTGTTATCTCACCATAAATACACTTTTAGGTCTCTCGATGAATTCATACTTCCTTATATTCCCTCTTAATTATCACACAGATATATGGATGAACACCCATTTGAGAAAGATAATATTTCTCAACTTCCTTTAATATTTATCTATGGATTCAAATTTGGAACATTCTTAGAATGAAACTCATGCACTTATGGTTGTCCTATTATTCCGTAATGTTGTGGTGGGTGTGACCTCCTTACAGATCCCAAAAATGTCAGAACACATGTCTGGCTTGGTCCCTAAGGTCTATATGGCTGTTTATGTTTCCTCCCCTCCTGATAATTCTTTCTTACCGGGATCTAGTCCTACATCAGTGCCTTGTACGGATGACTTACTTCTCATGAGCCCCTTGACCCCCACACCATCCCCCCATTTTTCAGTGATCTTGGTTTCCTTCTTCATGTATAGATCTATCAACCTAACTCTAGTGTTATCTTTCCCTTATTCCACATTCATAGAAGCCTAGAATCTCATTATATGGACACTTCTAGCTTGTTTTGGGGATGATAATCTATCATTGGGCCTCTCCAAGAATTTCATATGATCTTGTGGTCTTACCCTACCAGGAAAAGAATCATAGATTAAAGAGAAATCCTGATTTATTGGACTATCATCTCATGGTGATTTTATCGAGGCCTAGTCTTACTACCCTAGATCGCTTTTTTGATGGAACTTTCATCTATCATGTTATTCTATGGAGGTACTTTAATAACAAGAATATACAATTTAGAATATTAGGATCCGGATCATAGGGCTTCCACTTTGGTCTTAGAATTTGGGTTTGCGGGAGAATATGGGTACCTTCTTGGTGAATTCCATTATACATAAATCTATACCCTTTATCTTGATGATGTCTCCTCATCCCACATTTTCATAGTGATAGATATTTCTTCTCCTATTCAATCCAAGATGATGCATCAGGTTTAATATTATCTTGAATGGAAACATGTTTTTTATTATCTTGTGGTGTCTCAATTTTTTCATTATTTTAGCTCTTTGGTCACTCATTTTTACCTTCCATGGATCTTTCTTTGCATCACCCTCCACATAGCTTGAAGGATCTAATTTTCAGAGGTCCTTCTTCATCCATAGGTTCAGAATAAAATCATCTCTCTTCGACCATGCTTCCATTTTCTCCAGCTTCTCTTTTTTTATACTTAGACCTACCCCCCTTCTCCTTCTCCTCCTACCGGTTTTCTTCTCCCCCTGACTTCTCACTACAGTTCCCCTTGCATGGACCTCATCATGATCCTTCTAATGTAACACCCACTTCATTTTTTTCTCCCCTTGTCATTTCTTTCTAGAAAACCTTGCTTGGACCTCCCTCATTTACCATTTCATTCTCCTCCCCTTACGTTTACCATAGTTTTCCTAGTTCTCTTGGGTAATGTATCTATAGAGGAATATCTAGTTGATGTTTCTTTGTCTATTGTGCTGCTGGTAACTCATGATTCAGATTCTCCATCTTCTCAAATTTCAATTTTTAGTATCTTTGGTTCTTTTTCATATGATTTTTTAATCCCATCTACTCCCCTCCAAGATAAGTTAAGTGCTTTATCACACACTCTGGAAGTTAAGGTAAAGCTTTAGTCTCCATTTGGTCATTCATCTCCATCCAATAGATTTTATAGAAGATCTCAATAAATAAGAGTTCCTGCGATATCAAGTTCATGAGGTAAGAGGGTTCTTTCTCATAAGGATACTTCCAAGAACCCCCTTTCCAATGATATCTCTCATTATCTATAATCCTCATGGAATAGGATCCTAGGAAAAATAGATCTCCACTCTAATGAGACATTGAAAAATAAGAATTCTATAATTGTTGTTCTAGAACCAAAATACAATCCATCAATGAATGGGTACTTCACTAAGAAATTTGGCATGCATGATTCTATACATGATGATCCAGTGAATTAGCACATTTGCCAATTCTAGAATTATATGGTGAGAATTTATATGGTGGGGGTTTGGATCATTATCTCTTGGTCCAGATTTAGGATATTTATTAAGTTTGTCTTTTAAGCTTTGTTCATTCTAACTAGGATCCTAGATTTTATGAGTCATTATGGAATGACCTTAATTAATTAAACTCTACAGAGGAGGTGTGGTTTCTTGGAGGTGACTTTTATTCTATTATGTATTTTTCTGAGAATAAAGGTTTTGTATTCTCTTTTTTATTGGATAGGTATGGTTTTTCCTCCTTTGTAACCCAAGAGGGTCTCATGAATTTACGATACCTGAGATTAAAATTTGCCTTTGGTAAAAATCATATGGTTAGTCATTGTAGGTGGTGTATACTAGATTGATTTCTTGGTAACCTTTATTATATTTCAGCCTTCCCAGACATGGAGATCACTCACATGGATCGTGTGCTCTTGGACCACATCACCATGTTAATCCAGATTAAATCAGGAGCTTCCCATGATGGCCTTTTCGTTTTCTTTATACCATGGCTATACCACAAATGTTTTCTTAAAATTGTTAATGGAACCTGAGAGAAAAATATTAAAGGGCAGTATTGTATTAAACTTAATAACAAGTTATGCTTCCTTAAAGTGGATCTACAGGAATTGGCTAACTCTCTTACCTTCCTCCAAAATTCATTGGACTCGCTTAAAAGGAAGAATGACCGAGATAAACTGATATTTATGTGTCTTAAAAAGAAACAATTTAAAGATATTGTACTGGAGTATGAAATAAAAATTCATGAAAAATTTCATACCACTAGTTTTATAGTATAGAATTAGAATTCAGAGTTCATCCATGCATGTATGAATGAGTGGAAATTTCACTAGACTCGTAATATTTGAATTGACGATGGCTCTTTTATAAAGGACCTAGTGGTGATCGGTGGTATGGTTGCCTCTCATTTTAATTCTCTATTTTTGATTCCAAACACCTGTATACAGAATCGTTATCCATCAGGTCAAGTGGATATTTTAAACTCTCTTCATTTCATTATTTCCCCCATATTAATGTTTGTTTGAAGATAATCCCTAAAGAGGAGGATATTTGAGCATCTATCAAGTCTCCCAATCTAGAGAGAGACCATGTACTAGAAATTTTCCTTGGTATTTTCTATTTTCGCACCTGGGATGTAGTTAAGGATGATCACATTGAGTAACTACATGATTTATTTTGTAGTGTTCATCTTCCCTGGGTTACTTGTGTAACAACTATAATTTTGATTATAATGGTTAAGGATCCTTCATACATCTATCAATGTAGACCAATCAATTTATATAATTTTTTAATCAAAATTATTATTATCATCATCAATTGAAGGATTTCATAGTACATCCACTCCTAGGTTTCATAGGAACAATATTTATTCATCAAAGTAAGTTTTATCTAAGGATATATGGGTACTTCTCAGGAAATGGTCATTTGAAGAAATATAATGGTCACCAACTCTAACATAACAATAAATCATGATATGGATAAATCCTATGACAACAACATACGGAATTTCATTCTCAGATCCACGAGAATTATGGGATTCTCATATTGGGTTGCTGACTTGATCTTCCATTTCATAGCTTTCCTTGGTTCAATCTTACATTAATTGTCAGGAAATATTCCTTCTTGAAGTGGATTAGGGGCCTTAGGTATGGTGGTCATCTCTCCCCCTAGCACTTTCATTATGGCAAAGAATGTACTCAGCTGACTTATTGGGTTCTGTATTCTACCTGGCACTATGAATCCCTATCTATGTATTTATCATTTCCTTAGGTTTAATATAAATTATTTGTTGATGATATGATCTTTTTTCTGAATGGTTTTAGTACATCTATTAGATGATTTATCAAAATCTTGAAGTATTATACCAAATAGAGATGGAAAATTGTCAATAAGGAGAAAATCATCGTCTTCTTTTATAATATGTGCCCAGAAAGACGAATGAGGAAATTGGAATATTTTCTCAGTTTTAAAAGTTATAAATATCCTTTTTATTGTTTGGTGTAACCTATTTCTTCAAGAAAAATATATATCAGATACTTCGATGTTCTGATAAGTAAGATCACAAACACTATTAAAAATTTGAAAACCTATTTTCTTTCCTTTGGTTGAAGAATTACCCACATTAAATTCATGTTAACTTCCATTCCCATTCACATCATGGCATTTCATAAGATTAGTAAATTTTTCATTAATCATGTTTAGAGAATTTTAAATTCATTCATTTGGGATGAACAAGAGTAATGTTTTAAGAAACATGCTGAACTAGTGGATAATGGTGGAATTAGGGTGAGGAACATGGGTGATTCGATGCATTTCATTAATGGAAAATTAGCCTAAAAAACTATATAAGGATTACCTTTGAGGATTAAATTCATTAAGGGAAAATAGAGGATTATTCTTGGGCTGATCAGTAGGAATTCACATCCTATTTGATGTCCCTTCATGGTCACATTATAGAGCTCCAATATCACACCCATTCATTCCTTGGATGAGGAGACATAAGCTTTTGGTTGTGCATTTTGATAGGTGAGTTACTCTACTATCTAGCGTTCCCCACACCTGAAATTACATTCCAGATGGCTAGTTATTTCCCTACCTTCATTAATAACATTATTGATCTCATCCTACTGAAGATCTATGATGGTATTTAATTGAAGGATACGATGGATTGGTTCATCATCATTGTAACTTCTCTGGTTATTTTCAGCTAATTATTACAAGAAATTATCATCATTGAAGCATTATGGTGATCATTGTAGTGAGATTCAATGGGTAAATCCCTCCCCTAAAAAATAATTTTATAGTTTGATGATTTCGTAATGAAATCATGCCTGTAGTTATGGAAGTGATATGGAAAGATAACTATTTGGCATCAAAATTATATTGGTGTAAGAATCACATGTAGGATTCTATGCCAAAACTTTTACTTTATATAAAGTGGGCCTATAAAATTTAGAGTATGATGGATGTTTTTAATGGCTATTCCCCTTCATAGGCATCCCTAGATGATTTTATTCAACAATGGATCATAAATAGAAATAATAGGTTTGAAATGAGGGCTCACTATTTCTTTTTCTAGCTGAATATTGAATAATATGGGAGGAAAGGAACCAGAATATACACAAGACTCCCCCATTTGATGTAGTTCTAGGAGCTAGTACTAGATTTCTGGTGTCTAACTTCACTGGTCTTCTTAGTCAGGGGGACTTCACATTCTCTAATGTTTTTTTGGCCAGACATCTCTTTTATGTTTCTTCTAGCCCCTAGCCTGTGGGATAGTGGGTGTGTTGGAATTCCCCATTGAGTGGTATCATTATGAATATAGCTTTATCTTGTATCTATTGATTTATGAGGGGTGGTGGATTGGTTCATGACTCAAGGGGATCTATGCTACTTTCAATTAGCTCCAACTATAGTGAACGATATTTGATCAAGGAGGAAGTAGAAGCTATACAGAATGGTCTTCATATTTTCCATGTTGGGGGACTCTCTTTATCTTTTATTGAATCTAATAAAAATATCATATAGAAATATTTTAAATTTATTTACAATAACCTTTATAAAATTATTTATATTATTTTCAGGATAAAATCAATTCTCACAAATAGCATCGCGATTTCTCACACATGGTGGGAAGGCAATCGAATGGACGATTTCATGGACTCTAAGGACATATAGAAGGCACTATGTAGGGTGTTCGGTTCTATTGGTTTTATTACCTTTGGGGGAATTGTTTTTGTTTTAGTTTACACACTTGGACTCCACTTTTTTAGACCCCATGATGTTTTTGTTGTTTTTTCCTTTCATCTAATAATTTTTTTGTTGGTTAAATAGTTCTACATCCATCCTTTTAAAATCTTAAAATATTGAATCTTGTGTGATCCTTATCATAGATAAACTAGTATTATTCTTTAGAATCTGATAATATTCCACATTTTTTCTCTCCTAGGGTGGTATTGTATTGAATATTCATAATCTTTAAATCAGAATAAATCAACTTTTCTAAAACATATTCAAATCATTATGTGTAAATTTATAATTTATAAGTTTTTATTAATATATATTTGACACATTTTTTTGTAAATATAATACCTCCATATATTTAATTAAGAATATAATATAATTGACTATACATCATGAGTTGGAAAACTTTGTTCACAAACCTTCAATTGTCACAAGGCATAAGATATCACCCTACAATTATGAAAGAGAACACATCAAAGTACATATTTGATGCATCACTATAGTTTAAAACAAATTCTACACTAAAAACTAATTTATAAATAGGTTCACTAACTATCCTTATCTTTAGCACATTTAAATTTTCTTGACATTTATCTATTAGAAGGAAATTTTTTCCCTTCCAAGTTAACATGGTGAGTGGAAAGGGCAGTCATGGGAAATTCTCCACAATTCATCAATATTATCAAGCCAAAATAAAAAAACTATTGATCTAATTCATAGTGGTTGTTCTATTCTATCATTAAATAACATCGGTCTTTGATAGATCCACTAATATACCCTTTATTGATATTAGTTGACCCAAAATAAAACTTTCTATGGACAAAATTCACACATTTAAAAATTTTCAAACATATTTTTTAGTGTGTATGGTGAAATCCTCATGTGAAATGCATACTCTTCCTTCCTCATTGAATATATAGGAATATTTTCTATAAATACTACATAATATTGACCAAGGTAATCTCTAATATCTATATTCATTAAAACTATGAAAATAGTTGGGTCATTATTCATACTAAATGGATCCAATATATATTCATGATGTCTATAAATTCTTAGGAATGTTGTATTGGTAATATCATTGTCATGAACTGACCTGTGATACCCACACAAATAGGTACCCAAACCAATCCACCACATACCCAAATGGAATTCCTGATTCCCATGGGCTGGTGTCAAGAACCCATGCATCAATGACCAGTGATAATGATTTTTCCCGACCTAAAATAGAAAACATGAAATAGATAAACATATTAGAAATAAATGTTATAATAGTAAAAAAGAAAAATATTCAATAACTAAAATATGACATCAGCATAGATACAACTCAATTTAGTTAGAAATAATAATAATGTATAATTCTGAAAAAATGATAAAATCAAATATGACTAATATATATGATAATGTGATCAACATACCACTATCTTACCACCAACAACTCATAACTAGATGATGTTAAACTTGTGTCCGCACTACGGATCCTTTCCTTATCCTACATCAAAAGACATATCCATGTATACACATAGTAGAAGGGGTGTTTAGGGTTTGACATAAACCAGCTCAGTAGGATCCCACCCAACTATTCGATATCATGTCTATATATAAAAAACCTGAAATGATCACTTTAAAGAAACCATGGAATGGTAAATGATAAAGAATACTATATCAAAATCATGGAAAATATTTCCCTTTATCTATAGTTCCAAGACAGTCTTGTAAAGACAGTTTTAATGCCTAATTTCTATAAACATTTCTCAAATTCAATGTATGTGTATCAAATCTTAAAAAATACCAATGAAAAAATGGTAAATAGGATAAGGATAACAATAGGATAGGTTATCATATTAAAAATACCACAACAAATGACTAGTTCACACCCATGTACTTAGAACATAGGATTAAGAAGTAGGGTAACAATTCATGATTGAACCCTGCAAAAATTTCAAAAATATATATCTACCATATAGGATTAGGGAGAAGATAAAAAAACATTATTGAACACCACAATAACAAAATGGATGATGGCCCTCAGATATAACTGTCACCAATGTCCTAAAGGATTCCCATGACATACATTTACCAAATAATCTCCAAATTTCTTTTCAGAATCAATTTCAAACAACCAATATCTTTTATTAAACCATATTTTAAAACCCAATTCTGAATTGTTTACAAACACCTATTTTCCTTTACAAGAACCTAGGAAAACCCATAGTTTACTTCAAATCCATTTATTCAAAGAAAACAATATTTACAATTTATTTTAAATAAATTTATAAAACATGATAATTAATGATTAATTTAATAATGGTTAGAGAAGGAAAAACTACCTCAAACACAGGTCGAACACAACCTATGAATGGATCATCCAATAAAAAAATGAAATTAGTGACAAAACAAATTCTTTATCATTGATTCCCGTAGATCATGATCAAATGACATATACGGAATTGTCAAATGAGATATTAGATCACTCAAATACCTTAAGGAATACACTCACCACACCATAACCAATGTGAGATTCAGCCTCTGGGATAAGATCACACTATAGATCTAGAAATATTTAAACATACATCGCTATAAGGATGATTAATCTAAAAACCCATTGAAACACAATTGTCACAACTAATATAAATAAAGATGTTTAATGGTCACTTATCGAGAGAGATGTTGGGAATCCACCACATTGATCAAGCACTAAACAATGTTATCCGGAGAGAGTAGAGACAAAAATAATCACTAGGAAGAGAATACGTAATATTGTTGGTATGATTAAGAGAAAATGAATTGGTATTGCGAATTTTAGTGAGATAAAAACCTATAGTTTGGGAATTATTTAATTCACGAATCCCATATTCTTGGTGTAAATACCATGAATTCTAGGTACTTAAAAAAGGTATCACCTTAGTTTAATTATATTCCAATAAACCAATTCATAGTGTGAACATGATTCACAGCATAAACAATTTCTATTCTATAAAATGAATTGACATCATTTTCGTAGCAACATATTCATGTCGTTCAAAACTATAATGGAATAATTTCCAATGCACGGAACTCTAAGTTTAGGTTCTGCATAAAACTACCAAAATTCCACAAATTCCTCCAAACATGAAAATAATCCATTTAAAAATTAAAGGTAACATTTCATAAACTCGGATATTATAATATCCATACAATTGGTCTTTCCATCCTCTATAATTCTTGTGGAAGAAGGGTATTCTGAAAAGAGGTGATATCACCACTCCCTTATTGAATATTCACACTCTCATGCCTCATGAGACTCTGATCCTTGTCACCATAACACTATGAATAATAGAATAGAAATCTCACATCAGGTTTTCAATAAATAATCAGTAATATCCATTGGTTACACCACAACTGAATCATATGGAACCAACTTGATATATTTCCAACTCAGAACATGGGAGGGGTTATGATTTAACTTCCTAAACAGACATATATAAAAAAACATCATGAATACCTATAAATTGAATAGGTAATGATAATAAATATGAAGCCTACCCAAGTCATTCAGTGATCTCAAATGGCCAAACAACTCTCAGATCCAACTTTCTATATTTCCCAACACAACTATGACAAAACTGAGGAGAAATATTCAATAAAATCTATTCAGATATTGAAAACCCCAAAGGGAAACATCAATGATATGCATATTATTTCTCTAGACTATATTATATAACCTTGTGCTGATGTATATCCTGATTCCTCATCATCATCTCCAAAATGAGACTCCACCCACTGTATCGTCCTTTCCCACCGCTACCCAACAAAGAGGTTATATGCATGGGAGACCATAAAAATCCCTTAAGGGGGATATTCTGATCAACGACTGATAAATTTTTAAATATTCCAACTCAAAAAGCCCCATATATTTATCCCATGATCCTCAAAAATATAATATATAGTAATGATGTATGTCCTCATGTATTTGTAATATAATCCCTATCAAACTATCCATATGTGGATGGTAAGTTATACTCAACTTGACATGAGTCCCCATAAACTCTTGGAGACTATTCCAAAACTAAGATATAAAAATTGAATCCCTATATAAGTTAATTGAAGAGGGAACCCCATATAAAATTAAAAAAAATTTCACATACATATTTCCCAGTTCTTCGATTTTAGTGGTTTCCTTGATTAGAATGAAATGTGTGGATTTCATCACCAATCAACAAATACCTTGATATCATTCTTCCCATGGGGATTCCATGGTAATTAAAACACAAAATCCATGGACACCACGTAGCATTTCCAAACTAGTATCAAAATAGTATGGAGAAAACTGAAACACTTCATATTCTCTTCCTTTATCTATGGGTAGGTGAAACAGTCAGAAACACAATCTGCAATGTCATGCCTTATACCTGGACTGTAGAACTATCTTCTCATTTCATAATAAATCATTATATTTCATGGATTAATGTCCAAATAAAAACTATGATAGTAGTAAAATATTTAAATCCCCATAGATTTTAGGAAGAAAAATTTATTCCCAAAGCGGAGAATACCTTTAGAAGGGAGAGAAAAACTAAAAACGGTATACCTATCATTAAGGGTTTCTATGATTTATATAAACTCATCACTCAACTATTTACCCTATAGAATAATCACAAAAATAGATTATGGTAACTATGTATTGGTCATAACGCTACCCAAAACATTCTCCTAAGTGTCCATATGAAACATTATGAAGATCCCAATAACGTTCCACTCTTCCTTTAATTCCAATATATATTGTAATGTCACCTTCCTTCTAAGATAATTGGAAATGAAATTATCCTTCCTTGGGTTGTAGTAGATTTAAAAATATAATGTTTTAATGTATTACACCACCACATATTTCATATATCAAATTCCTTCTAGGAAAAGATATAACTCAATCTCTTATGTTCAGAAAATATTGTGAATATCTCCCTAAAAATATAATGTCATTGGAACTTATGTGCATGCATACCAATGTAATGGAATAAATCATGAGTAAGGTAATTTTTCTATATCATCTGAATATTATGAGATCCATTTTCTAGAAAAATGACTCTCCTTCATATGTTTCCATCCCAAATTATCACTACAGGTATCACAGTACGCTACACACCACTTACCAGGATTTTGTAAGCTCAGAATATGTGTTGTTGTCAAAATTCATTTTATCTCATCGAATAAATCCTAACACTTTTTATCCTATATTAATTTAATATAATTCATTATAAGATTATTCAAAGGTGAATTGGAATTTTAGAAATCTTTTCCAAACCACTGATAGTATCCATTAAGACTAAGTAAGCTTCGTTTCTCAAAAACAAATTTGGATCCTCCCCTGACCAAACATCCTTCGCTTTGTTTGGATAGACTAACAAAACATGATAAAACCCACATTTCATAAAAAAATCACATATTGGATATAGAAATTTCATTTTAAAATGCTTCTATAATGTCAATATCTTCTCATAATTTCCATAACTAGGTCTAAATGGTGCTTTTTATCATGCTCAGACATTGAATAAACCATGATATTATCCATAAAAACTACCATATATATTTTGAGATAGAAATATAATATTTAGTTTATTAGATCTATAAAACTACTGGAGTTTTATTTAGATCCAAATTCATAACAAGATATTCATAAATTCTATACCATCTCCTAAAATCTACCTTCGGTATATCAGAGTATCGAACCCTGGGATGATAAAAAGAAAACTGAAGTACAATTTTTAATACCAATTTTCCAAAATTAGTTGATCAAAAAAATCATACCCACATAGAAAATGATACTTATGATAAATTTTTACTTAATTAAACGTTTTATTATCCACAAAAAAATCCATATGTCTTCTTGTTAATAGCTCTAGGTCTACCAATGGTCAAACAAAAGAGTGAACAAACCCTTTCACCATCATATCGTGTGACTGGATCATGATAACTTTTCACTCCACATGTGTAATATGATAAGAGGGTATCAAGATCGTATTTTTTTCAAACACTATATCAATCATAAACTCTACCACTATATTTGGATGAAGATCTTAGATTTCATATAGAGAAACATTAGGAATGTTTTGAACAACCATGTGAAGATCACAAAATACAAGAAAAAAATAGCAGGATGAAAAACAAGAGCATACCACAAACATCTGTACTCTAGGTGGAATGTCCCTACAAGACCAGACCATGGATCTCACAAAACATGAAACATGTGAGAGTTTCTATCCATATTTTGGAATGTGAAAATCCCATGATAACAATTAATTTAAGCATGGTGATATATCCACCAATATATCCAAATAATGATTTCAATCTAATCTAGATTTAGAATGAGGAAATCCTAGACTGACTCTACATAATATATTGATAGAGGATAATATGAACATTGGAACACCTTCTCCTTCCACTTTCTTAGATGTGTCCTTAACTCTATGAAAAATCACATGATCAACATTGTGAGCTTAAACATATCAAAAAATGTGAAAATATAAATGAGTTGGAGGCACATATTTCAAATAAATAAGTCACTATAAAATATGCAACATGTATGGTTCCTCTCACTATTGAAAACCCCATGGAAACCTATGAGAAAGAATCATCAAATACGTAAAAATGATTCAATGTTGAAACGTTTTGTTGGATCCCTATGGACATTAAAGCTTCTAACTACACCATAGTGGCCTTTAGAGATAGAAATACCTTACCATAATGATGCTTAGACATATTATAGATGTACCATTATAAAATGTAATGGAATCAAAAACCATTGAATAACTATAAATTCATGGAACAATAATTTAAGGTGTCCCATCATTTCTACCAATATTTAAACTCATGCGTGCACTAATGGTTGTAACTGATGGTATAGAGGAGGCATGTTTCTATGAAAAATCTACTCCACTCTTGGAATTCTCATGGTACATCGTCTTTATATCATGTGTTCCATCGAAGCTACCACTAGATGGATAAGAAGGTAGAGAATAAAATCTCATACCAACCAAATCCATTTATTCCATAATATATATATCTACCATCATCGTATTGGTAGAGAGATTCATCATAAATACTTTTAATCTGATATCTGGTTGCAAAACGTGAAATTAATTGTGAATTTTTGACAGATCGTTATTTACTATCTCTAAAGAATAAAACCAACTCCATAAACCAATTGGTGTACTCTAACATCAAGCTCTCTCCCTATTTTAGATAGAGGAACTACAGATAATTTTCCATTATTGGATATGCTGCACAGAATTACTAGAACAGTTGGGTTTGAAACCCTTACAGTCCAAGAAAGTGTTCATATCTTCATGTTCCTTGAAATCCCACCATCTCATATTGGAACCCTCAATCCTGAATGTTGAACACTTTAACATAATTCTCAATGTTTTATCCCAAATTCAAATACTCTATTGATCTTGTATTTATATTCCTCCATCTATGGGGCTTAATTATACCCCTGAAAAATGAGGGCATCTCACATAATAACTCATGGGATCAATCCCTTTCTCCATAAGCTCCTAATTTTACCTCAACAGTTTCATTCTATAATTACATTACATTTTGGTCCATTTCATAAACATCTTGTATTATTTTTTCTATAAGATTATTATCTAAAGGAGGATTACCTTATAGAGCATCTGTTGCACCCTCCAGTGGTACCTGATGAAGATATCTTGGAGACAAGTCATTTCACACAAAAAATTGGTCAAACAATCAAACAATATGAAAATCATATTTTAAACCATAAAATGATAAGAAAAAATTGAGTTTATGATCAGGAACACAATATATAAGACACACATCACACAATCCAATTTTAACATGAGTCTTTTCATGGAATGATCAATCCATGCACTCACCATAACCTACCTTTCAAGTACTTATTATCATATCTCATGTCAACCATAAGTCTTAATATATGGAATCTTGAAAACCAAAAACCACCATTGATAATAATTTATTACAAACCAAACTGTGATACCCTCAAAAACAGGCACCCAACCCAATCCTCCACATCCCAAAATGTAGTTCTCAATCCCATTGGGATATCGACTAGCACCTGGGCATAAAAAATTAAAGGGAATGACTTCACCAAACCTGAAGTAGAAAAAATGAAATATATATATATATATATATATATAAGAAACAAACAAGGGAAGAGTAACCAAAAAAAATACCATGACAAAAATAAGATAGAAAACCAGATATAACACAATGAAGTCAGACCAAAACCCAAAGTAAAAGTCCAATAGAAAAGGGAAACTAAAACAAGAATGAAAAATCTATGTAGTAATGTGAAAATCACCCCACCATCTCACAACCAGATACCTATACCTAGCTAATGTAAACAACACCACCACACTATAGTACTTTTCATTTTACTATATCAAAATACCTAACAAAGTCCACACACAACTGAAGGGGTGTATGGGGTGTGATCTAGATAGGCTTAGTAGGATCCCAACTAGGATTTACATATCAATTATCTATAAAAATATATATTAATATTATAATTTTAATGAAACTAGGGCATGATAAATGTTAAATAGTTTTATTTCAAAAGAAGTGTAAATTTGTCCCTTTTTACACGATTCTAAAACTGGCTATGAAAAATAGTTTCAAAGAATACTTTACATAATCATCAATCAATGTCAATGTAGGTATATCAACTATAGAACAATAAAAAATAAATAAAAATGGTAAACAAACCAATGGTCATAATATAACATGATAGAAAAATAATTATTCCAAAATCAATAATTTTTATGAACCTCATTCCTTATAACACATACCTAATGAGAATAGGAACACACCATGAGTGAACCTAACAATAATATTATTATTAGGACCCTACAACACATTCCAATAGACTATAGGATCACCCCATGAGTGAACACCCCCTAACAATAAAACGGATGACGAACCTAATCTATATATTACACCTAAGATCCCAAGGATTGTCAAGTTCTTAATTTCCAAAATAATAACAAATAGAATTTTTAAAATCATTTTCAAATTACCATTTTCTCTTATAAACCATTATTTCAAAATTGATTTCTCAATTATCTGAAAACACCAAATTTTATTTACCAAAACTAAGGTGAAACCCATATTTTATTTAAAATACATTTTTCACCCAAAAAACCATGAAAATTTATTTATAAATCAATTTATAAAATAGGATAAATCATAGTTCATTTATAAAAGTCTAGAGATGAAACCACCTACCTCAAACTCAGGTCAAACACTCCCCACAATGGGATCCCCCAACACCAAAAGAAAATTTGAGTTAATAAAAAAGGCCATAATAATTATTCCCATATATCTTAATTGAATTAAATTTTATAAATTGTTAGTGGATAGGTTATAATAATGCATTCAGTAATGAATATACCTAACACCCTACAATGAATGACTCTAGGAGAAGATCATACAATCGATCTAGAAAGAATAAAATATCCATCAGCACATGGTTCATGAATCTACGGACAAACCAAAATAATATTTTTGTTACCCAATGAAATTAATGATTAGAAAGGTCACTTGCTATGAGAGATATAGTATAACCACCATGGTGATGAAGATCCGAACAAAATGATCCAAAAGAGAAGAAAAACCCATAATCTTCTAAAAGGGGTAGGGTTTAGAAAAAGGATAATCAAGAGTGAATGAATTATTATTTAGTATTACAATAATATAAAAAAAATATTATCAAAAATGACTCACATTGTGAGTCCCATATTCATGGTGTGAATACTGGGAGATACATATATTATGAAAATGGTTTTTCCATAGGTTAAATAAATATCAATTAACCAATTCATGGAATAAAAATTTTCAATGACCTGAACTATTTTCATGCTCAAAATATAATTCATAATATGTACCTAGTCACATATTCATTTTATTAACAACATTCATGGTGTGAATGTTCCTTGCAGGCATCACCTAGTTAACATATTGGAGAAAATCCCCCAAACCCCTCAAAGCACTATAAACTTGAAATTAGGCTTTTAACAATAAATAAAACATACCACAAACTTAGATGTAACATACTCATTATTGACCATAAATTAATGAAATCCAAAATGAAGATCAATCTTGTTAAAGTACTATGTTTCATGTAGTTGATCAAATAATTCATTAATACGAGGAATATAATACTTATTGATTTCGACTTTGTTACGTTCATGATAATAAATATATATTCTTGTTTATCCATTATTTTTCTTAAAAAAGGAATAATTTAAACCCAAGATGATTCACTTGGACTAATAAACCCCTTGTCGTGATTTCCACAGAGTTTCTTCCTTAATTACTAAAACACTATTTGGGTGATTATATATGCAGTCTTTGAAATAGTGGGAGCACTTGGAATGAGTTTTACTGAGTACACAACTTCATGATTCAGTGGAAGACTAAGAAAATCAATCATAATGATATTAAAAAACTCCTGAAAAATATTCATATCAATTATTTTGTGTTTATCTCTAACCATCTAAGAAAAACACCCATGTTAAATAGGATTTAAGAAGCATAAAATGTATGAAATTTATATTAAAAGTTCATATTTATCATAAAATTGATATACGATCATTGGTTGGTTTAGAATATCAAATGTTTCTTTACTTCATTGGAAATTGATTTAGTGTTTATATAAATAATTTCAATATATTCCTACTATCACATCAAATTAAACTAAAGGGAGAATGAAAATATTTAATGAAATCATGTTTTTGTAAACATCAATAAAATAATGATCATGGGCTTGTGATGTGATAATCATAAACTTAAGGGTTTCACTACAAATTCAACATAAAATCATTGAGGTGAAACTATGATACCCCTTTCAAATTAACCATATATAAAAGTGTGGTTAGATCCAAAATAAAATAAGACATTACTTGTTCAAGAGTGGATGGTAAGTGTTTCATTCACTAATTAATTATCTTCATGAGCAATAGTGATAACATGATATTTCCATTTACCTTTAGGATTAATAGGTTATTGAAATCGATTATCACAATTAAAATTAGTATTTGGGAATTGGTTATCATAATTAACTCCATGAATTTGAAACACTAGAGTGTGGTTTGCCTATTTATTTGATATTTATCCTTCTTCAATTTATTTGCTAGTCTCTTCACATCACATTCGCATTCAATTATCTGATGCCCATACATTACGCACTTAAATATATACCAATCATCTTAATTAAATTTTCTGTATGTTTCCTTACACACTTACAACATAAACAAAAGATCATCTTCCTCTCTATATAGTTTTTATAGTTTCTATTTAATTCAATCATTATTTTCATATTAAACTCTGAATTTTATGGGTATTTCCAATTTACATTTTCCACACAGAAAGTAAATTAAATGATTTATTCATATACACTAAAGTCTATATTGGATTTTACCACTTGGACACATGGTTTTAAACAAAAAAAAATCGATCGACCTCACATTCTTGTTGGATTATAATACCAAATGTGTACCTTGCATTTTGTATAAAATTTACCTCATAGGTACTAATGAATTTCTTATCCTTCTGATTTAGATCAAGGAATTCCCCTCCATTTTCATATGAAGAATAAAAAGATTGTACTTGTTGAAAAACAAATATCTAAAACTTTTCCCAATCAATGGAGCTAATGGATTATCGTTGTCTTGTATTCTTGATAATATTACACATTTGATCTAAACGACCTTATAAGTGATAAAGACCTAAAATAACTTTTTCATGTTCTGAAAACTAGAGAATGGTAAATATGATTTTTGTGGTACTGATGCATTTCTAAAAAACTGTTGGATCATAAGACCCACTAAAAGATGGTATGTGCTTCCTCATAAATGAATCAACAGAACGATGTTCCCTTCTTTTCTAATATGGAAGATAAAAATGATTCATAGACTAAGAATTTCGTGTAAGCATAAGAATGATATTTTTTCGAATATCCCATAAAATTTGTTTTATCATGAGTAAAATAATTTTATTTTCTATCACATAACAAAATAACAGTATCCCTTTGGGTTTCATCCATAGAAAAAAACCAAAAAACCATAGTGTGGGATACAATAATCATAGTTAGAAACCATATAATCATGATAAATCATTCATAAGATGACTAAATCTTGTCAGTTTTTTTTTTCAATCTATGAATCCCCAAGTTTAACCTAGTTTATTCATAGTTATTGTCTTTTAAATCATTCATAATGGTTCATAATGAAAATCTGAATTTATATAATCATATCCCTCATGAGTATCAAACCAAGTGAGTAGTAATATAATACTAAACATTCACTATAATAATGGATAATATATACAAAAACAATTATATTTGGGGTTATTACCGCTAGATGTATCTATTCCAAACCATGTAGACATAGATTATCTAGACATTGATGTTTTTCTAGGAAAGTCACACTCCTTTCAATACCATAAATGTGGATGTTCTCATATAATTAGAATTATCCTAAGGGGTTCTACTAAATATTTCCCATCTTAGTTGTCAAATTTTAATTAAATCATATCTGATACCAACTATATAAACCCATAATTTTCATACACATATTTTAAATCTTGTTATATGAATATTCCTTACATAATATAAAAACCATGCTAGAATCATATATATCTAGTATTTTTAGAAAGATGGATACATAAATAATTTGTTCATAAGTGAGCCATGTTATCTTCAACTAAGTTGTTCATAATTATTACCCTTCATAGACATATCAAACTCAATACCTTTATTCATAACCTAAGTAAAGGAAACATAATAAATCATGATCTCAGATGCCCGGTAAGGCTAAACAAAGTAGATTAAAATGATCACATATGAAAAGCATGAGCGTAATTGTATAAGAATATGTGATAAATGTTTGATAAATATACCATGTATATAATATATCATAATCTCATATAATGGAATAAAATATGAAATTTCATTTGATATAAATCATTAATTATTCAGATAACATGATCCATGAATGTAAACATTTAGAATAAGATATAGATTTTTGGTATAAACTTAAGAATAGAAAATCATTTCCTCAGTGCTCAAGGATTAATAATATGACTATTAAAGTGGATTTGGTTAACTCCTAATTTTATCATTCTAATAAAGGTTCAGTCCCAAGACTATCATAGTGGACATATCACATTATTAAACTAGGTTTACTCCCCATTCCATTCCTATTTATCTCATGAGATATGAAACTTTACCATATCAATTAGATGGATAAATAATTCTGTTCCAACCAAACATGTAATAAAGATCCAAAAGATGTGTTCCAAAAGATCATAAATCATTCAACATATCATATCCAAAGAAAATTAATAGGGATTCATAAAAATTTCATCATTTCATGATAGGAAAACCTATAGAAAATAAATGTGTTTCATAACATAGTTAACCTATACAAATGAAATAGGTTTCATAGATTTTTCCTTAAATAATTAACATCATATGCAATCCAAGAAATAAAATTGTACAGTATAATTGGATTATATTACCAGTGAATAATAATAAACCTAAAAGGATTATATCATAGATTAAAGTAACTTTAAAAAATATCTAGAATATTTCTTTTTGAAAATAAGTTTTTCATTTTGAAATTACTATTTTAAACAATAACAAGCTTTCCAAATATTATGAAAAACATTTACATTGAAAATAAACTAGGGAACATGTAATGTAACCTTAAAAAATATTTAATGGTTATGGAGAAGGGAAATTAAATCAATTTCATGTATGTGAAAATAAATAATCCTTTCACATTTTAAAACATATAAAAGTGCCTCATTCATAAAATGAAAATAATATTCCTTTTAAACCATATTTAAAAAATTAGAACTTGTTTTAAAATGACTTACAAATAATATAATAATTTTAAAATTATATTTTTTTTTTGAAAACATGGCCATTTACGAAAATACAATATCGACCACAGATATAAATAAAGTATATTTTCTTTAAACACAGTCTTCCAGTACCATGAGGAATTAGAGAGTGGAAAATTAAAAAAAAGTATATATTTTATAGAAATAAATAGAGGAAAATAAAATTTCATAAGATTATTTTATAGTAAATCATGAACATTCAACTTTATAAACATAATCATAAACGATGAAATTGTAACATAGAACCCTTAAAAAAAGTACCATTTTCTTTGAAGGCACTCTAACATCTACTTATATATAATAATTCATTTATATTTCATTATAGGGATCCAAGGATAGGTATTTTGAGAATAAAAAAACATATAGCTGATGTATAAGTAATTTTATAAGAGGATTAGTTAGGGTTTGGTCGATCATGAAGGCCCAATGTGGTGTAAAAAAGAGAAATGATGGGTGTAATTTTATAAGTGGGAGAGGACACCAAAGGATTTTATTCAAATATTAATATGTAATAAATTTATTAATAATAAAAATGATTCAATATGTCTATGGTTTCAAATAAAATAGGATACAATTAAAATAATTTCATCCAAACAAATTTTGATATGTTTTATTGTCTTATTAAAGGTATTATTTTTATTAACCATTTCATGAATAATTTTTTTCATTAATTGAATCGACAACTATTTAAATATTAAAGGGTGAATAATGATACAGTAAATAGATAAATTAATCATAATTGGACCATGGTATTTATTTCCTACCATATTATATTCACTTGGATTACGATAATATTTTTATGAATTTTTAATCATTTAATACATTATTATTTATTCTAAAATACCAATTATGCCAAATTTTGAACAATTAAATTATTTTGACTTTAAAAACACCAATAAAAAATATAAAATTTTAATATAATCTTTTAAAAACTACCTAACATGTCATATGTTTCTATAAAATTTATTAAAAACAACTATTCACATAAACAATAGTACTTTTAATATTTTTAAAATTATTTATTTGTTTTACATTAAATGAATAAATAAATTTTCATAGTTTCATAAGAGTCTAATGTAATTATAAAATCCCTAAAATTTAGAAACAATTAACTATGATAAAAATATAATTTATCTTTAAAATAATAAAATTATAACAAAACTTATCATCATCTTATCCTTTTATACAAATTTTTGATATATTAATGTCAAGAGAGTGACATTTTGTTTCTATTTTTATTAAATTAATATAGTGATCATATTCTAATTTATAATGCACTACAACACCATATATTCAATACATAGATCGATATGGATGATCTCCTCCCTTTTGATAGGATAAAATCATGTTTTATATAAATTTTAAAGGATGATGTTGAAGTTTTAACCTTATTTTACATGTTTTACAGTTACTGATCTAATAAAGGTTTTCATTGGTTTCTATTCATATTGAGAAAAAAATAAAAGGGAACTATTTAAAAAAATCTATCATCATGCTCCCAAATATTAAATCTACATTCCACAATTCAATTTCTATATGTACCAAATATTCATTTTAAAATAATCAAGAAAAATGCGATGAAAACATCTTTTTAAGAAAAATCCATTTTAAATAATAACAATATATTTTTTCTTATCCCATGGATAAAAAATATTTGATGAAGATTAGAACATTATATTGACTTTCTAATTTATAAATTTGATTATAATCATTCACCAATAATTATTAATTGAAATTATTAATATAAAAATATATTTTACGCATAAATGTTTTTTTTCAAAAACTCGTTTCCATTCAAGTGATTTTTTTAATTCTACTTAGTTACTGACCAATGAGTATTTTAAACATGTGTAAAGCATATATTTTTTATAATTTTGTTATTAATATTCTTAAAAGAAAATTTAATGGGTATTTTATAATGGTAGACCATATTACTATTTAGTTAGACTCAGGGTTACATGTATAACTTACTATCAAAATAATTAAATTTATATAAAAATATATATAATAAAATATTGCGGTGTTACACCGAGAAGATATGTATATATGTATTTATAATCCTAATAATAACTTTTATTGATTGAAAATGGAGATCAATTATGTTTTTAATCTGAAATGAAGATTAAGAAATTGAGAAACTCTAATATGGATATGAAGGTAGAGATGTCTTAATTACATGATAGCATTAAATGGGATTTGAATCCCTTTCTATAAGGAAAGAGAACATTAGTTAATAAATAGGTATATTGAGTTAATTAATAACATAATAAAAAAGGAGATACATGTCAAGTTTGGTGGTGAATGGTTTTCAGTAGAAGGTTGGTGTGGATTTTACTGAAATGGTCTCACATATAGTGAATCTTACAACCATTTAGGTGGTTCTTAGTATTATTTAATAAGAATAATTACACCTAGAGTATATTGACGAAAATACTATATTCCTTCTAAAAGTCATGGACGGTGAAAATTATATGAATCAACCTAAAGGTTTTTTGAGTGAGGAATGTAATACATTATATGAATACTTTATTAATGTTTATATGTGTTAAAGACGTCACGAAAGAATTTTAACAAGTATTTTGATGAATTCATGAGTAAAAATGAATACAAATGTTTTTTTATAGATGTAAATTGCAATTTCATGTCTTTGGTGAATAGAATATTATATTTATTCTATATTTGGATGAAATTACCATTACAAAGTTTTGTATACAAAGTGTCGATGAGAATAAAGGGCATATTGAAGAGGTGATCGATATGAAATATCTTAGAGAAACTAAAAATATTTTATGGGTGATGATTATGAAATAAAAAAATTCTACATGGATCAGCTATTTGAATTGTTATGAATGCCTTAAGTTGTACCAAACTTGATATTTATCATGCAAAGGGAGTTATGAGAAGGTACATGGATAATCCAAGAAGAAAACATTAAGAATCTATGAAGTGGATAATTAGGTACTTTAAGAGAATAAAGGAAATACATATGTGCTTTGAGAAAGGAAATTCAATGTTGGGGTATGTATATGCTAACCTTGGAGGCGAGGTTGATGGTAGAAGATGTACCACATGTTATATGTTTACAAGTGGAGAAAATATAGTGAACTATATATCTCAGTTAAATAATGTGGTGGATTTATCCACCATATAGGAAAAACACATTATTGTAATATAAGGTAAAAGTTATTGGGTTAGATGAATAAATTCTTGGTGGATGTAAATATAATTAGGTAGGAATCTTTCATGCACTGTAAAACTCAATGTGGTATTCATCTAGAAAACAACCTTATGGTTCATGCCAAGATGAATCATATAAAATTAAAGTACCATTTTAGAATAGGATTAATACAATATGAGTTTTTTATATTATATAATATTCATGGAACTAATTATTTGGTGAAAATATTGGAAAATTTGATAGTCAAGGATAAGTTGAGTCATTTTTGTGCCTTTTTTCTCTACTGATTAAACAAGGATTAGTGGAATAATATAGGAAAATAATATGGGAGTATAGTATAGAAAAGAACTAGTATTTTCAAAAAATTGAAACTTTGATAGAAATTTCTCATTAGTGAGTTTTGAAGAGATGGATGTAAGATTAAATATTTTTTTTAATTCAGTAGCACCAAATTTGGTCAACATGATGGATCAAGTTCTAAGTGAGAGATTATTGTATTGGTTGGGCATGATCTTTTTTGTTGATGTTCGGTAGAATACATGAAAATTGGTCTACTATAGATATTTTTTCCACAATATCATATTTGAATAGATATATTGATAAATTATTGTATTAGTGTAGACATACTATAGAGGCATGTAATAGGGGACTACAAAAACATACTTTCACCACCACTATAGTAATTTATGTGCATTAATTTTTACAACATGGGTAATTATTCATCATGTTAATTTAAAATCTCTTTCAATCTAGGGTTTCTATAACTCTATGATTATTCTTTCTACCTGTTATCCTTATATAAATTGAAATGTTTGAATCTTCATTGATATATGGAAATTCCAAAACCACAAAAATATACTTGTTCTTCGTATTTTTTTTGTTATTTTTCTTTTTCAATATTTTACTCTCATTTCTTGAATCTTTCCTCTTTGTTACTCTTTCTATTTTTTCAATAACAATAATTATAATAACATTTTCTTTATCATTACATTAGATCTATAATTATAAGTAATCAATTAATTACTTACTCACACAAGTACAAGTGGTCCCATTAAATTATTAAAGGTCTTGGAAAGTAATGTTGTTTCATTGACTTATGATATTCATGGAATCTATCTATTAAAAAAAGTGATGATCTTATATCCAATCTATTTTAACATAAAAATACCATGATGATCCAAAATATCTAATAGGAGTCTCATTGATCAATATCATACTTAACCAAAACCAGAATGATCTAAAATAGACATGTTTTAGGTTTTAAAAATAAAATCTAAATTTACTAATTAACATCGTATGGTTTGGCTGTATGGTTTGGAAAACTGTGTTCCAACCACACACCCCCTTCTATGATAATGGAGATTCTATACAGTTTGACAAATCGTGTTCAAATATTAAGAAATTACTATGTCCCATATTTCATAGTCTGAGGATAATTCCACATGGTTTTTCCTAACCATGAACCATCCTCTGGGAATATTAACAAGCATCATGGTTTACTGAGAAAAACAACACAATTTTCCATAATCAGGATTCAACCATTCATATTCCCATAAAACTCTTAAAACATCTAAAAGTATCTCAAATTGAAAAAATTAGAATCCCAAACATAATAATTGAATATAAAAGTATTTATGTACCTAAAAATAATACTATGATATAAAAACTATAATTTGTTGATTTTTATATGATATAAGTGGCATCATCAACTGTAATATAATGAAACTTCTAATGTTAACATAAATAGTACAATAATATCCTAATTTAAATAATATATCTCCCAAATAGTCACATAACCCAAATACTAAATGTTTTTGTGTCTTGGAAATTATTCATAAAAATGTACTATTTTATAACACTTGAAAACATTATTCTATTATTATTCTCTTGTAGTCCATTTCCTAGACATATCAGATGATGTAATAACCTTCATAACCTAGGGAACATAATCTTAAGAAAGGTAAGACCTCAAATTATCAATAATGTATTAGTTCATAAGCATGAAATAGAATATGAGGAAATCATTAAAAGTTTAATTATATATCATAAGACAATGTATGATAATCACAAAACAAGATGAATCCATATAATTTTATAAAAATATCATTATAAAATAATAAAAGATATTACATATCTCAAAATCTATATCAATAGTTCTAAAACATGTGAACATTATATCAAATTTTTGATTAATATAAAAATAAATCATGATCATGAAAATGTTTTATTTCATTAAAAAATGTATCTTCTTAAATTGGAATAACTTGATAAACAACTTGGGAAGGAATCAAAACATGATAAACTTGCAAATGTGGCACATCCAAAATCATAATAAAAATATTTTAAAAAAACCCATTATCATCATGCCTATGTGAACAAAATCAATATGTCTATGCCTGAGAATGTGACGAAACCCATCCTTTCTATGCCTATGTGAACAGTATCATTATGTACTTGGTTAACTATATCATTAGTAATAAACATAAACCAATGCAATGAAGGGAGATAAATGACCCCTCTCATCATCATCCAAATATGTGGGTTCCATTTAAAATCAATCATCATTATAATAACTTAAATATGGCCGGGAAAGATGAATGGATTTTGTAAACATATGACATAACATGAACATAATATTTCTTACGATATAAAAATCTCATTTAAAAAATGATTCGTAATGAGATAACATATATATGGTGATTAAAACATCACTTCATGAGTGATAATCTTTAGAGAAAAATATTAATTAAAAAAAACATTTAACAAAACATTTTCAATCATTATTTTCACACCCTCAACCAGGATTGTTAATTATATTTAATAATTTAACTATATTTAGTTATTCTCTTGAGTTTCAAGCTGATCAGGTAATTAAAATTTAAAATTTAGATATTCTTACCTAGTTGCATAGTTGGGGAACAGTTAGGGGAAAGTTTGCACCAGCCTAGGAAAAACAGTGCATCCCGAATAGTGGCATTGTCCAGGCCTCATGGTCATATACAGAACCATGAGCCCCCCCCCACACACATGATCCCTTCCATCTGCATACATAGGTGAACTCATTTTTGTGTACGTTTTGGCTGACCATGGGTTCAAACTGTTAATCCTTCCATTTTTCACAAAAACAATTAAAATAATAATAATAAATTTATTATTATTATTATTATTATTATGGTATTATTCCATCCTCCTCTCTTTCTAGATCGGTCGACTAGGAGGCCTTCCCCGCACACATGACATCCACCTCCCCTCTCCCTTCAGCATTCATTTTTCAAGATGATTTCTTGTGCAATCTACTCTAGTAAGTTCCTACTCCTCTCCTAATTCTTATTATTACATTATTTATTCTTATTATTTCTCTTCCATGTTGTGTGCATTCCTATGGTATACCCTAACCTGATTTTTGGGTGTTTATTACGTTAAATCCTAATTTCTATGGTACTTGGGTCCCATTGAGGTCAGTTTTGTCCATACCCATTGAAGATCATGATCTTGACATATGATTATGTAAGGTTTCTTTGGTTATTATTCTTTGGCCAAAATTTGTCTATGGATTTTATGGTTTTTGGGTTTTTTATATTTTTATACAGTACATTGGACCTCGTTGAGTTGTATTTGATCCTCCTTTATCTAAGGTGAATTACATGTGTATTCATACATATAGAGATATATATATATATATATATAAGTACAACCTTTATATATAATCACTCATGGAAATATATATATACATTGGTTCTACGTGTGATTGTATATATGCATGAAAAATGCATAAACTTGTATGAGTAAAAGGGTATATGTATGTATATTAATATATATATATATAAGGAACTCCTTGTACATATTGATAGATATTCGAATATGTACGTTGGGGATAAAGGGCCTTATATATATGTGAAGGTGAATATGCTTGTAAGAGGAATGGGGAAAATTCCAGTGGACGTCTCCAAAAGAATGGTTTATTGAGGTAGGTTCCCTATGTTTCAGACATTAATTTGAAAACTATGATTTCTTTCTTGTTTATTAACATTTCTTATTATTATTAAGTAAATATAATACAGGAAATGGTAATAGTGATTTGAATGTATTTAATCAATGATTTTCATAAATACCAAAGTTGTTGCCTGGGTTCTCCTTTTTTAAAGCATGTTTCTATGTTTTTTTAAAATTCAATGATCCTTGGATGTTGTTTTTATTTTATAAATGGTTTTAAAATATAATATATATGTCTAAAAGTGGTATCCAACTGATTAAAATTTATTTCAAACACTATGTCTTGTTTGAAATAAGTACATCTTAAAAAATGATTTCAAAATCTAATAGTGTGTAAGCCTAGATAGAACATTAAAAACAATTTCTATATAATGGGAACACCCATAGTTTTCCTCTAGATAGAGTGTGTCACACAATGGATGGTGTTGGAAAATTGGAAATGAAAGCATATTGGAACCCATGTTAGTGTCAACCATTTGTTAGCCTCCTTGATTCTATTTTATGCTACTATCATGGATTTTTAAGCATGATATTGGGAGTTTAAAGATGGTTGTTATTTAGTCTTGATTAGATAGAATAGATCCCCATGGTAAAGAAAGGCCATGTGTGATATGAAACTGGTCATGCTAGTTGAGATTAGCCTGATTTTTTATTTACTACGGATCATATTGATAGGCAAACATATAGATTCCAAACTGAGTATGATTAGGGACTCATTACAAGTTCTCTATGTATATCATATTATTAAAATCTTATATCTATTTCACATTCCTTAATTTTGGTATGTTTTAATAAAATAATTCGAAATTTTATTTTTTCTCTCTAAACTCTTATTTATTAACTTATTTACTTGTAATATGTTTTCACTGCTTGTGTTTCACTAAACTATTTTATTCACCATATGTCTCTTCTTAGTAAAATTATTTTTAGATTTTTTATTGGGAATATGTTTTGAGAAATGCAAGGGATATTAATTCTTTTGATGTTGCTATCCGGTTAATTATTTTTATGGAAATAATAACCCTATTTTAGATAAATGTATTTTAAACTAGCATGAATGAATTTAATTTTTAAATTTGAAGAATAGGGTTAGGTACTTCATTCAGTATCTCTACTCAGCATCTTCATTCTCCATCCTTCTTTATTTATCATTTTTTTCAGGGCTCCCAACTCTGGATTTACCATGGAGTGAGTGAGATTATTTTGTTGGAGGTTCCCCATGAGGTTACAGCGGAGTACATTTCACTTTTTAGTTTTTATTTATTTTTCGATACAAATTTTTATTATATTTTTATTATATTTATTTATTATTATATATAATGGGACAATTAATACCCAACAGAGTTTTATTGTATTTGAAAAATAGTTACCATCCTGGGAGGATTGGTAATTCCTCTTAGTCTTTATCATATATCGACTCAGGTGACTATTTTGGGGTTGACCTGGGCTAGTTCATGAAAACACTGTACTAGAGAATTTTCCCTTATGTTTTGGGGATATCTAGTAATTAATATTTGCCATTTTCTTCATAATAAATGTGGAATGAAATGGGTAGTATCTTTATCACCACCATTTTAGAAAAATGATTCAATTTCATGGGTGGCCCAGGATGGTTTATCCTAAAAATATGACCTTCCCTTTTTGATGATTTCTAGGTTTTTGATTTTGTTGGGAATTTTTTGTTGGTATTGAGAATTTAGTGGCCATTTTAGATGGATTAAAAGGTTTCATGGTTTCTATTAATGTTTTGTAAAACCACATTCAAACCCAGAAACTAGATCTATCGACCTCCATTGTGCTCACCCTGTTGGTGCAAAACCTTACAAACAATGTGATAAGGTCGTGTGCATCTGTTGTTCTTTTTAGTTTTCGAATTTTAATCTATTTTTATAAAGTTTCTCTTTATTTTTTTGGGTTTTAGTTTATGTTGGTTTTGTGTTTTTTACTTATCTTTTAAAATGGTTCTTGTTTTATCATGGTTGAAATTATAAAATGGAAAATTTTAAAAATTATTGTTAAAATGAAATTTATTGTTTTTAAATATAGAATTATTTTGGAAAATAGATTCATTTTTGAAAAAATAGGGTGTCTTAGATGGTTTTTTAAAATATGAAATCTATGTTTCATAAATGTAGGTAAGTTATAAATTCTTTTTTTTGGATAATAAAGGGTTTCTACAAGTTGGTTTGGAATTTGAATTGGGGTTGAATGTTTTTCTTTGAGATTGAATAATCGTATAAAATTTAACGTTGTTATTCATATGAATGATAACATATATAGATGTATATATGTTTCAATTGGATTATTGATTATTATAATGTGTGTATGGGTTCTTGAGATAGAATAGAAATGTATATATGTGAGGCATCATGGAATACCTATGTTGGGTAGTTTCCCTCTAAACCTAGTTTTGTTTTCAATAAATGGTTTTCAAAGAAGGGGAGTTAAAGGTTTTGAGTCATGGGAGTGATGTGGTGAATCATTTTTTTGTTTGGATTTTTCCTTTTTGTAATTTTTGGCTTGGATGGGTTTGAAGTGTTTTTCTAGGTTTTTTTAATATATATTTTTTTTTGTGTTTAGGATATTGATTTTTTTATGATGCATTTCGAATTGGTTTTTTATTTATTGTATTTGGATTAGGACATTGAAATTTCTTAATGAGGATTGGGTGGTTGGTTTCTAAGGTTCCATCCTTGGAAGTGAAACTGAATTTTGTACTTGGAAACTATGATGGCCATCATTTATTGGTCAGATCCTATTGAATTTTTGTTATTTGGCGTCTTTGAGGAAATTATAAATATTCTTTTTCTAGTTATTCCAATTGATTACATAGTCGAGTATCTGAATTGTGTGGTGGAGAAGGATCATTTCCTAACATTGGACCACAACTAAGTCTTCTTGGGTCTTCTCCCAAAAGTTTTTCCTAAAAAACAAAATACTACCTCTTTTTTAGTTAGACTGTGAGAAGGTGTTTCATTCTGTGTGACTTTTTGGGTCACCTAGAGTGGGTTCTGTATGTTATACTACCGAAAGACAATGTTCAGGTCATGGATATCGAGCTCCTCCCTATAGTGAAATAGATAATTCAATACATCATAAATCTTACCATTGGTCTCAGAGTGAATATTTTCAAACACTATAGGAGTTTTTGGGTGTCCTAGATGTGCAACGAACATGTTGTCTCTAATGACTGAGTGGAAATTGATTATTTTTACCCTTTTTTGGAATTTTTATTTTTAAAAATTCTTATTCGAGGATGTTCATGAAATGTTTTTCTTGGTATTTTTGTGGTTTTACCTTTTGGTTGTGAACTATTGAATGGTTGGCCTTCATTTAGAGATTTTTTGGTTTCAGGTGGTTTCTATTTATAGAATTTCTATCTTTTGTAATTAGGAATTACGATAGGGTTCCGTTCATTTTGATTTTTGGTTTTTAAATTGTGGAGAGACCCAACATGTATATTCTATTTGTTTTCCCTAAATTTGGATGAGTGAGGCTTGGGAATCCAAATGTACACACCACTATTTCCATATTTCATTGATTTCATGTTCTGTTTAGAAGTTTCATTCCATCTAGGGAGTACTTAATCTATTCTTCATTTAAGCTAGGGTTTTTCTTTGGGATCCTTTTATCCTTTAACCCTTTCATAAAATTTCAGGTTTCAATAGAAGTATATTTTGGGAAGGGATTTTTAGTCTTACAGTTCTGGATGGAAGTATTACTCATCCCATTCGTTTTCATTTGGGAGCTTATTTTACCCTAAAGAAACTGGTGTCAACCAGTGTTCTAAAATATTGGAGATACCTCCACAACATGTTCTTATGGTGAACTCATTCTTTAAGGTTTTTATGATGGTGAAATTCCTTGTTTCTGCTCTGTATAATCCCAGCCATTATAATTTTTTTGAAAGGATAAAGCATCATGTTATAAATTTTTTTGGAACTCTTGAGTTAGTTGTTATTATTTATATGTTATGGGTAAGGGTGTTCCATGTTCAAGTTATGTTTGGGGATTTTTTATTTTTCATTTAATATTTATTTGGAGGCTTAATTTATTGGGTCCTGGTTTTTATTCTCTCTCGTGTGGGTTTATTTATTTAGAGATAGCCTTTATTGTCAAATTTTTTAGATTTGGATTTCATGATAAGGGTAATTATTATCTATTGGCCCTCAGAATTTGAAAACTGCATCTCATATAGTTGTTTTATTTCTTCTTTTTGTGACTGACATAATCATTGGGAATTTTTAAGAGTAGAATGTTTAACGAGGGGATAATTATCACAATCTAACCGTGAATAATTAATCACATTTAGTAAATTTATCCGATTGACCTCGGCAACGATGGGCCTGCTACCCAGCCGACTTGACCTCGGAGATGATGTGGGTCGCCCCGGTCCCTCTACTATTTGTAGGGGAGGGACCCACTTCATTTCCCACTTCGTGTTCTTCCCTTCCCTTCTCTAACACTGATTCTATCCCTATTTTTCCTCTGATTGCACTTTGATCTAAAGTTCTAAATCTATTCGAAGGTCACCCGAAGCTCTCGATTTTGTATTTAGAGTTCACCAATGCTTCGTCCCTTCTGACTTTGACCTTGGTCCCTCGGTTCAAGATTCTTCGACCTTTGGTGGAATTATTTGACAGGTTTTTTTTAACTCTTGGGGTTTATAAAAAAGAGCTATAGTAGGGCTTCTCGACAACAGGAATATCATCATTCATATTTCTTCAGAGTTGGATTTAATCAATTCCTAGGACAAATCACCTCGTGTCTGCAATGTATCCCACTTCTTTATTTTTCGGTGGTCCTACTATTTTCACATGACGTATAATTCTCCAACAACGGTGATCTGGGTCTGCTTGCCAGAGCTTCCAATTCCGTTCTTAACCCTTCAATAATCCGGATTATAGGTAATATGATAGGTCGTTTTTTTGTTCAGATAGTAGAACTAATGTAATATGTCACCTGATTTCTCCTTGTATATGTGTTGAGATCGATGTTTCATGGTTTCCTATTGATTTTGTTTTGATTGATGTTGAAAAATAATTCTGTTATAACAAGCAATTATCTTCGAATCTTGGGTGGATTTCTGTTCTATTTGTAAGAAAATGGGTCATAGGCTGTCAACTTTCCGGCGTGGGCTCTTGTCAAGTCATCAGAGGGAGGTAGCGGCTTTGGAAACGGGTACTGTTATGGACATGGATAATGGTTCCGAAGGGCAGGTCCTTGGTGGTGCATCCTAAGACGTTGGTCTGAAGGTGATGGTTCCAGATAGAGCATTCACCAAAGCTCCTCCTCTGGATAAAGTTTTCCCAGTGAATCTTAATCCGACTATAGAAGATGTCTTTGGAAGACTACAGTGTGACCTAAATATTGAAGATAAATGACTTCCTAAGTCCTAAGTGCCTGATTTGGTATGTATTTCAGGAATTTTTGAGCATAATACTGCTTCATCCAAGGCTGCGTATTATACAAAGGTTGTGCGCGCTGAAAGTGAGGGGTCTCGGGAGACGACGCCAGGGCGAATTAGTCATGAAAAGGTTTCTTATGAGGCAGGATGGGTGGAGAAACTTGTGGTAATGGTCCAGAATTACATACTAAAGGGGGTCGAGTGCACATCACGATAAAGAAAATGTTAGATATTGAGCTTGTTAATCGATTTAAAGGTTTATCCAGTGAAGGGACGGATCAGGACAACAATACAGCTTGGGCAGAGAACCTTAATGAAGAGAAGAGACATCAAATAGAAGAGTATAGTGATGGATCTTCTAATTTTTCAGAAGATAGTGCAATTGAAATCCAGTGAATAGGTTTGCCCAGTCCGAGGAGAAGGAAGGGCCAAAGACAGAATCGGGAATCAGGGAGCTGTATCCTGATTAAATGACACAATTTGAAGGGGTGCAAGGATTACTCATAAATACCCTAACTTATGGACACCATATCTGCTAAAAAGGTGAAGGACAAAGTGATTGATTGTGATCCAAAGTTTATTAGTAATAACATCCATGCTTTAGGTGACCATAAAGAAAGATGAGAAGGAAAGAGTTATCTCAGAGGATTTAAGGCAAATGTAGAAATTGTTGGTGGTGTTAAACCCACCTCCAAGTGAGAACTCTGGCCGACTTTAAGCTGTTGTCAATGGGGAGTTATGGGAAATTATTATTCAATTCCAAGAAGAAATGTTGGAGGATTCATTTCAGATTAATGCCTCGAAAGAGGATGCGGCTAAGATGTCTGAGCGACTCCTTCATGTGGACACTAATAAGTTGCAGTCAGAGTGGATTGACAAGAAAGATCGCATTCCAATAAGGGGTTTCAATGTGGAGAAGATTATATTAGAGGACTACATTCAGACCTAAGACAAGATGGCCTATTGGATTAAAGACCTTGTCAAGGATGATTCGGCCATATAGGTATATGGTCTCCATTGGAAATTATTTCGGAATGGAGTGTCTAACAGACTTAAATTATATTTCAATGGCATGACTATCTCTTACGATATTTGAAGTTTTGTATTCTGTAATGCATGGTTTCTTACTTTTCTGTAAAGTGTTTGAAATAAATAAGATAATTTTCATGTAATTATATTTAGTAAATTTACTATATTTAGTTCTTTTCATGAGTTTCAGGACATCTCAGTTTTTAATATTTAAATTTTGGATTTTATTTCCTTGGACCGTGGTTGGCATATGTCTTGGGGGAACTATGTGCTATCCTAGTTGAAACCATGTGGCTGAGACAAGGGTTGTGTACCTTTTTCATGGTTAATAATACGTTTTTGATCCATACCCCATGAGCTTGTTCACCCCATATAGTGGTGACCACATAGTTGGAGCATGGTCTGACAGACCCTATAGGTATACATTTTACCAAAAAAAGATTAAATTGTTTTAATAATAATAATAATTTTTTTATTATTCTTATGGATATTACTATTAGTATGTTATTATATTATTAATATTTTCTCCCCAATAAACATTTTTCCGCCCCCACACCCCTTCTATCTTACTCACCGGGCCACTCTGGAGGGCTTCCCCACATGCACAACCGCCACTTCCCTGCTCCCTCTAGCACTTATCTAATAATATGATTTCGAATGAGATAACATATACTAAGATCCTTATCCTCTCTTATTCTTTATTATTTCCATATTTATTAATTTTCATTATCTTTCATGTGTTGAATCAGCCTATGGTATAACTTAACCCAATTTTTTAGAGTTTCACATGTTGCTTCATGGCGCCTAGGGTCTATGGATCCCATTGAGGTCAGTTTTATCCCCCACCATTTAAGGCAGTGAACTCAAAATTGTATTTAAGTAATGTTTCATCGATTTTTATTCTTAGGTCCAATTTTAATTAGGTATTTTTTTGTTTTTTGGGTTTATTATATTTTTATAGATTATATTGGACCTTATTGAGGTGGATTCAAGACATTATTTTTGAAGTAAACTTACATTTTTATGTATATTTAGGATTATTCATATTTAAGTTCCCCCTTTACTTGAATCTACTCATATCATTATGAATATATACATTGGGGAAATTTTTTCATATATATATATATATATGAAAAAAATCATTTGTTTGTATGTGTAAATGGGTATATGTAGGTATATGAATTTATATAAGTCCCCCTTGTACATATTCGTTGGCATTTGTTTATATACATTGGGGATAAGTTACCTTATATATATATATATGAAGGCTTATATGTTTGTAAGAGGAAAATGGATAATTTTAGTGGTTTTCATAAAAATGTATAATGTATTAAAGTAGGTTCCCAATGTACAATCCATTAATTTGGAAACTATGATATCTTTCTTCTTTATTCACATTTTTTAATTATATTATTAGTTAAATATAATAAATTAAATTGTTTTGGTGGTTTGAATAAGTTTCTTCCATGTTTTTCATACTTTCCTAAATTGTCGCCTTAGTTTTCGTTTACTGAAGCATGTTTCCAAGTTCGTTTAAAGTTACAATAACCTTGTGCGTTGGTTTCATTTTCTAAATTGTTTTAAAATATGATAGTTTTGTCTAAAAAGGGTTTCAATAAGATTAATATTTATTTCTGATGCTAAGTCCTATTCGGAATAAGTATATCTTGAAATATTCTTTTAAATTCTTAGGATGTGTTGTCTTGAATTGAACCTTTTAAATGCTTTCTATTTGATGGGAACCCCGATTTTTTCATCTAGTTAAAGAGGGTCTCTGTGTGGAAGGTGTTAGGAAGTTGGTCAGTCATGCACGTTTTTACCCGTGTCAGTGTCAAGCATGTGATAACCTCCTCACTTCTATTTTTTCTTCTATATTGGGATCCGGGGATTCATAGTGGGATTCAAGATATTGTTTCTATAGAATCCTAATTAGACAAACTAGATCCATATGGTACTGAAATTCTATGTTTTTTGTGATAATGGGGAGGCACTTTGTGAGAATTGATGTTAGTTATTGAATATGGATCACATCAATATGACAGAATACAAATTTTTAATTGAGTTCATTTTGGGTCTATTCACTTGGTTGGTATTTATATCTCTTGACTACCATTTTACATATACTCTACATTCACTTATATTATAAAGTATTAATAAAATATCTTAACTCTTAGGTTTTCATTGGAAATTCTTATATCATCACTTTTTTATGTGTACTCTATTTTCACAGAATGTGTGTCACTGATTTTTTACCTTCACCGCACCTATCATATTAAGAATATGATTTATTGTAAAATATTACATTCATTGGAAATGGTTTTGGAAAATGTGTTGGAAATGGTTATTTTGATGTCATTAGCTTGTTAATTGTTTTTATTGAAACAAAAACCCTATTTTAAATAAATGTATTTCAAACTATCATGAAATGGATTAATTTTAAAATGTAAGGTATAAGGTGTGATTCATATTTTGGAATTTTTACCGAGTATCTTAGTGTCGTCACATAATTTATTTATTATTTTACATTTGTAGGCCTCTGAGATTAGGTTATATTTTAATGAAATTGTGGTTCTTGGATTGGAGGTGGCCATGAGGACACATTAAGGTATATTTATCCATTTTGTTTTTATTTATTTTCAGCTTCTAGTTTTGTATTTTATTTTTATTTTTTTATTTAATAATCTATTATTAACTATAAAAATAATTACCAAATATTTTTTATTAAATACCCACCACTATTTTCCATTCTGGGTTGATCAGGTGTGCCTTTTGAGCCTTGGTGTGGGCTGAATCAAGTGACTGGTTCATGGTTGAACCTAGTTTGTTTGTGACAATTATTATAAAATATGATTTTATGGCCCCTACTCCAATATCCAGTAAATAGTGTTTACTTTATTACATCTCAAAAAATACAAGGAGTCTCATTCCAAAGGGAAGAATAGATTATTATCGTGTGTAAACAAGATATGTACATTCATACAATTTTACATTGGCAATAAATTATAAAATATAGTCAGGGTAATTATTCAATATCATTAAACTTTTTAAAATATTCCTTTTTATATACTAGGTAAAGGAAGCGAAATAAATATGAGAAAAAATACAGATTAAGGGTAATGTATAGAGAAATATATACTTAGTAAATAAGAAATAATAAATATGGAAAGGTAAATAACTAAAAAAATATTTCATTTAGTAAATAACATAGGGATAATGGGTTATATGGATGGAATAAATTATGATAAAATGATTTATATAACTAAACACATGATACAGAATCTTATCCATTGATATAATAACAATTCAAATAATCACACAGAAATTAATAATTAATATCATAATGATGGAATGAATAATTGTGGAAATCTTTAATATTCTTTCAAGTCTATGTGATAAGACGTCTTACATAATTAGGTAAGACCTCGACCAAATACCCAACCTAGATAATCATATGCATCCTAAATATGTATGAAGGAGACATATCAACCCCTCTTATCACCTATTAATTCCAATTATTTCAAAATATGAAAGGGGATTATTCTAATTCAATACATAATCAACAAAAACATTAGTACTAAAAAACTAAATTGTGAACTGATAATATTTCCATAGTACAACTATTCATAAACTATTCAATGAAATAATAAGGAAGGTATCATGAAAATATGTCATTGGTGGAGTATATATAGAATAATTGGTTATTATTTTTGAATAAAAGAAATTTCATAAATATATCATTAATTAATTCTAGATGAAAATACTTTTTCATTTACATACTTACGTTTAAAAAATATAAAATAAAAAAAAATTTAAGGGAAAAACATTTATTTCAAAATAACCCTGTAAAATGTTTTATAAATGTTCAAATCATTGATCGTAATTATGATAGAAAATTCTATACTATCTACATAAGTGAAAAAATGATTCATTTCACACTTTTGTATTATAATTCGAAAATTACCTTGATAATAAAATATATGAATATTACATTTAAAAATTTTTATATGAGTCAAACATGGATAATAGTGTCTTTAATAAATCATTAGATAATATTAAAAATATTTATGAATTTTATTAAAGAAAATATTGATATGAATGAAACAATTATAAACTGAGTATAAAAACCAACCTGGTTTTCCTTAAAACATTATTTCAGTGTCATGAGTACATAAAGATATGAAAATGAAATGAAAATTTTTAATTTATTAAAATAAATAGTGTATAATAAAATATATTAAATCTTATATATAATGATCAAATAGATCAACTAATGAATAATTAAATTAAAATAGTCCAAAACAAAGATGAAATTTTAAAATAAACCCTTTCTACTATGGTATCATTTGAATCATAATTTGTTACACCTCAAGATTTTTTGGAATGCATTTTTATAATTAATTTAATATTTTATATATTTTTCATTACATGAATATAAATTTTTATCATTTGTTATATGAAACCCTGAGTTTATCTTGTGTAAAATGCAACAAAATGTTTCTTCAGTAGTGTGCATGACACGCAACACTGAGCATCAGCTAACCATTAAATAATATTAATTTAAATATGAAAACTTTAACAAAACTCTTAAATATAAAAATATAAATATTAATAACTACTTTTAAAAAATTAATGGTTTTATTTAAATTAAAAAAATTGATAGAAAATTACAATATGTTTCGTAATGCATTTATATGTTACAAAAATACTATTTTCTCAAAAAAATGATTTTTATTTATTTTTGTGAAAACAATAAAGTTAAATTTTCACACAATTATAAAATTAATAAGATAAAATAAACTTAATTTCCAAAATTATAATTTTAAAATTAACCGAGGTTGAATTTTTTTAATTTATAAGAAGAATCATTTTTTTGATGAATGTGAGAATACATAATTTTTACAGAAAACACTTTTTTATTTAATTTATTTTTGAATATTTATTGTATATTAAATTATTTTCAATGTATAATTTGTTCAATTATACATTCATTAATATATTTTAGTTCATTTTAATATATTTCATATTGAATTTTGATATAAAAATGTTGTAAACATTTGAACATTTTGTCTATAAAACGCTGCTTTTTCATTGCGTTTGTGAGGTTTATTTTAAATTAAAAGGATTAAAATTATTTGAATGGAATATTTAACATATATAAAATATTTGGAATAAGAATAATTTATATTATCTAATAAGTTAAAATTATTTTTTACCAATATAAACTGTAAAAACATTTTTAATTATTTACTGTAGTTAAGGTAAAAATGGGATTACCAGGTGTTAAACTAAATAAATAAGTGTTAAAATTATTTTTTTACAACTGATCCATGCACCTCACTTTTAATAGACCACCCATTATCTTCACCTATTTACAACATCAGAATAATTTAGATTAGAATATACTTATAAAAATTTATTCAAAAATTCTCTTATCTCATCTTAGGAGCCTTATATTTTATAAAAATCTTACCTAGTAAGTCTTTTGGTGCGATCCTAAAGAGGATACCCGAAGAAGTGTAGCATTTATCCACAAATATTTTTGTTTTATTTCTTCATCCACCTCATTCAATTTTTATTATATGATTATGATATAATAATATTAGTATATTACATAAAATTTGTTGTTTTAATGGTAAGTTAATGATCTACAACTATCTCCAATTCCATCAAATGCGATACAAAATCATGGTTCCTATGTACGAGGACTACCACCCCATGAACCAATGTCATTCATTTTTTCAATACCACTTATCAAACTTGGACATAATGATGTATTTATATTTTATATATTATATTTACGATATTGTTATTCTTTTTTTTATTATTATATCACACATTTTTCTATCATTCCCTGTTAGGGGAATATGATAATTTCACCAGCGTGTACGGAAGACTACCCCCATGTAATGTGATGATATTCATTCACACATTACATGAAAATTAATCAGTATAATTTTAATGAGAATACAAAATATATATGACATAAAAATTATTCCAATATGATAATATATAATTCACCATTATTTATTTATTTCAATCTAATAATAAAATAGAAACAACATGCATATATATGTACGACCTACCGTCTTCATGAATGATGTATTTAATTTTCTATAACCAAAATTTATTGATTAATAAAAATAAAAATATAATTAATATGTATAATATTAATCTCATTTTTAACATTCATAATATTATGGAATCATTATAAATTTAATAGTACATAAAATATCAAATCAAAACATGTATGACAAAGAAAGTGGTTATTAACTGAAACGTCACATTAACCTGGAATTGTTAATAAATATGTAAAAAATTTCATAATAAAATCATATATGGTATTATATATATAATTATGGTTATTTAATGGATTTATAATAATCTTATATTTATTATACCGGGTCATTTAATTTTAATGAATGAATTTGAGACATAAAGTAACAGATTTAAAGTCTCTCTTTTATTGTTGGGAGACATATGCAAATTCAACACTCATTTATTTTGTTTGTTGTATATAATACCCATTTGGCATTTTATATCCTGAATATAATTACTTTTATGATATTTAATGTTTCATTTATTTTGATTATTTATATGTTATTTGTTTCAAAAAATTATAAAAGAGGTAAGGGATATTTGTCTCAATTTTCCTTCATTGAGACATATGTTATGTTATACACGTATATTCTTTTATGAGATGTATATACAACACCTTTGAAATTTAATATCTTTAATTTATTTATCCTCATGATATTTTACATTTATTTTAATGATATTAATTCATGGTGATTAGATTTCAATGTTACAAAAGTGGTAAAGATTTAATGTTACAATATGATCATTTATCAAGATTGTTTATTACTATGTTTCCAATAATCAAATATTATTATCAATATCTCATGAAACTAATTAATTTTATTCTCCTATAATTATTTCATGGGAATAATATTTTTTCATTCATTTTCCTCTATTGATGAACTGAAATTTAAAAAAAAAACAATTCAAAAAAAAATTATCTTTTTTTGTCAAAAACCCTTTTTATTTCAATCCCATGTTTTCTAAAATGATATTCATAAATAATTTTATCATTATATAAATGATTTAATAAAAACATAACCTATTATTATTTTTTTCAAAGAGTTTTAAAATGAATGGTCATGTCATTTTCCTAAAAATTCTTATTTAGATTTTACTATAAATGTAAAAAATTAATTATTTCTAATACATACAACATAAAAAATATTTCCCATTTTCATGACCAGAAACATATTTCTATATTACCTTATAAAATTTCAAATTTATTTTCAAATAAAATTTATTCCTTTATATTTAGTAATTTTTTATTTTTTAAATGAATTATTTAAAATTATAAAATAAATTTGAATTTTTTTTAAAAAGTGTCTTCCATGTGGAAAGGATATTTTCCCCGAGAAATGTGTCAAATGATTTTGAAATCTTACATAATAATTTTTCAATGTTATTTTCAAATAAAATGATTTAAAATATAATTAATTTAATTTTAATTTTTAAAATATTGTTTCCAAATAAAATATATCTTCCCTAAGAAACATTCCAAGTTATTTATCTTTCAAAATCATTCTCTTTCTATGATGACATCCTTTGATGTAACTTTTAATTTACTAGGGATATGAACCAAATATACCATATTTAATCTTTATCAAGATGTTTTATGTTTATGTTGAAATTATTTTTATGAAACTTCTTTCTTTTCCATTGGTTTTACGTTGATAAAATACTTATGAAACCAACTTCTTTTTCCACGAGTTACACTTTGGGGAAATAATATAATAATTATGAAACCCATATATTTTACACAAGTTATGTAACTACCTCAACCATAGTATCCTAGAGATGCATCCTTAGTTTATTACTATGGAAGAGGATAAAAATAATCTCTTCCTAAAGGAACTAATAGTTTAGTAGTTTTGGTGAACTAGATACATACTTGAAATCCACATTACATTTTATAGAATAAAATAAAGAAATATTTCATTGATTATTGAATTATTACCTATTTTTGTAACCCTTCATATTAGTCATAATATACTTCTATGAATCCTGGAAATAAATTAAAACATGTGAAAGGGGTGACCTCAAATTCTCAATAAAGGTAATCATACAAGAGAATCTATAATTAAATATGGCATAAACAATATATCAAGGTAAATAAGTGAAACATGTTACATTTAAATAATCATATTAGATAAGAAAATTAACCATTGATATTCTAATAGTCTAATAATCACATATAATATCAATAAATAATCTCATAATTATGGAATTAATAATTTCAAACATATGAAACATACCATTGAGGCCTCATCCAAGAAATATAAAAATAAATGCGTAAGGCCTTAGAAAAATCCAAATCAAGTTTGACTTACGAGGCCTACCTATGAATCTAGGGGATATAATAGACCCCTGAAATCAAATAATATATTCAAGACATTTGTTTTATGAATGCATTGAAAAAAAAATTCATATACCTATGAAATGTAAATAACATTCCCTAATCAAAAACATAATCACAACCCATTATGAGTAATATGGTAGATCATGTCAAAATAGAACATCCATAGACAAACTAATCATAAAACATTTTATAAAATATGGTATATGACAACATAATATATCAACCTCAATGTAGCATAAAATTTAACAATTTATGTTGACATAGATGAAAACACTCTAATAAAATCAACGATAACTCATGAGGGAAATACCTTTTTTGATTTGATATAATTTATTTTAAAGTCAGCTCATTTATAAAAGAATGTATTTTCATTGAAAATGACTTTTTAAATCTGTAAAGTAGTCTTCAAAAATTTTATATCTTCGTATTTATGGGAAATTAAATTCTTTGTGTATTAGTTAAAAAACATTCCTTTTAATGTTTCAAGAAAATTCTTAAAATACATTGTATTGGAAGACATAATAAATATTCTTTTTAATTTTTTTTACATTTATGAGAGTTAATTTCAGGCTTTTTAGGTAGGAAGATAAAAATAGAGAAGGCTATATTGAAACCCTTCATCTGCATCCCCCCATTTCTATGTTGGTTTGAGAGTTTCACTTCTATATTAGGATGCTGGCACAATGTAACTTCTCAGCAGATGAGGTGACATATTATTTTGACTGATCTCACAATTGTGTTGTCTGAAGAGGGAGGTGATGAGGATTTCAGGTTCCTACAAGGATATTATTTTCATTTGGACTAATATGATATTTTTGAACATTGTGTCTGTGGTTTTTAAGGAATATTTACCTTCTTTTAATGGGTTTCCTTTTTCCCAATCCAAATACAGGTTCAATCCTTAATTATGTTCAATAAAAGAGGATTGACCCAAAACAATTTAAAAAAATATTAAAAGGGTAAAGAAAAATTAAAATTTTATTTTATAATATGAAAATAATTTTTGAAAATATATAAAACATTACATCGAGATGAAATATTCCCTAGTGGAGATTTAAATAAGAACAATCTAGAATAACGATGAGATTGTAAAATAACCCCTTACCATTTTACAATCAGAAGAATAGTATGCCCCGTGAAAGAATGAAAATTATATTTACATTAAAATAACATAATATTAATTATAATATTAATAAAATAAAATCATGGAAAATATATACAGCACAGAAAAGAAATAAGTAATGTATAGGTAATGTTTCCCACAAAAAAAATGTGAGACAAAACTCTATGACCTTATGTATTGACTCTTGTCTTACAAAATTATACCTTTTATATAATAAATATAGGTTTAATATACATATATCATATAAACACATTCATTTCTATAATACCTTATATGATTTACTTATAACTTTATATTACATGTTTATTACCAATTCCATGTTAAATTACGTTTTGGGTTGAAACCACATTGTTTTTAACATGTGTTTTGATTTTTTATATTTTTATAATATTACTTATATCAGGACTTCATCATCTCAATAATTATACCCAATAAATAAATATAATGTATATATTCATTCTATATTTATTTAAAATAGTCTATAAAAAATATAATAGGAAAATAAAATACACCGTTCATGGGGACAGTATGTCATACGTGCGCATGATCATTATTTCCATTTTCTTGTCAAATTGAAAGTAAGTAAGTATATAATATAATTCAATATATCTATTATGACATATAAATCATATAAACTATATAAAATCATCCTTGATAAATTCCATGTAATGTGTTAATGAAACACATCATTTTGTGGAGACGATAGTCCACACGTCCACAAACAAAGTTGTCGCATTTACACAAAATGGAATGCATGAAACAATATGTTATGTCACAATTACACAAGAATAAATACATTATTAATATCATATATCTCATATAAAACTCTAAATTTCATTATCATTTCTAACCATTAAATGTTGTAATGGAAAAATGAACAACATCGGTTCTTAAGGTGGTAGATCACAATACACTCAAATGATAATTGTGTATCCAATTTGATGGAAGTGTGTGTTAGTGTAGATAAAATCATTAATATAAAAATATATAATTATTTTTTTTATATTAATTTTATTATATAAACATTAAATTAAATTAATTTGAGGTATTTATGGAATAATAAAATAAGAAATATTTTTTGATGAATGTTACCTCTTCTTAGGGTATCTCTATTTTCTATTCAAAAAAAGGAATTCATTGGTTGGATTTCATGTAAAATTAAGGTTTTGAGGATGAATTTAGGGATTTTTAGTAGAGAAATGGATCGGTATTGTTGAGTTAGATGGCTCAAATTTTTTTTAATTAGTGAGGGAGGTTCCTTTTTATAATTGAAGTGAGGGGGACTTTTATAAACTCTCGAAATATTAAATTACGATAAGTTAATTTTCAATTAAAAATTGATCAATACTGAGTTATGTATAATATAAGATGATTATGGTTTTAAATACTCTTATGAAATTTTTTTTTACAAGATTATTTATATTTATTTCCCTTATCTTTTGGTTTTACCATTATATAAATTCCTAAATTCTTACCGCATCAACATGTGTTTTTACTCTTTAATGGTTAGTATAGTTACTATAAAATGTAAAATGAACCATAAACGACTCATGTATTGAACTTTCGACCTTATACACATAATTTGGCCTATTTTTTTTTTTAAATTTTATATTATTTTATTTAATATTATTTATTCTTAAATATCATTATTTTGTATTTTGAAACTATTCATTACATGTCTTTTTAGAAATATCATAAAAAATAAAACAATAAAAATCATTATTATATCCATTTTATTTATATTATATCCATAAAAAATTATTATGAAGTCTATTATATATAATTAAATTTATTTAAATATTTTTAATAACATTTATTTTATTTTTCCATTTATGAAAACATTACTACATCATCATTGTGCGACCCTATAATTTAATTATTTACTTCCCTAAAAAAGAAAAACAATTATCAGGTTGAATATAAAAAAATTATATTTAAAATTAATATTTATATTTGAGGATATATTTTGAATAACCATATATAAAAAATTTCTCACTTATTAATAACATGAGTAAGAGATATTGGACTTTCCATAAAATAATATACTAAGAAAAAAATGTTATCTAGGTTGCTCCAAGAGGTCATAATAATGTCCCAAGGATTATTTTTGTCAAAAATATTTCATAAAATAAAATTAATACAATTTTTGGTAATTTTAAAATACTTATGATTTTATTTTTATACTTAATTTACCAGTTTACCATTGACCATGGTAATTAAAAAATACTTTAGTTACTATTCAATGTGTCGAAAAATATTAGCAGCATATTTGTTAAATTTTTATCATATGATTCCAAATATGGAATACATTTGTCAAAATTCAAAACAAATAATTTTTTAAAATTAATTAAAAATTAATATCGTAGATTGAATGAGAAAACCAGTTTTTAACGTGAAAATATTTAGAAGATTGAAATGTTTTTATATCCAAATTCAATTTGAAATTGATCTGAATGACCAAAATTATTTTAAAATAATAAAATTATCTAATTATAGTTTAAAACCAATTAAAAATATTATTTAACATTATAAATTATTTAAGCTGAAAAGTTGTACTCAATTAAATTGCAATATTTTATCACTATTCATCAAAACATGAAACTTGTCAGAAAATACGAAATATTCAACCAAAGTAACTTCTTTATATTCCAAATTAAAAATAAGAAGTTTATTTTTTCAAATATAATTTATAAAATTGTCCAAAACTATATTTTAGACAATTTTACCATTAAAAGGTGATAAAACTTACTTTTTATAAAAAAAATTATTATCTGGGTAAAATCGGATTTGTTATTATATTTTATATATAAAAAACATAGGATGAATTTAGGAAATTTTTTTAAACATTATATATATATATATAATTAATATAATCCAAAAAGTGTGATTTATTTGTTTTATTGGTATAAAGAACACTTGTACATGTTCAAATAGTTTTTAGAAAAGAAATTTTTGTAGTGAATTGGTTTTTATATTTATTTCTAATTAATTGGTATCTAATTAAATTCAATAATATATTTTCATAATTTAGTTAATTTTTTTTTCATAATCTCTAATTTAATGTCTTTGAGATAATTTCATTTTAAATAATATTATTAACAGTATATCATGGTTCATTTAAGCTCGATGATTCATTAACTGTAAGCTATTGAAGATATTAAATTGAAAAAGATACATACCATAAAATATTGTGGTGTTAGAATTTATGTTATGACGAAAAAATTTTAATCCCCTTTCATTTAATGGGATTTAACATGATGACTGTTTTATGATCTTCCATCACACATGTGTATGAATTTCATTATAAGATGGGTGAGACCTATATCTCCCTATAATGCATTGGGTAATGATAAATGTTTTAAATGATCAATGGGTACATGGGTGGATATCCTATGTCCAAAATTTAGGTTACAACGGTGGTTACCCCAACCCTGCAAAATAGGGTACATAAGTTGCTAGCCAAATCTCAATGTATGAACATGGTTGGTTAGCCCAACCCTAACAAGTTCTGAATGTCTTGGTAGGTATCCTCGACATAATGATTTATATTCTTATGTTAATGACACAATTTTATGTCTTATTCCAATGTTATTCTATCTTGGATCATGTTCTTTGATTTCCTTATGACTCATGTCTTATGAAATTATAATATTTTGTTCATGACTAAATATTATGATCATTGATATAGAAGCTGTAGTTTTTAGATTTAATGCTCATGTCTCAAAAACTTATGTTCATGTTATACTTATGTATCTCCCATGTTTACCAGTATAATATATCTTATCTCACAATTTCTTATGTTTACTTTGCTTAGGTTTTGAAAAAAAGGTTTTATGTAGGATTTTTTTGGGAAGAGTACGAAAGTTGGAGATCTTTATGGGTGATGTTAGATATTTCTCAGGAAATTAGAATATTTTTTATGTTGTCACCAAAGACACTAAACTATTATGGTCTTCTAGTGTTTGTTTGAGTAATGTGTTGAATGTTCATCTAAAAATATGTAAAATAAATATATAAAAATCCTAGTTAACTATATTACGTTTTAGAGGAAATCTTCAGTTAACCATTGGAAACATTGATGAGAAAACTTTATTGATGTACATAGTAATATTCCAAAGGATATGTTTATGGATACATATAAGGATGATTATAAATATGCAGCAAGGTATTGGAAAATGTCAAGGAATTTCGATAAAGGATAGAGAAACTAGTTTCTATGAAATTTCATCTCTTTATGGATACAAAAATTGGATGTGGCTCTAACAAAAATTTATATTGGGATAATAACTCTGAAATGGGACCATTGAGCTTGACTCAATCATCACATGGTGCCAAAAAATGGTCCTTTCTACGCACCTAGTTTAAAAATCCTCGGGGTATATGATTTGGAAATTAGCAAACTCTTTAAGAACCATAATGAATTATTTAATTAGATGATGAATATGAATAACCTAGGATAAGCCTAATGCATCATTGATTTAAAATATGGTGTCATGATTTGGATGTCATATAAGTGATTTTTCATGATTATTTGGTTATCCAATATGATTAGTGTTTCTCTCACTAATAATTTTCAATTTAGTCAATGGTGGAAATAAGCGATTACTAGGTTGACATTTAATGTGGAAGAAAAATTATGATGAGCATACAAATGGGATTATGACAATAGTGAAGGATATTATAATTATTCCCAATTAGTTATCACAGAAAATGATTAAAAATGTGCAGCTTAACCAAATCATGGACTCAATAAATAAGATAATTATAGATTCTTTTTAGAATTCAAGTAATGGAGACCATAGAAGAAAAAATATTGATTTTTCTAAATTTCAATAATGTGGCAATAAACACTCACAAGAACATCTCATAAGAACAAGGATATGTTTTTAATATGTTAAATTAGGACATAAAAAAGTAACTATAGAGAAAAACTTAAATGTTCAGCTAACATGATGGTTATTAATAATGGTCCCCCTAAGGTATCACCGACTGTTGAATGTTTTACATGTTGAAATTATGGGAATTGTTCAAATCAATGAATTATGGGGGGATCATGAGTAGAAAATCAATAAGGATTTATGAGAAATGGTTATATTGTAAATGATGAAGAGACTATAAATGACTTATGAAAGGAAAGAAGCATTGAGGATTAATAGGATTAGTACTATTTAATATTTTGAGAAGGAATTTTGATGATTGAATTATTTATTTTTTAATTCAATAATTTTTAAATATATATAAGTATTGTTTAATATAATATTTTATTTAAGGATAGGTAAGAATTTGTTTAATGGGAATAATGACCTAGAAAATTGATTTAATGGAAAGGTGATATTTTACAGGAAACACATGATTATTGTAAGGTAACCCTTAATATGTACATTAAGTGTATAAAATGGTGTTTAGTTTTGATAAATATAATTTTTATATGAATAATATAAATTGGGTAGTATTATTTACATAATAATTGATTACAGATTTATTGAATAAGTGGTTTGTGTTATTACTAATAAATTTTACATTATTATTGGATCTATGGAATATGCGAATAATATATATTCTTATTAATGTAATAAATAATTTCACATGTTTTAATTGAGGTTTTATGGTAATTATGGTTATTACCAATAATCAATAGAATATATGGCCAAGGTATTCATATTTTTGGCATGTGACTATATTGATACTCTGAATGATATTTAGAGGAGTAATGTTATGTTTTTTTGGGAAATTTAGTGACCATATTTATAAATTTTTATTTTTCAATGGGTTATATGGTTAATCTTTTATCAAATGGTTTAATTTTAACATTTCATGAGGTTTTAGTGATTAATGTATTAATCCACTATATGAAATTTTATCAATATTGGATAACCAGTGTGAGTATTTCTTGTACTATATATTTATTTGATTACTTATCATTCTTCAATGGATATTATTTGGTACTTGCGATATTAAAAATTCACCTCTTAGAGTATGATATGAAGAGGAAATTAATCAAGGCACAACCAAATTATGAAATTAAGCCTATGAAATAAAAAGATATCAAGTTGGTAAATTTTGATATATTATAAGTATCAATGAAAAAGGAATTCACCAACATTAGGAAAAAGATATTGGAATAATTTTTTTTTCTATTATCATAATATTTATTATATCATTGACTGTTTTAACACATCTTTGGTTTAGGGCTGTGTAGACTCCAAATTTCTCTTGAACATGTTCTCTATCTCTCTCTATTGGTATTTAGGTCTTAGTTTTCTATTCTATATCAATGTTTTCACATCTCACCTATGTTATCTAAATAGGAAACCTAGTATGTATTATTATAGATGAAATTCACACATGCCGTTATCTTTTTAAATTGTATGATTTTTGAATTATTTTTATGATGATGGTTTCTATGAAGGATTTTTCAAATTCTAAACCTTTGATGATAGAGGTGAATTTTGAGGGAGAAATTCATTTTAAGGGTGGTAGAATGTAACTCCTTGAGATTTTGGGAAACATTTTATTCAAATTAATTTGATTTTTTGATAATTTTAATTACATGAAACACTATTCATATCTTGAGTTATATTCAACACTGATTTTATCTTCTGTTATATGAAACAATGGGTTTCTTAGATAGAGTGCATGACACATGACAACGAGTTTCATTGAACCATGAAATAGTATTATTTTAAATAAAAATATTATAAAATAGCTATTAAATTGTTAAATATTAATAGTGATTACTAGTTTTTTAATATTAATGGTTTTATATAAAGGAAACACATTGATAAAAAAGGGCCTAATTTTGGTAAAGTCGTGATATGTTTTAAAATACTATCATCTAAAAAATGTATCTTATTTATTTTTTGTGAAAATTGATAAAACTAACTTTTCACACTTTTAGAAAATTAATATGTCAAAATAAACATAATTTTTTAAATCATCATGTAAAAATTATATTAGGGTACATTTTTTGGTTTATTCTAAAATGTTTCTTTTTTTTGCGTAGTGAAAAATACTGAATTTTAATTTAAAACTGCATTTCTATTTAATTTATTTATAAATTTAAGTTATATTATATATTTATTTTACAGTAAAATTAGTAAAATAATACATCCATTTTTCCAATTTAGGTCATTTTAATCAATTTCATGTTTAATGTTGATAAAAACATTGTAATTATATCAACCTTTTCTCATTAAAAACACGTTTTCTCATCACATATATGAGATTTATTCTATGTTAAAATTTTCCAATTTTGTAAAAGTAATTTGAAAAAATGGATTATATATTTATAATAAGAATAATTTATATTATCTAATCCATTAAACATAATTTTTAACCAACATAAATAGTAAAAAAATAATTATTATTTACTACGATTAAGGTAATAATTGAATTGAATTAAACTAAAAGGATAAGGGTTAAAATGACCTATAAATTTTTATAAAATATATTATATGTAAATATTTAGTCATTATAGTGTCTATGATTCTAATTTGATACATTTTTTATGATTGATTCATTTTATAAACATGGTGCACATTTTCTTTTAAAAAAAATCAAGTGTGTCACCCACATCAGTTACAAATGACCATCCATTCTCATCACCTCTTCACATAATAAAACTCATATAGTTAGGCCTATAAATTTTAAAATTATTTTTTAACATCCATACTATAATCCTAGATAACTTATTTTGGTTAGAAATGAATATTAGGATGGTTTTTTGTGCTAACCTAAAGAGGTTACCTGAAGAAGAGGCGACGTTCAACAAATATCATTTTTCTTTTTTTCCTCAAACTCCTTAAATAATAAATATAAAATTCTGATATAACTAATTTTTTAACTTAAAAATTATTATATGTTTTTATTTTTATGTAATGACCTACAACTATCTCCACTTCCATAAAATCAGGTACTAAATCAATGTTCATGTGTAGGGTGGACTACCGTCTCGCAAACCTATGCCATTGGTTTTTCCATTAGAACCTCTCATTATTTGACATAAATATGGAATTATTATATATTTATATATGATATTTATCATATTATTATGAGTTTATAATTATTATATCACTGATATATTCATTTTTTCTATTTTTTTGGAATATGATAATCTCTCTCATGTGTACAGCGGACTACCACCTCACGAAGCTATGTGATTTATCAATGCTTTACAAAGAAGTTAATAAAGATATGTTTTATAAATATATTTTATATATATCACATAAAAATTATTATTTAATTATAATATATCATTTAACTTTATTTCAGTTAATCCAACATTAATATAGAAAGAGTTTTCGTGAGTACTAAGGCCCACCGTCTCAAAGAATGGTGTATTTTACGTTATATAACTAAATTTTATGGAATAATATAAATAAATATAAATATATACGATACTTATATCATGGTTAAAAATCCATATATGTTTAATAGTTATCAATGTAATAAGAAACAAAAAAAATTAAAACATATTCAAAAATCAATGTTTTTTTACCAAAAATGTAACTTGAACAAGGATTTTTTGATAAATGGGTAGAAAAGATCATAAGAATATCAAATATGGTATGATAAGTATATAAAAAATATTTATAATAAAAATATATTTATTATAAAGGATGTTTTAATTTTTATTAAGGAATTTGAGACCTAATGTAAAGTATTTCTCATCTCTATTTTATTTCGGAGAGACATATGAAAATTCACCAGTTGTTTTTCTGTACTGTATATAATACCAACTTTAATTTTTATATCATGAATATCATCATTTTCTTGATATTTAATGTTTCATTTATCTTAATTTGTTATTATAATTCAATATATTACCAAGGAGGTAATAGGTTTTTGTGTTAATTTTCCTTCTGTGAGACGCATGTTATGTTATGCACCTACATTATTGACACAGGTATGTATATATCCCCTTTAACATGTAATATCATGAATTTAATAATCACATTATATTTTAGTTTTATAATTATATTCCTTTTAGGAGATTATGTTTCAAAGTTACTAATGTGTTAATGATTTTATGTTGCAATCTCATCATTTATCAGGATTGTTTGTTTATTTATTTATTGAAAAGGATGAGGGTCCAGACCAATTTATTTAACATAAAAAAGAATACACCTTTTGAAAATTGGTACATTAGGGGACCCATTACAAATAGAGGAAAATTTTAAATAAAACATGACCCATATATCCTAATGGTACCAAATTTCTAAAAGGATGAAAATATCCAAACAAGAACAAGAAATCCCCCCCCCATAAAATAATGAAATAGTGAAACCAGTTGAAGATGATGTACCCCCCCCCCAATAAGAATTTTCACCATGTAGGACCATCACAATGTTGAAGAACACCCCTCTAGCCTATACAGACATGTAGAGAAGAGTCGTAGGAATGGTTGTTGTACACTTTTCTATCTTTAGTGTCAGCCACCTGACAATGCATATTAAAAACTCAATGTAATGTCAACCTGATGAACTAATAACATGATTAAAGACAGTGTGAAAATTTTGATGAAACGCTTCCCCTCAATCTATTAATAATGATGATAGATGGTTTCATGATGGGTATCATCCCACCTGTTCCCCATTGAAGGCATCCCACCAAGAGGCACCTAATTTGTTTTTCAATGCCTTCCAAATGAAATGAATTAGTGAAAAGTGCTCAAAATGATGTATGAACCCCAATAAATAAAACGTTTCACATATAAGTGTAGAAGATGTTAGAACCACACTATAAATCAAAAAATGGATTAAAAAATGGAATATCATGTTTCGATGAGTGGATATTAAATTGGAAACACACCTTGTTCGATAATGCGATAGGAGGTGATTACAAACTCAAAAAAGTAGAGCCAAAACACTAATAAATATCTTTATAATTATAAAAAACTATGATATCTTCCTTTCTGAAATCCATCACCATCCAGAGGCCATCAGATGACCTATCCTCCATCAATATCCCTCATGAATGCCTCTGTCATCCATAAATCTCACAAAAACAAGCTCTACACAATAACTGGCCATTTATTGAATCCTCTACCACCAAAACCCCAAAAATCACCAATTTATGGAATCTAATCAACATTATGACAACAAAACCTCTCCAAAAGAGAAATCAACAGATTTTCATTGTGCAATGTAGAGAATCCACCAGAACTCTGAATAATATCCATTTGATATATCATTTGAACATTGCCTAGACATCAATCCAAGTAAAGAGAGACCATATCTAAACCAAATCCAGGGATGGTGGTATATGGGTCAGATGAAATGAAAGGGAAGAACATTAAAAAATAATCAATTAACTTAGAGTATAAGAGAAGAAGGAAAGTCATCAGAGAGTATTTGAATACATAACTACCACAAGACTATCTAGAAAACTAAAGAATGAGGCCAACATGGACCCTCCACTAGTGAGGATGAATGAAGGTGAATGAAACTGTGAAATAAATCAAGAAACCATATGATAGGGTGTCACCCTAAGAATAAATTGTGGAGTCCAATTATTTGTTTTAAATCTCTCATTAATTTTTATGAATACGTTTTTGATGATCAAATATTATCATCCATCTCTCATAAAACTCATTATTTTTCTTCTCCACTAGTTATGTCATGAGAATAAATGTTTTCCTTACATTTTCCTCTCTTTGTGTACTCAAGAGATCAAAAATATAGATTATAATAAAAATCATCCTTTTAGTCAAAACCCCCTTTTCTTCCAAAATCATGTTTTCTAAAAATGTTTTCAAATATTATTTTATCATTATAATGATGATTTAATAATGATATTTTTATGAAAATATGATTTTTTACATAAAAATTAAATATAATATTCATGTACTTTTCCAAAAAAATTCTATTTAAATTTTATCGAAAATTTGAAAAGAATATTTATATTTAACACACACGATGTGAATAGAATTTCGCACTATCATGAACACTCAATTATTTCATGATTCCCTTACAAGTTTCAAAATTATTTTCAGATAATATTTTTACACAATATTTAAAATGTTTTTAAATTTTAAATACGTTATTTCAAATTAAAAAATGGATTTTAAAAATGTTTTAAAAAATGTTTTCTGTGTGGAACAGATATTTTCTGCAAGAAATTTTTTTAATGATTTTTTAAAAATCCATTATAATTTATATTTCATATTTTAAAATAAAAATATTTTGAAAATATTTAATTTATATTTAGTTTTAAAAAAATAATATAATAAAAACTTTATCTTCTTTATGAAACTTCCCAGTTATTTAACTTTCAAAAAAATTCTCCATATAAGATGACATACATTAATGTAACTTCTGATATTCTGTGAATATGAACCAAGGATACAATTTTTACTCTTTACCAAGATGTTTTAATCTTGTGGTGAAAATATATTTATGAATCCCTTTTATATTCCATTGTTTTTTCTATGATAAAATTATTATCAAAACATCTTATTTTTCCATTTGTTATGATTTGAGGTGTTGATGCAATGATTATATAACAAAACTCTTTTTCACAAGTTATGATATGATGAAATTTTTATGAAACTCATTCCATTTAATGGGTTATTATATATTGAATGTTTTATTATCTTATGACCCACATGTGCATGAATTTCCTTAAGATAAGGGTGTGACCTATATCTCCAACAAATGTGTTTGGTAATGATAAATGTTCTTTGATCATAGATATTTCATGGGTTTTTAGCAGAAGAAATGGAATGTATGGTACATGGGAGGTTAGATCAATCCAGAAAAATGGGGTGCATGGGTGGTTAGACAAAGCCTGAAGTAATTACCTGGGTGGTTATCCCATGCTTAACATGCTATGAATTTTATGGTGGTAATCCTTGATTTTAGATTTTCTATACTTATGTGTATACCATAATTCCCTTTCTTATCATAATTTTATAACATCTTTGCTCATGTTTTATGATTTCCTTATGAATTACATCTTATAATCTGAAATATTTATGTCATAACTCATGATTATGATATTTGATAAGTAGGTTATGGATTTAAAATTTTATTCTCATGTATCATACCCTTATGATCATGTTATTCTTATATATCTCCTTTTACCCTTAATGATCATCTAATCTCATTATTTCTTAGGTTTTATTTCCCCATATTAAAATGAATGGTTTTTAGTATGGTGTGTTTTGATGATTACTAAAGGGTAATATCATTATGGGAGATATTTATGATCTTTCACCAAATTAAATGATTTTTTATCTAGTATCCAAAGACACTAAACTATTATAGTCCTCAATCATTTGTATGTGTAATGTATTGAATATTAATATAAAAAGATATGATATCTATGAATGAGAATATCATGTTGATATATAACCCCTAGGAAATAATAAATATAAATAAATCATTAAATAACATTATTATAAAATATTTATTATATAAAATATAAATGTTATGTATATACACCACATAAAATAAATATGTGGTGATTATGGAACATGTCTCATAAAAGTATATGTTATAAAAGAAAAACTTACAGTATATCCAACATCCATTGTATGAGTTTGAACCTAATGTATAGTAATTATAGATTTATTATAAATCTATTTTTTTAAATAATAATATATTTAAAACTACATATGATTTACTCATGACGTTTTATCACCCATTTTTTCAATTATTTATTAAAATAACAATTTTTTGTGATAGAAACTTTGTTTCTCTTGTATGTTTTGATTCATTAATATTTGTAATTATGATTTAATCATTGTTGAATAATCTATAAAATTTCATTCATTGTGTAAATATCATATATATCCAATATATTACTTTTTTTTGTCGTCTATAAAATCTATAGGTAGAAACCTGAATTACATTGTTCATAGAGATGGTAGGTTGTACGTGTGCAAGAATATAGTTTTCCAATATTGAAGGATGTTAATAAATAGAGGTAAAATACAATGCACCTTCAAATAATATTTTTTATATCATATATATATTATATGTTTACAAAATCTATCAATATTATCATTCAGGTAAATATGAAATGAAAAACTATTCACATCACATCGTCGAGGTGGTTGTCTACACACACTCATGAGTGGAAATATCATTTTCCAACAAGTTGAAAGGTAAGAATTTAGGTATGATATTATAAATTCATAAGAATAATTATTCAATAATTTTCATATATTTTTATATATATTCATTATTTTTATCTAAATATTCACCCAATTAAAGTGGTGTTGAAAAACAAATTACACCGCTATGTAGATATGGTAAGTCTTATATACGTACGAGCAATGTTTACAATTTTCATAGAATGAAAAATATATGTAAATTGGTAATTACATAAAAAATTAAATAATTTTTATATTTATGATAATGGAGTTATAATTTTACTATCGTTACCACATATTTAGTCAAAGTATCATAAGAAATAAATTTTAAAGGGTTCTAAAAACAATTACCATCTCTTAGAAAAACCTCCTTTTGATATATTATTAATGTCCATATGGTTGGTATTTTTGGAATACCATAACTTTTTAAAATTGTATAATTATTTTTATAAAATAATAAGGTTAGTTTTGGTCAATATTTTTGTCTTGAAGTGGTGTGAATAATTGAGAGAAGGGTCATCCATTTATATGTGAGGTGAGTGATAATCATGGAATTTATTAAAGAATTAAATTAATATAAAATATTTTCCATATCCAAGGGGATATAAATTGATATAGTTAAAATATAATATTTTTAATATTCTTATAACACTCATACAATTAAATGTTAAAATTTTATTGATATATTTAAACAGTTATCTTCTAGTTTAAACCCCATATTAACCCTTTTGACAGTTACGACAATATTAATATTTTCTACCCTTTAACAGTATGAATATTAAGAAAAAGGATAAAACCAAAAAATGGACCTTGTTTTATTTTTTAAACTCTTGCCCATTAATTTGTATGAATTTTATATTTTTATGAATTTTAAATCATCTAATAAAATATTATTTATTATAAAATATTAATAATGTCATTTTTGACACTATTCGTTTAATATGACATTAAATGCATCAATATAGGGAGGGAATTAAAATATAAATTCTTTTTTAACTACTCTAAAATGTCATATTGAATTATAAAATATATGCGATTTGTTAATTCATTCAAATTATATAAATTTTAATATTTAATGATCATTTATTTTGCATTCCTATTAATTGATTAAATATTGTATCATTATTGTTTATGAATTTAAGGTAATTATTTCTTCACTAATAGTCCTAAAGATATTACAAAAAAATTATTTATGTTTAAATTAACCATTTATAACTAAAAATATCCTCTATAACATCCTCGATATAGTACTCTCTCACATGACTAGAATGGCTTAGTTACGCGACATCAATCACACCTCCCCATATATGAGAGGCTTCCAACTTGAAACAGGGGTGTGATTATTTTAATTGGGATACTATAACCCCCTGTAAGGTGTATATATAGTATAAATAAACACCTTAAATAAATATTATTATAAAAAATAGAGAAAACAATATAATATAGTGGATAAAAAAACGATAAAATCCATATAAATAAACTAATAAATGATATATGAATAAATTTAATGGTATGATGGAATGTAAATAAATGTAATTCTAGGATTAATATTGAATAACGTAATAGTGGACTATAAGAAATGTTAAAATGTACCTTTTCTGAACCACACATTGGCCCCATCTCCAAACTCCAACCCATTAAGCAAGCAACCTAAATCAACAACAAGGTCAATTTCTCTTGTACAAACTTGCATCAATTTAACCTTTTCGGGTACTAAACAACGACCCAAATAGAGTGTGAGTTAAACTAAGTTGGTTGAACCAGCATGTATAAATATAAACATCCTTACAATATGTGTATGCAATGTGGTGATAAAAAATTGTACTAATTAATTAGTTGAAAAAATATATAAAACCCGCTTTATAACCATGTTGGAATGTCTTTGACCATGTAGCATAATCATTTAAACCAAAACCATATAACCATGGAAATAACATAAAAATCTTGGATGAACCCATGAAATAATAATTTCGGCAAGAGACTTGGTAGATTATATTCAATATATGAATAATAGTAGGTGACTATGCATAACCTGCTCAAAAAAATAATTACAGCATGGGACTAGCCATAACTCACCCAATAAAAGAATTACATCATGGTATTGGTCATATCCCACCCAATATAAGAATTAAATCATCAAAATGAGCATATAAAACTCAATATAAGCATCACAACATGGGGCTGCACATATCCCACTCAATAAAATAATTACAACATGATGATACAACTAGTCACTAATTCATGGATATCACAAAATCACATTATACATCTCAATGGGTAATTATGAAAATTAACATTAATCATTCAATTTTACATCCATTTGTATTCCAAATGATCAAAATTCATATCAGTAATAAAAAACTCATTACCTAGACATTATATATTAATAAATTAATTATGGCCTAGTGTCCTCATACAAGCACTTTAATTCATTAGAGAAATCATTTTAAACAAGGGTTTCTCACCCAACGATTATACAAATTATAGTTCATAATCAATTGAATAAAAAAGGATCCAACACATATTACAATCCAATTTTTACCATTTATCAATGAATAAATCTATTAGAGTTGGAATTTTGTAGGCATAATCAAAATATTTCATAAACGTCACAAATAAACAGACCATATGGTTACTTTTTAGTCCCCCTACCTTTTATCTGGATATTTGGTAGCACAAAAAATGGGTAACACCAATTGTAATGAAGGCATGGAAGATCGCAAGATTAAACCTAGATAAAGTAATATAAAGATTAAAATCAAACCCAAATGTAGTAAAATCATTCCACCATCCTAATAGAGGACAATCTACGAGGATGCGAAAACCAAATCCAAATACTTTCCAGTGGTTCATCGAACAAATGAGGCACTTATAATGGAAAAGGGGCTCCCAAAATCCCCTAGAGTTCATGAAAGGTTGAGAGGAGGGGATTTTGTGTAAGAATAGTAAAAATTACATATGCACGGTAGCCTAAAAATCACTACTCTTGATAATTAAATAGTTTTTAATGCATTTACACATCGTGTATTCCTTTTTCAAAGGATACACTAAAAAATAGATCACCTAATGTTAATTTATTTTGATCAAGATTTACAGGACGTGAATAGTTTATGCGATGCATAACCACTTCATGCCCTGAACTATATCATGACTTATCTAATAGGAGTTACCCATAATGTAATATGTACACATCGTGTAATCTCCCAATAAACAAATTTCATCCTGTTTTCTACATATGAGCCTAAACCACCTCAAAACATTTCCAAAGCATTGAACACCCCACCTAAACCCATTTAAAACATTTATATCCAGACTCCATTAATTCCAATGAACAAACACCCCAATATATTAATTTATTTCCCGAAAAAAACCTCTCTATATATGAACAAGACTTGTCCACCAAGGCTCGGTGAAAAACTCAAAGAGACATATACCTATAAAAAGATGTTATTTTATATTATACCCACCATATAACATATTTTTCCCATGATAATCTAAGAATCACTATGGGGTATTAGTTAAAATGTATTTCCACAATGATTATATATCATAATCCCACTCCCATGTCTCCTCTTGAACACACCCACACAACCACTACACTAAAACCAATGAAATCACCCTACCTTGGAAATATTTCTGACTATGGTCCACAATCCATATCAAGTCCTCCTTAATGGATTCACCATCTCAAAGCATGAAATCCTTGACTTACACCACATGATAAAAGTTAGGATAATATATCTGAAGATACGACACATAAAACTCATCATTCATGGCACTATAGCATTGTGGAATAGTTAATCGATATACAAATAGTAAGACCAAATCCACTATCTCAAATGGCCGAACAAACCTTGGCATTATCATTAAATTTTCTTGATATAGTGTTGACCTAACCTAGGAAACGTTTGATAGAAAACATGACGACCAACATTGAAATCTAGAGAAAATATAGGATGGTTAACAATTTATTTCAACTTTCACTACGTGGAAATAACTTCCTCCTAATCAACTAATTTTTTTTAAACATCTCTTGCATGAATCTAGATCCGACAAGTGAGGATTCACCTACATATGACCAATAATGAGGAAAATATAATGTCCTGCCATATAATTCCTCAACTGTTTTTATCTGGATAGTTTCTTATATGCTGTTATTATATACAAAATCTATGAGTTCCATATGATACACACATGAACAATAAAAATACAAAACATAGGCCTATAACATATCCTTTAAAACCAAAATTTTACACTCAGATTGGATGTCATTCTAAGGATGATTGGTTGTACTCAAAATACATAGTGCTCCCAAAGTCTTCTAAATACCCATCCAAAACCACAATGTGAAATGAGGATCTCTATCTGAAATGAAATTCCTCAAAACATTGTGAAACCAAACTACCACACACACATAAATACTACCCATATCATCATCTATGAATGTCTCCCTGATAGGAAAAATGTGGTCTAACTTCATTACTTCATCAATAATCACCCATATTATATAATTATTAAAAATTTTCCTTATTAATCCTATCACAAAATCCATAATGACATTATCCCATTTGTAATCAAGAACTAGAAAATTATGGAATATACAAGATGACCTCTAAAGCTCAGTCTTCACCTACTAACAAGTGAAACATCTCACAATACATGTTACTATTTATTTCATTATTAAAATAAACTATTAATGTCTTTAGATATCATGGAACTTTTTTTTAGTCTTGGACATACAAACCCTTTAGAAGCACGAAACTCTCTCATCGAATCCACCTGGAAGCCTGTCAAAACCCATACTCGCACATGGAAAAAAAGATAATTGTCACAATAAAGAGACAATATTTATGGTTTATCCCCACCATATAATATATCTCTCATAACTAATCCCTTTGAATCAGATAGCAACTCTACCTTGATCTGATCCAAAATCATGGTTATAATAGATGAAGATGTCAGAAATAATCATCCCTAAGACTCCTGAATAATTTAGATTCATGTATTTAAAGAGTTGAATTATACTCCACTCATTGAATGACTCCCAAAATACGAAATTCTATGTCGTTCATCCAAAATAATTCGAATTGACATTTCCCTTAACAGTGTATAAACTAACTCAAATTCCAATGATTTCAAATACTTGACCAACCATATTTACTGATAGATTATCCCCCACTATGAAAAGATGTACCATAGGCTCTTACAGTTTATGATTATAAAAAACCTCTCTCCCATGAGATTATATAGCCAGTATCTCAGATCATGTTCCACTACTCTTTACTATAGATTCTGTGTAGGGTAGTTCCTCTCCTGTAGTCTCAGCTATCAAGATCTATAGGGAGCCACTCGATCCTCATACATTAGAACAACTCTAAGTCCAACTCCAGATGCATCAAAGTACATGGTATATGATTTATCTTCAATGGGTAATGTGAGGATATGTTCCATGTTCATCATGTATTTTACCTCCATAAAATCTCCCATGAAAGTATCAAACAAAAAAACACCACTTTCTTGGTCATCTCAAACATTAGTGATGAAATATGGGAGAACTAATGGATAAAGATATGAAAATAACCTGAGAAGCCTAGAGAACACCATATCTAAACAATATTTTTGGTCTTCTCCCAAGATACCATATTTTTAACTTTGTCTAGGTCGACTGATACACCTACCTCTATAATGTCCCTGACCTAAGTTCCACTAAATCAGTGTTCTAATCGGAGTAGTAACAAGACCTCAAGCATGACTCCCCATATTCCAGAGGTTTCCAACTAGTATTAAGGGTATGATAGATCATGTGGGAAGTCTATAACCTCATTACCATAGTAATCCACAACATATAATAACTTAAATAAAAGAAATAAAAGAGAACAATCAATAACATGCATAATTAACTAATTTCCAAAACTGGGTACAACCATATACAATAGAAACTATGTCATGTCATGGTATAGTTCCAAGTGATCAAAACACAAAATAAATAAAATAGAATAATCTCATAAATGTTCTAGACTCCATGTTTGGAACCGAACCCCAACACGTTTCATGTCAAACTCAACTCCCTTGCATAGGGCACGTTCCCTAGTCCCGACTGGCAAGCATAAATTTGGCTCAGTTAACCAATGGTGTCCTTAGTAGGGTGTGATTATAACTCAGTAGGACACTACCAATGGTATCTAAATAATTTCTATCAAAGAAAGATAGTGCATGCAAGTGATAAATGATGATAAGTATGGATAAACAATTCATTGGTCCATTCTATACTACTTTCATTTAGTTTATACTACTATTGAATTTGGGTTCACTACAAAGGTATTTCATGATTTAATCTACCGTTTTCATGTTTTCATTGAATTATGAATATTCCACATTCTCAACATTTTGTAATTTAACAAGTCTTATCTCACTAGGCATCATAACACACAATTACTTGTATCCTCACCTCGAAGCCTCAGTCCGGGTGGAATGAAACCATTAAGGGAATATAACTCCTTCCCCTTCCCTAACACATTCATTTAGGGGAGGAGCTAGAACCTCATTTCAACTCAAACCATTGGAATAGAACCTTAAGTCGATACCCCACTCTTTCTAGACATGTGCACATTCTTATTTATCATTCACCACAATTTACCATATTCCAACAATCATAAGAAATATCACTTATAGCATCACAACAATATCAGTAAATGGGAAATTAAGATTATATCTTCAATCCATTAAAACATTTATCATTTTTATTACTTAACTCTTTACCCCCATTTCCCATTTCTCATTCCTATCTCAGTAATAATATTCAATTAATAAGTTAATCCCCTAGAATTTTTTCATAATCCATTTAACCCATTTTCTCGCCAACCAAACAACCCCTTATGCCATTACCAATCCTATGTTTATTATTAAACACCAATTACACATCCTTAAATAATATTGACATATTCATCATGGGGTATATGTTCTCTCACTATTTCCTACACTTACATAGCTAACTCTGTAACACCCCAAGATTTCATAGTGTGTCATTTCTTCAAAATAATTCAATAACTTGCACTCCACGCAACACCGAGTTCAATCACACCATGACTTACAAAAAAAGGCATTAAAAGAGGTCATGAATAGCATTAACTAAATTTTTCATTTTATATAATCCTTATAATTTTAGAATCCATATTATGAGTTTCTTAGTCATAATGCAAGAACAGATTCATTTTCAGTATTGCACTTTTATCAACTTTTAATAGTGAAACCTTTTTAAATACAATATTTTAAACTTTTTGACTAAATGGGGACATCAAAAAATTTAAAATGAAACATCCCAAGCTTCCACGGTACGCTTTCCTTTGAATAATACAGTAGCGTGTGTTGTACGCAACTTCGAGTTTTAACACACACCACAACCGATCAAACTAGCCGTTATGAATAGTAATACCTACTTTTTAAAATTATATATATTTTATATTTCAAAATGGAATTCATTTTTGGATTCGGAATATCTAATTTATCCTAAGGTGAAATTTTGGTACATTTCGGATAACTTTAATATTTTGATGAATAGTGAAAATTACTAAATTTTAATTAAAAACAACCTTTTTAATCAAAATAATTAATAGTGAGAAATTATGAATTTGAGTGGTTTTAAAATATATTTAGAATATATTTTTACCATTTAATATAATGTAGGTCATTGGACATAATTTTACAATTAAACCGAACATAAACACGTGTCAATCTTTTGATAGTTATTATCTCTTAAAAACACGCTTTTTGTTTTGACATCGGAAATTAATTTTAAATTAATTTCTGCCACTTCTGTGTTTTGAATTTAGGAAAATGGATTCCATATTTGGAATCAGGATGTTCAAATTGTGTAAATGGGTAACTTTTATTTTTAGACTTTTTGAATAATTACTGCGGTAAATATTTTATTTTCCATGGTTAAGGGTAAATCCGGTAAATAAGGGTTAAAAAAAATATTATAATAATACTAAATTACCCTAAAACGTGTCTTAACCCTATTGGTTGATACATGGTCGACCATGGGAATCTTTGGGTCTATTTGGGGACCCCATGGATCCAATTGTAAGTGATAATGACACATTATATTAATAAATCTAAAATAAAAATAAAAATGGCATAAGCTTACATCTTTTAGAAGAACAATTTGTACATAGGGTTATACATGTTGGAATTTCGATTATAAATATTCATTAGAAAGCTAAAAAGATTTCCTACATAATGATATTTTATTTATAATTTTTAGACATTAAATAAGTTATTTTATTTATGACACAATGATGATGCAGTAATTACTATAATAGTGAAAAATTAAAATAATTGATATTATAAATACCCAAATAAATATAATATGAAAATTTTAATGAAATAAACTAATTTTCTAGGATAATATGATATATTAGGATTGATTTAATTGACTTTTTTCGAAGTAATAAATCTGTTATGAGTTTCACAAAAATCAACTATTGAATAGTGTCAAAATTGACATAAAAGAGTTCTTAAAACAAATATTATATTATTAATTGATATTAAATTCCTAAAAATCTAAGGTTCGGCCAAGAGACTTATATTATTATAGGTTAATCATTAATGGACCACTTGGGGGTCTCTTGGATGTATATAGTAAGTTTATTAACCATATTATATAAAAATACAAAGAGACATTGTAAAAGTGAAACTAATTAACTTAGAGTTAATACTTAAAGATAAGGTTAATATAAGTACCCAAACCTGTCTAAATTCTATTGGATGAGTTGTTTTCGACCTATCCCCACCTCATACTTTGAATAGTCAACTTTGGAGCCTTTGGAAACCGAATATGAATTTATTATAAATTAATATTTCTAGCTTTTCCAAAGGTGCCCCTCACCCCTCTTATAAAAGGGCACTCCTCCTTCTCTTTTCCTCACATCTCTCAAGCCACTTGGCTCGTCCAAACTCTGCCCAAATAATCTCCCCACATCCCTCTCCTCCTCCTTGAAGCTTCCCCTTAGGCAGAAAGCATTTGAAGAAGTCCTTTGGTTCCAACCAAAGTGAGTTACCTAGATTAAAGGTAACGATTTCTCTTAAATTATTTTCATTTATTTTGCTTCTCCAACCCCCAAAATCTTTTTATTTCCTTTCTTTTGTAACAACAACAGTATCCACAATATACTAGGATTTTGTTATAAGAAGGATTCAAACTACACATACACACAACTCCATCTAATGGATGATGAACATAATGTTTCTGTGGATGGCAAACTAACGCCTCACGAAACGATGATTGTTCAAATACATCTTACCACCTCTCATGGTGGCCATTATGATGGCACTGTAATTAAATATGATATTAATGATATATATTTTATATATAAGCTTCTGTAATTCCATTTTATTTCATACCATTATTCGTTTCATGTTGTATATACATACGATAATTTCATTTGAGGAAGTGCGGACTACCGCCCCCTTAAAATGATATGACTCGTTCATACCACACATGGAACGTATAAAGGATGGTGTTAATGAACTTAAGTAACATATATATAATATTATATTATACTGGAATAGTAATATACCAAAGTATCATTTGGATTTGATTCTTTTAAAATGAAAATTAAATGGAAGTAGCGTTCGTGCGTACGTACGGACTACCATCTCCACGAACGCGATAAGATTCATTCTCCATCATATCCATTCAAGTATTATTCTCATTTTAGGGTTAAAAATAATGTTAATATCATTCTGATTATGAATAAGATATAATCTATCCATTAGAAACATGTCTTACGTAACCAAACATTTAAGAAGAACGAATCGATTATCACCCGAAACGACGATAATACTAAGATATTGTTAATAAAGCAATGTTAAAAGATCGTATATGATATCATATTAATGTATATGATTCTTGTATAATTTAATAACAATTATTTCACCATTATACAGGAGGTTAACCTACCCCAACAAAGGAAAAGTACAAGGTAAGGGATTTTCTTATCTCACATTCAATTCCGTGAGATTTCCATTATTCGCCACTATATTATTAAAAGTGGTGTATTGTGTACTGGAATTTGATATATATTATCATGATTATCATTATATTCATGTTATTCTGTAAATAATTTGGTGGTTATTAACTTTTGGCCACACGACTCATTTGATTAACGTGGTAAGGGGTTTTCATCTCACTCCTTATTCCCGTGAGATTCATGCCATATTGCCACCATTACCTTTTGTGTGGTGTATGTACTGCCCATAATTATATTCTTTGTGTAATACACTCTAATTTATGTGTACGTACATATTCATTGTATGATACCTCTTTCATGGGTTGTATGTTTCATAAGTTACCAAATTGGTAAGGGTTATTTCACAATCTCTTCATTATCCGAGGTTGTATTATACGTAATAATCTACTGGGATCTCTTTATCATCCACATCCATGTTTCTTAGAAATGTATTTCAAAACATATTTATTATTTACAAGAATATGGGTTAAATTCATTTATACCCTTGTTTGACTTTTTGTAAGAGGTTTATAAAGGAATCTTTCCGTCGTTTTCGAAACAAAGTCCTTTTTAACCTTTTCGACAGAATTAAGATAAGAATGTTTTTTTTACTTATACGGCGGGTGCGGTTATTTTCCGCCGTTATAAAATTGTCAAAGCTTTCCTTACAAGCTTACAAGAATATTTTCAAGAAAATGTTTTATTTTATATGGCTCTTAAATGATTTCAAAAATAGAAAGAGATATTTCTCTAAAAAGTGTTTTGATTTCATCTATGTCAACATCCTTTAATGGATTTTACGCTTATTTGAAGTTGATTTATTATAATACAAAACTTCTATATTGTATTGAAGGTTTTGTGATATGTTTGACTGTGGATGTGCTATTTTATACCATTCATAGTTTATGGTGAAACTATTGACATTTCCTATGCTAGTTTTAATCCGAATGTTTATGTTATATTTCAAACTTTTCTTCAGATGAATGTGCTAAACAAGTATGTTCCGGGTTGGGGACCGGTAAAAGTAAGCCCTCCAGGTTGGGGACTGGTTAAAGTAAGCCCTCTAGGTTAGGGACTGGTAAAAGTATGCCCTCCGGGTTGGTGTCCGGTTATTAGAGGCACTCCGGGTTGGTGTCCGGTTATTAGAGGCACTCCGGGTTGGTGTCCGGTTATTAGAGGCACTCCGGGTTGGGTTCCGGTTAGAAGTAACCCCTAGGTCTTGGGATGAGGCCTAGACAATGAAATTAACGTTTGACATTATGCATTCCAACATTATGAAAGTGGTTATTGATTTTTGCATGTGATTATTCGATTAGTAGAATATCCATGTGAATAAGTAAATGGCATTATTTCATTTTACTTTTGTCATACTATGTTGAAGTTCAAGTTTAAAAGGCTTTTGTTTTAGTAATTCATTGCCTTAAATGTTTACGCTTATTTTGAATGTTCCGCTATATTGTTATCCTTACTGGGAATTTGAGCTCACCCCTTTTCTATGTTTTATTTTCCCCAGGTAGTGAAGAAGTAAATTATGATTGACTTGCAGGGATATTATGAGGGGTTAATAGTGTGGATATGAAGACTTTGTTGTTGTAGTAGTTTTTCACTTTGAAATGTAATGTAAAACTTTATGTTTATATCTAGTGTTTCCAAGGCTACTAAACTAATCGGTCTTTCGAGATTTGATCTTTCTTGTGATCATGCCAATGTTACGAAGTAATGCACCGACTCTGGGTAACTGGGGTCGGGGCGTTACAGTTGGTATCAGAGGAAGTTTAGTACAAACCTTGGAAACTAGATTTAGATAAACTCTGATTAGAGCACGTAGACCTAAGATGAACTTTCAGGATTAGTATAGAAGAACTTCCTAGAATTTTGGTATCGTAGAGATTTTGTGAGTTTTCCGAGCAATACATCCCTGTCTGGATACGAGCAGGTAGAGGCGGCTCTGGCACAGATGTACCTAGGGGTAAAACCCGAAAACACCGCTTTGAGCTAGACTCGAACGGGAATTGGTGCACGACAACGGGCCTTGCTGTACTCTTGGTTATGACACTCCCGGGGGATATGCTTAGGATAACTCTCATTTTTCTTTACAAATCATTTTTAAGGGATTATGAGTATATACTTCCTCAAAGAAAACATTCTTATGATTATGGATTATATCCATAAATATTTCAATTTATGTTAAGTGTTTTATAAGTATGGGATTATGTATTTTGATTCATAAACTGATCTAGTTTATGCCATTGTTTAGAAATGGAGCCCAGTAGAAGGAATGAGAACTCCAGAAATGCACATGATCCAAAGGGAAGGAAGGATCATATCTTTCATGGTCTTAAGCTAGAATTGATAAGAGAAATAGTCTCCCATGTATTATCATCATATGAAGAAATAATATCATGTGTTGATAAGATAAGTAAAGAGTTTACTGAGTCCTATGGCTTTGAAGGGAAGCAAGAGAAGAAAAGGATGGAAGAGAGAAAAATTGATAAAGGGAAGAGGGAAAAGAAGAATTTTCCCATATGTGGTAACTGTGGAAAGAAACACCCTGGAACTTGCCTGAAAGGAATGAGAGTTTGTTATAAGTGTGGAGGAAAAGGGCACAAAGTACGTGACTGCAAGGGTGAGAAAATGGTCTCAAATGTACAATGCTTCATTTGCAAGGAGTTTGGACACTACGCGAACCTATGTCCCAGTCATCAGACTATGCCGCAAATGATGCTATTGGATAATAATCAAGTTATGATACTACCACAGATGAAGAGGAATGATTAGAGTTCTTATGTTGATTATGTCAATTGAGTGTTGTATCAACAATGTACTTTTTATAATAATTATGGAGTATATAAGGATTTTACTGCAGTACTATTTCATTAAGGACTTGAGATTGTGTGGAACAAAGAAAAGTGACTCAATAGCAGGACAAATTTTTGGAAAATATATGGTTGAGGGAATGATAAATCATAATATAGTTCTGATACTGAGGTAGTGATTTTGGAATAATATGTGATTGTTTTGGATAAATTATATTGGATATTCTTGACTACCCTGGAACTGATTAATGATTTGTATATTCCATCATTGTTGGGGTTTAAAACATTTTTGGATTAATGAAGTATATCCAGCTTTCTATATGGAATAAGGGAGCATGAATATAATCAATAAGGAATATAGTAATTCAGGATGTTTCGGTGTATTAAAAGAATACATGATGAAGGTATTCATATGCTATTACGGGGTAAAAAGGTTCTACATTATGTTTACCTTGCTTATAAATGTTGGACTGTGAGTTTGGATAGAAGTATTTTGGATAGTTCTAGTTTGGATTATTTTGGATTGCCATAAAAGGACAACCCGGAGGTCGGGCGGCAACCCGTCGTGTCCGGCAAGGCTGCGAGACTTGAACCCGCAACCGAAGGGCGACAAGGGTGTATCACCTACCACTGGCCCATGAGATGTCCTGGATTAAATAATGTAGTTTTTATTAAAATATCATGTAGATGAATTATAAATTCGTTTATTTTGGAACCCTATACGAATAGTGTAAATAGAATTTTTTTTTACATTCTATTATCTTTTAGAGTGAAAGATGAGTTTGTGGTAGAAATTTATTAATGGATAAAACTCTAATTATAAAGTAATTGTATCTCCTTATGATCTTAGCCAATATCATAAATAAATTCCTCAACATTAAGAAAATCAACTTAGAACAAAAATGTTTTCCTAGATGGTACCTTAAATCATCACTAATTTATGGCTTTGGGATTGTTGGCCTTTTCATAGCCATGTTCTCTACCACTCTCCATCAGATAATTGATGGTTAGATTTTTCTTCCATATCCATATTTTCCTACATGGAACCCTAGTATGTGTTATTTTCGGTAATCTTCATACATTCGACTCTTTATTATAAATAGAGGCCTCATTAATTCATTTTTCGATGTGGGATTTCAACTAAGATATTTTGAAACGTCAAAAATGTGTTATCCTAATACCCTATGTTTTGTTGAACCGATGGTATTTCAAATCATCATAGATTGATGAATTTAAGGACCTAAATTTTACACTTGTTTGTGATTGTGACCTCAATCACTACCTATAAATATTTACGTTTTTCCTCCAATTATATGTCTCTGATTGCCACCAATGTTCTCCTAATCAAGATCATAATTTGGTGGTGACCCTTTCATTTCTCTTTTCCACATATTAAGACTAAATTTTAGTAACCCAATTTACGATGTGGGTTTTCCCACAAATATATTTTCTATTTTCAACCTTTTATTTTCGAAGAACAATTTCAAATTGCGAGGACGCAATTTATTGAAGGAGGGGAGAATGTAACACCCCAAGATTTCATAGTGTGTTATTTCTTCAAAATAATTCAATAACTTGCACTCCACGCAACACCGAGTTCAATCACACCATGACTTACAAAAAAAAGGCATTAAAAGAGGTCATGAATAGCATTAACTAAATTTTTCACTTTATATAATCCTTATAATTTTAGAATCCATATTATGAGTTTCTTAGTCATAATGCAAGAACAGATTCATTTTCAGTATTGCACTTTTATCAACTTTTAATAGTGAAACCTTTTAAAATACAATATTTTAAACTTTTTGACTAAATGGGGACATCAAAAAATTTAAAATGAAACATCCCAAGCTTCCACGGTACGCTTTCCTTTGAATAATACAGTAGCGTGTGTTGTACGCAACTTCGAGTTTTAACACACACCACAACCGATCAAACTAGCCGTTATGAATAGTAATACCTACTTTTTAAAATTATATATATTTTATATTTCAAAATGGACTTCATTTTTGGATTCGTAATATCTAATTTAGCCTAAGGTGAAATTTTGGTACATTTCGGATAACTTTCATATTTTGATGAATAGTGAAAATTACTAAATTTTAATTAAAAACAACCTTTTTAATCAAAATAATTAATAGTGATAAATTATGAATTTGAGTGGTTTTAAAGTATATTTAGAATATATTTTTACCATTTAATATAATGTTGGTAATTGGACATAATTTTACAATTAAACCGAACATAAACAAGTGTCAATCTTTTGATAGTTATTATCTCTTAAAAACACGCTTTTTGTTTTGACAGCGGAAATTAATTTTAAATTAATTTCTGCCACTTATGTGTTTTGAATTTAGGAAAATGGATTCCATATTTGGAATCATGATGTTCAAATTGTGTAAATGGGTAACTTTTATTTTTAGACTTTTTGAATAATTACTGCGGTAAATATTTTATTTACCATGGTTAAGGGTAAATCCGGTAAATAAGGGTTAAAAAAAATAATATTATAATAATACTAAATTACCCTAAAACGTGTCTTAACCCTATTGGTTGATACATGGTCGACCATGGGAATCTTTGGGTCTATTTTGGGACCCCATGGATCCACTTGTAAGTGATAATGACACATTATATTAATAAAGCTAAAATAAAAATAAAAATGGCATAAGCTTACATCTTTTAGAAGAACAATTTTTACATAGGGTTATACATGTTGTAATTTCGATTATAAATATTCATTAGAAAGCTAAAGAGATTTCCTACATAATGATATTTTATTTATAATTTTTAGACATTAAATAAGTTATTGTATTTATGACACAATGATGATGCAGTAATTACTATAATAGTGAAAAATTAAAATAATTGATATTATAAATACCCAAATAAATATAATATGAAACGTTTAATGAAATAAACTAATTTTCTAGGATAATATGATATATTAGGATTGATTTAATTGACTTTTTTCGAAGTAATCAATCTGTTATGAGTTTCACAAAAATCAACTATTGAATAGTGTCAAAATTGACATAAAAGAGTTCTTAAAACAAATATTATATTATTAATTGATATTAAATTCCTAAAAATCTAAGGTTCGGCCAAAAGACTTATATTATTATAGGTTAATCATTAATTGACCACTTGGGGGTCGCTTGGATGTATATAGTATGTTTATTAACCATATTATATAAAAATACAAAGAGACATTGTAAAAGTGAAACTAATTAACTTAGAGTTAATACTTAAAGATAAGGTTAATATAAGTACCCAAACCTGTCTAAATTCTATTGGATGAGTTGTTTTCGACCTATCCCCACCTCATACTTTGAATAGTCAACTTTGGAGCCTTTGGAAACCGAATATTAATTTATTATAAATTAATATTTCTAGCTTTTCCAAAGGTGCCCCTCACCCCTCTTATAAAAGGGCACTCCTCCTTCTCTTTTCCTCACACCTCTAAAGCCACTTGGCTCGTCCAAACTCTGCCCAAATAATCTCCCCACATCCCTCTCCTCCTCCTTGAAGCTTCCCCTTAGGCAGAAAGAATTTGAAGAAGTCCTTTGGTTCCAACCAAAGTGAGTTACCTAGATTAAAGGTAACGATTTCTCTTAAATTATTTTCATTTATTTTGCTTCTCCAACCCCCAAACTCTTTTTATTTCCTTTCTTTTGTAACAAAAAAAGTATCCACAATATACTAGGATGTTGTTATAAGAAGGATTCAAACTACACATACACACAACTCCATCTAATGGATGATGAACATAATGTTTCTGTGGATGGAAAACTAACGCCTCACGAAACGATGATTGTTCAAATACATCTTACCACCTCTCATGGTGGCCATTATGATGGCACTGTAATTAAATATGATATTAATGATATATATTTTATATATAAGCTTCTGTAATTCCATTTTATTTCATACCATTATTCGTTTCATGTTGTATATACATACGATAATTTCATTTGAGGAAGTGCGGACTACCGCCCCCTTAAAATGATATGACTCATTCATACCACACATGGAACGTATAAAGGATGGTGTTAACGAACTTAAGTAACATATATAAAATATTATATTATACTGGAATAGTAATATACCAAAGTATCATTTGGATTTGATTCTTTTAAAATGAAAATTAAATGGAAGTAGCGTTCGTGCGTACGTACGGACTACCGTCTCCACGAACGCGATAAGATTCATTCTCCATCATATCCATTCAAGTATTATTCTCATTTTAGGGTTAAAAATAATGTTAATATCATTCTGATTATGAATAAGATATAATCTATCCATTACAAACATGTCTTACGTAACCAAACATTTAAGAAGAACGAATCGATTATCACCCGAAACGACGATAATACTAAGATATTATTAATAAAGCAATGTTAAAAGATCGTATATGATATCATATTAATGTATATGATTCTTGTATAACTTAATAACAATTATTTCACCATTATACAGGAGGTTAAACTACCCCAACAAAGGAAAAGTACAAGGTAAGGGATTTTCTTATCTCACATTCAATTCCGTGAGATTTCCATTATTCGCCACTAAATTATTAAAAGTGGTGTATTGTGTACTGGAATTTGATATATATTATCATGATTATCTTTATATTCATGTTATTCTGTAAATAATTTGGTGGTTATTAACTTTTGGCCACACGACTCATTTGATTAACGTGGTAAGGGGTTTTCATCTCACTCCTTATTCCCGTGAGATTCATGCCATATTGCCACCATTACCTTTTGTGTGGTGTATGTACTGCCCATAATTATATTCTTTGTGTAATACACTCTAATTTATGTGTACGTACATATTCATTGTATGATACCTCTTTCATGGGTTGTATGTTTCATAAGTTACCAAATTGGTAAGGGTTATTTCACAATCTCTTCATTATCCGAGGTTGTATTATACGTAATAATCTACTGGGATCTCTTTATCATCCACATCCATGTTTCTTCGAAATGTATTTCAAAACATATTTATTATTTACAAGAATATGGGTTAAATTCATTTATACCCTTGTTTGACTTTTTGTAAGAGGTTTATAAAGGAATCTTTCCGTCGTTTTCGAAACAAAGTCCTTTTTAACCTTTTCGACAGAATTAAGATAAGAATGTTTTTTTTACTTATACGGCGGGTGCGGTTATTTTCCGCCGTTATAAAATTTTCAAAGCTTTCCTTACAAGCTTACAAGAATATTTTCAAGAAAATGTTTTATTTTATATGGCTCTTAAATGATTTCAAAAATAGAAAGAGATATTTCTCTAAAAAGTGTTTTGATTTCATCTATGTCAACATCCTTTAATGGATTTTACGCTTATTTGAAGTTGATTTATTATAATAAAAAACTTCTATATTGTATTGAAGGTTTTGTGATATGTTTGACTGTGGATGTGCTATTTTATACCATTCATAGTTTATGGTGAAACTATTGACATTTCCTATGCTAGTTTTAATCCGAATGTTTATGTTATATTTCAAACTTTTCTTCAGATGAATGTGCTAAACAAGTATGTTCCGGGTTGGGGACCGGTAAAAGTAAGCCCTCCAGGTTGGGGACTGGTTAAAGTAAGCCCTCCAGGTTAGGGACTGGTAAAAGTATGCCCTCCGGGTTGGTGTCCGGTTATTAGAGGCACTCCGGGTTGGTGTCCGGTTATTAGAGGCACTCCGGGTTGGGTTCCGGTTAGAAGTAACCCCTAGGTCTTGGGATGAGGCCTAGACAATGAAATTAACGTTTGACATTATGCATTCCAACATTATGAAAGTGGTTATTGATTTTTGCATGTGATTATTTGATTAGTAGAATATCCATGTGAATAAGTAAATGGCATTATTTCATTTTACTTTTGTCATACTATGTTGAAGTTCAAGTTTAAAAGGCTTTTGTTTTAGTAATTCATTGCCTTAAATGTTTACGCTTATTTTGAATGTTCCGCTATATTGTTATCCTTACTGGGCATTTGAGCTCACCCCTTTTCTATGTTTTATTTTCCCCAGGTAGTGAAGAAGTAAATTATGATTGACTTGCAGGGATATTATGAGGGGTTAATAGTGTGGATATGAAGACTTTGTTGTTGTAGTAGTTTTTCACTTTGAAATGTAATGTAAAACTTTATGTTTATATCTAGTGTTTCCAAGGCTACTAAACTAATCGGTCTTTCGAGATTTGATCTTTCTTGTGATCATGCCAATGTTACGAAGTAATGCACCGACTCTGGGTAACTGGGGTCGGGGCGTTACAAACTCCATGTGTGGGAAATATCGACACGCCCCACGAGTGGCCCTAAAATTATGAAGTCACCGTCCATGCATCCAGTATACTGATGTGGAAGAAACACACTATCACCCACCATGAAATATAGAGGTCTATAATGCTGATATTCATATGACTTCTACCTACTCTGAGTTGTTTTCATATGATTTTGAATCAAAGGAACCTTCTCCGATATCTCTTGCACAAGACTCAATCCTAACAGCTCAGACTCTTTGGCCTCTAACCAACAAAACAGATATCTTCATGGTCTCCTATAAAGTGCCTCAAATGGTTCCAACTAAACTGTATCCTGAAAACTATTGTTATAAGAAAACTCAATAAGAGAAATGTTCTTCTCCCAATAACCAAAAAAAATCTAGAACACATTCTCTCAACATGTCTTATAATACCAGAATTGTATGCTCTGAATATCGATCAGTCTATGGGTGGTAAGCCGTAATCAGAAACACCTAGGTAACAAGTGACTTATATAACCCCTTATAGAAGCGTGAGGTGAAACAAATATCACAATATAAAAATATGGTTGTTGGAACTCCATGCAACTATACTATTTCATGAACATACAACTCCCCCAAGTTGTCAACTATAGATCTCTTAAATCAACAAGAAATGGGCCTCATTGGTCATCCGATCTACCACCACCCAAATTGCATCATTCTTCCGAGATTTCCTCAGAATACCCACTACAATGTCCATCGTAACATCATACCACTTCCACTCTATAATAGTCAAAGACAACAACAACTCACTTAGATGTTGTCGCTCAGGCATCACCTGCTGACAGGTAAGGCATAATGACACAAAACTTACAATGTCTTTCATCATTCTCAGCCACAAAAACTACCAAAGTAGATCGTGGTATATCATAGTCATTCAAGGATGAACTGAACACATTGATACGTGGAAATCACACATCAACTCTTCTCATACATCTGTTGGCACCAAAACATGACCATGAAGATAAGAAACTCCATTAGTGTCAAAGGTCCAACTGAAAGGTGACTCCCCACCTTTAAGACTTTCCTTTATATACAAACACTATAGATCTATCATCTAACCCTCTTTAACTCAGATCAAAAGTGCGGACTCAACTTTTATACATTCAAGGGTCATCTTTCCATGCTCTTCATGACCTCCAAATGAATCTCCGCAAACAAGGCCATCATCACCCACTCTAAACTGGATTTCTACACTACCTGATTTCTAGTCTTCTGTCTCAGAGCATTAGTGTCACTATTCCCTTTTCCTGGTCTATAAACTAATTAAAAAATAAAATAATATAGGTACTCAACCCACCATTACTATCCAATATTCAAATAGAACTGATAGAAATGTATTTGAGACTTTAATGGTTGGTAAACACCATAAAGGTTTATCCCAACAAATAATGCCTCCAACACATAAAGGCATGACCCACAACAGCTAGCTCCTGGTCATGAGTAGGATAATTTCATTCATGTGGCCTCAACTGCCTCAACCCATAAGCCACAACCTGAATATCCTACATCAACAATTTCTTAAGACCAACACTAAATGAATCACAAAAGAAGTTATACTTCTTACCTGGTTTGAGTAAGAAAAAAATAAACGCATTAGTCAACTCATTTTTTATCTCTTGAAAATCAATCTCACATGTCTTTGATTAATCGAACATAGCCCCTTTCTAAGTTAGTATTGTGATTGGTACTGTCAAACGAGAGAAATCTCTAATAAAACTTTGGTAATAATAGACCAAACCAAGAAAACCCAGAATATAAAAGACGTCGTTGGGTTTCTCCCAAGACACCAAATCCTTCACCTTTTCTGGATACAATGATACACCTGACTCAGATATGATATATACCAAAAAGTTCCCCTTGTCAATCAAAAACTAATAATTTGATAACATAGCATAAATCCTAGGATCTCTTAGTGTACCCAAGACAATGTCAATGTGTTTGGCATGACCAACCTGAGTTTAAGATCACACCAATATGTCATAAACAAAAAAAAACTACAAACTGATCTAGATGTGGGTGGAATATCCAGTTCATCAAGACCATAAACATAGTTGGTACATTGGTCAAACCAAATGGAATTACCAAGAATTAATACAACACGTACCTACTTCAGAATGTTTTCTTGGGTATGTCAGAAGGTCTCACCCTCAAGTGATTGTATCCCTATCTCAAGTAAATCATGGAAAACACTGAGAAACCTCTGATTTGATAAAACATGTCATTAATTCTAGGAAGCGAGTATCAGTTCGTAACTGTCATCTAGTTTAACTTCCTATAATCGACACATAACCTTAGTTATCAGTCAGCCTTCATAGAAAAAATCACAGGAGATCCTCAAGGTGGTGTACTAGGATGTATAAACCCCATACTATCTAATTCCTATAACTGAACATTCTATTCTTGGAGATATTTTGGCGCCATTCGGTAATGTGGGATGGATACTAGCTCTTCTCCAGGAAATAATTTGATCGTAAACTCAACATCTCAATCAGGTGGGAACCCTGGGATGTCCTCAGAAAACACATCCTAAAATAGGTTGACAAAAAAAGGGAATACTGGATGTCCTTCCTCCCCATCATCTAACATATGGAATGCCACTAGGGTTGTGATCTCCCCCATATCATGGTGTAGCATCCTGCGTAACCCACCTGAGTATCCCACTCTCTACGAAGTACATTAGTGCTCCCATAGAGGGATTTTAATGTTACCTGATGTTTTTAACAGTCGATACGGGCATGATATAACACCAACCAATCCATTACCATGATTAGGTCAAAATTGATCATAACTAGGACAATCAGATCCCAAAAAAAGATACCCACCGACATCTACAGGATAACCCTTACATTGTCTGATGTCCTCGACTCGCACCCCTAGTAGAGTATCAAGCGACATAACGCCACATGGATTCCTTGTAGTTTACGTCGAACATACCTTCAAAATAAGATGAAATAAAGGAATCCATATCACTTGTATCAAATAAATCCCTAGAAAATGTGGAAGCTACAAGAATTGTACCTCATATAATAGATGGTCCTTCCTCACTACCTTCAATTGTAGCTAGAATTGCATTGAGATAACCATCCACTTTAAAATAGACTCCATCCTGAGTACCCAGCACTAAACTACTCTATTGGTAAGGGCGATCTTACCCCAAAGTCCCATGCCCACCGCCAATACATGTACGGCATGTGGTGCTCCAAATGTCTACCTAATATGGGGTAAATAACCCCTTCTTACACTTTTCATCTGACTCTGGCCTCTATCATTCCTTCATAGCCACAGGTTCCTGTAGAATCTCTCTATGTGGCTTAGCATTCCACATGCTCAACACTCAATTGGTGGATAGGGACACTGGTCATGCTTGTGCCCCGGCTGGCCACACTGAAAACAGAAGACATGTTCACCACCCTGAGAAGCTGACCCCCACTTCTAACTACTTTGTGTGTTTCCCCTTGCCTGAAGGTTCCGACGTGGCTCTTCCTACTACCAAAATCCACAAAACTTGCATGCCCAGCTAGAACCACAAGGTCACTACCTGAAGCACCCATCAGGTTTCCTTCAAGGATTATGTCTCGATCCACCACTTCAGAAAATATTTTCAGATGAAATATATTCACTTCAGACATAATCTCATGTCTTAGCCCATCCTGAAAGCATTTTTCCACAACTTCTTCATCTCCCCTCAATGTCGCAACAAAGAAACTCAAATCAGTGAAACATCTTGTATAGTTCATCATAGACATTGTACCTTGATTCAACCACATAAAATTAATATCCTTCTCATGAAACAAAGTTTTTGGAAAAAAGTGCTCATGAAATTTCTCTTGAAAATCTTTCAACATCATCCCCTTGGCCTGCCCCGTCTGAACCACAATTTTCCACCAATGTTTTTCATACCCCCTTAGCATATAGGCTACTAACTAGACTCAGTTCTTGAGAGGAGTCTCTAGATGGTCGAGAATAGTTTTAATGGACACTATCCATAACTCTTCTACTTCTGGACCACCCTTTCTTGTAATGGTTGGAGGGTGTTGTAGTTGAAAATCCCCGGTACGCTAAAACATACTCAGTGAAACTCACCATGTGTCTCATTCCACCATCTATATAAAATGATAAATGTTCTTGTAGAACTGCTCTTCCCTATCTACTAGGACCACCATGTTCTCCAACTCCACTACCGGAAGAGCATTTTCGGCAACGTACTCATGTATCTCAACCGGTGCACATTTTCAAGGTGGAATTTCTCTACAATTCCATCATGATCATTAGAACGCAACTATAAATATTTTATGATAAGGAAAAAGATATAGGTTGTCTCATCACTTGTCATAACCAAAAATGTATTCATGAACTACCCAAGAGAGACCACTCACAATGCGGTCAATACCCTAAGGGTCTCCCTAGTTCTATGGTCAACATGGTATCTAATTCACATGGTTATGACCCTTATATTTTACTCCATTTCCACACATTTTCATATTTCCATTTACCCTTACAAAAAATTGTTATGATTTTACTTCATTATCGGGCACCGTTTCCTAATTACTACTTTACATTTTTCACATACCGTTTTACTCATTCATACCATCTTATTAGGACTAGTTCATCACTTTTAAGTGAACATAAGAAATCCTAACATTCATATCCCTCACACTGATCCCATGTGTGTGCATCTCATGATGCCTGTAACATTCCTACATTACTACCTAGATTGATTCCTGAATGCACAACCTCGTACCTTTCTGGCGATGAGATAAATATCAAAAAATCATCATATCACGTAACAAGTGAATCACCCAATTGTAAAATATCTTCAAATGTAACTACACATAATATGAACAACAATACCTTCCCAGGGTGACTTGGGTTATTCCCTGTACATGGGTTAGCTACCCCCAAGAACGAGTTCATTACCATGGCCTGAAACATTCTTAATCTCATTTCTACTATCCCCAAATAGTGTTAAAGAGAAAATAACTCATCAGATACAACATTGTAACATCCCCAACCCGGGATCCACTAAACCAGTTCTCTAAGACGGGTAGTTACATGACCCCAAGTGTGCCTCCCTGTATGCTAGAGGTTTTTGGATAGCAGCGAGGGTCTAATAGGTCATGCGGGAAGACTATACCCTAAAAACCATAGTAATATATAGTAGATAATAACATAAATACTTGACACAAAAGAGAAACATCAATAACATTTATAAATGTCAAATTCCAAAAGCATGGTACAACCATATACGACAGTAAATATGTCATGTCATTCTATAGTGCCAACTAATCAAAACCCAAAATAATGAAAACAGTAGAATATCCAAAATGGTCTGGAATCCATGTCTTGAACCTCACCCCAAAACATTCCATGTCTAACTCAACTACCAATCATAGGACCTTTTCCCTAGTCCTAACCTGCAATAATGAAATCTGCTCGGGTACCCAATGGTGGCCCAAGTAGGGAGTGAGTATAACTCAGTAGGTGACCACCAACGGTGTCTAAAAAATATCCAGCAAAGGAAAACTGTGCAAGATAATAACAAATGATGAAAATAATGGATAAAAAGTTTATTAGTCCATTCTAGACTATGCTCATTTAGTTTATACTACCATTGAATCTAGGTTCACTACGTAGGAATTTCATGATTTAATCTACCTTTTTCATGTCTTAAATAGATTATGCATCTTACATGTTCTCAACATGTTGAAATTTAACATGTCCTATCTCACTAGGAATAAAAACACACAATTCTCAATACCCTCACCTCGAAGCCTTAGTCTGAGTGGAATTCAACTATTAGGAGAATAAAAATTCGTCCCATTCCATAACCCATGAATTTAGGGAAGATCTATAACCTAAGTCCAACTCAACCCATGGGCATCGAATCTCAAGTCGATACCCTACTCCTTCAAGAAAATCTCACATGCTTATTTATCATTCACCACAATTAACCATATCCCAATAGCATAATAAATGTCATACAAAACATCACAACAATAACTGTAAATGGGAAATTATGATTATATACTAAATCCATTAACAAATTCATCATTTTTATTACTTAAACCTTTAGCACCATTTTCCATTTATCATGCCTATCTCATTAAGAATATTAAATTAACAAGTTAATCCCCTATCATTTTCCCATTAATCCATTTCACCCTTTTTCATGCCTACCAAACAACCACTTAGGCCACTACCCAACCTAAGGTTATTACTAAAAACCAATTACACATCCTTCAAGCGTATTAACATATTCATCGTGGGATATATGTTCTCACACAATAGTCTACACACATATAGAAAACTCTAGGTTTGTATAATATCGGCACGCACCTCAGGTGTCCCTAATATGGTCGAGTCACCCTCCATGAATCCCATGGGGATCATGAGGTTTCATTAGGTTGTTTAGACACCCAATGAATCATATCATCTCAAAGGTACAAAGAACTCATCAATAGAGGGAATGAAATAAAACCCTGCATTTATAAATCTACTCAAAAACCAAGGGATATAACTTGTAGACCACCTACCATGAATCCATTAGTAAACACACTCCCAATCAAAGACTTACATATCGATTCAATAAACCCTTGAAACATTTCCCTAAAACTAACTGATAAAGGGGGGTTTTAGAGACTCATATGGAGAGGGAAAGGAAATAGAAACCCTAAACCAAAAATAAAAGAAAGAGGGAGATTGGCCTTACCCAAATCATCAATTCCCATCCAATAACACTCCAAATTTACAAGAATCTAGGGAGATTGTTCATCTGGATCACTTGGTCCCATTGGTTCATTACCAGGGTTTCAAGGGAGGAAGAAAAGGAATATCCCCTGTCATGACCCGTCCTCAGGGACCGTGTCGTGACTACCCCAAGCCCACCTTCCATAGGCCAGGGGCTGGCGACTAGCACCAAAGACATAAATCTCGGTAAAAATGGAAGGAATTGCCTTTATAAAAGTAAACAAACACAACAGAGTGTGAAAGTGAAGTAAACACTAAGTAAAACTTAGTAAAAAAGTATGTGATGGAATGTAAAAGTACTAGTATGCAAACACAACTGATAGTACAATACAAATGGAAAGAAAGTTCAATAGTAGTAAAGTAATGAAACAACCACCGAGTCGTCTTCTAGATATTCCACCTGAAGGGTGGGTACAGATGGTCACCTCAGCTCCTCGGGTCTGCCCGTCCGCTCAGTGTATGTCCCGTCTAGTGGTCCACCTCTGGATACCGTCCAGATCTACAAGCCTCAACCAGGATCAGTGTTGTCTGTCGTTTGTAACCAACACCACATAGTGCGGGCATAACCTGTGTAGGGGTGAGAATACGATACATAGTAGGGACCCGAGACCCCCGAAGGTCACCTGGAATCTATGATGGATAAACCAAAAAGGAAAGATACAAACAATTAGTATCAAAAAACTCTACTTAGGTATATTCCCATACATATACCTAAGTCATAAATCTCATTTCGGCTCCAAATTTCAAGCCCAAGCACGGTCTGGTCCACATAGGAAATAAGTCAATCCCATCAATGATAATGATTGAAAGACAAGACTCAACTCACACAAGTATACTACTTTCGAAGAGAGGTGGAGATGATTATATGTAGCCTCTGAATCATCTATTCTGTCGAACCCACGTAGGATCCAAGTACAGAAGTCGTCGCTGCCGAACCCATGTAGGATCCAAGTATAGTATTCATTTCTACCAAACCCACGTAGGATCCAAGTACAGTAACCATCGCTGCCGAACCCACGTAGGATTGAAATACAGTCATCATCGCTGCCGAACCCATGGAGTATCCAAGTACAATCGTCCTCAATACCAAACCCACGTAGGATCAAGGTACAGTCGTCTTCGTCGTCGAACCCATATAGGATCCCAGCACGATAGTTGTCGCAGTCACAGCCAGCTATAGCATTCCCACACACAACGTGCTCGATTCCGGGAGGGTCCGCTCCTCGAGTAAAGGGTTCGATACATCAACTGTCATGAAGTCCAGAGTTGATGTATCCCGATGTTCTGTCTTGCCAAAAAGAACTCAACGCGATAGACGGCGCGTCAAATGGACACCCGGTATGAGAGATATTGGCTTTTCTGTTCCGGGGGACCAGTTGCAAATATGCTCGTTCCAAACTCATCTGTTCACCCATGTTTCCCAAAATACACTTAGAGTATCGCAAAAGTACCACCTCATTGAAATGGTCCTTAAGCCACAAACGGCACGTCTATCGGACGCGTGGTATTTTTTTAATTCACGTTTAACTGAATAACGGGCCCGCCCTGTTTAGTCCAGTGGGCCAACGGGTCGAGCTAACCCAGTTTGACGGGTCCGACCCGACAGGGGTGTCGTACCGGTCCGAAGGAAAACACAGCTCGACCAAAAGGACACGACTCATCCTAAAAGGGCACAGCCCAGCCCGAAGTGGCACGGCACGGCCCGGCTGGGTGCACGGCCCGGAGGGCTTAGCTCGTAGGCCAAGCTGTCCGAGGGGGGGTGCGGCCCCCCCAGCTATCCGAACTGGCGGCGCCAAGCGGCGCCACCCTTCCAAAACCAGTCGGCCTTCTAGCGCATGTGGCCCACACGACAGGCCGCGGGTTTCTTCAGCGCGAAGCCCTCCTAGCGCCGCAGTCCGGTTCCACCCGGCCTGCCGATGGGCCGGCTGGTTTTCCAGTGCGACGCCCTCCTGGCGTCGTGGCTCCCCTTCACCCGGCTGGCTGACAGGCCGGCCAGATTGTCCAATGTAGCGGCCCGTGATACGGGACATGATTCTTCCCACAAAGACAGCATGACAGCGCCGACTTCATTCACCGCGTTCCGAGCACGGTGCGACGGCGTCTTGACTCCTCTGCCTTTGGATGCCGACTCTAAGAATAATAAACAAGATCAAATGGAGGGTCATCAGGCCATGTTCGATCGGCTCGTTCCCTCCGCGTAAGCGATACTAATAGGCCAAGGTATTCACTTGAATACAACGAGAATGAGGGAGTAATTTATTTTAAATAAATTAATCAAACCCCCTACCTCAAAAATTGATGACGAACGTCGGCATCACAGTTGACGACGTCACGAGGTGAGGATTCATAGATTTCGAAGGAGTTCATCCGAGAAGGAAGCAGTGTCTCCTCACTTTTCATGGAGAAGATAATGGAAGGTGTGTTTTCGTTCATCATAGAACTGGCATTCTTCATCGAATGATACGTCATTCTTCGTCGAAGGCCGGTGTTCTTCCAAAATCTCAAGAGCTCTCCCAATCTTCCTTAGCACAATGGAATCTCTCCCCAAAATAAAATAATAGGCTTCTCCTATTATTTTATTATCACATGCCATTTAAAATTCAAATTCAAACCGCTTCATTTAATTAATTTTTGTGGTTGAATTCATTAAATTCATGTGTTGGAAAGAGTTAAAGAGGGATAGAGGAGGAGGTGAGAGGTCTCATAAATATGGGAGAGTTTTCAACATTTACATGGGAGTTCAATGGGGGGGGGGTTAAAGAGGGTTAAAAAGTTCAGGGGGAGGTGAAAGGTTGGGGATCGTGTGGGCCCCACAATTCAATTATCCACACATGGGAAGTTGGGTGGGTGTGGGCCCCACCAACAAGTTCCCATGGGAAGAATTAAACTCCGTAGATATAGAATAAAATTGTACAAACAGTGTTATTTACTTCTTTAATTAAACCCCAACAAAAAACCTCTCCTCCCATGCAAACGAGACTACGGTGAAGGTCCCCTTAAGCAATTATCAGTGTTGTGAGTTCATCATTGAACTTGGATTTTAATTCCATGCACTGGTTCAAAAGATAGAAAAAACCGCTCATTCGTTTACTGATTGTACCCGAGATAACGTTCAGAAATTGTTTCTGGGCACACCAGACCTCAGAATCAATGTCGTCAGAAGCCACAGACTCATAAAATTCCAAAGTATTTAAGAAAAAATTATCCTTGAAATTTACGGGTCATTAAATTACTCCCACCTCAGGGATTTACGTCCCCATAAAGCTACAACATAAACTAAGAAAACAAATGAGGGTATTGAGCATGCATCTGAGCCTCCCGATCCCATGTGCTCTCCTGGACGTTGTCGTGCTACCAACGAATGTGCACCAGGGGAATCGACGTTCCACGTAGGAACCACTCTTTTCAATCCTCGATCTCCACCAGGACCTCCTCAAATGTCGCCCCGTCATCGATGTCCAGCTCCCCATGATCAATGATGTGGTTTGGGTCATGCACATATCTTCTCATCTGAGATACATAGAAGACGTCATGCACCCGATACAACTGAGGTGGAAGGGCTAGGCGGTAAGCCACCTCGCCTACCCTACTAAGGACCTGGAAAGGTCCGATTAAGCATGGAGATAACTTGTCGCCCTGTCCAAATTTTTGTAATCCACGTCGAGGTGAGACCCGTAAGAAGACATAGTCACCATCCTCGAACTCAAGTGGTCTCTGCCTCCTATCAGCATAGGTCTTCTGTCTGCTCTGTGCAGTCCTCATCCACTCCTGGATGATCTGCACCATCTCCATCATAGCCTGAACGATCTCTGGTCCTATGAATAATGACTCCCCAGGGTCAGTCCAGCACAGAGTTGATCTACAAGGTCGGTCGTATAGTGCCTCGTATGGCGCCATCCCGGCGGTGGAGTGGTAGTTGTTGTTGTACGCAATCTCCGACAATGGTAGGTGATCCTCCCAACTGCGACCAAAGTCAAGGAAACATTCACAGAGCATTCCCTCAAGTGTCTGAGTGGTCCTCTCCATCTAGCCATCTTTCTGAGGATGAAAGACGGTGCTCAGACGTAGCTACGTCCCAACTGCCTCCTCCAACCCCTTCCAAAGCCGGGAAGTAAAGCGAGCGTCTCGATCGGAGATGATATACGATGGAACACCATGAATTTGTACGATCTCCTAAACGTTGGGGCATCCCAAAATCTCTACTTAGCCGTGCTCTCTGATCAGTAGGAAGTGGGCCAACTTGGTGAGTCAGTCTATGATCACCTAGATGGAGTTGTGTCCTCTAGAAGTACATGGAAGCCCCATCACGAAATCCATAGATATCACGTCCCACTTCCACTCCAGAACCTCTAAGGGTTGTACCAAGCCTGTTGGTACCTGGTTCTTTGCCTTCACTTGCTGGCAAGTGAGGCATCATGAAACAAAATCTGTTATAGCCTTCTTCATACCCGACCACTAGTGTTGTTGTCTGACGTCCTAGTACATCTTCGCCACATCTGGATGTAGCGCTAGAGGGGAAGTTTGGAACTCCCTCTGCACTTCCTCCTGTAGTGAAACTGGTACCATGGTACTTACCCTAAAGAGGATGACGTGCTCTCCTCCTTCAGAAAATCCATCAGGCACCTGCCCTGTAGAAATCTGAGTAGGTCGCGTCTCACAGTCAACGTCTCCACGCTATGCTTCTCTGACCAGCTGAAGTAGTGGAGGAGTGACTGTGAGAGACTGTAGAAAGGATTCCCCATAATTATCCACGAAGGTTATCTGTAAAGTGGCTAACTGCTCTGTCACCTCTCCATGTAGATGAATGCCTGATCTCTTGCTGAGAGCATCAGCTACTACGTTCCCCTTCCCAAGAGTATAGACTATCTCAAAGTAATAGTCCTGGAGGAACTCGATCCATCTCTGCTGTCTCAGGTTCAAGTCCTTATGTGAGAAAATTTACCTAAGACTCTGGTGGTTAAAGAACACTGTAAAGTGCTCACCCATCAGATAGTGCCACCCCATCTTCAAGGCGAAGACCACTGCTGCTAACTCCAGGTCATGGGTAGCATAGTTCTGCACGTGCTGCCTCAAATGTTGTGAATCATATGCGATCACTGCCCGCTCCTGAATCAGGACACACCCGAGTCCGGTCCTTGATGCGTCTCAGTAAACCATGTACCCAACGCCCTCCTCCGGTAACCTCAAGATGGGCGCACTAGTAAATCAATGTCTCATCTCTTGAAAGCTCTGATGGCATCTATCTGACCATACGAAGACTTTACCCTTCTTTGTAAAATCTGAAAGTGGTGCTGAAACTCTGGAGAAGTATGGCCCAAATATCCGATAGTACCTAGCTAGACCTAGGAAACTCCGCACCTCTATCATGCTCCTGTGTGGCTCCCAAGAAAGTACTGCCTCTATCTTCATAGGATCCACTACAACTCCCGCCTCCGAGATGACGTGCCCCAAGAAGTGAACCTCTCAAATCCAGAACTGACACTTTGAGAGCATACCATAAAGCAAGTGCACTCGGAGTGTGTCCAGTACAACCCGTAAGTGGTAGGCGTGCTCCTCCTCAGTAGTTGAGTAAATTAGTATGTCATCGATGAAGACGATGACAAAACAATCGAGGTAAGGCTGGAAGATCATGTTCATGAGACTCATGAACACTGCTAGTGCGTTGGTTATGCCGAAGGTCATAAACAAGAACTCGTAGTGGCCATACCGACACCTGAAGGACATATTCTGCCCATCCTCATCTAGAACTCTAAGCTAATGATAGCCTTACCTGAGGTCTATCTTCGAGAACCATTGTGCTCCATTGAGCTGATCAAAGAGGTTGTCAATCCTTGGGATTGGATACTTGTTCTTCATGGTCACTTGATTTAGGCAGCAGTTGTCGACACATAGTAGTAAGCTCCCATCCACCATCTTGGTGAATAAAATCATAGAAGACCAGGGTGAAACACTGGGTCGGATGAATCCCATTCCCTATAAGTCCTCCAGCTATACCCGCAACTCACAAAGCTTAGCGAGATACATTCGATATGCTATAGTAGATATCGGTGTTGTCCCGGGGTACATGTCAATGTAGAAGTCTACATCTCTGTAAGGAGGTAGTCCTGGAATGTCGTCAGGAAAAAAGTCCACATACTGATCCACTACTACAGGAAAACACGGACTCTACACATCAACTGCTCCTAGGATGATTCTAGCCAACTGATGGGTGATCAGTAGCCCTCTCCTCTACAGAAGTCCATCATGCGCTGCGAAGGCTCCCTTCTAGCCAGTGAAGTTGAACCTGATCCCATCTGTGCGGAAACACCACACTTTTCACCTAATAAAGTCGATCTGGTCATGGATTGTAGATAAACATTCCATACCCATGATGATGTCATAAGTCCTTGAAGCCACTACAAGAAGATCCCAGCCGAAGAACTCACCTCCTAGTGAGAGCTCACACTGCCAGCACCAGTGAAAAATCATCGAGTCTGCTCTGGTAGGAGTCTCTAGACATAAGGATCGAGCCAACGGCTCCGTCGGAATCTCCGAGCTCCAAACACGGGTAGCAGAAATAAAATAATGACTCACTCATATGTCTATAAGAACTACAACATTGGGGGAAGTAGACATAGATAGTACCTCGAATCATCTCAGGAGAGCCATGGTTGTAGGCCTCGACTACCTGGAGCTGAACCTGCCCCTGTCTGCCAGCTCCCTGTTGTCGGGGTGTTCCTCCAGGTGGTGGTGGTAGTAGAGCCTCGAAGCGTCATCCACCACCTGCTGCTCGGATAGCTTCTCTACCTCATCTGCCTGCTCCCGGAGGACCGCCACGGTCGAACCTCTTCCTCTACCTAGGAGGTCCTTCTACTGTCTACTGCTCCTTTGCATGGAAGGTCGGGCATTCATGAGCCTTGTGGTCGTGCCCGCCACATGCATAGAATTGTCTTCCCCTCATATGGATGGCTCTGCTCCATGTGCCCCACACATCCGAACTAGTATCCTGAGGTCGACCACCTGATGGCCTGGTCTGCATGGACCTCTGCGTCATTTGTCTAATGCTGGCTGCAAAAGACTCCACTACGTGTCACCCTGCGGTGGGTCTCGCTGCTGGCGTCGGCTAAGCAAGAAAGATATCCACAACAAGGGCTCTCTATAGTACTCTTTCCTGCGTCGGAATGCTGATAGAGATCATCGAATACATGATCTCATGCCTCAGTCCCTGCTCGAAGGTCTGGTCCCGGAAGAATGGGTCATGTACCATGTCTGTGGACTAGCGCGAGAGGTCAGTAAATCTCGCTGAGTACTTGGATACTGTCATGCTGCCTTGCTGCAGCTGTAGTAACGCCGGGATGCGCACCACACAAAGGGTGGCTGGAACAAACTCTGAGGGTAAGAGGCTCTCGAATTCAATACAATGAAGAGATGTCTTGTCGTTCACCTGGAGCATCAGGCTCCACCATCTACCTTCTGCTACGTGTAGGAGGTTCGCGGAAAGGATCACCATAAGTTCTGCTGGTTTCCCTACCAATCAGAAGACTCTGATGATAGCCTCCAGCTAATCTTTGGCTACCTGAGGGTCTATCTCTCTGCAGAACATTGTCGGCCTCTGTCGTTGAAACTTGTACAACACACTCTAGCGGTGCGCACTCTTTGCTACTGGGGCTGGTGGCATCGGTGGCTCAGCGGGTAGTGGTATCGCTAGTGCCTCTGCTGTAATGGGGCCCTGCACCGAGGCCCCGTCGCTCGCTGGGCTGCCATCTCGCACATAAATAGGAACCCCAGCTGGCTGCCTTCGTGGGGCCATCCTGAAATGAAACAGGTGCACCACGGTCAAACAGTATACCTGATGAGATAACACAAAGTAATCACAAAGAAAACATCTTAAACGCACATGCAATCCATGTTTTCGAGCACTTAGTCGGAAATCAGATGTTATGGTCCAGGTGTATGGATACGTTGGCCGCAGCACCAACACTGGACTCTCGGGACTGATAACCACACTCAATACTCTTAACACTATTTCTTCACAGAGTAGAAAGATCAGAGTCCCGAGTTTTGTGGTTGAACCAACTCCTCTGATACCAATTTGTCTTGAACCTTCCTCAGGGCCCATGTGGTGACTACCCTAAGCCCGCCTTCCATAGGCCAGGGGCTGTCAACTAGCACCAAAGGCATAAATCATGGTTAAAAGGGAAGGAATTTCCTTTATAAAAGTAAACAAATACAACAGAGTACGCAAGTGAAGTAAACACTAAGTAAAACTGAGTTGAAAAGTACGTTATGGAAAGTAAAAGGGCTATTATACAAACCCATGTGAAAGTACAATACAACTAGAAAAAATGTACAACAGTAGTAAAGTAAATCATCAACAATCGAGTCGTCCTCCAGATATTCCACATGAAGGGTTGGTACATATGGTCACCTTAGCTCCTCGGTTCCACCCATCCTCTTAGTGTACGTCCCATATAGTGGTCCACCTCCAGATAGCATCCAGCTTCACTAGCCTCAACCACGATCAGTTTTGTCCGTCATCTGCAACCAAAACAACGTAGTGTGGGCATAACCCGTGTAAGGGTGAGTATACGATACTCAGTCGGGACCCCGAGACCCCTGATGTTCTCCCAGAATCCACGAAGGATAAACCAAAAAGTAAATATACAAACACATAGTATCAACCAACCCTACTTAGGTTTATGACCATACATATACCTAAGTCATCAATCTCAGTTCGGCTCCAACTTCCGATCCCAAGCATAATCTGGTCCACAAAGGAAAGAAGTAAATCACATCAATGATAATGATTAAAATACAAGACTCAGATCACACAGGTATACTACTTTCGAAGATAGGTGGAGACGATTAGATGTAGCCTATGAATCATCTCCTCTGCCGAACCCATGTAGGATCCAAGTAAAGATGCCGTCGCTGCCGAACCCATGTAGGATCCAAGTACAGTATCCATTGCTTCTGAACCCATGTAGGATCCAAGTACAGTCTTCATTGCTACCGAACCCACAGAGGATCCAAGTACAGTCGTCCTCGCTGCCAAACGCACGTTGGATCCAAGTACAATCGTCTTCTTCATCGAACCCACGTAGGATCCCAGCACGGTAGTCATCGTAGTTGCAGCCAGCTCTAGGGTTCCCGCACACTGCGTGCTCGATTCCAGGAGGGTCCTCTCCTTGAGTAAAGGGGTTGATACATCAACTGTCACGAATTCTAGATTTTATGTATCCTGAAGTTCCGTCTTGCCAAAAGGAACTCAATGTGACAGACGGAACGTCAAACAGACGCCCGGTCTGAGAGATATTGGATTTTCTATTCCAGGGGCCTGGTTGGAAATATGCTCGTTCCAAACCTTGACATTTACCCTAGTTTCCCAAAACTCACTTAGAGTATTTCAAAAGGACCGCCTCATCTAAAGGGTCCCTGTGCCGCAGATGGTGCGTCAATCTGACGCATGGTGTTTTTGTAATTCACGTTTTATGTGAATAATAGGTCTGTCCCATTTAGTCTAGTGGGCTGACGGGTCTAGTTAACCCAGTTTGACGGGTCCGACCCGGAAGGGGTGTCAGACCGGTCTGAAGGAAAACACATCTCGGCCCGAAGGACGTGGCCCGACCCGAAGGGGCGCGGCCCGGAACGAAGTGGCACAACCCAGACTGGCGGGGCGCAGCCCAGAACTGCCTAGTGAGGAATGGCATGGCTGGCTCGGCCTACTGGCCGAGCGGCTCGGCCCGTAGGCTGACCGGTCCAAGGGGGGTGCGACACCCCCGGCTGTCCGAACTGGAGCCGCCAAGCGGCGCCGCCCTTCCCAAACCTACCGGCTAGACCGGCTGGCCTTCTGGAGTACGCGACCCGCATGGCAGGACGCAGGTTTCTTCAGCGCGGCGCCCTCCGGGCACCGTGGCTCCCCTTCACCCGGCCGACTAATGGATCGGCAAGTTCTTATGCCGTAGCGGCCAACAATGCAGACCGCAATTCCTCCCGCACAACTGGCGTGACGAGGCCCACATCCTTCGCCGCATTCTCGGAACAGTGTGATGCCTTCATTCCTCTCCTCTGCCTTTGGTTTCCAGTTCAATGAATAATAACCAAGATCAAACGTATGGTAGTCGGGCTGTGTTTGTTCAGCCCGCGCCCTCCGTGTAAGCGATAGCAATAGGCCAAGGTATTCACTTGAATACCACGAGAACAAGGGATTAATTTATTTTAAATAATTTAATCAAAGCCCCTACCTCAATAATTGATGACGAACGTCGGCATTGCGGTAGACGAAATCGTGAGGTGAGGATTCATAGATGTAGACGGAGTGCATCTGAGGAGGAAGCGGCATATCCTCACTTGTCGTGGAGAAGAGAATGGAAGGTGTGTTGTCATTCTTCATGGAACCAGAGTTCATCGTCGAAGGAGACATCATTCTTCGTTGGAGGCTGGTGTTCTTCCAAAATCTCAAGAGCTCTCCCAATCATCCTTAGCACAACGAAATCTCTCCCCAAAATAAAATAATAGTCTTCTCCTATTATTTTATTATCACATGCCACTTAAAATTCAAATTCAACCTCTTAATTTAATTAATTTATGTGGTTGAATTCATTAAATTAATGTGTTGGAAAGAGTTAAAGAGTGAGAGAGGAGGAGGTGAGAGGCCTCATAAATATGGGAGAGTTGTAAACATTAACATGGGAGTTTAATGGGGGGGTTTAAAGAGGGTTAAGGAGTTTAGGGGGAGGTGAAAGGTTGGGGCTTGTGTTGGCCCCACCTTTCATTTATCCACACATGGGAAGTTGGGTGGGTGTGGGCCCCACCAAAAACTTCACATGGGTGGAATTAACCTCCGTAGATATAGAATAAAATTTTACAAACAATTTTATTTACTTCTTTAATTAAACCCCAACAAATAACTTCTCCTCCCATGTAAACGTGACTACGGTAAAGGTCCCCTTAAGTAATTATCGGTGTTGCGAGCTCATCGGTGCCCTCTGATTTCAATTCGGAGCAACGGTTCAAAATATAGAATAACATGCTCATTTGTTTACTGAACATACCCGGGCTAAACTTCAGAAATTATTTCTGGGCACACCTAGCCACAGAATCAAGTGCCGTCAGAAGCCATAAACTCCTAAAATTCCATTGTATTTATGAAAATAATTTCCTTGAAATTTCCAGGTCTTTGCATCCCTAATGAAATATAAAATCCCGGAGTTGTAATTTGGTAAATTTTTTGTGGTTTCATAGCCACACTATTTACCCCCATTGTTTTCCAAACTATACACAAACTGTGCGGATGCCACTATCTGAAAATCCACCTCCTGCACAGTATACCAGTGCTACTCGTACGTTTTGCACTAACCATGTGCAGACCATGCGTTTATCCCAACAAACTCATTTTCCCCATTTTTTCCCAAACCACCCCAAGCCTCCTTAAGGACTTTGGAAATCAGTTTATTAAATTAAAATAAACCAGAAACTAGAAGTGCACATTATCAAACCAGAAACTAAATTTGGATAGATTAGTGTACATTTGATGATTTCTCAATGCAATAAATATTATTTCAAGATGTGGTGCATGATTTCCTTTTAATTGGGCGTACACAAAGATATATTCATGCAAACCCAATGTTAACCAATCCATAAAATGATGAACGATCTAATTCATTAGGGACATGAATATTTCTAGTCAATTTTTAAAACCAATAGAATGACTATGAACTCATAAAATCTTTACCAACTCTTAAAAGATGTTTGAGGAGTGCTCGAAGGTCTCACCCTCAACTGGGGGTATCTTGATCTCAAATCAATCATGGGGAAGATATTAGCTCTTATCAACTGATTGAAAATATCATCAATGCGCATAACGGGATATCGGTCCTTGACCGTAATCTGGTTCAATCATCGATAATTCAAACATAAGCGCAATGTCCCATCATCCTTCTTGGAGAATAAAATAATGGACCACAAGGATATATACAATTCCATATTAAGCCTTTATATTATAGATCTTCCAAAACCTCTGAAACACCAGTGGTTCGATTCTCTATGGTGGAATAGAAACTAACTCTACTCTCAATACCAACTATATTGTGCACTAGATCTATCAATCGGTTGGTAATCCATAGAAATTATTAGTAAAAACATCCTCAAAATGTTATACCACTAGGGGACAAGAATTTTTCAATATTCCACCGTCCTCTATAGCAAGGTCGGTTATCTGAGTAATGAGACAATTCAATATGCATCAAATTGGTCATTCGCCACTAGCCTGAATAACCCACTCACCCTGAGGAGAATAATTGACTATCTATGGAGATAAAAGGTTAACTCTCATATGTTAATATTTGATATGTACTCAGTATAGATCTAGAAAATCTATACTATGAATGAAATTGAAAACTATCATTTTAATCCCAAATGATTCCCATAAGAAATGGTAACCACCAATCTCTTGAGAACATGCATTGAAACGTTGTATATTATCTGATTGCACACCCAAGGGTGTGTCGATGATCAAAAGAACATCCAAAAATTCCACATCCACACTCAAACAATTTATAACCAAAGATATGATAAAAAGGAATGTGATTTACATGTGTCAAAAAATGCAAGTAAGGGTAGATGATTCAAGAATCATACCTATGATAACATATGGTCCTACATACCCAATAAATGGAGTAGTCTGCAGAATGTACATGTGACTAGCCCCTCTTTTATGGTATCTAGTCTGACTCCTCTAATTTATTCCAACTTCTAGATACATCCATACCTACACTGGTGTTCCACATCACCTGCCTCGACTTGAATTTTTATTGGAGATCTAGATACTTGTTTACTGAGTATTTGATGAGTCCTTCCTAAACCCTTGTTCCTATCCTAATCCCCATAAACTACTCTACTTCTTCATGCCCCAGCAAAACATCTACAGGTTTCCCATCATGCTGCTAGCATGAAACTTTAATGTGGGGTATGGACACTAGGTATTCTTTTGGACCAATTTTCCTCACTGAGAAAACTACAAAAGAACACATACTGAGATGGATTCCCAATTCCTATAACTACTCTGACTACTGTTATCTTGGAAAAATAGGCACAAGGACACATCCTAATATTAGAATAAGAGTTCTGAGTTCAACCTAGTGAAATAGCATAGCCACTGATCATGACGACTCTTAGATTTCCTTCAGTGATGAGTACATGATTCGTCACATTCTGTAAAAATATTAGAAGGAATATGGTCACCAGCGACATGATATCATAGTGAATTCCATCCTAAAAGTGTCTTTCCCTATATATTTAATCACATTCCAATTATGGATCAAAGTGCTACTTTGAATTGAAACATTAATCATAGTCCATCACTTACATGCTCTCTTAAGTCAGATTCATGGACACACAATCCTTCAAATACCTCAATGACTTAGGATAGAAATTCATAGGAATTTCTACTTGAAATCCTTCCAAGATAGATCAACTAGCTTCCCATATTACTATAGAATATCTCACTAATTCTTGGTTGGTCTGCGAAGCATATATGCATCATGCTTCACTCTATAGTCTATGGTAGTCTCAAGAAGATAATATATTTCTTTAACTAACTTGATCAAAAAATCAGATACCTAAGGGCCTCCCTCACTAATGAATAAAGGTGGACTGTGTAGCTGGAACTCTCTCATCCTCTCAAACATTAATGGTATGGAGTGAAGAATTTCTCTTTCCATGGATCTCATAACCATCCAGAATATATTACCAAATTTACTTTCCATCTGATCCTTAGGAGATTTATGAATTTTTGGTTTAACTGGGTTAGTAGTGTACTGATTTATAGTCTCTTAGAACTTATCATAAAGATGATGGTGTATAATTTTCTTTAAAATACAAACACAATCTTTTTAACACTTGCTATAAAAGCATGGTCAACCTAATCAAGTGAAAAAAATAGATAACCACAACTATGGGTCTCTCTAAACATGGATTAAATGTGTCTTAGAATGACATAATAGTTCATTTCATTCAATTTACTTGATATAATAGGTATCTCATACCACAGTTTATTTCGACATGTATTTAACATATGAAATAGATATGTCTCTATCTTGAATAGTGTGGGTAAATAAATGAAACTTTATGTGCATATTGTGATGTATGTATACTCATCTTGCACCACACCGGTCATTGAGTCTAAATCATAAGAACCAATAACATTATAATAAATAACACCATAAATCATGTGACTCACTCGAGGTGAAATAATATCAACTGTAACTAGAAAACCATATAAACAACAATCCCATTCAAGGGAACATATATTTTCTCCCATACATAGGTAAGATACTCACATGTACAAACTCATTTTCATGTCCTGACACATCCTATTCTCCTTTATTCCATCCCAAAATAGTAATTAATAGAAAGGAAACCTGGATTATATGATTCCTCTTTGTAAAGTCACTTGATCTGTAACTCTATCTCATATCCAGAAAGGGTTGGTTATGTGACCTCAAGTGCATCTCCCCATATGCTAGAGACTATTGACTATCAGCTAGGGTGTGGTAACTATATTAGGGAGAGTATAAACCCCATTAAAGAGTATATACAATGGAAATAAAAAATATAAATAATATTCAGCATAACAGAAATATCAGAAGCAATATAAAACAACGTAGAACCAAATGATAATAGTTAACTTAATAATATAATAAATGATAAAGGAATAACTGTAATGATATGATGAAATGTAACTAAATTTCATGATATGTGTAATAATGAATAAAGGACTATAATACTCAAATAAATACTCAAAAGTACTTAGTATGAACCCCCTGTTAGTTTCATCTCTAAAATCATTCCCATCTAGTAAGGAAAAAATTCCCTAACTAGATCTCTTGCCCTTGTCTATACCTATATCCATGTAATATTTTCATGTATGAATTGGTGTCCCAAGTAGCGTGTGAGTATAACTAAGTAGGTATATACCATTTAGCATAAATATTAATAATATCTTAATAAGTGAATGAAATAGGGGATAAATAGGTCTATTAATAAATCAATTATTACAATATATAAAACAACATACTACAACACCATTATGGAATTCCCCTAACCATGTAGCATAATCATTCCAACCAACAACCAAATAACTATGTAAAAGGAGAAAAAATCTAGGATAAACCTTCAATATATTCAATTTTACATGGGAATGGAAAAAGAACTCTGAATATAAATATTACATGTGGGACTGGGCATAACAAACTCAATATAAGAATTATTACACGGTACTAGGAATAACCAACTCAAAATAAGAATTACCCCATGGTACTGGTCATAAACCACTCAATTTAATAATTACTACATGGGACTGTGCATAAAACACACAATAAAATCATTACAGTATGATAATACAACAAGTACCCACCTCATGGATATCACAGAACCACATCATACCTCTCAGTGGTTAATTATACTCATTTATATTTATCTTTCATTTTTATATCCATTTATATCCATAATGATCAAAAATAAAATTAGTTTTTAATAATCCATAATCAAGTGATTCAATATTATGAAATCACTTAAGGACTCATGTCATGTAAATCATGCTCTATGTTGTTAGAAAAATCATATTAATCAAGGTTTATCTCACCCAATGGGTATCCAAATTCTAGGTCACAATCAATAGAATCAAAGTGAATATGAACCATATTCCTATAAAATATTTACCATTTATCAATGAATGGATTAATTGGAGTGAACTTTATGTCGTTGAAATCACTATATTGCATAAAACATCGTAGTTAAAAAGATCATTTTTTATGTTTTAGACCCTAGACCTTTTATTTAGCGATTTAGCAACCCCAAGAACACATAATTACAAAATAAACGAAGTAACGTAAGATATATATATGAAACTTATATCAAATAAAATCCATATTAACATCAAGCCCAAATATGGTCCAAATATTCCACTGACCTAATAGAGAACAATGTAAGATGAGGTTAAATTGAAATCTAAAGAATTAACAAGGATCTATCATATAAACAGGATGTCTGGAATGGAGGAAATGATTTCAAAATCACATGGAGTTTTCTATGGTTGATATAGATAGATTTATGGGTAAATATTTAAAAATAAATCAACATAGAAGCTAAAAAACCACTAAATCCAATAATTACATGGCAATTAATGCATTTACACATCATGTATTATTTTTTAAGGGGATACACTAAAAATCCTATTTTCTTTTTTAATATTTATCCGGATTATAATTTACCCAAAATTAATTATTTACATGAAATGTAACCTCTTCATACCCTACACTATTTTAGACATTGAAATCCACCAAAGGTGCCAAGAATGCATTCTTGGATAAAACGACGGTGTATTTGGACTCAGTGACTGGTTTTGAGAAGATCCATAATTCTGTACAGAAAACCGGAGCGCTGCGCAGAAAACTGCTTTTTCGTGCGGAAAATAGGTTCTCCGTGTGGAAAACCAGTCATGAACTGAAGTTTTTTTTTCATGAAAAGATATGAACATCCATGCCACCTCCCCCGAGTCTGAGTTTTCTGCGCGGACTGAATTCCGCGCGCACCCACGATCCTTAATATCTTATAAATAGATGTGTACCCCCACTTCTAGTGGCTAAAAAATCCGAACTATATCCCATATACATAATTAATATATTCCTCTCATAAAATATGACTTCCAAGTACAAAATTTTCCAAGACAGGGCTCCCAATGGTCCTCTTTCGCGTAGGAATACTAGGTCTTGATCCTCATCCATGTCCTTATGTGATGAGCCCCATGCACTTAAACTCTTCCACATGCATGAAAAACCATCCAATGTTGCAAAAAACCTTTGTCCCTATTTGCGCGCAAACCTCTTTCAGTTGCTTGTAAAACCTTCCACTTGTGAGCAAAACATCTGTCTCCCTTTCCCCCCAAAACTTTTACATTTACGCACACACCTTCTCTTCTGCTCAACTCGGATTTTTGTTCACAACAACCCCCCCTTTTCATGCTTATTGCATGCGAAATTCTCCTTTCGCATGAAATCCTTTATCCTCATGTGTTCCCTTTATCATGTGTTCAATGCCTCTCTCTAGGGCACCATATTCTGGTACTTCATACACACAAGACACCTATGATACAAACCATTTTCCCGTACATCCCTCCTAGATTGTACGATGTGATATTATGTTCCCCTAGTTGTTCCTTAATGTTGTGTTTCATAGCCTTATGATTCTTCACATAGGCACGCTAACATCTATTGTTTCTTCATATATACACACTAACGTGGGCCCCTAAATGGATCTCTCCAAAACACCCCCTTACCATGACATTGTTAATGCCTTCTATTCTTAGAGGGTGGGAAGGTATGAGTTATGTATGTCCTAGGGGTGCGGAGTGAACCCTCCATGTCTGAGCTTAATGATGTTAAACTGCCATGCACCATCCTCCTCAGCACATGACGTTAAACTGTGACTCTACCTTGTGCACTTTATGTTGGGTACCCCATCTCAGGCATCCTCTATTCCCACTAGTCTCCATAGGAGTGAAATCTTCCTCACATGGAATGAGATCCTCTTCGCTAGAGTGGCGCCTATCCATGGGGAAGGGAAACCACCATGGTGTCTACCCCTAGCCTTTCTTGCAGTAGGTAGCATCCTTTATCTTCCTCTATTATTGGTTCCAATGACTAAAGGAGATATGGGCACCGAGACCTTAGTTATCCCATCTCTCCCCTATTGGGCTTTGTCGCCACCCGGGCCTTAATCCTGAAGTAAGTCCCAATCTCCATCTACCTGGGTTTTTAACCACTCATAATCCCATGTTTCTTCTTTGGGCTGCGAACTATGTGTAAGCCCCTCTTCACGTCCCATGGATTCACCTTTCGTGACGTGATAGTCAGGTCTTTTTTACCTCTTGTTTCCCAGATCGAGAACGACTCATGTGGGTTTAGAGTAATCACTAACCATGAAAAACACATACGAACTATGTGGACAATGATCCTTGCCAAGGAAAGGTTCGAAAGAATCATCCCTGAGGTTGAATACCAACACCTACTGGTCCCAAACCCTTCCACGAAGGTTAAGCAAACCATTCCAAACTATGTGGACTTTGATCCTATCCAAGGTAAGGTACATTGGAATCCTCCCTAAGGTTCAATCCCAACACCTAATAGTCCCGACACCCATCACATAGGTTCACCAATCTATTAAGAACTATGTGGAATTTGATACTTTCCATGTAATGGTATATAGGATTTCTCCATGAGGATCATGCCCAACACCTATATGACATGACCCCTTCATGTCAGTTCACCTTCGCACTGCATGATGTTAAATTGTATCCTCCAGTCTGAACTACGTGGAAATTGATCCTTTCCATGACAAGGTACGTAGTAATCCTCCTAGAGGTTCATTCCCAACAACTATTAGTCCCGAAAAATTCACATCAGTTCACCAACAACATTCGATCTACATGGGTTTTGATCGATGTTTCCTAGACAAGGTACGTAGGAAGCCTCCCAAAGGTCCAAATCCCATTTGGCAGTAAGCAGTTTTTTTTCCCAATAGATGATTATCCATTTTATACCACAATTGACGGTAAGCCAATTTTTTCCCCACCGATGGTAATCCATTGTGTACCCCAATCGATGGTAATCCATTTTGTTTCCCAACTGTCGGTAAGCCGTTTTGTACCCTGATCGATGGTAATTCGTTGTCAACCACAACCAATAGTAAGCTGTTTTGTTTCCCAATTGACGATATGTCATTGTAGTCTCCTTTTTTGGGACCCATATCTCTAGTCCTCCCCTCGAACATTAGACCAACCCTGTGTTGTTGACCATGCGTAAGACCCAACATGTCATCGAGTCCTTGTCCTCTGCGTACACCCTGATTTGATGCCCCGATACTGAAATATGTAGACATTGATCCTTTTCCATTCAAGGTACATAGGAATCTTCCCTAAGGTTCAAGCCTATAATTGATGTCCCATCCTATTCTCTCCCTCAAGCCTTTGTGTTTCGGGAAGGTCATTCTCCAACCTGAAAGTTCCACTTCCACTGGGTCCCAGTCATTCTTCCACTTTCACGGGATTCCCCCTCAGGTGTATCATCGACCCTCTGAACCAGCCGACTTTGATTCCCTTCCAAAGGGATATGTAGGAAGCCTCTATAATGTTCAAACCCAACACTACCATCACCTTCATGATGGTTCCATCTCATTCCCCTGTCACTTAAGTCAGCTATACATCATCAATCCTGATTCATAACAGGGGTGCCACATCTCGGTGAGGTCAAGGCAATTCACCTCTTCACTGCTCTTTGTATCACTTGGGTAAGTAACCACATGTTATCCCTATCATTAGTGTTCCCTACAAGGTTTTCACCCATCTGATCCACTCCTGTTAGTGTTCTGATCAGTCTGATGCGTCTCTTCTAGACATTAAACTCGCGGCATACCCTGTGTTAAACATGAGAAGTATAGAAAAAACTCAAAGACATGCCCATGGCCTAAAAATCCCCTCATTCGACATCGGAAGCCTTGAAATTCCAAACCCGAGAAAATCCTTATAATAATGGAAAGAAACCCAGAGGCATCAGTTCTCCAGCATCCAGACATGCCAGCGATGTCCATCGTGACTACTCCTCCGACCCAAAGTTATTGCCCTGACCGAACCCCTTGGAATGTGCGGACAGAGTTAGTGTAATTAACCGGCATCCATTAATACATGGAATTGGGAAAAGTTTCATGAAAAAATTCATATTTTTTAAGGTATAAATGAACTATAAAAAGAGTTACAGGGAGGAATCCAAGGAAGGTGGAGTCGACATCCGATCATTATGTTTTGGTCAAGGAGAAAACATCCATGAGTAAGCAATGAATTCCACCTTCCTTTGGTAATCGAGAATGCATGGCTACAGTTGCACATCCTCCCCCAAATAATGGACAGATGTGATCCTATGTGAATGCATCGAAAATAGAAATGGTGAACTTGAACTAAAATTATTGTCCTCAATGAGGAGATTAGTAGAGTTTGATACATCAGTGGACTATCGTGTAACCAAATACTGTTATCTGGAGCTATGTTCTACTAAGAAAAGAGTGGGCCTGGCATGAAACTCACTAGAATATGGGGCAGTTGAACATTGGACACCCCGGTCTTCGATGTTGTCAGAGTGGATCCTTATTAAAAGCCATGGAAGAATGAATGGTGTTGGGGAACTGGGGATCAATTTTCTTTTTTCATCACTAATGGTTTAATATCCATGCCTTCCAGGACCCAAGCTACCATATCCGGAAACTAATCACCGCCCACCTACTGATGTATAGCCAGGGGAAACATCATCGCAGAAATACCACATGGCCTCATTTCCCCCATGGCAGCCTTTGCATCCATAGATGTTGGGTGCCTACACCCCATCTCACCATCTGAGTTCATTCAACAAAGAATGATAAATGACTCCATCCATCGATATGAGGAGGAGGGGATTATCCGAACCAGGGATATGGGCCGACAGGTCCTAGAGGCATATGCACCTCATCACCACTGCTTCCCCCATGGATTACATAGGGATCCACTACTCCCTACTCTAATGACCAACCATTTCAATAGCCTCTCCCTAGAACGCTTTGGTAAATCCCTCCCCTAAACCGATAAGGTGGTGAATGTCCAGGCCTGCCTGGCTGGGATCCCGTTCTAGGGGATCCCAAGGAGGGCTGCCACTAGGCCACGCCAGCGCCGCCACCCATACCCACGCGCAGAGGAACATGTAATCTATGTTCCTTCACTACAACCCCAGTCAAGTTGACCTGACGCCAACATCAGGCGCAGGCCTAAGAGGACGCTCGCCAAGGGGCGTCAATGTCAATGACTACCATGGATCGGGCCACCATAGACATATAACATCAGCTCCCTATCTATAATAAGAAATTTTATTCTTATGCATGACACAAATCGAGGCCCCAACCATGCCACAGGTAGGCTGGTTCGACTCTCCTGGTTTCCAGCATAGGTAATACCTACAGCGAACTGACCCACTGCAACGACACCTATTACGAAGTTCCTCTATGTACCACCACCATTGAGAACGCGTGTCCTCCCCTCTTCCAAGCTCACCATGAAGGTCTTCCCCAATCCACCTTCAACCCAAATAGGGGTCCTCCCCACTGTAGAGACATTCAGTATGGAACCCTCTGCCACACTCATGAAATCAAGTATGGAGTCGGTCCTCCTACCACAGGACGACAGTGTTGAGAAGTTTCACATCCAATCAATATCTAGTGTGGGGGATATAAGGACCCGCACTTATTTAATACATAATCTTTAATTTAATCAAGAAAACACTTCATTTTACATTGAGGAACTTTTCAAGTTTAGAGCTTTAGAGAATTAAGACAAAAAATTCATAACATTACACATTGTTACATAGTGGATACCATAAAATCAGTTTCCATTTTCCTCAGAATATAAAACATTAAAACATAAAACAAGACTCCTTGACAATTATTCAACATTTAACATGTCTTCCTTCCTTTTATTACTCATCATTAACCTGTGAAAGATCATTTAAAAACATGGGATGAGCACAAAAGCTCAGTAAGGTATGAAAAAGAAGGAAAAATCACACTAGTCCATGAATACACATGACGTATGAAAACATTTTCAAAAGACATACTTTCCACCCATAAAATCTTACTTAGTGTAACATGAGATTTAAAAAAGATCCACACAAACATAATTATAATCATAGAGGTATATTGGGGAATTACTTACATAATCTTGTAACCATCTTGGCTACCTTAAAATTTGTAACCCTCACGGCTACCTTACTTTGTGTAACCATCACAGTTACACTTGGAGTAACCATACGACCGACCTCCAACTTACTCATACCCAATGAATTGGAGGGAAATATAGGTCCCACCCTTTATCATAAACAATTCCCAATAACCAAAACATAATCATACAACATAAACAATAGCAAAAAAAATTACCTTTGAATCTTATAAAACAGAATTTTAGAAGAGGATTTTAGAAGAAAAGTCCCTTATAAACATCATATACTTGAAGTGAGACTTAATAGAGTGGATGGAATATGTATATACTCTGTAAATACACATAATGAAACATAATATAAACAGAACCCATCACACAAACAATTTAAATAGCACATAAATTATAAAGTAGAAGGTTAACCCAAAGAATGGAAACCGGGTTAAGAAATCCCTTACAACAATGTGATCGGTCGAATCATATTACCATAACATAATAAATATCAATTGTATCATTGAATAATATGAATATAAATAGAATCATGCTATTATATATATCAAATGACAGTACACATATTCCACATACAAGAAATAAGCGGTGAATGACTAAAATCTCACAAAAAGGAAATTGAGACGAGGAACCCCTTACAACTTTGTAATCAATTGATCTGTATGACCCAAAATTAATGGTTGTCAAAATGATAAATTGAATATCATAAAAATAAAGATATTCATGATATGAGACAAAAATGGGAAGTATACATACACCATACAAAGTAAAAATAGTGATTACGGAATATCTCACAAAAATGGAAGTGAGATGAAGAAACCCTTACCTAAATCTTGTCTTACTTCGAACTTGTTAAAACCTCTTGTATAATGGTTAAAAGAATGTTATTAGTATTTTACAGAAACATGTTCATGTTTATAACATCTTATATGGTCATTTCATAACCTCATTTCACCCCTTAATTGTTAGTATTCTGTTCCTTGCATTATTTTGGGTGAGTTCTTTTGTGATTTTCACGATCAGTTCATGATGAATCGTTCTTTTTGATTGGAAGTGAAACTCCAGAATTGGAATGGAGTAGTATTTACATATTTCCAATACCATAAATTATACCATTTATCACTTTTATGCTTTATATGTTTATGATTTATAAGTTAAAACATTAATTATGTTCGTTTAGATCATTTAAGTGGTTCCTTGATAATTACAACCTCATTTAGTCTAATAAATTTGAATCATGAGTAAAAAAGAATTCCAGAACCTTATATGAGTCATAAAACATATATTATAACCTTGTTCAACCATATAAATGGTTTCATGACCAGACTTGAAATAATTAATGGAAATTGAAAATACATCGTCCACGATATCGGTAATTCAACACAAATGGACAATGTTTTTTGATTCTTTAAATAAGAGAGAGGGGAGAGAAATAATGATTTGTAATTTTCCATAAACATGAAAACATCGAGAATATACATGATTCTGGAGATTTCATTCCTCTTGGATAAGAGGGGGTGAAGAAAGAAGATGAAGGAATCATGAAATAAAGAAAACATGAGAAATTTCTTACAAAAACTTCGGCAGCTAACAACGCCTCTTAAAATTTCATAAAAAAAAGATTGATGAGAGGAATGGAATATCTCATCAATCATACAAAATTTGGACATTAAGGGGAAATATTTAATTAAATATCCCAACAAAATACAAAGGGAAAGGAAGATAATAACATAAAATGGAAGAAAAGAATGAAAATGAAAGAGGATGTTTACCTCTTGATCTCTTCTCCTTGAGATCCTCCTTAAGGGCTTTGGTCTTGGTCTTTTGGTGATACCATAAGCTCTAGAACGTGGGGAGGAAGATTGGGGAGGGAATTTGGCAGAAGTTAGACAATTCTCAAGGCTTGAGAGGTGTGGGAGGAAGAGGGGAGTGAGGGTGGTATTTATAGTGGAGGAGGGGAGGTTTTTTAGATTATTTTAATCATTATTATAATATTTTTATCAAGACTATGAATAATATCAAAACAAGTGGCCCTAAATAGTTATAATATCATGTGATTTCGATGAAAGTGGCCTTGAATCACTTATGATGTCATAAATAGTGCATATTTACTAATAAATTGATTATACGGTATTTTATCGTATTTCACTATTCACTGAAAATTCAAGAGTTTCAGAAAAATACCAGAAATTTACCCCTACAATTTTTCGACGTGTTGAATTCAAAAGTGAACTCAATTTTTCAAAAATAATTTTCTAAATATTATTAATTTAATTTTTAAATAAGGTCACAATTAATTCGAAAAATAACAATATTGAAGTGCAATTAGTTTTATGTGACATTGGAAAATTAATTAAGATCCCATTATCCTATTGCCATGGGAAAATGAAATAATATTATTATTTACTATTCATGAGGTCATATTACTATTCATATTACTATTCATAAGGGCATGTTACTATTCCCCAAAAAACAAGTTTGTTTCATCAGACTCTAAATAACATACTGAACACAATTGTAGATGACAGTTTATTGAAATTCAAATCATAGAAGAAATAAAATTATGTTTAAAGGATACTAATAAATATATACCACAAAATTTCAACCATTTTCAATTTATTTTTAGAAAACCTTGGGATGTTACATTATCCCCACCTTCTTGAAATTGCGTCCTCGCAATTTTATTTACTTATTAAACAAGTGAGGGTACCTTGATCAAGGTGTCCACTCGGTTTCATCGTCATCTTGTTCACGTAGGTAGAAGTCCCATGCATTACAACAGTGATTTAGAGATCCTTCAAAATCATTTTCTTCCTCCATCCATATACACCTCGTACAACATGGGTCATATGGGTGTTCACAGAAAAACAGTTTTGGAAAATAATCATGTATGACATATAATTCCAAAACATCTGATAAAACATGATTTCTATAAAATAGTCGGACCGAAATTGAGTTGAAACTTTCTATTATTGGTCATTTTAAAATACCATAAGTATGTGATGTGAGACTATATTTTAAAAGCAAATATAAATAGGTTGCACAAGGGTCTCCTTCCTCAGCACCATTTTTAAAATCATAATATGCTTCAAATTCTTGTGATAAGGTAAAATATTTGAAAATACCTTGATAATATTTACCTTTCTTGAAATTATGTGAATATTGTGGAAATATTATTTGTCTAAAAAACCCATGATCCACGATGGCATCGAGGTATAGTGGAGGTGTTTGATATCTCAAACAGTTGCTTGCAAGTGAGTTGCATGTTAGAAAAGGTTTCAATGTCATCTTGACAAGACTTTGCAATAATTATTGCAAGCAAGTCATCGGGAAGAGATAGGAATGTCATTTGATATCCTCCTCCTTACACTTGTAACTGAATTTACTTAATCTGAAAAGTTATAAAACAAGGATTTAACATAAAGAATAGACATACAGACTAACCATATGTTTAATGAAAACTTATAATCCCTAAAGTTGTCTAAACCTTTCCTCTGATACCAACTATAAGGACCCGCACTTATTTCATACATAATCTTGAATTCAATCAAGAGAACACTTAATTTTACATTGAGTACCTTTTCATGTTTAGAGCTTTAGAGAATTAAGACAAAACATTCATAACATTACACATTGTTACATAGTGGATACCATAAAATCAGTTTCCATTTTCCTCAGAATATAAAACATTAAAACATAAAACAAGACTCCTTGACAATTCTTCAACATTTAACATGTCTTCCTTCCTTGTATTACTCATAATTAACCTGTGAAAAATCATTTAAAAACTTGGGATGAGCACAAAAGCTCAGTAAGGTATGAAAAAGAAGGAAAAAACACACTAGTCCATGAATATGCATGACGTATGAAAACATTTTCAAAAGACATGATTTCCACCCATAAAATCTTACATAGCATAAAATGAGATTTACAAAAGATCCACACAAACATAATTATAATCATCAAGGTATATTGGGGCATTACTTACATAATCTTGTAACCATCTTAGCTACCTTAAAATTTGTAACCCTCACGGCTACCTTTCTTTGTGTAACCATCACAGTTACACTTGGAGTAACCATACGGCTGACCTCCAACTTACTCATACCCAATGCATTGGAGGGAAATATAGGTCCCACACTTTATCATGAACAGTGCCCAATAACCAAAACATAATCATACAACATAAACAATAGCATAAAAACATTTCCTTTGAATCTTATAAAACAGAATTTTAAAAGAGGATTTTAGAAGAAAAGTCCCTTATAAACATCATATACTTGAAGTGAGACTTAATAGAGTAGATGGAATATGTATATACTCTGTAAATACACATAATAAGACATAATATAAACAGAACCCATCACACAAACAATTTAAATAGCACATAAATTATAAAGTAGAAGGTTAACCCAAAGAATGGAAATCTGGTTAAGAATTCCCTTACAACAATGTTATCAGTCGAATCATATGACCAGAACATAATAAATATCAATTTGATCATTGAATAATATGAATATAAAGAGAATAATGCTATTATATATATCAAATGACAGTACACATATTCCGCATACAAGAAATAAGCGGCGAATGACTAAAATCTCACAAAAATGAAAGTGAGACGAGGAACCCCTTACAACTTTGTAATCAATTGATTTGTATGACCCAGAATTAATGGTCGTCAAAGTGATAAATTGAATATCATAAAAATAAAGATATTCATGATATGAGACAAAAATGGGCAGTATACGTACACCATACAAAGTAAAAATAGTGATTACGGAATATCTCACAAAAATGGAAGTGAGATGAAGAAACCCTTACCTTAATCTTGTCTTACATAAAACATGTTAAAACCTCCTGTATAATGGTTAAAAGACTGTTATTAGTATTTTACATAAAAATGTTCATGTTTATAACATCTTATATGGTCATTTCATAACCTCATTTCACCCCTTAATTGTTAGTATTTTGTTCCTTGCATTATTTTGGGTGAGTTCTTTTGTGATTTTCACGATCGATCCATGATGAATCGTTCTTGTTGATTGGAAGTGAAACTACAGAATTGGAATGGAGTAGTATTTACATATTTCCAATACCATAAATTATACCATTTATCACTTTGATTCTTTATATGATTATGATTTATAAGTTAAAACATTAATTATGTTCGTTTAGATCATTTAAGTGGTTCCTTGATAATTACAACCTCATTTAGTCTAATAAATTTGATTCATGAGTACAAAAGAATTCCAGAACCTTATATGAGTCATAAAACATATATTATAACCTGGTTCAACCATATAAATGGTTTCATGACCAGACTTGAAATAATTAATGGAAATTGAAAATACATCGTCCACGATATCGGTAATTCGACACAAATGGACAATGTTTTTTGATTCTTTAAATAAGTGAGAGAGGAGAGGAATAATGATTTGTAATTTTCCATAAACATGACAACATCCAGAATATACATGATTCTGGAGATTTCATGCCTCTTGGATAAGAGGGGGTGAAGAAAGAAGAGGAAGGAATCATGAAATAAAGAAAACATGAGAAATTTCTTACAAAAAATTCGGCAGCCTAACGGCGCCTCTTAAAATTTCATAAAAACAAGATTGATGAGAGGAATGGAATATCTCATCAATAATACAAAATTTGTATAGTAAGGGGAAATATTTAATTAAATATCCCAACAAAATACAAAGGGAAAGGAAGAGAATAACATAAAATGGAAGAAAATAATGAAAATGAAAGAGGATGTTTACCTCTTGATCTCTTCTCCTTGAGATCCTCCTTAAGGGATTTGGTCTTGGTATTTTGGTGAGACCAGAAGATCTAGGACGTGGGGAAGAAGATTGGGGAGGTAATTTGGCAGAATTTAGACAATGCTCAAGGCTTGAGAGGTGTGGGAGGAAGAGGGGAGTGAGGGTGGTATTTATAGTGGAGGAGGGGAGGTTTTTTAGATTATTTTAATCATTATTATAATATTTTTATCAAGACTATGAATAATCTCAAAAAAAGTGGCCCTAAATAGTGATAATATCATGTTATTTCGAAGAAAGTGTCCTTGCATCACTTATGATGTCATAAATAGTGCATATTTACTAATAAATTGATTATACGGTATTTTATCGTATTTCACTATTCACAGAAAATTCAAGAGTTTCAGAAAAATACCAGAAATTTACCCCTACCATTTTTCGACGTGTAGAATTCAAAAGTGAACTCCATTTTTCAAAAATAATTTTCTAAATATTATTAATTTAATTTTTAAATAAGGTCATAGTTAATTCGAAAAATAACAATATTGAAGTGCAATTAGTTTTATGTGACATTGGAAAATTAATTAAGATCCCATTATCCTATTTCCATGGGAAAATAAAATAATATTATTATTTACTATTCATGAGGTCATATTACTATTCATATTACTATTCATAAGGGCATGTTACTATTCACCAAAAAAAACAAGTTTGTTTCATCAGACTCTAAATAACATACTGAACACAATTGTAGATGACAATTTCTTGAAATTCAAATCATAGAAGAAATAAAATTATGTTTAAAGGATACTTATAAATATATACCACAAAATTTCAAGCATTTTAAATTTATTTTTAGAAAACCTTGGGATGTTACAGGGGCATTCCCCATTACCTTACATCAGCCAGAAAATTTCCTCCTCACCCCAAAAATCAGATGAGTGAATCTCATCAGTGCTTAATCATCACCCAGCATAGAGGTCCTAACTGTGTTCGGCAAGACCAGTATGAGGACCCTTCTCGCACTGATGCTTCCAAGGGGAATAAGCATGGTGGCCCTACCCATGGTCCTACCCACTCCAGCATTTTTTGTGGAGATTCCCTCTTCACATCAACTAGTGGACATGGAGATCCTCCCCGTGTCCCCTTTGACATCTGTCTAGGTTCTCCTCACCCCCCAGCTTACTCATCTAGATGTCATCTATAGCTAGCACTAGTTTGGCCAAAGGAACTCAACAATTTAGAAATCTACCCTGTCTTGAAGATCCATCTTGGGGAAGGAAGGTCTTCTCCACCGTAAAAATAATTTCAAGAAAATTCAGACTTAGATTAAAGAGGTATGCTTCTCAGATTCTAAGGCAGAATATGACTCAACAATGGAACCCTGGCATAGATCCACCGTTTTAGGGGATGAGGTAGGAACAAGTCACATAAGCCTCATACTTTCAGAATGCGAGGTCCACCAGATCCCTACCTCCCTCCACAAATACATCCAATAGGATGAAGATTTGGCATGTCGTTAGGGCCTGGCCATGCAATCACCACCATCATCGCCATTAGCACTCTCTAACTCAACTAGATATCAGTGAGAGATATTCTAGGGATCGATGGTGGATGAGCAAAAACATGGTTCACCACCAGCTTTCGTAATCCCTAAGATAGAAACAACAGTCACCCACACATCTCATCATGATGTGGTGGCCAAGTCACTATACTTTTCATTGGATACCCCGAGATACATCGGTTTTTCAGCCCACTCATCGTATTCTCCACCAACCAGCCTACCATATCATCGGCCGGCTTTAGTACTGCTACTGATTTCCCAGCCGCCTCTTATTGATGATTGGGGAAATGAAGGGCCAAACCTTGAGTCTGAGCCAAGGCTCTTGTGGGACATTCATGTAGTAGACCATTTCTAGAGATATTTTGGAAAGTTTGAACCCTGAATATCAGTGTTCCAGAATCACTCACACATGAGGAGGTTGGATGATTTCGCCAGGCCCTTTAGGCAACTCACTTTCTTCTTTGTCATCAATAGGTGGCCTACTCTAAGAGTCAGGCACACATCAAAGACATTGGTCAACAAACTTGTTTGGTTGATTTGGCCACACTACCTGTGGACCAGTTCCATGAGTCACTAGGTCACCATAAGACCCTCTAATAGTGATGCATCTAGAGTGTTAAAGTGCCCTATAGGATTATCAAGGAGGCTTCCCCCTAGTTTATATATGTGGCTGGGGGTAGTATGCTGCACTCCACTTCAGTTCTATTTGGAACCAGCCCAACTTGTTAGGCGATATCGAGGATATTCCCTCAAGTAGAGTCACAGTTAACATGAAAAACCTATTAGAGGGGGAAAACGATTTGGATCTCCTTGATGGGTACTTACTTTATGGGAGAGTTCGATAGCTATTGGATCCATTGGGAAGGGTTACTCTCCAGAAGAGAAATCTACAAGGTCTTCCATTACCCACTGAGGCATTAGTCCTCATCTGATATACCAACAAGGGTAAAGAGCACCTCAGAGCTATATAACCCTCCGACCCATCTGGATCAGTACAAAATACGGAGGACGGTCTCTAGAAAGTCTTGTTGCGTCAGTTGCTCCCATAGCATAAGAAGATGGTCGATGACCTCCTTGCTGAGAGTGTCATGGAGCGATGGTCAGACTACATTTATCTTCGACCAGGGCCGTAGGGGTTGGCACAACATCCCTCCAACAAATTTCCTCTAGATAACCCTGACCATCCTACCCATGTAGACAAGGTTGAGGATGGATCTTATGGAAAGAGGGAACGGTATGTGTCACCAAATCCCCTAGAGCGGCATGACAATCGATAGGACCTAGCTCAAATTCCCCCATCTCCTCTGCAGGTCATCCCACCAGCCGCTCCATGAGCCACTGGGCCTGCTTATCACATTGATGAACCTGAAAACGCACTGGTGGTCCGTGATCCCCGTCACGAGAGGAACCCCAACCTAGATGATTTGATGGAGGTTCTCATTTCTCACCTCAAAGAATTGGAAACATGATATGTGGAAATCCCACATAAGGGAAATCCATATCCACTGTGGTTGGATGACATGTCAGTGCCCCCGGGTTTCAGAAATCCCACCTCCTCCTACATTAATGGGATAGGTGACCTACTACTGCATCTGGCCCACATCATTTCAATGTGCAGACCCATACTGGGAACTCTGGTGCAGCAGGAGGCCGCCAAACACTGATGCTTCGTACAAACATTAGAAGGACATGTGTTTTTCTGGTACCACCAGCTGTCCATTGGGTCAGTAGACGGTTGTAAAGATCATCAGAGGCAATTTATTTACCAGGTTAGTTCTACCACTCAGAAGACGAGTATTGTCAAACTATTCAAATGAAAAAAGAGGCATGACGAGTGTCTCGCCGACTTTGTCACTTGATGGAAATGACTCGCCTAATCGATAAACATGTGTTTGACTCAGGAATAGTTGCTAACAATGTGTGTGGGGAATGTCATGACCAATCTGGTCCCCTATCTCATCACCCAGAATTACCCCGGGGGATTCCGAGACTTCTCTGATAAGGTCCAACGCCTAAAAGAAACCTTGAAGTAGGCCATCCAGGAAAATATGTTTCCTTTGAAAATTCCCACAAGAAGGGCCTCCAAGGCCGAGTCCACTATGGTGGCCCAAATAGAGGCCCCCAAAAAAATGGAATTATTACTGGTGGAGCTACCCCCACAGCCTCACAGAGGCCCTCCATCATAGGCATAGCCTCTTACCGAGAATTTCCCAACTCATAACCAGCAGTCCACCCTGTGAATTGTGTCACCCCCACCCTGGAGAGATAACCATGTTCCACATACTCGACAAGATCCTCCTCCCCCCCTCGTCAGGGTCATGCTCCCATAGACCGCTTCCCAGAAAGAAGAAACCAGACCCACTCAATAAAGGAGTCTTAGGTCCTCGTTTATTTCTAATGTTCCATGGAACAGGGAATCGTACGTTCTCTTGAATGCAGGAGGCCAGAAGAGGAAGATCTAACTGATCAACCCAAATACAACCCCTAACACTAGATCCAGGGGCACACACTCAAATATTGATTTATGTTTAAGGACTAGAATCAATACCTGGTCGACAACAACTTAGTCAGGTTGTGAATAGCTCCATCATAAGTGGCATGTGTATTCGTGATGCCCGATAGTGGGTGTGTCAACAACGGCAAATGACATCAGGTTTCTAACTGAAGGTCCCATAAGTACGATGACTGTATGGATTTAAAGATATCTATGTTTCCCAGGGTATTATATATGCATGCATCAATCAATCAGAGCCTTCAAGAATCCTAGCCAGGACTCTTGTATCATTGTCTCTATCATCCCCTTCTCAGAAGAGCAAGCATCAGTGGCATAAGGGAAAACAAATTCCCTCACCAATGATGTCACCATCTCATACTATTGGACATATCATGCCCCTATATATGGAGATTTCCGTCAGAATCCATCTAGTAATGGATGATTCTTCAAGTGACAGCCAAGGGTGCACCTCAGTTAACACCCTAGATCTTGTAAACCCCTACATGATTTCTGTCGGTGAGAATCACTAGGAAGATCCTCCCAATGTTCCCAACCATCAACAGTGTCAAAGGATCCGTGGCAATATGGATTTTTGGAGTGACTTAGTCATTACTTCCAGCCAAGTTGTCCATGCCACTAAAACCAGACAATAGGCCTAACATAGAGGTCCGCACACGTAGCCTTCTCATCTGGTGTCATCAGATCCGCCTTCGCCCCCGTTTGTGCTTCTTGATCAGGAATAACCACCTAGACTATGCTGTGATCATCCACAATCTAATATAGACCAGTATAATTAATATGGACCTCACCCAGTAGTCACTTTTTATGCTTCGACTAGTTAGCAGGAGGATATTCCCAACACCAGTCAACTGCTGGTCCAGCCAGTAGGGCCCGCCAAACCTCCTATCACAAAGAGACATCCCGTAAGTAGACTCTCACCCCTAGAACAGAAGTATGATTTCCACAATCATTTTCCCAAAATTTAATCAAGTCTCTCCATCTTTTAGGCCCTTCTAATGTCATTAGATATGAGGGAATCCCTCACCAAGGCTTTAAGAAGCCCCCGCCTCTTCGAGACGGATGTAGAAGCCTCATAAGCCTTCAATGATGAGGTAGTCAAGCATGATGAATGCTAGTCCTTAATCTTGTTGTCTAGATAATATGAAGTCTATTTATTAAAGGGTAATATCCTCCCATTGTACATCACCATCAATTTTAATGGTGTGGAGGTTCGTCACTATCTTGTCGACACATGCTCTAGGATCAACCAAATCCTGACTCGGACACGGTGAAAACTGGGGTTGTCTGAGGATGATATAATCCCCTCTGACTAGAAAATCAAAGGATATGATATGATGGAATTGGAAATGATAGAAAAAAATATGCTTAAAGACCCAGTTCAGTGGTTTTGTAGCCCGCACGGTGTTCATGGTCGTCTCCCATGACAACGCTTACAACGCGTTGATGGTCAGGCCATGGATCCACCTACATGCGGACATCCCTTCATCGTATCACAAGTGCTTCAAGTACTCCCTTAATGGTCAAGATGGAATACTTCAAGGTGGATTGTATCTCTTTTCCTCTTGTGTAGCCTGCAATATGGATTCTGACTATAACAAGATTCAGGACAAGAAGATTCAATCTAATGAGGTTGATCATGCTACAATCACGACCGACCCATTGGCAGATCGAGACGAGGCCTACATTATTCCAATACACCAATTGGATGCTACAACCCCATACGTGGGACAATGATTATTTGTTTCTAGAACTAGGTGGAGCACATTCCCAATTCTAAGCGATGATGGAAGATCACCTCATACCCCAACATGAATCAGGTTCAGGTTATCCCAGAGCCCCTACACCCATAATATATTGGGATGTTCACCCCATGGAAATAGTAACACACCATACTTGTTTGTTTTTCTAGACTTGGATAATCTGGCTCAATCCAATGTGTCACTATATTTTCTATATCATCAAACGTGTCCCCTTAGGCCAATGACCATATGGGATCTGATTAACAACATTCATCACTATGGTTTCTGCAGCATGGGAGTCCCTCGATGTAGTGCCCACTGCCACTTAGGCTGGTACCAATCACCCATTGGGATCTTTTGATATAGAGGAAAATCCTCCCCCTGAGGATACCTCCTCCATAAGTTAATAAGAGGATTTAACAATTGCTCCTCTCGCCTTGGAAGAGGGTGTCTCCATGAACGGTCGTAGAGTTAGTATAGGTGAACCTTAGTAGTGAGGCGGATCTGAAGCCCACCTTGATCAATGATTTTATTCCTATAAGAGAGAAACAATAGTATGTGTATTTCTTCAAACAACACCATGATGTTTTTTTCTTGGATCTATAATGAAATGTCGGGGATAGATCCATAGGTAGCCATCCACCTACTCAGTCTCCCAGAAAACCACCACGAGATTAAGAAACCACCCAGAAAGATGCACCATTATCACAGTGACATGTTCGACTCTGACGATGATTGGCTCATAAGATCAAATTTTGTCAATTAGTTCTTGTACCCTAGATGTTTAGACAACATTGTGCCCTTTAATAGGAAGAAAAGACATATCAGGGTCTGTATCGACTTCTAAGATCTCAGCTGTCAATGTCTGAAGGATGAGTTTTCCCTTCCTATGACATAATCATTGATCGAAACTATTTTTGGGTTCAAGGACCTCCCCTTTAAGTTTGGGTACTCAGGGTATAACCAGATCCAAATTGCTTTCATGGATGAGGAGTCTACAACCTTCAGGGAACCACAAGGTACTTTCTGTTACCAAGTAATTCCCTTCATTTTAAAAAATTTAGTTTCCACCTATTAGCCTTAAATGTATAACATATTTAATCAGATACATGGGAAATTAGTGGAATTATATGTGGAAGACATGGTGGTCAAATATCTCCACCATTAGGACCATCTCAAATACCCTGAGAAAGTGTCTGGTTTCCTCTGTTCTCTTCACCTTAAGATGAACCCATGTAAGTGTGCCTTCAGGGTCACCTCTAGAAAGTTTCTTGGATTCATTTTCAAATACATGGGAATAGAGATTGACATGAAAAAGATCAAGGCCATTAGCCAGATGTCTCCCTCGAGAAACATTCTGGAGCTTTGAGGCTTTCAAGGTCACTTAGCCTACATACGCTGATTCATCCCGAATTCAGATAGAAATTGTATGAACTTTTCTCAGCTCATGAATAAAGGCACTGTCTATCAATTGGATGAAGAATGTTAGACTTCTTTCGAGGAAATCAAGTAGTATTTTCTCCAGTCTCCGGTCTTGATGCTGCCTATTTTTGGAAAGATGTTGGTCCTTTTGTGACTTCCATTAAACATTCTCTAGATGCCCTTATTACCCAGAAGAACAATGAGGGAACAAAGAACAGTCTCTACTATCTTAGAAGCATGCTCCTCTATACGAAGACAAGATACTCCCCGGTCGATAATAGCTTCATTGCACCAGTATTTGCAGTACATAAATTGCGACATTACTCGCATCACCATGAGGTACAGCTGGTGTCATGGGTGGATCCACTGAAGTATGTCCTAAATAGCCCAATGTTGATAGGCGGTCTAGCTCGATGGGTAGTGATCCTTCAGCAGTTCTACATCAGGTCCATCTCTCAAAAATCCATTAAAGGAAAATCATTGGAAAATTTTCTCGGCACCTATCCAGCCCCCACAGACCAGTTTCTAGAGATTGACGTTCCAGATGAGGCAATCCTCTCAGTAGAACAAGTCATTCTATATTAGAAAATTCACATTGATGTTTCTTCTCAGAACCCTACTTATAGACGACTCAATGACCCCAGGCGCAACAGAGTAGGCTAGGGTATCATCTTTATTACCCTAGCATAATTTATTCTACCATATTTATTCATATTGGCTAAAGGCTACACCAATAATGAGGAAGAGTATCAGGATATCATTACCAGCTTCATATTGGACCTCAAGATTGACGTCCCACATTTTCATGTGAAAGGGTACTCTTGACTAGTTGTAAAACAAATCAACGGTGACTATGTCTTTAGAAATCCAGAACTCATACCACTTTTGGAAAGTTCCCTCCAGTTGATGGCCCAGTTCCCATCTCGACCGTAAGTTACTCATATTCCTCGATCCCAGAACAGTCGATCTAACTCCTTATCCATCCTAGCATCATAACATGAAAAGCCTGAATAAGATGATTAGATTATCCACATGGAACACCAGAGCGTCATCACCCCCACCGATCCAGACAATGAGGAAAGCCCACATGTAGGCCACTTTACCATCAGTACCTCCATGCGAGGACCTCCAAGTCCCCAGGATGTAGTGATTGATGTGACTTTTGACTGGAGGTCCTCCTTTTTCAAGTACCTCCATCACAACAATCTCTCGGTCGTTCAAGCCAATCGTGATCGAATCCGATGCTGCCCATGGCAGTTTACTCTCCAGAGCGGTCCCGGTCTTGAGTGGATCCTCTATAAGCAAAGTTTTTATGGAGTTCTCCTCTATTTCATTTAAGGAGTTGATATTTCTCTAGTCATATAAGAGTTTCATGTCGATCTTTGTAGGGATTATCAGACTAGGCTAAAACTATCGGACCAGATCCGGAGGCTGGGATTTTTTTGGCCCTCCATGATCTGTGACTGCATCGAATTTTCTAAGAGGTTCCATGCATGCCAAATTCATACCAACATTGTGAATCTTCCAGAAGATCCTCTCCATACTACCAATAACTCATAACCCTTAGATATCTAGGGACTTAATTCCATGGGACCATATCCACCGGCGACGGCTCGCTTGTGCCGGTTCATCCTGACCTCCATGGATTTCTTTTCCAAGTGGGCAGAACCGATTCCGCTCAAGGGGGTCAAGGCCCGTTCCATCGTTGAATTTGTGGGATCCAATATCATATACCAGTTTAGAGACCCCCACGTCATCCTCACCGACAATGACACCAACATCTGGGGGACTGAGATAAAGAAATTGTATGACAGGTACAATATTCATTCTAACCATGATTCCTACTATCACGTGCAAGCAAATGGGTAGTTTGAGGAATTAAAAAACCCCTCTCTAACAATATATAGAAAATGGTTGCTCAGAACAAGAAGAGTTTTCCGGAAAAGCTCTACAATTCCCTCTGGGCTTATTGGACAATAACTCGTAATTCCACATAGGTGACCACATACTCCCTAGTGTATGGAATATAGGTCTTCCTACCCATTGAGATTCAGTTTCCTTCATTATGCACTACTATCTAGGATCAGAAAGAAACTGATAATGTAGCCGAAATCTGTCTTGCCGAATTGGATGCCCTCGACGAGAATTGGCTTCATGCCCTTCAAAATCTAGAGAGGCATCAAAACAAGATATATATAGATTTCAACAAGAATGTTTTCATCATCTATTTCTTGCAAGGTGGCTTGGTTTAGGCCTTGATAACACCAATGATACCTTGAAGAAAAACACCGAAAGTGGAGCCCAAATGGGAAGGACCTTACATCATTCACAAGGTGTACCCTAATGGTGCATACTCTCTAGTGACCATGGATGGTGAGCATATAACTCCTCCCACAAATGCCTAATTCCTCAAGCAATACTTTGCTTCATCACTAGGGTCCTACATGAAATTAAACTGTATGTCATCCCATAAGACGTTAAACTATAGATGGTACTGTATAACCTTAAATTGTCCAAAGTCTTTTCCGCATGACGATAAATGTTATAGTACTCTCATAACTACGTATATCTTGATTCCCATCCTCATGAGATATGTAAGAATGATCAGACACTTCATCTTAGAGACCAACCCTAATTTTTATCTTTGACTAACTCCCTGGGTGTAGTTCTCTCGAAGGATCCCGCATGGTGTAGAGTAAACATCTTTGGCCCCATTAGATCTAGGTTTATGATGACCACCCCATGTTTCCCTCTCTTTCTTCAATTCTCCCACATCCTCACCCCTCAATGTTAAACTGCATGTCCTTTTCAGAACTATGTATGGGTTGATTCCCATCATCATGGTATACGTAGGAATGGCCGTATAATTTTTTTTCATTGGGCCAGCCCCAAGATCCAAGTCACCACCTTTTGTCCAGAATATTGGCCCAAATGTATCCCCAAATTCATGGTGCAGTATGGGCTTATGTCCTCATTTCACAACATGTTTATCATAGCTACACCTTGTGTTCCCCTTCTTGGAGGTCTTCACCCGGCATCGTCCTCACCACATGACATAATTCTGCATTTCACTCTATAACTATGTATGGCTTGATTCCCATCCTCATGGGATATGTAGGACCACTCGAACATCTAGTCTTTAGGTCCAACCCCATCTCTTAGAAACCTCCTAATTATTCTGTCCTCTAGCCCTGAGTCCTTCTAGGGGAGGAGTATATGGTGTGATATGGGCTTATATCCCCTTTCATTTCAGTTTTGTAAAAACCATGCCACGCACCTATTTCTCCTGAATTCTCCTCAGTCCCCAGTTCTACTCTCAACATTTTGAGTCAGATGCTCTTAATTTGGGCCCTCTTGACCCTCTTCGGCGGTTCACCAATGTACCTAGGATTACTCTGATTCAGAACCTAGAGTGTAAGATTCTACCTAGACATGCCCCCGTCCATTTTTAGGCTTTTTGTCCCCTTCATTAGGGTTTTCATCATCTTTCACATCCGAAATGACCCCCAAATGGCATGGATTTTCGGCCCAAGGGATCTCCTACCATTTTAGGCCAACTTCCTCAAGGGTTTCAAATAAAAAATTGATAAAAATACCGCATCACAAATATGATCAGTGGTTGACACTCATTTTTTCCATTTCTGGTCACATGTTATGGATGCTGTGTTTCGAACATGCTAGGTAGTTATCTTCCATAATAACACCAAACACCAAAACCCCCTAAATGTCGGTTTCATGATTCACATTGCTTTACATCTCATCATGTCCAAGTAAAATATCGAAACTTTTGGTACTATCCATCATTGCCCATTTTCACATTAGGAAGAAAAAGGAACAATAAGGTGTCATTTGGGGATCCACACTGATTTCCCCTTTAATGCATTCCATGCATTTCAAAGACTATCTCCGCCCTTGTTTCCCACATCGACGTAGCTCATATTGGCATAAGGATCATACCGATGTTTTTACTCACTTGGAAGAGCTTCACTTCTCCATGGCCTGAGCTCCAAGACCTAAAATAATGATCACCTTCTACGTCCTTCTCATAAAGAGTAGATACTATAACATTCATAACTACGTATATCTTGATTCTCATTCTCATGGGATACATAGGAATGACCATACATATCCTCTTCAGGTCTAGCTCAAGTTCTACTAATTACCTCTTCTATTCGGCCATGTGGACCTGACTTCAATGGAATGGCGTGGTGGGCCGTAGAAACTACACCATCACTCACATCGGGTTTTCAATAGCCACACAATGTACTCCCATTCTAGGATCTTGTCTCTCTTACCTTATATCCTACATTACATTAAACTACATGTAGTCCCACATTATGTAAAACTCTATACGGTTCTACATGACCTTAAACTATTATGTCCAAACTGAAATTAAACTAAGTTCTTAGAACTATGTATGGATTTATTCCCATCCTCATGGGATACGTAGGAACACCTAGATGTTTAATCTATAGCTCCAGTACCATATTTTTATGACCTCTGTTGGCCCCTTGGCCCAATGTTTTTTCCATATAATTTTTCCTGGTGTGGTCTGGACTAGGTCCTCATTCACGTTGATTATGCATTATCACACCATGCACGTTCTCCTATAAAACCTCATTCTTTTTGTGTGTGTCCAATACATATGATGTTAAACTATACCAAATGTTCCCACCTGACTTCGAACTATTGTGCCTTTATAGCACAACAGTAAAATTCATTGGTTGGTCCTACCACACGACCCTAAACTGTGATATTATCATCATGGACGCACGACAAAAAATAGCACAACATTGAGATGTACTCTCTTGAGGGGGACATCATGTTGTGTATTGGTCATCTAACATACCATTTTTCAATGCCTATATGTGGATTGATTATTACAGTGATACTTGGGTACTATGTCCTCGGTTTATCACTTCACAAAGAAAAACACGCATTTATCCTAATGGAAAAACATGATCTATCAAATACCACTTCTTTTTCTGGCATGGACCACACCTGCACGACCTTATAATCCGTGGCACTGGGACCTTACCATGACATATCCCTAAAATCATATGGTGTGATTCCCATACTCATGGGGTATGTATGAACACCCAAGCACTTCGCCTCAGGCCCAACCTCACTTTCATTTTTGGTCCGTCGACCAAAGACATCCCTATGAAACCCATGTTGATATGGACTCCAGGTCCTCATTCATGTATGGTTTATAGCTACCGCATCACATATTCCCTTCTTGAGATCTCCCCTTTCACACCTTATCCTATAATATGACGTTAAACTGCATGAGTCCATATGTCCTCGATGCATGACATTAAACTATATCTCTTCCCTGAAAAATTTCAGGATGCCCCGTAATAACTATAGGACGCATCAGATCCATTGTGAGAGTGGATATCCCCCATCCACATTGGTCTCAAGTTTTGTCATTCCAAAGAACAATGTGTGGCTTGATTCGGTCCCTCATGAGATACATAAGAACTCCCAGACCTCTCGTCTTAGGGTCCATCCCTAGGAATCTTAAATACTGCCACCCCCTCTTTTTTGGCCCCTTGTCCTGAACTCTTTCGAGAACATGTGGTGTTACAAGTCCCTTTTATGGGGTCTTGTTCACATTGGGATGTGCACCACATCTCATGTTCCAATTCTGGGTAACCATTTAACAACAGCTATAACCTGAACTAGTTTAGGATGCCCCGCGATAATTATAGGATGCACCAATTTCCTTGTTAGAGAGGATTCCCCCTATCAGTGTTGGTCAATGACCACACTATGCTTTAAGAACTACATTGGATTGGTTCTCATCTACATGGGATAAGTAGCGACATCAGGGCCTTTCGCCTTGGCCCCAGCCCCAGGGTCATTAGTCCTTCTAGCCCCTCTACCATAACCTCGGTCCATTCCATATAACATTGAAATATTTCATTCATCATCCACATCTATATGAATTGTTCCAAATTCTCACCAGAGAGGTCCTATTAAAAAGAACATTTGATATTTTATCAAACCAATGTGATCACCTAATGTTTTTTCATCATAGAGGAGTAACTTCAAGAGTGTTGGACTCTATTCGAATAACCAATCACTCCAACCTCCAGGCTTCTGTACCGTTTATTTCAACCCTCATCCTCATTCACGTCTATAAGAACCCACTAACTGTATGGATTATTGGCCTATGACTCACCCTCTATCTTGGTATAACATTCTGGAAGACTACTGGATGAAATTTCAAGTCAGGCCCTGTGTTTCGAACATGCTCAGTAGTTGACCCACATTTGTTATCCCCATTTAAAGATAACAGAATAAGTATATTGTGTTTCGAACATGGTCAACCATTATCCTTAATTGTCATGCCATCCCTACAGTGTTCCAAATTTTGGGTATCATGATTCACACTTTCCACTCCACTATGTTTGGATTGATTCTAACACCCCTGGAAACGCCCCACTCATGCACCAGAGTACATTGGGAGGGTGATAATTCGACTGTTCTAATAGATTCATTCTCCAAACAGGCCCCCTTTTTTTCTCGGAAGCTTGGATGGGTCGTTTATACCATGAATGCCCGAAATTTGGTTGGAATTCCCAAATTCAAAAAAGTTAAGACACAAAAATCCCATGATTCCAACATTGGTCACGACACACATGGGTTTAGGGATAGATTACTTATTATTTTATGATTGTGGTCAGAATGCATTAAAATATTCAAGTAGGTTGTTCATCCACACATGCAGTTCAGAATAAGAAGCATCAAAAAAATAAGGGATAAGTATAAGGGTTCGATCAAAATAGGGTCATTAAAGATATGTTTTTTGGATGAATTTTTTCAGTATCTCTACCTTATGTCTTATGGCATCCAAGACTACCTCCCTCCCTCTATGATACCTCTCTTCATCAGTATCCACATAGCGTAACCCATTATCCCTAGCCTAAGACTGATCTCATTTATCTTAGAGCTCAGTCATTTGGTGACTCACCTGCACTACATGCTCCTGAGCGTCCTCTAGCCCAGCCCCCAACATTTCAATGAGCTCAGAGTAGGGTGTGATGAATGCCTCCCTTTATTATGCTTTCTCTTTGAGGCATCCGACTTCCTTATATACCTTCTAGAAAGTCGGGGTGTTCTCTGACTCTTGTCAACGCCTAGTAGTGTTGGATCATTGTCTATTCTCTAGTATCTTCTCAGCCATGTAATTAAGGATTATTACATGAAGACGATGAGAATATACCCCTCAAGTGAAGAGAAAGCATATCCAGGTGTGGAGTGATCCCATTCAGTTTATCCATTCTGCATTTGGATGACTAAGGAAGAGTTTGATACACATCCACCCCTTTCTCCACATTATACGACTCTCATCGGCTGCTTCAGAATTGGATTCCTCGATTCCCTCAAGGTCTGCAGACTGATAGTTGAGAAAATCAGCAAAAATATCAATAGCAGGGTCTTCTTCAGGTAATCCTCCCAATGTATTAGGCTCTTCAACATGTGGGAGACCTTACTCTCTCATTTCAGACTCAGTAACTTCCCCCCTTTCAGATTCAGCCTCTTCCCCGACATTAATATCACCAATGATTACATCCATTTTCTCACCAGGTGTTAGGGATAGCTCTGTTTGAGATGTGTGTCTTAATGGTTCAGTATGTTCATCATGGAATCATATAAAGATGGAATGTATCCAGCAATTTGTCAATCCTCCAATGTCGTAATTACTGCATAATCAATGAATTCCTGGATCATAAGATCTCTTCGATGATGGATACAGATGTCTGGGTACCTAAAATTAAAAGAGCTCAGTGCCTCGACCTCCAGTGATTGAATTGTAGTAGGAACTGTCATTGTGGGATATCCTTCGGTGCTTGTCAGTTCAATAATGGGTGTCGGATCCCCACCTTGTTCTATTAGTGCACCTTAACACCCTATATGGAGCTTCCAGACCACCAACACCAAGATGCGCCTGAACATAGTGAAAGTTCAGTTGTTGGTTATGAAAGAGGGAAAGAGGGATTTCTAGGATAAGAATTAAGGAATACCTCGAGTTGACCAATTATGTCCATGTCAGAGTAGACAATATCTCTTCTCTCCAAAGGACTCCCTTGTGTGGCCATCCCCTGAGACCCTTCACCTCCAAGATACCATTCTCTTTATCCATCTTCCTCCATTGATTCGCTTGCCTCTGCCACCTCATCCCCATTATCATCTTCAGATGACATTCGTTCCAAATCATGCTCCTGACCGAGCATCACTTTTACCAACAGATTTGGTTCCTCATGTAGACCCCACTGGCATGCATATACATTCATGGTAATTAGATATGCATGAAGTTGATAAAAGATCACTCTTTTGTAAATCATAATGAGGAAAAATTCTGGCAGCTAGATCCCATCCACATTCCATATTTTCCTAGAGGTCTTCGGTACTTATTGATTGATGTAGTGTCAGCTAGGCTGAGCAGAACACTGGGAAGACCACATCATCAGAGGGCTGATTCATGTACCGTAACTACTTCCTAGGAAGATCCCTAGCTTCTCTACAAGGTGGTTCATGGCAGCCTCTCCCACTAGACGACGAGGGAATGGTAGCACCATGTGATTCTTTTATAGCTAAGGTCTCTACTTATGTGGATCCGACTACCGAACTGGTTACAGGCCTCTCCTCCCTAGTGGATCCATGTCGGATTTCTCTCCACCTATATCCCACACTGGCCACCTTGATTTTCCAAATTCATTTCCACAGGTTTCTAGTGGGTTATGCGGCTACCCAGTGCTTGAAAAATTCTATTGAGAGGCCATCATTGACTTTAATAGGGGGAAAGGTAATCATCTCACTGAAGCCATACATCGTGAACATGAGCCACTTTTGACGAAGAACGCAAGGGTGTTCCTCTTCCCAAACATCTGTATAAACCTTCTTCGACATCTATTGGGTGCATCCAAACTACCTAGAGAACCTTGATGTCACATAGGCTTTGAAAAGGATCTTCCCACTGATACGAGCCACAAGCAATCTACCTCTCTGGCATTGAAAATATTCTCTATGCTCTAGAGAGCCTTTCCCAACATCTACCATTTGGAAGATTGGGTAGGAAACGAGAAAAAGGTGAAATTGTTGTGATTCATGATTCTAATCCTTACGCCCTCTTCATTAAGTGTCAATGGCGTGGTCCCAACAATGTTTAAAAAGGATGTTCGTAGACCATTACCTAGAGGATGAATAGAATTTTAGAAAGTGTATCTGCTGTAGTGAGTTGCGACCCAACCATGAAGGATTTGGAAAGGTCCACATATACTCCTCAGTGAGCCTCCTTTTAAAATGTTCCCCAGGATGGCATATAGGTGGGCGAGCACGGGGACCCCTAGGTTGAACCTCTGATTGGCTACCATAATTCTCACCATCACCATTTTTGTCGGGTGAACTCCCATTTGGGTATCCCTTACTGGAAGCATCCATCCACTCCAGAAGGTTCCGAGAAATCCGTAATATCAATAATTGAGTTCCTGGATCTCATCCACATGAAATCACCATGATTGGTAGTCCCATGTCTTCAAGATTTTCTAATATGACAAGGTCTTTCTCCTTTTTTCCGTGGTCGGACACTGCTTTCCTCACCTCGAAATCTTCACATTTGGGTCCTTCTGCAGGAAAAATATGAACCATTTCGAATAGGAAATTTCCATCAGGAAGTCCTTGACCTTTAGTCTCTCTTTAGATATGTCTAGAGGAATCCATGTTTGAATAGGGGTCCATGACCTATCCCCCTGATTTTCTCTATTGGGATAAACTCGTCATATTGATGCCCATCAAAAAAGGATTCCTCTAATATAGTGGAATCTCTAAAGACTGATTCCATCCCCACCATGGTGGTGGTGAATCATGTTGGTATTAAGGGACCATTGGCTAAACATCTCGGGCCCATGTTCATGCTGATGGTAGAAGTGGAACTGTGATGTCCACATCACCTCGAATAACCAAATATGCCACAGTTATGCTCTGAACTGATCACATGATGGGGCGTACCCAATACGCCCAAGGCCATTATATGGTAAAATTTCTTCTGGATCATTGGACCCAATTATGCATCTAGACTTTGGTATCATCGGTGATTCTCTATTGGAAGGTACAGGCATAATGAACGAGATAATCCTTAGTGATTGGCTCATCGGGTGAGATTGTTCTCGTCCTTTGGTTTAGAACGTAAATGAGCATGTGCCTGGTTTCATTGGTAGGATGGATTTTTTTTATTTTCGTATCATGGAAGATCAAACTTGCACATCACTCATGACTTCAGAGTATAAAATTCAAATCCTGACACTGGTACCTCCTCTGAAATATCAAAGTCCCACATCTATAGATTGTTGGAAAGTAGGTAATCCTTTTGGGCTTGGATCAGCGTACTGAAGAGGGTTTGGTTTTTGGATATGACATTATATGCACCATAAAAACTCAAGTCAGCACTCATCTCAGCCCTCCTCGCAGTATACATATCTTCCCTCGCAACATCACTATGACCAGTGGCCATTTCCTTTTCAAAGTCTAGAAAAATCAGCAAGGCGCACATAATAATAGAATGTTGCATGGAAAATCAGATGGTTGTGTGGAAAATCAAATGATTGCTTGAAAAATCTTATGAATGCATCGAAAACCCGAAAAGTAGCATATAAAATGGATGTTTTTCCAAAAATCGCAACTGAGATCTTGGAATTTTGTGCCAAATATAATGAATTCTGTGCAAGGAAGCAGAGTCTTTAATGCATGAGAACTCCATGGTAATCAAGCTAGAACATTTTGTATAGAACATGCCCCCCCAGAGGGGTTTCATAGGCGCATGTGGGTTTTTGCATGTCCAGAAATGAATTAAGCGTACCTAAAGTTAATTTTCGCACACCGCCCCCAATGGGCCGTCCGTTTTAGCGTTTCCCTCGGAATCCTACATTCGCACTCCCTCGCAGATCTTATTCTTATGGGGGGCATTTGTATATTCCAAAATCCAGCAAAGGCCCCAAGAATGCATCATTGGATAAAAGGAGGAATATTTTTACTCAGTAACCGGTTCTTGGAAGAGCCATAAGGCTGCACAGAAAACCAGAGTGGTGCACGGAAAACCGCTTCCTCACGTAGAAAACTAGTTCCTCGCATGGAAATCCATTAACATGCATGGAAAAAAGTCACGACCTCAAGTGGTTTTTGCGTGCCAGCATGGGAACATCTGTGCCATAGCCCGAGGTCCAGGTTTTCTGCACGGGCCAAATTCCTTGCGGAAACGCATCCCCCAATAGCCTATAAATAGAAGTGCCCCCCCCACTTATGGTGGTTGAAGAATATGAACCATATCACATATGCATAATTCATTACCTCCGCATGTAAAAGATGACTTCCAGGTATGGAATTTTCTGCTATTGGTCTCCCAGGGGTCCGTTTTCTTGCGGTGCCACTAGGGGCTGATCCTCACCCAAGGCCTTAAGTGTTTTCCCCCTTGTGCGCAAACCCTTCAACTTGCACATAAAATCTCTACCTCTCTTTGCACGCAAACCTATTCCAGTTGAATGAAAAACCCTCCACTTTCATCAAAAACCTCTGCCGCTCCTTGTACCCAATCCTCTTCCATTTGCTTGCACGCCTTCATTTCTGCTCAATTCGGCCTTTTGCGTGAAACATACCCACTTTTGCGCACCTATTGTGCGCAAATAGCTCCTTTTGTGTGCAATATATTATCCACATGTGTGACCTTTATCAGGTGTTCAACGTCACTCTACGGGGAACCATCTTCTAGAACTTCTTACAAAAAAGACCCATATGTTACACACCCTTATCATGTATGGGCCTGCAGGACTGTACGAAGTTATTTTAAGGTCCCTTGGGTAGTGATTCATGTTGCGTTGCATAGCCTTATGCTTCTTTTTATAGGCACACTAATGGATATTTATTATTCATATAGCCAGGCTAATGTGGGACCCTCAATGGATCACTCCACAACACTCCCCTACCATGGCAATACGGATGCCTTCCCTTCCTCAAGGGTGGAAAGGTATCAGTTATGTATGTCCTAGGGCCGTGGAGAGAACCCACCTCATCTGAGATACATGATGTTAAACTTCCAAGAACCATCATCCTCAACACATGACATAAAAATTTGAATTCACCCCATCCACTTTATATGGGGTACCCCATCTCGGGCATCCTCTATGCCCACTAGTCCACATGAGAGTGAACTCTTCCTCACATGGAATGAGATCCTCTTTGCTGGAGCGGTGCCTATCCACGCTGAAGTACAACCAAATTGGTGTAAGCCCCTAGCCTTTCTTATAAGAGGTTGCAACCCTTCACTTCCTCTCTTCTTCGGTGCCAAATACCAATGGAGAGATGGGTATCAGGTCCTTTATTATCATGTCTCTCTTTTATTGGGATCTTTCGCCACCCATGCCTTCATCATGAATAAGTCCCAATCTCCATCTCTCTGGGCTGATAACCACGCATAAGCCCATGTTTTCTCTTTGTTCCACTAACCACATGTTAGTCCCACTTTAATTCCCACAAACCCACCTTTCGCGGTGTGATCATCAGTTCATTTCTGCCTCTTGTTTCTCACACCGAGCACGACTCACGCGGGCTTAGAGTAGGAACTGACCATGAAAAAACACTTTCAAACTACATGGAATTTGATCCTTGATAAGGAAAGGTACGTAGGAAGTCTCTAGATGGTTAAATCCCAACACCTACTGGTCCCGAACCTCTTCATGTAGGTTAACCAAACAATTCCTAACTATGTGGACTTTGATCCTTACCAAGGCAAGGTACGTAGGAAGCCTCCCTGAGGTTCAATACCAACACCAACTTGTCTCAACCCCATCACGCATGTCCACCAAACCATTCCAAACTACGTGAACTTTGATCTTTGACAAGGAAAGGTACTTAAGAAGTCTCTCTGAAGCTCAAACCCAACACCTATTTGACGCGATCCCTTCATGTCAGTTCACCTTCATCCCACAAGATTTTAAATTGTATCCTTTATTCCTAACTATGTGGACATTGATCCTTTCCATGGAAAGGTACGTAGGAATCCTCCTTGAGGTTCAAGACCAACACCATTTGGTCCCGACCCATTCGCATTGGTTCACCAAAACCATTCAAAATACGTCTTTTTTGAACCTTATCTCATAGACAAGGAATGTAGGAAGCCTCCCTGAGGTCTAACACTAATAGACTGTATGTCGTTGTGGTTCCCTACCAATGATAATTGGTTTTGAACCCCAATAGATGGTAAGTTGTTGTGTTTCCCAACTAACAGTAAGCTATTGTGTACCCCCAACGTAGGGTATGTCGTGTTTCCCAACCGACAGTAATCCGTTGTGTACCTCGATCGATGATAATCCACTGTCCACCCCAACCAGAGGTAAGACATTGTGTTTTCCACATGATGGTAATCCATTGTTGTCCCCTTTGTTGGGACGCATATGTCTATTCCACCCCTCGAGCGTCAGACCAACCTCAACCTGCTAATCATGCTTAATCCCAAGCATGTCATCATGTCGCTATCCTCTGCGTACACCCAGATTCTATGCCCTAATCTCAAACTATGTGGAATTTGATCTTTGTCAAGGTAAGGTTCATAGGAAGACTCTCAAAGGTTCAAGACCATCACCCATGTTCTTTCCTAGTCACTCCCTCGAGCCTTTGTGTTTTGGGAAGGTCATGCCCAATCCCTAATGTTTCACTTCTTCTGGGTCCCAGCCATGCTTCCATTCACATGAGCCACCTCCTCTGGTGGCTCATCGCCCCACCACACCACACTGACTTTGATTCCCTACCACGAGAATACGTTAGAAGCCTCTCTAAGGTTCAAGCCCAAAACTACCATCACCTCCATGATTGTTTCATCTCATTCCCCTGCCACTCCAGTCAACTCTCCATCATCCATACTGATTCTTACCCGGGCCACAACATCCATGTGAGGTCATGCCAATTTACATCTTCACTACTCTTAGAAGCACTTGGGTAACTCACCACATGTTATCTCTTGCATCAGTGTTCCATCCAAGGGTTACACCCATCAGATCCACTCCCATCAGTTTTTTGATTAGTCTGATATGTCTCCTCTCGACGTTGAACTCGTGGAATACCCTATGTTAAACATGGGAAGATGAGGGAAAACTCATAGATATTCCCATTTCATAAAATTCCTCACATTCGACATGGGATGCCTCAGTCTTCTGTTCCCTCTAGAAGCCCTATAATAAGGAAAAGAAATCAAGACGCATCACTGTTCCAGTGTGCATATATGCCATTAATGTCCAACGTGATTACTCCCCTGACTAATGGTTTCTTCCTTGACCATACACCATGGAATGTCCTAACAGAAGAAGTGTAATTAATCGGCATCAATGAAGAAATGGAACCAGAAAGAGTTTCTCAAACAACATTTTAATATTTAAGGGAGACTCGGATTAGGTGATGAGTTCTGCGGAGGAATCCATGGAAGGAGGAGCCAACATCCCATCATCCCATTTCGATCCAAGATAAAACATTCTTGAGTAAGCGACGGATGACCCCCGCCTTTGGAAAGTGGGAATACAGGGCAACTGTTGTGCATCATCCCCTGAATAACAGATGGATGCATGCCCCAAAGAAAGTGTCGGAAACAGCGATCTCACAACATATCTAGAGGTAGTTATGCATCATGTAACATGTACACAATTTGTAATTTCACAAAAAATATTTTAGTGAAGATTTTCTATATAAGGGGCCAAACCACCTCAAAAACATTCAAAATCATGGACACCACCAATAAACCCATTTAACACATCTATATACAATCTCCATTAATTAAAATGAACCCAAATCCCTAAAATTTATGACTTTTTTTCAACAATGGATCTTCATCTATGAATAAGACTCAGCCACCAAGGCTCAATGAAAAACTTAAATAAGGTTGTACTTAGAATAGCGTGGGATATTATATAATTTATTTATTATTATGTCAAAATATTAAAGTTAATAAAACAAAGAGAATGAATTTTTTTACTTATCTTTAAATAAAACAATATAATCTTCAAAATTAATGAAAAATGGACAAAAGATCATATATTTGAATACTGGATGATTACCAATTAAATTGGTTTACCAATAAAATCAATCCAGGTTTATGGTCATTTTATAGTTATTTTTATATTATTTGTAATTTTAATTACCTTATTTACCTTTAAGGTGGTGGTAATTACATTCTATGGTCACTATTCATAATGACAAAAAATAAAGAGAAATATTTACCAAATTTGGGCCTCCTGATACCAAATATGGAATCCATTTCTCAATATTAAATTTTTTCCATCGAGCATGTACCCTAGTGGTACAGGCTCCTTCTTGGCATCCAAAAGACCCAGGATCAAATATGGGTAGGGACGAATTTCTGGGGAACTGTAGCAGTTCTGTAGTAGGGCACTGTAGCAGCGGCAGAACGGTAGCAGCATTAGTACTCTAGGGGCGGAGGGACTTTAGTAGGGTACTGTAGTGGTGACAATACTGTAGTAGTGCGAGTAGTATAGCAGTACTGTTCACAGAGGGGCCTTTGGGCCAAAAAAATGGGCTTTCAAGCCATGTATTCAGGCCACTTGGCCTTGGGCCTTTAGGATTTGTAATGGGTCTCCCTCTATCCAGTATAAAGAGGTCTTTTCTTTAAATAATAAATTACGGCTTCGACCCCAACCTTTTAAAAAAATTACTAAAATTTGAGTAATTCTTTTCAAAGAATTAATCTATGAATTTTTATTAAGGAGAAAATTTATATTTATTTTTTAATTTTGTTAATACACTTCATACTAACTAATTCAATGGCTAGGTTATAATGGTAGTATTTAAAAAATAATTTTTTGGGTTCTTTTAAGCTTGGTGTTGTGTGTTATATACACTATCGAACATTGTATTATTTTAAAATCTAAAGGATTTACATTATACCGCTTTAAATAATTTATTTCCTTTAAATTTTATGTTATTCTCCTTAATCAAGGTTTTGACATTTGAAGATTCTTTTACAGAAACCACACATATTTAAATGGGTTAATAAAACTTCCTCTAGAAAAGGGGGCAAGGTAAATAAATGCGTTATATGAAATAACAAAAAACAAGGTTTCTAAATAGAAGAATAATAGTTATAATTGAATATATTGAAATGGAATAGAAAACTTACTCCCAAGAATTGATATATATTTATAGATAATGTTATCTATATAAAGTTACGTACTAAAAAACCAAAAAAATCAATGATTGGTGAAAAGACCATCGATTCATTGGATATGAAGTGAATACGATAATTTTTTATTTTTTGATATTTGGGGAATTAAAACAAAATGTAGACTAAAAACATAAGTAAATGTACTTTAATGACGAGTATAATTTAATCCTTTATTCAATTTTCAATACAACGTCATATTTTTCTCCATGTGATGACTATTTAGGATAAATTTTTTCCAATGTTTGAAGCACTAAAATCAAATTCTAAAAGATCACATAATCCATGAAAATAAAGACAAGATATTCCTCATATCGTTAAAAAATAAAAAATGGTAATCCCATTGTATGATAGTGAGAAAAATGAATAATCATGCATATGATGATATAATATAGTAATCATAAAAATTCAATAATAAAACTACCGATTAAACATAGATCATTCCATAAATAATAACTCTATATCCAAATTATCATTATTAAACTCAACATTAAATAATGTTTTAACCTCATAAGTTATCTCGTTCCCTTTATCATACACCTTAAAAAACATAATATCATTTTTCACAAATAATCCATTATGTTAAACCTCAATATTGTATATACCTCAACCTAACAAAATAATTCTTAAAATATAATTAGCCTAAAAAACTTTAAAGTATTTGATGAACTTTATAACTATCCATCAAATGATTTGGGTAAAAAATTATTTCATAATAACCATGACATCATTTAGTTTAGTGGTATGCATTGTACCCTTACCACCGTTCGGTTGTGGGATCCATACACAAAACCTAATCAGATGTGACATGTTGTCACCCAAACTATATATTGTCATTATTTTAAAATTGTATTAATATACTTCTTATAATATTTCCAAAAATATAATGAAAATCTTCAAAAATAACATTAATGGAAAAAAATAACCATTATTGTTTTCTATATGATATATTCCCAAAATAGACAAACTATTTTACCCAAATCAACCACAAATACCTTAACCTCAAGGATATTATTAACACTAAATGTTATCAATAACTTTAAAAATATTACCATAAATATAAAATCCTTACTCTTAAAATAAAATTTTCACGAAGACATATACTAAATCAAAGGTTTATATTCCAAGATATGTTTTCTAATGTATCATTAATCAGGTTAAAATCCTATAACATAAAACCTTATATGAATTATCTACTATTTTTTATATATTAATGGCCTTAGACTTATCATTCCTAAAAACTTTAGTCTTATCATATTACCAACCACCAATCAAGGATTATTTGTCCTATAATCATATATTTTTTAGAAAATGTCACCTTATCAATAAATTACTTTTCCTTGGCTATCAGTATTGTTCAACATATATGTGAAAATCATTAATCAAAACTATTATTGAAAAATAATTATAATTTTCATGATTTTTATATCCAAAATATCATTGACACAACACTTTTATAATATAATTCACAAATCTGAATATATAAACCCTTCAATCCTTCCATGTTAATGATTGATATGGAATTGGTCATTCCTTAGTCTATGAGTTAATCCTCCGATTATGGAATTTTCCCAGATATTGATCATGCTTTCCAAAATTAATATGTTGAAAGAAAAATGGTGTCTTTAGATGATATTTATTTCCTTCCATAATTATCATTTTTTTTCATAGATAATTCATGGATATATTAAATTATTTTCCACAAATAAAATAGTTTCCCATTCACTTGTAAAATTCTAAAAGGTGTCTCTTTTATATTAATGTATATAAGTAAATTAATCCTTCTTTACTCCATGATATCCATCCCTCATTCAATTATTCAACTCTATAATTCTCTTCTTTGGTGACTCTAGGAGTTGGTAAATGTAGAAGTTGTTAATAAAATAACTTGATAACTAACTAAGAATAGTCATCATATATTTCACTCTAGTCATTATCCCATTTTGCTTCTAATGATCACCACATTTTCCATCACATTCATTATTAAAACGTCTCTTTTTGGATTCAACTATTGAATAAAACCAAAAATACATAGTGTGAGAAAAAATAATCATTGTGAAAAAATAAGAAATATCATTCATAGGATTTATAAATAATGAAAACATAATTTTACTAAATAAAACCATATGTTTAAACTATTCCATGATGGTTATTATTTATTCAATTCCCTCAAAATCATTCCTAAAGAAAATTTGGGTTAATCCAAGAATGTCTTCTAGGAGTTTAAAACCATGCTAAAAGTCATGGTAAACTCACTTTTCACTAGAATGATAGTTGATATGTTCTCAACCAACCCTTTTTGGGTTTATTACCCCTAAATTCATTTTTTTCAAAACCTTCTCTACTTGTTGTTTAAAGAAAGGGATGTGTTGATAGGAATCCCACATAATATATACATTAACAAAAGTTTATAATGTTTTCTTATACATATAATTATATTCAAAATCATTCATGAGGTTTCGTTCTCTCATTAATGTTTTCCTAAATCAGGTTCCCAATGTTTATACAAAACTCCTCTGATGAAAAATGTAAATACCCAAATTTAGTAGCCTAGAAATGATGGTTACATTATTACATTTCCATAAAATATAGTGAATCAAATAATGAATGACTTAATAGTTTAGGAGTCTGGGTAAACAAGATAAATACATTCTTCCCATTTTATATTTGAAATAAAATATGAAACATTGTGAGATTAGTTATTTTGTATCATTAATGTCATTAAATGATTTATTCTTCTTATATTGGGTAAAGGAAAAAATAAGGGTAAGATAAAATTATCATTAAGATATATTTAAAGAGGAATCTATCATTAGAATATAAGTAATAATCACTATTGACGGATAAATTACCAAAAAAACATTTCATTTAATCAATAACTTGAGCACAATGAATAATATGGTATGAATAAATGATGATATAAAAATTCTATGTAACTTATCACAAGATATTGAAAATTATCCATGGATATTATAATTATTCTAATATCACATGGAATATAATTATAACACCCTTATATTTATAAAAAACAATATGTACGATTTCACTTACAACATGCAACTATGAGTCTAAATCAACCAAAAAATATTATTATTTATGTATAAATATTATAATCTACTCATTGAGTTGGTGGGTATGAATAGTTTTTACCGTAGTATGATATATATATATATATATTTATGTGTGAAGTTCCTACTCAATAAATATTCATTGATTAATGCTTAGGAAATAAGTACTCAATTTTTAGTAAAGTTGTTTTATGCTTCTGAAATACGTTTTCATCAAAATTATTAATATTTTTATGAGAAACATTTATCATTTATTTTTAGAATATATATAAGTTGTATTTTATAAAAAAAATTTCATTTTTTAAATCATCTATTCAATATTATCTTAGGGTGATATTTTTATATTTTTCTAAAAATATTGATTTTCATTTAATCGTGAAAAATTACATTTTATGGTAAACTATATTTTCATTTCAATAATTTACAAAGTTAAATTTTGTTTCAAAATGATTTCAAATATAAAATTAGTCATATTATAATAATAATAATACATTTAAGTTTTTTTGAGTAAATTTTATGATTAAGTTTTATATAAAATCATTTTTATAAAAAAATTGCATTTTGTTTTGAATTTTTATTTTAAATTAATTACTTCCACTTAAATAAATTGAATCTATAAAAATTGTTATTTTTTTGAATTAGTAGGTTAAAATTTGGTAAATATGAGCCCTTTACTATTTTTTCATTGGGAATAATAATCATAGTAAATAATAGTCACCATGGTATGGATAAATTAGTTAATTAAGGTTAAAAATAATATGATAAAGACTAGAAAACTACCATGAAAATAGACATAATTTCATTAGATTAACATATTTCATCTATATTCATCCAATATTCAAATATATAATCATTTTTCATATTTTTTTTTGATTTTGACCTTTATATTTTTTTTGTAAAACATTAAAAATTTCATTCTCTTTTTTTTAACAACTTTGAAATTTAAACATAAGGATAAAAAGAGGATATATTTATTAATAAATATGTACTATAAATATAAATTATTTTTTTTCATGGTAAATTACTTATAACTTTTGGTGATCAAATAATTACCTCAGATCATTATGAAACTTTGACATATTATTTATTAAATTAATAGAAAACTAAAATATATGATTTTGGAATTATTAAAAGATATATAATTTGAATAATTTAATATACACTACAATTGTTTTATATCTATTTGAAATTTTAGTGATTTTTCAAACTATTATAATTTAATTATCTCTTTATTTGGATGTATTTAAAGTCTTATTTAATTAATAGCATCAAAAATGACATTAATATTATTTTATAAAAAAAGATATTTTATTCAATTATTTAAACTTCATAAAAATAATATATTCATATAAATAATTGTATATGGTTGAATACATCAACTAGGGTATATTTATGGGTCGTTTTTCCTTTTATGGTAACATTTTTTACACTTAAAGGGTGGGAAACATTAACATTACATTAATTGTCAGAAGGTTCAATGAGGGTTTAAACTAAATAGTAACGGTGAAAAAATAATAAACACTTGTAAAAAAATTATTGTATGATATTATTTAAACTCTTCCTCATATTATATTTTATTTATATTAATTTTCATCCATTTGGACATGAAACATGTTTTATATTAATCTAATACTTTATGAAACTCCAAGAAGATCCATCCCATCAGTTATAAAAGGATATCCCTTATCTTAATTATTTACACCATATTGAAACATAAATATAAACCAATACCTAACCACTTATCCTCTCAAAATACTTTTCAATGTTTTTAGTGGTTTATTCTCCCAAAATACCCACCATATGGTCCTTTAAAAAATATTCAAAAGAGGTTTCTCGATAATAAAGTAATCATTTTCGAAATCCTACAAATTTATTTCATCCTATACATTATATTAATTTTTTAAAACATACTAAAATATTAAATCTAGTATAAAAAATATTCTAATAGGTAATTATTATTTATTGAGAAATTTACATCATTTTTTTATCATAAAAAAACGAAAACATCTCTCATGTGTACCTATGGCTTATCATCTCCACGCAATAGTATAATTAATTTTTTACCACCAATTTACATGGGTGGTTATAAATATTAAAATATTGAATATCTATGAACTTTATGAAATAATCATTCCTATTATTTTAAAATAACATATGTAACTTGTTACCTTCCAATCCATTGGAATGTGATAACATCGCTTGTGCGTTTGTGGGGACTACCACCTCCATAAAGTGATGTGATTCATTTTTCATTTATTATTTACTTGTTTGGGAAAAAGGATAAATTTGATTAATATATATGATATATAAAATATACCAAATTATTTAAAGGTGAATTAGTATTTATTATTATTTAATGCCATCTTTCAAAATGTGAAAACAACATTCATGCATAGATATGGACTACCGTACCCATGAGTGGGGTAATTCATTTTATATCACTAAATATTATAATGAATATAAATTTAAATATATTGGATATATATACATATACATATACATATATATATATATGATATTTATATCATAAACAACATATTGGAGATGAGGGAACCATTATCAAAGTATACGAACCAAAACTATCTAATAAAAACATACATGGATGATGAATCAATTTCATCTGAAATAGTTATTTTAATAATTAATTGTTAATAAATGGTTGATAACTTTAAATAACTGAACACCATTATCCTGTATTCATAATTTAATTTACTACTTTTTCATGATATACAAGTGATCACATCTTGAAGGACTGAAAAGTTTAGTAGTCTTGGTAAACTAGAAATATACTTGAATCTCAAATTGCATTTGAAATCATAAAATAAAACAAAATAAAAGTAATAAATTAGAATCCTTTAAAACATTAAATGATTACTTCTTTATATCAAGGAAAAGGATAAAAACTAGGGGTGATATTGGATTCTTAATAAGGGTTATGTACAACGGAAGATATCCTGAATCAATAAGGCATAATCAATATGACAAGGTAAATAACTAAAAACCCATTCCATTTAATGAATAACGTGAGAATGAAATTTATCCATTTATAATTTCAATAAATTAATATAATTTATAATAATATTTTAATTATTAGTGAATGAAATTCTTTATATTGGACTTGATGATTTCAAACATCATGATATCTATATCCTCATATCCTTATTCTAAGATAGGTTACTTGGTCGATAAGTATTCACCAAGAAACACATTTAATGATATTTTACTAATTTTTATCATCTATACTATTGATTAATTAAAGGGATATATTAATTTGGAAACTTCCTATTTCTTTTTGTTCAATTCATTCGTCATATAACTAATTATTGATTTAATTAATGGACAAAATACCTTATCAACAAACATCCATAATGAGTAAAGAATGTGTATAATAAATAATTCCATGGTCATTCAAATAGCATTCAATTGAAACAAAATATATAGAAATATTATACACTTTAGTTAATAATCATATCCATTGAACAAAAGATCTAGATATTTAAGGGAAATTAAATGTTCAATGATTACATGAATTTAAATGTTTCAAGAAAAAGTTAATGAAAAAAATTAATCAATAAAGGGAATGTGAATAATTTAATGTGTGAAACTAATAGTCAAAAAATCATATAAAGAATAATTATGGTATAATTAAAACATATCCTCACTATAGTATAAGAAAATAATTTTTTTCCATTTATAAATAGAAATTATGTTAATTGACTCTTAAAACATTCTTCAGAAAAATATCATTTCACCTTGAAAATATCTTTTAAAAAAGAGAATTTTCTAGAATATTTGAAAAGAAATTATATAGTTTTTTTAAAATAATTAAAGAAAACATAAAACTAATTAGTGTTAATGATTTTTAGAAAACTGAATTCTTTCTGAGTAAATTAAAATAAAAATTCATTTCCAAATTTTAGTGAAATGTCAAAAAAAATCATTGTCCAAAAAAGTGACAAGAAGACCCATTTTAAAAAATAAACATTAAAACATGGGTAAAAATAACTTCAAATAGTCATAGTAAAATATAAAAAATACTCTTTAAATTGTTTTAAGGAAAATATAGATATGGATGAAAAGATTTTATAGAAAGGATAAATAATGTATAATTTTCTAAAAAACATTTTCTCAATTATTTTATGTACCAAAGAGAGTAGAATAGTAGTATTAAGGATAATTTCATGAAAAACCATTGGATAATAAAATTCATTTGTTTTGTTATAAAATGATCATATTATTTCCTTTAATATAAATTCAATCATAAAAAATCCCAATTAAAATTACATTGTTAAATAACCTCTTACTATTTCGACTAACATTGAGTCCTAACCCCCATTAAATAATAACTTCAAATGAAACTCTAAATAAAATTAATATAAATTTACCAATGGTTTATTGTATAAAAGTATCAGTATATTGACCAAAAAATAAGTAGGGAATATGGAATATCTCTCACAGAAGTAAAAGTGAGACGAAATTCCTTTCCAAAATTAATATCATTGAGGTGATAATTAATCCATGAATTATTTATTTTGATAAATATAAATATGTAGAAAAAATTATAAATACATTATAATACAATGATAGATCATTCAACACATAATCATGGAACAATATAATCATGGAAGAAGTGAATAACCCAATGATAGAAAATTGTGTAATGACACCCCTTACAACTAGAAAGCTTAAAATTCAAATGACCTTTGATGAAATAATAAAAATTTAATACCAAAAAACTATTACTTAGGAATTATTTATGATATTACATTTAAAATAGGTACTATATGGATTATATAAATGAAATTGTGTATATAATAATAATATATTCATTAATGAAGGTGAAATCCCTTGTCTTAAATGTGATTCGTCACATACATTATTTTTATTATTAATAATAAATTTCTATTAATTATATACTTGATTAAGGATATTTTTAATATTTATAATTTCTTTTATCTTATTTAATACTATTTTATATTTAATTAAGTAATTTATAATGTTCACATCAGATGGTTGGATGATATTCAGTTCATATGTCCAAAATGACTTCGGTAATTTGAATATGGTAACATTTTTCATTGTTATATCATCTATAGAATAATAATATTTAAATAATTATCATTTTTATAACATCAATTATAATTTTTAAACCAACATTGAAATTTGGTTATGAAAAATGAACAATGTTACAATCATGATGATGTTAAGCCATACGTACGCACTAGTAACATTTCCATTTTTCAACGATCATTGAAAAAAAAGGTACGTATTATTTTATATTTATAAAATTATCATCATGTCAAAATTTAAATAATATTTCATTAAATATATTTATATATATAATCCATTATATGTTCTGATAATTAAAAAATCACATTGTTTTGTAGAGGTTATAATCCACACGTATACACGAATGATGTTATCATTTTCAATAGATGGGAAGGTAAGAAATTAAATGAAATATTATTTGTTAATAATGATAAATATGTGATGATTATAATATATATATATATATATATATATTAAATTTATCATTAAACCCATTCTGGAGTGTTGTTTATGGAAAATGAATTATATATCTTTATAAGGCGGTAGTCCTCCATACACAGGAATAACAATTTTATTTCCCATTTGATATAAGAGGAGCTGAATATAGGGTCTTTCATTAACATTAATAATATAATTATGTGATATAAATTGGTTTTATTATATTATCAATTTTTGATAATATTTAATGTCTGTTGAAGAAGAAATAATATAAAAACATTTAGTTAAGAATAATACCTCTCCTTCAAGAAACCCTTTAGGTTTACAAAAAATCATTCCTAAGATGTTTATATAATCAAAACAAATCCTTTATGAAGGTTAAATTAAATAAATGAATTATTTTGGGTAGGTATTGGCTGACCCAAATCATTCTTGATGTGTAAATGGGAGAAAAGAGGGGGTTCTGTTTACATATAAGGGGATGTGGACTTTGGGAATTTATTAAAGTATTAATTTATAATATGTTCTTTTAAATTATAATACTCCATAATGGATAGGTATTAAAATTTTGGATATTATAGGGTTTAAATGTATTGTAAAATTAATATTAGACAATTTTAATTATCAAATTAACCTTCAACTCTTGGTTAAAACCCTCATAGACCTATTTTAACTATAACTACTATAACAACCTTTTCAATTTGAAATAATTATAATTTTACTTAGAATATAATGTTTGGATAAAAAATAGAATATTGATGAAATTTTAGAAAACTTATAAACCTAATTTCTTTTATTAAATTTTTTTAGTATTTTTATATAATTTAATTTATTAATATTTATCATAAAATATCATCAGTGTAACTTTTTAAAAAAGTCATTTAATTTGAATTTAATGAAATAATGATAATAATTATTTTATAATATAATTCATTTAACTATAAATAATAAATTATTATTAACTGTAAAATTATTTTGGAATCATAAATCATTCCAAATACATTACTTTTAAAGTTTTTAAATTTATTTACCATATGTTTTCCACAATTTGAATTAGTGTTATGGCAGTGTTTTATAAGTGTTTAATGTAACTATATAATAAATAAAATTTAAAAATAAATTTCCATCATAAAAATAATTCCATTATAATAAAAATAACCTTTAATATTTTTCACTACTTATTTTTGTCCCTACGTGAACATGTAATAGATATTTAAAAGAATGAGGGTGATATTTTGTATTTTTCTTTTCTTAAATTATTATATTGGTTTCTTTCAACCAAAATTTTCCCATAAATAATTTAATTTATATAATAAGGTGAAACATATAAAAATAAAATGTACCAATAACAATTAATATTGAAATAATGGACTTTCCATTTATTTTTGAAGTTGGTTAACCTGATTTCCCCTTTTACTATGGTGATGATTTTTTACTATTTTTACTATTTATAATAACCAAAAATTATGTCGGTTATATTAAATAATATAAAATAAATATAATTAAATATATGGAATCAATTTTAAAAAATTCTATCGCTAAATGTTTATGAACATAATATTTAAAGAATCTCACAAAGTGGGATGAAAATCGATTTTTTAATAAAATGCATTTTTCAAGAAAAAGATGAAATTATATTAACTCTATCACCATAAATAATCATTATATCAATTAAAATTAATATATATAAATATATATAAAATATAAATTTCATTTAAATAATTCCTCATTAGGGGTTATTTCAATTAATGAAAATAAAGAATCATTGTTTTCTTAGTTTTTTTTAAATGTTTATAAGCCTAAATAAAAAATTATACCAAAATCCATTATTAAGATGATTAAAATTTATTTTATTGGATTAAATATAATGACATATAAAAATTATATTATAATTATAATGGTAATTTTAAATTACTTAATTTTATGAAAATATGTGAGAGTTTTATAAAACATAAGGTATTTTTCATTATTCAGTGAAAAAACACTCTTTTAAAATAATTCCAAAACATCATCACAAATTAATTGTGATAATATGATTTAAAAAATTAATTTATTGTATTACAATTTTTAAAAAATTTATATGTTATTTATATAATTTTCTCACAAAAAGAAAAAAAATGTTGCATGAAAATTTTATTTTTAAAGAATGTTACAAATTAACGATAAACTTAATCCTTAGTTAGTTATATATTTGCTTCTTATTTATACATAGTTTTAAAAAGTTGGTTGTTCTTATTCATACATCGAATTTTAATGGATAGGTTATAACATCCACATTCAAATAATATATTACAATTTGTTTAGGCTCAGTGTTACATGTCTTATACAACATCAAACATATTATTCTTTTAAAAATATCTGGGTGTTACATTATCCCCACCTTCAATGAATTTCATCCTCAGAATATAAATTTTTCCTAAAAAATAAATGTTTTGACAATTGATATTTCCATTTTATAAAATCCACATCTAAAAATGGTTAAAAAATCCCCTTTAAAATAGTGGAATGGAAATATAACAATCTTATGGTATAAACCAAAAAAATGTTTATAAATATAATAAAATTAATGGGAAGAGAGAATATGGACCCAGAAGAGAAAACTAACACCTAAATATTAATATATATTGATATCAAACATTTTCATGAGAAAGCTAACTGCCACTAAACCATAAATCTGTGATCATTTAAAAGGTCATTGATTCATCTAAAATGAGGTTAAATGTATAACATTTTAAATTAAAGATCCTAATTTTTATGTATACTTTTAATATCTTAATGAATAACACTATCAAATATACTAATGTGATATATTTTCTTTAACAATAATTATTTCATCATTTGGTTGTACTTATATAAATTTATACATCATTTCTTACTCTATGAAATGAATATATGATGATTTTTTATGCCAAAAGCACTATAATTAACTGTTAAAAGATAATAAGACCTATAAAATAGTTAAAATCTATTTCATATAACTCTGAATATTTAACAAAATTGTTATAAATAATTATCTAATATAATACATTAATCTCCAAAATAACTATAATAAAACCCAAAGATCAACATAAATTTTTTCCTATCAAATCATTTAAATAAATTAATTTCATATTAATGAGGAAATCATGTAGTCCAGTGGTAGGAGTTGAACCCTTTTAACAAACCGATTATAGTTTCAATCCCCACATCATTTTTATATGTCTCATGATTTCTGTAGGTATATGGTTTATACTTTTCACAAAACATTATCAATATAGTTCCTATAAAATTTCCAAAAATATGGTCAATAACCTCAAAAATAACAATAATCATCAAGTAAATATTTAACCACTATAGTTTTTCATACATTGTTTTTTCCAACAAAATCATATAATTTGAATTGAATATTATTAATTTGATATCATTAATCATATAAACCCTAAAGGTTATCAGTACTTCTTTATTAATATCCATAAAATATTATAGGATAATTCACTAAATAATTTCGTCAATAAAACACATACTAAACCCAAGGGGTTTTTTCCCATTAATGCCTCCAAAAATATCAATAACAATGTTCTATTATCTTCACATAAATCCCAAAAGGGATTATTTATTATTTTAAATATATTATTATCCATAGAAATATTATTAGAAGACAATTTAGGTTTTTCCCACATTATTAGAGAATATCATAGAGTTCTATAGGTTTTATTATCTCATTCATTATAATGGTTTATAAATAAATACAGATTAACCAATGCATATCAAATGTATGTGAAAAACTAGGTTTGTATTAAGGGAACACTCACCATGGATTAGAATTATAGTTTATATATACTCATCCAACTACTTTTGGGGTTATTACCCCAAGATGCACATTTTCAAAAACTACATCCACTTATAGTATCAAAAAATGGATATATTTCTAATAAAACTACGTAATCACTATATTAATAAAATTTTAGAATGTTATCATAAACTATGAATTATCCTTAAGGTAAATTAAAGGTTTATATTCCAAAATCTATGTTTTCATAAATAGAGTTCTCAATGTATCTACTAAACCTCTATCTAATACCAACTATAAGGACCCAGACCCAAATATTACAAATCTAGTGGTTACATTACTACTGTGGAATTATATAGAAATTATTTTATGCCAAATGGAAAAATAGACTAGTCATCTTGATAAAATAGATACCTACTTTAGTCTCACATTATATTTAAGAGGATAAAATACAATATAGTGAGGGTTCTAATTATGTAACCTTAAACTCATTTAAGGTTTCCTTATTCATATCATGGGGAAGAAAATAAGGTTGAGCTTAGATGCTCATTATGGTTTTGTATATCTTAATTTTTCATGAATCAATAAGGAATGATTGATATTTCAAAGAATATAACTAAAAACACATTCCATTTAATCAATTACTTGAGTGTTAAATGCATCAATATATAATATCAATGAATTAGTCTCATGGATAATACTAACTGAATTCTCAATGAATAAAATTCATAATATTATAAATCGTGATTTCATACATCATAATATATATAATGTCAAATCCTTATGCTAATAGAGTTTAATAGACTGGTAGGTATGCACCAGAAACCCATTTCATGCTAGCTTACTTATTTTTCTCAAGAGTCATGTTGGTGCATTGAGAGGAAATATAATTTTTATCCCCATCATTCACTATATGACCAATGAATTCCTCATATATCTAATTATCGATTTAATTCATAAACCATATTTCATTTCAATAAACATATGTATTGAGTAATCAATACAAACTATCAATTATTCCCAACTAAATCAAAAAAAATTAATATTAAAACACTATATGTAGAAATGGTATAATTTTTATGAAATATTATATCCATGATACGTATAATATCAATATTTATTATAAATTTAATGTTCAATGATTATAAGGAAGTTATTATTTGAAGATAAAGTTAATAAATTCAAAATTAATCAAGAAAGTTAATGTCAGTACTTTCCCTAGTCAATTTAATCATTAATCATCTAGAGAAATAATTAAGATAGTATCATTATAACATATCCCTAGTGGATTATAAATAAAATAAAGGTTTTTTCAATGAATAATATAAATTATGTTGAAATACCATTAAAATATTATTGAGGAAAAAACCCTTTCCACTCTGAAAGTAACTTTAAAAAACAAAAAAGTTCCCTAGTAATTGGGAAAATATTTTATTTGAAAATATCCTTATAAATTTTTAATTGAAATTTTACATTAATGACCTGTTATGATGGAGGTGAAATTATATTCATTAAAAGAATGTTAAAAAAATATTCATATCCAATTTTTGGTGAAAAATCAAAAGTAACTATCTCAGAAAATGACCAGAATATTTTTTTTGAAACAATTTTTATAAAGTCAAAAATTGTTAAAAATGACTTTAAAAATCATATGAAAATATTAATAATATTCTTCAAAACAATTTAAATAAAAACTAGATATAGAAAAAATATATTTTCCATTGAAAAGGTAAATAAAGTAGAGTTTTCAAAAAAAATAGTAGTCATTATAAGTACCAAAGAGAATAGAATGGTACTATTACAAGAAAATTTCATAATTAAATACAGATTATTAAAATAAAATAGCTTTATTAGATAATTATAATATAATTTTTTTGAATGTCAATTCAATATTTAATAATATATATTAAAATGATATTTTGAAATAAATCAGTACCTCTTTCGTAACCTTTCAATTATAACCCCCATGAAAGAGATGAAATAGAATGAAATTTTTAATTGAGTTATTATATAGGTAATCATGATATATGATATATGATATAAAATGTGTATTATATACACCACACATAATAAATAAGGTGTGAATATGGAATATGTCTCATAGAAGTAAAAGTAAGATGATAAACTCAAACAAAAGTTAGATCATTGTAGTGAGAAAAAAATCAATAAAGTAATTATGTGTGATAGATAAAAATAAATATTAAAAAGTGGAAATATAAAATAATACAATAATAATCCATTTTAAACATAATCATGGAACAAAAAAAATCAATGAATAAGGGAAATATTCCAAATAATGTAAATTGTGTTAAGAATCCCATTACCACTTTGTAACATTCTATTCAAATACCCTTGGATGAAATGATAAACATTGTAACCAAATTTACCTTAAAGTATGAATTAATCATGTTATTACATGTAAAATTTTAGTTATTTTACCCATAAATATTAATTTACATGAATAACAATAAAATATACCCCAATGAATGAAAATTGAGATGAAATCCCATACCTCTAGTTTAGCTCAACACATACATTCTTTTTCTTCCAGAATAATAAAATTATGTTTATTATTTACATACGTAAGAAAATGTTTTATTAATTTTAGTTTAATTTATTTAATACAATTATATATATAATTACTTAATCAATTAATTTCACCTCAGATGTTTCGATGATATTCCGTTCACATATCCAAAATGACTTAGGTACTTTGAATATGGTAAAAGTGTTCATTATTCCATCATCTCTAAAAAAATAATAAGAAAATAATTATAATATTTATACATTAATTATAATTTTTAAACCAACCATGATATATTGGTATAATAGATGAACTATGTTACAATCATAGACCCTGTATGTTGTATGTACACATGAGTACAGTTTCTTTTTTTCAACAATAATTATTGAAAGATGTTAATTATTGTTTTACCTTGGTGAAATTATAGTCAAATAATAAATTATATATTATTTATTTAAGTATAAACACATATGTAATTCATTTTATGTAGTGACAAGAAACCATTCACATCTCTTCGTAGTTGTAGTAGTACACACATACGCACAAACGACGTTATCATTTTTCAGTGAATGGAAATGTAAGATAGTAAATGATATATTTTATTTTAATAATGATAAATGTGTCCGTAATTTCATATATATATATATATATTCAATCCTTAATTAAAACCATCTTTTATTAGTGGTGATAGAAAATGAATTAAATCGGTTCACGAGGTAGTAGTCCACCATATGCATGAATGATAGTTTCGTTTCTCATTTGATGGAGGAGAAGATAGATATAGGGTATGTAATTAACATTAAAAAAATAATTGTATGGGATATAATTATTCTATTCTATTATAATAGTATAATAATATATGATGGTGTCTTGAGAATAATTAAAATAAAAAACATCTAATTAAGAATGATTCCTCTTCTTCAGACAACATTATTAATTTTTTTTCATGATACTTCCAACGAAATATTTATAAAAACAAAAATCAATATATGAGGTGTAAAAGTATTTAAGGAAGGTATTAGGGTAGATATTTTATAAATTATATGGTTCTTTATGTGTGTATAAGAGAGAAGATGTGTTTCCCTTTTATAATTTAGGGGAGGGGCACTTTTTGGAATTTTATAAAGTACTAAATTATAATAAAGTCATATTGAATTAAAATACTTCAAAAATGACCATAGATTAAAATTTTAGGTTGAATAAAGTTGAAATATGATTATAATATATGATTTCTACATGTTTAGTTTTAAAACTAACGCTTATCTATTTGTTTTACTTCTGGTAAACATGTTTTAACTTTAACCATGATAACCTCACTTTTAGAATAAAAGGGTTATAATTTTACATATAATATAAAAATTACATCATAAATAAAAAATGGAAGAAATTTTAGACCATTTATAATCCTAATTTTTCCCTTTCATTATTTTTTTATTTTAATTTATTTAAATATAAATTATTATAAAATAGTATTAATGCCATTGGTGACATTTTTTATTTTATTTGACTTTAAAAAAACTAAAGATTATAATTAATTTAGTATTTCATCAATTTCACTATTAACAATACATAATTATTAACTATTAAATTATTTTTTAACCACAAAAAATCCCAAATACATTACTTTTAATATTTTTAAAATTATTTACTTTCAGTATTCCACTGTTGGAATAAAAGTTATGTTAGCATTATATATTTTTTTAAGGAAACTATATAATCACTAAAAATTAAAAATAAATTTACCCGAAGAACATAATTTTATAATACTCAAAAAAACATTTAATATTCATTAAACACTTTTTTATGAATACGTGAATATACAATATATATTTAATGGAAATTGAGTGGTATTTTATGTTTTTCTTTACATAAATTATTATATAGGTCACTTTTTTGTGATGTATTACATAAAGAATTATATCATGATCCTTATGGGACAATGGTTTAAAAAAAATTCATCCAATAATAATAAATATTAAAAAAATTGGCCTTATAACTTAGTATTATCATTTGTTAACCCAATTTAAACTTCTTCTCAGGTGAAAAATTTTATACGATTTGTACTATTCATAATGGAAAAATGTTAAGATGGTATTATTAAATAATATAAATTATAAAGATTAAAATAATGGAATCCTTGTTACAAATTAAATTCCTATATTTTTAAGAAATCATTTTATATGTTTCCCAAAATGTTGGAAAGAAATTTTGTTTTTCATGAAAATGCATTTTCCAAGAAAGAGATTAACTTATAATAAATATATAACTAAAAATAATCATTATATGAATTTTTATTAATATATATAATATATAAATTCCATTTAAATCATTAATTATTAAAGGTTATGTTAATAAATTAAAATGGTGATACATTACGCACTTAAGAACAGTTTTTAGAAAAATGTGTTTTAATCCTAAAAATGAAATTATACCAAAATCTAGTATAAATATTATTAAAATTTAATTGTTTATTTTAGATATATATAAATAATAATTATCAGTTTTTTAAAATTAAATTCGAATTATTATTGTACTTTTAAATTACTTAACTTATTTTAAAAAATTATAGTTTTACAAAAAATAGAATTTTCACTATTCACTAACAAATTTTTCTTTTGAGAAAAAATTTTAAATTTTCACTACAAGTTAATTTTTACTTGAAGAATTAAAAAATAAATTTTATTTTTTAATATAAATTTTCTAAAATTTCCATAAATTATTTATATTATATCCTCAAAAATAAAAAAAGAAACTTTGGAAGAAAAGTGTATTTTTGAATCATGTAAATACTTTACAAAAACTTGAGTCCTTATTTACCAATATATTTTCTTTCTATTTTTAAATAATTTTAAAAACATAGTTATTAATATTTTTACCATAATTTAAAATTTCTATGTTAAAACATCTATATAAACATATTGTATCATGATTCATTTAGGCATAGTGTTGTGTGTCGTATAAACTATCGAATATAATGTTCATCTCTTAAAATATTGAAGCGTTATAATAATTGTATATAATAAATTCATATATTTTTTCATATATATGATTATAATTATTGAATATATTCAAAATTAATTTATATTTATTACACTGGAGTTGCGAACACATTCAACAGAAATCAGAAATGATGTAAGGGTTTTCTCGTCTCACTTTTGTTTTGGTGAGACATGTGTCATATTCACCACTTATTTATTTAATATGATGTATATACTTAACCTTTTTCTGATATACTATGATTAAATTTATATTCAAGATATTTAAATTTCCATTTGATTTTGTTTCATTCATTGGGTTATGATGCAAAAGTTATCAAAGTTGCAAAAGATTATTTCCCAATCTCACCATTAGTCATTATTTTCATTGTTAAAGTCTCCACTTGGGAAATTATTTGATCTACTTATATTAAACCTAGTATATTTAGTTCTCTAATGGGAATTTAAATAAATTAAAAAAAAGTATTTCATTTTATACTCTTTAAGTACTCAAGATACCATAATAATATTTCTAAGGAAAATCAGAAATGTTTTTCTACACAGTCAGGAATCATTTTCTTCCATATCCATATATGTCTTTAAAATGTTATAAATAGTAATTTTAATATTATAAAAAAATTAAAGGTATTTTTACCAATGTTTTACTTTTAATTTTTTTTAAAGTAATATTCTAGTAATTTTCTTGAATGAGGTACTTTTTGACTTTTCATACAATTGTTTAAAAATATTTTCTAACTTATGCAGCTCGAATGCTATTCCCCACTATCATGTACTCTCAATGGTTTTAATATTACTCAAAAAAATTTGCAAAATTAGTTTAAAATAACATATTTTCTCCTATATTCTATAAATATTTTAGTTTTAAAAATATCTATTTTAATAAGAAAATGATATTTTTATCAAGTATGTGTTAATGAAATTTTTATAGTGTTTATCCTCATTAATTCCAATAAACCATTATTATAATTATACTACATTGGGGATATATTTTAATGATATCATCATTGTTATTTCTATGGGTGGTTTTTGATCCTTCTTATTGGTAAATATTAACATTTCATATGATAGTTTTTCAAAACGAAGGTTAATTTTGACTATGTATTGCATTATTATTACCCCCTTTAATATTATAAATGAATTGGACTTATTAATTGAAATGTGGGGATCCTTATATCCCATTGATGTATTGGTATTCCTCGTGAGACAAACTAGTTTGGGTATCTGGATGAGGCCTTACCCATTTATTTAATATGTCTTAGATCCCGGCCTCAATGGTATGTTTTAGATGTCTACGATTATGCTTTCAATCATTGTGAGATTTTTTTTTCATATCCATGTGATTCTTTAAATAGTTGTGATAACCGTGGATAATTTTTAATATCATGTGGTCAGTGATAACAAATTATTTTATTATAATTTATTCTTTGCATATTATTCTTTATTCTCAATTTATTGAGTAAAAGAAATGTGCATTTGGTTATTTAACTTTCCATATTGATTATAAATTATTTAATCTCTGATAGCATCCATTTTTTAACCTTTAATGGGAATATGAAATCACCATTATTTTTTTCCATCCATAGGATAAGAATAATATGTATTTTAATTAGTTCAAATTTGTATAAAAGTACATTCCTTATGTTTTAAATTTCATAACATCCCAGTCTGGCTAACCTCTAACACGGTTGCCGGACCGGTGGGTCTCATGACCTCAAGAACATATCCCCAAATTATAGAGTCTGCTAACTAGAAGTAACGGCCTAGGGTGTGTCTATGGAGAGACAATTACTATTTATATCAGAGTATTAATAGGGATTAACAACATATAATAGATAGTAGAATAATATGAAGAATAGACTGTAGCAAAAAATAATAATAAATAAGTAAAAAAGTAGTGGAAGACAATAATTAATAATTTAATTAAATTGGGCAATGTCAGTTTATACTACAAATGAATACATGACATGGAAATGATACATGATAGACAATGGTAAAAATAGAGAATGAATTAAATTTTATAATAAATAAAAGAATCATATAAAGAAAGGACCGAAGCCTGAAGGCAATCTCCATGAACATCCCGTTCTCCAGATCAGTCCTATGTTCCTAACTTCTCATGTACAAGAAAACAACAATGCATTCAACCAGGGTCCTGCAAATATAATGTCTACATGGGAACAAAGAGTACCTGAGAAGGGTGTGAGAAATAAATATTAGTAGGATGATACCCATGATGTCTAGCCAAATCCAGAAAATTAAAATATAAATTAATAAGTGTTTCATATAAAATAAATATAGAGTGATAATAATTAATAATAAAAACATGGTATGGGTTCCTAAACGAACACCCTTCCTATACCACATACTTTTTCCTAAGCTAGAAATATAAAATGTATAGTTTTGAAAAGATTCATTTATAAACAAGGTCCGATCGTAACATGGAAAACCAAGGAAGTCATATTCCCAAGATTTTTCTTTAACTTTGGTCGAAATCTCATGCCATCACATAAGCTCTCTAGAAATGTAAGGGAAACATCTCAAGTTCAATAAAAATACATAATAATAAAAATATTAATCTCAATAATTTACAATAAAAAACTTCAATTTCAGTGATGGTATCTGAGCTCATACCTAAGGTATCTCTATGGTACATCCTTTCATTTACATCCATTTCCACAAGCTCATCCAAGGTGATCCTTTTGAAATCCAAAGTATCGCTCAGGGTATGGTAACTATGAGTTCGTCTTCGTATCACACGTAAGGGATATAGTTCCAATCAAATCTTGGTGTAGAAATATTACCAATAGTTCCATCCTCAGATACCACTTAGGGAACTGGTATCACCCAATAGTATAATAGAAATAATGGGGGAGCCATTTACTTTAGAGCATAAAACATCGCTTCCCCGACACATCATGTTCTATCCAATCGAGTATAGAGAGTCCACTGGTGGGATACTAATATAGTAACCACATTCTATCCATAGACCAATTTTATTTAAAATAACAAGAGATACATACATCATAGTGAAATCAAGGTATAATTTTTAGGCAACATTGCATGAGCCTTATACAATTTCATGACAACATATGAAACTCAATTTCATAATCAAGAAAGCTTAACAAGGAATTTCATATTTTTCAAGACACTATCAGGGGAATAAGAAATAAAACGACACGCATAATCAAGGGATTATAAATAAGGGATGTGGAATCAATATTCCTCTTACCAATTTTCCATCAATGACATTTCATCAAATCAAGCTATCATTCTTGACCAAGTGTCACAATCTATCCAATGCGTTTCAAAATGATCAAGTAAAGAGCACTAAACAAGGCATATGTAGTTCATTAATAGGCAAGCTACTCAGGTAACATGAAACTAGTAACTTTTCTTGTATGGAATATTGCATTCAAATAAACCACAGGTATTCTATAGGTGGGAGGCTCCACACATGGGATAAAATATTATGTTCAGGCTTATGCATTATCAAGAGGGACACAATTCATAATTCATTTCTAATTAATCAATTTAAAAAATACTAAGGTTCCATGAAAAATCCATGAAAATTTTCCAAATTTTATATAAAGGAAACATAGGAAATTTTGGAAGGAACATCCAAAGGGATGTTAAATAGTCAAGGTAAACACTCGGAACATGTTTACCTATAAGAAAAGGCCATAAAAGTTATGATAGAAAACACCAAACAATTTAATATAAGAAAATAAATTCTTTATAGTTAAACCATTTATTCAATGAAATACATTTGGTACGAGTCATTATTCTAAAGTCTATTCTCACTCAATTTTCCTAACATGTAAAATTGATTTTAAGGTATAAGATCCAAAGGGTTAATGTTTGTTACACTTAAGGGATGATTCCAACATGCCTAATTCATTCTAACCATTCCATTCACCTACCATTTCATTTAACTCATTGATACACGAAAAATACATTACAATGTATCAAGTACCTAAACCTGTAATCAATCAATTATACCTCTAGCATAATGAGAAAAAAAAGTCAATAAGTTAGGCATTATATAATTCTATCTCTACATTTTTAGCATGAAGTAATTGAATATCCAATGGAGGGGTTTTATTAAACAAAATGTGTTATTGTTATCAAAAAATCATATATTACTTTGATGAATATCACTAACATTATCAGGGATGATTTTAAACTGACAAACAAACTGCAGAAATTAAAATCTAAGAATAGTGGATTATGTAATTTGTTAGTTCATTACTGAAATAAAACATGTAATGAAAGTGACCCTACCTCAGGGTGGAATCCAACTGAACATTTCATCTCTGAGCCCTTTCTAACTAGAATATGTTTCTCCCCCACTATGCATATGAACCATCACATTCATATAAGGACACATATCCCCTATGAACATATATTCATGGCCATGAACGTGGGCAAGGGGATCCTTACATATATGTTTATATGAATATACTATCCTCCACTCATCTATGTATAAATATTTATATATATACATAGGCACACTTATCCCCATAAATGAATATTCTCAATCATGGATTAAAATAAACATAATGGGGGAACCTACATATATATATGTATATATACTTACCTATGCACACGTAGGCGATTGCCTTAGACCTGGCGACTCAAAACCACTGGAAACACTCCAATTAACTACCCAAAAATTACTAGGAACCATAAAAATGTAGTGGAACAGTTTGATGAACCTCAACTAAATTATTAACAACCTATAAATTCCTTCATACTATCAAAAAAAGTGTGAAACCAATCATTGGGTGTATAACCTTACCCAAAATGATGTAAGTGAGCGAAATCTAACCCATCCACCTCACATTCGATGTTGGTTACCAGAACACAATGTATCTGACCGGAGGAATCCATTTCAATCCCTAACATAGAAAGAGAAAAATAAAATGTCGGGTTAGCCAACCCCAAGGTTAGTCTAAACCGAATGTGGTGATGTGGAAACCTAAATCAGCTTAATTGTAGGGGGAAATGTGAGGAAATTCTCTTACCTCAGAGATTCAGACCAGAATCTTCATGAAACCAGGTGGAAATGGTTTGCAGATAGGGTTCCCGGGATGAGGAGGTAATGTCTTAGGGGGTTTTCATGAGAGATGTTCAGCTGGGGGGGGGGGGGGGTTGCACGAGGGTCAAGAAGATAATAACATTGTGGTTTCACTTAAAATAATATTAAATAATAATCATAATTCTAATAATATCATTATTATTGTTGTTGTTTTCATTAAAATATTTATTTATTATTTCTATAATTTTTAATTTAATTTAATTTAAATAATTATCATTATAAATTTTTAATTTAATTAATATATGATCTTTAATAAAAACACATTGTAGTGTTCCTTGTGTCGAAAAATCATAATGAAACTATGTTTAAAAAATGTTCCATGCAATAAACAAAAAATTTAAAATTCCCCTAGAATTTTTCATCCAGTTCGAAATGTGAGACGTTACAACCTTCCCACCTTAGAAAATAACATCCTTAAGAATCCTTCTAGATTAAGGAAAACATCACCCTTAAAATAGGGGTCATGAAATCACATTAAATTTGTATAAATTCATTTCCCAACACATAACACACCATTTATAACTTCTTAAACACACGATGCATAAGTTGTTAAATCTTGAGGCAATGCTTTTTTTCCAACCGAAACACCGATATGAAACTCACTTAAGCTCTTTTAGCTATAGGTACGATCCTGTCATTGTCTCATAAAAAATCTGGGCAAAGGAACATCCCAACATAGTCTTTAAACTTAAGAGGCCAAATCCAAACCACGGTTTAATCCAACGTTGGAATTTCCAAACAAATCATTCCCTCATGTGTTTTGACGAAAAGATTGGATTGATTCCTGAAATGACTAAAATGATCAATCCCAATTGAGGTCAAATCCCGAATCGAGCTTGGTATTCATGAAATGAATCAGACGACACCAAATGCACTAAACTTCACCTAACAACATGCCAAAAAATGGTTCTTCATGAAACATAAATATTAAAAATAATGGAAAAGAGTAGTTCTGTTTGTCCAAATAAATCAATAAGACCCCCACTTCAGAACATTGACAGATCCTAGAGCAGCATCGGCCTGACTCTAATGATAGAGGAAATAGCTGGTGTAAAAGAGTCTATCTAAGGAATTCAAACATTTGAAGACAAGTTACTCCCAATACTAACCAAGCATTGATAAGAACCACACATCTGGCGTACAACCGGAATGTGATTACCCAACATATTTTAAAAGTAAGTGTGGTTTACGGCTGATTATCTCTTATTTTATCAAAGAAGATGTTAAGATAGGGGAAATGCATGTAACTTAATATAATACACAAAGAGAGTTGAAATGGTTCCTAATCCATCATACCCAATTGCTAAAAAAATTGTAGAACCAACACCATTCGAATTCGAAGATGAATCTCAGCTTTCCCTGGTGACATGCCACAAGTATCCAACCCACATTTCCTTTACCACCTAAGGCATTCCTTGATCAAACAAGGTTCACCACTAATGTCTCACCATGACCAATGATATTACTCAACAGTTTCATACACCTCCAACTACACCAGCATTGTTTTGCCGAGTAATAACCAATACGATTTATATTTCAATAGCCTCATATCATTTAAGTAATACTGGTCATTATCTAATGGCCTTATTTGGTTGTGTTTCTTTTAAATGAAAGGACACAAATTTATCCTAATTGACATGAATCTTCTAACTGTAGGTTTGTCTCTATTGGAGATAGAGAAGACAATATATCCACTCACAAGTGAGCTAAATGAAAACCACCATAAATGTACATGTGAAATTTACCAAAGTCACACTCACAAAGTTAATACATTACATAAGGAAACAAAATAGAATCAACCGGAATGTCAAAACACTCGAGTCTCATGAAATTCCTCTTGAGAATTATGAAGAACTTGATTTCTTTAAGCCCATGTAACTATACTCTAAAGATGACCCAAGACCGTACTCAAAATCTCTAGTCTCAATAAGCCTATAGAACTCATCTAGTATGTTATGTCATTTAGCAATCAATGGGTATTGTGTATACTGATGCATACTACCCCAAGAGTTTACAAGCAACAACACATCTATAGTAAAATACATAGGATTTCTTTCCTATGGATTCAAACATCAGATAGTCTATTGAAAAGAATTTACCTCGATAAAGACATCAACACATCCCGAATAACATCAGTAGGTTGTATTCCCTATGGATTGAATCATCATATGGTTCGTACAAAAGGATTTACTTGGATGATGACATAAAAAGTTTTCCATAACTGAAGAAATGAAATAGTCAACTGACCAACCAAGGGGTTGACCATGCTCGAAGCATGTCTAACCAGCACAAACCGACCATTTCTCGATTATCACACCCATAATACGACCACGGAAAACATGACCACCCATTCGAACAAGGGCGTAATTATGAGAAAGGGAGTCCAAATAAGGAAAACAGCACACAGACTACACCAAAAGATAGAAAAAACATAGTACTAGCAAGTATTTTAAATTCTTAGTGTACTACCCACCACAGGCTAGCCATTTATAAATAACAAGCATCGACCCTAACAATGGGTCCCACAAATTGATGTCACTAGGCTCAAAAGATGATTATCAAAACCATTTTTTAGAAAACAGAACCTACAGAAAATGCTTGCATTTATGTTCTATGAAAACTCAATGAATATTTTTCAACCATTACACGAGGGTCTTGAATAGAGGACACACTATAGGTACCATTTCCAATCCCTTTACATTCAAACCCATTTCATGATACAACAAGCATATGTTCAAAAGTTCAGTAATATGGGTTTCCATCAGCCATTCCATATAGTGCCCTGACACATTACAGGTGGCATTTGGATCACATATAATTGCAACAAACACATTTAGACCATCAAATCAATTATATAAATACCAAACTAGAATTTCATAAGAAGCATCTAACATAAGGAAAACATGATATATACATAGAATCATGGAATAGTAAAATATAAAAAGGTTATATAAAAAGGCATGCTAATAAACATAACAACATGGAATGGAATTCAAAGAACTCAATCATATTATTAATAAACCTTTGAATATAGTTACATGGAATATCATATGCATGGAATATTAATCATTATGTTCTTGTTATAATTAATATAATGCTTCAACCATGCTTTAATAGACCAACGGTAAAATACCATAAACTCCATAAATTTATAAGCAGCAGAAATTACACCAATCAATCGAGGTGAAATCATACCAACTATAATATCAAAAAACAATCACATCAAGAATATTCGCTACCACAACTTCCCTTTGATACAACTTTGTAATTTCCTAGTCATAGACACTTGTCCATATTATTTATGTGTGGTGATCAATCCCAGGAAAAAATACTAACCAAATACAGACACATTCCTAGTCTCTTGTCTACCAACCAAAAACAGTAATACAAAAGAAAATAATCTCTCTTATACCACTTTGTAACATCCTAGTCCTGCTCACCTCTAAAATGGTGACTAGATCAGTGGGTCACAAGACCTCAAGCGCATCTCCTTGAATACTTGAGGTTGTTGACTATATGAGAGGCCTTAGGGTGTGTCAGTGGGGAGACTATTCCCTCATAGATCAGAGTATTCATAGTGATTTACAATATATAATATATAGTGGAAGCATAATAATAATAGAAAGCAATAGAAACTGAAATTAATATGTGACAAAGCAGTGAAAGAGAGTTGTTAATAACTTTATTAAAAGTGTTCAAATCTAGTTTATACATTAATAATTTGTAAGTGTCCAGGACTAGAAAATTCCTAGTCCTGGACACTTGGTCATAATTTTAACTCCTCGGGTATAATAAAATAGCATTGCCTTCAACCTATGACTTCAAAATATAAGGTCTACTCAGGTACCAAGGGTACCTGAGTTGGGAGTGAGATATATATTAGTAGGCTATAACCCATGGTGTCTATTCCAATCCAAATAATGAAATATTTATTAAAAGGTGTGACATAAAAAATATTTGGAGAGTGATAAAAATTAAAAATCAAAACTTGGTTTTGGGTTTCTAAAAAACACCCATCCAAAACCACATTAATTGAGCTAAGCTGAAAATCAAAAAAATATTGTCGAGTAAGGAATAATATATATACAAGGTCTAATAGTAACATATCAAACAAAGGAAGTCATATCCCCATGATTTTTCTTTAACATGGGGTATAAATTTCATGTCATCACATAATTACTCTTGTAAAGTAAGGGAAATATCGCAATTGCAATCATAATATATAATAATAAAAAATGATGCATCTCAAACATTTACATTAAAACCCGTCAATTTCAGAGGTAGGGTCTAAGACCATCCCTAAGGTATCGCTACGATACATCCATTAAATTATATCAAATTCCAAAAGCTCATCTAAGGAAATCCTTTCGAAAGTCCATGTATCACCACTGGTGAAAAAAAATAGTTTTTATGCCCATTATTTTTCATTTTTAACATCTGTTTTTAGATGACGTTATTGCAGAGGAAGTTATAAATATTTTTTGTCGGTTATTTTAAAACTGACGTAAAAACATAAATCTGAATCCATTTTCATGTGATTTCCTAAAAAATTGACATGGAAAATGGTACGTAGTCATGATTTATTAGGTTAGATTTTAAATAATCACAATAATATGTAATTTTTTACATCATTTATTTAATAACCGATGTGAAAAACAACCTCTCTGTAGCATTTTTCACGTATGTTATTAGAAAAATGATGGGAAAAAACAAGGTTATCACGTTAGTTTTTCACAACCGCTGTCATAAAACAGTTTGTGAATCGGTTATTCATGTCAGCTCAAAAATAAACGACGTAGAAACCAATTTTTTTAATAGTAGAGTTCAACCATTACAATGCACTGCCAAATAAGACCTGAAACAAGCAGAAAAAATTCCAAAAAATGACCAAAATCACCAGACATTCCCCACCCCCGGACACCCCAACCACCTGGACACTCTCCCACCCCCATGGAAGCCCCACCCCCACCCCTTGGACACCCTCCCACCCCAGAACTCCCCCCCACCACACTGGACATCCCCCCACCCCCTAGACATCCCACCAACGGGACACCCACCCACCCCCTGTATAGCCCCAACCCCCTGAACAACCCCTCCCACCCCATGGACATCCCCAACCCTTGAAACCCCCTAATACACCCTCCAACCAATGGGATAACCCCCCACCCCCAAGACACCCCTACCCCCTGGGACATCCCCCACCCCCTGGACAACCCCCACCCCTTAGACAACCTCCCACCCAATATATACTACCCCACCCCACTGGATATCCCCCACCTCTGGACACCCTCCCACCCCCTTAGATATCCCCCTCCAACTGGACACTACCCAACCGAACTGGAAACCCCACCCCCTGGACACCCCCACCCCCTAGACACCCTCCCACCCACTAGACAGCCCCCACCCCCTAGACACCCCGACCCCATTGGATATCCCCTAACCCCGGGACTACCCCACCCCTGGACACCCTCCCACCCATTGGACACCACCCCACCACACCAAATAGACACCATCCCTAGACACCCTCACACCCCCTAGATATCCCCCACCCAATGAACACCACCCCACCCCATTGGACAGCCCCAACTCGCTGGACACCTCCAACCCCCTTGGATAACACCCCCACCCTCTGGACACCGCTACCCCCTGAAAACCCCCACCCCTTGAAATATCCAACCACCCTGGACACCCTCCCACCCACTGGATAGCCCCCCACCCCCTAGACACACCCTACCCCCTTGGACAGTCCCCATACCCCTAGACACCCCACCCCCGGGAAACCCCCCACCCACTGGATAGTCCCTCCAACCCCCATGGACAGCCCCACCATGGGAACCCCCCCCCCCCCTCCCCTAGACACCCCCCACTGAGGCACCCTCCCACACACTAGACAGCCCCCACCCCCCTAGACACCCCGACCCCCTTGGACAGCCCACACCCCCTGGACACCCCAACCCCTGGACATACCCTCCCACCACCCTAAACCCCCCTCCCTTCGGAAGCCTCTGACCCCCTGGACACCCTCCCATCCACTAGAAAACTTCCCCCACCCCGTAGACACCCCTAACCCCATGGACAACTCCCCCCCCCACGCCCCCTGGACACCCCCTACCACCCTAGATATCCCCTCACACCCCCTAGACACCCCAACCACTTGAACCCCCCCCAAACACCCTCCCACCCACTAAACATCCCCGACCCCCCTTGACACCACATACCCCTGTTGGACACCCCCACCCCTGGACACCCCACCCCCTGGATAGACCCCCACCCCTTGGACCCCCACCCTCATAGACATCCCCCCTACCCCCTTGTAAACCCACCCCATGGACAGTCCTACCCATTAGAAAACCCCCTAGACACCCACACCCCCATGAAACCATTACTATGCTCTGCCAAAGTATGAAACAAGTAGAAATCAGACCAAACGTATACCCAAACCAGACCAGAATCCAAACCTGAAAAACATCAGAACTTGACCAAAACCACAAGAACCAGAGAAAAATTAAACATTCACATATATAAGATTCAAAACAAAAAATTTTAACTAAAAAATAATAAATCTAACCAATACAAATACCAAATAAACAATTATAATTAAAATATTTAAAATTACATTTTACACTACAAACAATCTAAATTTCAATCAAAACTATAAAATAATTGGACCATTCCACATTTAAGTGTTTAACCTATTGAGCACTATAGGTTTGAGTGTCATCAAATAGCTACAAATTAAAATTATAGTAGTTAACATATATAATGAATAAATCAAATGAAATATTATGGAATATTTTATATTGAAATCATACCAGATCAAACTTCAAAAGTGTTACGGCTATAATTATTTCATATATAAATCTTAACATATAATATATACAATCGACGACACCTTTTTGTTCATGAAAATTATGTTTAAATTAGTTTCAATTCAAAATATCATTTTTATGTAACACATCTAAAAGTATAAATTATAAATGGATATTTACCTTTACTTTTACATATTTGATCTTGGCACTCCTTTTTGTTATTTTTTTTGAAAGTAGTCCCATCCCCTGTTAGAAAATAATATGAATGTGATAAATTTTAAATTCATTATCATATACACTATTATGAAATTGAATCATACTTTTACAAAATATTATGAATACTTCGTTGCACATCTCCATGGACAGAGCATATCCAATAATGTGTTTTATCCCTTGGACAAAAAACACCTAACATCCATTAATCCCTAATATGAAAGATAATTAAAGGTTAGTGGGTTTTATGTTAAATGATAGTGAAAATCAATGCAGATATATGTTTCATACCCCTCACAAAAAAGCATCATCCAATACTACGTGATTATATTCTTATCAAATCATTCAGCAATATAATGTGTTCTTTGTTCCTCATCTAATGCATGTCCTTCAGGGGATATCAATTATGGGTCCATGAATACATATACACATGTCTACTCATTTTTATCACACATGTTATAAATATTCATAATAAAAAACATACATAAGTATAAATGTTTAATAAATATAATGCAAGGAAAGGTGTTAAGACTTGCATGGAAAAAAACTAGACCATGTTGATGCCCAACCATTCTCCCATAACAAGCCCCATGATATCATTTTTCCCAATCACTGCATTGATTTCACATCCACAAACCTGAGCATCCATTAGAAACTCATAATGTTATGCCTATAAACATGAATATCTTGAAAATCTTTCAAGACTACAAAAATCTGTATGTGATGTCATAACCATTTTTGTTGTTGTTTTTTATACAGTATTTATTTACCTTTTCAGTATTACTGTATAAATAAATAGAAAAATATATTAGTTTTCAAAAGTTAAAATTTAAAAATAAAATAAAATAAAATATATAACATACATACCTCTATAGTAATGAATCACAAAAGTCTATATGGCCTAAATAAAAAGTGGTCGATACAATGAACAAATGTCGTCAACTCATTTATAGGTAATGTTAATCAAGCTAATATATCTATAATATCACATCTAATGATCCTATGATGTTATACCTTTACCTATTGATGATAAATTGTATCTCTTATATAATATACCAGCCCATATGCAACTGTATGATGGGGAGGATCCTCAAAATAAAATTCACAATAAGTAGGAAACTGTAGTGGAGGATTAGGATAAAAAATGGTGTCTGTATGCTAAGTTGGTAGTGTTGGAGCTGCTAGAGGAGGAGTAAGATAAATAATGGGGTCTGTAGGGGGTGGTGGAAGAGTTGTAGAAGTAGTGTGAAATTTTCTTTCCATGTCTGAAAATATAAACTGGACTGACACTCTAACATTTTCCTCCATCGTCACATTAATATTATGAGCTTCAAACTCCAAGGATTCTATTTTTTTTATAAACTCCCTCAATGGATGAAGTTGATGAACGTGGAAACAATTTTCTTACTTATACTCTCGTCAAATATCCTCATACACAACCAGGGTGTTCGGGCTTTCCCAGTGATGTAAATAAAATACATTACCTTCTAGTGGCTATAAATACCCCATGTGAGCTCTACTACCCAAGAGAATCCTGTATTAATTAATTGAACATTTCTTTAATGATTCATATTATATAATTAATATAATTAACTTAAATAAATAAAATAAACATCTTACAATCCTCTCAGCTACGAATCTCTATTCTTCCAAAATATATTGTCCCTTTTTTCTCATCTGATATCTCTTCTATTTTTCATGTCTATATAGAGGGGATGGAGGGCCAACCTCTCAAAATCTTGAAGACTTAGCTCTAAATTTTTGTAATTTTTCTTCCATCATTTCTTCTTCCAATAATGTATACCCTCCATGAGATAAACTATGAGGGTATACAATTTTAGATTGGATATCCTGGTGAGATTTCTTTGTTTTTTGTTTGTTAATAATAAGAAATCATTAACAAAACATTAATCAGATAATTTATATAAGAAATCTTTTTAAATTTTACATTGGCCACACAAAAATGAATCTTTTCTTCTACTTTAAACAAATTTCTACTATGTGTCTTCATCTATGAAAGGATATATATGACATGGATTTTCATGATTCATATGACCAAAAATAAAATCAGATGTGAGGGTTGATTTGAAATATATCAATCTCTTGGAAGCCATCGATAAACATTTCTTCCTAACTCATTTAGTGTCTATAATATCAAATGTTATATAATAAAGAAGAGTTAAAACATATTATACAAGAAACATTTAATTATTAGTATAAAAATAGAAAATGATCTTACTGAAATCATCTCCCAAAACTGATATATAATCTCTTTTTCTACACTTATCTAATAATCATACACAATTATTACATTGATTTTACCCTGAGTTAATACAAAACTCTTAAAAGGATTTTTCATTTGGACCTCTAAGAATATCATTATCATCAAACTCTTCCAGTATCCTATGGTCCTGGAAACAGGCAAGTGATAATTTTTGTAGACATGTGTATCAATATTTACCAATTCTTTAACTCTTCTTTGTCGTTATGGGAGCTTGTGAGGAAGATTAGGGAACATCAAGAGGAGCATGTGAATGTTTCTCCACAGAGGTATGATCATGATGAAAATATTTATAATCATGTGGTTGATCAACTGATTGATATTTCAATATCCATCAATTTAGAAAATCAAACATTAGTTCAAAAATATTCAAGTTAAAATGTTACAAAACTAATGTGAACAAAAAATGGAAAACTGATCTATGTTACGTAAGAGTAAACATAGTAAATTTGGTAAGCATGTTCAACAATGGTAAAGATGGTAACGATGGTAAACATGGTAGTGTAAATTTCAATCAATAAAATCAATAAATATATATGTTACGTAAAGGTAAACTATGGTAAACAATGGTAAACATGGTAAACATGGTAAATTAATTTTTATTCAATAAAATAAATAGATATATAAGTTACGTAATGGTAAACATGATAAACTAAAGTAAACAAAATTAAAATAAACAATAAATTATACATATTTGTTTTAATATGAGTTTTAATAAATAAAAAAATTATAATATCTAAAATTTTATAAAAATAATAAGTGTAAACAAGAAATAAACATATGTTACCTGTAAAATTTGGAATGTAAAAATGGATTTTTTTCCCAAATTCATTCTTCACGATTGTTTTATATTGTAAAACCCATGTATTCGACATAATCATCATTATTGTCTAATAATAATTCCTTGGAAGTAGGTACTCACATAAATCAGCTTCTTCATCAATTTGATCATCACCAATATATTTTTCCTCTGTAAAACAACAGAACACTGCATATCTAATTGATAAAATACATAGAAATGTTTTTTTGCATGTGCTGTCTTTATAATAGAATCTACTGTGTCTTCCAATATATACAGATTAACAACTATCATTCCTAATTCATCATGTCTGATAGTATTGTTATCGATAAACCATTTTTTTTAAAAATTGGAACATTAATTTTAAATTAATCAATATACCATATTTCTTCAATGACTCCCTAATATGCACTTGATATTGAAATTTGGTTTTTGTATTTAGAAATCAAAAAATACATTGCTTCTACAAACCCAAATAAACCACTATTCTGAACAACACTTTTGTTCTCCCAAGATGTCGTATGAAATGTATAGCCATTAATTTCATACACAAACCCTGTTATAACATTTAATCTTGGACTACCAACTAACAATATTAATGACTCTGATACATCTAATCTACCAAGCAAGGTCTTTTTAAACCATGAAAAAAATGTTTTGTTGGTCCCATTCAAATTGCACATTTCTTTCTTTCTTGGATGACATTGTTTCAACTCCTTAATATGCAATGTGATATACAGTTGAGGATCAACTATGTTATTCAAGTTGTATAATTCTACCTTCATCACCTGTTCAGCTAATAATGACTTGAATTTCAAGCCACGAATCCCCCTACCCTTATTATTGACTCATTCATGGCGAGATGGAAGCAAACCTATGTGCTCCGCCGCATCCAAGTAGCTCGTAAAAACCATTGCAAACTCCTCAGAAATATAATTTTCAATGATGGAGGCATCATTTAAATATATAATCTTAACACACCCCTTCAATATTTTCATATTCCTTTCTAAAGGATATATCAAATGAAGATAAACTAGTCCACAAAGATTTATTTCTCGAACCAAATGAACCATTAAATAAACTATTATATCAAACAAAAGATGTAGTAAAATACATTTCCAATTGAAAAAGTATATAAATTTCATTTATTTCCAAAATGTTAAAATAATTCACAACAATCATTTTATTCAAAATTTAATTGAATAAAAAACACAACATAATTATTGTCTTTCTAAAAAAGATGGGAAATATTCCACACAATGCAACTTGTAGAATCTATTGCATCATGATGTGACAATAATTAGATTTCATACCTATAAACTTCAAATCCTTCAAAGAGATAAAAGTTTTTACCTTTGAAGAATAACCATGAGGCACTTTGATATCATGAAGATTCTAAAAAAATCTGTTTTTTACCCTCTTGGATAATGTTTGACAAGTCGGGGAATAAATGTTTGTCTTTTATTAGGAGTGGGGGATAACTCCAAACATATTCCCATTGATAGTAAGTCTAATCTTGCATTCAACACATCTTCAGTATTTCCTTTAATATCCTACAATGTTCCTGTCAAAATGTCACAGATATTCTTCTCCACGTGCATGACATCAATATTATGTTTCACTTCATGATATCCCAAATATGGTAGCTCAAAAATATTGACATTTTTGTCCAAATATATCTATGATTACCAGATTTATGTGTCTTTCCCAATGACACATCATGGTTTTAAACCCTCTCATAATACATATCAATGGATAATAGTTTCGTAGCAATATCAAAATCTTGTTAGCCATTGAATTCCTTTTTTAGTCTTCTCTAAGTGTAATCCATAGGCAAAAACTTCTGATGACCCATGTATACATTTTCCCAAATTCTAGAATTCATTTATAGTGAATATAAGCACTTAATGCAGTTGAAAATATTTAATTGTATAAGAATTATACTCCCTAAAACCATCATCCCATAAAAGTTTCAAATCACTAATCAATGGTGATAGGAAAACATCAATATCATTTCTGGGTTACTTCAGACAAGATATCATTATACTCAACATGAAATATTTTCACTTCATAAAAAATTTCAGAGAGATTTTTTAATTTAACAATAAAATAGGCCATGAACAATGTCTACTACTGAGGGTTCGGTATAGATTCATTTGATTTGTGCACAACCAAAGTCTAATATTTCTAATTTAATTTCCAAATATATGATACTGCTCATCAGTATTCGTGCATTGTGGACAATCAGCTTCATGTCATATTTTTCTGCCACATATCCACTCATTATCATGACATATTAACCTTTTGGTATCATGTGAATTAACAAATAATCATTTCAAACAATGAATTATTGGAAGATACCAAAATACGTTGCTAGGGATCTTTGTAATCTCTACACCAGCCTGTGATTTTTCTTTCAACTTATACCGTGATGTCCCACGTTTAAGAAATGCTGACAGAAATTCATATTCTTGACTATATATCATACAATTATTCAGATAGAAATTTATTTTTCTGTGTCCCAATCCAATCATGCAAAGTATTTTCTTGTCCTTATAATGTGAATCTGAAAGATCGTTGTCTTTTGGAATAATATCTTTCAATAGTTGAAGCAACTCTGTAAAACTTTTGTCACTTCATCCATGTTTTTCCTTAAAGTTAATCAATCATAACATTTCCAAAAAAACTATAAAATACGTATAACTATGATATAATTTTTTTTCAACAACACCATATAGACGTGCGACTATCGGTTCTATCTCAATCTGTTCTCCTAGAATATCACGAATCATTTCTTCAATTCTATCAGAGTTACCATCTTGTAAATCATCATCATTTTTAGATCTAAATTTATGTCAAGATTCACCATGAAAAATACAAGGGTTGAAACTAGGATTAAAACCATGAAAAATCAGATGATCATTGATGTCTCTACTTTTCAACTTCTTCATATTCAAACATGTTAGACATGGACAGAAAAATATTTCACATCTTGGAACATTTAGTTTAGAAAATTCCATAAAGGCATCAACACTGTCATCATATTCCTTACTCATTCAATGTTCTGTAATCCAACTTAGACTCATTATTACCTATAAAGAATTTAAAAATTATACATCTTGTGAAGATAATCCAATTTTATATTTATATGAAATATATCATAACTTGAATGTAAAACAACTTTGAAATATAAATCAAATCTAAGCATATTTGAAAAATATATTCATGAAATTTATTTTAAAAGGATAATATATTTAGATATAACAATTTTATAGTCATATTGGATCATTTTTTCCTAAGGTAAACATATAATACATCCTAGTGTAACTGGATACCAAATTCACCCTTCTGTAAACAAGAAATATGAAGTATAAATATTAAAATATGTATACGTTCATGACTGAAAATTACACTTATCCCAATGATTTGAAACCATTGGGATCACCCCGGAAACCATTTTGATAGAAAATCCCTATGGTTTGACACACTATTGGCATGATGGTTGTTGCAATAGCCCTATACCAACGGTTCGACAAGAATAGTTGGTATAGACAGCCTGAAGTTAATATATGCCAACGGTTTCAATGAAACTGTTGGGATATATATATATATATACTAATGGTGTTTCAAAGAGGGCATGGGACTGTCAAGGGGGTGGTGGGGGTTTTCTAAGGGGGTAGGGGTTGTCCAAGGGGGTAGGGGATGTCCAGGGTGTCCAAGGAGGAAGGGGTGTCTAGGGGTGGGGGGGTTGTCCAACCCCGACCCCATTAGACACCCCCACCCACATAAACACCCCCTGGACAGCACCACCCCCCTAGATATCCCCCACCACCTAAACAGCACCCCCACCCCTCTGGACAGCCCCACCACCCCCAGGGCACCCCCACCCTGGGATACACCTACCCCCTTGGACAACCCACTCACCCCCTGGACACCACCACTACCCCCTTTGACACTATCCATATATTATGACTTTAAATGCATATACAAAATTTTATAATTAAAATTTAATTATTTAAAACATAACTAACATTTCATATACGTCTATAAAATTGATTAGAAACATTAATGTATTCTAATTTGATAACTTTAAATATTTTATATTCATTTATATTATGTTTATATTAATTGAATAAATACTATATCGGTGTTTTGTAAGCATTTAGTTAATTATATCATCAATAGAAATTTAAAATAAATTAATAATTTAAACATTATTTATATTCAAAATAAATATTTATAACTGGACATATCCTATGTGTATCTTATGTAAAAAAATTAAATACAATAAAATAAAGAGAATGACATTCCTGACTTCCATTTATATAAAATAATATAAAGGTTAAGATCATAGAAAAATTGAAAAAATATAATATATTAGAAGATTGGACTATTAAGGTTGAAATATGTTCTTAAAAGGAGGTTAATGTATGTTTCAGGGTTATTTTCTAGTCATTATCATATTATTTAAAACTTTAATTACATGATTTACCCTTATAAGTGTGAAAATTATTTACTATGTTTACTATTTGTATTGATAAAAAATAAAGGGTACTACATTCCAATTTTGGGCTTCACTATTCAAAATATGGAATTGGTTTTTTCATACTCAATTTGAATATTTTTTCATAATAAATATAAAATAAAAATGAAAAACACAATAAAAAATAATTTTTTTTAGAAAAATGCATTTTAGGTGTAAACAATTTTTATATCAAATTCTATCATAATATTTATTGTAATGAAATTAAAATAATTTTTCATAGTAAAATATAACTAATTTTTCTTTTATGTAATTTTACAATAATATTGAAAATTTTAAATTCTTGAAACAAAAATACAGTTTTCAATAAAAATTTGTATTATTCACTATTCACTGAAAAATAAATATTTTCTAAAAAACTAAAACCCTCACAAGAATATAATTTTACTATAATGATTTCAAAAAAAATTATTTATTTATTTTAAAATAATTCTTTACGGATTTTTTAAGCTCATTTGTGAACATTGTATATGATATCAGGTGTTTATGATTTTGATTGCTTGTAGTAGTTTCATAATATTGGTGTTGGTTTTCATTATTCATATAAAGTTTATCGTTTAAAGTATATTAATATTTCTATATTTGATTAATTATAATTATTTATTTAATTTAAATTTCCTTCCTTGTGTACTTTAGTCTTTATCCTAGATTATGAAATGGATAATGGATAATTTTTACTGATTTTCAACCTACGAAGGTTTTTTTATTAATTAATGAGTTTAATATTTATTTAACCTTTACAAGACCAAAATAAATAAATTTAAAATAATTATAAAAAATTATTCTAGTAATTTATTTTGAATATTCATCGAGATATAATTTCATATTATTGTTCAACTTTGTAGTAAAACCAACTCGATCATGAACATACCATGATTATTGATTATTATTAGGTGATTGAGTTGTGATATCATTTTATTGATATAAAAATGACATAATTTAGTGTTTATTAGTATAATATATCATAATTATAGAGGAATAATTATTATTATTAATGAATATAAAAATATTAAATAATTTTAAATATGTATTTTTCTTTCAGTGCACATTATTTAAATGATTAAAATTACCATATTCATTTGATGATCATATCATTAATAGATTCTCAAATTTATAATACTAGAACATTATTTATATTATTAAAATCATAATTATCCTTTAAATCCCTTCTCATTACCATCTATTTAAGGTAGTGATGAAATGAAAAATGTAAATCAATCATCTCATGGAGTCAGTACTCTACACATGTGCATGGTTAATGACTTCATTTTCCATAGAATGAGGAAAATAAGTAACATAGCTTATTATTTAAAAATATAAAATTAATCATTATTATAATAATTATATATTATATTCTCTATTAGTACTATCCGTGTAATTGTTTTTAGTAAAATAAAAAAACATAACCTCATGGAGGTGGTAGTCCACACAACACACGATACTACTTTTAATTTCTCTTAATAGGAAAAAAAGCATGGTTAATTCTTGTTCTATGATTATAATAAACAAAATAATAAAAATGAGACTTATTTTATCATTTTAATATGGTAATATTTAATTTAGGGCAGAATAAAAGTTTATAAATAAATAGAAAAATAATGATACATTTATGAACGTATACCTCTCTTCTTAGATTATCACGATTTCAAATGTGATTAAACCTTGGATGAGTGAAAATTTGAGATTAAAAGAATATACTTACAGTGTATAAGAGTGTATATAAATTTTTTTTAGATTAAGGTTTGAAATTATGGTTTTTTTATATTTATTGAATGTGAGGAGACGATTTATCCTTTTATAAGTGAAAAGGAGTGTAATTTTTTAATATCTCTAAAACTATTGAATTATGGGAATTCACTCTCAATCCAAGTGCCATAAAATTGATAAGTAATGGATTCAATTTAATATAAGGTATATTAATGCTAGAATCATTCAGAAATAAAAAACCTTAAAAAAAATTTCCCTAAAACTCTATGGTTACACATTTTTCCAGTTTAGGTTTCACTTAAATGAGTATTTTTTTCCTTAGTTAATTTACCCTTTAAGAATACAAATAAAATTATCCTTATTATATAATTTAGACACAATTATTATAAATATAAACTTCATATTATTATATTAAAAATCCTATTTTTATGGGAAATTAATTTTAACACAAATGCATGTAATAAGTAAGCACCTTTTTAAAAAAATAATGTTTTAAGAAAAAAAATTATGATTATGATAAAATTTTCTACGTCGTAATTTTAAATGAATTTAAAATAATTATTATAATTAAAAATTAAATTTATTTAACAATAAAATAAATCAAAATCATCATTTCACAATGGCAAAATTAATTAAAAACTATTCAAAAATTAAATTAAAACAGCTCAAAATTTCTTAAATTGTTAATCATGGGTTTGTAAATTGAAAAATGTTTTTCTAATTATTTATTTTATTTTATATAATATAATTTTATTTGAAAAATGTTTTCAACAATTTTTAATGTATTTTTTTAAAAAAAATATTTCATATATGTGATGATGTTAATAAAATCAATATTTCCACTATTCACCTGAAATTTTAATATTTTTGAAATTTTAAAAAAATTCATCTTAAGCTAATATGAAAATGATAAATTAAAAAATTATAATTATTATGTATAATTAAATTTATAAATTTTTATAATTCAATATTTAAATAAAATCTAAAAATATACAGAAAAACTAATCATATATGAAAATTTTGTTTTTTAAAGGAAACGTATAATATGAATAAAATTAAATTTATTGATAATAACATTTTAAATATTAAATAATATTAATTATTATCCTTTTTATGTTAATAAATTTATATAGTTTACCCTATTAGTGTTTATTATATCTTTATTAATTATGCCTTCTTAATATGTTTGTTTTTTTACATTGGGTGTAGTGTGCGACACAATTTATGGAATATAGTATTTATTTTAAGGAATCGAAAAACACTAGACATTACATGTAATTACATAAATATATAATTCCATCATACTAAGCCTTGAATTTTCTTGATATATATCTTAATAAATCTTGAAATCTTCATCATTGAATAGATAATAATGTATGTAATATACATTATCATGTGTATGAGGATATTTTAAATTGATGGATAATATACATAAATTTTTTATAAGATTCAATCAACCATGAATATTATTATCCACCATATTTATCATATCACATCGAAAAATATGTAATAATCATTCAGGAAAACTAATATATGTTATCTCATATTCATATTTTACAATTCTACTAGAATGATATATATATATATATATATACAGTGACCCAATCCTTTAGCATACTTTATTTCATCATTTATTACATATATTCCAAACAATACATGCCAAGGATCATGAAGACTAGTGAATTTAGAATATTAGATATTTAATTACATCATTTTAAACATAAAAACATCACAATTATTTAAACATTCAAATAGTTATATTGACTCCCAATTATATTTTAAAAAAATATAGGATATAAAGGGGAGAATATATCAGGTAAATAAGAGAGATATAAATCCCAATAAAAAAGTGGACATGGAAATAAAGAATAAGATGAGAGTTAAAAAGAATAAAATTGTATCATAAAGGGTATGATTTTAAGCCTAGAAACATGGAATAATGAAATGACAACATAAGATTATGTAATCATAAATGTTTTAAATAAATCACTAGCATAAAAATAAATTTTAACATCGGGGTTTTAAAGTTAATTATTTAATTAGAAATGATAAAAATGTTTTCATGTTGTTTCTATAAATAAATTACCTATAACCCTTCCACTTTTATATTTAAATTCAGTTATTTGTATAAATGATGCTAAAATACATTCACATTAGGTTATAACATTAGTTAAACATATAATCAATGTTAAAACTGTGAATCAAGTAGGGATTTAACATTTTTTATATACATAAACAACATTAAATGTTATATTTCAATCACCCAGTTTTTGGATTTTCTATTTTTTTCACACCACAAATTTTGATTTTTTAAATCACACTAATATTTTAAAACATCACCACCAAAAATGATTTTTTAAATTATATAACTTCTAATTCTCTTTCATTAAACATTTTCGACCTCATTGATCCACATCAAATTTTCATTGCTTCTTCAATCAACCATCTCAACATGGTATTTATTATCATCATTTAATTTCATTATTATTTCATTCCTTCATAGATATAATTGTTGATAAATGTTATTTTGATGAAGAATACTTACTTTGATCGAGTTACAGAGATAAAAGTACCTCACGATATTCTCCAACCGGGGGGAAATATTCCTTATCAATCATTTTGTGGTTGTTGTATCTGTTCTTCTCAAAAAAGAAGTGGCATATCAGAAAACAATATATTAATTCAATGGGTACGATAAAAATTAATAAAACACTATTGAATATTTAATTTTATTTTATATATTTCATATTTTCCCTCCAATTCTCAATTCATGTTTCTCTTTTTTTATTGATGCGAGTAGTATATATCTAGGATTCAAAAACAATCATGCACTTTTCACATCATAAATTTTAGTAACTAACCTGGAATGATAATTTCATAATCATTTATGTATTTTTTTTGTTAAAAGCTGATGATTTTTCTTTTGATATTAGTTATTCTAATAAATGTTATCAAAATTCCATAAAAAAATATTTCATTGTCTATTTATAAAACAGACATTGAATATTCCACTTTTAACATCACATTATTACTAATGTTAAAATTAAAAAATTGATGTTAAATGTGTTTTTCAACTAGTGAATATAAAACATGATATCATAAAACACAAGTCAAGGGTTACACCGAATACCATCATTATAAAAAGGACAATATCCCATGATGAATTAGGTTTACTCCCAAATACCCAACATAACATCCCATCAAATATAAAGATTTAACCAATGCATTGGAGTTATATATAATTTTATTCCTACCCATCCCATAATTAAAATCATCCATATGTGTGCCACATGAGAAAACTAAAACATAAAAAAATTAGAAACATGATCACACCCAAGAGAATGAAGTGAGTATCACAATTCTGATTTGAGGAATAACTAAAGGATTAATTATAATAAAACCCAATTTAATCAAGATAAAGTTAATTTAAAAATTAATAATTTAGAAATGAACATAATTATTAAAAATTTAGATCTAATGTATACAAATATTTAAAATTTTATATGAGAATAAACAAAAAAATGATCCGCCTGGGTGGTTTTTTATAAAATAAGTAAATGAAATTTTTAATGAAGGAATGACCTTATTGATTTATATAAAATTTAAATTTATACAAGAGGGTTATACATAGAAATTAAGGTTTTTAAGAGATATTTATGGTTTATAAAAGTTTTATAGGGGAGGTTCTTGATATGAGATAATAAATTGGAATGTTCCCTTAAATCGGGTTTAGTTAAAAGTTGGAATTTTGTAGGGGACTAAAATAATTAATAACCAAACAATGAAAAATATATTATTCTAGGTATATATATAAGGAATAAATTTAGAGAAAAATTTAATAGGTATATGGTGAAAATATTTCATAAAAATACAGAAAATAATATGGAATGTGTAACCAACGAGTCACGGTGGAGGTACAGAAGATCCCTTATGGCATGGGTAAAAATCCAATCAAGGACCACATAAAAGGGATAGAATAGAATTAAACATAAATTTAAATGAATAAGATATAATTCTTTAAAAATTATATCAAATAGGTATTATAAACACTGTATAAATAATATTTGGTTCATAAATAAGAATTATTCCTCAAAGAATGGAAATTGAGATAAAATCCCAAACGACATGACTAAAATTTAATTAAAAACAATATAAAGATTGATATAATGAAATTTAAAATCAAATAAAAATTATATAAGATAATTCAGGATATAATATGAAAAATATGAAGCATATAAATCATATATATATAAATTAGTGCATAAAGAAAATCATGTCTTATGAAGGGAATTTGATACGAATACCCTTACGACATAAGTAACATTATAATAAAACTAATTATGGTAGAGATATATTGAATTCAAAATTAATATAAAATTAATAAATATAATAAATGATATTAAATATCAGATTTGATTTATTCACACTTTTTAATATAAATCAACTATAGAAAAAATGTGTCTTAAAGAATGATGTTTTGATATGAAACCCTCTCTTCGTTCAAGATTCATTTTATGCATGCGCCTAACATCCTGAATAATAAAATTAATTTAATTTCATACCTTACTAAGAACCTTATTACATGTTATTTAATTTAATATGGACAATTTATTATTATATTCTATTTATTATTTATATAGTTTTCTTTCCGATATCGGTTTCCTGAGGTCATTTGGTCAGGTTTTTTTGACCCCTTATGTTTGTTGCCCATGGAAGAAAGCATTGAAATATTGATTCATAATTTACATAAAATAATTTTTTTTTGTATATAATTCTCAGAAATTAGATGTATTTTATATGCCAACCATGATAGATGGTGATGAAAAACGAAACTCATTGCTCTTCGAGGCAATAGTTTATATATATACATGATTAATGATACCATTTATAAAATAATAAAACATAAAGAAGGTAATTGATAATTTTAGATTTAAAAATGATATTTATTTTATATATATAATATTTATCCTTCAGTTACATTGTTTTTTCATCCATTAATAACTTTTCTAAAAATCAGAAGACAGTCCTTTATGGAAGCGATAGTTTGTCTAACACACTAATAGTGCTTTGATTTTTATTAGAGGATGGATATGCATAAATAATGGAAATTACCTTTATATAATAACACCTTATTATAACAATGATACTGATGTAATTATATTTTTATTTATGTAATATATTTTGTAGAGAAGTATTAAGTAGAAAAAGTTCCAAAGAAGGTAAAACATTTATTGGAGTCTTAATCTTCTCTTAGATATTACCATAGAAGTAAAGGTATTATGTTAAATTATAGATAACATAAGATTAAGGATTAGAAAATGAATTTTAAAAGAGGATTTTTTATTTTCAAGGTAAATTCTAATGTAGTGTAAAACCACGGATGGGTGGAAGTGATCCCCTTTTATAAGTGAATAAATGGGAACTTTTCGAAATACCCTTTACCCTTCCATGATATCACTACAATATTATAAAGAAAAATGGCTCAAAATTTTAGAAATGATGGATTTTTGGTGTATTTGGGTATATATAGTCTCAATATAAGGTTTATCACACACTTTTCGAACATGTTATATAGTTTTTACCATTAATTTTTATGTTTTACAATTTTTGTTTTAAACTAGGTAAATAGGTTTTAACTAAGTGATTTTATGTTTTATTAAAAACATAAAAAAGAATATAAAATTATTTATCCATGTCAGAAATAAACTTAACCACTATTTAATCCTATTAAATTTCTAAATATTATAAACATAACTTTTAAATTAAAACAAGTAATGGGTAGAGAAAAATATTTTAGTAAAAAAATATAATTTTGATCATGATGGATTCTTAATCTTAGATGGCATTGATTACTAGTTTATTGAATTTAAATATATTTATATATATTTTTAAAAATAATTTAATATTTTTAATTTAAATTACATCAATTTTTGTGAAAAAATTAAAATTACACGATACTAATAAAAAAGTTCAATAAAAAACTGGTTTTCTATTATTGAAATATTTAAATTTAATATTAGTAATATTTTCATTATGTATAAAATTAAACAGAAATTTTTATCTAATATTTACATGTTTAAATCATAGATGAAGTATATTTTTTATATTTAATTTCTAAAAGTGATAATGCCTCATTTTAATTATAAGTGTGCAAAAACAATTTTTCGTATGAAATATTACTTGAGTTTTAAAAATGAAAGACCTGTTTTTTATTAATTAAAAATAGTATTTTTAATTAATTATTATAATTATTAAATAAATATTTTGTATATAAAAATGTTTCTTTTAAATTTTAAATCATTCATATAATATACAATTAATAGACTTTCACAGAATTAATATTTCTCCAATTCACCTAAAAATTGATTGATTCATAAAAATCATAAAAATACATACAAAGATAATTTTGATATAAATAATTAAAAAATTAATTTTATTTTATAATATTTAAATTTTGAAATTTATATATTTACCTTTAAAATTAATAATATAAATTATAAGTAGAACTTTTTTATTGAAACAAAATGATTTTAACCATTATGTGTTTTTAATATTATTCCATATTGATTTCTCATTAAAGCCATGTTAATCTGACATCTCATGTATAATAATATTTTTAATGGTTCATTTTTATTTATTTAGACAAAATATAGAAAATGTAATAAAAAAATTCTTTAAAAATAAATATTACATTTATAGTAAACACACTTTAACAAATACCATTAACTAAATATTTATATTCTAAAAATTAATTTCTACTACTCCATTGATATTGAAATATTTACCTGTATTATATATATACAGAACATATCATATTTTAAAAATAATAATAATATTTATACTTAATGCATAAATATAGATATATATATATTAACATCATATTTTTATTTCATTTTGTGTTATATTATTTTAAATTTATCACATAATAATACATAACATCAGTATAGCTATAATATATGTGACAAATTACCATAATTGAAATGGCCATATTTTCAACACTAATAATTGAAACATTTATATTTTCAATGATTATATTTGGAAGAAAATTGTTTTTATGTAAATTATTACTAAACATATTACATCTCATTTATATATATAGTTATCATTTTAGGTTTACTAAAAGAATTTCTCAGTTTTTGGTATTCTTTCTCATTTTAGGTTTTGTTATAATAATGGTGATTCTTATAGAAAATGGTAGTGCGTGAGAGTTTCCAATTATAAATACATTATTATTTGTAATGTTCCACTATAATTGAATAAAGTGTCATTTTTTTGGTTTATATCTTTTATAGACAAAAATCTAATAAGTTATTAATTCAATATAATAATAGAGAAGAAATATTAATAATTATATAAATATTTCATAATAATAATAATAATAATAATAATAATAATAATAATAATAATAATAATGGCTCCTAAAACCTGGGACAATACATTTTATCCCCTTAACTAAATTCCTCTAACTTAATTTAAATCATTACTTAATAATGGTATATATATGGTTACTTGATATTTAATTTCCAAAAGAGGTATGAATAAAACTTGTTCGTTAATAATAATAATAATACCTATATTTTGTTTTCTTCTAATGATTTGAGTTAAATACCACCCAAGGATTGGTGTTAAGACCTAATTTATTTGTTATTATGTTCATTGAGAGACTTCTAGTGAATGATTATCATAAATTAATCTATTGTGTGAATTATGATTCAATATTTTATTATAGATACACCACACAAACTTATCTATCATACCTCATTGTTCTTGTAGAGACCCGAAGCTTGACGTACATGGACAATACATTACTTTTTCGGAATACTTAATACATAACAAAAACAGACACATAAGGACCGTAATAGTTTAGTGTCTTCGAAAACTCGGAAAAAAATCTTCTAATCGTGGTGAAAGATCTTCAACAACTCCCATAACGATCTTCCTTTTTTTGTTTCCTTAACTAAAAACTTTCTTTACTTCCTAGGGAAAATAAAACATAAAAAGGGTGAGCTCAAATGCTCAGTATGGGAAAACATAGATAACATAAATCAATCCATAAACATTTGGATGTAAAAACATGAACATGAAATTTAAACATCAAAATCTTGAGAAAAGACATAAATCGTGGAAGTGCATAAGTGATATATCATAATAGAAGATCAAACATGATAAAATCGGAATAAAACATGTAATTGTGGCAACCATTCATCACATGTCATGATTTCCATAGTAGCCAAGGCATTGCTGCCAAGACCATCTTAGTGGACAAGGTCCCTTTCTGAATCGAGTTCACTCCTCGTTTCAGTCCTGTAACACTGAACCGGATTAACTTACCGTTCCAGCCATGTCTATCTCCTGAGATGTAAATCTTTACCCAAGGAATTTGAGGGAGATATAGGTCCCACCAATCTCATAATGGAATCATTATTACTTGTGCCACATAATAAACTTACATCATTCATAATATCCCAACGAATAAAATGGGTTTCATAAACATCATCCCATCATCACATAATCCATATAAAAGAAATGGAAATCATTTCATAATAAGAAAAGTGAATCCATGTAAATCATAGAGACTTTATACTTGAAAAATACACATATGAAATAATGTCATCTTAGATGGAAAATGGTTTTGATAAAACATTTGAAATGAATTCTTGAGGAAAATATCATTTCTTCCTCAAAATAAATTTATTTTCACAAAACATCTTGCAATTTTAAAAGAAAAAGATTTTTTTTAAATAGTCATGAAATATTTTATAGGAAGCTTCATGAAAATAAGGATTTATAAAACCGTAAAAATCCGTTTGTGTCGTATAAGTTAAAAAAACATTCTTCTAGTACTTTTGCTGGAAAAGTCAAAAAAAGTACCTCGTAACATAAACAAAAGATAGATTCCTTACATACCATGTAGTAAAATTAAAAAATGGGTAAAAAGGACTTTAAAAATACATGATTGTTTTTTATAACATGGACATGGATAATAGAAATAACCCCAGTAAATACTTTCGTATAATCAATCTCAGATAAAAATGAGATTGAAAATTTATCCCTTACCTTATGTCCGATATGCTTCGTATGTATCCGAACCTCCTATATAATTATTTAAATAATTTCATAGACTTATTAAAAAATCATATTCATTGTTATGATATCATATAGGGTTCACTTATGACTTTATATTACCCGTTCTTTTGTAAATTCCATGTTAAAGAGCGTTTTGGGTAAAATCGTTTCATTTATCCTATGTGTTTCGACTCTTCGTTATTGATATTATTACATATATCCTGATTTAAATAATTCCAGAATTTAAAACAGGATTTATATATAATATATATTCATTATATATATATATATTATATATATCGATAAAAGAATGAAATACACCATTCATGTAGACGGAAGGCCGTACGTACGCATGAACGCTGTTTTCGTTTCTTTATTGAATTAAATGGAATTCAGTATATGACATACATATATATATATATATACATAAATCCATTAGCATTATTATGTCATATATTTCATTATTATTCCTTATATATACTTTATAATCATTCTTGAATGGTTAATCATGTAAAATGAATCTCATCGCGTTCGTGGAGACGGTAGTCCGTACGTATGCACGAGCGATGATATCATTCCCATGATTGTGGAATTGTATTGGAGTGTATGTATACTATTTCATAATACATATCAGTTTACAATAATCATTTATTTACACCATTATACCCATCCATGTAAGGTGGTGGTGGAAAAACAAATTACACCACGGTGTGGAGACGGTATTCCGTACGTACACACGTGTGGTGATTTCGTTTTCCGTAGAATGGATAGATGGTGAAATTGGTTTGTTTCATAATTATAATAACATATCTGTATATTATTTATACTTATGTTATTACTTCATAATGAAACAACTAATTAAGAAGAAGTGGAAGAAGAAATAAATTTGAAGGAATCGGTAACGGGCATTACCTCTTCTTTGATGCTCTTTTTTGAAACCTCCTCTTAGGGCACTAATATTGGTCTTGGAAGAAGACCAGAACCTATAGGATGTTTCTAGGGAAGTTTAGAAGAGAAATTAGAAGGGTTTGGCCGAGATTTAAGGCTCAAAGTGGTGTGAGGAAGAGAGGGAGGAGGTGCCCTTTTATAAGGGAGGAGAGGGGCAACGTTGGAATAACTAAAAATATTATTTTATTATAAAGTCTTATTCGGTTTTTAATAGCTCCAAATTGAGTTATTTTGAAGATAAGGTGGTTATGGGTCTAAATAATCTCATCCAATAGAATTTAGACAAGTTTAGGTTCCTATTTTAACCTTATCATTTAGATTTAAATTCAAGTTAGCTAATTTTACTTTTACCGTGTCTTTTTTTGTTCTTACACTATATGGTTAATAAACTTACTATAATAAGCAAAACGAATCCCAAGTTGTTTATTATTAATATATATAACCTTATCTAAGTCATTTTGCCGAACATTAGATTTTTAGGTATATAATAACAATTAATAATATAATATTTGTTTTAAAAACTATTTTATGTCAATTTTGACACTATTTGGTAATTGATTTTTGTGAAAATCATAACAGAATGATTAGTTCGCAAATAGTTAATTAAATCAACACTAACATGTCATATTAACATAGAAAATTATTTTAATTCATAAAAAGTCTCAAATTACATTTATTTGGGTATTTATAACATCAATTATGTCAATATTTCATTAATAAGATAATTACTGCATCATCATTGTTTCATAAGTAAATTAAATTATTTAAAGTTTAAAAATTACAAATAAACTATAATTATGTAGGAAATATTGTTAGCTTTCTAGTGAATATTTATAGTCGAATTTATCTTATTTATAACCCTATAATGAAAATTATTTACTTATTAAACTTTGATTTTAACTATTTTAACCCTTCTTTAAATAAATTAATAATAAATGTCTTAATCTAATCCATGTGGGCCTAAATGGTATTATTTTATTCCTAAGGTTGTTTTTGGCCGAATTACACTTATCCAATAGAATTAGGACATGTGTTAGGGTAATAATAATATCATTTTTACCCTTAATTACCCTATTTACTTTTAACCGTGGTAAATAAAAGTAAAAGGTTATTTTTCACCAAAAATTATTTTCATCTCATTGAACCACATTTTACTTACTGAAATCAATCGTGTCTCTCGGATTTTTGAAATTCCATTCACAAAAGCGGTAAAATTAAGTTTTATGTAAATTTGCAAATTCTCCTATGAGGTGGGTAAAAGACGATCAAAAGTTCAATAAAATTTTTATATATCTAAAATTATTAAAAAATGACTCCAATAAATTACATTGATCTTATATAGGTATTATGTATCAATTTTGACCTAAAATAAATTTAAAAAAAAAAATAATTATTTAAATAAAAAGTCGGTTTTTAAATAGTAACCCAGTGTTTTCACTATTCATCAAAAATTGATAGTTTTTAGAAAAATACCAAACATTCACCCTAGGCTAATTTCGATATTCCGAATCCAAAAATGAAGTCCATTTTGAATGTTGAAATTTTCAAAATTTCAAAAAGTGGTTATTACTCTTCATAATGGCTATTTTTTATAATATTTTAATAGCATATCGTTGTTTAGTGAAACTCGGTATTGCGTACAACACACGCTATCGAGGAAGGTCACGATTGTGTGTAATGCAGAAAAGTTAGGGTTGCGTGTTGTGCAAGACTCCTTTGTTGTAGCGTACAACACAAGACATCAATAAAATTAAAAAGAATATTTTTCATAAAATCTCGGGGTGTTACATTCTACCCCCTTAAAATTAATTTTCCCCTCGAAATTCATCGGGGTTATAAATGGATTACTACTTAAAAGTTTCTTTAATAGAAACCCACATCGTAAATAGGAATACCAAAACCAATCTTTAAAAACTAAAGTATGAAACATAACGGTTACCCAAATTAATTAATAACTGGGTTTCCACATAGGAGAACATAGGTGAAAATATGAATATGGAAGAGAAACCTAACCATCATGTTCTGATGGAGAGTGGTAGAGAACATGGCTATGAAAAATCCAACAATCACAAAGCCATAGATTTTTGATGATCTAAGGTACCATCTGATTCATCGGATATAAGGTAACTAGGACAACATTTTTGGTTTTCAAGATCATTTCCCTAAAGTTGAAGAATTTGAATTAGAATAAATACTTACTTTAATTTGGAACAATCTCACTATTGTTCGTGCTTTGAAAAATTTCCACTTAATCTCTTAAATAAATGAAGTTGAATTTGTTATTCGTGAAGTGTTAATAGATCATGTGATAGAATGATGGGTCATTCCATCTATTTCAAAAAAATGTTAGCAAAAGTTATCAAATATACATAAGTACACCTATGGTGAGGTTAATCATATACGATTCCAAAATTGAACTTATAATTCATATATCATACCGCGTAATAAAATAAAATTAGTTTCTACTAACCAGGGACTTCATGTAGGCCAGTCGTAGGCGATAAAGGCCAGTCACACTTCGGTTGTGGGTTCGATTCCCACAACCTTGTCCGACGCGATGGGTTGTCGCCCGTCCTGCAGGTTGTGCTTTTTCTAAAACTATATTACTATAACATCCCATAAATAATATCGAAAAAAGTTCTATATTTAAACAATACTAACTTATGACCAAAATAATTCATTCCAATCTTTAGGATTATCTAAAATACTTCGGTCCAAGCTCATAGTATAAAGAAAATGATTACATGAAATGTCACATAACAATCATGTGAATGCCATCATTTATCGCCCATATATCATAAGATATATCTTGTTGGTCAAATTAAATACATGTGAATACCTTAATCATGTATTCTCTTGAAGAATGAATACCCATTGAACCTTAGTGAAAACATGAATGCAGTTATAAGTTAACACTTTCCACATACCAAAATCCTAAAAATTCTTTATACTCAAACCATGATATCACTTAGTCCTTATATCAATCATGAGCTCATGAATACAATAAAACATCTCATTATCTTCTTATCCCTTCATTATGCGCATATCATATGCTTACCAAAATTTCTCAATCACTTTCCATGGTTACCGGTACCATAAAATTATTGAAAACCACAATTGACCAATACATAAATATTCCAAAATTCTACGATACTATATACAGCATTATTTTGGAATCCCATTAAATAAACACTTAATCATTCCACCACATCGTTGTCATATTCAACATCACCAATAGTGATCACATGTGACTTCCCTTTTTCCTTTTCCTTAAGTGGTTTCTCTTGTCGATCATCATTAACCATAATATTAGGGAATTGATTAGCATAATGCCCGATTTCATTACACTTGAATCATTGAAGTTTTGTTGGTGCGTTCTTTGCAGTCTTTTCTTTATTCACAACATTAGCAACCGTTTTTCCATTACTTCAACACTCAGCTGCTCGATGACTTTCTTTTCCACACATAAAACATTTTCTAGACCCTTTAAGGCAACCCCCACCATGCTTCCTTCCACACTTTGAGCATAAGGAATATTCATATTCTTTTCACCATTATTCTGAGATTTCTCCTTGAACTCCATATTTCGTTTCTTGTCAAAACCACGTGATGGATATGTAACACCAACTTCCATTTCTACCTTGATATTACAACACACAATTTCTTCATAGCTACTGAAGTATCTTATAGATAATTCCCTTCGATGATTTGGTTTTAAGCCACTGAAGAATCGATCAATTTTACTTTCGGGTTGGATGATAAAGCCAGATGCATACCTTGAAAGCCTTGTAAAATTCGCTTCGTATATACCAACAGATTCATCATCCTTTTTCTTTAGTTCAAGAAACTCCTTCTCCATATTTCTTCGAAGAATACGAGGGAAGTACTTATTGAAAAATAAGTTCTTCAACTTGTCACATTCCATGGACTCAATTTCATCTCTTAGCCTTGTATTCTTGATAAGATTCCACCATTGATCATCTTCACCTTCCGAACAATATACTACTAAGATGACTTTATCATGTTTAGAACATTGAAGAACTGAAAATATCTTTTCAGTGGTACTGATCCATTGTTCAGCAACAAGTGGATCAGAATACCCACTGAAAGAAGGTGGACATTGCCTCATGAAGGACTCAATAGAATATTTTTCCCTTCTCTACGCATTTGGAAGTCCAGAATGATTCATAGCTTGTGTAAGTATAGAAATAAGATTTTGCACTCCATCTCCCATAACATTTGTTTGTTCAGGAGTAAAATCATTTCATTGTCCATTACATTGATCAACACAGTTCCTTCGGGTTCCAGCCATCGTCTAAAACCCAAAAAGAATAGTGTGAGAGGAAAAAATCATGCTAGGGAAAACAACACAATAAAGGGGGAGTACCTTCAATATCTAACATCTTTGGTTAAATTCTAAGATCATTACCTTAGTTCTAGTATTATATCCTATACGTATACTTATCCTTAGGGACATCCCTATACATACCTTATAAATATCTCTAGGGATCTCACTAACTTTTTCGCATCCAAGTTTACAAAGGATGACTAAACCTTTCCTCTGATACCGACTCTAGAGGCCTAAAGCTTGACGTACATGGAGAATACATTACTTTTATGGAATACTTAATAAGTAACAAAAATAGACACACAAGGATCGTAATAGTTTAGTGTCTTTGGAAACTCGGAATAAAATCTTCTAATCGTGGTGAAAGATCTTCAACAACTCCCATAACGATCTTCCCTTTTTTGTTTCCTTACCTAAAACCTTTCTTTACTTCCTGGGGAAAATAAAACATAAAAATGGTGAGATCAAATGCCCAGTAAGGGAAAACATAGATAACATAAAACAATCCATAAACATTTGGAAGAAAAAAACTTGAACATGAAATTTATCCATCAAAATCTTGAGCAAATACAAAAATCATGGAAGTGAATAAGTCATATATCATAATATAACATCAACCATGATAAAATGGGAATAAAACATGTAATTTTGGCAACCATTCAACACATGTCAAGATTTCAATAGTAGCCAAGGCATTGCTGCCAAGACCATCTAAGTGGACAATGTCCCTTTCTGAATCGAGTTCACTCCTCGTTTTAGTTCTGTAACACTGAACCAGATTAACTTACCATTCCATCCATGTCTATATCATGATATGTAAATATTTACCCAATTAATTGGAGGGTGATTTAGGTCCCACCCATCTCATAATGAAATCATTCTTATCTGTGCCAAAAAATAAACTTACATCATTCATAATAACCCAACGAATAAAATGGGTTTTATAAACATCATACCATCATCAAATAATCCATATAAAAGAAATGGAAATCATTTCATAATAGGAAAAGTGAATCCATGTAAATCATATAGACTTTATAATTGAAACATACACATATGAAATAATGTAATCTTAGATGGAAAATGGTTTTGATAAAACACTTGAAATGAATTCTTGAGGAAAATATCCTTTCTTATTCAAAATCAATTTCTTTTCACAAAACATCATGCAATTTTAAAAGAAAAATAATTTTTTTGAAAATAGTCATGAACTATTTTAGAGGAAGCTTCACGAAAATAAAGATTTATAAAACCGTAAAAATCCGTTCATGTCGTATAAGTTAAAAAAACATTCTTCTCGTACATATGCCGGAAAAGTCAAAAAAGTACCTCGTAACATAAAAAAACATAGATTCCTTACATACCATGTAGTAAATGTAAAAAATGGGTAAAAAGGAATTTAAAAATACATGAAAACACTTTTATAAAACATGGACATGGATAATAGAAATAACCCCAGTAAATACTTACATATAAGCAATCTCAGATAAAAATGTGATTGAAAATTTATCCCTTACCTTATGTCTGATATGCTTCTTATGTATCTGAAACTCTTGTATAATGATTTAAATAATGTAATTTACTTATTATATAATCATATTCATTGTTATGGTATCATGTAGGGTTCACTTATGACTTTATATTACCCGTTCTTTTGTATATTCCATGTTAAAAAGCGTTTTGGGTAAAATCGTTTCATTTATCGTATGTGTTTCGACTCTTCGTTCTCGAAATTATTACTTATATCCTGATTTAAATAATTCCAGAATGTAAAACATGATTTATATATAATATATATTCATTATATACATATATAATATAGATCGATAAAAGGAATGAAATACAATGTTCATGGAGACGGTAGGCCGTACGTACGCATGAACGCTGTTTTTGTTTCCTTATTGAATTGAATGGAATTGAGTATATTACATACATATATATATAAATAAACCCAATGGCATTATTATTTCATATATTTCATTATTATTCATTATATATACTTTATAATCATTCTTTAAGGTTTAATCAGGGAAAATGAATCTCATCGCGTTCGTGGAGACGGTAGTCCGTACGTACGCACGAGCGATGATATCATTCCCATGATTTTGGAATTGTATTGGAGTGAATGTATACTATTTCAGAATAAATATCAGTTTAAAATATTCATTTATTTACACCATTATACCCATCCATGTAAGGTGGTGGTGGAAAAACAAATTACACCACGGCGTGTAGACGGTATTCCATACGTACGCACGCATGGTGATTTCGTTTTCCGTAGGATGGATAAATGGTGAAATATGGTTGTTTCATAATTATAATAACATATAAGTATATGAGTGATACTGATGTTATTACATTATAATGAAACAACTAAATAAGAATAAGTGGAAGAATAAATAAAGTTGAAAGAATCGGTAATGGGCATTACCTCTTCTTTGAAGCGCCTTTTTAAAACCTCCTCTTAGGGAACTAATATTCATCTTTGAAGAAGTCCAGAACCTCTAGGATGTTTCTAGGGAAGTGGAGAAGAGAAATTAGCATGGGTTTGAGAGCTTTAAGTCTAAAAGTGGTGTGAGGAAGAGAGGGAGGAGGTTCCCTTTTATAAGGGAGGAGAGGGGAACCTTTGGAATAACTAAAAATATTAATTTATTATAAAGTCATATTAAGTTTTTAATAGCTCTAAATTGAGTTATTTAGAAGATAAGGTGTGTATGGGTCGAAATCCTCTCATACAATAGAATTTAGACAAGTTTAGGTTCCTATTTTTACCTTATCATTTAAATTTAACATTAAGTTAGATAATTTTACTTTTACCGTGTCTTTTTGTGTTCTTACACTATATGGTTAATAAACATACTATAACAATCCAAACGAACCCCAAGTTGTTTATTATTAATATATATAACCTTATATAAGTCATTTGGCCGAACCTTAGATTTTTAGGAATATAATAACATTTAATAATATAATATTTGTTTTAAAAACTATTTTATATCAAATTTTGACACTATTTGGTAATTGATTTTTTTGAAAATTATAACAGAATGATTAGTTCGACAAAAGTTAATTAAATCAACACTAACATGTCATATTAACAGATAAAATTATTTTAATTCATAAAAAGTCTAAAATTACATTTATTCGGGTATTTATAACATCAATTATTTCAATATTTCATTAATAAGAGAATTATTGCATCATCATTGTGTCATTAATAAATTAAATTATTTAAAGTCTAAAAATTAAAAATAAAATATAATTATGTAGGAAATAGTTTTATCTTTCTAATTAATATTTATAGATGAACTTATCTTATGTATAACCCTATATTAAAAATGATTTACTTATTAAACTTTGATTTTAACTATTTTAACCCTTCTTTAAATAAATTAATAATAAATGTCCTAATATAATCCAAGTGGGCTTAAATGGTCATATTTTATTACTAAGGTTGTTTTCGGTCAAATTCCACTTATCAAATAGAATTATGACATTTGTTAGGGTAATAATAATATCATTTTTACCTTTAATTGCCCTATTTACTTTTAACCGTGGTAAATAAAAGTAAAAAGTTACTATTCACCCAAAAAATATTTTCTTCTCATTGAACCGCATTTTACTTATTGAAATCAACCGTGTATCTCAGATTTTTTAAATTCCATTCACAAAAATGGTAAAATTAAGTTTTATGTAAATTTGCAAATTCTCCTAGGAGGTGGGTAAAAGATGGTCAAAAGTTCAATAAAATTTTTATATATCTAAAATTATTAAAAAAAGACTCCAATGAATTGCATTGAACATATATAGTTATTATGTATCAATTTTGACCTAAAATAAATTTAAATAAAATAAATAATTATTTAAAAAAAGTAGGTTTTTAAATAGTAACCCAATGTTTTCAATATTTATCAAAAATTGAAAGTTTTCAGAAAAATACCAAAATTTCACCCTAGGCGGATTTCGATATTCCGAATCCAAAACTGAAGTCCATTTTGAAATATGAAATTTTCAAAATTTCAAAAAGTGGTTATTATTATTCAAAACGGCTAGTTTTAATAATATTTTAATAGCATATTGTTGTTTAGTGAAACTTGGTATTGCGAACAACAAACGCTATTGAGGAAGGTCACGATTATGTGAAATGCACCAATGTTAGGGTTGCGTGTTGTGCAAGACTCCTTTGTTGTATCATACAACACAAGACATAAATAAAATTAAAATGATTATTTTTCATAAAATCTCGAGGTGTTACATTTTTTCAACTTACCGGTGTTAGTAGAAGGATGAGGTAGAACAATGATGTCAGTGAAGAATGACAATTCTCTTCATAAGGATCATTGAGATCCATGTATAGACCTCTCATGTACCTTTTATAAGTAATTTCCTACATCGCACCAACCTGCACTCTCTTCAATTTATCCTTCATCTATGTCGCCAACCCCACTAGTTAACCACACATATCCGTACCTACTTATTACACCATTCCATGAGTTTAATTTTATATAAATCCTACTAGTTAATGTTTTTCATGGGATGGATCCCCCCAATAGGCAACCACCAATCCATTTCCCCAAGAATTTTGGTAATATAAATGATGTTTTGGTTAATCTAACCATGAACAATGAATAAGGAGTATATGCTGCACATGAGCCACAACCCAGTTGGTGAGGTATCTCTAAGTGCATCCACAAGACCCATGTTCAAAACCAAGAGGAGTAATAAGTTTGGTATCACTGTTGCAGTATTGTAGCAGTTACTATAGTAGGTACTGTAGAAATATTGTAGCAGGTACTGTTTGGTACTTTAGCAGCCAGAAATATTCACCTTGGGCCACCAGTTTCGGCTTGGAGTACTTCAGGCCTTCGGGCCACCGAAGGACATCGGGTCAGTAAGGCTTTCGGGCCACCTCATGGCCTTCGGGCCACCTCAAGGCCCTCAGGGCCACCTGATTTGTAGTTGCACAGAAAAATTCTACAAGGAACCACTCCAGAAGAGGAAAGAGCATGGAATATCCACCAGAGCATGGCTAAATTTATATTAGAAGAATGAGAGGGTATGGAATTTTACATTGGTACTTCACTTATGAACCCCTTCAAATGGAAATTCTAGGAAAATAGTCATTCAAAGGAGGACAGTTGATCACGATGCAGATGCTGGGGAGGAGTGGTTTCATGTAGTCGTAGTCCATATGATTTCTTTAAGACCTACGGGTCATGTAATGTCTTCAAGCCAATGGTCAATATAATTCATAAGCCTACGGGCCATGTAAGGGTTCCCCTCATCCCTTGAAAGTGGGGTTATTAGAAATCAATAAAAAATAAGGCCTTCAGGCAATTCAGTCAATAAAGAGTATATGCATAAATAGTTTACCCATTACTATAATCATATCAAATACATATAATTTACCTATACTAAGATTTTTTTTCCCATATACATAAATTTCAAAATGAATCAAACATGAAACTAGACATTTTATTTAATAAATTAAACATTGGGATTGTACACTTAAAAAAACAATTCAGGTAATATATTTTGGATAGAATAAAAATAAAAAATTCATAATTTTGAATGGAGGATTTAGTTACCACAATACACCTCATCGATAGTCATTGAACATGATCCACCTTATTACTCGGTTTGTGGTGGTTGTTTATTCATATCATTTTTCGCATCCTAGATTTATGACTTCAACTAGAGAAATTTTTATGTTTTCCATAGATAAGGAATTGTAACATAAGAGGTTATTTATTTATATAAGATTTATACTCCCATAGTTCTAAATAGACTCTTAATATTCCTATTAATGTTTAATACTCTATTACCCCTCTTCCACATGTAAATAATCTTTCATCCCCCTTTAAGAAATTACCATGGTTATTTTTCTTCAATTTTTGATATATAGGAATTTGACCATTTTTCCTTCATCATCATCATCAAATGATCTTTCCTTATTCTGCATCCTTCTTTTAATTGGTTTGTTTTGGAGTTTGATTATTTTCAAATTATTAATCATATTTTAGGGCAGTTGTTTTGGAAAAATCACAAGGTTTTTCATTCCAACTCTCATCCTGATGGGCTATTTATTGAGGTAGTCTCAATATTATACCCCATACCCATGGTTACTTCTAGTTTTAGTCATTACTAAATCCAAAAGGGTTATCATGAGTGATGAAACATTTAAAAACATATGGGGGTCATCATAATCAATAAGATTAATTTAGTTCAAACATAAAACATTTTACCCTTTTATATTTTTAGGTTATCTTGTAGTTCCTTTAGTCTAACCTATATCAATAGTAGATTAACCTAGGTTACATTATGTTGTTAAATCCTATAATTCTCAACCTAGTCCCTGTATGTAACATAAAAATAAATCCTTTATATTAGTTTGTAATGAGAATATGATCAACCAAATCCTATCCCATAAGAGTATAAAACCTGGTGGGGGGTAAGGGCACATTCACCATGCCCCAAAATGATGGTCAAGATATACTCAACTAACTATTTTCTTGGTTATCACCCATAAATTCATTTGTGTTTAAGAAAAATCCACTTTTAGTATTCAAAAAAGATTTTATTGAGATGAAAACCACATAATCATCAATTTGACAAATTTTTTGTATTTATCATACATTTATGCTTGTCTATTATACTTAAAACATTGGGTTTTGACTAATGTTTTTAATATTAATCAATAAAAATAAACATACCATTCATTGATACCAAATATAGTGACCCAACCCCTAAATATACTTTACTTCATTATTTATTCCATGTATTCCTAATAATTCATGCCAATGATCTATAGGTATAGTGTATTAGGACTATTACATATAAAAATACATCATATTAAACATAAAAAATAATCATTACTTAAAACATAAAATATTTATCATAACTCCAAAATAACCTTTAAAAATTCATAGTATATCTTGGTGAAAATGTATAAATAAAATGGTCTAATATAAATCCTAGGAAGGAATTAAACATAAAAATAAAGCATTACATGAGATTTAAAATACATAACATGGTATCTTAAAGATGGTGATCATAAGGATAAAAACATGCCAAACAGAAATGATATCCTAAGGTCATAAAATCAAAAATATGTGGATACAACATAAACCATGATATCATAATCATAAGTCAAGGGTTACTCCCAAGACCATAATCATAATGTATATAAAGTCCCATAGTGGATTAGGTTCACTTCCTAATCCCTTATATAATATCTAATGATATACAATGATTTACCTAATGCATTTGAGGATATATAATTCAAGTAAAACCCATAAAATAATAAAAATAATACATATGTGTGCCTCATGAGAAAACTATAAACCATAAATAAATAATAAGAATGATAAATCCCATGACATAGAGGTGAGATTTGTAATTCAAATTCAAGGAATAACTAAAGGATAAATCATAAGGATTCCCAAAATAAGAAGAAAGTAAATCAGTGGAGATTTTATTATGAAATATGAATATAGGTCTTGAACATGTATATCAAATGTAGATAATTCAAGAGAAGGTTCTTGGATAAGAAAGGATAAAAATGAACCACTTGGGTGTTTCTTTGAGAAATAAGTATAGAATATGTTTATATTAAAGAATAAATTATTGTATTTTATAAAACCATAATTGAACAAAGTTCGTAATCAATAAATAATGAGGGTTTTATGTGTTATTAATGGTATTAAAAAAATTTATTTGAGTGGTTCTTTATGTCATATAAGAAATCTGATTGTTTTATTAAACCGATTGTAGTTAAAAGTTGATATTTTAAAGGAACTAAAACATGAATAACCTAGAAAATTAAAAGGAGAATAGACTAGGTATAAATCCAAGGGGAATATAAAAAAATAGTAAAATTTTATGAATATGACATTAAATTGATAAAAATAAATGGAATGTGTGACCTATATTTCACAAAGGAGGTGTGGAAGATCCCTTACTACCTGGTTAAAAGCTCAATAAGGCACCCCATAAAAGATAAAAAAAGAAATAAAACTTTAAATAATATGAATAAATTAATATTAATGATATATTATCTAAAATAGGTATAAAAAACAACTTAAATATGAATTTTTTCATATATATGAACTATGTCTCAATGAAGGGAAATTGAGACAATATCTCTTATATATTGAGTAACATTTAAATTAAAATAGTTGAAAGTGACATAACATGAAATTGAACTGAAAATTACAAAAATATAATATAAATCATGATATAATATTAAAAATATAAATTTTATACACTATATCTATATAAATTGGTGTATAAGGAAAATCATGACTCAATGAAAGGAATTTGATACAAAACCCCTCATACATTAACAAACATTCTAATATAACACCTTGAAAGAGGGAGATATTTTTTATTAAGATAAAATATCGTGAATGAAGATAATATCAAAATAGTTTAATAAATTTTTATATATTAAAATTTATATGTAAATACTTCATATATATTTGTTGGGAAAAAATCCCTCAAGGTAACTTTGCAGTATTTTTGGGTTGATTGTGTTTGTTGACAAAGCAGGTTTTAATGGATATTTGTCGAGTTCCCAAGAAGTTTTTGACAATCCTTGTTGACAAAGAACGATGACAAAGGAAAGGACGATCTGGAGACGGTACAAAAGAGAAGTACAAGGTGGCGCCGTTTCCCAGTGCTTTCCAAATTTTTGGGGTCCAAAACTTGGAGTTTGGTGAGCATCGCGAAAATAGGATTTCCATGAAGAGGATAATTTAATATGGCAAAGGCATGAATTTCATGAAGATAGGATGCATGGTTTGGAAATCGTGAAGACCAGAAGAATGGAGGTGGTGAGTCTTCGCGATTACATCAAACTTCGCGAACAGTAGAGGCTGAATCGCATCGCGGTGGAGAAAGGCTTCACGAGGGAGCTTCGCGGCGAAGGCGCGAATGTATGTTGATGGTGATTCTTCGCGACTACTTCAAGCTTCGCGAACGGCAAATTTCCGTGGTGCTTCGCGATTTGGACAGAATTCCGACGGAAACTTTGGATCTTCGCGATTTGAGATGACGTGGCGTTGACTTCGTGCGGAAGGGACGAGGGTCGGTGGAATCGCCTATAAATAGAGGCCGACCCCTCGAGAAAATAGAGAGATTTTTTAGAGAAAATCCATTGCTCTCGGTTCGCAGAGGACGTTCGCGAAGGCAGTGTGCTTCGCGAAAGGGGTGCTTCGTGACGACTATTCTAGCTCCGCGAAAGGTGTGTGCCCCGCGTTGGCTCAGTGAGCTTCGCGGAGAGGAAGAAGCTCCGCGATGGCCTAAGCATTGCGAAGGTCTGGGCATCGCGAGAGTGCTTCGCGATAGAGCTTCGCGAAAAGGCAGGAGCTTCGCGAAGGCTTGTTTGAGCTTCGCGAAATTGGGAGCTTCGCGAAGTAGGGTGCTTTGCGAAGGTGTTTCCAAAAGGAATTGCCCAGTGTTCAGAGGCAAAGAGGTATTCATCAGTGGATGAAAATTGGACTTCAATAGAGCATCTATCAACAGTCGAAGATGCATTATTTCATGCAAATGAAGAGACCTACAGGTCTATAAACTGTGAGTGGATTCCCTTCTGGAGTAGTGTGCTTAGGAAGAGGAAGTAGGTGATCCTCTCCACCGGCAGTGAGCCAGAGAGAGAGAAACAGGGAGTGACCCTTGGGAAAGCAGTGAGCTAACCCTAAACTTTGTATAGGCAGTGAGCCTGGGCATAGAAGTGATCTAGCCTGAACCATTGTATCCACAGCTAGTGAAGTATAGTGGAATTTGGTACGACTGGAAACCTGCCGGCATATGCTCCTTGGACGTAGCCCTTATCGGTGAACTAAGTAAAATTTTTGCGTCATGTGCTTGCTTAACTTTCTGTTTATATTGTGCAACAGGAAAAGAGAGAAGAGTGTTTTTCTTAACAGCGAAATAAGAATAGAACTGGATTTAATTTTAAATTAGTCATACCCTGATTCACCCCCCTCTCAGGGTATTCAGCCTTGTGGAACTAACAATTGGTATGAGAGGGAAGGTAGACAGTTATTCTTCTCTGAAATGGAGGTCACTAATCATAGAGGGATTCCGATCTTCGACGGATGTAATGTTCAGATATGGAATAATCGAATGCAACACTATTTCCGATCTTTGGGAATGGATGTGTTTTCAGCAGCTATGCATGGTATCACAGCTGATATTACTAGTGGTGCATTATCAGAAGCTGAGCACAAAGATTTGGATGCTGATTCCAAAGCAATCAATGCCTTAGGGGGATCCCTCTCTAATCCCATATATACAAAGGTGATGTCATGAAAAACGTCACATGCCATGTGGGAAAAGATTTTGAATATTTATGAAGGGGATAAAAAAGTTAGAGAGGCAAAGTTGCAAGTGTTGTGGAACAAGTATTAAGATCTAAGAATGAACCTGAATGAGTATGTTGATGCATTCTTTGACAGGGTAAATGTTGTGGTAGAATACATGCATGGTCTTGGAGAAATTATCGAATACATTAAAATCGTAAAGCGCATCTTGAGAAAGCTTCCACCTCGGTTCAATCCGAATGTTTCTGTTTTGGAAGATAAAGATCTGAAAGAGCTGACATTGGATAACCTACACAGCACTCTTATTGCATATGAAATGAGAAATGATGACAACGATGCTGTGGAAAAGGGGAAATCCAAAGAGGTGGCATTTAAGGCCATGAAGAGGCTCACTATTGAAGATTCTCAGGAGGAAGAAGAGTCAGATGAGGTGATGTCGTTCCTTTCTTCAAATCTACAAAGAGGAGAAGGAAAGTTTAATGGGAAACTTCCACTAGCATGCTTCCGATGCAGAAAGGTTGGTCATCTTGCTGTAAGATTCCCCAAAAAGTTTCAAGAAGAAAGCGATGAAGATGAAGTTGAGATTCCCATGAAAAAATATTCAACCTATGTGAAAGGGAAGAAACAGTTCAAGAGAAATTTCATTAAGAAGAAGAATCTTCTTTCACAAGAAATAGACAGTTCAGCTGAGTCTGAGGGTGAAGAAGTTGAAGAGATAGAAAACTGCAAAGATCATGGACAAAATGCGATGGTGGCTATTTCCAGTAGTGCTCTAGAAAAGAAAGAAACTGAAACTGATGAAGAATAAGAAGAAATTGAAGGGAGAGTATAAGGCCCCAGCCTTAAACCTTACTTAATCTTGAGTTATTACAAGATTACACATTGAGGATCTTTTCGGGTTTAGAGTTTTAGAGAATTAGATCATAAAACATGCATTACATTCCACATATAAACAAAGTGTTTACATAAAGATAGTATTCTTCTTTCCCATCAATGGAAACATATTTAAAATAAAACATGGATTCTTTCTTGACACTTCCTTGACACTATCATCATATCATGTACCTTTCCCTTGACCTGTGAAAAACATTTAAAAAAAACTTGGGATTAGCATAAAAAGCTCAGTAAGGGATATACAAATATGGAAAGGAAACATGGGTTCATATATACATAAGGATGAGATCATACTTTACCCATAAAACATAAGCACTTTAACATACCTCTTCAAATCATGAATAAATCATAGAAATCATAAGACATAAAGGTAACCTAAGGCATTCATAACATTCTTACGTAGGGAGTAACCCTCTTGGTTACGTTTGGAACACCCATCATAGTATATTCCCCAAAATCTCTTAGGAGAAACCTTAACGTTTCACTCCTTCGTGTTACCCAATGCATTAGAGAGCTATATCGGGCTCACCCGCCCTTAGTTTATCACGGAACCACCCGTTTTCATAATAATGCCCAAGAACCTCAACATAATCATATCACATAAAACATGCATAAAGGAAACATAACATTTCCACCTTTCAATCACAAGATATCAATACAACACATTGATATAAAAACATTATGAAAACCATTTTCAATACCAAAATAAAATAAAAGTAAAACATGGTATTTATTTTTCATTTAAAAAGAAGGTATGGCTTGTAGAGGAAGCCGAAACTCAAATAATGGTCACGGCAGCGGAGAAGTTGTTGTCGCCGCATACGTACAACAAAAACATTCCCTTTTTTCATTTAGTAAACACTTCGTATAAAAAAGATTCCTTTTGAATAAACGTAAAAGTCAAAGGGGTTTATACACCGTATAAAAGAAGGTTGTGTATAAAACAAAATATGCCTCAATGAATGGAGATTGAGACGAAGTCCCATACCTCGTATCCGACTTGACCCAACCGTTCTTTAATCCCCTGAATAATAAACTTGAGTTAATCTCTACTTGCTTAAGAACCTTTTTCAAGTTCATTATTCATTTATACCATGTTATGAACATAATGTAATCATTTAAGTTAATAATGTTCATTTTGTCGGTATTTGGTTCTTAAGTCAAAAATAGACTTCTTACACTTACTTGTTGTTAATTTGGTCAAAAGTTCATTATATCCAGAAGGATATTAATGATTTTGATAACATATATATCATATATATTCATCATATACATGTATTTATAATATTACATCACATTTAGAGGTAATAAATGAAATGCACCGTTCATGGAGACGGTAAGCCGTACGTACGCATGAACGCTACTTCCATTTATATTTCGTATTTTCCAGAATGGAATCATAATTATATAAGTGTATATTATAATTCCAGTATAATAACATATATAATATCATTAACTTTATCCTTTACACATCCCATATATGGTATTAACGAATCAAATCACTTTCAGGGGGCGGTAGTCCGCACTTCCTAAAATGAAGATATTGTGTTTACCCATAATGGAAACAATAATGGTATTCCATAAATGAAAAATACAGAAGCTTAAGGAAATAATAAACATATTATATATCATATATAAAAACAGTGACATCATAATGGCCACCTTTGAAGGTGTTAAATGAGTATTGAACAATCATCGTTTTGGGGGGCAGAATTTTGCCATCCACGGAAACCGTATGTTCTTTAACCATTTGATGTAGTTGTGTGAGAGTGTATCTTGAATAAATCTTATAACAACATCCTAATATATTTAAGATACTGGTTTTGTTACAAAAGAAGTAAATAAAAAGAGTTTCGGGGGTTGGAGAAGCAAAATAAATCAAATGAACATGAGAGAATGAATCACCTTTAAAAGTGTAACTCCTTTTGATTTGAGCCTAAAGGCTTCATTTGAAAGGATTCTTCCCAAAGGGAATCCTCTAGGATTAGGAGAGGGATGTGGGGAGAGTAAATGGTCAGGGGATGGCCGAGCCAAAGGCTTGAGGAGTGTGTGAAATGAGGTAGAGGTGGGGGCCTTTTATAAGAGGAGAGGAGGGGCACTTTTGGAAAATAAAGATAAGTTACTTTATTTTAAAATGAATTTCGGATTCAAAAGGTCACACATTGATATAATTAGAGGATAAGGTGATAAGGCTTCGAAATCCACTCATCTAATTGGTTTTGTCCATGTGTAGTGTTTAGATTTTACATTATCTTTCCATTTTATTTAAATCGTTAAATAATGAGGTCATCGTGGCATCATCATGATGTCATAACTAATTTAATTTATTTAATGTCTAAAAATTATAAAAAAAATACTATGATGTTGTAACTATCTTTATCTTTCTAATGAATATTTATAGTCAAAAATCTGACTTGTATAACCCCATATAAAAATTGTTTTAGTAACATAACTCATGTTTGTGTCATTTTTACTTTAATATTAAATAAAAAGTTATTTATGTCATTTCCCAACCAAAGTGGCCCCATGGGGTCCCCAAGTTGACCCATGGCTTTTCTTGGTCGGCCATGACACAACCAATGAGTGTAGGACATGTTTCAAGCTCATCTCATTTTATTAAAGCATTATTTTTACCTTAAACTACACTAATTACCACTAATCGTGATTAAAAACTTAATAAGTTACTATTCACCAAAAATTTATTTTAATCTCATTGAACCACATTTTACTTCTTAATGACAACCATGTATGTCGGATTTTTGAAATTCAAAACACAATGATGGCAAAATTTCATTTAAACGGAAAATCAGTTTTTATAAGTACCACTTAGTGGTTTCACTATTTATCAAAAATTGAAGTTTTTCAGAAAATTACCAAAAATTTACCCTAAGCTATATTTGATATTCCGAATTCAAAAATGAAGTCTATTTTAAAAAATTCAAAACATATAAGTCACATTAATTAATTTAATAATTAATTCCCGATGTCAGAGCAAATAGCGTGTTTTTATAAAACAATAAGTATCAAAAGATTGACACCAGTTTAAGTCTAATTTCAAAGTGAAATTGATTCCAATGACCAAGATTGGATTAAATGGTAAAAATATATTCAGATTACACATTAAGATCAATTCAAAAGATAATCTAATCATATAAATAAATTAGATTAAGAAGCAGTTTTGATGTAAAATGCAGTATTTTTCACTATTCATTAAAAATGAACATTGTTAGAAAAATACCAAAAATTCACACAAAGTAAATTTTGATGTCCCAATAATAAAGAATAAGTTTATTTTGACAAACATAGATTATAAAATTGTCAAAAATTTGATTTAAAAAGGGTTTGCCATCAAAAGGCAGTAAAACAATCTTTTAAGAATATTAGTGTATTCCATGCTTAAGATTGGATTTATTTTCATTTTAAGCCTCTAAAACACTATCTTAATCATTAATAGACATAGATAAAAATATCTATTATTCATTACTTACTTGGGATGTTACATCCTTTCCCCCTTTAGAAAATTGCGTCCCCGCAATTTATTTACTTATCAAATAAATGAGGGTACTTATCCCTCATTGAATTTTCATATTCCCATGTTGCCTCTTCCATAATGTGGTTTTTACACAAAACCTTTACCTGCTTAATCACTTTATTCCTTAACACTTGCTCACTGTGGTCAAGAATCTGGACCGGTTGTTCCTCATAAGATAGGTTCTCTTCCAGCTGAACTACCTCTGGACTCAAAACATTAGATGGATCTGGCATATATTTTCTGAACATCGAAACGTGAACAACATTGTGTACCTGAGATAAACTCGGAGGTAAAGCCACCCGGTATGCAATTGATCCAACTCTCTCCAGAATTTCATATGGTCCAATGAACCTTGGACTCAACTTTCCTTTCTTACCAAATCGCACCACACTTTTCCATGGTGATACTTTGAGAAAAACATGATCACCTACCTCGAAAGCTAGATCCTTCCTCCGGTTATCCGCATAACTCTTCTACCTGCTCTGAGCTGTTCTCATGTGCTTTTGAATCAGCTGAAATTTTTCTACCATCTCTTCTACCAACTCTGGTCCCATCAACTTCCTTTCACCCATTTCATCCCAGAAAGCTGGAGTTCGACACTGCTTCCCATATAATGCCTGAAAAGGTTCCATCTGTATACTGGAATGAAAAGTGTTATTTTATGAAAATTCAACTAAAGAAATATGTTGGACCCAACATCCCTGATAATCCATAGAACAAGATCGTAGCATATCCTCCAATGTCTGAATTGTTCGTTCTGACTGCCCATCTGACTGAGGATGAAAAGTTGTACTAAAATTTAATTCAGTACCCAACGACTTCTGAAGGCCTTTCCAAAAGTTAGAAGTGAACCTAGGATCACGATCAGATACAATGGAGAGGGGAACTCCATGAAACCTGACTATCTCCTTAAGATACAAATGGGAAAGTTGATTTAGAGAGAATGTTTCTCGAATAGGAAGGAAATGAGAAGATTTTTTCAAGCGATCAACAATAACCCAGATTGCATTATTACCTCGAGATGTCTTTGGTAATCCCACAACAAAGTCCATGGATATATTCTCCCATTTCCACTCTGGCACTGGTAAAGGTTGAAGCATCCCTTTCACTAACTGCCATTGTGCTTTAACCTATTGACATGTCAAACACTTCACAGTAAAATCAGCAATATCTCTTTTCATTCCATCCCACCAGTAATACTCTTGAAGATCTCTGTACATTTTAGTACTGCCAGGATGAACTGAAAACGGAGAACTATGAGCTTCACATAACAACTCTCTCTTCAACTGTGAATCACAAGTCACACACAATCTCTTCCTAAATCTCAAAACGCAATCATTATCAATGTTGAATTCAGGAAACTTAACTTTCTGAACCAACTCTACCTTTTTCTGCAACTCACTGTCTTGCTTCTGTGCTTGCTTGATTCTATCTGATAGAGATGATCTCACTGATACCTGAAACAAAACAGAAGAACTTCCTACACCAACAACTTCTATGCCAAAGTTCATCAAATCCTTAACCAAAGGATCACGTTCCAAATGCAACATTTCTAATGAAGCATTACTTTTTCGACTCAAAGCATCAGCCACTTTATTTTCCTTTCCCGGATGGTAATGAATTGTACAATCATAATCCTTGATTAATTCCAGTCATCTCCTTTGTCTCATGTTCAATTCTTTCTGAGTGAATATATACTTTAAACTTTTGTGATCGGTATATATTTCACACTTTACTCCATACAAATGATGCCTCCAAATTTTTAAAGCAAAAACAACAACAGCTAATTCCAAATCATGTGTAGGGTAATTTACCTCATGAGTTTTCAACTATCGTGAAGCATAAGCAATTACCTGATCATTCTGCACTAGGACGCAACCAAGTCCTTTCAATGAAGCATCACTGTAGATAAAAAACTCACCATTCCTGCAAGGTAGTTCCAAAACTGGAGCATTCACCAATCTTCTTTTCAACTCCTGATACTACTTAATTCGATGGACCAACATCTGCTGAAGTAGTTGCAAAGGATTTCACCACCCCTTTATGCTTGTAGTCTAACTGCTTCCCATCACTCAAGCTTTTTGTCGGACACTCGTTTTCATAGTGACCCATCTCATTGCACTTATAACATTTCACTAATTGTAAATCAAAATTGGTCTTACCTTCACCTTGATCCTTTTCAGTGCAATCACGAGCCTTATGTCCCATCTTACCACATCGGTAGCACATTCCAGAATTCAGAAGACATTCCCCATCATGACTTTTGCCACATTTATCACAAACTGGAAACTTAGTTTTCTTACCATCAGACTTTTTTGAAGAATTCTTACATTTCTCCTACCACCTCGGTCTCTTCTTTTGTTGGTTGTTATAGAACACTTGATCATCGGCAAACTCCGTTTCCACCTTCTCAGCACATCGAACAAGCTTTTCATAACTTTTAAACTCACGAGAAGCTAATGCCCTTTGATATTTTGGCTTTAATCCTGAGTAAAAACGATTGATTTTACTATCAAGGTCTCGGATAAAATTAGGAGAATACCTTGCCAATCGAGTGAACCTTTCTTCATAGGTAGCCACTGAGTCTTCCTCTTGCCTCAATTCCAAGAATTATTTCTCTATCCTAAGTCGAACAGCCTTTGGAAAATACTTTTCAAGAAGCATACCTTTGAATTCATCCCAGTCGAGATCATCAATATCATCGGCGTCCCTGATATTTTTAACCATAGACCACCACTGATCTGCCTCACCCTCCAAACGGTAAATAACAAGACTAACCTTTTGATTGTCTGAACACCCCATGACATCGAAAATCTTTTCCAGTGCTTTAATCCACCCTTCAGCTAGCATAGGGTCAGATGATCCACTGAATGATGGGGGATGTTGCCTCATGAAATGTTCCACCACTGACATGTTCCTCTGAGGTTGATGTGGCTGATCTCGTGCATGGATACCACCACCATTTATCGCTTGAGTCAACTGTGTCATTACTGCAACAAACTGTTCAGTTCCAATTCCGACCATCTCAGGTTGCTTGTTAGGAAGGTTGTTTTCCTCCTAATGGCGTCCCAACATAGCTGCTTTGTTTCCTCTAAAGAAAACCATTCTGAACAAACATGTCTTAGATGAAGAAACATGGTAATCTTCAAATGGTATATCATTTCAAAAAAAAATATTTTTGGATAATCATTTAATAGAATTCTAACTCCTAAAGTTAACTAAACCGACCTTTGATACCAACTATAAGGCCCCAGCCTTAAACATTACTTAATCTTGAGTTATTACAAGATTACACATTGAGGATCTTTTTGGGTTTAGAGTTTTAGGGAATTAGATCATAAAACATTCATTACAATCCACATATAAACAAAGTTGTTACATAAATATAGTATTCTTCTTTCCCATCAATGGAAACATATTTAAAATAAAACATGGATTCTTTCTTGACACTTCCTTGACACTATCATCATATCATGTACCTTTCCCTTGACCTGTGAAAAACATTTCAAAAAAACTTGGGATGAGCATAAAAAGCTCAGTAAGGGATATAAAAATATGGAAAGGAAACATGGGTACATATATACATAAGGATGAGATCATACTTTACCCATAAAACATAAGCACTTTAACATACCTCTTCAAATCATGAATAAATCATAGAAATCATAAGACATAAAGGTAACTTGAGGCATTCATAACATTCTTACGTAGGGAGTAACCCTCTTGGTTACATTTGGAATACCCATCACAGTATATTACCTAAAATATCTTTGGAGAAACCTTAACGTTTCACTCCTTCGCGTTACCCAATGCATTGGAGAGCTATATCGGGCTCACCCGCCCTTAGTTTATCACGGAACCACCTGTTTTCATAATAATGCCCAAGAACCTCAACATAATCATATCACATAAAACATGCATAAAGGAAACATAACATTTCCACCTTTCAATCACAAGATATCAATACAACACATTGATATAAAAACATTATTAAAACCATTTTCAATACCAAAAAAAAGAAAACTAAAACATGGTATTTATTTTTCATTTAAAAAGAAGGTTTGGCTTGTAGAGGAAGCCGAAACTCAAATAATGGTCACGGCGGCGGAGAAGTCATTGTCGCCGCATACGTACGACAAAAACATTCCCGTTTGTCATTTAGTAAACGCTTCGTATAAAAAATATTCCTTTTGAATAAACATAAAAGTCAAAGGGTTTTATACACCGTATAAAAGAAGGTTGTGTATAAAACAAAATATGCCTCAATGAAAGGAGATTGAGATGAAGTCCCATACCTCGTATCCGACTTGACCCGACCGTTCTTTAATCTCCTGAATAATAAACTTGAGTTAATCTCTACTTGCTTAAGAACCTTTTTCAAGTTCATTATTCCTTTTATACCATGTTATGAACATAATGTAATCATTTAAGTTAATAATGTTCATTTTTTCGGTATTTGGTTCTTAAGTAAAAAAATAGAATTCTTACACTTACATGTTGTTAATTTGGTCAAAGGTTCGTTATATCAAGAATGATATTAATGATTTGGATAACATATATATCATATATATTCATCATATACATGTATTTATAATATTAAATCACATTTATAGGTAAGAAATGAAATGCACCGTTCATGGAGACGGTAAGCCGTACGTACGCATGAATGCTACTTCCATTTCTATTTCGTATTTTCTGGAATGGAATCATAATGATATAAGTGTATATTATAATTCCAGTATAATAATATATATAATATCATTAACTTTATTCTTTACACATCCCACATATGGTATTAACGAATCAAATCACTTTCAGGGGGCGGTAGTCCGCACTTCCTAAAATGAAGATATCGTGTTTACCCATAATGGAAACAATAATGGTATGCCATAAATGAAAAATACAGAATCTTAAGGAAAGCATAAAAATATTATATATCATATATAAAAATATTTACATTATAATGGCCACCTTTGAAGGTGTTAAATGAGTATTGAACAATCATCGTTTCAGGAGGCAGAATTTCGCCATCCACAGAAACCGTATGTTCTTTAACCATTTGATGTAGTTGTGTGAGAGTGTAGCTCGAATAAATCTTATAACAACATCCTAGTATATTTAAGATACTGGTTTTGTTACAAAAGAAGTAAATAAAAAGAGTTTATGGGGTTGGAGAAGCAAAATAAATCAAATGAACATGAGAGAATGAATCACCTTTAAAAGTGTAACTCCTTTTGATTTGAGCCTAAAGGCTTCCTTTGAAAGGATTCTGCCCAAAGGGAATCCTCTGAGATGAGTAGAGGGATGTGGAGAGAGTAAAAGGGCCGGGGATGGCCGAGAAAAAGGCTTGAGAAGTGTGTGAAATGAGGTAGAGGTGGGGGCCTTTTATAAGAGGAGAGGAGGGGCACTTTTGGAAAATAAAGATAAGTTACTTTATTTTAAAATGAGTTTCAGATTCAAAAGGTCCCACATTGATATAATTCGATGATAAGGTGATAAGGCTTTAAAATCCACTCATCCAATTGGTTTTGGCCATGTGTAGGTTTTATATTTTACATTATCTTTCCATTTTATTTAAATCGTTAAATAATGAGGTCATCGCTGCATCATCATGATGTCATAAATAATTTAATTTATTTAATGTCTAAAAATTATAAAAAAATACTATGATGTAGGAAATCTTTTTATCTTTCTAATGAATATTTATAGTAAAAAATATGACTTTTATAAACCCATATAAAAATTGTTTTAGTAACATAACTCATGTTTGTGTCATTTTTACTTTAATATTAAATAAAAAGTTATTTATGTCATTTCCCAACCAAAGTGGCTCCATGGGGTCCCCAAGTTAAACCATGGCTTGTCTTGGTCGGCCATGACCCAACCAATGAGTTTAGGACATGTGTCAAGCTCATCTCATTTTATTAAAGCATTATTTTTACCTTAAACTACACTAATTACCACTAATCATGATTAAAAACTTAATAAGTTACTATTCACCAAAAAATTATTTTAATCTCATTGAACCACATTTTACTTCTTAATGACAAACATGTATATCAGATTTTTTAAATTCAAAACACAATGATGGAAAAATTTCATTTAAACGGAAAATCAGTTTTTATAAGTACCACTTAGTGGTTTCACTATTCATCAAAAATTGAAGTTTTTCAGAAAATTACCAAAAATTTACCCTAAGCTATATTTGATATTCCGAATTCAAAAATGAAGTTTATTTTACAAAATTAAAAACATATAATTCACATTAATTAATTTAATAATTAATTCCCGATGTCAGAGCAAATAGGGTGTTTTTATAAAACAATAAGTATCAAAAGATTGACACCAGTTTAAGTCTAATTTCAAAGTGAAATTGATTCCAATGACCACGATTGGATTAAATGGTAAAAATATATTCAGATTACACATTAAGATCAATTCAAAAGATAATATAATCATATAAATAAATTAGATTAAGAAGCAGTTTTGATGTAAAATGCAGTATTTTTCACTATTCATTAAAAAATGAACATTGTCAGAAAAATACCAAAAATTCAAACAAAGTAAATTTTGATGTCCCAATCATAAATAATAAGTTTATTTTGACAAACATAGATTATAAAATTGTCAAAAGTTTTATTTAAAAAGGGTTTACCATCAAAAGGCAGTAAAACAATCTTTTAAGAATATTAGTGTATTCCATGCTTAAGATTGGATTTATTTTCATTTTAAGCCTCTAAAACAATATCTTAATCATTAATAGACATAGATAAAAATATATATTATTCATTACTTACTTGGGATGTTACAGAGAGTTGACATGGAAGCTGAATTAGAAGCATCTTTTGAAGAGATAGATGTTTGGCGAGCAAAAACAAAGAAAGCCAACAAGATAGTACGTGATGCCAAAATCTACATGCAACAACAAGAAGAAGAGAAGTCTAAGCATGAGAAAGAAATTGAAAATATTAAGTCTTCCAGGCTAGAGCGTACAGGAATGTTTGATGAGCATAAGCTCAAGATTGAAGAGCAGAAAAGGGAGATCAGTTTCTTGAGTCGAAAAGTGAAAGATCGCGTCAAGCGTATTGAAGAGCTTGAAGAGGAAGTTGTCGGTATGCGGAGAAAATTTAAAGACCAGGAAAAACCTTTGAATCCCAACACATTCTTGGGAAATCAGGTCATTCCGAAGACTGAAAAGAAGAAAGAAGAGCCTAGTAGTTCAGCAGTAAAGAAGTAGCAATTGAACTCAGAAGTTAAGGCTGATTCATGGCTTAATTAGAAACAAAAATCTGTGGCAGTTGAAGTTAGACCGCAAGCACATGTCCCGAGATTGAAAGTGGATTTGAGCACAAAGAAGAATCAGAATATTCAGAGATCCCAAGGGGAAACTCGTAGTGCTGAAGTAACGCGAAGGAATTCACCTTATATCAGGTGTTATTGTTGTGGAAAGATGGGACATTCACAGTATGTGTGTTCCATAGCCAAAAGATATCGAAGGGAACAAGAACAGAGATGGAATCCAAACAGAGTGTGGTTTTCTAGAACATATTTTTAAGGAAACTGTTTTTGTTGCAGAGGATTTGGACACATGGCTAGGTACTGCACTCCGACCATTCAGAAAAATGTGTCAAAGCAGAATCAAAATGTTCGCAAGCAGCAGATCAATAAACCGATAAATGAGTTAAAAGTTCAGAACAGATTTGCAGTTTTGCAAGATAAAGAAGGTCTATCATACTCTGAGAAAGAACAGAAGACTCAATCCATGCCGAGTATGAAAGAAAAAGTATGGACCAGGAAGAAGAAAATTGAGAAGGTCGTAGTTGCTGAAATTGCCCTCAAAGCATCAGATCGTTCTGGTGTGTGGATCCTTGATAGTGGTTGCACATCCCACATGACAGGCAACAAGGATCTGGTTACAAGCATAAAATATGACAAAGAAGGAGTTGTCAAATTTGGGAATGATGAAGGCCTGATGATTGTTGGCTCAGGAAAAGACAAGTTTGGGGGCAAAGAAATGAGACATGCTGATGTCTTGGTGGTAGAGGGTCTCAGTCATAATTTGCTTAGCGTCAGTCAAATATGAGAGTCTGGGCACTCTATCCTATTTACCAAGAAGATGGGTATTGTTAAAGGAAAATATGGAATAGTCATTCTATAGGGAAAACGAACAAAGGGGAATATTTACCTGGTAGGTGGGGAAGAAGATTCATGCCTTTTATCCAGAGAAGAATAAAATCAGTTGTGGCATAAGCGACTTGGTCATCTATGTCAACCATATATGGAAGATCTGGTAAAGTTTCATAATGCTAGAGACCTTCCCAAACTATCACGTGATCGCACTCATACGTGTGATGCTTATCAACAAGGGAATATCATCAAGAAGACATACAGGCCAAAGGAACAAAAAGCAACTGGAGTGCTCGAATTGGTGCATGCTGATGTATGTGGACCTATCTCACCACGAGCTATAGATGGGTAAAGGTACTATGTTATTTTCATTGATGACTATAGCAGAATAGACTGGGTATTAATCATTACCCATAAGACAAAGGTGTTCAGTTGCATAAAGCAGTACAGGAGGGAATCTGAAAAGATGCTTGGGAAGAAAACTCCGAAGTTTCGTACTGATAACGGTACGGAATTTACAAATAGTCAGATTGAAAACTATCTCGAGAAATATGGGATAAGGCATCAAGTTTCATCAGTAAGAACTCCCCAACAGAATGGAGTGGTTGAAAGGAGAAATCGAATCATCAACAACATGGCCAGAACAATGCTTATTGATAAGGACCTACCAGAGAAATTTTGGAAGGAAGCAGTTTTGACATCGGTCTATGTTTCAAACATGTCCCTGTTATGTCTGAAGCAAGGGAAGACTCAGTATGAACTGTGGTACGGAAATAATCCAACATTGAAGTACTTTCGAATCTTTGGAAGTAAGTGTTTCATTCTCAACAAAGAACATCATAGAAAGTTTGTGGCACGAGGAGATGAAGGGGTATTCCTTGGCTATTCCGGGAAAAGCAAAGCATATAAATGCTTCAACAAGAGGCTGGGAAAAATTGTTGAGAGCAATGATGTCACTATAGTCGAAAATGAACAGACTGCTCAACGACCCAGTGAACAGTTTCTGGATGAAAGTGATGATGAGGTAAGCAACACAGGGGGAGTAGAAGTGGCAGAGGCTGACTTAGAAGAAGATACTGATGATGAACAAGAAAGTGGAAAGTCTGTATTTGCAAGGAAGAAAAAGAGTCGAGCTGAAATTGATAGGCAAAATATCATTGGTGATCAGACAGCTCCAGTTCAGAATCAGATAATGAAATCATTACAGCAAAAATCGTTTTTATCTCAGGTGGAGACGAATTTTTTTTCCAATGCAGCTGAAGATGAAAACTGGGTTCAGGCTATGAATGAAGAGCTTGATTAAATTGACAAGAACCAGACATGGGATATTGTTTCGAGGCCAGCAGACAAGAATGTCATTGGGACCAAATGGGTCTATCGCAATAAGATGAATGAATATGGCATAGTGATTCGGAACAAAGCACGTCTAGGGTGCAAGGGGTAATCCCAGATCGAGGGAATAGATGTTGATGAGACATTTGCACAGGTTGCAAGGCTGGAGACAATAAGATTATTCCTAGCCATCGCAGTGCAAAGGAAGTTCAAAGTGTTCCAGATGGTTGTCAAATCTGCATTCTTTAATGGTGTTCTGGAAGAGGAGGTGTATATTGAGCAGCCAGATGGTTTTCTCATTCATGAGGATGAGAACAAAGTTTACAGGCTGAAGAAGGCGTTGTATGGGCTGAAACAAGCACAAAGGGCATGGTACTCAAGGCTTGATCAGTACTTGAAGAAGCTTGGTTTCCAGCGTGGAGGAGTTGATAACAATATTTATTTCAGCAATGACAATAATCAAAGGATGATGGTGCTAGTGTATGTCGATGACATAATCTTTGGCGAATCAGATGAAGCTCAGTGCAGACAGTTTTCCGAATTCATGAAAAATGAGTTTGAAATGTCAATGATTGGAGAGCTAATGTTTTTCCTTGGTCTACAGGTGACACAAGGAAGGAATGGAACTTTTATTTCTCAATAAAAATATACCAAGGAGGTTTTAAGAAGTTTTGGAATGGAAAATTCCAAGGAGATGAAGACTCTGGTTTCCACCCGGATGAAACTATCGAAAGATGAAGATGGCAAGGCAGTTAATATCACAGAATATAGGAAAATTATTGGAAGTTTGTTGTACATGACTGCAAAAAGGCCTGATATTGTTTTTTCCACATGCCAAGCAGCGAGATATCAGAGCAATACCAATGAAATCCACATGCTTGTAGTGAAAAGAATACTTCAGTATATACAGGACACAGTGGATTTCAGATTGACATATACTGACAAATCTCATACAGAGTTATTGGGATATACTAATGTAGTCTGGGCCGGTTCAGCGGATGATAGGAAATCAACGTCAGGTGGTGCTTTCTATCTTGGTGGACTGTGTATTTCTTGTCTAAGAAAGAAGCAAGATTGCATTTCATTGAGCACCGCAGAAGCTGAGTATATTGCGGCCACTCAAGCATGCACACAGTTATTGTGGATGAAGCAGCATCTTGAAGATATGGGAGTTGAAGTGAAGTCTCTGATCGGAATCCAGTGCGATAACTCAAGTTCTATAAATCTTAGCAAATATCTCGTCCATCATTCAAGGACAAAGCACATTAAGATTAAATATCATTTTATCAAGGAGAAGGTTGAGCAGGGGATCGTGAAGTTGGAGTATGTGCCTACAGAGCTACAGGTTGCAGACATTCTGACAAAGGCCTTACCCAAGGAAGCTTTTGAGAGGCATCGACTGGCTCTGGGAGTTCAGTCGATTCCCCTCACATGAAATAGTGTGGATGTGGGACCCCCCCCCCTCACCCCGAGGTATGATGTGTTTGTCCCTAATATGCTGATGTGTTCTCTACTCTGTTACAGACTGCAAATGAGTGACCTTTGGGTTCGTTGACAAAGGGGGAGAAAATAGTGCTTGTTCAAGGGGTAGACAGTGTGGAGAGTTGATAAATCATGGATGATATGTGGAGAAGCTGACCATTCGAGCAGCCAGATAGGGAGAGCAATGAGAAAGGGAGAGATTTTTCAAATCTGATGATGCTATAAGTGATCAATCAAAGCATAGATATCACGACAGCTGAGGATCGTGATAAAAGTAGAACAGTGATGTTGGAATGGTGTGAAAAGGTGTCCATAATTCACCAATTGGTATCAGTGTGGTTCAACAATTGGTAAAAATTTAAGAATTGGTATCAGGTTGGAATCGACAATTGGGTTCTGACATGAAGTGATTCATTAATGAACTTTTTATACTACTCTTGTTTCTCACGCCGAGCATAGCTCATGTGGGCTTAGAGTACGTGTTATGTGATTCCTTGAACGCTATCATAATCACAAGAGGCTAATGGTGGTAGCAACTGGAATAAGACTCAGTGAGGTATCAACGTGAAGAAAATTATTCTGAGAACAGTTATGAAGAATTGTCAACAAACCCAAAGGAGGAGATTGTTGGGAAAAAATCCCTCAAGGTAACTTTGCAGTATTTTTGGGTTGATTGTGTTTGTTGACAAAGCAGGTTTTCATGGATATTTGTCGAGTTCCCAAGAAGTTTTTGACAATCCTTGTTGACAAAGAACGATGACAAAGGAAAGGACGATCTGGAGACGGTACAAAAGAGCAGTACAAGGTGGCGCCGTTTCCCAGTGTTTTCCAATTTTTTGGGGTCCAAAACTTGGAGTTTGGTGAGCATCGCGAAAATAGGATTCCATGAAGAGCATAATTTAATATGGCAAAGGCATGAATTTCATGAAGATAGGATGCATGGTTTGGAAATCGTGAAGACCATAAGAATGGAGGTGGTGAGTCTTCGCGATTACATCAAACTTCGCGAACAGTAGAGGCTGAAGCGCATCGCGGCGGAGAAAGGCTTCGCGAGGGAGCTTCGCGGAGAAGGCGCGAATGTATGTTGATGGTGATTCTTCGCGACTACGTCAAGCTTCGCGAACGGCAAATTGCCGTGGTGCTTCGCGATTTGGACAGAATTCTGATGGAAACATTGGAGCTTCGCGATTTGAGATGACGTGGCGTTGACTTCGTGCGGAAGGGACGAGGGTCGGTGGAATCTCCTGTAAATAGAGGCCGACCCCTCGAGAAAATAGAGAGATTTTTCAGAGAAAATCCATTGCTCTCGGTTCGCAGAGGTGGTTCGTGAAGGCAGTGTGCTTCGTGAAAGGGGTGCTTCGCGACGACTATTCTAGCTCCGTGAAAGGCGTGTGCCCCGCATTGGCTCAGTGAGCTTCGCAGAGAGGCAGGAGCTTCGCGACGGACTAAGCATTGCGAAGGTCTGTGCATCACGAGAGTGCTTCGCGATAGAGCTTCGTGAAAAGGGAAGAGATTCGCGAAGGCTTTTTTGAGCTTCGCGGAATTGGGAGCTTCGCGAAGTAGGGTGATTTGCGAAGGTGTTTCCAAAAGGAATTGCCCAGTGTTCAGAGGCAAAGAGGTATTCATCAGTGGATGAAAACTGGACTTCAATAGAGCATCTATCAATAGTCGAAGATTCATTATTTCATGCAGATGAAAAGACCTACAGGTCTATAAACTGTGAGTGGATTCCCTTCTGGAGCAGTGTGCTTAGGAAGAGGAAGTAGGTGATCCTCTCCACCGGCAGTGAGCCAGAGAGAGAGAAACAGAGAGTGACCCTTGGGAAAGCAGTGAGATGACCCTAAACTTTCTATAGGCAGTGAGCCTGGGCATAGAAGTGATCTAGCCCGAACCATTGTATCCACAACTAGTGAAGTATAGTGGAATTTGGTACGACCGGAAACCTGTCGGCATATGCTCCTTGGACGTAGCCCTTATCGGTGAACCAAGTAAAATTGTTGCGTCCTGTGCTTGCTTTACCTTCTGTTTATATTGTGCAACAGGAAAAGAGAGAAGAGTTTTTTTCTTAACAGCGAAATAAGAACAGAACGGGCTTTAATTTTAAATTAGTCATACCCTGATTCACCCCCCTCTCAGGGTATTCAACCTTGTGGACCTAACAATATTAAACATATTTTAAGGTCCAACCCTGATCGGTGGTGATTAAAAATGAAACTTAGTGATCTAAGAGGTGATTGTTCCCATATACGCATAATTAATATTTCCATTTCAAAAAAATGAGACAAAAATAAGTTAAATTATAATTTAAATTTAATTAATACATTACATTATTTTTATCATTCAATGATGGTGTTTATTAAAAACATAAGATTTCACTGTATAGAGGTTGCAGTCTGTGCTACACACTAACGATGTTTTGATTTTTTAGCTGGTAGAGATGAATAAATATTGGATATTAAAGTATTATAATAATTACTTAGTATAATAATTATACTTATTTCATTATATTATTATGTATATAATATATTTTAAAGGTAAATTTTAAAGATAAAAATTGATGAAGGCGATAATACTTTTGTTGACGAATTGATATTCTCTTAAATATTTCATTAGAAGTGAAGGCATTGAGATAACATACATAGGATGGGGTATTAATCATGATAAAATTAATTCTAGTAGAGGTATTGTGGGTGGATATTGAAGGTATATGAGAACGGTATGCGTAGCCATAAAGGTGTGGAACTGATCCCCTTTTATAGTTGATGAAAAGTGATCTTTTTGTGAGCAACCTTTACCTTTCCAAGATACCACTAAAATATACCAAGTTAAATGAACCCAAATTTTATGATTATTTTATTTAGGGGTGTATATGGGTCAATAATGACTTAATAACATGTTTTAAACATGTTATATAAATTTTACCACTAAGAGTTTATATTTTACTATGTTACTTTAAAACTAAGTAACTAATTTTTAACTAAGTGAATTAAAATTTTATTAAAAATACAAATTAAACTATTAAAAAAATTGGGTGTGTTGAAACCAAATTTATGAACTATTTTATCCAATTCAATTTTTTAATTATATAATTTTTTTATATTAAAACATGTAAGGTGTAAAAAACTATTTTCGTAGAAAAATGACATTTTGACCACTATGACCACTTAGTATTAATAGTATTGATTACCATCTGAATAAATATTAATATAATGATATATAGGATTAAAAAATATTTTTTATTCAAAATTTAAATTATAAAATTTATTTTACTAAATAAAAATTATATGATATTAATAAAACAATTCATTAAGAACCATTTTACCATTAACATGGTAATTAACTTTAATATTACTAATATTACCTTTAAGAATAACAATTAAATTAAAAATGTTATCTAATATTGAAATTTTGAGAACAAATAGGAAATAAATTTTGTTATATTTAATTTCTAAATAGGATAAATTCTAATTTTTAATATAAGTTTTTAAGAATAGTTTTTAGTGAGAAATATTACATGAATTTCAAAATTGATAGAAATGTGTTTTATAAATTAAAAATAGTATTTTTAAAGTTTTATATATATTATTAAATACATATTTGGTATATAGTAAGGATTATTTAAACTTTTAAGTCATCCATGTATTATAAATGTGATATATTATGAAAAAATATATTTTTTTTTCTACTCACTTAAAAATTGTTTATTACCAAAAAAAATCAAAAAAAATCATATTAAAATAAAATTTAAATAATTAATTAAAAAATTAATATTATTTTATAAAATTATAATTTTAAAATTTATATATTTTACTTTTAATGAAAATATAAATTATAAAAAAGAAAATTTTATTGAAAAATACATTTTCAAATTTTACATGTCCATAATATTAGTCCATATTTATTACTAATTTATGACATGTTAGTATATTAGTTCATATATTATAATATGTCAAAAAATCATGACAATTTATTCAACAATGATGGTGCACCCATGTTAAATGTTTTATCTTTATAGTGTTATTTGTGCTATATTTAATATTTTTATGTTTTTTAGTTTGTTTTTTTAGATTAGAAATGACTCAAAGGGTGTGTTTTATATTTAAATTCACATTTTAGAAAGAGAGATATGTGATTTAATCAAAACTTATAAATCACATTCAAATTTTTTTCATACTTTTATATGACTATCTATTTTTCACTTTTGATGTATAAAAATAAGATTAATCTCAATCTAAAGCACGGTGTGATCGGGATATCTTGAAATGAGTTTTTTCAGTTTAAAATTGATATTTTAGTTAAAAAAATGTGCTACACAATGAAAAAAATGAAAACATCATTTAATTTCCTTTATAATTTTATATAATGATCAATAAGTCATTTGTGACATATATGAATTAGCCTAACCTAAATATGGCACATTATGTGACTCAAAGTGTATATTTTCCATTTCAAAGGATACTTCAGTTAAAAACATTTATTTCTTTTTAAAAACATAGAACCCACTATGGGATTTTATTGACACTTTAGAAAAAATATCCTTAGGCTATTCCTGACATGTAGTAATCAACCGCACATCTATAAAACACATGGTGTGACTGATATGACTCAATGTATGTGTTTTTATTTCAAATTGAAATTTTAGTTCCAAACACAAACCACATACAAAAATTTGAGAAAAAATTGACAGATTATTTTGGTAATTTTGTAAAATTTTCCATATGCTATTTATCTTGTGTATGAATCAACCATTATTCAATCTGATACATAGTGCTCTTGATAAGACTCAATGTGTCTGTTTTTAGTTTAAAATTTTCAGTTTAGTTCAAAACACGCGTGACATCCTCAAAGGTGAGAAACAACAATTATTTTTATGTTACTTTAAGATGGTGAACCATATGTCATTTATAATACATAGTGTAAAAACTCATTAAATGAATTGATATTGTCTTAAAACTTTTTTCAAATAATCCACACGTCATTTTTGACATTTAGGATTTATCCAAGTTTCAATATGATACATGGTGTTCCCAGTATAACTAAAGTTGTGTGTTTTCAATTTAAAAAATAATTTTTATTTCAAAACAAATATCACATACAAAAAACAAAGAAAACGTAATAATATTATTTTGATTCATTATAAAAAAGATATATAATTCATTTATGACATATCGGAATCAGCATAACCTCAATATAATACACGATATGATCAGTATGACTTCAAATATTTAATTTTAGTTTAATGTTTCCATTTTAGTTAATAATATGTTCCACTCCCTAAAAACATAATAAGCACACTCATATTGTCTTTATACATTATAAAAATATTCTATAAGTCATTTTTTATCTCTAGTAATCAGCTTCACATCAATATGAAACACGATGTGACTGGTATTACCCAAAGTGTGTGTTTTAAGTTTAAAAATGAAAATTAATTTCAAAATGTGTTTCACTTATTATTAAACTATAAAAATGTCTATATTATCTTGTAAATTTAGGAAACTAATAATTAATTCAATTTTATGTGTATTCAATAACCACATTTCAATCTGACACACTGGATGAAAACTATAACTCAAATTGTGTGTTTTTTAAGTTGAAATTTTACATAAAAACACACACCACATAATCGAAAAAAAGAAAAACATTTAGGTTGTTTTTTTTGACTTCTGTAAAATGATCCATAAGTAATTTTGGACGTGTATGAATCAATTGTTCCTAAATATAATACATAATGTTCCCATTATGAATCAAAGTGTATATATTTTTTATAATTTATAATTTTTTTTCAAAACACATATGACATAATGAAAATCAATTAAAAAAATTAAATTATTGAGATACTTTATGAAAATAATCCATATGTCATTTTTGAGGTATAAGAATCACCTTTTTGTTAATCAGACAAACTATGTAACCGATATGACTTGAAGTATGTGTTTTTATTTAAAATCAGTATTTTAGTTCATATAACAAGTCACATAATGAAAACTAATAAAATTCATTTATATTTTTTTAATACAATAGTAACATGATCCATATGACAATTTTAATGTATATTAATCAATGGAACCTGAATTTGATATATAGTGTTCCCAATATGGATCGATGTGTGTGTATTTAGTTTAAAAATACATTTTAGTTCAAAAACATCACATACTCATAACTGAGACAATTTATTCATATTTTTTTATACTTGAGAATAATGACCCATAATTTATTTTTTATTTATAAGAATTATTCACACATTAATATGATACACAATGTAACCATTATGACTTTAAATGTATGTTTTTTAGTTTAAAATAGACATTTTAGTTAAAAATCTGTGTGACACATTGAAAAATGAGAAAACACATTCATATTATCTTAATAATTTACTAAAATATTAAATAAATAATTTTTGACAAATAAGAATTAGTTATACAACATTCTATCATAGGATGTGACTTGTAGGACTCAAAGTGTGTTTTTTCTGTTTAAAATGACATTTTAATTCCACATGTGTGTCACTAAATGAAAACATATCAATCCTACTAAGATAGTATTGATATAACAGGAAAATGATCCTTATGTTATTTTTGATGTGTATGAATAAATCTCAAATCAATATGACACACGGTGTGATTGGCATGGCTCTATGTGTATGTTCTTATTTAAAATTGAAATTTTAGTTCAAAACACATTACATATACTCAAAACCAATAAAACACATTCATATTATTTTGATACTTTAGAAAAATTATTCGTTATTCATTTTTTATGTGTATGAATCAGTTGCACCTAAAAATGATACACTACAAGCCTAGTATAACTTGAATTGTATGTTTTTAATTTAAATATTAGATTAATACACATGTGGCATACTCTAAACAAATAAAAAACATTTACATTGTTTTGATACTTTCTAAAAATGATTATTAAGTAATTTTTGATATATAGAAATCAGTCTCACCTTAATCTGACACATGGTGTGTTTAAAATGACCCAATGTTTATGTTTTTAGTTTAATATTGATGCTTTGGTTCAAAACACACATCTCATACTCAAAACCGAGAAAACACATTCAATTTTTTTTGATACTTTTTGAAAATGATATATAAGTATTTTTTGTGTTGTAGAAATCAGTCATACAACAATCTGATACATAATGTGACTAGTATGACTAAAAATTTTGTGGCTTCAGTTTAAAAATGGCATTTTATTATTTTATTGCTTCATATTTATGTTTAATTTATTTCCTTATATTATTACTATAATAATAATTTTTTTCTTACATAGGTGCAAACCTTTGGTTAGATGTGACGGTTTGTTCTATAATTGATAGCTTGATCAGGCTCTTCTGAGAGGGGGTCAGGGGTAAAGATAATGGAATATTAATTTTTTTGAATGTTTTGGGACAAATTGTACCAACTAATGTAATTTTAAAAACCAATTTTTACTGTCTCTATAATATAATTTTTTTCCCTTAAATTTACTATTTAATAGTTATTTCAATTAACTTTTTTATTTGTTTCTACAATGTGTCATAATTTTAACAATAAAATCCCGTAGTATGAATTTTATTATCTCTATTTCTAGTGCTAATAAAACATCACTTTATTAGCGATAAAAACATGTTGAAAAAGGTAAACCATTATCAGTTCTAAACTAACATCGATAAAGGAACTGTTTATCAACACTATTATTGGCACAGATAAAAGGGACCACCTTTTATCAATTCTTAGAACATCAGTCATATTATAGCACTGATAATGTGTTTTTCTAACAATGATAAAAGGAGTTTCTATAATAGTGATTACAAAAACATAATATTATTATTTTTGGATACATGACATTAACAATATAATTATTTCATAAAAAATAAGCTAAATTGATTTTGAAAAAAAATTTCCCATTAAATATATAATTAATTATTATTATCTGAATTATATTTGTTCAATAAATATTTTTTTAGTTAAGATGAAATTATTCAACAAAAAATACATGTATACATACATATATACATAAGTACAAACACACATAAATACATACACACATACACATGTTCTTATTAATGCATTAAATCATACATACATACATACATCCAAACATTCAGACATACATAAAAACCAATATACATACGTACACACATGCACACACACACACACATACAAACATAAATACATATATGCATAAATACATACATACATACATCCATCCATCCATACATATGTCCATCCATCCATCCATCCATACATACATACATACATACACGCATGCATGCATACATCTGTACATGCACACATACATATATACATACAGAAAGACATACATACATACCAACATACATCCATCCATCCATCCGTCCATCCATTCATTCATACATACATACATACATACATACAAATATACATATATAAATACATACATATATCCATACATACATACATACATACATACATACATACATACATACAGTTAGAGATACATACATTCATTCATACCTACATACATACATACATACATACATGCAGATATACATACCTACATACATACATACACATGCATACACATACCTACATACATACATTGTAATATTTGTATTGAATATTATGGGTGTGTGTGTGTGGATCCTCACAACTATTGTATTCAAAATTCTCTTAGATCCCACATGTTCATGTCCTGCTAAATTATCTAATTTTTTTAAATTTCCCACATAATTGGACTATGTACCGAATTATAATTAGTTTTCCAATTAATACATAATTTATTTTTATTATTTGAATTATATTTCTTCAAAAAACTATTTTTTAATTTATTATCTAAAATTATATTTTCATATTTCACAATACTTTTTTTATAAAATATAATTAAACTACATATAATGAATAAAAAATACACACACACACCATTATACATAGTTATTTTTAGAAAAATAATTATTCAATTTTTTTATTTATTATAATTTCATAGTTGAAAATTTTAATTTTAATATATAAAATTTAATTTACTAAATTATTTTAATTATTTAATATTAATTAAATAATTATTTACAAGAAATTATTATTATTAAATACCGTTGAATTTAAATAACATTATAAATTTTTTCATATATTAAAAAATTTCTTCAAAAATATTTCTCGTGAAGCTACTATCTAATAAAAATTAGTATTTCACACAACAAAATAGAAATATTTGGGTATAAAAAAGAGGAAAATGGGGTTTTTTAATAAAATGAATATGTTTTTTAGGTGATATTTGTGTCAAGAGCTTTAAATGATTTGGTTCCCTTCCTCCCTTTTATTTTTTTCAATTTTTTAAATCTGTTATATTTATAATTTCTGATATATATATATATATTTATTTATTTAAAGAATCGAAACATTGATTTTATTTAATTTTATTTAATTTTTTGTTTATATATATAAATATATGAATTGAAAATTTATATGAATTTATTTTTTTATTTGTTATTTCTAACATATAAGTAATTATACAATATTACTAAAACTCCCACAAATGATTCCATTTTATAGGGGAATATATATTTACATCTCATATTTATATTCCATGTGGGATTCGGTTTCACATTAATAACATTACAACAGTAATATATTAATAATAGTAACTACAAATAAAAAATTATAATTTAAAATATAACTAATTAAAATAAAATATCATTAATATAAATAAAGATTTATAATTAATAAACATTAATAATATAATTAATATAATTAATAATTACTAACTAATAATATATTTAAAAATTATTAATATAATTGAGATGAATATGGAACTGTGGGTCTGGGTGAGGCTCTATAAGCAAGACTTTGGTGTGTAGGGAATGAATGCAGAAAAGGTGATTCCTCATATCCTTTGTTTCAACATTCCCTTTAGAGGGCCCCCTCAAGTGTTATATCTTATTCATGAATCTATTCTATGATGTTTTTAATGGATTCAAATCCATATGGAATTTTGGATGAGTTTCTTGATTTCAAAAATGAACCAAATCAGTGACCCCCAATGTCTTCCAAGGGATCCTACATCGATAGGATTCTTAAGAAAGGATCATAATACCATGTATAATAAAATATAGAATCCTATTGGGAAATATTTTCTAGGGTGATAACTCTCTAATCACACAACTTTTCCTTCCCAAGGGTGATATTCCATGATGGATTGATGACCTAGATCGAAGAATCCCCCTCAATTTGATTTTTTTGAAATAGAATATTATCTCATTGAGTAGACTCTTCTTCCACTATATTTTTATTTCAAATGAATCTTGAATCTAAGAGTTGACTTCTAGATGCTTATTTTTGAATCTTGGAATGCTCTGTATCCATGAATTCTTCTTGTACATTAATTTTTTGCATGTAAGGAACACCTTTTAATATGTAAGGGTTATATTTCATGATCTCAATTGGATTTTTTGGAATCCAAAATCTACATGATATTATTTATTCCATTGGTCTTCCAATTTTTATTAGATATGGAAACCAAAAAATTTAATTATAGATGTATATTAAGAGTGATGGTTGAGATTGATTATATCACTTCTCTAATTAATAATGTTATTCTCACTACTGTCACTAATGACATTAAAATTAGTGTTGAATAGGGGAAACGTCAATATTTTTTTCATGTTTAGAAAACTATTTGTCACATGGATAAGAAATATAAGTAGTAGATCATCGAGTGAAATGACTTGAAGGGGTATCTATCTAAGGATTGTGATTTTAAAGATAATTGTAATGAATATAGGTTTCATGGACCGTACTCTTTTTCAATGCAACAAAAATTATATCCAGTTGATAATGTGGAAAGGGCTAATCAAATCCAAGGTAATTCAGCTTGCAAGCCCCAACCACTGGTAGAAAATAAATCCAATGTTGCTACATCAGAGAATCCCAGTGATAAAAATTTTATGTTTCAGGTTCTACCGGATCATGGTAAATCATTTCAAGCCTTGAAATCTATTTCATGTTATTACAAGTAGTATTCAACTAATTTTTTTGAGCCCTAAATCATTCAGGGTCAATCATCTTGATCTATTTTCAATAATAAAGACTATTTTCAAAGACATATAGCCTAACATGTGTTTTTACATTATTCACTTCCATTAATGTCATGGGCAGACATTGCAGATGATGAGAACACAAAGTCAAAAATACTTCATGTAGGAACTACTTATAAGGATTATATCTTTCTAGATGTGGAAAAAGAATATGGTGAATCTAATCATAGTCAGTCTAAAAATGAGTTGGTTGCTGAAACTATAGTGGATTCAGAGCAATGGAATGATTATCTATTACCTACTACAAAAGGTAAAGGTTAGTCCAAATGATTATATCTATTTCAAATAATAATATAAATTATTCTTCTTCATCCTTATCTGGTGATCATCCATGCATAGAAACATCATTTGTTCATTTGGACTCAACATATTTATTGGATATTAACATGATGTAAGGGGTGTGTTGGACCAGATAAGTTTGATCTTCATATTGTTTTGGATGATACTAAGAATAGTCTAGAACATTTCATGGTTGTGTTCACCCTTCCAGTTGTTCATAGATAAGTCACAGCTTTAAAATAGGGATTATTTGATTACAATATCTTTTTAGGGAATGGTAATTGAAATACTATATCTCTTGATTAGTCTATTATAGAATTATCTGATGTCATAATTGTATAATAATTCCATGAAATGGTTGATATAACTAATAAGGTGGTTTCTATCTCATTGGTAAAGTATATGGTGGTCCCTGTCCATTATTAATATTCAAGGGACTCTCCCGGGGTAGTTTCTTCAACTACTATTGACTACGATGAATATAGTGGTTCATCCTTACATAGGAGAGTTATGGGTAGTATTTAAAACCCTTATGAGTTTTTTCTTCTCACACCAGTTAGGAGGATGGGAAGAGTAGTGTTGGATCCTTGAAAGAATTCACGGTAATTGATGACATTAAGGATGAGGCCCAAAAAATGAATGTGGACCATGATAGTGGGTCAATACTTGGACAAGGAGATGACACTCCCATGGTTAGTAAAGATGAAACTCGCATCATAGCATCTGTACTCGATCTCTATTTTCATGAAAATTTTTGTTTTATAAAACTATTATCATTTCTACCCTTTAATTAGATTTTTATATTCCATTTATTTTATTAAATGGGTTTGGCCTTTGACCATAGATGAGCCTTTATAAAAAATAGTATGATTAATAATTGATAATATAATTTGTAATATAGTAAATAAGATACTAAAAAATTAATAATGAAAACAATAGTTTAATTAATAGTCAAATTAATTATATTATAAATTTTATTATAAATTATTAATTAAAATAATAATTATAAATAGATAATTATATTTATTTATTTTTGTTAATTGTTAGTTTTCAAATTTACACCCTCAGATCCTAATACATCAATGGAGAGAACATATTTGGATGTTGATATGGAACCTACTTTTATAATTCCCAGTTATTTGGACATTAATGGCATCCATGGGAAATGGAATTGCACATATAATGGTTCCAAAGGAATGTCCATCCTACAACTTGAACAAAACTTGGGACATTATGGTACCTTAGTATCCTACTTACCTACTCAACTTAACTACACTATGGGGACTAAAAATATAGACATGAGGTAGTCCAAGGGGCCTTTAGTGGTTACTACTAGTGCTCAGCCCTCTAGATGGACATCTGGAATTGTGAATACTAGATGGGATGCCTCTAAAAATAAGTTGGGATATGAGGACTATATACAACATAGGGATGTAATATTGGATTCCAAAGACGCCCGATAAAGGCCTCTTATTATCAAAGAAGGGTCTAAACCTCAACCTACGTTAAGGGAATCAGAAATTCATACTGATAATGAAATGGAAAATAGATCACTGGAACAAATTGTGAAATAATCTAGTGGCATGAATGCATCACTTTCTAGTCATATTAATTCTTTACAGGAATCCCCATCTGAGGAATCATTCTTGAATTATAAAAAGAGATAAGGACATAAATATCAGGTCATTTTGAAGCCATATAATATTGCTTTACTTCAAGTTTTACATAATAGTTATAGTTTGGGAACTAAGACCGTGAGTTTCCAGAGTCTTTATGGGGCCCCCAAAGGGCCTCCTCAGGAGGGAATTGTCCCCCCTATAGAATAATGTTCTCTCAATGTCCAAATGGATCCATCACCTTTGGATAGAAATAAATATAATATGATGAATTCCAAAAATGGATTCTACTTGTAAGGACTATTTTGAATCAACAACATAAGAAAAGAGTATCCCAACTTTGGATGTGTAGGATGCATGAAGTGTTAATAGTGATAAAATAACTTCTAAGTCCTATAAATTGGAAAATGTGTCACACAACATATTATCTTTATCAAATTACATGAATTAATCTAATTATGATAATAATTAAATGGAAGGACATGAAAGGGTCGTTTCCATAACATGTGGATCCCATTTAAACTCGTGATTAAATCGAACATTAAGCCCCAATCAGTTGGTAAAAAAGGCTCAATGAAGTTGAATATGAACCAATTAAAGACCCATAAAGATTTAGAATATGATGTATAGAAAGGTGTACTATAGGAATGATCCCCCAAAGAAGTATTTTTATGGCGCTAAAGTATTTGTAGAAGGGTAAGAACCTCATTCAGGACATGTTTTAGAGGACACTAGAGATGATCGAGTTAGGGAAGAAGAATCATTAGACATGGATGAACCAAAATATTCAAAACCTCCCCAATGGAGTCTTGGTTAGAACTGAGAATCATAGGGTACATCTAAGTGTATGATCGTAATGAACCAACCCTGGCTGACCTATTATCACTACTACAAAATAAGACTTTAACAACACTAAAAATGGTCTTTATCGGTGCAAGAGAAGAACTGACTACCAAAGAATGATTAAAATCCCTAGGATTTTATCATATCTTATAGAATCCCTGATAAATGGGGCCTTTTATCAGTGCTTCTAATACTGCTGATAATGGGTAATATAATGGTGCATTGTAATAACACACCATAAACAACACAATAAATTAGAAAAATAATATATAAATAAGATTTTAAATGGAACAAAATTTACATCATAAATATATAAAAAAACAATATTACAGAGTAAAAGAATGAACCTATATAAAACAACCAACCATATTCAAGAAAATGAACACAGCCATATAAGGAAATAATTCTTATTTTATTAATAATATAATGATATAAATTAAATATAATGTGTTAATTTTAATCTAAACATTGAGTAATACTAGGAACGTTATTTATTGGATAGTGTCTTGGTTGATTCTTTCATGTCATACCATTTCTTGTTCACCTTCAAACATTATCTATGTGAGAATTAATTAAATATTTATAATATAAAAATTATAAGGAAATTAATTAAGTAATAGAGGATTGAATGATGAGAAAATGATCTGGATCATTTTCTTAGTTTTAATGATGTGATGCACGTTCTAATCCAAAATGACATAGATATATCATTTAGAAGACCATGGATTCATACTAATCACACCATGCATCGATCTATGGTGCGTCTAATTCCTACATAGCCCAAATGAATTATGGATATTTTTCTTAATGTATAAAAATAACTTCAATTTTTGTTCGTAGTTTTGAGTACATCCTTGTGTTTTTATTAAAATATCATTTTAAATTGGAAACACTAACTTTGAGTCATACTGGTCACATCGAGTGTTAGTATGATATTATACTAATTCAAAAACATAATAAATGACTTAGGAATTATTTACCTTAATTATCATAACAATCCGAGCGTGTTTGATTGGTTTTAAGTGAGTGATGTGTTTTAAACCAAAATATCAATTTTAAATTGATAGAAGACACTTTGATTCGTGTCAGGAACATCCTATATCGGGTTGAGGTGATGCTAATTCCTACACATCAAAAATTACTTATTGATCTTCTTAATAAGGTATCAAAACAATCTGAATTCATTTCTTGAGTTTTGAGTATGGCAGTTGTCTTTTTTTACTAAAATTGATTTTAATTTTAAATAAAAAGATACACAAAGATTCATACTAATCACACCATGTGTTGGATTTATGTAAAGATTATTCATACACATCCCAAAGCAATTATGGGTCTTTTTTCTAATGCATCTAAACAATCATAATGTGTTTTATATGTTTCGAGTACATCACTTATGTTTTTTTACTGAAATGTAATTTTAAACTAGAAGTACACAATTTTAATCATAAATGTCATATCGTCTCTCAGTTTGAGATGATATTGATTCCTACACATCAAATATTAAATATGAATCATTTTTCCCAAATTATCAAGACAATATAAGCGTGTTTTCATAGATTTTAGTGAGTGATAATTTTTGAACTAAAATCTCAACTTCAAACTGATAAAGGAAACATTGAGTAATATAGGGTACATCCTATATCAGATTTAGCTATAGCTAATTAATACATATCTGAAATGACTTCTAGTTTGAATTTACAAATTATTAAAACAGTTAGAATATGTTTTCTTCAGTTTTGAGTATGTCACTTTTATTTTTTCACTAAAATTAATGCCCATTTGAAATAAAAAATACATGCATGGAGTCATACTGGTCACACCATGAATTTTATTGAGGTGATAATGATTCCAAAAAGTCTAAATTTACCTATGGATAATTTTTATAAAGTATAGAAACAATATTAATGTGTTTTCTCAATTTTTGGCCTTCTATTTTTTTAATTGAAATGTCATTTTAAACTAGATAAATATATTTTGAGTCATACTAGTCACATAATGGGACATGTTGATGTGATACTTATTTTTTAAATAGAAAAAATGAATTATGAATCATTTCCCTAAATTATCTAGATGATCTAATATTATTTTATCGGTGTATAGTAAGTGACACTTTTTAAACTAAACTGTCGATTTTAAATTGATAGCATACAATTTGAGTGTTATTTGGAACAAAATGTATTGTATTGAGGTGTATATGATTTATAAATTTAAAAATTAACTTATAGAAATTTTTTATAATGTAAAAAATTAATCCCAAAGAATTTTTCATATTTTTAGAATGTGTGTTATTTCTTTTACCAAAATAAATGTCAATTTAAAATAAAAATGCACATATGGAGTCATATCAGTCGCACCATGTGTTAGATTTAGGTGAGGATAATTATAACACATCCAAAAGTACTTATGTATAATTTTACAAAAGTTTCCAAACAATAAAAATGTGTTTTCTTAGTTTTGAGTAAGCCACTTCTATTTTTTAGAAAAAAATCATTTTAAACCAGAGACATGAACATTGTCTCATAATAGACACATCATATGTTGGTTTTTTGTGAGACTAAATCCTACATATCAAAATTGACTTATGAATAAATTTTAAAAATTATCAATACAATATGAGCATGTTTTGTTGTTTTTTTGTGACATACACTTTTTGAAGAAAAATGTCAATTTTAAATTGTTAATGGATGCTTTGAGTTATATAGGGATCATCGTATATCAGATTGAGGATATTCTGATTCTTACACCTCAAAATTTATATATAGATCATTTTCTTAAGGAGAATAACAATTTTAATTTTAATTTCTCATTTTTTTGTTTTTCAATTCTATTTTTACTAAAATTTATATACATTTTTTTAAAATGATTCACTTAGAGTCATACCTAACTCATCGTGCATTATAATGAGGTGTGGAAGACTCATAAATCTCTAAAATGACATATGGATCATTTTTATAAAGTATCAGAAAAATCAAAAATAATTTTATTACTTCTGTGTATCTTAGTTGTGTTTTTTACTAAATGATATTTTGATATAGAAACATGAAATTTTAGTCATATCGGTCACATCATGTATCATTTTGACATGAGACTGATTCAGGGACATAAAAAATAACATATGAATAGTTTTACAAAATTAGCAATAAAATCTGAGTGTGTTTTCTTTGTTTTTATTAACTGACACTTTTGAACTAAAGTATCAATTGAAAACTGATAATGACCACATTGAGTATTTCTAGGAACATCATGTTTCTGATTTATGTTTCGATGATTCCTACACATCAAAAATGACATATGGATCATTTTCCTAACATATCAATTCAATCCAAATATTTTTTCTTGATTTTGACTATGTTAGTTGACTTTTTACTATAATTAATGTCAATTATAAATAAAAATAATCATGCGGAATCATACCAGTCACACTGTGTGTTGGATTGGGGTGTGGATGATTCATAAATTAAAAAAATTAATAATGTATCATTTTAATAAGGTATCAAAAGAATATTGATTTGTTTTTATAGTTTTGAGTATGTCACTTGTGTTTTTTACTAAAATGTCATTTAAAACTGGAAACAGACACTTCGAGTCATACTCATCACATCATGTGTCAGTTTGATGTGAGAATAATTCCAAAACATACGAAATGTTTTATGAATAATTTTCCTAAATTATAAATATAATTATTGTATGTTTTTTCATTATTTAGTGAGTGATACTTTTTGAACATAATCATTATTTTTAAACTGATAATTGAAACTTTCAGTCGTGTTGGGAATATCATGTATCAGATAGATATTTGACTGATTAATAAGCATAAAAAATCAGTTATGGATATTTTTCCAAAATTATAAAAAGAATATGAATTCATTTTCTAAATTTGGAGTTTGTTAGTTTTGTTTTGTTTTATAATATCAATGATAATTTTAAATTAAAAGAGTCTATTAGAGCCATACCTGTCTCACCATGCATTAAATTTGGGTGTGACTAATTTATATATATTCTAAATAACTAATAGATAATTTTATTAAAATATAAGATAAATATCAATTAATTTTCTTATTTTTATGTACGTCACTTTTGTTTTATTACTAAAATATCATTTTAAAATTGAAACATGAACTTTGAGTCATATCGGTCACATTCTATGTTAATTTGAAGTGAGACAGATTTCAACACATTAAAAATGAAATAAAAAAAATTCCCTAAATTATGATGGCAATTGGAGCATGTTTTGTTAGTTTCTAGTGACTGTCAATTTTTGAACTAAAATGATAATTTTAAACTGATAAAAGACACTTTGAGTCATTCTTGAAACATCGTGTATGAAATTAAGGTGAATATGATTCCTAAAAATAAAAATTGGCTTATGAATCATTTTTATAATGTATCGAAACAATTTGAATGTGTTTAATCGTTGTTGAGTATGTTACTTTTGTTTTTTATAATAATTAATGTCATTTTCAAATAAAAATATTCACTTTGAGTCATATCGGTCACACCGTGCATCGAATTAAGGTTAATCTAATTTCAACACATCCCAAATGACTTAATATTATTTTTAACAAATTATTAAAACAATATAAACGTGTTTTATTATTTTTGAGTATATCACCCATGTTTTTTACTAAAATGCCATTTTAAAATAGAAACATGCATTTTTAGTCATACTGGTCGCATCATGTGTTAGTTTGACGAGATACTGATTCCTACACATCAATATTTTAATATTAATCATTTTCCTAAATTATCAAGATAATATGATAACATTTTCTTGTTTTTTAATGAGTGAAATTTTTTTAACATAAATGTCAATTTTAAACTGATAAGAGTCATTTTGACTTATACTGATCACACCATATATCGGATTAAGGTAAAGATAATTCCTACATGTCCAAATTTACTTATGTATAGTTTTAGTAAAGTATTAAAATAACCTTAATGTGTTTTTTGGTTTTGAGTATGTCAATAGTCCTTTTTACAAAATATTACTCTCTATTTTAAATAAAAATATGAACTTGGAGTCATATCAGTCACACAGTGAGCCAGATTATGGTGTGGATGATTCCTACATGTCCCTAATGAATTATGGATTGTCTTACTAATGTATAAAAACAATATAAATGTTTTATCTTATTTTTTATTACATCAACATTTTTTTAACTAAAATGTCATTTTAAACTGGAAACGTGCACTTTGAGTCATACTAGTCAAACTGTGTTTCAGTTTAGAATAAGACTACTTCCTCATCATCAAAAATGACTTATAAATAACAATCATTAATTATCAATACAATTAGAGAAAATTTTCATTATTTTCTGGATGTTGGTAAACATATATGACCCAATTCATTATTATTGATATCTTAGTAGCAGCTTCAATGTCAAATCTATCACAAGAACCATTAACTTCTAACAAACCACTCCAACTCGAGAAAAAGAACCATCATTTTTAATAATAAAATTATTATGTTTTTAATATTATAATGATATAAGTTTGAAATAAATATGAAACAATACACTAACAAATTGAATATATTAAGTAGAAACCATGGAATTTGAGCAATATCTAGTACATCGAGTGTTTCTATGATGTATGGCTGATTAGAATGTGTATTTCATCCTAAAATTCATTAACTAATCTAGTTAATCGAATAATAATATAGTTTGATAACCCATAATGTTGAATGTATTAGATAATAAAAACAAAATTGCATCATCAAGAATGAATAATCCTTAATTAGTTCCTAATCATAGAATAAGAGAGATCCATTCTTATTTACAATGTCATGTATTCCTTGAAAACATTAAAAAATAGTGAAAAAATATTAGAATTCATTGATTAAACTAAAATAAAAATATAATATGAGTTTTATGGAACATAATAAAATATATATTTTCCTTTCACTATCATTGAGTATAAAAATTCCAAGATAAACCATTTACCATATTTCATGGATTAAAAATTTAGTGTTGGCATTAAGTATTTTCAGAAGATAGTAAACTCCATTATAAATTGTTTACCCAATTTTTAAAGTATTAGAAATCAGTATAACCCTTTATAACATCCAAATAGAACTAAAATATAGTGCATCTATTAAGTATTCATGTACATTTTTATAGATTATTGTATATTTTTTTATATTGTGGGTGATTATAACCTCAAACATAAAATCATCATTATTTGTTCATTAAAATGGGAATATACCTATTGTAATGTATTTTTTATTGAGAATGATGATAAGTTTTATATTAATGATCTTATGATCATGGATCATTTGACATAATAAATCAGAACCTGAATAATGAATTTTACTTCTACGGATTTAATAATTATTTCTGATATTTTACCATGCATCTAATTGATGATCAAATAGCCTATATAATTCCACCACCCACCAATGTGAATCCATTGTATTTTTATTTTCTGAAAATTCAGGATTTAGTTAATGAAATTTTGAGCTTATTTATTTTTTAGAAGTTTTGGATCAAGCTACTTTCTTATTTTTCAAATGGGTCTTTATTTGGATTTTTTGTGCATCACGAGTTAATTTGAAGTGTATTTTTTATTTTTAGGGATTTATTCACAAATAAGTTTTTTTAATTGGATATCATGTTTCCTTTCACACCATCCCTCCCCGATCACCATAGTATCTAAATACTCATTTTCCTCCAATGGTTCTCTCATACAGTTGATTAATTAAGAGGTTGAATACAAAAATACTAATTAAAACATTTGATCTAGATTATATAGCATTTTGATTATTGGATTTGTGTTTTATGACTCTAAAGTGACTATTGGACCCACTATTATGTCCCATTCTTTACAGTGTAGAGAATCTATTGGAAAACAACTACATCTATTTTTTTCATTTTGTTATTAGTGGGGGGTTTCTTTATACATTAGTAATATTTGATAGTACATATAATTTTATAATACAAATTTTATCCTAATATAATTAGTTTAAAAAAATAAGTGGTGTTTATTTTTTTCAGAAAACAATTCCTTTATTTAAATCCATGTACAAAATCACTCAAAAAAGTGGTGAAAATATTTTTTCAATAAGCAAGAAGAAACACTTACATAATGTATCTCATCAAATAGAAATAGTCATGTGGACACTTTTTAACAATTTTTATTAAATTAAAACTTTTTATGATCCCCATTCCATTCCATTTCCCAACAACTTTATTGTTTCCAAGCCAGCGCTTCATGTCCTCATATTCCTCAATCTTTGCTTCTACCTCCTTCTCCACCATTGTCTCTGACTCTTCCTTTGCCTCCACCTACACTTAAACCTCTGCCTCTACCTATGCCCCCACCTCCTCCTCTACCTCCTCCACCTCCTCCTCATATGCCTCCACCTCTGCCTTATCCTCCTATGTTTCTTAAAAATTTCATTTTTCCCTAGTTAGTGATTCTACAAAAATTGATTTTCTCTATTATATTTTTCCTTGAGAAATATAAAAAAAATAACATATAATTATTATGAAACTAATGTGTCACATCTCAAAATATTTTTATTTTAATAGATGGTACTAGATCATAAACACAACAATTAATCACAATTTTATTTTCAGAAAACATTATGGAATCATATATGATACCCACTTGTCTCTAAATTAATTTAATTATACTTTTGAATAAGACTGTTTTCATAAATCAGGGAAGTACTGAAAAAATAAATACAAACGAATTATTATGAAATATTTTTAATCAAATTCTAATTACCCTTAGAAATTACCTATTTAGGGATGTTGGTATTTTGATGGTTTGTAGTCTCTCCAAAAAACTTTCTAACATATTATCCATAATTTTTGTCATTATTTAGCTTCTGAATATACAAAATTTTTTTTAAAAAATATGAAAATTATTTTCAGATGTATTTTGATAGTTAAATGTTTCCATATATAACCTTATTTCTTTTTATTTTTATTAATCCACAGTCTTTTTATGTTCATACACTAACATTATGTCATGATTCAGCTAATATTTGGAAACCGCCATATCATAAAAAAATACTTTTAAAAACACAGAATGAAATATATAATTCGATTTATATCTATAAATTTTTTTTTTCAATGTATTACAAATTCATAATACACTTAATGTGTGGTCAGTTTTTTGTATAGCTATTCATTGGATCCAAAAACCCAATATTTTGGGTATCCATATTGACTGTGATCAATATCAAGTATTTAATAAAAAATAAAACTATTATGTAAAGAAATATATTTTATGTAATTAGATTGTAGTGTTTTTATTTTTCATTTTGTGCATCAAAAGCGTATTTAATCTCATATTTTTTCTAACACTTTGAGTAGCTCGTCTTCTTTATTCTTAATTTCATCCTTATCTAAAAGAAATATTCCCATGTAAATGATTTTGGAATTAATGAATCCAAATTTCTATTTGTATGGTTTTACTTTTATATAGTAGTAATATAAACTCCTATAAGTAATATAAATAGTAATTAATTATTTTAAAAATATTAGCTCTCTAATTAGAAAGACATATTATGAAAATGATCCTTATGTATTTATTCAAAAATGAGTCTCCCATGCATTCTTGATTGAGAATCTAATTTATACTCCTGATACCATCTATGACTATCATTAAAGTTCTATATTTTTATTTTTCATATGGAATTTAATAAATATTTTCATCTTTAAATTTGATATCTATATAAATATTTAATGATAATAAATGTTTCTCTAGAACATGTGGGGATAAGGTAACCTCTTAAGGTTGTTTTCGATTCTTGATCAATTCTTTAGATTGTCTTGATCTATCCTTTAATTTCTCTATCAAATTATATATATGTAATATCAAACCTCACATTAGATCTTGTTTCATCTACTGTTGTTGGTTTTTCATTTGAAATAATATTCTAGAGACAAACCTCATGTGTCTTTATAAGATTAGATACCCACTCTATGGAAGCTCCAGTAGTTTCTTTAACTGTTATAATATCTAGATCATCATGTTGAACTGTTAACTCATTAGTCGGATCATGACTGACCTCAATCTCCACTTCCATGTGATCTTTTGGGTGTTATTTGATGTTTATCCTGTCTCTCGTTATATTATACATTATACCCCTTGCAACAAGTTGGTGTCTGGGTCTTGACATATAGAAATCACATGCAATTGAACCCTGTATAGTTTTAGTAATATAAAGTTATTGAAAGTTATTTGATTGAAATTTATTATAAATTTTAATGAAAAACTTGATTTCCTAGGGTATGTTATGTGGTTATGGTGTATTACTAGCCTCAAAGTAAGCAGTTTAATTTGGTTTATGTGTGGATATTTTTTCCACCATTGATTCACTCTGATCCTTTATCATAAATTGGTCTTCCAAACCAGACCAGAAAATAATATCTTGCAAAAAATATATCTGTACATAAAATGTGTTCAACATATTATATGTATCTTCATAAGGTTTTATCTTCTCAAAATTTGTTTGAGGAGACACTCCAAAACCTAATACTTTAACATGACTATATTGTTCTAGCCACTTCAATGCAACCGAAATCATATTTTTATTTAGTATGGTTGTTTAGGATTCTTGCATCCAACCCATATAAATAATTATGAACATAAATAGATATTTTTATGTAATTATATTTTAATTCATAATTAATTACTATTATGTCATATTTAAACATTTTTTCCATACTTATTTTGTTTTTTCATCAACTTGTTTACACTTCTTTTTAACGAAAGCCTCCTTCCATAGAAGATGACATGGGATGGATGTGGATTTATATTTTTATTCATTTATCTTCATATAGACAAAGTAAAATATATTTTTCCACATCACATAAAACATTTATCGTTGATTTAAAATACATACCAATATCTTCTCTAGTGAAGCATGTTGCATCCTTGCTTTGTGATAGTGGTACATTGGTTTTGATGCACATTATTTATTTTTAGCACTCTTTTAGAGTTTCACTAATTAACAATTTTGAATCTAATTGGGTAAAAAAATAATGTAAAATAATAAATTATCAAATTTAATGCACCAAAATGATTTCTCATTACGACTTCTGATCAAATAATTCCATGTTTACTACTTTATTATATATTCATAACAGACTAGTGGGTGGGGTTTACTTACCCTAAGAATCCCCAATATATAACTTGGTATAAATATTTTAGAAGCATCTATAGGATTTTTTTGTGGAAATTAAAAAAATCATATTGAAATATTGTAAAATAAAAGAACTATACACGGAATAATAAAAATTCAATAAATGTTTTAGTATATAAATTTTCAATAAAATAGAAAATTTATATCATAGCATTACTGTTATATCATTCTATAGGGTATCCTTCATTACAGGATAAATGTGGTGACACAAATTAATATCAATCAAAACACTCATCTTCATTGTGACTTCAACATAACTAATGAACATTGACATTGTAGGGTTATCATGTTGTCCATGTTGATGCCAACCAACCTCAAATTTCATACACTTACTTATTTCATTGATATTTTATTCAACACTACGATAGTGTGTCATTATTTTTTATTTCAAAAACATGTTTTTGATCCCCAAATATTTTTTTGTTTATGCATCAACAGTCTATTCTTCTTCTAGATTGCTAACATCATCATGTATAGAAGACATTGTCGGCATGAGTAGGCAAACATTTAATTTTTATTGCATAAAAAATGTAAACACATAAAAAGAACTTGATAAGGGTCGTATGTATGCTGTATTGAAAAATTGATCAACTATTTTACTACATAGTCATACTCTTTTTTTCAAAGGATTATTATGTATCTATTTTGAAGGGAATGTTTAATTAAATTTAACAAAATAATTACTCCACTATTGTAGTTATTATCCTATAAATTTATCCAATGGTATAAGTTATATACAACTTCTATTATCATAATCTCCACCTCTAAATCATTTATTATTAAATTTTGTTTCCTAAGACTCGTCCTCCAATTATTTTTGAGATACGGCTATGTTTCTTGAACTAATCTATGAAATAATCATCTATTACCAGGTACTAATGATTATTTTGTATGAGTACTGATCGTAGTAATTCAGGAATCATATAATATATGGGGGATGAGTTCCAAGTAAAAAATCAATAATAACTATTCATGAGATGGATCTATGGAGGATGAATGTTTTCAATTTAATGCTTTTAAATTATAATATCATAATTTAAAATTTCAAATCTCATCTCAAAATGATAAAATGCCCCGGACACTGTCACAATAAAATAAACTCATCCCTACTGAGATTCACCAACTCTAATCGATGTAATTAGTCATTTTCCTTCGCATTTATCTCCAATATAAGAGCTCTATGTCAATTTAGATTCATTTTTAGGATGTGAGTGTAAAAATAAACATGTAAATACTAACACGACACATAAAATATAAAACAATGAATATATGTTTTTTATATTTTCAACGTGGTATCACTGAAAATACACATGTAAGTAAATTCATTGTTTACTAACCATGAAACCATGATAATAAAATGTACCATGGTTATTTCATACTACTGAATTATACTAATCATACCATAAGTTTATAGAATTGTTGCTCCTTGTAATTCAAAACATTTGACAAATAAGAGATTAACATTTGAATTGTTGGAGGATAATGTTTTTTTATCTCCCTCTAGATATAACCACATCACAGGTACCACGAGATTATACCTCAGACCCCTATCATCAAAGACTATCCCCCATGGATAAATATCACAAGTACTTATTGCATTCAAATAATGAAATGGGTATAGCATAGAAATTATTGATAAGAAGTTCATTTGAAATTTGGAGAAATATTAACATAATTGGTTCTATTAGTAAATAACCACACAATGGGTGACACAATACATTAGTTAAACATAACTTTTGAAAAACCATCTAAATGAACAAACAACAACACAAATGTAACATCACCCTTAATTTATCCCTTAATGAATCAATAACATATAATAATAAGTGTAACATCGCAGGTAAATAAAGAATAATACATATTTCATATTTGTTAATATTTTTAAACAAAATATTAATTTTACTTTAAATGGGTTACTATGTTCGATAGCGTACCCAATACGGAACAACGGGTTTCTTTGAATTCTTATGTTGCACACTAATAATATAATATTATTTTTTTAAATTGTAGTTAACTCCTAGCCATTGTATTGGAGGGAATGAACGAAACTAACTACAATATGATTATACATGTTTTTTAAATGTATTTACATTATCTAATAAAAATTTAGAGGCTTAAAATGTGTATGAATCTAATTTTAAGCGTAATTTACATTAAAAGGAAGATTTATCGCCTTTTAATGGAGAACCCTCTTTAAATATAGTTTTGGTTACTTTAATACATTCTATATGACCAAATAAAATACTTCTTTAGAACGGGGACATCAAAATGTACTTTGTGTAAATTTTTGGTATTTTTCTGATAAAGTTCATTTTTTAATAAATAGTGAAAAATATTGTATTTTAATTCAAAAGTGCCTTTTAATATAATTTTTTTATATGGTTAGATTTTCTTTTTAATTGATTTTAATGTGAAATTAAAATATATTTTTACCATTTAGTCCAATGTTGGTCATTGGAACTAATTTCACTTTGAAATTTGACATAAAAAAATGTCAATCTTTTGATAGTTATTGTTTCTTAAAAACATGCTTTCTGTTTTGATAACGAGAATTAATTTTAAAATTAATTAATTCCACTTATATGTTTTGAATTTGGAAAAATAAACATCATTTTTGAATTCGGAATATCAAATATAGCTTAAGTTGAATTTTGGTTATTTTTTTTGAAAAACTTCAATTTTTGATAAATAGTGAAACGACTTAGTGATAGTTAAAAAAAATGAATTTTTCATTTAAATGAAATTTTACAACTTCTGTGAATTGAATTTCTAAAATCCGACATATATGGTTGTTATCGAGATGTAAAATGTGGTTCAATAAGACGAAAATAATTTTTGGTGAATAGTACCTTTTGACTTTTGTTTACAGCAGTTAAAGGTAAATTGGGTAATTCAAGGTTAAAAGAATATTGTAATAATTCCAATTTACCTTAACACTTTTCCAAAACATATTTTATGAGTCATTTACAACCATGTAAATCTTTGGGTCGATTTTAGGACCCCTTTGATTAACTTGTAAGTGATAATGACAATTTAGATTAATTAATTTAAAGTAAAGACAAAATTGACATTAACAAAAACCTTTTAGTAATTAATTTTTATATGGTGTTATATAAGTCCTATTTTCGACTATAAAAACTCATTAGAAATCTCAAATTATTTCTTACATGATGGTATTTTTTTTAATTTTTAAATATCAAATAAATTATATTATTTATGACACAATAATGATGAAGTATTTATCTCATTAATAAATTATTTAAATAAATAAGATTATAATGATTAAAATATTATCCAAAACATGTCCAATTGGAATTAGATGATTTTATTTAGACAATGAATCATCTTATATTCTACTATAATGATTTTTGGACCATTAGAAACCGAATATTATTATATTATAAAATAATATTTTCAAACTTTCATAAAGAGCCCCTCCCCCCCCCTTATAAAAAGATTACACTTTTAACCAATTCCTCACACATCTCAAACCAGTTGGCTCGTCCAAAATCTGCCCAATTAATCTCTATAAATCCCTCTAATCCCTTTATATGCCTTACCTTAGGCAGAAGGAACTTTAAGAAATCCTTTTGGTTCAAACCAATGGAAGTTGCCTAAATTAAAGGTAATGATTTCTCTAAAATTGTTTTCTTTTATTTTACATCTCCAACCCCTAAACACTTTTTTATTCCTTTCTTTTGTAAAAACACCAGTATAATCAATATACTAGGTTGTTTTTATGATATTTATTCGAACTACACATACACACACCTCCATCTAATGGGTGAAGAACATAATGTTTATGTGGATGGAAAACTAACGCCTCACGAAACGATGATTGTTCGATTATCTCCTACCACCTATCATGGTGGACATTATGATGAAACTATATTTATATATGATATATTTTATGTTTATTTTTTCTTTATTCTTCTTTATTTTTCATTTATAGCATGCCTTTATGGTTTCCATAATTGGTAAATACGATAATCTCGTTTGAGGAAGTGCGGGCTACCGCCCCCTCAAAGTGATGTGATTCGATAATGCCTTATGTGGGATTTATAAAGGATGGAGTTAATGATATTATATATGATATTATACTAGAATAATAATATAACTATGTATTATTATATTTTATTTCCATTAAAATACGAAATAGAAATGAAATCAGCGTTCATGCGTACGTACGGCTTACCGTCTCCATGAACGGTGCATTTCATTTCTCATCTCCAAATGTTATGTAACTATTATAAATACATGTATATACTGGATATATATCATATATATGATATATAAATAATGAATACCATTCTGGATATAATGGACTATTGACCACATGGACAACTTGTAAACATTAGGTGTTCATTTTTAACTCAAGTACCAAATATCGACAAAATGAATGTTATAAACATAAATGATTACATAATGTTTATAACATGGTAATAAGTGATATAAAAGGAATAATAAACTTGAAAAAGGTTCTTAAGAAATTATAAATTAACTTTAGTTTATCATTCAGGATATTAAAGAACGAACGGGTCAAGTCGGACACGAGGTAAGGGACTTCGTCTCAATCTCCTTTAATTGAGGCATATTTTCATTTGTACACAACATTCATTTATACGGTGTATAATCCCCCTTGACTTTTACTTTTATTCAAAATGAATGTTTTTCTATGAATCGTTTTACTAAATGAAAAAAAAAGATTTCTTTTAACATACGCGGTGAAAACAACCTTTTCCTTCGCCGCGAGTATTATTTGATATTTCGCTTCCTCAACAAGTCGTACTATTTTTAAAGAAAATAAATACCATATACTCTTATATATATATTTTGTATTTAAAATGGTTATGAAAATGTATTTTTTTGTCATTATATTTAAGTTATATATTGTGATTGAAATGTGGGAAGGTTTTCTTTCCTTTATATTTGTTGTATGTGTTATGATTTTATAATGGTACTTAGACATTTGACAGGTGGTTACGTGATAAACAAAATGATGTGTGGTGTCATGAATACCATGATGGGTCGTTATGTTATAACCTCCAATTAATTGGTTATGGAAGTCGGTTGTATGGCTATTCCATTTAGTGATATGTGTGGAAGTCGACCGTATGGTTATTCCATTTAAGTATGATTATGTCCCAAGTTACCTTTATTATGTTATGAGTTCATTATTTGGGTTTTATGGTAATATTTTGGTTACAAAAAGGGTACGTAATGATCTTTTATTTAGTGAAGAGTATTTACTACTTCATAAAGGTGAAAAGTATTACTTATGTCAAAGTATACATGGTTTACTTGGTTTTTTAAAAAACTAACTATTTTTCCTTCTTTGTGTATCCCTTACTGAGCGTTTTATGCTCATACCAATTTTTTGAAATGTTCTTCACAGTATATAATGTGGGATAGGGTCAAGGATGGGATCAAGGAAAGGTCGTGTTGTCTTAAACATGGAACTAGACATGAATCGTTTTTTTAATAGTTCATGTTTTGTAAAAAAAAAGAAATGAAAACTGTGTAGAAGTGTCTACCTTGTAATTCTTTTGAGATGTAATAGTTATGGCCTAACTCTCAAAAAATATAATCCTGAAAAGATTCTCTATGTGAATTATCCATTTAATTCAATATTATGTAAGGTTAAAGGCTGGGTCCTTATAGTTGGTATCAGAGGTCGGTTTAGATAACTTTAGGTGTTAGTGTATTGTTAAAGTAATATCCATAAAGTAATTTATGTTAATATTAATATCGTATAACTTTTACGAATTACCATTTTTCTTCGCCTAAGATATATCTATGTTCAGAATGGTTTTCCGCAGAGGAAATAGGGCAGCTATGTTGGGACGACATCAGGAGGAAGACAACCTTCCAAATCAGCAACCTGAGAATGTTGGAATCGGAGCTGAATAGTTTGTTAAAGTGATGGCATAGTTGACTCATGCTATAAATGGTGGTGGTTTCCATGTACGATATTAGCCAGATCAACCACGGAGGAACATGTCAGTAGTGGAGAATTTCATGAGGCAACATCCCCCGTCATTGAGAGGATCATCTGACCCGGTGTTAGCTGAAGGGTGGAATAAAGCACTAGAAAAGATTTTTAATGTCATGTGTTGTTCCAAACATCAAAAGTTTAGTCTTGCTGTTTACCGTTTTGAAGGTGAAGCTGATTAGTGGTGGTCGATGGTGAAAATTATCAGGGATAGTGATGAGATTTATGCTCTTGTTTGGGAAGAATTAAAAGGTATGTTTTTTTAGAAATATTTTCCTAAGGTGGTTCATCTTAGGATGGAGAAACAATTCGTATAATTGAGGAAGGAGGATGACTCAGTTGCTGGTTATGAAGCAAAGTTCATTCAATTGGCAAGGTATACACCAAATTTCATCCAAGATCTTGATAGTAAGATAAAACGATTTTACTCAGGACTGAAGCCACGATATCGAAGAGCGTTAGCCTCTCGTGAGTTCAAAAGTTTTGAAAAAATTGTTCGATGTGAAGAGAAGGTGGAAATGGAGTTTTCCGATGATCAAGTGTTTATTAACAAACAACATAATAAGAGGTACAGTTGGTAGAGAAAGGGGAACAATTCATCAAAGAAGCCTGGAGGTAAGAAAACTAAATATCAATCTTGTGAGAAGTGTGGTAAAAAGAATCATGGAGAATGTTTATCAAAGTCTGGAAAGTGCTTCCGGTGTGGTAAGTCTGGTCATATTTCTCGCAACTGTATCGAAGATGATCAAGAAGGCAATGAAAATTCATCGGTAAGATGTTTTAAGTGTAATTAAATGAGTCATTATGAAAAGTAGTGTCCAACAAAGAACTTAAATGAAGGAAAGCAGCCAGAATACAAGGAGAAAGGGGAGGTGAAATCTTTTTCAACTACATCAGCAGATGTTGGGACATCAAATGAAGTTGTATCAGGTACACTGTTTGTTTGTTCAGATTATGCCAATGTGTTGTTTGATTCAGGGTCTACACACTATTTCATTTCTAAGAAGTTCTCTAGTAAATTGGGAATTCCATCTCATGATATGAAGACTAAACATACGGTAAACACACATGGAGGAAATGTTGAGACAAAAAGAAAACATAAGGACAGTCTTGTCCTTGTGTGCAGAACGAATCTACCTGCAAACCTTATTTCTTTCCTCTAGTAGGGTTTGATGTTATTTTGGGTATGGATTGGATTTCTGTTTATCATGCTAATATTGAATGCAGAGATAAAGAGGTTTCTTTTCAAAATGATTTTCAGTTTTTATACAAAAATGAACCTTTGTTTTTGATAACATATCAGGATCCTGAGAAAATAGTAAAAGATGGAAATGAATGTTACCCTGAACATATTGTGGAAAACAAAGGAACTGTTTAGATTAATGATGTGTCAGTGGTAGATGAGTACCTTGACGTTTTTCATGATGAGTTGCCTGGTATTAGACCTGATCGAGAAGTTGAATTTACTTTTTACATAGATCCTGATGTTAAGCCAATTTCAAAACCCCCTTATCAAATAACTGAAATTGAACTTTTAGAGTTAATGAAGCAATTGTAATAGTTATTAGATAAAGGTTTCATTCGACCTAGCACATCACCATGGGGTTCTCCTATCTTATTTGTTAAAAAGATAGATGGTTTGATGAGGCTTTGAATTGATTATAGATCATTGAATAACATCAATGTTAAGAATAAATATCCTTTGCCTCATATTGATGATTTGTTTGATCAGCTCCAGGGAGCTGAGTCTTTTTCAAAGATTTACATGAGTTCGGGGTACCATCAGTTGAAAGTAAAGGAATTATACTTTCCAAGGACTGTGTTTTGTACTAGATATGGCCATTATGAATTTGTAGTTATGCCTTTTGGTTTAACCAATGCACCTACTGTACTCATGGATCTTATGAATAGAATTTTTTGTGAGTTCTTGGATAAGTTTGTGGTTCTATTCATTGATGATATTTTGGTTTATTCCAAAATTAAAGAGGAACATGAAATTCATTTAAGGGTTTTCTTGCAAACATTAAAAGAAAAGAAACTTTATGGAAAATTTATCAACTGTGAGTTTTGGTTATAACAAATTTCATTCCTTGGTCACATTGTTTCAAAAAATGGCATAATTGTTGATCCTGCTAAAACAAAAGTTGTTGAAGAATGGCCAAGACCCACAAATATAACTGAGATTTGTAGTTTTCTAGGTTTGACAGGTCATTACCGAAGGTTTGTTGAAAATTTTTCACGGTTATCTAGTCCAATGACTAAGTTAACTCGAAAAGGTTCTATGTTCATCTCGTCAAAAGAATGTGATGATTGTTTTCAGGAATTGAAAAGAAGATTGGTGAATCCTCCAGTTTTAGAACTACCTTCCAGAAATGGTGATTATGTTATCTACAGTGATGCTTCATTGAAAGTACATGGATGTGTCCTTATGCATAATGATCAAGTAAATGATTATGCTTCACGTTAGTTGAAATATCATGAGTTAAATTATCCTACACAAGATTTGGAATTAGCTGCTGTTGTTTTTTCTTTAAAAATTTGGAGGCATCATTTGTATGGAGTGAAGTGTGAAATATACACTGATTACAAAAGTTTGAAGTATATATTCACTTAGAAAGAATTGAACATGAGATAGAGGAGATGGTTGGAATTAGTCAAGGATTATGATTGCATGATCCTTTACCATCTGGGAAAAGAAAATAAATTGGATGATGCTTTGAGTCAAAAAAGTAATACTCCATTAACCATGTTACGTTTGCAATGAGATCCTTTGGTTTTTTATATGATTAAATTTGGCATAGAAGTTGTTTCTGTAGGAAATTCTTCTGTTTTGTTTCAGGTGTTAGTGAAATCATCTCATTCAGACAGAATTTAGCAAGCACAGAAGGAAGACAACAAGTTAATGAAAAAGGAAGAGTTGGTTCAGAAGGGTAAGTTTCCTGATTATAATCTTGATAATGATTGTTTTTTGATATTTAGAAAGAGATTATGTGTACATTTTGATTCACAGTTGAACAATTAGTTGTTATGTGAAGCTCATAGTTCCCTGTTTTTAGTTCTACCTGGCAGTACTAAGATGTACAATGATCTTCGTGAGTATTACTAGTGGGATGCAATGAAAAGAGTTATTTCTGATTTTACTATGAAGTGTTTGACTTGCCATCAGGTTAAAGCAGAGCAGTAGTTACCGAAAGGGATGCTTCAGCCTTTACCGGTGCTAGAGTGGAAATGAGAAAATATATCCATGGACTTTGTCGTGGGATTACCAAAGATATCTCTAGGTAATAAAACAATCCAGGTTATTTTTGAACGATTGACTAAATATGCTCATTTACTACCTATTCAAGATAATTTGTCTCTAGATCGACTTGCTCAGTTGTATATTAAAGAGATTGTTAGGTTGTATGGAGCTCCCCTTTCCATTGTATCTGATCAAGATCCCAGGTTCACTTCTTACTTTGGAAAGTCCTTCAGAATTCATTGGGTACTAAATTAAATTTTAGTAAAACTTTTCATCCTCAACTAGATGGGCAGTCAGAACAAACAATTCAGACCTTGGAGGATATGTTACGTGTTTTCTTGATGGATTACCAGGGAAGTTGGGACCAACATCTTTCTTTGGTTGAATTTTCTTATAATAACAGCTTTCAGTCCAGTATACAGATGGCTCCATTTTAGGCATTATATGGAAAGCATTATTGAAATCCATCATTCTGCGATGAAGTAGGTGAAAGGAAGCTGATGGGACCAGAATTGGTAGAAGATATGGCAGAGAAAGTTGTGTTGATTCAGAAGCACATGAGAATAGCTCAGAGCAGACAGAAAAGTTATACAGATAACCGGAGGAAGTATCTTTCTTTTGAGGTAGGTGATCATGTCTTTCTCAAAGTTTCTCCATGGAAAAGTGTGATCCATTTTGGTAAGAAGGGAAAGTTGAGTCTGAGTTTCATTGGACCTTATGAAATTCTGGATAATGTATGATCAGTTGCTTACACAGTGTCTTTACCTCCTAGTTTATCCCAGGTACACAATGTTTTTCAGGTTCCGATTTTGAGAAAGTATATGCCAGATTCATCTCAGGTTTTGAGCCCCGAGGTAGTTCAGTTGGAAGAGAATATCTCTTATGAAGATCAACCAGTCCAGATTCTTGACCATAGAGAACAAGTATTGTGGAATAAGGTAATTCACCATGTAATGGTTTTGTGGAAAACCCACATGGTTGAGAAGGAAACGTGGGAATTTGAAAGTGCTATGAGGGATAAATACCCCCACTTATTTTGATAAGTGAATAAAGACTGTGAGGACGCAATTTCCAAAATGGGGGAAGGATGTAACATCCCATGTAAATAAAGAATAATAAATATTTAATATTTATTAATATTTTTAAATTAAATATTAATTTCACTTTAAAGAAGTTTCTATGTTCGATAGCGTACACGATACGCATCATCAGGTTTCTTTGAAATCTTACGTTGCACACTAATAATATAATATTATTATTTTAAATGGTAGTTAACTCATGGATGTTGTGTTAGCGTGAATGAATGAAACTAACTAAAATATGATTATACATGTTTGTTAATTGTATTTACATTATCCAATAAAAAGTTAGAGGCTTAAAATGTGAATAAATCTAATTTTAAATGTAATTTACATTAAAAGGCAGATTTATCACCTTTTAATGATGAACCCTCCTTAAATCAAGATTTTGTTACTTTAATACATTCCATATTACCAAATAAAATACTTCTATTGAATGGGGAAATCAAAATGTACTTTGTGTAATTCTTTGGTATTTTTCGGATAAAGTTCATTTTTAATGAATAGTGAAAAATATTGTATTTTAATTCAAAAGTGCCTTTTAATATAATTTATTTATATGGTTAGATTTTATTTTTAATTTATTTTAAAGTGAAATTAAAATATATATTTCCCATTTAATCCAATATAGGTCATTAGAACTAATTTCACTTGGAAATTGGACATAAACAAATGTCAATCTTTTGATAGTTATTTTTTCTTAAAAACACGCTATTTGTTTTGATAACGAGAATTAATTTTATAATTAATTAATTACACTTATATTTTTTTAATTTGGAAAAATAAAAATCCTTTTTTAATTCGTAATATCAAATATATCTTAGATGAATGTTTTTTATTTTTCTGAAAAACTTCAATTTTTGATGAATAGTGAAACCACTTAATGGTTGTTAAAAATACTAACATTTACATTTAAATGAAATTTTACCACTTCTGTAAATTGAATTTCTAAAATATGACATACATGGTTGTTATCGAGAAGTAAAATTTGGTTCAATAAGATGAAAATAATTTTTGGTGAATAGTAACTTTTTACTTTTATTTACCGTAGTTAAAGGTAAATAGGGTAATTCAAGGTTAAAATAATATTATAATAATTCAAAATTACCTTAACACTTTTTTAAACCTTATTGGATGAGTCATTTACGACCATGGTCATCATTGGGTCGATTTTGGGACCCTTTGATCCACTTGGATGTGATAATGACAATTTAGATTTATTAACATAATGTAAACACAAAATTGACATTAACAAAAATCTTTTAGTAATTAATTTTTATATGGTGTTATATAAGTCATGTTTTAGACTATAAATACTCATAAAAAGGATAAACTGATTTACTATATGGTGGTATTTTGTTAATAATTTTTATACATAAAATTAATTAAATTATTTATGACACAATAATGATGCAGTATTTATCTCATTAATAAATGATTTAAATAAATAAAATTATAATGATTAAAATATTATCCAAAACATGTCCAATTCTAATTGGATTATTTTATTTCAACCATGAATCATCTTATATTTAACTATAATGATTTTTGGACCATTAGATACTGAATATCATTATATTATAAAATAATATTTTCACACTTTCCTAAAGAGCCCCCCCCCCTTATAAAAGGAGACCACTTCTAACCAATTCCTCACACATATCAATCCATTTGTCTCGTCCAACATCTGCCCAATTAATCTCCATAAATCCCTCTCATCCCCTTATAATCCTTACCTTAGGCATAAGTCACTTCATGAAATCCTTTTGGTTCAAACAAAAGGATGTTTTCTAAATTAAAGGTAACGATTTCTCTAAAATTGTTTTTTTTATTTTACTTCTCCAACCCATAAACTCTTTTTTATTCCTTTATTTTGTAAAAAAAACTTGTATCATAAATATACTAGGATTTTTTTTGATATGTATCCTAACTACACATACACACACCTCCATCTAATGGGTGAAGAACATAATGTTTCTGTGGATGGAAAACTAACACCTCACGAAACGATGATTGTTCGATTATCTCCTAATGCCTCTCATGGTTGCCATTATGATGGCACTGTATTTATATATGATATATTTTATGTTTATGTTTTCTTTATGCTTCTGTATTTTCAATTTATAGCATGCCTTTATGGTTTCCATAATGGGTAAATACGATAATCTCATTTGAGGAAGTGCGGACTACCGCCCCCTCAATGTGATGTGATTCGATAATGACTTATGTGGGATGTATAATGGATGGAGTTAATGATATTATATATGATATTATACTAGAATTATAATATACCTATTTATAATTATTTTTTAGTTCCATTAAAATAAGAAATAGAAATGAAAGTAGCGTTCATGCGTACGTATGGTTTACCGTCTCCATGAACGGTGCATTTAATTTCTTATCTACAAATGTTATGTAACTATTATAAATACATGTATATACAGGATATATATGATAGATATGTGATCCAAATCATGAATACCATTCCGGATATAATGGACTATTGACCACATGGAAAACTTGTACATATAAGGTGTTCATTTTTAACTCAAGTAACAAATATCGACAAAATGAACATTATTAACTTAAATGATTACATAATGTTTATAACATGGTAATAAGTGATATAAAAGGAATAATTAACTTGAAAAAGGTTCCTAAGAAATTAGAAATTAACTTTAGTTTATCATTCAGGATATTAAAGAACGAACGGGTCAAGTCAGACACGAGGTAAGGGACTTCGTCTCAATATCCTTTCATTGAGTCATATTTTCATTTATACACAACTTTCTTTTATATGGTGTATAAACCCCATTGAATTTTACATTTATTAAAAATAAATCTTTTTCTACGAAGAATTTTACTAAACGACAAAAAGAAGTTTCCTTTTAACATACACGGTGACAACGACCTTTTCCACTGCTCCGAGTATTATTTGATCTTTGGCTTCCTCAACAAGTCGTACTATTTTTAAAAGAAAATAAATACCATATACTCTTTTATGTATTTTTGGTATTGAAAATGGTTTTGAAAATGGATTTTTTATGTCAATATATTTATTTGATATATTTTGACTGTAATGTGAAAATGTTTTCTTTCCTTTATATTTGTTGTATATGTAATGATTTTATAATGGTACTTGGACATTTGATGGGTGGTTACGTGATAAAGCAAATGATGGGTGGTGTCGTGAATAACAAGATGGGTGGTTACATTATAACCTCCATTGTATTGGGTATGGAAGTCAGTCGTATGGCTATTCCATTTAGTGATATGTGTGGAAGTTGACAGTATGGTTATTCAATTTAAGTATTATTATGTCCCAAGATACCTTTATTATGTTAAGTGTTCTTTATATGGATTTTATGGTAATCTTTTGGTATAAAAAGGGTAGGTAACGATCTTTTATTCAGTGAAGAGTATTTACTACTTCATAAAGGTTAAAAGTATTACTTATGTTAAAGTATTCATGGTTTACTTGTTGTTTTGAAAAACTAATTGTTGTTCCTTCTTTGTGTATCCCTTATTGAGATTTTTATGCTCATCCAAAGTTTTTGAAATGTTTTTCATAGGATATAATTTGGAATAGGGTGATGGATGGGATCATGGAAAAGTCATGCTATCTTAAACATGGAACTAAACTTGACTCTTTTTTTCAAGAGTTCATGTTCTGTAAAAAAAGAAATGGAAACTGTGTAGAAGTGTCTACCTTGTAAATCTTTTGAGATGTAATAGTTATGGCCTAACACTCTAAAACTATAAACCTGAAAATATCCTCAATGTGAATTATTAATTTAATTAAATATTATGTAAGGTTAAAGGTCGGGTCCTTATAGTAAGTCAGTTTCTAATATATCATACCTAGCCATCACATAATAGCCATCATATTATAATATACGACACTCAAAGATCAGATATCATAGGCATTTCCATCTTTCTCAAAAATAACTTATTTGATAATATCATTGTCCATTGCCTTAATGCATCACTCACACACCGAGAATCTCATGAAAAATTAAATTGTATGATCAACTAATCTATCATAATATTTATAGGTTATCCCACTAGGTTTTAAGGGACTATACTCCATTTTATACCACATATTTAATTACTACTAAAGTGATCATATAATCACTCTTAGAACATCACTACCCTAAGAAAAACATTCTTAGTAAAATTTATACAATGTTTTACACTTATAAAATATATCCATTATCCACGATTTCCCTTATGTCCCTCTTATAACATCATTTCCAAATAATATTTTTCATGAGATTGGGTGTACTGAGAGGAAATCCACATAATGTGTGTTTTTAAAATTACATTTTTATTCTTGGCCTATTTTAAATATTATGTTAAACATGATTACTTTTTTAAAAGTTATTTATTAAATGAAATTAAATTTTGGACGTTTTTTCTTTAATTATTTACAATATTTCATTTATAAAAGTTCATGATTAGAAATTATATATGCTTCAAATAATTTTAATATCCATAAAATTATGTAGTTATCATGTTTTTGGTCTATTAAATTAGATCAACCTATATTAGAAACCACCCTTTGGTCCACATGTGGTTTCCAATAAAGACTCATTAGGTGCAACATCAAAAGTGGGAACCAGATCAAAAAATTGGTCATAGTTTTCTATATTCTAATCAAATCAAGATTATTCTATTGAAATCTCTTATTCGAGATCATGTAAGGTAATGAGATATGATTTAACAAACAACCTAATACCTTATCTAATAAATTACCTAATATTTTATTTAGAAATATATTAATGAAACAGTAAATTTTTTAAAACCTATATACAATTGTTTTTAAGTATCACCATACAAGCATGTGATCATTAGTGTGTACTCAATATCTAATACTTTAATATGAAAATAAATTTCTTCTATTTGATAAAACATATTAATCAGATAATCATCACCATTAATATATGTTTAATTATACCAAATTTCTCTTTGCCATGTCTAAAGATTGTAACATGTAACAAACCCATAAAAAATTAAATGATATTTAATTTATCTATTTTGAAACATTTCCATATTTAAAAATTTATACCATAGATAGAAAAGAAGTAATTTTTTGGTACATTATAACATTTAAAATTAAACAAAATCATAAACCCTTTCATCATACTCATCACTTGTTTATAGTATTGTAATCCAACAATGATTCATTATCACCTATAATAAATTTAATGTACAAAATAATTCTGTTGATAATTTAAATTCAAATTAACTTTATAAATACAAAATATAATCAATGAAATGAAAAATATTTCACAAATAAATTAAATTAATTTTATTTAAAAATTTATTTTCATATTAGACTTATTCAATTACAATCGAATCATAAAAAATAAAAAAACAAACCCTAACATTGATTTTAAAATGTTGAACACAAATAAAACTCAACGTTCCTTTAATTTAATTATATAATTTGGTAATTATTATTTATAAAATTTATAAAAAATATAAATTTTAAAAAAACATTAAGAATAGTATATGAGTCATTAAAACAATATTGATTGTGATATGTATCCAAAATGGGTCATATGATTTATTACAATATATTTAAAATGAAAATTTCACTTTATGTAGTAAACATGAAATGATATATATTATTAATATGATTACATTTGGAGATAATTTAATTATTTATTTTGAAATTATATTTAAAATAATTTAAAATCTACGTCCCATTATCACAATATTTTAGAATGATCGATATTAGTTTCTTCTATGACTAGAGATGATGTAGAAAGTAACATTAGGGAAGTGATTATGTTTTTTGGTGAAATAGGTATAGTACCTAGTGAATGTTAAGTGAGAAAACTCATAGATAAATTGTATATAAATATTAAACTACAGAATGAAAAAAATGGGTGACAACTCTAATGAAATCTTATATTATTCTAATGCTTTAAAACTGAATTGAAAACTAACTTCCCATATACATAAATTACACCATAAACACAATCAAAACATTCTAAAGATGATCATTTTAATATATATTTTAAATACTCCATATTCAAACTCTATAATCAATTATACATTGAGAATGAAAGAAAACAACATTGATTAATCATCCAAACACTAATTTGTTATATTAATCATACCTTACATGCTCTAAAAATATGAAAAAGTAAATTAACAATACTTTAAATTTCATGAAAAATCATTACAAAATTTATAAGAGACCCATTCATCAAAATATATTTTCTTAGTTATAATAATGATTAAATAATTATTCTAAAAACATAAAAATACCATAATTTTCCTAACACACCTTAAATAATCATTCCATCATTGATAAAACCTACTAAACACACCATAGACTACCATTTATATGTAAATCACCATGATTTAAAAAACTCATTAATCAAATAGTCATACAAGAAAACCACAATAATATACATATATATAATAAAACAATCCTTGGTTTTGTGAAATAAATTCGAACAATGATTAAAATATATAGAGAACTATCAAAGACAAGCAGATAGAGAGGAAAGAGAAAATTGGGAAGTTGGTGATGATGGTGGTGATGGTAACGTCGATAATTCTTATAATGTAATGATCCATGAGTGAAGGTGGTCGTATTATTGGAAATAATGAGGAAGAATGAGAGAGGACAATCAGGCCTAGAGTTATATGAGAAGAGATGTAGGGTTCTTCATGGTTGAGAAAACTGCAGTAATGCAAACCGCAGAACCCAAACCATCAGTCAATGAGCGAGGATGAGAAAATGGAATACCTTTGATTCTAGCCATGATTCATCAGAGAGAACATAAAGGAGGAGAACTGATAATTCGGGAGTTTAGAAAAATCATGAGAATCATAATTGAATTAGTTTATGTTTGTGTTCTTTTTAAATTGACCAAGGAGACCTTTATCATCGATTTATAAAAACCACAGATAAAGATACCTTTTAGCACCATTTAATTAATTTTCATTGAAAAAATAAATGATTATCGGCGCTTCTTTAGCACTGATAAAGATAAAGCATTATCAGCGCTAAAAAAGCATCGATAAAAGGAATATTTGTGATTTCTAAAGTTTTAGTGTAGATAAAGATACCTTATGTCAACACTTTTTTAGCACTGATAAAGATACATATTCATTATCAGTAAAAAAGGGATGATAAACGTCATATTTTTTTCTCAAAAACTTTAACGTTGATAAGTGTTTTATAATTATGATTATAAATAAACAAATTTATATGTTTATTAAATATATATTTATATAACATATTTTTTAACTATTTAAATATATAAATATGTATTTATAATAAACTATGTATTTATATAATTATATATATATTCATATAAATATTTATATATAATTAATAAATATTAATACGAATATAATAAATATATTCATTATTTAAAAATATTTATTATAATTTTATAATTATAAATATATTTATATCATTATATATATAATTATATTTATAATAAATATATATATGAATACAAATATAAATATAGTAAATATATTCATTATTCAAATATGTAATTATTTATTTATAAATTTGTAAATACTTTTAGAATAATAATATATATATATTTGTATCATTATATATTTATATAAATATATATTTATTTATTTTTTTAAAAAATAAAAATAAAAATAAATATAGTAAATATAATCATTATTTTAATAATATTATTATAATATTATAATTATTAAAATATATATAATTATTTGTTTGTTATATAAATAATTTTTTAAAAAATAATATTTATTTTTTCATAATTATAAAAATATAAATATATAACTGTAGTAACTATACTTATATTTATAAATATATTTACTTATAAATATATTTTTAACATTATTAAAGAATATATAATTTTTAATACATGCATCTTAAAGATGTGTGACATTGAATGATTAAAAATGCGTAAACAATAAAAATATTAAAAAATGGATACATTTTATTAATTGAATATAAATTATTAAAAAATATGAATATATATTGATATAAATAAGAATATATATTGAAAAAACTAAAAAATAGTTAATATATATAAATAATAATAATAATAAATGATTAAATTCGAAAAAAATTTAATAAATCATAACTAACTATAATAATATTAAAAATAAATAAATAAAATTTCCCTATTAAAAAGATAATATATTATAAGTATTATGAATTTTATAATTAAAATATAAAATGATTACTAAAATTTTTAATAAATTACATAAATATTTGGTGTATTTGTTTCTGTATAGGATTTCATTAATTGCGTAAATATATGTTTGAGTGAATTGTATATAAAAATGAATTAATTTCATATATGTATGTGAAATCATTGTAATACATGTTTGATATATTTTAAATTGAAAAACTAGACAACATTAATGTTTTTCAATTACTCGATGTAATTAGTCAATATTTTTACTTAAAGATGGTTTTTAATTATAAGCAATTTGTCCAAATATATAACTTATTTATGTAAAAATAAATATTTTTTCTTATATAAATCATATTTTAGTAAATAATAATATATATATATAGAAATATATAGGAATATATTTATATATTAATTTTATTAATGAATAAATTTGTCTAAAAACCATTTAAATTTTATAAGACATTAATATGTATTTAAATATAACATTTTAATCATTTTCTATATTTATATTTAATATATTTTATTTATTACTATTTATAATTAATATATTTATATATATATTTATATATATTAAACTTACAAATTTTATTAATAATTATTTCATTAATAATTTTCTAAATTATTAATTATTATTTTTTGTTTGATTACTATAATTTATAATTTATTATTTTTAATTTAATTATTAATAATTATCCTTTTTATTTATTTACATTTAATATATACTATTTATTAGCATGTATAATATTTATATAAATATATTAAATTTTTTCAATTTTGTCTATTATTATTTAATTAATAAAATGATTAATATTTTTCCTAATTACTCATTTTAAATTTTTATTTGTTTAATTATTTAATTTTATTCACTTTACAAATATATATATTTAATATATAATATTTATTAATATTTATAAATCATATATATATCTATTAAATTTATTTATTTTATTAATAATTATTTAATTGATAAAATTGGTAACAATTTTAAAATTCACACATTTTAAGGTTTTATTTGTATTTTTTTTGAGACCATTATCAACGCTAAAAAAGTACTGATAGAGGCAACCCATTATCAAAACTGAAAATAATGTATGGATAATGGGGACCCTTATCACTGTTAAAAGTATTGTGTTGATAAATGAAAATTTTTATTAGTGCTATAGAAAAACACAAATAAAGGTTACCTGTTATCCGTGCTAAAAAAACATTGATAAAGGGTACCATTATAAATAATTTTTGATAGAGCGGAAAAAGGTCATCGCAATTAAATGTATGTTTGGTAGTATTTTACGTTACCTAATGTTGCTCGCCATAAGGCCTCATGTGTGAGTCCATGAATACCAGAAGATTTTGACCAACATCATTAGTCTAAAAGGTGTTGTGGGGAGATTATACCCTCTGGTCAAAGTGAAATAATAGTGGAAACTAATGAAACTAATAAATAGGTATACAATCAAAGAACACATAATAAATATTTTTAAACAACGAATGTTAATAAATTAGACCCATCACACAGACTCAAAGAACGAAATATACACAATAGCCGATCACCCACAAGCCGGACCACAAATACAATATAAAAAACATAAAATAAATAAAACATGTTTTACATCCAACGTCATACCAAACCACATACCTTGTTTCCAAAATGATCTAGCTACAATAGCCTGATCTTCATACTCTATCATAGCGGCATTTCTTGATCAAGAAACATAGGGCCTTTACCTCATACACTGTTCAACTTGTTCCCCTACCTAAAATCAGACATCTGGTCTACATGAACACCAATGTTAAAGTACATGGGGTGATAAATAAATCATGGTAGACCACCCCCAATGGTGAACTATAAATTTTCTATCATAAAAAGTGCATGAAAATAGGATATGACCAACCTTGACCAAAACTAACATCAACTAACATAAAAGAAAAAACAAAAAAGGGCAATAAACACAAAAAATCAGACAACCAATGGGTTCAATCCTAATAGCTAACATAATTATGCACCTTCTTCAAGCCCTTATTAGATGATTTAAGATAGATGTATCACCTAGCCACATGAATACTAGAACATCCTCTAGATCTACATAAAATTTCCAAGGATTCTAAATGAAACAGACATGAAGATGGATCATATGTTGTAACCATAGTTGTTCACACAAACAATATACATCTACTAGGCACTATGACTCTTATGGATTATCAAACTAGAGTAAGATCTCACTCTACGCACCTGAAAAGAAATCATTTTTTGAATGTCTTATATAATGAAACAAGCTTTGAATAAGGGGATGATGGTACAAACCATCCCAGGGGACACCTCCACATGTGGTCCCGACAGATGTACTTCTCCAAGGGACATCGTCTACCCATGGGCCTGATAGATACCATGTCCAAGGTTTCACACACTTGCAACTGAGAGAAGGAACATAATCGATAATATATCAACCTATATATGGAGAATACCCAGATAGAAGGGTGAACTCATCCATATCATCCATCATCTCCCTAGTCCCATCTAGCAACAACCATCTATTGGAGGAGATAACCAGATCTTACCTCAAGGCCATGACCCAATCCAAGATATCCTAAGGGTCTCCTCTTCAACCGCTGTCTGGAATATAAATTTCCTCAAACATCATATCCAATGGAAAATAGAATATGTGAAAATTATACCTCAAACCTACCATTCAAGTTGCTAAACTAGATGTGTCGATCAACTAATGGCCAACAAATCATAGGGTCTCTCTCATCACCCTGGATCTCAGCATCCAACCAATCAGCCACCGTGGGCTCTCAAAAACCCACCTTAGGGTCAAACCAAACTCAAGAATCACACAATCCCTATGGACAAAACAAGAAGTAATATCCACCACCAGACTCCCCTAATACACTGAATCATTCGGTCCACACATGACGAAACAAACTCAACCTTTCCAAATGATAAATTAATAGAAAGACACCCTACGATTTGTTCATATATCTCATCCAAAATCAGGGGACATTCCCTATGATGAAACATCCCAAATGACCCTTAGTAGCCTCTAAATTACCCTTGATCAACAACGCACCAAAAAAAGATTAAACAACAATGAGACTTCTGATAGGGGAATTCAAAACAATTCTTATAACCACCTCAAATCTAGGATACCCACCACATGTGACATTAGCATAATAAAAAAACAAGTTACACTAGCCTTCTCAATAGCTCACCATGATAAAAATAGATCACTTGATCAGAAACTATCTCACAAGATAATACACAATATTACCTCAAAACATATATCAAAAATAATAATGGAACCAACTCGTAACATTCGTCCAAATGAGTCAATACATATTAAAGGATCCATCATCTCTAGCCTCTAATCATATAAGATAAAACAAAAATACTCTAATATCAAGAAACTAGTCCCATCATATAGGTGAAAACCAAGATCTCTTTAAAGATCCTACTCAATCTTTCCTTATGGGATATGTCTGAAATAATCTCAAAAAACATCGGTAGGTATCCATAAGCCACAACTAACTAACGAGATCACAACCTCATGTGATCCTCATATCTCACAACCCAACCCCCAATTATGAATATGGTAACACCATAAAGAAATCCCATAATTTAACTATAACATTCAAAAATACCATTCAAAAAGTCTCTAAACACTGAAATGGTAATACTATCATGATATATGTGAAAAAAATATGAATATACTAATAATATGTCTAATTAGAACAACAGGGCGAAAATAAAAAAACTAACCAATGGAGGGAATGCAATGTCCTTGCACTCTGGTTGAACAACGTGTGCCAACAGAGCCCCCCTCACTGACATGTGCCTCATGACACTAAGAATTTACTTTACCAAATTACATGTAATGTGTAACCTCATACATGGTGTGTACCCTACATGGGTACTATCCCATGTACCCAGCCCCACTCGATGTGTAAAATGCCTAATTACATGGTTTGTACTTCCAGTACACTGATATTAACACCAAACGGGTACTCTTCCATTCTCATATACAAGTATCATACATGGTAATGTACTCTTACAGAGAATATACTTCACACAAGACTTGTATGTGTAACTTACACAAACATGTACCCCCCCCCCCCACATAGGTTTTCTGGCCGACCACTAGATTATACACCCATTCCAACAACTTGATGCGTACCCCTAGTACATGGTGTAGTCGCTAAAACATTATATTCCCCAAACAGAAGGAAAACATAGTTTGTGTCCATAAAAACATGTCATGTACAATGGTGTTTCTAAATTTAAAATCCCTAAAATTCCTCGAAACCCCCATTTTCTCCCTAAAACTCATAGATCGTCCATCAAGGGATCCTAGAAAACACATAAAAATGATTATAACTTTAAAACAACTACACTTTGGTGATTCTAAGCATGAAACATTAAACATACCAACCCATGGGTGGAAATATTTAATGATTCACATCGATTTGTGATCTACATATATCGCACGATGATCCGACGTGACCCAAGATCCACAATGATGCATCCTCTTATATTCCTCATTCTTCTCTCCATCTTCCCTATCAACTATGATAAAGTAATTCAAATGAGGCATATTCAAAAGTCCAAGGGAAAAAAAATAAAAAATAAAAAATAAAAAAAGAAAAAGAAAACAAAAAAAAGAAAAATAAAATGGGGTCGGGCCCTGACATCCAATGTAAGGTTATGCCCAACCTAGAAAAACATAACATTACAAAAAAAGGTAGATATAGAATCTCAATATGATTCATTTCCTAAAATATATGTCATAATGAAAAAACTATTAAATTAATATTAAATTATTTAAATATTGAATATTCCTTAAAAAATCGAATGGCTCGAATTTCCAATAAACTCCTATCCTAAGGTAAACACCCTATTATAGGACCAAGGAAGTGGTCAAAAATATTATACAAGATAATCACACAGGATAAATTACCATTTTCCCCTAAAACTCTTTTAATAATAAGATGTTCAAACTTCTCCTAATTTTCACAACCCATGGGGATGTAGGTCATCACAAACATCCAACCACAAACTCGTCATTCTCTTAAGAATCCTTTAGGGACATCAAGTCGCCATGCTATCCCCGATGCATAGAAACAAATAACACTATATTGACTATCTAACACCTAGTCTTATAGCATTACAACAGTCATCCCATTTGAGATATGTTATAAATTGATAGATTCGATGCTCATCACCATAAGATTATTTTAATATTCACCCCACTACACAATGAAAAATCACACCTCCCACACAACGTCCATCATCGAATGTAATTAATAGGAAAATGGAAACTGTTCATACTTGAGAACCATCATGAAAAATAGAAACAACCTCACTAAAAAACTACTTAAAATATCCTCACGGCCTCTAATATCCTAAGGGAAAATCCCCATGGAACGTATTTCTTTACTTCTCTTCTCAACCACGCTACAGGACTCATGATCACATGAGTCAATCCCTAAAGAGACTAGGGTGAAACACCTAAAACTATAAACCACCATCCACTTAAGGTTCATCCAAAAAGAAAAGTGTCTAACCATGCTCTCACCACAATACCAGAGGCATATCCAAACAGTATCAAGGATACGGGTCTAACCAAAACATCCCTATAACACTATCCAAGAGACAAGGATCATTCTAGACACTCCAATTCTCAAAAACCATGACTCCTCATTCATGAACACATACTGGTGATATCAGACCTCAACAACTCCACCAAGAAATACGTATTGTGCCCACCCAAGTCAATAGTGGTAGTAGGAACACATACCCCCCCACCCGCATGACCTGGAGAAAAATATATGGAAAGAAAATTTCCCTTCTAATTATCACAAAACTAGAACATTAGGGGAACCACAAAATTAGGGAACTTGAGCCCAATCCAAAGATCCCTCAAGAATCATTACACACACCGATCCACCAACAGGTCACTCGGAGCCAAAACTGAACCAGATGGGTCTCCATGAATCCCTTAGAAAACAAACTCCGTGTCAAAATCTGGAAAACCTCTCAGTTCATGATCCCCATTAACTGTCATCAAGAGATGATGCACATATAATAAAAAATTAAGAATTAGAATATTTCATGGGAATCCTACATGCTAGAAATAATGCATGATTATTGGACACTTACCCATATGCCCATTTCCAAAAACCATAATAAACTAAAAAATGAATAATCTCATTTGTATCACGCTAAGTGAAATCACATGATCGTAAAAAAATAATATCATGAACAATAATATGATACCATGGAAACATTTAATTACTATAAAAAAATGTGTTTTTAACACACCTTTATAATATAGATAATAATTTATAACACATTCCTAGACAACCAATCTATCAATTCTGAAAATTGTAAAATCAAACTCATTTGAAACCATTTTGTAAGGAACCTTCCTGAGTCCACCTAACATGTCAACCAATATATCCCAAAAAAATGCCTCGCGTTCACCTTCCTGAATTTTTGAGGCATCATACTAGTTGTAATAGTCTAAAAGGTGTAGTGGGGAGACTATATATTATAGTAAGAGTATTATAATAGGAAAAAATAACCACACTCATACACAGATATCAAAATTACAGAACACATAATAAATTAATTGAAATAAATATCGATAATATTGGGATGAATTATATAAAATCAATTAAGTAAAAACATACAACAATCATTCATCCCCCAAGAAAACCATAGATACCAAATAAAAAAAACTAGAAATAAATGCCATATATTTTATTACAAACATTGATCCAAACAACATACCAAGTGTCCATGATGTTTGAGCTACAACCACACAATCATTAGACTCTAAAAGTGTGGATCCACTTTATCACGAAACATTGGGACTAATACCTACATACTATACAACATGTGATCAAAACATAAATGGTACATCATTTCTAAATTCACACCAAGGTTCATGTATATGGGGTGAGAAATAAATCTCAGTATGCCACACCTAAGGGTGAACCTATAAATATGTTTTCATAACAAGTTAATGCACATGTGATATGCATAACCAAGCTAAAAACTAACCACACCTAGCATAAAAGAAACAACTAATAAATGGGGAAAGAAACAAAATAAATAATCTAACCAGGATGTTCTAGTCTAACACTCATGGTAAATCTATCCCGACCATAGACCTTGCCAGCATAATGACAACATGTGGATCACCCAAACACATGTCTACTGGTGTGTTTGTCAGATATATACAAGATCCCCAATATGTCAAAATGAAATAGGCATGAATCCAAACCCCATGTCATAACCATAGAAATCCACATGAGTTGTGTATACCTATCGGGAACTAGGACTACTATGGAATGATAGAACTAGTGATATTTCACACTCCACACAACTAAAAAAATATCATGTCCCAAAATTCATATATAATGAATCGAGCTATGAATGAGTTCTCGATGGTAAAAATTGTCCTAGGGCCCCCCACTGAATGTGTTACTAGTATATGTGCAATCCTAGGGGACACCACCTGCCCATGGTCTTTACAAATAACCTATCACATGGGTCCCACTCCAGCAATTGGGAGTGCAAACAGAATCCACCAAAGTAAGTCACTTTCTAATGTATCATACCTAGCCATCACATAATAGCCATCACATTATAATATACGACACTCAAAGATCATATATCAAAGGCATTTCCATCTTTCTCAAAAATAACTTGTTTGATAATATCACTGTCCATTGGCCTTAATGCATCACTCACACACCAAGAATCTCAAGAAAAATTAAATTTTATGATCAACTAATCTATCATAATATTTATAGGTTATCCCACTATGTTTTAAGAGACTATACTCCATTTTATACCACATATTTAATTACTACTAAAGTGATCATATAACCACTCTTAGAACATCACTAACCTAAGAAAAGAATTCTTAGTAAAAAATTTACAATGTTCTACCCTTATAGAATATATCCATTAACCATGATTACCCTTATGTCCCTCTTATCAAGTCATTTCCAAATAATATTTTTCATGAGATTGGGTGTACTGAGATGGAATCCACATAATGTGTGTTTAAAATTACATTTTTATTCTTGGACTATTGTAAATATTATGTTAAACATGATTACTTTTTTTAAAAGTTATTTATTAAATGAAATTAAATTTTGTACTTTTGTTCTTTAATTATTTACAATATTTCATTTATAAAAGTTCATGATTAGAAATTATATATGCATAAAATAATTTTAATATCCATAAAATAATGTAGTTATCATGTTTTTGGACTATTAAATTAGATCAACCTATATTAAAAACCACCCTTTGGTCCATATGTGGTTTCAAATAAAGACTCATTAGGTGCAACATCAAAAGTGGGAACCAGATCAAAAAATTGGTCCTAGTTTTCTATATTCTAATAAAATCAAGATTATTTCGGTCAAATATCTTATTCGAGATCATGTAAGGTAATGAGATATGATTTATCAAACAACCTAATACCATATCCAATAAATTACCTGATATTTGATTTAGAAATTCATTAATGAAACTGTAAATTTTTTAAAACCTAGATACAATTGTTTTTCAGTATCACCGTACAAGAATGTGATCATTAGTGTGTACTCAATATCTAATAATTTAATATAAAAATAAATTTCTTCAATTTGATCAAGCATATTAACCAAATAATTATCACCATCAATATATGTTTAATTCTACCAAATTTCTCTTTGCCATGTCCAAATACTGTAACATGTAACAAACCCCTAAAAATTAAATTATCTTTAATTTATCTATTTTGAAACATTTTCATATTTAAAAATTAATACCATAGATAGAAAACAAGTCATTTTTTGGAACATTATAACATTTAAAATTCAACAAAATCATCAACCCTTTCCTCATACTCATCACTTGTTTATAGTATTGTAATCCAACAATGATTCATTGTCACCTATAATAAATTTAATATACTAAATAATTCTGTTGATAATTTAAATTCAAATTTAACTTTATAAATATAAAATATAATCAATGAAATGAAAAATATTTCACAAATACAATGAAATAAATTTATTTAAATTTTTTTTATCACATTAGACTTATTCAATTACAATCGAATCATAAAAAATAAAAAAACAAACCCTAACATTGGTTTTAAAACATTGAACACAAATAAAACTCAATTTTCCTTTAATTTAATTATATAATTTGATAATTATTATTTATAAAATTTATAAAAAATATAAATTTTAAAACAAATTTAAGAATAGTATATTAGTCGTTAAAACAATATTGATTGTGATAATGATCCAAAATGTGTCATATGATTTAATACAATATATTGAAAATGAAAATTTCACTTTATATAGTAAATATGAAATGATATATATTATTAATATGATTACATTTGGAGAAAATTTGATTATTTATTTTCAAATTACATTCAAAATAATTTAAAATCTACATCCCATTATCCCAAAATTTTAGAATGATCGATATTAGTTTCCTCTATGACTAGAGATGATGTAGAAAGTAACATTAGGGATGTGATTATGTTTTTTGGTGAAATAGTTATAGTACCTGGTGAATGTTAAGTGAGAAAACTCCTAGATGAATTATATAAAAATATTAAACTACAGAATGGAAAAAATGGGTGATAACTCTAATGAAATCTTATATTATTCTAATGCTTTAAAACTAAATTGCAAACTAACTTCCCATATACATATATTACACCATAAACACAATAAAAACATTCTAAAGATGATCATTTTAATATATATTTTAAATACTCCATTTTCAAACTCTATAATCTATTATACATTGACGATGAAAGAAAACATCATTCATTAATAATCCAAACACTCATTTGTTATATTTATAATACCTTAAATTCTCTAAAAATATGAAAAAGTAATATAAAAATACTTTAAATTTCATGAAAAATCATTAGAAAATTTACAAGAGACCCATTCATCAAAAAATATTTTCTTAGTTATAATAATGAATAAATAATCATTCTATAAACATAAAAATAAAATAATTTTCCTAACACACATTAAATAATCATTCCATCATTGATAAAACCTACTAAACATACCATAGACTACCATTTATATATAAATCACCATGATTTAAAACACTCATTAATCAAATAGTCATACATGAAAACCACAATAAAAAATATATATATAATAAAAAAATCCATGGTTTTGTGAAATAAATTCGAACTATGGATAAAATATATAGAGAACTATCAAAGGAAAGCAGATAGAGAGGAAAGAGAAAAATGGGAAGTTGATGATGATGGTGGTGATGGTAATGTTGATAATTCTTATAATGGAATGATCAATGAGTGAAGGTGGTGGTATTAGTGGAAATAATGAGGAAGAATGAGAGAGGAAAATCAGGACTAGAGTTATATGAGAAGAGATGTAGGATTCGTCATGGTTGAGAACACCGCAGTAATGCAACCCGCAGAACCCAAACCATCAGTCAATGAGTGAGGGGGAGAAAATGGCATTCCTTTGATTCTAGCCATGATTTGTCAGAGAGAACATAAAGGAGGAGAACTAATAATTGGGGAGTTTGGAAATATCAGAAGAATCATAATTGAATTAGTTTATGTTTGGGTTCTTTTAAATAGATCAAGGAGACCTTTATCTTCGATTTATAAAAACCACTGATAAAGATACATTTAGCACCATTTAACTAATTTTCATTGAAAAAATAAATCATTATCGGTGCTTCTTTAGCACTGATAAAGATATAGCATTATCAGCGCTAAAAAAGCATTGATAAAAGATATATTTCTGAGTGATAAAGTTTTAGTGCAGATAAAGATACCTTATCTCAACACTTCTTAAGCACTAATAAAGATACATATTCATTACCACTAAAAAAGGGATGATAAACATCATATTTTTCTCTCGAAAACTTTAACGTCGATAAGTGTTTTATAATTCTGATTCTAAATAAATAAAGTATATATTTATTAAATATATATTTATATAACATATTTTTTAAATATTTAAATATATAAATATGTATTTATAATTAAATATGTATTTATTTAATTATATATATATTCATATAATTATATATATATATAATAAATAAATATAAATACTAATATAATAAATATATTCATTATTTAAAAATATTTATTATTATTTTATAATTATAAATATATTTATATCATTATATATATAATTATATATTTAATAAATATATATGAATACAAATATAAATATAGTAAATATATTCATTATTCAAATATGTAATTATTTATTTATAAATTTGTAAATACTTTTAGAAAAATAATAAATATATATTTGTATCATTATATTTTTATATAAATATTTATTTATTTATTTTTTTAAAAAATAAAAATAAAAATAAATATAGTAAATATAATCCTTATTTAAATAATATTATTATAATTTTATAATTATTCAAATATATATATTTATTTATTTTTTATATAAATAATTTTTAAAAAATAATATTTATTTCTCCATAATTATAAAATTATAAATATATAACTGTAGTAATTATACATATATTTATAAATATATTTACTTATAACTATATTTTTAACATTATTAAAGAATATATACTTTTAAATACATGCATTTTAATGATGTGTGACATTGAATGATTAAAAATGCGTAAACAATAAAAATATTAAATAAATTGATAATTTTTATTCATTGAATATAAATTATTAAAAAATATGAATATATATTGATGTAAAGAAGAATATATATTTAAAAAACTAAATAATTGTAAATATTTATAAATAATAATAATAAATAATTAAATTCGAAAAAATTTAAAAATAATACCTAACTATAATAATATTAAAAATAAATATATAAAATTTCTGTATTAAAAACATAATATATTAGATGTATCATGAATTTTATAATGAAAATATAAAATGATTACTAAATTTTTTAATAAATTACATAAATATTTGGTGTATTTGATTTTATATAAGATTTCATTAATTGCGTAAATATTGGTTTGAGTGAATTGTATATAAAAATGCATTAATTGCATATATGTATGTGAAATCATTGTAATACATGTTTGATATATTTTAAATTGAAAAACTAAACAACATTAATGTTTTTCAATTACATGATGCAATTAGTCAATATTTTTACTAAAGTTAGTTTTTAATTATAAACAATTTGTCTAAATATATAACTTATTTATGTAAAAATATATATTTTTTCTTATATAAATAATATTTTAGTAAATAATATATATATATAGAAATATATAGGAATATATTTATATATTAATTGTATTAATGAATAAATTTGTATAAAAACCATTAAAATTTTATAAGACATTAATATGTATTTCAGTATAACATTTTAATCATTTTCTATATTTATATTTAATATATATTACTTATTACTATTTATAATTAATATATATATTTATATTTATATATAATAAACTTATAAATTTTATTAATAATTATTTCATTAATAATTTTCTAATTTATTTATTATTATTTTTTGTTTGATTACTATAATTTATAATTTATTATTTTTAATTTAATTATTAAAAATTATTCATTTTATTTATCTACATTTAATATATACCATTTATTAGAATCTATAATATTTATATCAATATATTAATTTTTTTCATTTTTTGTTTATTATTATGTAATTAATAAAATGTTTAATATTTTTCCTAATTACTCATTTTAATTTTAATTTGTTTAATTATTTAATTTTATTCAATTTACAAATATATATATTTAATATATAATATTTATTAATATTTATAAATCATATATATATCTATTAAATTGATTTATTTTATCAATAATTATTTAATTAATAAAAATGTTAATAATTTTTAAATTTACACATTTTAAGTTTTTAATTTTTTTATTATTTTTTTTGAGACCACTATCAACGCTAAAAAAGTACTGATAGAGGCAACCCTTTATCAAAACTGAAAATAAAGTATGGATAATGGGGACCCTTATCATTCTTAATAGTAATGCGTTGATAAATGAAACATTTTATTAGTGTTATAGAAAAACACTAATAATGGTTACCTGTTATCTGTGCTAAAAAACATTGATAAAGGGTACCATTATAAATAATTTTTGATAGAGCGGAAAAAGTTCATCGCAATTAAATTTATGTTTGGTAGTATTTTACGTTACCTAATGTTGCTCGCCATAAGGCCTCATGTGTGAGTCCATGAATACCAGAAGATTTTGACCAACATCATTGGTCTAAAAGGTGTTGTGGGGAGATTATACCCTCTGGTCAAAGTGAAATAATAGTGAAAACTAATGAAACTACTACACAAGTATACAGTCAAAGAACACATAATAAATAAATTTAAACAATGAATGTTAATAAATAAGACCTATCATACAGACTCAAAGAATGAAAAATACACAATAGCCGATCACCCACAATCCGGACCACATATACAATATAAAGAACATAAAATAAATAAAACTTGTTTTACATCCAACGTCATACCAAACCACATACCTGGGTTCCACAATGATCTAACAACAATATCCTGATCTTCATACTCTACTATAGCAGCATTGCTCGATCAAGAAACATAGGGCCTCCTCCTCTGACACTTCTCAACTTGTTCCCCTACCTGAAATCAGACATCTGGTCTACATGAACACCAAGGTGAAAATACATGTTGTGATAAATAAATCATGGTAGACCACCCCCAATGGTGAACAATAAATTTTCTATCATAAAATGTGCATGAAAACATGATATGACCAACCTTGACCAAAACTAACATCAACTAACATAAAACAAAAAAAAAAGGGCAATAAACACAGAAAATCAGGCAACCAATGGGTTCAATCCTAATAGCTAACGTAATCATGACCCTTATTCAAGACCTTATTAGATGATTTAAGATAGACGTATCACCTAGCCACATGGAAAATAGAACATCCTCTAGATATACATAAAAGTCCCAAGGATTCTAAATGAAACAGGAATGAAGAAGGACCCTATGTTGTTACCATAGTTGTTCACACAAACAATATATATCTACCAGGCACTATGACTCTTATGGAATTGTCAATATAGAGTAAGATCTCACTCAATGCACCTGACAAGACATCATTTTTTGAAAGTCTTATATAATGAAACAAGCTTTGAATAAGGGGATGATGGTACAAACCATCCCAGGGGACACCTCTACATGTGGTCCCAACAGATGTACTTCTCCAAGGGACATCGTCTACCCATGGTCCTGATAGATACCATGTCCAAGGTTTCACACTCTTGCAACTGAGAGAAGGAACATAATCGATAATATATCACCCTAGATAGGGAGAATACCCAGATAGAAGGGTGAACTCATCCATATCTTCCATCATCTCCCTAGTCCCATCTAGCCACAACCATCCATTGGAGGAGATAACCAGTTCTGAACTCAAGGCCAAGACCCAATCCAAGATGTCCTAAGGGTCTCCTCTTCAACCACTATCCGGAATATAAATTTCCTCAAACATCATAGCAAATGGAAAATTGAATATGTGACAATTCAACCTCAAACCTACCATTCATGTTGCTAAACTTGAAGTGTCAATCAACTAATGGCCAACAAAGCATAGGGTCTCTCTCATCACCCTGGATCTTAGCATCCAACCAATCAGCCACCGTGGGCTCACAAAAACCCACCATAGGGTCAAACCAAACTCAAGAATCACACAATCCCTATGGACATAACATAAAGTGATATCCACCATAGGACTCCCCTAATACATTGAATCTTTCGGGCCACACATGAAGAAATAAACTCAACCTTCCCAAAGGCTAAAATAATATCAAGACACCCTATGATGTGTTCTTATATCTCATCCAAAATCATGGGACATTCCCAGTGATGAAACATCCCAAATGACCCTTAGTAGCCTCTAAATTATCCTTGATCAACAACACACCCAATAAAGATTAAACAACAATGAGACTTCTGATAGGGGAATTCAAAACAATTCTTATAACCACCTCAAATCCAGGATACCCACCACGTGTGACATTATCATAATAAAAAAACAAGTCATATTAGCCATCTCAATAGCTCACCATGATAAAAACTGATCACTTGATCAGAAACTATCTCACAAGATAATACACAAGATTACCTCAAAACATATATCAAAAATAATAATGGAACCAACTCGTAACCTTCATCCAAAAGAGTCAATAAATATTAAAGGTTCCATCATCTCTAGCCTCTAAACATATAAGATAAAACTTAAATACTCTAATATCAAGAAACTAGTCCCATCATATAGGGGAAAACCAAGATCTCTTTAAAGATCCTACTCAATACTTCCTTATGGGATATGTCTGAAATAATCTCAAAAAACACTGGTAGGTATCCATAAGCCACAACTAACTAATGAGATCACAACCTCATGTGAACCTCATAGTTCACAACCCAACCCCCAATTAGGAATATGGTAACACCATAAAGAAATCCCCCAATTGAACTATAACATTAAATAATACCATTCAAAAAGTCTCTAAACACTGAAATGTTACCAGTATCATGATATATGTGAGAAAAAAATATGAATATACTAATAATATGTCTAATTTGGACAAAAGGTTGAAAATAAAAAAAACAGACCAAGGGAGGGAATGTAATGTCCTTGCACTCTAGTTGAACAACGTGTGCCAATAGAGCCCCCCCTCCCTGACATGTGCCTCACGACACTAAGCATTTTCTTTACCAAATTACATGGAATGTGTAACCTCATACATGGTTTGTACCCTACATGGGTACCATCCCATGTACCCAGCCCCACTCGGTGTGCAAAATGCCTAAGTACATGGTTTGTACTTCCAGTACACTGAGATTAACACCAAACAGGTACTCTTCCATTCACCAATACAAGTATCATACATGGTAATGTACTCTTACAGAGAATATACTTCACACAAGACTTGTATGTGTAACTTACACAAACATGTACCACCCACATAGGTTTTCTGGGCGACCACTAAATCATACACCCATTCCAACAACCTGGTGCGTACCCCTAGTACATGGTGTATAGTCCCTAAAGCATTATATTCCCCAAACAGAAGGAAAACAATGTTTGTGTCTATAAAAAAATGTCATGTACAATGGTGTCTCCGAATTAAAAACCCCCAAAATTCCTCGAAACCCCCATTTTCTCCCTAAAACACATAGATTGTCCCCCAAGGGGTCCTAGCTAACACATAAAAATGATTATAACTTTAAAAAAACTACACTTTGGTGATTCTAAGCATGAAACATTAAAAATACCAACCTGTGGGTTGAAATATTTAATGATTCACATCGATCTGTGATCTACATGTATCACACGATGATCCGACGTGACCTAAGATCCACAATAATGCCTCCTCTTATATTCCTCATTCTTCTCTCCCACTTCCCTATCAGCTATGATAAAGTAATTCCAATGGGGAATATTCAAAATTCCAAGGGAAAATAAATAAAAAAGAATAAAGAATAAAAGAAAAAGAATAAAAAATAAAAATAAAATGGGTTCGGGCCCCGACATCCAATGTTAGGTTATCCCCTACCTAGAAGAACATAACTTTACAAAAAAGGTAGATATAGAATCTCAATATGATTCATTTCCTAAAATATATGTCATAATGAAAAAATTATTAAATTAATATTAAATTAAATAAATATTAAATATTCCTTAAAAAATCGAATGGCTCGAATTTCCAGTAAACTCCTATCCTAAGGTAAACACCCTATTACAGGACCATGGAAGTGGTGAAAAATATTATATATGATAATCACACAGGATAAATTAAAAATTTCCCCTAAAACTCTTTTAATAATAAGATGTTCAAATTTATCCAAATTTTCACGACACATGGAGATGTATGTCATCACAAACATCCAACCACAAACTCTTCATTCTCTTAAGAATCCTTTATGGACAACAAGTCTCCATGTTATTCCCAATGCATAGAAACAAATGACACTATATTGACTATCTAACGCCTGGTCTTATAGCATTACAACACTCTTCCCATTTGATATGTGTTATAAATTGATGTATTTGATGCTCCTCACCATAAGATTATTTTTATCTTCACCCCATTTCACAATGAAAAATCACACCTCCCACACAACGTCCATCATCGAATATAATTAATAGGAAAAGGAAAACCATTCATACTTGAGCCCCATCATGAAAAATAGAAACAACCTCACTAAAAAACTACTTAAAATATTCTCACGGCCTCCAATATCCTAAGGTAAAATCCCCATGAAAAGTATTTATTTACTTCTCTCCTCAACCACACTACAGGACTCACAATCACATGAGTCGATCCCTAAGGAGACTAGGGTGACACACCTAAAACTGTAAACCACCATCCACTTAAGGTTCATCCAAAAAGAAAATTGTCCAACCATGCTCTCAGCATAACACCAAAGGCATATCCGAACAGTATCAAGGATATGGGTCTAACCAAAACATCCCTATAACACTATCCAAGAGACAGGGATCATTCCTAACACTCCAATTCTCTCAAAACCATGAATACTCATTCTTGAATACATACTGGTGATATCAAACCTCAATAACCCCACCAAGAAATATGTACCGTTCCCACCCCAAGTCAATAGTGGTAGTAGGAACACATACCCCCCACCTGCATGACTTGGAGAAAAATATATGGAAAGAAAATTCCCCTTCTAAGGATCAAAAAACTAGAAATTTAGGGGTACCAAAAAATTAGGGAAACGTGAGCCCAATCCAAAGATCATTCAAGAATCCTTACACTCACCGATCCACCAACAGGTCACTCAGAGCCAAAACCGAACCAGATAGGTCTCCATGAATCCCTTAGAAAATAGACTCTGTGTCAAAATCTGGAAAACCTCTCACTTCATGATCCCCATTAACTGTCATCAGGAGATGATGTACATATAATAAAAAAATTAGGAATTGGAATATTTCATGGGAAACCTACATGCCTGGAATGATGCATGATTATTGGAAACTTTCCCATATTCCAATTTTAAAAAACCATAATAAACTAAAAAATGAATAATCTCATTTGTATCATGCTAAGTGAAATCACATGATCATAAAAAATAATATCAAGAACAATAATATGATACCATGCAAACATTTAATTACTATAAAAAAATGTGTTTTGAACACACCTTTATAATATACATAATAATTTATAACAAATTCCTAGACAACCAATCTATCAATTCTGAAAATCGAAAATCAAACTCATTTGAATCCATTTTGTAAGGAACCATCCCGAGTCCACCTAACATATCACCCAATCAATCCCACAAAAATGCCTCATGGTCACCTTCCTAAATTTCTTAGGTAGCATACTAGTTGTAATAGACTAAAAGGTGTAGTGGGGAGACTATATATTCTAGTAAGAGTAATATAATAGGAGAAAATAACCACACACATACACAGATATCAAAATCACAGAACACATAATAAATTAATAGAAATAAATATTGATAATAATGGGATGAATTATATAAAATCAATTAAGGAAAACCATACAACAATCATTCATCCCCCCAAGAAAACCATAGATACAAAATAAAAAAAACTAGAAATAAATGCCAAAGATTTTATTACTAACATTGATCCAAACAACATACCAAGTCTCCATGATGTTTGAGCTACAACCACAGAATCATTAGACTCTAAAAGTGTGGATCCACTTTATCAAGAAACATTGGGCCTAATCCCTATATACCCTACAACATGTGATCAAAACATAAATGGTACATCATTTCTAAATTCACACCAAGGTTCATGTACATGGGGTGAGAAATAAATCTCAGTATTCCACACCTAAGGTTGAACCTATAAATATGTTTTCATAACAAGTTAATTCACATGTGATATGCCTAACCAAGCTAAAAACTAACCACACATAGCATAAAAAAACAACTAATAAATGGGGAAAGAAACACAATAAATAAACCAACCAGGGTGTTCTAGTCTAACACTCATGGTAAATCTATCCCCACCATTGACCTTGCTAGCAGAATTACAACATGTGGATCACCCAAACACATGTCTACTGGTGTGTCCGTCAGATATATACAAGATCCCCAATATGTCTAAATGAAATAGGCATGAAGCCAAACCCCACGTCATAACCATAGAAATCCACACGAGTTGTGTATATCTATCGGCAACTTGGACTAATATGGAATGATAGAACTAGTGATTTTTCTCACTCCACACAACTAAGAAAATATCATGTCCCAAAATTCATGTAGAACGAATCGAGCTCTAAATGAGGTCTCGAGGGTAAAAATTATCCTTGGGGACCCCACTGTATGTGTTACTAGTAGATGTACTATCCTAGGGGACACCAGCTACCCATGGTCTTCCAAATAACCTATACTAGGGGTCCCACTCTAGCAGTTTGGAGCTCAAACAGAATCTAGAAAATATAACCTATATATAGGGAAGCTACTAAACTATAGGGATTCACTCATCCAAATCATCCATCATCTACCTAAGCCTACATAACCACCACCATCCAATTATGGGGACAAATAGATCACAAATCATTTAAAATTACTATTCTAATATATCCAAATTGTCCCCTCCTTAACCATGGTTTTGAATAGAAACTAAATCAAACATCATAACCAATGGGAAACTAAATGTGGGATGATCCAACCTCGAACCCATAGTAAAAATAGTTTAAATATAAATGTTCATCATCTCATGGACAGTAAGGCACATGGACTCTCTCATCACCACATATCTCAGCATCCAAAAAGAATCCACCACGGGCTCTCTATGACCCACCATAGGGTCAATCCAACTCTGGTCTTACACAGTCCCCTAGGCCACAACATAATGTTACTTTCACTATGGGACTCTCCTACTGCACCCCACATCTCAAGACAGACCTATAAAAAATCATCATCAAACCCAATGGAAAAAAAGATCAAGATACCCTACTTCTGAAACATCCCAAATGAACCTCAATAGCTTCTAACTAATATTTGATCAACAACAAACCCAAAGGGGAATCTAGATGAAAAATAATTCCAAAATTGTAAATAATAAGGGTCTTTATGACCAAATAAAAAGAAGGGTACCCTTAATAATGGTTTCTTAGCATAATTGAAAGAAAAAATTCAATTAATGAATTGACAAAATCCTACTATGGAAACAACTAATCACTTGATCAGATACTAACCAACAAGTACATACTCAAGAGTCCCTCAGACTCAACTCAAAATCATAATGAAACATGGACTTAACCATCAACCAAAGGAGTAAAATAGCATAAAATATCTAATAGCTCTAGTCTCCAAACATATAATCTAAACAATGACTGCTCTAACCTCAAGTAGAAATTCCCAACATATAGGGACAATCCAAGATCTCCACAAAAATACTACTTTATCCTACCTTTTGAGATCCATCTGAAGGAATGTGAAACAAAAATGTTTGGAACCAACAAGCCATGACAAACTAATGATATCCTTATATAGGACTCACACATAACAACCCAAACCACTAGGAAGAATCTTATACCACCACCAAATAATTCATCCTGCTAAACTCTCACATCACAAAACACTATCCAGGTGGTCTTTAAACACCACAAGGATACCACCACCTAAATATGCATCGAAAACACTCTTAATTAACTACTCAAATATCCAATTCTAACAAAATAGTGAAAATATGAAAAAAAACCAGGGTAGGAAAAGTACATAGTGTGCACTTCGGTACATATCATGCACTCTGGTACTTAAAGTGCACTTGTAGAGGTCCCCATGGCCACATACCACAGAAAACTCGATGTGTATTTTTTCAAAGTATTAAACATGAGCCTACTGGTACGTGGTGTGTAACCCTATATGGTTACCTACATGTGTACCCATCCCAACACTTCATTTAAAACGATCGAGTAGATGACATTTACTACAAGTACAAAACGTGTAACCCTACATGGATAACCACCCATGTACTTTCCCAAATTCCTTGAATTTGCAGAAAAATATTATCCTCGGTTAAAAACATATACCACCACCAAATAAATGTTTAGAAAAATTATCTGAGATAATCTCATAGGATAAATTAGTACTCTCTCATAAAATGATTTCAGGAACAAAAGGTTCAAATTTCCCGTAATCTTAACAACCCATGACTACATGATTCTTCACAAGAGTAAATAAGAATAAGAAAGATGATTTAAAATGTTTGAAATGTATTTTTAGCATTATTTTAGGTGAAATTATTTATGCGGAACTTTTTATATTTGTTGGTGCATTTTGTACCACTCTCCTTGAAATGGAATCCCCCTTATACTTTATCATGTGAGTACCTTTTATAATAAATTTTATGATACCATGGGATTGAAATACCAAACCAATGATTCATATCATCTTGAATTATAAAATTTTTTAAAAAAATTTATTCATATTAATTTTTTTATTAATTAAAACATATGTTTTCATTTATATTAATACTAATTTATTTTATATTTCCATATCTAAAATTATATAAAATTATTTATTTATTAGTATTGTATTATTATATTTTAATGCTAGAGAAGTTAAATTTAGTCCCACATGTAATATCAATAAGGGATATCAAGGAATCTCCCCCTATAAACAGTACTACAATTTTTATTTTTAGCAGCCACCATAATATGTCAATAATAAGATTTATCCATCCCTAGATGACTGCTTTTGGTGGATGTAGTTACCTTATCTCTAATAGAAAATATCGACCAACAATTGAGGTTTCTGTAGGGTATCCCCAGATGGCCACAACGGAAGTCATTGGGATGGTCATTTGAGACTACCAACAGTGGTTGAAACATGTAAATATATAGAGACCTCTAGAGGCCTTCGCTAAAGATCCCCAAACATAAAATAATTAGTTATTGCTATGAAGGTCACTAACTTGAAGAATTTTATTATAAAAAAATTACAATTTTACAGTAGACAAAAAAACAAAACAAAAAAATAGGTAGTAGAAAAAAAATGAAAATAAAGAACAAAAATATAAACAAAACCAATGATCCAAAAAACTAAAGATACATCCAATATTCTATCATAATAAACATAAAAATATGATATAAAAAATTTTAAAATTGAAAAAAATTAATATATTTAACATTAGACCAATTTATTTTGCTAATATATATATAGAAAATAAAAAACATTATATATTGTGACGTGAGAAAATTATAATAAATACATAAATGAAGAAAAGATAATTTATAATATATATTTATGTTATTTATCAATTAATAAATACTATTTAAATTTGAAAACAAGTCTTACAATATACTGATCAATCTAGGTATCAGATTGATAGATGATTGATTCTAAAAGATCACATATTAGTTTATCGCTTTTCTCCAATATGTTCACATAAATCAGAATTCATTTTCTCTTTTTTTACCCCTAAAGGGATATATTTCATTTTAATAACACTATACAATGTTACCCATAATTTTCTATTATACTAGGTAATATAGGTATCAGAATTTATCATTTATTTCTATAGATCAAAAACAAATAGTTAATCACTCTCCTATGATTTCATGTAAATCAAAGTGTGTTTTCCTAGTATTGTCCCCTTTTATGTGATTTGTTACTCAACTCTAAGTTAATGGAAAAAATGATACTTTAATTCATTATAATAAATTCATGTATATAATCATTGAGTGGATACTTCCTATAAGTTTTAAATGACTTAAAGAATTTTTTTCAAATACTTCATGTCAATAAGATCATGTTCTCTTAGTTTTGACCCCTATACAAATGATTTTCCCATAATTTAAAAAATGATAATAAATTTTAAAATGAACTTTCAATTGTATTTTCCAATCCAATGATTGGATTGACATGATGTTTATTCCAATAAATCATATATGAACTGAGGAATTTTCTCTTATATTTCCACATTAATCAGAGTTAATTTTCTCTTTGTTACCCTCTGATGAAAGATATGTAATTTTAATAACACTAGACAACATTCTTCATCCCTTTCTACCATACTATGTAACAAAAAAATTTGATATATGTGGTGTTGATTCCTACAAATAAAAAATGATCTGTGATCATTGTCTCATGATTTCATGTTAATATATTTGTCTTTTCTTATTATTGTTCCATTTTACATGATTTTTCACATAACACCTAATATGAGAGAAAAATTACCTTTTCAATAATTCTAATCAATTATGGTAACTGATCCATTTTTTTATACTTCGTAAAAATTTTAAATGACTTAAATATTATTTTCCTCAGACTTCATGTCAATTAGAGCATGTTTGATTGGTTTTTAACCCAACACAAATGATTTTCCCATTATTACATAAATGATAATAAATAAAAAAATGATTTATTAATTTACTGACCAATCAAGTCATAATATTGATGTACAGATGATTAAAATAGATCACATATGATTTAATGAATATTTTATTTTATTTTATTGTCAATCAAACATTTTTTTGATTTTTTATCTCCATTTGAATGATATGTCATTTTAGCAGCACTATACAATTATATCTATCATTTTCCAAAATAGCGGATAACATGATCATCTAATTGATGTGTTGTTGATTACAATAAATCAAACATAGCTTAGTGATCATTATTTAATGATTTCACTCCAATAAAAGTGGGTTTTCTTGGCAATGATCGCTTTTATATGATTTTTCCTGAACTCCAAATGTTAGGGGAAAACGTCACATTTGATCATACAGAGAAATTTGAGTTTTTGATCAGTGTGTTGAATATTCTTATAGATTATAATTGACTTAAATATCATTGTAATAAAAATTCTTGTGATTCAATGCTTTTTGTCATTTTTGAACCCTATACACATGATTTTCTCATTATTACAAAAATGGTCACAATGACAAATCATAACTTAATCCATATTAACGAATTAGGGCATCAGATTGATGTATGGTTGTTTCTAATAGAGTATATATGACTTTAGAAATGTTCTCCAAACTTTTCAAAATAATATATTAAATTGTTTTTTAACCATGAAGGGAGATATATAATTTTAATAAAAAATAAAAACTGTTACATATCGTTTTCCATCATATCGGGTGATGTGATCATCCACTGGATGAAGTGTTGTTTCCTATATAAAAAAATTAATATGTGATCATGATCCCATGATTTCATGATTTCATTTTAATAAAAGTGTGTTTCATTAGTATATTCCCCTTTTATACACGAAATACAATTTATTATAATGGAATAAAACCAAGACAACCAATGAGAAATGGATTTGGATAGAGAGTTTCTTATAAAATACATTACTATTGGGATGTGATGTTTTAAAAGAACTAAAAGATGGATTATTTATGATTACAACATTTATATATTTTTAGATTTGATTTTTATTCTTAGTATCCTAAATAAATTACTAGTAAATATTTGTAGTTTATGATGTAAGCATTATTACAAAAGGATATTAAGATGACGTGTTTCTAGAAGATCTTTATTGACCAATATTTTCTTGAGGAGTTATAGTTTCCTAAATATTGGTAATATCTAATATATGAGTTAGGTATTATGTCCATGATGTAATATGAATCATCATTCAAAAATATGCCTGGTAATAAAAGGTATTGGTGAAAAAAACCTAAATGAATAATGGTTTTTGATATGACTGTGACTAAATATATAATCAATGACATTCATAATAAAATTAAAAAATTATTTTGTGGTAGTTTATAGAGTAACATATGTGGAAATAGATATATTATAGACTAATTATGAAAATATTTTCCATACCTAACCTTGTAGATTAATGAGCAATTTTCATAGTTACAAATGAAAATAGTTGTATTTTTAATTAAATAATCCTATAAAAATCATGATCTTTTAGGTGGTGGTTGGAATTTATATGCATTCAATGTATATGTTATTGTAATTTAAGCAATGATTTAATTAATATATAAATATTTTGTCATGAATGTTCAATGAGGACTAAATTATAAGAAAATTTATTTATTTTTTATCTCAAATGACTAGTGTGTGGGAATCTAAACAAAATGAAATAGTCATATATTTTTTTTGATAAATAGAATATACGATGGTGAATAACCCATGGGATAGTTTAACAAGATTATAAATGCATAGAAAATTAGATCTATGAATTTTTTTAGTAGCTTGATGCTATGGTGGAATAATATACTCTTCAATGTAAAATTTTGTTAAATATATGATCAATAATGATTTATTTGGAATAGATGTGTATTATACTGTCTGCAAAATTAATGCATGTTCAACACATGAATCAGAGATCTTTTGAAATTATGGTCCCTCCCCGATCCTTAGAGTATGGTGGCTAGAATAAAAAAATTAATATATAATTTATGGAATGATTTTCATACATTTCTATGATAGAATTTTATAGTCCATTTTACAAAGAATATAGAATTACCCCTATAAACCGGAAACATAAAAAATATGAAAAAAATAAAAAAATATAATACATTTGTAAACCATGACAAAAATACACCTTGACTCTTTATATGAGTTCACATCAATGTAAATAAAAAGAGGCAAAATTATATAATAGGCTTGAATAATTTTTTTAATAAACAATGGTCCGAGATAAAGAATATATCGAGAGTAATTAGTAATATTCAAAACATTCACTATAAGAATCCCCAAATATAGATGTTTTTTAGTTTTAACTATTCTAGATACAATAAAAACATGACCAATTTTTTGTAAAGACATAAAATTTTAAATTTTTCCTATGTGTACATAAAAATAAAAAAAGATAAGTTTAATGTCAACAATATGTTGATGTGTTGTGTGAGTATAAAATACTCAAGATAGAAATAAGGATAGTTTCTCAACCAAACAGTAAACACATATGTGTATGAAAGTACATTTATACACCATTAAATAAATAAAACAAAACAATTTCATAGTCAATATATAGATAAATAATACGTTAACATATTTTAGGATTAGTAGATCAATTGTAATAAAATATATATAATCATAAAAAGTAAAGTATTTATCTTTATACATGGAGGGTACAAACCTATTGTACCTAATTTTGATCAATTCCAAGAATCAAACAAGGGAAGGGAAGATCTAGCCAGCATACTAAACCAACAACATAGGCACATGGAATTATTTCACATTTTTTTGGAATAAGAAGACCTAAACTGACATTCCAATCAATTATGAGGGTTCCATTCCAAGATTCATAAAGAAATATTATATTATTCTTTTCTATATAACTAAAATGATACAAATAATTTAATTTTTCGAATATATAATTAAATTAAACAATAGAGCACTATCTGGACACATTAAAATAATAGGAGGATAATATTTTCTTATTTCCATAAATAATATGTTTAAAATGAAAAATTTACTTGTATAGGTTATTGAGAATTAGTAAGATTCTAGAATATCATGAATATATAATGAACACATAAATTTTGATACTAAAATTTAAAAACACTGTAATAGAAATGTGACAAAAACCTAAAGACAATTATTCAAAAATTACAACTGCATAAAAAAATATAGAATAGAGAGAATAAAAAATAAACCAGTCATAAACTCATCTATCCAATCACTAATTTATGAATTTACGGAAATTTTAAATAAAAGATATTTTGGAATAAGTAAAGTATATAATTCATAGTTTTTCTATTTTTGAGAAATATGTAACAAAAAATATTTATCGACATTCTAATATTTAACTGTAAAAGTATATTACCAAAACATAGTCAAACTATAAAACAATAATGACATCTAACCAATGTATAAAAGAGTTAAATTAATTAAAATGGCCTTAAATGGGATAAATATAGGGAACAATTCACCAATAATATTCCATTTAAATGATGAAATTGTCTAAAAGAAGTTGTATCATAATCTATTCATATATAGTTACTACGTATACCATTCCATTAAAATAAAGAATATTTTATAAACCAAGAAATTATTTAATCATATTTCCCTAATTCATAACATCCAACATCCATTTTATGAAATATGATTTGTTTCCAAAGGAATAAATCAACATTTTTCAATGATTATATATTGTATATGATATAAATGTATCAATAAAGGAATAATCTTTTATATGCTATCCAAAATAATCTAATGTTATAGGTGTCTCAATATGAAGAATCACTTCAATCTTGTTTTACATTTCAAAATTTCCAAAGTTGGTGAACAAATTAACATATCTGAACCACTAAAATAATGATTTTCAAGGATTTTCATTATATCCCCCAATAATGGATTTGTGTTACATAGTATATTTTCTATGTCCCAGCATGTTTGTTTTTATTTCATGATACATTCCGTGTCATAATTAAAAAAATTAAAATAAATTCCATCCATGATATTTGTAGAGAAAATATGTTTTGTTTAATTAATAAAAAAATTATACATTTAGTTATCTACATAATTGAATGTTCTAATTAATTATATTAATTTAAATTGTTTTTCTTAAAATGAACCATAAAATAAGAGAAATATGTAAAATTTAAACATTTTAAATAGAAATTTAATTCATGATATCAATAAAAACTATGGGTTTTTTTAGGAAAACATTTTCTATATTATTTATAGATTTTATGTAAACATTGTTGAATTATGTAAAAAAAAAAAAATAATCATTAAAAATAAAATTAAAATAAAATAATAATGGAAATCAATAAAATGAAAAGAACAATTAAAAACAAAAAAATTAAAATGAAAATGATGGTGTTGAATGAAACCATATAGGAAATACATCATCTTACATTATACGTTTTTAGTAAAAAAATTAGAATATTAAGTATAAATATATTTAATTTCCAAAATGAATAGGGAAGCTGTAATTTATTCAGGATGTTATAGAAAAGAATTGAATATTTTTTTCAAATTTCAGAATCATAATTAGTTTGATACATTTGAAAAAAGATATCGAATATCTGAAATTTAAAAATATAAAACAACACAGTTATATATTAAAAAAAAGTATGTGAACATGAGAAAAGGCAATAATCCACTTTGAGTTGTTGAAATATACCAAATTAATGTTCCTTAAGTATCCATGGTAGATAAGTATGATCCCCTACATGATTTTCTAAATCTAGAACAACCAAAAGAAAAACGAAATCATAAATTCTATAGTAGTACATTATCTATCTTTTGATATAAGTCATAATTAAAGAAAAAATTTAATATATTCAAGTGTTTCATGTAATGAATCATGTTTCCAAAAGAAGATTAGTATATCCAATTTATGTCAGAAAAATATTATTTTAATAATATAAGAAAATAAAACCAATTGTATACCAACCATCACTATCGATTTATGAAAAAAATGATGCATATTTAATGTATATATTATATCTACCACTTTTAAAAAATTAATAGAGGTATGTGGAGAGCCACCGTCAACATGAAATATGAACTATATCATGGTTTCCATAGTTTCTTAAACACATCTAATGTAAGAGTACTTTTTTGTAATGTGTATTTGGTAGTACTATAAATATGGTAAACAATTGAAATTTTAAAAACAATTATGTGGGAATACCTATATAATGTGACAGAACCCACCCATTGATAATTTTAATGAGTGAAATAGAAAAAATAACAACATATATAAATTTATAATTTAAAAATGGTCAATCTATGCACCATTTCTCCAACTACCCCCACCGAACACTCTTTTATCTCACCATGCTAATCCATTTCCAATATTAAATCCAATGATACCTGACCAAAAAGTATATTTCAAATAATTGACATGAAAAAAATACCTATTTGTTCATGTGTGAAAAAATTAAATATATTAATATTAAGCTATAAAAAATAGAGGCTTCCCAATACATGATAATATTATGATTACCATAAACATGCATGATGTGATAAAAAACCAAATCCACTGTAATCCAATGTTTCAATGGATTAACCTTACATGTCTCTTGATATTTAATGAATCATTTATAAAAAAACATATAATAGTTCAACTCATAATCAATATATTGAATGAAAGATAAGATATTAGTTTCTTCCACTTGGATTTAAGGAAAAATATTTATAATATATAATTTGTGATTAAATTGATTAAAAAATTATAGAATGATCAGAGAATGTGATAGAAAATGTGATAGAAAATTATTAAAAGTAAATAGAAGTATATTAATATTTTCATATATAATTCCAAAATAAATTTGTGTAAATACCGAAAAAATAATCAGATATATAAATATTATGATATTCATACTGGTTTCATATGATACTAACATATAAGTTACCTCTATATATAAAATATGTATTTTTTCATCATATGCATAACATATGTATGATTTCATCACACACTGAACATATATATGTCCTATATAAAAAAATCACACTCTAATATAACATGGGAAGGAGAAGCATGACTTACCTTATAAAAGTAATGATAGAATTATTAAAGTATTAAATTTCACGTTATATATTCTGGTACAATTGTGGAAACACACATCATCACACCAAAAATATAAAATAATTATGTTTAAAACATTAAATTTATTAAAATATATAATCATAATAAATGTATATGTTATGGATTAAAATAATAAAGTAATGAAAGTTAATGGATAAGTATGCATGGAGATTAATGTATGCAAGGAGATACAAAATTATAATCATATTAATAGCATGAATGAATAATATAAGTTTAGGAATAATATTTCTATTGAAAAGATATATGTATCATTATTTTCTCATGATCATACAAATTATGGAAATGTTAAAAAAATATATGTAGATAGAATGAATATTAATTTATAAATGTTTCATGTGTTAAAATGTATTTGATAAAATAAATCAAAATAAAATCACTTGTTGAATGTTTTTAAAATTATAAATGTAATAATATAATATTAAAAAAAAATATAAGAAAGAGTACCATCAAGAATTTTAAATACAACGATGTAACCATTCTATGTGACATGTCTATCTGATGATATATGTTTCATAGATGGTCAAGAAGTTTACATTAAGCAGAAATAATTATACGTATTTAGACGTTCTTTTTCATGGGTAATATGATGAGATTGATATTATGAAAAACATTTATATAGAAAATTTATAAAGTGCATACTATAGAGGAAAATAGTAAGCAATTAAATATAGGAGTGAATAGTGTTATCCATTTGGGACTAACTTGATAAAGAAACATAGTACATATATTCACGGTAAACTAAATTTATATAGAATATATTCATTATAAAAAAATATATTACACATATTATAATAGAATTAATATTTCAAATATTTAGAGACATAAAAATATTATTTTGAGTCATATTTTATATTACATGTTGCATATATTTAAAAATAGAACATATATATTTATAAAAAGTATGAATATTTCATAATCAGAAATCATATTTCTTAAAAAAATACATATTGTAGAAAAAAATTAATATCACGTATTTCATATATCAAAATTCATATTGGATATATCCAAAACACATGTTGAATATTCCCTAAATTTAGAATGAATATAGGATATAGTGACAAATATGCCTATCAAAATAACACAATATATATATATATATATATACACTAATTAAAATGAGCTAGCAGCAAGAAACGGTGACCATGCACTACATTTCAAGTAATGATTAGTGATACCTCACATACAACTTATTCTTGGAATATTTCTTATTCTAATAAAATAATAATCCCTAGATCATGAGAAATTGAAATGGTATTACCTAATTATTCAGTCCAAAAAGACCAATTAATTATCATTTATGTTATGGATTAGTGAAATTATTAAGAAATCTAACACACCAAATCCCATTATAATTTCAATGATCTCTATGACAAAAAATTATAATACATAATTAAAATATGAACAAAAAATAATTTTTAGAATACAATACAATTCACATAAAAGATTAATACAAAGAACATTTTTTTAAAAAGTAAATAGAGCTTAATGAAATATTCAGATTTCAAAAATTCAATTTGGGTATATAGTTATTGAACATATTAAGGAATAAATTATACTAGTTAAATGAAAATATGTTATTTCAATGAGATAAAAATGATAGGGTTCAAATAAATTACCAAAATGGTAGAAGATAATGAAAAATTGACCTAAATAGTCATGTCACGTGAATTTAAATTCATGGATAGAAAGAGATAAACAAGTAAAATAGAATAATGAATGGGAGAAATCAATTAACAAGAAAAAATTATAGTGGTTATCCCATTTATAATGACTAGTTTATTAATACTCATAAAGAATCCATGTTCAAAGTTCCAAAAGAAATAATCATGATTAAAATAGGAAATGAAATTAATATTTTGAACTGAACATTCCAAAATCTTGGAAAACATAAATTAATAAATCTGAAAATAATGGGGATAAATGGATGGTAGATGGAGAGATAAGGATTAGTAAGTGGAGAAGCTTTAGCATAAGTGAGTAGATAGGGGAACTAAGGATAATAAAATTCAAAATCAGAGGCGGGGAGGTGGAGGCCGATGGATTTGGTGTCAGAGTTGGGTAGGTCAAGGATTGTAGATAGGGAGGCGAGGGACCTAGGAATGGGGAGTTAGATCTATGGATCATTGGTGGTGGATACTTGTATCATGTGGGATCTGCAGATCATTGGTAGGCTCCAGAATAGATGTGGTGACAGGCGGTGACAGCGGTGATCATTGGGTAAGGGAGGGTGTGTGACCAGGAGAGGTGGGAGGATAATGGGTGAGCTCCGGAGCTACGACAACAGTAGTGGGTAGAGGGTATGGAATTCGTGAGAGATACAGGGGCCGCGAGTGGTGGGTGTTTGGGGCACGATTCAGGTTATTTTTTTATAAATACTGTTAATTTCTATCTATGAAAATAGTATTTTAAATACAATTTATTATATATATTTATATATATATATATAAAAGAATAATTTTTTTATAAAATAAATTTAGTATATTAGATATATTAAATTTATATATTTATATATTTTATTTTAAAGACTTTATATAAAACATATTTAAAAATAAAAAATTTAAAATATCAAGAGAGCTAAAATATTTTGCACTTTAGACACTTAGTTTACAAAATATAAAAATCCTACACCCACATCATTAAAAATATTTGAAAACCTATTTTCAATATTTTTCTTATAAAATACATCATAAAAACCATTTAAAAAATTTATTTTATAAATTTCATACAAAAAAATTAAAACTACAAAAATTAAACAAACATGGTAATTCATAGAAACCAAAAATATATATAATATATACAAAAAAAATAATTTTAATAGAACTTGGACAAAGTAAGAGAATTAAAATAACATATTCCACATATAGTGGTCATACAGGATTTGTGTTATTAGCAAACAATAAGGATTCCAAATGTCAGCGGAAAATAGGGCCAACAATGTTCAACATGATGATGCAGATACAATGATTGGTATAGGCAGATTAGTACTGACAATGAAGGAAATTTTTTTTGTCTTTATTATTTTTATAAGTATAAATAACACTTAAATATAATTACATGAAAACAAAAATTTAAAATTTATTACAAAATATTGAAAATTAATTTTTAAATTTGATGTTAGATTTAAATATACATATTCATTCAATTAAAGTTTATTCTTTATAAATATAAAAAATAAAAACTAATTATTAATTTAATAAAAATAATTATAAATTCTAAATTAATTAATAAAATTAAATACAAAAAACCACTAAAACATAATAAATATTATAAAAACAGAAATATTACCTTATAATATTGTTACAATAATAAGGCAATTAAAAATTAAAAACAAAAAATATATAAATAAATAAATTATAAAAATTCTAAATGGTAAATATCTATGGTATCAATGTCATCACATGAAAATTTTTGTGTTCTCTAGTCCAGAAGGTAGTGCATCTATGTCACATATTATCAACACATCTAATCCTAAAGTTAGTGTTTTTAATATAATATGTTAGTAACATTCCATGTCTTAGACGTAGTATCTCAATATCGTTGGATGGTATTGTTTCATATCTTGGAGGAAGTGTTTTCAATATCATAGGATAGTGACATGTTATGTTATGGATATAGTGTCTCAATATCATAGGATGAAAATGCCTCTTGTCTTGGAGTTAGTGTGTCAATATCACAAGCTAAAAAAACTGGTAGTTATTTAGGTTGTATCATAATATTAGTGGCCATAAATTCGTATTGAAATAGAATTAGTTTCTCAATGTCATAGTTTGGTCATGTTTCTAGTATTGGTGGTAACTTACCAGAATAATATATGTCTTATGGGTATCCAATCCTTTCGAAGATCCCAAATAGAACAACTTATATCACCATCTGTTACATCCGTTGATTTATATATCACATTAAGAACAAATACAAATCAGGATAATAATCACAATCAAATGAAATGTCTCTACCTAAAAAAATCATAAACTATTAACCAATCACATAATAAGAGTTATGTATTCTGATGTGTAAGTCTCTTAAACATCTCTTAATATCAACTAATACATCACATGCATCGATTATTCAGATACACTCGGTGTGGGGGTCATCAATCGAAAAAAAACCATATCTCTTAGTAATAATTTGTTGGTTTGGTATGATAATCTAATGACCATTATCTACAGAAAAAACCCAATAAAGGTATATATAAATGAAATTAACAAGTATTTAATAATATAAAAAACAAGAAACTAGAATTCACAAAAAATAAAAAATTAGATCATCCATTCATGTAGGTTGTTTAAGGAAGATCGTGAGGAGATATGAAAAAAATTACCATGTCTATGAGTGAGTATATCTACTAATGGATCCAAAATAACATTGTGAGGATAAAAAAATCTAAAGGGGTACTACCACTATCTATAATTATATAAATGGTGTCTTGGAAAGAAGTAATTTTAGAATAAAATCATACACATTACATAACACACACAAAATAATAGAGGATCTCAACCACTTATTTAGGGGAATCCTAAGGATCCTCCTAATCATAACGCTTCATATTCATTTATGTATTTTGAGTTTCATTCCACTACAAAAACATTGAGTGATAACGACATTTTTATTTGATATGAAAGTAGTTTAAACCATTTCCATATGGTTCTACGATGTTTTCCAAAAAAATGATTCTAAATTTGGTGTTGATATCCAACTAATATCGGTTACAACAATTTAGTGGTTATTTATGGAAACCATTGCAGAATGTTTTTTTAGAGGTAGGTTTCCATCATAAAAAATGACAATTATTTAGAAATGGTTTAAACCTTAGGTTTATACTTGACATTTTTTTCCACAAAAATAGCTGCTAAAACAAAAACACCACTGTTTGAAAAATATCAACCATAAATAGTGGAATTATTAAACCTCCAATAAAAAAATGGAATATATAGAGATAGTTTAGTCTACCTCTATATATATATTTTTTAAAAATATAGCTTCAATGTCCACATACCTATAACAAACAAATAAAAATAGATATAAAAGGCTGTATGAAAATTATTCCACATCTAACAATGTATATGAAACTGTAAAAATCCACATTTATTGGTGTTCCACATTCAGTACTCTATTTTCCATCCTAACATAAAAATAGAAAAACTAGTTGAAACAATCCTGACACAAGGTTGAACCAAAATTTTATCACAAAACATAATTGATTTTAGTGATATTCTTTTAACACTTCATAAGTTTAGTTTTCCAACATATTTGAATCCAAATTGAACTCTAATCACTAACCAATAAATTTTTAACGACACCCTCTCAATATCCTTTTCCAATTCCTACTATTAGAACCTTCATGGATTTATTTTGAAAATTTAGAAATGTAGTATTTTTAAATGTAATCTTAAAACCAATAATGGTTTTTACTAAATTATTTTGATGTTCTGTGATTTAACTTCTCACTACCATCCATAGATACAATATAACTAGGGACACATCTAGTTATCTTTTGATATAATTCAATCACCACATTCTATATAGTAATGACCTTTTCATATTTCATCTTTATAGGGATGGAGACTAATGGATCATCTTATGTCGGTATGGTCAAGGGAACGTCGATCAGGGGTTATTAGGATCATTGAAATGCTTCCGGCATAGAAATACTACCGGTTAATCAAATAATGTTTTAATTAGAACATATATTTAAAGAAATCATGAAGAATGAAATTAGAAATTATAAGAGTTGACCAATACGGAAAAAAAATTATACATATCAATTATAATGAATGACTGCACATATAACAGAAGTGTTAGATAAATTAATAGATGACTACACGTACAGTAAATTTTTATTTTAATCATGTCATTGTTCTTATTCATCATTATATCATCTACACTATCAAATCTTACCAGACTGGTTTTTTCAATATCATTGTGGACAGATAAGTTCATTTCTTACTTTTGATAGGAATCGATGTCAGAGGTCAAATCATCCACCTCATCACCCAAATCTTAAATGTCTCTTTATTTTACATGAACAACTACACTCCATCCTTCATCAATGAATTCATCCATATAATAGAACATATTATCTTACTATAAAAATGTATATAGATCATGTAATTCACTATCACCAAAATCCATCAAGCGAGACAAGTTCACAAATGTAAATTGCATGAAATCTTTTTTAATATCCCTAGTAATATAAACTCACATTCATTTGAATTAAATAAGTATTAAAGGACCATGTTAGTAAAATTAAATAATATAATTCATCATTACAATGAATCCCAAATAAAAAACCATAAATATTCTTATATTATGTGTTTTGAAACCCTCTTCCTGATAGACTATATGATGTTTAAATCCATTCACATTATAAGCACCCAACATTCATGCATGTTTTAGAGGACCTTGAGCCATAAGCTTTATGAATTTTTTTTGGAGTATCTATATTAATGATTAATGAAAATTAATATACATTATTAGATTTAAAAAATATGAGTTTCAAAATAATATATGTATTTATTTCAATATTTATGTACTTACATGATGTAAAAATCATTCTACAATATCTTTATAATAAATTTTTTATATCTTTTTCATTTAATTTTTTGCCTCTCATTTTTCTCATTTTTTGTATCCTATGATCTTTAATAAAGGGATCTACAATTTCATTATTCAGAAAAAAATATCTATGTTCTTGTAATAATTCCATTTCTGTTAGTGTTTCATTCGAGCTCTTCCCAACTGATCAACCAATAATAGAAAATATTTTTGATTTCCATGTAGTTGATAGTGATTCAATGTGTCCTCAATGCATCCAACTTAATTTAATCATGTATTAATATCATCTATGTATCTAGAACAAAAGGTATGAAACTACCATACAAAATATTCATAAACCTTTATGTTGAGATTTATTTTTCATGTATGAATTCAAATATCTATGATATCTTGGATATAAAATAAATAAAACATAATTTTGTATTTAATAAAGTTCCAAGAGTTTCTTACATAATATAAAAATATATAAATAAAGTACCTATCAATTTGATATATCCATCAATAATGTATGGGGCCTCATAATTTAGTTTCCTCAACAAAATACATAGATAAATGAAACATGATTCTAAAAAATGGTGGAAGAAAGATCATATCTATTAAGACATGTGTCGATAAAAATATCAGCAAATTGTTTTCAAGATCAGCTGGTTGTAGTCGTTTCTCACATTGTTTTCTGAAGAATGTGAAATTTTTTGAGTATAATGGCGGTAACATTTTTAGGTAATAATTTATACAATTATAGTGGTACTAACATCTATAAAAATATATGAAACATATATTTTAAATCCATGTAACCTACTATTATTTAAGTTGAAACACCTTGATATGTTAATTCAATTCCCATTGGATACTATCACAAGCTTTAAAATTTATGGGAATGTATCTTTATGACTATTTTTCATTGTAAAAAAATGCATGAGAAAACTTTCCATACTCATCTGGACAGTAATAATTCATTATATTAATATTTTGTAAGACCTTATAATCATTAAAATGTTCCATAGATTCTATATTCTTATTAAAAAATGTCAATATCAAATTTTCACAAAAATTATTCTCAATATGCATAACATCATGATTATTCCACAACAAATTAAATTCCCAATATGGAAGCTTGAAGAATATAATTTTTTCTTCAATTATGGAATTCCATTTTCACTTGACGATGCACTTCAACATCATCTCCAAATTCCAGTAAAATTATGCTCTTTCCCAAATTTCATTTCAACATTTCCAAGTTGTGCCAATATTTCAAAACCTATCAACAACTTTGGAGGTGGTCTATGATAAATAGTGCAATTTAATTTTGACTTCATAAATCGAAAACTATGAGATGCATTGATAAATATTCAATGACATAAGAATAAACATTTTTTTCACTTTAAGGTAGTCTATAATTCCCTGAACCCATGATTTTAGATTCAATGTTTAAAATTTTGTGTATTTGTTTTATAAAAAAATAAATAATTACACAAAAAATTACACAAAAGAGGACCTTTACTGGTCTTGGTTTTGGATGATGGACCAAAAATTATATTTTTATCATATATTTACAAAATGAAAGGATAAAAACACATCTAATATACTTCACGTGCAATAACCCTTTATTGAGGCTTCCCAACGTAGGACTTTCAATGTGACCTATCAAAATAATATTAATAAATTTGGTGAGTATTTGATATGCCCTGTAAGGAATTTTTAAAACATTAATAAACACTTTTAAAATATTTTCTTGGAATGAAAATATATATGTATATATACTTGAAATTAGATTTCTATAACATTGAAATCAATATAATTTAGAAAACATTAATTTCATAAAATAATAATATTTAAAAAGATCTTTGGGATTTCTCCAATTATAATAATTATTTTTGGTGGGTTATTTATGGTATGTGGAAGACCAAAATAAAACCATAGGGCTACCAGTAATAACTCATATCGAACTATGTTTCCTTAATATTTATGGGTTCACATCCTATAACATACCGAACATGTATTATACTAGTGCCAATTTTTTTTAAAACAATTTTAATGGACATGTCTTTAATATTTACAACCCAATCTGTTTCAAACATACATATATAAAATTATTTTCATTAAAATAAGATAAATGTTTTTATAAAGTTTCATAAACATATAATTGAGATTTTATAAAACCATTTTCTAGAGAAAACCATTCTAAAAAATATCCTTATTTTAAAATTATAAATAAAGTAGATAATGAAATAAATTCTTACATGATATAAAAAATGAATGGTATATTAGTTATAATTTAGATGATGGTCATAACTAATTATAAAATACATACCAGGTGTGAATATATAATTTCTTACATCAAATAATTAGTTTCTTAATATCAGAACATAGAATGATAACTATTATCATTTTTAAAACTAGTGATATATATAAATATAAACTATATCTAACAAATCAATATCATCAGTTCAAACTGTTGTATAACGATTTTGAAATAATATATTAATCCCATTTTCATAAATAAGCTGATATAAATATATATATAAACATAAATATAAATTATAATACCTTATGCATTGAGTGATGTTTTTAAAATAAAATCAATCCAGTTGATAAATTATTTTCATACAACATATTAGCTTAGAGATAAAATTAAACATCTATTGAATAAAATATAAAAGGTATAAATATAATTAAATTTAAATATATATCTTTATAATTAATATAATTTGAACAATAATAAAATTAAACTCATGCAAACCATAAGCTTATAATTATAATTTAACACAAAAAACCCTTATCATATTTAAATTTTTAATATAGATATTCATATATGTTTATATATATAAATATATATTGAAATTTTTCTAAAACAAAAAAAATTACATTAAAAAAAATAAAACTTTACATAATAAATCCAAATATATACATAAATAGTAAATACCTTACAAAATATAGGTTTAAAGATAAAATTTAAGCTATAACATTGAGAGATATTATGTTATATAGATAGATATAAATTCATATATATATATATATCGTTATAGAACAACATAATTTGATAAAAAAATTAATACCTTACTAGTTTAAATTTCTAGGAACCATAAATAAATTAAATAGATCTATTACCTATAAATTGTTGGTGAGAAAGACTTGCTCTGTGATGCCCAAAATAATTTCTTCTAAACAGAACCTCATAAGAATAAATAATAAAGAGATGAAAACACTCTCTTCCTATAGTCTATCTCATTTAATACTACCTTGATAGACCCACAAAGTGGTGAAGTGCATAATATAGAGGCCTCTAGGAGGAAAAAATTTTTAAAACCCACCTGGAAAAATAAATAAATATATGTATATAGTAAGTAAAAAATCATGTTAAATCTCAAAATAATATTGGATAAATCATTCCGTGCAATATGAGCCAAGTAAAAACATCAATATCAATCATTATGATAGAAAATTATATACATTTCTTATTCAATAAGTCAAAGAAAACTGGAGTTATTAAGGTTCACAAGCAGATTAAAACACAATTTATGCAAATGGTTTTCATAATTATTTACAAACCATTAAAAATAAAATGGTGACAAGCAATAACATTAGATTGAAGAAAAAACTAGGTAAATGATGAACATGGATTAACTCAAAAGAATATAACTACATGTAAATCACTATTAACATAATAATATTATGAAAATTACAATAGGATACAAAGACCTACCTATTTAGGATAAAGAGAAACATCAATTGAATCCCAAACCATGCTCGAGACCCATCGATGATGCCCAGATGTTGTTCAACATATATATATATATATACCCTCATCGGTGGCCAAAATGATATCCACAACTAGGACCCTTTTGAACCCTAATTGGTGGCCGATCCCTGCTTGGTTGAAGATGAAGCTGGAGCTTCAGTCGAACACTACTTAGTCTTTGACCAATTCATGGCTAAACTCCCTTCGCCACCACGAATCCCTCAGCCTCTCCCAAAACTCGATCCCTCCGATGCCTCAGATCGGTTGAGTCTTTATCCCAAGTCATTTGGTAAAACATGATCTACAACTCACTTAGCCTCCTAGGGAAGAAACCTCCAAACTCGACTCTCCCCTTGAATGCACTTGATCTCAACCAAATTTTCTCCAACTCATGATTTCATGTGTTTTTTTATCACATTTTCTTTTTCATTTTTATAAATTAAAACCAATAAAATTATCTTAACAAAACATTAGAATTTTATAAAATAATTTTAATGATGATTAATTCAAATCTAATATTTCTTTGTTTATTCATGATTAATTCAATTCTAATATTTCATATCATATTTTGAAAAACAAAAATAAAAACCTATTATTTATAAATCTTACTAATATAATTATAATTTTAATTATTCTATTGAATAACCTTTTGTTAAATAAATCAATAATTAAAAAAATATATTTATTTTAAAATATTCATTTAAAAAAATTAAAACAATATTTTTTATTTGGATAAATTTTAATACTATAAATATTAAGTATAATTAATTGTAAGTATTATTATTAACATATAGTCAAATTAATTAAAAAATTAATTTCACTTATTATTCTCGAAGAAAATTGTCTCAAAAAATATTATAATATTTTTCATTATATATTATTCAATTTAATAAAATATATATAATACTCTGTTTGGACATTCTGGGATTCCACATAATCATTTGAACTCAAAATCAATGTTACCAACATTATAATCCAAACTTATGTATGTGTTCCAGTTAGATAAGTCCTCGAGCCCAAGTAAATCATCAATAGTCCACATTAGAGAAGTGTGCATTTTTAACATTGTACTAGAAGATTCATCATATGATTCCACACTATTTTTCAATAAATCCTATAATTATTTAAGGCTATAAATATACATCAAAATAATTTCTAGACATTATTTTATACAAATATTCATTGAAAAGATAAAATATGTTCTTTTTCATGAAAATCCATAGAGGTAGATTATAAGGGATCAAAAAAATCTGCCAAATTATATAAATGGTTCCCAAAGTCTCAAATGGGTTGAATACATCGACAACTAATCCCAAAAGCACATTCATAAGATTAGATGAAAAGTATAGATTTAATAAATCAAATGTGTTCCACAATTTTTAATCTCTTGGATGACTCATTAACTCATAATTTTTATTATCTATAAAATTCTACTTCAGGTTCTTGGTGGTTTTTGATGACGTGAATAATCTTTCTAATCGAGGAATAAAAGCTCAGTAACGTAAAACATTTGTAGGTGTGTTATAATTCTTCTTCATTAGAGAATTATCTTGATTTAGAGTTCCAAAATCTCCCACTGTCTTTTATCAAGAAGAAATTTTTTTCAATCATGTCCGCTTGAATCCACTCCCCAATAACGAATAAAATCATTGGGAAAAGCATATATTTTTGTATAATTTAGACCGAATATTTTAAAAAGATTTTTTATATCATAAAAGGACTATGAGATATTATATTCATGAAATGAATCACGAAACAATTCCATTATCATGGATATCTCCTTATTTTTATTTCAATATAGGAATATTCTATGATAAATCATTAGTATAAAAGAATGTTTGTATTATTCCAAACATCCACTATACAACTCATGATTTCCAATACGAAATAAATAAAGAAAAACATTTTTCTACTAAGTAAAGTTTTTTATATAATTTTTCTACATAATAAAGAGGTGGATCCAATTATATCTTATAATCATCATATGGTTGTCCTATAGTCCCAAAATAATCACATGTTACATTAATATTTGTTGCACCCTCAAATATATGTTCTGATATGTTTTGATGTTGAAGTTGTTGTCTTTCAAAGTTGATATATTCATTTATAAGGATTTTTATTTCATTTTACAATTTTAATAATGTTGTGAGATCATTCTGTTGATTGACATCAGTGCTCAACCTTTCAATAATATTTGATTTTCTAGGACAAATCCAACAAATTTATTGAGTAGGGAATTGGTTCAATATCAAGAGTTGATAATCTTCATGTCTCTTTAACTGTTTTCAAAGTTTATGTTTTTTAAATGAAAATATTATCATCTATTCTACAAATAATTTAAAATTTTAAAAATCAATATCAACCTTCAAACCCTTAGCATATTGAGTTGTGTTCCTCAGTAATGTCATCCACCTTTTATCCATATACATCCCAATGTACCTACACGTTATTAATGGAAATTTTAACTAACATATGTATTACTATATAGGAAAATAATTAAATAGAAGTGAAAAAGAACCACCAATGTAGTTATAATAAGAGTCAAATAAGGACTAAAAAGGTTAATGTAAAAATGTAAATCAATCATGGATGATATTATGTAAAATAAAATCTAGAGAAAAATAAAAAAATTCATTAGGAAAGCTACATTTCAAATTTTTGATTAAAATCATTTATCAACCCACACATTCAAACCCAATTTTGAAATATAACTATTTAAATAAAATCACTTTTAAATTAAAGACCACAATCTTTAAAAGAATTCAACCTGTGTCAATCACTCATTCTTCAATGATCTGATAAACCTTATATACCAGATTGAAAATAAATAAAAAAATAATTTTATATTTGTAATAGTGATTAATGTATATAAACAATCCATTTAATTTTTATTTTAATAAAAAAAATATCATTTATAGGGTGAAAAAAATAAATAATATATTATAAAAAATATCCATTAGACATGAGTGGATAACACTCATGGTCTTAATCAGACAATCTATTACTTTACTCACACATACCAATCACAGTAGGGTATGATGCACTACTATCATCACACCCTTTTGTAAACAACCTTGACCTCATTAAGAGTAATTATGATAGATTTCGTTAAATCCAAACTATGTGTATGAATATAATTAAATAAATAAATTATAGCACTTTTACCTAGAACTCCCACTTAGATACCCAAGGCATCCCATGATTTTTTATAATTCTTAACATCAAAAGATTATAAAAATAGTTATAATACAATCATGTCACACATGTACATCCATGTTTACAAACAAAAAGTTTCATATCAATATATCACCATCTCTATAGAGACCCCAAACCTAACGTACATAGACATTACATTACTTTTTCAGAATACTTAATACATAACAAAAACAGACACACAAGGACTGTAATAGTTTAGTGTCTTTGGAAACTCGGAATATAATCTTCTAATCGTGGTGAAATATCTTCAACATCTCCCATAAAGATCTTCCCCTTTTGTTTTCTTACCTAAAACCACTTTTAAATACTGGAGAAAAGATAACATATAAAGGGTGAGCTCAAATTCTCAATAAGGGTAAGCATGGATAAAATAAAACAAATCATATACATTTGAACTAAAAAAACAAGAACATAATGTTTAAACATCAAAATCATGAGCAATGACATAAAACATGGCAGTACGTAAGGCATAGATCATAATGAAACATTAATCATGATAAAATAGCATGGGAATAAAACATGTAATTGTGGAAAACCATTAAGCACATGATATCATTTCCATATTGGCCAAGGCATTGCTTCCAAGACCATCTTTGTGGACAAAGTCCCTTTCTGAATCGAGTTCACTCTTCATTCAAGTCCTATATCACTGAATCAAGTTAACTTAATGTTCCTTCCATGTTTATCTCATGATATATAAATCTTTAACCAATGCATTAGAGGGATATATAGGTCCCACCCATCTCATAATGAAATCATTAGTACTTGTGCCACAACATTAACATAAATCATTCATCATAACCCAAAGAATAAAAATGGGTTTCATAAACATCATCCCATCATAACATAATCCATATAAAATAAATGGATATCATTTCATCATATGAAAAGTGAAACTATGTGAATCATATATATATTATACATGGAACATACACAAATGAAATAATTTCATCTTAGATAGAAAATGGTTTTGATAAAACACTTGAAAATAATTCTTGAGAAAAATATCATTTCTTCTTAAAAATCATTTTGTTTTCACAAAATGCCACACAATTTTAAAAGAAAACGATTTTATTGAAAATAACCATGAAATATTGTAGAGTAATCTTCCTGAAAATAAGGTGTTAAGAAACTATAAATTCTATTTATGCCGTATAAGATAACAAAAACATTCTCCTCATAATTTTAACGAAAAAGTCAAAAAGTTCCTCGTATGGTAAACAAAAGAAATATTCCTTACATAACACAATGTAAAAGTCAAAGAGGGGTAAAAATGACTTTAAACATGCATGGAAGAAAATTAAACATTTTATGAAAACATTTTGAGAACATAAGGACATGGATGATAAACATAACCCAAGTAAATACTTACGAATAAACAATCTCAGATAAGAATGAGACTGGAATAATTATCCCTTACCTTAGATCAGATATGCTTCGTACGTATCCGAACCTCCTGTATAATTATTTAAATAATGTCATTGACTTATTACATAATCATATTCATTGTTATGATATCATATATGGTTCACTTATGACATTATATTACCCGTTCTTTTGTAAATTCCATGTTAAAGCAGCATTTTGGGTACAATCGTTTCATTTATCGTACATGTTTCTACATGTTGTTCTTGATATTATGACTTATATCCTGATTTACTTAATTTCAGAATGTAATACATTATTTTTATATAATATATATTCAGTATATAAATATATATGATAGATCGATAAATGGAATGAAATACACTTTTTATGGAGATGGTAGGTCGTGCGTAAGCATGAACGCTATTTTCGTTTCCTTATTGAATTAAATGGAATTATGTAAATGAAACATATATGTACATAAATTCAGTATAATTATTAGGTAATATCTTTTTTGATTATTGATTATATATACTTTATAATCATATTTTAATGGTAAATCATGGAAAATGAATCTCATCGCGTTCGTGGAGACGGTAGTCCGTATGTACGCACGAGCGATGATATCATTCCCATGATTGTGGAATTGTATTGAAGTGTATGTATAATATTTCAGAATCAATTTAACTTCACAATAATCATATATAGTTACTTATTTACACCATTATACCCATCCAAGTAAGGTGGTGGTGGAAAATAAATTACACCACGGCGTGGAGACGGTATTCCATAAGTACACACGCGTGGTGATTTCGTTTTCTATAGGATTGATAGAAGATGAAATTGGGTTTTTTCATATTTATAATAACATATAAGTATATTATTGATACTGATGTTATTAATTTATGATGAAAGAAATAAAGAAGAATATGTAGAAGAAGAAATAAATTGGAATGAATCGGTAAAGGATGTTACCTCTTCTTTGACGCGCCTCTTCTTAACCTCCTCTTAAGGCACTAGGGTTGGTCTTTTGAGGAGACCATAACCTCTATAATTTTTTAGGGAAGATTAGAAGTGAAATTAGTAGAGGTTTTCTGACCTTCAAGGCTCAAAATGGTGAGAAGAGAAGAGGGAAGGGGTGCCCTTTTTATAAGGGAGGAGAGGGGCACCTTTGGAAAAACTTAAAATATTATTTTATAATAAAGTCATATTCGGTTTATAATACCTCTAAATTGATTTATTTATATGCTAAACTGGGGATGGATCGAAATCCTCTCAACAAATAGGTTTTAAAAAAGTTTCTGTTACTATTTTAACTTTATCATTTAGATTTAACTCTAAGTTAAATAATTTATCTTTTACCGTGTCTTCTTGTTTTCTTACACTATATGGTTAATAAACATACAATAACAAGACAAAAGAACCTCAAGTGGTTCATTATTAATATATATAACCTTATCTAAGTCATTTTGCCTATAATTAGATTTTTAGTAATATAATATCAATTAATAATATAATATTTTTTAAAAAACTATTTTATGTCAATTTTGACACTATTTGGTAATTGATTTTTGTGAAACTCATAACAAAATATTTAGATCGAACTAAGTTAACTGAATCATTACTAACATGTCATATTAACCTTAAAATTAGTTTAATTCAAAAAAATTCTCAAATTACATTTATTTGGGTATTTATAACATAAATTATGTTAATATTTCATTAATAAAGTAATTACTGCATCATCATTATGTCATAAATAAATTAAATTATTTAATGTCAAAAAATTATAAATAAAATTCCATTTTGTAGGAAATATTTTTATCTTTCTAATGAATATTTATTATAGAATTTATCTTATGTATAACCCTATATTAAAATTGGTTTTGTTATTAAACACTGATTTTAACTATTTTAACTCTTCTTTAAATAAAATAACAATAAGTGTCCTAATATAATCCATGTGGACCTAAGGGGTAATATTTTATTTCTAAGGTTGTTTTTTGTCCAATTACACTTATCCAATATAATTAGGACATCTATTAGGGTAATAATAATATTATTTTTACCCTTAATTACATTATTTACTTTTATCCGTGGTAAATAAAAGTAAAAACTTACTATTCACCAAAAATTATTTTTAACTTATTGAACCACATTTTACTCCTTGATATTAACCGTGTGTCTCGGATTTTCGTAATTCCACTCACAGAAGTGGTAAAATTATGTTTTATGTAATTTTTCAAACTCTCTTAGGAGGTGGGTAAAAGACGGTGAAATGTCCAATAAAATTTTTATATGTCTAAAATTGTTAAAAAATGACTACAATGAATTAAATTGAACTTATATAGGTATTATGTATCAATTTTGACCTAAAATAAATTTAAATAAAATAAAAAATTATTTATATAAAATGTTGGTTTTTAAATAGTAACCCAATGTTTTCATTATTCATCAAAAATTGAAAGTTTTCAGAAAAATACCAAAAATTCACCCTAGGATAATTTAGATATTCTGAATCCAAAAATAAATTCCATTTTAAAAAATAAAATTTATAAAATTTTAAAAAGTGGGAATTACTATTCATAATGGCTAGTTCATAATAATATTATAAAAATATATTATTTAGTGAAACTCGGTATTGCGTATGACACATGCTATCGAGGAAGGTCTTGATTGCGTGTAATGAAAGTGAAGTCAGGGATGCATGTAGTGAAAGCTCCATTTGGTGTTGTGTATAACATAATCAAAACATATTTCATTTATACATTAAACAAAATCTATACTTAATGTTTCATAAAATAATTTCCACAATATAAACTTGAAATTGTGTGTAACACGAGCCAAGAATAGTGGTGCATATACTGCAAGCTAATATGGTGTTACGTATAGTACAAGCTAATCAAGGTGTAGTGTATAATAGAATACATTAGAGAATTTAAAAATAATATATCTCATAAAATCTCGAGGTGTTACATTCTATCCCCCTTAAAATTAATTTCGCCCTCAAAATTCATCGGGGATATAAATCAGTTAATACTTGAAAGTTTCTTTCATAGAAACCCACATCATAAAAAGGAATACTAAATCATCATTTTAAAAAGGAATGTTAGAAACAAAATGGATACCCAAATTAACTCATCACTTGGGTTCCCACATAGGAGTATATAGATGAAAATATGGATATGGAAGAGAAATCTAACCTTCAAGTTCTGATAGAGATTGGTAGATAACATGGATATGAAAAAGACAAATATCACAAAGTCATAAATTTGTGATGATCTAAGGTACCATCTGATTCATTAGATATGAGAGTACGAGGACAAAATTTATTGGTTTCTGAGATCATTTCCCTAACATTGATGAACTTTTACATAAGGATAATTACTTACTTGATTTCAGTGTAATATCATCGTTGGTCATTCCATGAATAATTTCAACTACATCTCTATTTAATTAAATAAAGATGAGTTTTTCATTCATGAAGTTTTAGTAGATCATGCGATAGAATGATAAGTCATCCCATCTGTTTCTATCACAAAAAGGTTATCATAAGTTATTAAATATACATAAGTCCATCTGTGGTGAGATTAATCATATATGATTCCAACAGTGGACTTATACATCAGCTATCATACCTCTTAATAAAATAAAACTACTTCCTACTAACAAGGGACTTTCTGTAGGCCAGTGGTAGGCGATAAAGGCATGTCGCACATCGGTTGTGGGTTCGATTCCCATAGCCTTGTCCAACGCGACGGGTTGTCGCCCGTATTGCAGGTTGTCCTTTTTCTAAAAATACATTATTATAACATCCCATAAATAATATCTAAAAAAGGTTCTATCCTTAAACAATACTAAATGATGTCCAGCATAATCCATTCCAATCTCTAGGTTTATCTAAAATACTTCTGTCCAATCTTATAGTATAAAGAGAATGATTACTAGAAATGTCATCAAACAAGCATGTGAATACCATTATTTATCCCCCATGTATCATACGATATATATTTTCGGTCACATTCCAAACATGTGAATTACATAATCATGTATTCTATTGAAAAATGAATACCCATTGAACCGTAGTGAAAACATGAATTCTGTAAAAAGTTAACTCTTTCCACATACAATAATCCCAAAATTTCTATATACTCAAACCATGATATCAGTCATGAGCTCATTTCATTTTCTCTTTATCCCTTCATTATGCGCATATCATCTTCTTTCCAAAAATATTTCAATCACTTTTCATGGTTACCGGTACCATATAATTATTGAAAACCAATACCTAGATATTCCAAATTTCCATGATATCATAAATGAGATTTCACAATACTGTTTTGAAATCCCATTACATAAACACTTAATCATTACACAACATCATTTTCATACTCAACATCACAAATATTGATCGCATGTGACTTCCCTTTATCCTTTAACTTAATAGGTTTCTCATGTTGATCATCATTAACCCTTGGATTATGGCATTGATTAGCATAATTCCCCATTTCCTTGCACTTGAAACATTGAAGTGTTGGTGGTGCATTCTCTACAGACTTTTGTCTATTCAAATCATTAGAAACCATTTTTCCATTACTTCAACACTCAGCTCATCGATGAACTTCTTTTCCACACTTAAAACATTTTCTAGTCCCTTTAAGAAAATCTCCATAATGCTTCTTTCCACACTTTGAGCGTAAAGAAACAGTCATATTCTTTTCATAATTATTCTGAGATTTCTCCTCGAACTCCATATTTCATTTCTTGTCAAAAACATGATATGGATATGTTACACCAACTTCAGGTTCTGCCTTAATAGCATAACGCACAATTTCTTCATAGCTACTGAAGTCTCTTATAGCTAATGCCCTTAGATGACTTGGTTTTCAGCCACTGAAGAATCAATCAACTTTACTTTCAGGTTTGATGATAAATCTAGATACATACCTTGCATGTCTTGTAAAATTCACTTCGTATATACCAACATATTCATCATCCTTCTTCTTAAGATCAAGGAACTCATGTTCCATCTTTTTTCGAAGAATACGATGGAAGTACTTATTGAAAAACATGTTCTTGAACTCGTCCCATTCCATGGATTCAATTTCCTCTTGGGGCCTTGTATTCTTACTTAAAGTCCACCATTGATCTGCAACACCTTCTAAACGGTAAATAGCCAGTATGATTTTGTCATGTTCCGAACAACGAAGTATGGAAAATAACTTTTCAATGGTAATGATCCATTGTTCAGCAACAAGTGGATCAGAAGACCCACTAAAAGAAGGTGGACGTTGCCTCATGAAGTACTCAATAGAATATTGTTCCCTTCTCCGGTCATTTGGAAGTCCAGAATGATTTATTTCTTGTGTAAGTATAACAATAAGATGTTTCACTCCATCTCCCATGACATTGGTTTGTTCAGGAGGACAATCATTGCATTTTCCATTACATTGATCAACACGGTTCCTTTGGGTTCCATCCATCGTCTAAAACCCAAAAAGAATAGTGTGAGAGACAAAAATCATGCTTGGGGAAACAACATAATAAAGGGAGAGTACCTTCAATATCTAACATATTAGGTTTAATTCTATGATTTTTATCATAATTATAGGAATATAACCTATAAATATACTTAATCTTAGGGACATCCCAAGACATACCATAGAAATATCTTTAGGTATCTCACTAAAGTTTTCGCATTCTAGTTTCCAAAGGTTAACTAAACCTTTCCTTTGATACCAACTGTAGAGACCCCAAACCTGACGTACATAGACATTACATTACTTTTTCATAATACTTAATACATAACAAAAACAGACACACAAGGACCATAATATTTTAGTCTATTTGGAATCTCATAATATAATCTTCTAATCATGGTGAAAGATCTTCAACATCTCCCATAAAGATCGTCCGCTTTTGTTTTCTTACCTAAAACCTTTCTTTAAATCCTAGAGAAAATAAAACATATAAATGGTGAGCTCAAATGCTCAATAAGGGTAAGCACGGAGAAAATAAAACAAATCATATAAATGTTAACTAAAAAAACATGAACATACTATTTATACATCAAAATCTTGAGCAATGACATAAAATATGGCAGTACGTAAGGCATAGATCACAGTGAAACATTAATCATGATAAAATAACATGGGAATAAAGCATGTAATTGTGGAAAACCATTAAGAACATGATATGATTTCCATCGTAGCCAAGGAATTGCTGCCAAGACCATCTTAGTGGACAAAGTCCCTTTCTAAATTGAGTTCACTCCTCGTTTCAGTCCTATATCATTGAACCAGATTAACTTACCATTCCAGCCATTTCTATCTCATGAGATATAAATATTTACCCAATTCATTGGAGGTAGATATAGGTCCCACTCATCTCATAATGAAATCATTCTAACTTTTTCCACAACATAAACATAAATCATTCATCATAACCCAAAGAATAAAAATGGGTTTCATAAAAATCATCCCATCATAACATATTCCATATGAAACAAATGGATATCATTTCATCATAAGAAAATTGAAACCATGTAAATCATAGAGATATTATACTTGAAACCTACACATATGAAATAATGTCATCTTAGATGGAAAATGGTTTTGATAAAACACTTGAAAATAATTCTTGAGGAAAATATCCTTTCTTCTTAAAAATCATTTTCTTTTCACAAAATGCCACACAATTTTAAAAGAAATATATTTTATTGAAAATAACCATGAAATCATGTAGATTAATCTTCATTAAAATAAGGAGTTATGAAATCGTAAAAATATGTTCATGCCGTATAAGTAGAGAAAACATTCTCCTCATTCTTTTAATGGAAAAGTAAGAAAGTTCCTCGTATGGTAAACAAAATAAAGATTCCTTCCACAACACAATGTAAAAGTCAAAGAGGGGTAAAATTGAATTTAAAAATACATGGAAGAAAATTAAAAATTTTATGAAAACATTTTGAGAACGTATGAACATGAATGATAAACATAACCCCAGTGAATACTTATGAATAAACAATCTCGGATAAGAATGAGATTGGAATAATTATCCCTTAAATTAGGTCTGGTATGCTTCGTACGTATCCGAACCTCCTGTGTAATGATTTAAATAATGTAATTGACTTATTACGGAATCATATTCATTGTAATGATATCATATATGGTTCACTTATGACTTTATATTACTCGTTCTTTTGTAAATTCCATGTTAAAGCAGTGTTTTGGGTAAAATCATTTCATTTATCGTACGTGTTTCGACATGATGTTCTTATATTATTACTTAAATCCTGATTTACTTAATTTCAGAATGTAAAAAATGATTTACATATAATATATAGTCAGTATATAAATATATATGATAGATCAATAAATGGAATTAAATACACCGTTTATGGAGATGGTAGGCCGTGCGTACGCATGAACGCTGTTTTCATTTCCGTATTGAATTAAATGTAATTATGTAAATGAAAAATATAAGTACATAAATCCAGTACCATTATTATTTAATATCTTTCATGATTATTTATTATATATACTTTATAATCATACGTGAATGGTTAATCATGTAAAATGAATCTCGTCATGTTCGTAGAGACGGTAGTCCGTACGTACGCACGAGCGATGATATCATTCCCATGATCGTGGAATTGTTTTGAATTGTATTTATAATATTTTAAAATCAATATAATTTTACAATAATCATATATAGTTTTTTATTTACATCATTATATCCATCCAAGTAAGGTGGTGGTGGAAAACAGATCACACTACGGCGTGGAGACGGTATTCCGTACGTACGCACACACGGTGATTTCATTTTCCGTAGGATGGATGGAAGATGAAATTGGGTTGTTTCATATTTATAATAAAATATCAGTATATTATTGATACTGATGTTATTAATTTATGATGAAATAAATAAATAAGAAGAAGTATAAGAAGAAATTAATTCGAAAGAATCGGTAAAAGATATTACCTCTTCTTTGACGCGCCTCTTCTTAACCTCCTCTTAAGGCACATGGGTTGGTCTTTTGAGGAGACCAGAACCTCTGTAAAGTTTCTAGGGAAAATTATATGGGAAATTTTCAGGGTTTTTCTGAGCTTAAAGGCTCAAAATGTTGTGAAGAGAAGAGGGAAGGGGTGCCCTTTTTATAAGGGAGGAGAGGGGCACCTTTGGAAAAACATAAAATATTATTTTATAATAAAATCATATTAGGTTTAAAATAGCTCAAAATTAATTTATTTAGAAGATAAAGTGGGTATGGGTATAAATCCTCTCAACTAATTGGTTTTAGACAATTTTAGGTTACTATTTTAACCTTATCATTTAGATTAAACTCTAAGTTAAATAATTTAACTTTTACCGTGTCTTCTTGTTTTCTTACACTGTATGGTTAATAAACTTATGATAACAAGACAAACGAACCCCAAAAGGTTAATTACTAATATATATAACCTTATCTATCCCATTTTACCTTTATGTAGATTTTTAGGAATATAATAACTACTAATAATATAATATTTGTTTTGAAAACTATTTTATGACAATTTTGACACTATTTGGTAATTGATTTTTGTGAAAATCATAACAATATTATTAGTAAGAAAAAAGTTAATTTAATAAATAATAACATGTCATATTAACATATACATTTTTTTAATGCATAAAAGTCTCAAATTACATTTATTTGGGTATTTATAACATCAATTATGGTAATATTTCATTAATAAGGTAATTACTGCATCATCATTGTGTCATAAATAAATTAAATTATTTAATGTATAAAAATTATAAATAAATTACCATTATGTAGGAAATAGTTTCACCTTTCTAATGAATATTTATAGTCAAATTTATCTTATGTATATACCTATATTAAAAATGTTTTTGTTATTGAACTTTAATTTTAACTATTTTAACTCTTCTTTAAATAAAATAATAATAAGTGTCCTAATCTAATAAAAGTGGACCTAAAGGGTAATATTTTATTTATAAGATTTTTTTTGGTCTAATTACACTTATACAATAAAATTAGTACATGTTTTATGGTAATGATAATATAATTTTTACCCTTAATTTCCCTATTTACTTTTAACCGTGGAAAATAAAAGTAAAACGTTATTGTTCACCAAAAATTATTTTTATCCTATTGAACCACATATTACTCCTTGATATTAATCGTGTCTCTCAGGTTTTCGAAATTCCGCTAACAGAAGCGGTAAAATTAAGTTTTATGTAAATTTTCAAACTCTCCTAGGTGGTGGGTAAAAGACGGTGGAAAGTTCAATAAAATTTTTATATGTCTAAAATTATTATAAAATTACTCCAACGAATTAAATTGAACTTATATAGGTATTATGTATCAATTTTGACCTAAAATAAATTTAAATAAAATAAAAAATTATTTATATAAAAAGTCGGTTTTTAAATATTAACCGAGTGTTTTCACTATTCATCAAAAATTGAAAGTTTTCATAAAAATACCACAACATCACCCTAAGATAATTTCGATATTCCGAATCCAAAAAATGAAGTCCATTTTGAAAAATAAAATTTATAAAATTTCAAAAAAAGGGTATTACTATTCATAACGGCCAGTTCATAATAATATTATAATAATATATCGTTTTGTGAAACTCGGTATTGTGTACTACACACGCTATTGAGGAAGGTCTTGATAGAGTGTAATGCAAGCCAGGTTAGGGATGCGTGTAGTGAAAGCTTCATTTGGTGTTGCGTATAACATAATCAAAACATATTTCATTTATACATTAAACAAAATCTATACTTATTGTTGCGTAAAATAATTTCCACAAAACAAACTTGAAATTGTGTGTAACACAAGCCAAGAATAGTGTTGTGTATACTGCAAGCTAATACGGTATTTCATATAGTAAAAGCTAATATTGTTGTAGTGTATAATAGAAGACATAAAAGAAATTAAAAATAATATATCTCATAAAATATCAGGGTGTTACAATCTCAAATCGTGTAATAATAAAATTATATATATCAAAAAAATTGGAACATATAAAGGGTGTAATATAATTATATCACCATTACATCAATCCCAATATGGATAAATAAAAAAACAGAATTTTTACCCATGACATCATTATATTAAAATCGAAAATAATACATATAATCAATTGTGGTTCTAAAATTTGGGATAATGTTTTATTTTTTAATAATTTATCCTAATTTGATTCATCCCCTCTATGTGAATGAAAAATCCCATAGTGATCCTAATAATTTTTATTATATTATCACAATAAAATATAATTGGGATCTCAATAGCCTCTTTGTTTAATATTTTTTTCTTTTTGGTTCTATTTATGAATTCATAATAAATTTTTTATTAATATTTGATGTATCAATTTATTATTATAATTCAATATCCTAAAAAACTCTAATGACAAAAATATAAAGGAAATAATAAAGATGGAAAATACATATCTATTTAGGAATGAACTTGAATATTCAATTATCCAATGTAGTAATTATATTGGATACATTTTTTTAATGGAATAATATTAACATATTATAGTTGCCTTAACTAAAAAAGAAAAGATTTTTTTAATATGATACGATCAAAAATTTATTTTGAATCAAATTAGTAAAATATATTTCATTCAAGAATGTTATTACATCAGAAAAAATAACAAGATCGAGAGATCTCATGTATAATGATTAACACGATGTGATGCCTCAATAATTGATTGAAAGGATATTATTTAAAACTACATAAATTATATAGTAACTTTTATTTTTGGTCATTTTATATTCTTAAAGAAGGATATCACCCACTAGGAAAAGAATAATTTTTTGGAATGGATAATATACAGTCACAAAATGTAATGAAATTAACTGGTGTTTCTAAACAATGAAATAGAAGTAATACAAAATATATATATCACTAATAAATATTATTCATAAAAATAATGTTTAAATGATATATTATACCTCACATAATTCCAAGAAGGTTTTATATGAAAAATATCATTATCTAGTGGAACAAGTATATTGATATCATCTAATGATCAATATTTAGTAGACCTAATGGAAATAAGAACTATCAACATCAAAAATTTAAAATGTATTGTATTTTTTTTCATGTACATTGTATGTATTGATTATAAATTTTTACCAAATGGATAATAAAAAATATAATTCTAACACTAAATCTAGTATGGATGTGATAAAATATAGAATAATGGGTTCCAAAATGAACCCATCTAATGGAGTTACCCCAACCATATCCCAGGCCAAATCCCTATAAGACCACTAGAACGCCATCGCTAAATTATAACCAAAAGAAGGAAAAACCTTAGGAAAATCACATGGAAATCAAACATTAATTAAATGAAAACACACCACTTACAAACCATGACACATTATTCCCTATACCATGGGTTAAAATAATCCCTAAGAGAATTGGTCAATTCCCCCATGTTGTTCTTGAATCTATAAAGAAAACCCAAACTAGAGGAAAAAACTAGAAAGAACCAACAAAAAGATCAATTTATGTGAGAGGAGGGTGATACTAACCAAATATCACTAAAGGATCATATAGAAAAAGCCTAAAAAGGGCGGTGAAGTGAGGAAGGTATATGGTTTTAGTGTCTAAATCGTTGACGATTGCTTTAGCTCGGGAGGCACGGGGGGAAATAGAGTACTAGGGATGGCTAGTGTCGGAGAGGGGGTAAAAAAAGTAGTGGCTAGTAAAGGTAGAACTGCATTGGTGAGGGATCCAGGTATGTGGTTCCTGGGGGAGATGGATTACTTGATGGGTAAGGGGGGTCAAGGATTAGGGGGGCCAGGGGGGTAAGTATTTTTTTTAATAAATAGATAAAAATATGTTGTGTTTTTTTTTAAAAACTACAACAAAAATATTTTTTTGTAGTTTTCATTTTGTATTTTCAATTAATTTAATGATAATATTTTAATCCATTCATAATGTATTTTTGAATAAACAATTTTACAAAAAAATATTAATATATATCATTTATATATTATTCATGCATCGCCTGAAAAAAAATTGTACATCATGTGAATTAATAAATGTGCACTATATATAATACTATATATATATTCTATCATTCTCAAACATCATATGAATGTGTACATAAATCTCATACATTTGCTTTTTAGTGCACATATAATAATTTCCTAGTTGCACTAAAATGTCATAAGGACTTTATACAAAACTTCATAACTCTTTATAAATCTATCCAAACTCTTTTAGATATGGTTTTCATCAAAATGTTTTCATTTTGAGAAAAGATTTTGTCCAAATTTTTATCTTTATCCAAGGTCCTAACATTGATACCATAAAGACAATATAATCATATAAAAAACAAGAAATCTGAATTTCATAGATTTATTCGAAATGTGGACATTGGAAAAGAATCCATTCTACATAAGTTACTAAGGGGTATGATGTGATCCCCATAAAACAGATTAATCTATCTATTTGAAAATTATCACTGTCATATGTGTCATATACATCATATTTATCCCTATAATATCCTTTTTCTAGGATGTATAGTAACCACTAGACATGGAACATGTCAATATAGTATAACCAACTCTTCTTTTCATGATTCTTAGAAATATACTAAACAAGTCGATGAATACATCACATGTAAATAATCTAGTAGATGATTACATCACATGTCACTTAAACAAGTATTTGAAAACATCATATGTGAACAAACTAAGCATGGTCATATATTTCTGTATTCCTTTTTAATCAAGGGTTCAATGTCTTTACTTTTCATATAAGTGAAAAAATATTGTCTTTGAGGCACTCTAACCTAGGAAATGATCGACAACATTCCCAACCATACCTATATTAGAAAAGTGTGTATCTTGAATAAAAAAAGTGGGGTATTAATGTATGATGTTTCTCATTATATGTATGTTGCAAAACTATTTCAATAAAGGCTGATAATAATCACAAAACATTAAGTATATTTTTATACTATATGAAATTCTATGATATATACTTTCATCAATCAATCCAAGAAATAATTCTATTAATTTTAATTAAAGAGTATATTCTTAACATCTAATATACAACCCTTTGTAATGTATATAGGAATATATTCAACTTTGCATTTTCATATCATTATGACCCATTATACTCCATGATGATCATCAGTTATGGACAACTCAGAGTTTATACCATATTGGGACATTTATCAATCATCATTTCACTAAAGGAAAAGTTGTAACACACATGAATAAGTTTCAAATAAATATTTCATTTATTACGAATGCATGAAATATTTACAAACATTATAACCAATATCTTAATAAATTATTCTTCAATTTTATGTCTTTTATGAAAAAAAAATTGGAACATTACATCTATATGTAATTTCGATCACATCTATATGTGACTAAATGATTAAATAATCACACTAACCACTTAGTGTGTAACAGTTATGAAGTATGATAGTTTGAATACTGGTGAGACTAAGGAATCATATTCCTTAAATTAAATTCTATAAACCATAATTCAAACTCATTATCATTATAACATAAAATGTTATTATGTAATCATATGTTATCTACATAGAAATATTTCTAAGTATATCATCATTATCCTTGGGACCCTTTCCATTAAAAAATTTTCTTGAAATATTTTGTAAATAATGCAACTATTTGCATTAACACTTTACCAGTATATTCTAAAATATTTAAGGATAAAGTGATATCCAATTAATTATGGTAACTAATATAAAACATTACATTTCTATTTTTATTGAGACCAAAAAAAATTTAAGGATATTAACTGATACACATTATCTATTGCCTGATATGAACCTTTATGAAATAGTGTTGTTCACTTGTAATGGTAACTAAATGAAACTCCTTAAATTTTTATTTAACATCGCATATCCTAAAAATGATTTTTATATTAAGTGAAGAATAACTATAATATTATACTAGTTTAATACTACTGTTAATAGTGATATACATTTTATCACAGTTAATAAATTTAACAATTTACATTTTTTTACTATCATGTACCCTGTTATTTAGGATATAAAGTGAAAAAGAACTAAAAAATAAATTTGATAAAATGTTTTATTTGTTTGGTTTTAACTTATATAAGTATAAACATACTCCCAATAGCCTCTTAAAAATAATATTCTTTTCAAAATGTCTTTATAAGAATCAACACAAACTACTTTCTATTTTAGGAAAAAAAAATAATTTTCTTTTACAAATAATATCTAAAAAATAGTATTTTGTTTCCAAATATCATGTAGCATTCAATGTGTTTAGAGTATACATTATCCCAAATAGTCAATTTTATCCATATCATCTTCTTGACATTAAATTTAGAGGAACCCAACAGAAATCAATAAAATATTTCCATTGATTTTAAAGAAAAATCAAATTTCAATGGGAAAAACAAACATCCATAAAAATTCCTCTCCAAATTGAAGTCATCCATACAACAATAAATTTCTAAATTATATAAATTTGAATCCTTAAATTAATCATATTATCTTATGAACTATTATATATTTAAAAAAATTAAAATATAAAATTGGTATCATATACCCATAAGAATCAATGAATATAACTTTATAAATTCACACATGTTGTATATACTTCACTCGGTATATTGTGAAGTTTTGTCTATTCAAAATAGTTTCCCATATTAAATAATTTTTTACAACAATGGAAGCATTTTCCATTCATTTTCATGTTTAGAGTAACTGATGATAATAACTCTTTAGGGCCTTATTTATTACCTTTCATTACATGACCTTTATCTTTTTTCCTTTTGTACTATTATAATGGGACTTTAGCTAGGACCACACATATCCTTCATAGAAATAGTTAATATATTAAAGAGATCAAGTAAATGTTTTTAGAATTAATTCATGTTATAGATAACAAAAAACATCCAGAAACATTCTAGAATTGACAGAATAATGAAATCTCTAGAAAGCATCAGCCTAAGAGTTGATTTAAATCCCTCTAAATCATTAACAAACCCAATAATAATCAGCACGTGGGTGGATACTGATGTTACTTACACTATTTTACTTTGAATTAGTGATTTTGAAAATATATATGTTTAATTTATAGATTTTTCTTAATAGATACTCTTTAAATAATCAATAATTTTGTATGAATCCATATATTCATGTTGTTTTTTTCAACTTTGGGTCCATGGTAACAATAATAAGAGTCTAAACCTCTCTAGACTGCATTGTATTTTTATTGAACACATCTAACTCTTTTTTTGGAATATCATTCCCTATGGGTTTCACTCAAAGTGGCTAATCTAGTATATATAATTTATACACTTTATTGATAATGATTCACAAGTTTATATACCAATAATGAAAGTTCATTCTATTTTTCTTTTCTTTTTTCAAGGTTAGATCTAATGATTAAAGGGTTCTTGGATTCCATTATTTAAAATATAAAAGTTATCCAAAAAATAACATGTTTTATATCTATTCATTGTGTACTTTTATTGATATTTCACCAAATAAAATCGATGACCCCATATATAATATCCATTTATAAATTCATGATCTATATTTAGCTTAGAAATTAGTCGGTTAGTGTATTAATCTCACAATTTATTGATTTATGTAGGGAATCATCACATTCAAAATTGTTGTGGCTTATGGATATTTGAGAACATAACCATTTATCCAAAACCATCTTATTTATTCAATAAACTCAAACCTTATGGTATCATAATCGTTAGCACTTCCCATCTTGTGCAAACAAAAGAAAACATTAAAAACATGATCACCAAGTACAATCTAGGGGCACCCAACTGTGATACAACACTACCTAACAAGAAAATATGGAGTCAATACTTATTTACATTCCATAAATATGATATTATATGAGCACTTATCTATGGAATGAAACTATCCAATTGGATGATTGAGGCCTTGAATGGTGTTAATTTGGAATAAGTCTCACACTCAGTATATGTGGGGGGTTTTTTTACAGTCTCACCAATTTAATATAAAAATATCAATATTTAATTTATAATTATTACCTAATATTTAATCATTATATTATCATGTATCATTTCCTTTTTTTATTCATGATTTTGATGATTTAGTTTTGGAATCCTTATCCCAATCACCGCATTAATGTGTTTAAACAACATTAATATATAACTTTTACACAACCCATAGGTCTATGTTAACCTCCAATGAAAAAATTTAAAATATATTAATACATATCCAAATTCATCTTATGTGTAAGGTATATTAATTATTCAGGTAAATTAACAGATTTACATGAGGTTGAAAATATCAACATGATTTTTCTAGGAGAGACAAATATCCAACCCCATTTAAATTCTTTTACAAGGAAATACTACAGGAAGGTCAGTTCTCTGACCCCAAGTCCCTCTACCCAGGGATACTACACCCATGGTATAATTAAATTCATGAATTTTATTTAAAAACTAATATGTACAAACTATTCCTCACAACTATTCTCTAGCTCATAATTAAAAAACAATCCTAGGTTAATGTAGATGAAAAATAAATTTTAGGATTTCAAACTGTGCATGTTACGAAGTTTATATTTAGAAGATATTTATCATATAAATTTAAAATAAAATATTAATATTTCATAAAACATTGCTAAATATGAAAATCAGGAAAATTTAACAAATAAATAAAAACATATTTATTTTTCAATACAAGAGGAATTTATGAACTATTATGAAATAAATGCTAATTATAAACATTTAATAATTTAAAAAGAATAAAAAAAATTACATTTATTTCAATATGAAACCATTTATATTTTTTAAAAAAAATATAATTTTTATGATATTTAATGAATTATAAACATTTTATTATTCATTATCTATTATATAAACATTTTATATAATCTAAATATCATATTTTTTGTAATTTATAAACAGTTTCTAAAACATATTTTATGATTTCTAAATAAATCAATTTTTTATAGATATAATCATACAATTTAATTTTTAAAAATGTAATAAAAAATATTAACCTTTAATATATTGTAAAATTTTTAATAAATATTTTTTTAATTAATTATAAAAAATTTATAATTAATTTATTAATTAATAAAAAATTATAAATTAATAATATTCCAAAAATACCTTTTATTCTGGTTTAAATTTTGAAAACAATAAAAACCATTTAATATTTAAAAATAACATTCCAATATAGTTTTTAGTTACCCTTATATTGAACCCTTATTCTATTTAAGGGTATCCTACTTTTTTCCCTCATGTAGGTCATCTGAAAGCCTTTTCAAAAAATGTAAGTCACTCTTTAACATTACATAGATTATTTTTAACGTACTGTGTAAAGGAAATACTAGTATTGCCTTTTTTATGTTCCTCATACATTTGGGTATAGAGTATATTACCCTTGCAAAAATACTTCACATAAGAGTTTGACCTAATTTACCTTTATGTGACACTGTGGAGTAAGGGTACTACTCTTACGCAGCCCATTTTTATTAAGGTAATACATAGGTTACTGTTATGTAGACCTTCTATATAATGGTATCAAGTGAGGTTAAAGGAATATTATAGAAACTCAATCTTTTTAAACATAGATATTACATTTCTTATAAGAATATTATTTTCATTACACAAAAACATGCCTGAGGATTATAAAGGTATAGTGCATTTGAAAACATGGATACATAAACAATTGGTCCATAAGTGCGATAAATCATCTCCCATAATATTTTGTATAAGTGTAACTCTTCTTAGATATATTATACATAATACCTTTCTTTATATCCTTGGAAAAAGAAACATAATAAAGGGTGAGCTCAGTTTCTCAGTAAGTGTAAATAAAGGAGATATCAACAGAACAAGATAATATGTGTATGAGAACTTGAGAATATCATATGAAAACTATAACCCTCATATCACTAATCATAAACATGACTCATGGAATAAATCTTAGTAGTTCATAAGATATTAATCATAATATAATATAATAACGTGAGGCAGAATAGCATAACATTTGTATGACACATATGTTTGTAGCATATACATAATCATAGAATTTTCAGGCTAGGGATAACCACCCGTGTACCTTATTTGGGCTTTGGATAAACTATTATATACCCTATTTTAGGATTAGGATAAACTATCGTGTACCCTCTTTCGATATTGGGATAATCTCCCATAAACCATTTGAGCTCCTATAACATTAATCATTACCCAATGCATTAGTGGGACATATAGGTCCCACCTGTCACATAATAGAACTCATAAATATTTGTTCCAAAATATCATAAAAAATTTCATCATATCTAAATCCATGAAAATTAATGGGTATTGTAATCATTTCAGCATTCGTTCAAAGAAAAAATCTTTAAAAAATAAGTGGGTTTCTTAATCATTTTATCGTGGTATAACCTATGGATTAGAAACTGGTTTTAAAAAAATATTATCAACATAAACATAAACCATCTTTATAATGTGTAATAATGTTATCATTTTTATACCCCATTAAATCATAAGTAACATCATATTACTTCATCTTCACATGGATTATTATTTTGAAATAAAATTCCCTTTGAATGATTCTTGATGAAAATATCGTTTCTTTGAAAATAAAATATTTAAAAATAAAAATAAATAAAATTTTATTGAAATCCTTATATATTAAAATAGCCTTGAATATTTATAAAGTAATATTAAAATAAAATAAAGTCCATGATGGTGGGAAATTTCATTCATGTCGTATACATTAAAAAAATCATGTCACATTTTTGGAAAAAACCAAACGATCATTGTTTGGAAAAAAATATGAATATTCCTTTCAAAAGTATTTGTAAAAATTAAAACATAGTTAAAATAGATTTTAAAAAATTAATAATTTTAAAAACATTTTTTAAAACATTTTTAGATAACATGGTTTTCTAAGAAACATGGTTTTCGACCAAAGAGATAAATAAATATGACTTTTATTAAAGCATAATTTAGGATTCATTAGTATATAAATAAAGGAAAATTATGATAAATCTGGATTCTCTAAAAATAACCATATTATAATTAAATTAATTAGTTTTTTCTGATCTATATAATAAAATTTAATTATTGTAAGCATAATCACAAACAATCTCGATATACGATTAGATTGTAAAATAAAAGACGTTCCACATTGATAACTTTGAATCATAATACCCATAAAATAATAACATTATATGAACATTGTAATATAATTAAAAGAATTATATTCATGATATATCATTTCAAATAGGCAGTACATACAATTCCTAGAAGAATATAGATTCATAACATAACTTATGTCACCAAGAAGGAAATTTGAGAAAAAAATCCCTTACAACTTTGGTAACATTGGAACCATATACCCCATGAAAGAGAGGTCCTAAAATAGATATATAAAGAACGATAATTATAAGTATAATAATCATATAATAAATTCATGAGATGTATATACACAACATAAAATAAATAGGTGGTGAATATGACATGTGTCTCACAAAAGTAAAATATCAGACGAAAACCCATTACTAGATTGGTAATATTTTGAATTATAAGTAAAATAAAAGAATAACAAAAAATTGAACATTATATATCATGAAAATTAGAATATTCATTATATAACATTTGAAATTGTTACTATATACACCAGAAAAAATAAATGAGTGATGAATATTGCATAAGTCTCCCATAAAAAAGAGATACCTTACCGTAAGTGTCAACTTCCCTCGGACACATTCTAACTTGTTGTATAATATATATAAGTTTATTATAAGTAAGTTACATAACCATACATAAAAAATATATATATTTTTATCATACCATATATGACATACATATGAAATTTTATTACTCGTTTATTAACAATTCCGTGTTAATGTAATGTTTCTAGGGATAAGTACTTTGTTTTCAGTGTATGTTTTTATTAGTTATTTTTAATAATATAAATTCGATCATGGATAAATAATTAAAATACTTTTAACAATAATAAAAATAACATATATATTAATTATAAATTTATATATAGTTATCCGTAAATGGTAGAGATAAAAAATGAAATACATTGTTCATGGAGACGGCATGTCGTATGTACGCATGAACGTTGTTTTCATTTTCTTGAAAGAAACAAATAAATAATTTTAATTAATATATTACCATTAAATATTTTTTCATATGTATCAAATATTTTCATTAAAACCACCCTTTTTACATTCTATTTCAATCTTCAATAAATCTCATTGCTTCGTAGGGTCGTAGTCTGCTATACATACGAGCGCCATTATCATATTCTTAATGAATGGATAGTAAGAAGTAAGATGAGATATAGTGATTACAGAAGCATAATAAAGTAATTTATATCTTTTAAAAATAAAAAATATTTCACTATATCCCTCCTTTTATGATATTAATGGAAAAATGAATGACAATGGTTCGTGATGCGGTAGTTCGTTGTACACATGAATAATGATTTAATAACTCATTTGATGGAAGATGAGATGGTCCTAGGTAATTACATTACCATAAAAAATTATAATTATATCTATGATACTGAGTTTGTTTTATCATCATGGTTTAATAATTATTTTATTAGGTTGGAAGAAATAAAATAAAAACAGTCATTGAAGAACATTTCCTCTTTTCCCAGTTACCTCCGTAGGCTTTCACCAAAAGCCTTCCTATGTTGACTTTATAAACAAAATATGGGTTATAGGATGAGATGGTAGAATTAATGAAGTTATTATATTTTTTATTGGTTGAAACAAAGGTTTTCTAATGTATGAATATAATAGGAGAGGGTGTTGATTTTTATAAGTGAGTTTAGTGGCACACTTGGGAATTTTGAAAACAAAAGGTTGTGATCATGTTTTTCACATGAAAAAAGGATAAAAAATGTACCATTTTTTAACATAGAATATATAAAGTCTACATATTTCCATAAAATGGATTTTAGGAATTTTTTTTTTCATTTTTAACCATTATAATTTTAGGTTGAACCCAAATAAACCCATTTTTAACTTAATTGTGGTAAATTATTTTTATTGTTGTTCAAATTTATTATAGTAAAAATTAGGTAAAAATTAAAAGAAAATATAAGTTAATATGGTTCCAAATATTTAATCCATTTTTCAAAATTTCATTAACATATTATTAAAATTTTAATTTAAATCAATCTGGTAGACACGATGAGGAATCAATTTTACAAAGAGAAAGTGTTCAAAGGTATTAAAAGTTTTTATAACAAAATTCAATAATAAAATGACTAAAATAAAATTAAATGGATATATATATTTATAATTGAAGTTTTTTTCTTTTTAAAAACATCCTAAAACTATTTTGATGCATTTAAAAATAATAAAATATGATAATTCTTAATAAAAAAAAGTATTTTTTACTATTCCTACAAAAATTAATCTTCTCATAAAATTATAAAAAATTAACCATAAGATAGTGTAAAAATTATGATTTCAAAAATTAACATTATTTTTTATGATAAATTTTCTAATAATTTAAAAAAAATTCTTCTAAAATAAGTTCTCAAAATACAACAAAACTGCTTTTAAAAAAAATAATGTTTTAGGCATAAAATTAGATTAATTCATATCTTTTGTCTAGAAAACACATAATATGAACGTTTAATTTTTTTATAAATGTATAATATATATATATATTTCATTATAAAATTTCACAAAAATTTGTATGTTTAATTATTATGGTAGAACACATTTGTTTGAATAAAAATAGTTTTTCGGAAAAATATTTCCTTTATTTTCAAATTGATTTTATTTTCATTTCAAATTAATAGGTCACCAAATAATTATTTTTATATACTTGTTTAAACCATATCTTTTCAGAATCTATATAATTATAATCATACGTGTCACACCAATGGAAATGTGATAACAATCATATTAAATAAAAATATTTTAATAATATGACATGTTTCTTTTAAACTCGGTGTTATGTGTAATGAAATCTAAACATAGTGCTATGTATATCAAAAAATAAAATCAGTGTTTTATATATACAAAAATATCGAAAATATTAAATTTATTTGAAAAAATATATTTCACCAAAATTAGTAATTGTTATATTTTACCCCCATTAATATGAATTCCACCCTCAAAATTCGTCACTTTTGTACCAACAATTGATTATATGTTTAACTCATTACATCCTTGGGTTCACTTGTAAATTACTTAATCTGGTGGTTTCACAAAAAAACATTGACCTTTTGAGAGGTCTTGTTTCATAGAAATTTCATTGTATAATCTATATTCTCCACTAGTTGTTCCACATAAGAAATATTATTCTCTAGTGGCATGAATTCTGAGTTCAATACATGTAATAGATCAAGTATATACATACTTAGGATAAATATATGGAAGACATCATGAACCTGAGATAGATTATGTGGAAACAAAAAATGATAAACTATTATCCCAAAGTTTTCTAGTATTTTAAATGAACTGACTTGTGTAGGGGTAGTTTTCCTTTATTTATTCCATAAATAAATTTATAGAAACACATTCTCATCAACATCAGATTCTAAATTGTGTAAATGATTATTATTATTAACATTATATAAACATTTTGATTCACTTATGTGTAATTTAATAGCTATAATATTCTTTACCATTTCATAAACCATCTTCGGTCCCAAAAGTTTTTTTTGCAACTTCACTCCAGTACTTCAGAGTTCTTGACCTCTTTCCATAAAAGGATTCAAAAGAACCATATAGATACTGAAGTAAAATATATTATTGTAAGAAAACTTTTCTTGATAAATTTTTTGATCCGAACAGACATTGAAATTCATTGAATAATAACACAACATATCCACTAGTGATTTAATTATTCTCTTGTAATAACCATCTGTATGAGGATGATACACAGTGATGAAACTCAATTTTATATCAAGATCTTACTGAAGACTTATACAAATAATCTAGCTAATCTATAGTTTATGGTTGTATACAATTCAATGTGATAATCAATGAAATCTTACCACTTCTTAAATGTACATTATGGCATGCAGATATAGATAAAAATCATCTATGATAGAAACAAATAGGAATTACTTCATAAGGTGATTGAATACAGCCCATAATTACCTCAACATCAAATATAAGATAAATTAGAAAGGTTTCCCATAACTTTAATAACATTTTCCATGAAGTGTGAAGTCATTCCTCCTCAAATAACTTTTCCACAAAAATAGATACAAATCCAATGGCTTATATTTCTATTAATGTCTCCCAAAATATTTTAATCTTGATAAACTCTCATCAAGTAAAAGATAAATATGGTTGGGTAGAAATTTTAACTTATGATCAACCTTTAAATTATAAACCCATTATGGAATCCATAAATCTTAATGTAATTTTACTTTAATATATATACACTTTTAAAAATAATTTATAATTTATTCTTTAAATAAGCTCATATCTTATAAAAAATCCTCACCATTGGAAGCTTGGGTTCAACCATGTACCGATTGAATATAAAATGTAATTTGATTATTCCAATATCTATGAAGAGGTTAATATTAAATGATCTAAATAACATGAAATTTCACTAAATGAAGAACAATAATATTTTTATAGGAAGTTGAGGATTAGTGTACACAAACTATCATGTTTCACTTCAACCATTGTGATTTACTAAGCATTCCCTTTTTTCATTTGACTTTAGAGGATGTTTATTATATCTCTTGCATTGGGCCATTGATTTTAATTGTTTGTATACACCATTCATTTGAAACACTGAAGTGTGGGTGGGGAATTCTGTGTATATTTCCCACGATTTACATCTATAGCTATGTTCTTCCCGTCACTTTGACATTTGATAGATTGCAGACATTTCCTTATAAAATTAATACATTTAGATGTCCCCTTAAGAAAATATCCTCTATATTTCTCCCCACACATTGATTATAAAGGAGTGATCATATTATTCTCTCCATGGTTCTTAGATTTTCCTTTTAGTTCCTTTTTTCTATTCTTATAAAAACCATGAAATTGATTCATAAATCTAACCTCTATTTCATTATTTATTTCACATAGAAAAATATAATTATATCAACTGAATTATCTTATGGATAATTACTTGTGTATACTTAGTTTTAAGCCACTAAAAAATCATTCAACCTTACTTTTAGTTTAGATTATAATACCTAAAGTGTACCACACAAGTATTGTAACATTTTTCTCATAGGTACCAACGGATTCATCATACTTTTTATTTAGATCTAGGTACTTCTTCTCTATCTTCATAATAATAATAAAGGGAAATTACTTAGTTAAAAATAAATCCTTCAACTTTTCCCAATCCATTTAGTCAATTTCATAAAATTTCTGTGTAATCTTCACAAGATTCTGACATTAATTCTATTCACATTCAAAATGGAAGACAACAAAAATATCTTTATCATGCTTTGAATACTGGAGGATTGAAAATATCATTTCAGTGGTGCTAAACCATTGATTTGAAACTAGTAGATCAAAATCTCATTGTAAGAAGGTAGATGTTACCTGATTATGGAATAAACAGAATGTTGTTCCCTCTTTTACATGTTTGGAATTACTGTATGATTCATACCTTGATAATGTTTTATAATCATAGCAATGAGATATTATTTATTTCATATCCCATAAAAAATGTTTTCATAGCAGGAAAAACATTAAATTTTCCATAATATTTAGCTATAAGATGATTTTTTCATTTTTTTACCCATTTAGAAAAACAAAAAACATAGTTTAAGATACACTAATCATAGTTGAGAACAACATAATCATGAAAAATAACATATAGGATGTATAAATCATGGTTCATTAATTTTAATCTATGAAACCATAGTTTTATCCTTGATTATTAATATTTATAATCTATTTAAATAATTCATGATATTTTATAAATATGTTTTTAATTTCCAAAGCATATCCCTCAGGAGTGTCAAACCATGTGCGTAGAAAAATATTATTTTCATACAAAAGGTGATAATCAAGTCTACCTAAATAAAAAAATTTCAGATTTACTACCCCTAGGTACCTCCAAGATAGTTCAAAATCCACTTGTAGTATCTAGATAGGGATGTAATTTCATTGAAACCAGTCACTCTATCCCTTTCCAAAATTATAATAATTTTTCCTATAATTTGACTCATCGTTATACTTATACCTATACAAATCCTTAATGTTCTCACTAAATATTTCTCATCCTAGCTTCAAATATTTAACTAAACCTATCCTATGATACCGACTATAATACCTAGAATTTTCATACATAGATATTTCGTATTTTTAGATGAATATTCATTATATTACACAAACAAACACCTAAGGATCGTAAAGTTAAAGTTACTTTGGAAACATAGACACATATACAATATTTCTATAAGTGAGATACATCATATCCCCCTATGTTCTTCATGAATAGAAACATTATTATAAATATAATACATAATACTTTCCTTCATATCCTTGGGAATGAAAATATAAAAAAGGGTGATATCAAATGATCAGTAATGGTAAATAAGAAATATATAAATATAAAAATATTATATGGGTATAATATCATGAAAATAACATTTGAAAGGAACACACTATATCTCATATATCTTAAACATGATTTTTGGAATAAATCATGGATGTTCATATGACATGAATCATAATGTAATTAAAGAAAATGATCATTGAGAGATTTTCATTGGATTAAGACATATATTTTTTCCATATATACAATCATTGAAAATATTATATCATGGAGATTGAAAAAACAATTAATAACATGTTAGGATTGGACTAATCAATAATTTAACTACTCATGGCATGGGATAACCTCTCATTTACCATATTTTGGTCTTTTTATAACCCCACATTTACCCTCTTTTAGTCTTGGGATAACCACCCATGTAATCTTTGAGATCATCTAACATTAATCCTTACCCAACACATTGGAGGGATATATAGGTCCCACATATCACATGATGAAATTGTAAATTAGTTTTCTACAATATCATAAGATATTCATCATATCATAACTTATGAAAAGAAATAGTTTTTATAATAATTTATTTATTTCCTCAAAGAATAACCTATTGAAAAATAAGTGGGTTTCATAAACATTTTGTCGTTGTATAACATATTTTTTCTAAACACAAATTTATCACCATCCATGTAAATAATCAACGAATCACATCTCTTCACGAGGCGATAGTCCTTCGTACACACGAGCGACATTATCGTATTTACACAGAATGTAAAATAATTAAGAATATAAGATATAATGATTGAAAAAGTATCATAATATTATACATATCATATATAAACAATAACTAAATTATTAAATTCATCTGTGAGAGGCTATAATGGAAACATGAATGACATCAGTTCACAAGGTGGTAGTCCACCATACACATGAGTAATGATTTCTTAAACCATTTGATGGAAGGGGAGATGGTTGTAGGATGTTACCTTAAGAAAAAGATATATCAGTATATGGAATATATTTATGTTATTATATAATAATTTTTTAATAATAATTTATTTATGTGGATAAATAAATGAAATAAAAACACTCATTGAAAAACGTTACTCTTTCTTTGAGTAACCTCCTTAGATTATCACCAAAATCCTTTCTAGGTTGTATTTATGGCTAAAATAAGGCTTATATAATGCAATTATGGAATTAATGACGTTATTTGGGTATTTATTGATCTAAATAATGGTTTTATAGAGTATAGAAAAGATAATATAGGGTGTGACCTTTTATAAGTGAGGTGAGTGGCTCACTTGTAATTTTTTAAAAGAGAAGGGTATACCCCCGTTTTAACATGAAAAATGATCCAAAATTTGTAGTTATAGAGCCTAGAAGATATAAGGTAGAAAGAATACCCTTAAATTGGTTCTTTACAAGTTTTGGCTCATTTTTAACTCTTATCATTTTATTTTAACCCTCTGAAAACCCATTATTACCTAAATCACGATCAATATTTTTTACAACATTTACTATTAATTAAAATCAATAATTAATTTTCCCTTATTATATAATATAAATTATTAAAATTTCGAATATGGAATACATTTTTCCAAATTAAATTCATAGAAGTTACAATATTTAGTTTAAAATAAATGTCGTTGTCGTGGCGAGAAAGTGAGTTCTCAAAAAGAAAATGTTCAAAAGCTTAAATGGTTGGCAGATACAACTTCAATATGAAAATTAGTGAAATGAGATAAATTTTATTAATATATATATAATTATACTAATTTTTATTTTCAAACAATATTAAAAAAAATTAGGTTTTAAAATTTTTTATAAGAAATGAAATTTCTTAACAAAAAACTTGAATTTTTCATTTTTCTTAAAAAATTATCTTCTCAGAAAATTATCCAAAATTAACTCTATTATAATATTGAATTAATGGTTTAAAAAATTAACTTTATTTTTTCAAATAAATATTATAAAAATATAAAATTTTAGTTTTAAAATAAGTTTACAAAAGGTGACAAAAGGTCTTTTCAGAAAATTCAGTTTTTAAGCATAAAATTGGATTTACTATTATATTTTTTAAAGAAAAAACATAATATGATTGTTAAAAAATTTATTGAATATAAAATATAAATATTTAACTATAATTATTCAAAAAACCTATTAAATAATTATTAAGTAGAAAATGTCACATTCAAGATTTTTGTTTCGAGGCATGATTCCATTTATTTTCAATTTATTATTTTTCCTATGGTTTCCCCATGATTTTTAGTGAAAAATGGATATTTTGGGCTAGGAAGTCGGTGACCCACAATGGTTTCAATATTATGGGAAACCTTGTGCCCTTCTTCGGGTATGGGTGTCACAAATTGTCATTTTAGATAGTGGAGACCATAAGGTTGGTAAATGGTTTATGAAACTGTGTGTGCAAACCATGTGTCTTATTATTCTTGGATAATGAGGGATTCACGGTGCACACATCGTTTATAAAACCATGTGATAAAATAATGTGACCTATTTTAGTCATTTAAAATTTCATAATTTCATGTGTTCCCTATTCTCTATTAACCCTAAAACACCTCTCACCCACACCTTTTGTGAGTTTCTATAATGGGAGCATCCCCCAAGCTTTCTAAAAGCCTTTAAACCTCAATCTTGGGGTGGTTTTGACCCTAGATCATTAATGAAACTTCAATTAATCTCTTTTCCTCTTGATTTCTCTACATTTATAGGGTTCTTCTTTCCTATTTTTTGAGTTCCAAATTTTTAGTGGGATGTTTGACCTAAATAGGGGTTTATCTTGTGTTTCTTGGGAAAATATTGATTATTATTGTTTTATCATGACTTTATTAGAACTTGCGATGGTTTGGTCGTAGTTTTACACTATTTTTTTATGTTTTTAAGTGTCGGGTAGGTGGTTCAATGATTTTACATTATTATAGAATTTTTTATATACTTTCTTGGTTGCATAAATATGTATTATAGACTATTTGGGTGGTGTGAAACAAGTTTTTGTAATGGTTTGGCATGAATACGTGATGGATGTTGGTTTTTTATACGAAATTTGTTTTATTTCATGTGTGCTTCATTTTTGTGTTTCTTAAATATATTTTAAGCCTTGTGTAAAAGGTTAAAAAAAATTAAATGATATTTAAAGGTGAAAATGTAATAAAAGTGGGATTTCTAAGAGAAAATGGTTTTTTGTATAATGGATTCATTGTTGTTCACCTTAAATGTGTCTTTGAAGGGTGAACCGTGTTATAAAAATGGGTTAGATGTGATGTTGATTTCGAAAAGGGTGTTTGCACATGAAAAAAAATATTGGATTCCACATGTGATATTTCTATTTCTGTTTCCAAATGGGCTTTATGAACCATAAAAGTGATGAAAAATGTATTTCCAAATAGTTTATAGGTGAAAATGTGAATATGTTAGAGTGATTATTTCCTTGTCTACTTGTGATGCTTGTAATATGTATGTAAAAGTGATGATTTAGGAGATATGTGAAATTTAAATTTAGAATAAAGGGATTACCAGGTATTCTATGGGGGAGAAATATAACTAGTATGATAGTTTGTTCAAATGTGGCTAAGTCATGGAATCATCTAGTAGGATTGATGATTAATACACTATCTAAACATACAATATGATCAAAGACCACTAGAAATTTTGATGATATCTTATCTAGTGTCTCACACATGAATACATTCTTGGACCACTAAAACTTTGGATGAGATCCTCTCTAGTGGTTCATGAAGAAGATCATTGTTTTTTGTTTAGTTAGATGATTCTGATCACCATGGATTGATGTATGTAGTGTCCCACTTCTGATCGTTCACTATAGGGATTTTCCCACCAGTATCTCTTGTGACATGATTCTTATGTGATGTTGTTCCAGACATCAGTATATAGTATATGTCTATATATTTTGATATAAGAGATCTTATTTGTGAATACATTTTCCCTTAAACATGTATTATTTATAATAATTAATTAAAATATTTTCTTAAAAGTGTTTCAATTGTTCTTATATCAAATTTCATATAAATTTGTCTTCTAATTATATAGCATGAAATGTTTTCTTTTAGGTGGAATCCTATTGGGCTTTGGACACACACTATGTAAACCTTTGTCTAGATGTATACTATGTTATCTATTACCTAGGAAAAGGTAATATGTATCATGGTGATGGTGGATTTGGTATCTAGAGTTCCTCTTTATGAATGTTTGGATCATGGTGCCTTAATAGGGATTTCACTCTTGTTGCTTGGGGGTTTGCGATAGTTTGTTTTCCCCATTCTATTGTTGTACTTTTGGGTTTTGGTTAATGTTATAAATATTGAATTTGAACATTATTGTACCTCAATTGGATGTGATTATTAATTATTATGACGCCTATTTATGATGGGTTTTTTATCAATTTATAATTGAGTGAAATATTTCCCAATGATTATTTTTGATACCCAGGCACTAGTTACCAAGCCATGGGTATCAGAAAAACCATTCAGTACATGCCAAAGAATAGTTTACATGGAATCTTAGCTTGGGTTGTGGAAAAATTCTATCAGATAAGGTCACACTCTATTGGGTCAAGTTATTTTGAAACTAATATGGATAGTCTAAAGCTATGTTTATCCAGACGTATGGTTGTAGTTGTGAGTGGGATTCCTTTCTAGTACACATCATAATAAGACTCAAGTCTCCATGGGATATTGAGAGTATTTTTACTTCTCCTTAAGGTGATACATATAGGTTGTATATTGTATATAGATACTGGGTGGGGTGGAGTGGAATGGATTTCCCTATTATTATGATGTACAAGGTTATATTATGATTTATGTATGTTCTTGTGATTTTTTTCTAGAAGTATACAAAACACGTGTTAATGGTTCTTCCTTTTAGTTGTTTCTTTTTTTAGTAAAATTCCCCCCTAAAGAATTTCTATGAAACCATGAGAAGAGGTTGAAGAGTGTTCTCCCTCATCAATTGATAAGAGGTTAGTAGAATTTTTGGTTTGGGTTGTTAAAGCATTGGGAAAAAGAGTGGGCTCTGGTCCCTCTTAGGTTATACAAGCCGAAACTGGTCTTAGAAAGGACAAAGATCATGATTTACTCAAGAAAAAACTTCATTATTTCCAAGGTTGCATGAACCATTTGGAATTAGAAGAGTGTCTTGAGAAAATAGTGAGGATGTTAGGGTTTCTTAATACTCATGAGGTTCTCATAGCGAAATGTGATTTGTTTATGTTAGAAAGTCCCAGTCAGAAGTGGTGGAATCATTAGTTAAATCTTGAAATCATGCGAAGATTTGATCGAAAGAATTTGATGTTGTTTTAATGAGAATTATTGTCCTTAGATTTTGGCCTTTGCTAGGTGATGGGAAAAAATAATGGTTAGTCAAGGAGACTAGTCTATGATGGAATATGAAAATCTATTTACATAGTTAGTTAGATATAAACTCAGGATTTTTACCAATGAGCAGATAAAGGCTCAAAAGTTAGAAATGGGGTTTTGGAAAAAAATCTGATCTTAAGTTTTCTTGTTCAAGATGAGAACATATTCTGAGGTCTTTAATTGTTCCATGATGGTATAAATTGATCATTGAAGCAAGTCTAGTATCTCAATAGAAATATTAGTAATGGGAAATGATAATTCTTCTAATAAGAAGAGAATGTAGGAAGAATGTGGGAATAAGGGAGGTGTTAGTTTAGGCCATCCTTCTTAGTTATCTTCCTATGTGGATTCCAATGATGGTTTAGTCATGTGCCATGAGTGTGGGATTGTATGACACATGCGGCCTCCATGTTTATCTCTACCCACACCTTTTCAGTAGTACACATTTATCAGGAACATGCAGGGATTTTCAAGAATGGTGTGCCTCTATCAGAGTGGTATAGGTTTTATAGATTCAAATGGATGAAATCATGTTCAGAATAGTCCAGGATTGTGGGTTATTGGTTTGGAGGTTATGGTGGTGGGGCTAGATAATCTTTGGGATAGAGTTAGTTTAGGGCAGAGCTGTAGGATCTTGGTCATTCTCATGGACATGATTATATGAGGAAAATCAATGGAGTGGATCAAGCATAATTATAATCAAATGTAGTTCATGTGATAGTTCAAGGTACAATTCTTATTGCATCATCATTAAATATTGTTATATTTAATACTAGTTATTTTGTCTCTTTTATTTCTGCATGTGTTTTGGATGTGTAAATGTTACCAACTGAGTTTATACCATATGAAATGGAGTTCATAATGACACTTAGTAAGAAATGAGAGTGGGTTTTTAGGTGTCCTTCTTATGCACTCCCCAAGTAAGGGGTCGATCTAGACTAGGATTTGCTAGTTTTGGAAATGAACCTTTTTTACATGATTCTCTATATCGATTATATGGTACATTTTCATGTGCACATTGATTGATATAGGCGGAATGTGAGTTTTGGGAAATATGATGGAAGTAACCATGTTTTTCATGGAAAGTGGGATCCTTATTTGAGATGTGATGGACCTCTAATTATGGAATTGGGAAATCTTTCTTTTCATATCTCATCACTCGAATTGGAGGATAATGATGATTCTCTTGATGGTGGATTGACTCCTATAGTGGATGAGTTCCCAGGGTTTTCCATAGTATTTATTAGGTTTTTCTCTAGAGAGGGATGTGATGTTCTCCATTGATTTTTTGCCACTGGCACAAGCGATATCTATTCTCTTATTCCATATAGACCTCACTTGGTTGAGGGAATAAATGGAACTACTTGAAGATTTTGAATCCAAATGATTCATTCACCTGAGTATCTCACCTCCCCCCCCCCCATTTCTATTTCGATAGATGGTTTATGGATCGCTCTAATTGTGCATTAATTAATTTAAGATGAATAAGGTAATGATTAAGAACCAATGCCCTATCCCTATATTGAGGACCTATTTGAACAACACAAGGGGTCATGGTGGTTATCTATGATTGATTTTTTCTTCAGGTATCACTGAATCATATTTAATGTGGTGTATGTTCTAAAAACAATTTTTTTAATCATGTACATCCATTTTTAGTACTTGTTCATGCCTTTGGGATTGAAAACATCCCTAGATGTATTTATAGAGATTATGAATTGTGTGTTACACCAGTATCTTGAATATTTTATTGTGGTATTTGTGGATTAAATAGTGGAATATTTCGGGACCATGGAGGACCATGAGAGGAATTTAAGAATTGTTCTAAAAACCCTTTAGTATCATCATCTCTATGTGAAGTTTTTTAAGTGCACCTTTTCGATTTGGGAGGTGATATTTTTTTGGGTCATGTGCTCTCAGAACAAGAGGATTCAATGGACCGCAATAAGATCAGCACAGTGATATCATGGTAATAGATGAATAATTTGTTTGAAAACAGATTATTTTTGGGTCTGGAAGAGTATTAAAGGTGGATTGTTTATGATCATTCTTGGAATAATTTTGACTATGAAAATGCTTACCCAAAAGGGGGTAGATTTTTAATGGATCCCATAGTGTCCAACGTCCTTTTAGATGCTTATGTGGTGGTGGGACATGGATACTATTTTAATATTTCCAAAACCTAGAAAGAGTTATGTGGTCTATTGTGATACCTTAGGTTTGGGTATTGAGGTTTTATAGATAAAGGATTACTATGTCATGGCATATCGTTCTCGCAAACTCTTTACACATGAAAATAATTTTCCATCCCATGACCTAGAATTGGCAGTGGTGATGCATGCCTTAATGACGTGGGGCCATTAACTTTATGGGGATAAATTTTTTTTATTCAGATCATAATAGAATATCCTATATTTTCTCCCAAAATGGTTTGAATTCAATAAAAAACAGCTATTTTGAGTACTTTTATAGGTTTAATTTTGATATAATATATAACTTAGTAAGATTTATTGTTGTGATTGTTTCTTTGAGAAGGTTAGTGTTAGCGATGGAATTGAAAAGGTCCATTGGTGTGTGGATGTTGATGAGAATTTTCTGTCAGATACACCTGGAGAATAAAGGGAATAATGGTTGTTTTTTATCGAGTGTGTAGCTGACACCTTGTCTACAATAGTTGACTTGGAAAGATAATCCAAGTGATGAGTTTTTCCAAAATTATATCAAATTTCTTAATGGTGGTAAGGATCTTTTTGAATTGTTGTTGCCTCCTAAGAGAGTTTTTTACTTAAAGGGTCACATTGTGGTGTCATTGTCATTGTAGAATATGGTGATGTTGGATACACACTAGTATAAGTGGGGTTTTCATCATGGAGCAACCAAGATTTACTATTACGTGTGTTAGTAGTTATGGAGGCCAATTATGAGAGGATATGTTGAATACTTCATATCGTGGTGTTATATGTGTCAGTAGGTTAAAGAATGATACTAAAGACCCTCCAGTTTTCTTCATCCACTACCTATTCCTACCTAGATGTGATATGATATCACCATTTATTTCATTTTTGGCATACCGCATACACCTTGTGCACAGAAATACATTTGGGTGGTGATCTATCATCGGACCAAATCATCCCATTTTAATCCAATCAAGGATTCGGCCAAGCTGTATTAGTTAGGTATGTTGTATGTTTAAGTGGTTGTGAGGTTTCATGGTGAGCCACAAAAAAATTGTTTTTCATAGGGACTCCCATTTTACATATCTATTTTTGGAAGGCCTTTAGAAGGTGATGGGGTCACAGATCAAGTTGATCATGACATTCCATCTTAAAATGGATGGTCAAATGGAGAGGGTGAATCATATTTTGGAATACATACTCTATTCATGTGTGTCAGATTTCAGTGGTTCATTGGATATCCATTGGGGATTGTTATAGTTTACATATAAAAATAGTTAACCATACATAAATTGTATGGCTCATTTTGAGGCCCTTTGTGGTAAGTCGTGTCAGTCGACATTGTGTTCAGCTGAGGTTGGTGTGACCTTACTATTTTTACAGACCCTTTTGCATGAGACATATGAAAATTCAATATAATTAAACAAATGTTTTTTATAGAAAAAATTCATCACAATTCTTATGTTGACCAAATAAGATAATCATTATATTTTTCTATAGGTGATCAGGTGTTTCTAAAATAAAACCGTTCTTGGATCACTATCATTTTCGTAAGCGAGGTACGATAACACCAAAGTATGTTGTACATTTTGATATTATCTAGTGGATTGGTAAGGTTGAATACAAGATATATTTTATATATCATTTTATTTCAATTCATGAAATGTTTTATGTAACTTACCTGAAAAAGTACAACCCAGATATATCTCATGTGTTGAATTGGGAAGTGTTTGGATTGAGGCCTGATTTGTTAGTGTTTGAGCAGCCAGTGTGAATTGTGGATTCTCTAGAGAATGTGATTCATGGGAATTCCATTCCATTGGTTCTAGTTATTTTTAATATTGGTAATGATATTCATGATACTTGGGAGTGAAAGTCTTGGGTTGGGGGTGAAGTAACCAATTTTAGTTTTCTGATCAAGCCTCCGAATGGATTTTCAGGGGTGTAAAGTTTTCATGGTGTTTATAATTGTGACATACATGATTTGTTTGAAGTATTATTCCATATATTTTAATTTTTGTGTTTTTCCCTTAGGTTTCCCAAGAAATTTTGTGAAAATGGATATTTTGGGCTTTGAAGAAGGTGGATCACTATTGGCACACGATTAGGGGAAATGTTGCTCCCTTCTATAGCTAAAGTAGTGGATAATTGTAATTTTGGATAGTTTTGATAGTAAGATTGACATATATTTTCTCAAACAGTGTGGGATAACTATGTTTCTTGTTCCTCTTAGGAAGTAAGGGACACATGGTTTCCGCATTGTTTGGAAAATTGTGTAGGCAAAACATGCGACCAGTCTTAGTTAGTAAAAACCAAAAAATTACATTTGTCTCCTCTTCTATCTTAACACTAAAACACCTCTCATCCAACACATTTTTTATTTTTATCCCTGGGAGCCTCCTATATGCTTTCTTGAAACATTTGATCCTCAATACATGGGTGGTTTTGACCCCAGTTATTCAAGAAAAAACCAAGTAAGACCTTTTCTTTTTTTTCTCTCCCTATTTATAGGGTTCTTCTCCCATATTTATCGATTCCATATTTTCCAATGGGGTCTTTCACCTAAAAGGGTTTCAATATTTTGGTGTCGGGGAAATATTGATGATTATTGTTTTATTTTTTCTCTATAGGTTCTTGTGGTGGTGTGATTATGGTTTCATAATGATTTTTGGATGTTTTCAAGTGTGAGGTAGGTGGTTCCATGATTTTAAATTATTATATCATTTTTATATGCTTTCTTAGTGGATTAAATGTATTATATGGATAATGTTTTGGCTGAGAAACATGTTATGAAGATGGTTTGGCATGCATATGTGAAGGAAGTTGATTTTGATAATGAACCTAGTTTTAATACATGTGTGAATTAGTGTGGGGTTTTTAAATATATTTGATTCTATATATAATAGGTATGAAATGTTTTATTGAAGATATTTAAAGGTGAAAATGTAATGAAATTTTGTTTTCCAAGTGAAATGGGTTTTATTTCATGTTTTCTTATTTACTGTGCACATTAAATGCATCTTTAAATTGTGAAGCAATTTAAAAAATTGTTTTGATGTGAATATGTTTTTGAAAAGGGTATTTGACTGTGAAAAATGATTGGATTCCTTATGAAATTAATCCTTTTGTTTTTCCAAATGGGTTTTACGAACCATATAGGTGATGCAAAGTGTATTTCCAAATGGTTTTGTGGTGAATATAGGAAAATGTGAGAGTGATTATTTTCTTGTGTTCTTGTGATGATTTGTATGTGTATTTGAAGATAATGATTTATGTGATATGTTTAATGGAATTTGAGATCAAATGGAATCCTAGGTATTATAGGTGAGAAAATCAGAACTAGTGTGTTAGTTTATTCAGAAGTGGCTAAGCCCATATTTATCTTGTAGTATTAATGATTACAACACTAACTAAACAAGTGATATAATTAAAGACCATAAGAAATTTTTATGAGATCCTATCTAGTGGCTTATGCATGAGGACATTACTGTACCACTAGATCTTTTTATGAGATCATTTCTAGCGGCTTTAGTATGAGAACATTGTTGGTGGTTGACTTAGAGGATTTTGATCTCTGAGGGTTTAGGTTCATAGTGTCCTACTTTTTCTAGTTACCCGTCAGCTTTTCCCATGGTTATCTATTATGAAAAGATGCTTATGTTATATGGTTCTATTCGTTGGTATATATTAGACATGTGAATATTTTACAAAAATAAATACAATCTGTGAAAAATAGTTTATATAAAAATTGATTATTGAGAAAGTTTTCTTAAAATAATTTCCTAATAATGATTCAAATATTTTCCTAAAAAATTGAATGTTAATTTTTCTTCCAATTTTAAAGCATGGAATCTTTTCTTTTTGGTGGAATACATCTGGGATTTTTATCACACCCTACATTAACCATTGGGTGTGTGTATAATTTTTATGTATGACCCATTTAAAAGAAATATGTATCATGGTGATGGTGGATATTGTTTCTAGTGTTCTACTTCATGCAGGTGTTGATTGTGGTGGCTTAAGAGTGATATCCCTCTTGTAACATGGGGGGTTTTGGATAATTTATTGTTCCCATACCATGGTTGTACTTTTGGGTTTTTGTAAAGTTGTAGGAATTTAATTTTCAAATTTATATACCTCTTTTGGTTGCGTTTTTCAGTTATTGTGATGTTTATTTATGTTGGTTGTTAATAATTATATAATTAGATGAAATTTTTTCCAATGAATATTATTGATACCCAAACATTAGATGACAACCCATGTGGATAGAGAATTCACTTTGGGCCATTCCATGTATAAGAAAATGTGTTGAGTTGGATGGAATTAAATCTTTGTATGTGATAGAGAAAAATTGATTTCATAAATATTCTTTTTGATATAAAATTTTCCTTTATTTTCAAATAGATTATATTTTCATTTATAATTAATTTTTCAATAATGAGTTAATTTTATATACATTTGTAAACAATATATTTGTATAATTTAGTTGAAAATATTCATACCCATAATTCCAATGTCTAGGATAAAACTATCATATAAAATAATAATTTTTAATAGTATCTCATGTTTCATTTAAACTTAATGATGTATGCAACGTGAGCTGAAATCAGTGTTTCATATAACAAAAACTACAATCAATTTCTTTGTTTCACACAAAATATAAAAAACATAAAATTTATTAAAATATATATATTTCACCAAAATCTTTGGATTTTACAAATATCAACCTTTACTTATTGTCTTCTGTGAGGGTGTAATCATTACACAGAAAATGTAAGGGTTTAAAACCAACATTCAGGTTTATGAAAATGTTGTACATAATGTTAATCCAAAAATAGTTATTAAAAAGCATTTAGTTCTTTAATAACCTCAAAATAATACCACTAATGGATTTTTATGATCATATATTGGCGATTTTCCATGGAATAGACCCAAAAATATAATAGATCTTTCATTAAGAAATTAATATATCAATAAAACTGTAAAAATAGAGTAAATATAATTCATGAACAAGAGAAGTCTCTAACATCCATTAATAGATATTGTTTGAGGATGATCATGGAGAGTGGTGAACAAAGTCACCCTACATTTGATGGAGTATATTGATCAATGGATCCATGAATTCTTTATGAGGATACCCGAACTCGCCAGGGGTTCTAGCACCATGTTGAATAAGATAAAAAAATGTTTTGGGATGAAGAGAGTTTAATAGAGGATCATACACATAACTTCATATAAAGCTAATAGGAGGGGATATTATCCTCTTATATATATGAAACCTAAGGCTCCTACAATTCATAACACACCGTATAAATTTAAATCTGTTGGGTGTAATTCATAGAAAATTTTCCATAAATTTAATGAAATGTTTTGGATCTATTAATAATTGATTGATGAATAATAAATTTTGGAGAAAATTAATAATATATATCATATGTATATATATATATATATATATTATTTCATGCATCACAGAAATGAAAAATTCGTGCATCAAATGTGTTAACAAATGAACAATATATAATATCATATAATGTATATATTTATATATATCATGAAACATATGAATGTGTATATCCATATCATGTATATACTTCATACTACACATCTTGAAATAATCTCTCCGAAGACATGATCCCTTCAACCAGGACACACCACTTCCCCACCCAAGGATCATGGAACAAACCCATATCTTAACAATCACCCTGATATCCTACCCTTAGTGGTTTATCTCTTATAGTCTCATGAGACCTCCCTTGGCTTACACCTTTAATATATAATTTCAAAATAATTCACCCATAAATGTGTCTTAGACTATGAAGATCATCACAAGTTCTTCTTTTACCTGAACCCCTAAGGTGAACAATCCCTTTGTGTCCAACTCAGTCGTTTAACCATAGTAGAATTTTCCTTATGATCTCACAAGGATATTCAAATCCTCTAATGTTAATACTAGATTAATTTCATAGTTCACCATTCATACTAAACCAAATTTATCTATGTTTGGATAATAAATCCACTTTTTCTCTCATGTTTTGCTCAGTAATCTTAGTGGAATGACCCATATTACATCAAAGGTCCTCCCTAGGTCACTTGAGTCGTCACTAGAAGTGGAACACTCTTAATGGATTCCTTTATGAATATACAGAAAAACTCCCAACTTTATGAGGTCCTGAAGTTACCTTAAGTCTCCAATGGAATGCATAAGAAGTAGTTTCCATGTCCCTAATAGGATACACCTATTTTTTACATTTATTCAGGAACTATTGGTTATCATTTAATATTATAACACCCACTTACCCCCACCTATATTCACATGGAATAAATAAAACACATAAAATGGGGCAACATAATTGGTACCACCCACCTTAAATAAATTCCATTATTTATCCAAGATCATTCCATTATCCTAGATTACTATGATCTCTCATCTCATCACAATTGGAATTTTATTAATTAATAGTAAATTTATAAATAAAATCCATAATTAGAATAATTGAAGAAAATATAACTAAGATATGAAACATTATCAAAATCCCAAGAAATGATATGCCAAAAACCCATAGTATTTTCAGGATCTTACCTTACATTAAATCCCCAATGTCTAAATTAATTTCTTATTTGGTTAACCCAAAATTGAAAAAAATAATAATAAACAATTGTGAGACTTATCAACATTCAAACAATAGAAAAGAGTTGTGTTAATAATCACTCATCCTCCTCCCACCACCACTCATAAAATATTTTCTATTGTAAATAAATTTTAAAATGATCAAGTAAATTAAAATCTATAATACTTATAATAAATATCCAAATATCAAATGACAAATGGTATAATAAGGGAAAATACGTAGAAGGGAAGAGACTGCCAAATATTATCATATAAACACCTTCAGTTATGATCCAAATTGAAGGATAAGAAGAAATGGGATGAAGATGGGAAGTGAATCATCTATCCTATCCATCGAATGTCATCATAGGAAGACCCTTAATAGGTTATTTTGGATTTAAATTGCAAAATTAATCATTTACCCAATTTTATTAGAAAAAATTTCTTGGGAAGAAATGTGTACACAGGGTAATGGCATCAGCCATGTGGTTTCTGTAAGAACACGGATCTTTTTTTCAGGTATGTTTTTCCTTTTATGGGTTTTTGGAGAGAAAAATGAGTTTCTAGAAATTTTTAATGTACACGCCATGTACTTTATGAGTACACGCCATGTACACGGTTATCGTGGGTAGCCATGTACTGGCCGTGTAGCGGCCATGCACACGGCCTTGTGGGGTGACCTGGAGGCTACTTAAAGAAGAGTATGGAAAAGACGAGTACACACCATGTACTCCAAATGTACACACCATGTATTTTGTTTTTCTTCATTAAACACACTGGGCTCACGTCTGACAGTCAGAACTCTCATCTTCTACGTCTCGTTCGTCCGAGATTGCCGAGTAGCCATGGATCCTTAAAGAACCCCAGAGCATCCGTCTGTCCTCCAAATCAAACATTGTTGGTTGCATTGGAATCTCATTATTGAGTTCTCTATTCTTCTTGAGCCTCGTTCCTTCATTTCTCCTCTTTCGTGAGTTATCTTGGGTTAAAAAATTTATACATTTTCGTAGATCTATGGCATTCAAATACGATTCAATCCTAATGGTTCAAGTATCTTGATCGGCCAACACCGAGGTAGGTGGTTTGTGTCTTTCCATAGATAGTTATTGAGTTTTATGTGCAAAATTACCCAATTCCCATGAATGGGGTATTGTACATTTACCGTTTTAGGCCTATTGTTTCTCTTCTATGTTGTATGCCTGGGTAGATGATTATTGATTGTGAATAGGGTGAATTTTTGTACTTTGGATGTTTTTCCCATGCATGTTTTTCCTGTTTGGACCTTTGGGCCGTGATTGCCTGTTAGGCTGCTATTTACTTTCCCATGCCTAGTATTTTTGGATGGCGTGACTACTGTTTTGTTATGTTTTTGTGTTGTAGAATGATATCCAAGTAGTTCTTGAGGTTTACCTTGGTCGTTACGCACTGCCACACTTGCATGACATAGAAGGGGCCATGAGAACCTGGTGTATAAACCATAGGGAAAATGGAAATTGAGGGATTCTCCAGAGTGTCTTTATATTTTACGATGTGAGACCATAGGGGTAATTGATGTTGAGGTCTTCCTTAGAGTGTCTGAAGTTTCATGATGTGGTCCAAAGAGGGAATGTGACGTAAGTTCTTCCCTATAGTTCCTTTAGTACCAATACGAGACTACATGAGGAATTTACGATGACTGCTTCCTCAAAGAGTCTACGCTTAAGCTGAACTAGAGGGGTTAGACTGAGTGTACTACCGAGAGAGTTGCTTGTACTTTTTAGGTATGATCGGAGGACTTATACTGAGAGTGCTTCCCAGAGGGTTACCTGTTTTTTGGGTTTTTCTTGATAGTGAACTGTGGATTGGTTACTATTGGGTACCTTCCTTTTTACTGATTTCTATAATTTGGCTGCCATATACTCATTGACTATTAGGCACATATCTCATGGTGGATGCCTACTATTATTAGTCTCACACCCTGTTTGGGCCTTTCTTTTGTTCCCAAACGGATTATATTATTACAGGTATAGGGTAGGGCAAGAGCACTTCTACTTCAGGTACTTGACATGCTATGGAGTTGGAGAGCAAGGGACCAAGTATGGGCTTGCGTTACTAAGGATCTAGAGTATGTTTTTTCTTTTGTACTTGGTTTAGTACTGTATTTCAGTATTTTACTTTATTTGGCTGCTTCCCAAGACATATATTTATCATGAATCATTATATGTATATTCTCTAGTTGTTTCATTATCTGTCTTCCATTGTTACTGTTGTTTGGTATTATTACTGCTTTAGCTATTGTATATCTATTTATTTCCACTGTGTACTCTACCAATGAAGGAATAGTTTCCCCACTATCACACCCAAGGCCATTGTTTCTAGTCGGGAACCTATGGAATTCAGGGAAATTCACTTGAGGCCTTGTGACCAACTCGGTACGGGGCACCTTTGGGTGGCTTACGGAACTGGGACACTAAAAAATGGTATTCGAGGAATCATTTTCTCTTTACTTATTGTTTAGAGCCTTTAGCCAGGGATATAAAGGAATAGGTACTTGGTAATAAGTTGTGCCTGAGAGTAGCTAACTCGTGTATACAGAAAAGCCAACCTACCTCGTTTATTTCAATTTTCTGGTTTGGAAAGATTACAGTGGATTTTATTTCACCTTTAGTGATCTTCTTGATTTGTGCTGTAATTGTTGATGTTATTGAGGTTCTATTTATGTTTCATCCCAATGAGATGAGTGTATTCCATCTCATGAATTATATGGGCACTTGTTAGAAATCACATGTCATGCATTCTGGTCATACCATTTAATGTGCATTAGCAATTTCATGTTGTTGTGATAGATGTTGCGTAGAATATGCAGGTTGTTATGATAGATGCCTTGATATATATATACCTGGTATTTGATATGGTATCATTTTGTTCAATTTTTTTCTTGAATGGACGTCAAACTGTGGTTATTGAGGTTTTATGGTCCCTTATGAACCGGAATTTGGTTGATCATTGACTTGTTACATTCTTATAATAGGTTTAAGATGCCAATCATTGATTCACAGGGAGTATGGGCCCTCACGGATCGGAATTTGGCTCTTTCAGTGTTCGTTTCAGTGTTTTATGGGTTCTGAGGTAGTTTCTAAGGCTTAGTATCTGGAAAGACCCATAATACACGCCGTGTAGTTTTGACTATACGCCATGTGTTCTTCTATTTGGGAAGAAATTGTTTTTCTTAAGTACATTTCATGTACTTTATGTACAGGATGTGTTGTCTCTGACCATGTCGTAGGCCATGTGGACAGACACATGGGATGGGGAAGATATGGTGGGAACACGTCGTGTCCCATAAGAATACTCCGTGTAGCCTGACCTAGGTACCCAACCGTTTCATGAACAACACGGGCCAGTGTTATCCCTTATCATACAGGGCGTGTCCGCATTGAACATGACGTGTAGTGTCAGTCGTGTAGTCGGTCGTGTAACCAACAACATAGGTCGGTGTATCCTTTTACTTTCACGTCGTGTCCACATTGAACACGCCATGTAGTTTGAGCTGTGTGTCGGTCCATTTCACTAACAACACGGGACAGGTGAAACTTTTCTAGTACATTCCATGTCTATCTTGAACATGTCGTGTAGTCTTTCCTTAGGAAAGCCGTGTGGTTTGACCGTGTAGAATGACTCGGGTAGGAGAAGAGGATTCAACTACATGCCATGTGTTATGAGAACATGTTGTGTGTTTGGGGTGTTACACGACCAGTTCAAGAAGGAGTAAACACCCATATAAATGACTTAAGGTAACATGTCGTGTAGGAAATTTACATGCCATGTAGTCATGTTTTGTAAAACTTGAATTCTTTCTTGCTCATGTTACCTTCTTAAACTCCTTGTTTTCAGTCCTTGAGATCCTTGATCTAATGTGTGCATTTGACCTTGCAGATTCATGCCGCCAAGACGTCCTCTGGTTGTACGCCAGTTACAGGGTAGTGGTCGAACAACAGATGTGGCTGATTAGGGACTACCTATAGATCCTCCTATTGTGTCAGTCTTGGAACCATCCGTTATACTGGAAACGGTTTTTGATGCATAGTTCAGGGAAGGCTTTATGTGGATGATGCAAACCTTTTTGGGAGCGTTGCCTCCTACCCTGTCGATGGATAATTTGACGTGGGTCTTCCAGTCACATCATCCTCCCACTTTCTCAGGGGATGGAGGACCTAAAACTACAGAGTCATGGCTAGAAGCCATGCTAACGATAATTTCGAATCTGGAGACTCCTCCATAGAAGAGTTTCATGATCGCTACCTATATGATTCGGGACTCCGCCAAGATGTGGTGGGATGTGATCTCATAGACGGGATGCCAGTAGGTTATGGTGTGGGAGCAGTTTCATCACATCTTCTATGAATAATTCAACCCAGATACCTTGAGGTCCGATTGAGCCTGAGGTTTTATGAGTTTGGAGAAGGGTACTCTTTCTGTTATGGAGTATTCCTCCCGCTTTACCAAGATATAGAACATCAATCCTATTTCAGGATGTGATCAGTTATTCATGTAAAGGATGTTTGAGGATGGTCTAAGGCACTACATCCGATCATAGGTAAACATCTTTTGGTCAACTTCCATCACATCTATTGTCAACCAGGCACTGATCACAGAGAGCAATCTGAGAAATTCTAGAGTTGTGAGCCAGGGCGGCTCGACATCTGGTGTTAACATCCCTCCTACTGATAGTAGGAAGCACCGTAGGGAGTCTTCACGTGGTGATTCAAGGAGGAGAGACACATTTATTGGTAGCCAGGTGGTGTGCAATCGGTGTGGGAGGAGCAGGCATACCAGGCCACACTGCCTGAGAGACCTAGTGGAGTGTCGATCATGTGGAAATTTAGGTCACATTCAGCGCTTTTGTCAGATCTTCTCACCATCATCTGGTGAGAGGGGTTCTTCTATGACTTCTCATTAGAGAGCAGCACCGCCAATTTCTTACTAGTTAAGGAACTGGAGCTCTTCTAGCCATTCAGGATGAGGTGGAGGTCGTGGCTGTGGTGGTCAGTCACCAGCCTTTCAGTGACAACAGAGTGGATTAGCTCAGAGTGGTCAAGCAGGGTCACAGGGTCGCAGTGTAGGCCAGACTTTTGTAGTGCAGCAGACCTAACAGAAGTAGGATCTCAGACCTTCTATGGTTTGAGGTACTATCTTAGTTTCCTTGGTTTTAGCTTCTTCCCTTTTCGATATAGGGTCTTCCCATACCTTTATATTTTTTGCGATTGTGGAGATCCTTGGGCTCTAAATCTTTTCTTCTGTTGATATCTTGACACTAGATACTCCGTTGGGGAAAAGAACAGTGAGTGTGCTTCAGTGTAAGGATTTCTTTATAGAGGCTGTTAGGTGTCAATTTTTATGGGACCTCTATGTACTAGAGATGATAGGCTATGATGTCATTCTTGGGATGGACTTCCTAGTTCCCTTCCGGGTAGTATTTGACTGTTATCGTCGTAGAGTGAGTTTCACATCACTAGAGGGCATATCATTTCTTTATAAGGGTGAGTGGGATGTCCATGTGAGCAGATCTGTTCTAGAGCATCATGGGATAGGAGAAGTTACAGCTCAGATTGCTGGTCTATATCTGGATGACCAGGGGACTTCACAGTTAGAATTTCATCCAGTGGTGGATTGTTTTAGAGATGTATTTACAGAGCACTTTTCAAGTTTTCCTCTAAAGTGTGAGGTAGAATTTTCGATTGAACTTGTGCTAGGAGTGGAACCAGTGTCCATTTTTCCTTATAGGACGGCTACACTGAAGTTGTAGGAGCTCATGAAGTAGTTGGAAGAGTTGCAGGAAAAGGGTTTCATCCAACCCAGAACTTCACCTTAGGGTTCGCCTGTCCTGTTTGAAAAAAAGGCAGATGGTAACCTTAGGCTTTGTGTGGATTATCGAAAGCTGAACTAGTTGATGGTTAGGAACTGGTATCCCTTGCCGAGGATTGATGATCCTTATGATCAGCTTCGAAGAGCTCAGGTATTTTTAAATATTTACTTGAGGTTCGGTTATCATCAGTTACGCATTATACCATCTGATATACCTTTTACAGCCTTCTAGAGTAGGTATGGTCTATACGAGTATATGGTAATGTCATTCGGTCTCACAAACGCGCCTGCAGTTTTCATGGCATTGATGAACTGAGTGTTCCATCCATACTTGTATTCCTTCATCGTGGTCTTCATGGAAAATATATTGGTGCACTCTAACACTCGACATGACCATGCTACCAATCTTGAGATAGTTTTGAGTACAGTGAGGGAGCATCTGTTATATGCTAAGTTCTCAAAATGCCACTTTTGGATGGATCAGATTCACTTCCTGGGTCATTTAATCTCAGAGGAAAGAGTATCAGTAGACCCAAAGAAAATGACAGTTGTAGTTTCCAGGGAGTAGCCAAAGAACAACTTTTATGTGAAGAGTTTTCAAGGGTTTACTAGATACTATAGACGTTCATATAGGACCTTTCATGTTTAGCAGCACCACTGACAGGTCTGACTAAGAAGGGATTGAAGTTCTCATGGTCATATTCTAGTGAGTTAGCCTTTCATGAGCTGAAAGGGAGGTTTTTCTTCATCACTGATACTAGTCTTTCCAGATCCAAGAAAGAGCTATACTTTTTTTGTGAGGCTTCAGGTATCGGGCTAGGAGCTGTGCTTATACAGGGAGATGGAGTCATTGAACATGGGTCTCGGCAGTTACAGCCACATGATAGGAACTACACGACGCACGATCAAGAGTTGGAGGCTATTGTTCATGCCTTACGTTGTTGGATACATTTTCTTCCAGGAGATCATTTTGTAGTTTTCACCTACCATAAGAGTCTCAAGTACATCTTCACTCAGCGTGATATGAATTTGAGACAGCATAGGTGGGTTGAGTACCTACAGTCCTTTGACATTGAGCATGCCTATAATTTTGGGAAGGTCAATGTAGTGGCTGATGCGTTGAGAAGGAGGAATCAGATACATGCATTTTAGGAGGCCATCAGTGAGTGGAAACTTATGGCTCTTTTCTTGGAGATGCATTTGGAGGTGAACGACAGATAGGGGCATAATTTTTTATATTCTGTAGTTGTTACCTCTACTCTTCTTGATCGAGTTCAAATGATTCAGCTATCAGATTATGAAGGCATAGTTTTAAGGGAGAATGTGTTAGGAGAGGACCTTATTCCTAGATGGACCATAGGTGAGGGTGAGATATTGCGTTTCTAGGGGCGCGTATGTGTTCCAGCAGACATACAGAAGGAGCTGATGCATGATTTTCATTCCTCAGTTTGGGAAGTTCATCCTAGAATCACTAAGATATATCGTGATCTACATCATCAGTATTGGTGGAAAGGTATGAAGAGGGACATTGCAGGTTTCATCACGAGGTGTTCCACTTATCATCATGTGAAGGCGGAACATCAGTGACCAACTGGGATTTGCAGCAGCTACCCATTCCCGAGTGGAAGTGGAATGATGTCACGATTGACTTCGTGACCAGGTTTCTGAGGTCGCATTGAGGGAATGAAACAGTTTGGGTTGTCATTGATAGACTTATGATGGTCGCTCACTTCTTTCTGATCAAGGATACCTTCAATGTTGATGAGATGGGATAGTTGTACATCCAAGAGATTGTACGTCTGCATGGAGTTCAACACTCAATTTTTTAAACAGGGATGCGTGTTTTACTTCTTGGGTCTGGCTGGGGCATCAGAAGGTGTTGGGAATACAGGTACTTTTGAGTACAACTTACCATCCCCAGACTGATGACCAGTCTGAGCGTATGATTCAGGTTCTTGAGGATATGCTCCGAGCATGCATTCTGGATTTTGGAGGATCTTGGGAGAAGCACTTACCTCTTGCTGGTTTTTCCTACAAAAATAGATTTCATGCAACTATTCATATGGAACCTTATGAGTATTTGTATGTTAGGTTATGCTAATCACCCTTATGTTGGCTGGAAGTAGGAGTTGCAGCTTTGTTGAGACCTCGTCTTTTCTAGGAGACCACAAAGTAGATAGAGTTGATTTGGAAGAGGATGGCTACTGCATAGTCTCATCAGAAGTCTTATGATGATCAGCAGAAATGACCTCTGGAGTTCGAGGTCGGGGATGAGGTTTTCTAGTGTGTCACACCAAGGTTGGGACATAAGAGGATTATGAGACAGGGTTTGCTTTCGCCAAGGTATGTCGGGCCGTTTGAGGTGTTGGAGAGAGTTGGGGCGGTGGGCTATCTGTTGCAATTACCTCAGAGGTATTGGGATATGCAGGATGTTTTCAACGTTTCTCAGCTTCGACGTCACTTTTCAGACCCATCTCATGTTTTCCAACTAGAAGAGGTTGAGTTGGAAGTGGATGCATCCTTTGAATAAAATCTTATCCAGATTTTCGATCGCAGTATGAAGGTTCTCTGTGGCCAGTCTGTTCCTCCGGTATGGGTGCTTTGGCAACATGGGTGAGTACAGGATGAGACATGGGAGAGGGAGGCAGACGTGTGATCACAGTGGCCGGAGCTATTCAGGGTTTCTTCTTCTACCCCACTCTAGGGAAATTCGAGGGCAAATTTATTTAAGGGAGGAAGTTTGTAAGATCCCGGATCTTTTTTTCTGGTATGTTTTTTTCTAGAGTTTTTGAGATAAAAAGACGTTTCTGGAAGTTTTTTAACTACACACCATGTACTCAGTTACCGCGGGTAGGTGTGTGCTGGCTATATAGAGGCCTTGAACACTACCATGTGGGGTGACCTAGAGGCCGCTTAAAGCGGAGTACGGAAAAGTTCAGTACATGTCATGTACTCCAAAAGTACGTGCGGTGTATTTTGTTTTTCTTCATTAAATGCATCAGGGTCACGTCTGACGGACAGAACACTCATATTTTAGGTTTCGTTCATCCGAGAGCGTTGAGCAACTTCGGATCTTTGACGAGCCCCCATGCCTCCGTCTGTCCTCATAATCGAACACTGTTGGTTACGTTGGAATCTAATCAGTGAGTTCTCTCTTCTTCTTGAGCCTCGTCCCTTGATTTATCCTCCTTCATGAGTTATCGTGGGTTGAATGTTTTATACGATTTCATAGATCTATGGAATTTGAATGTGATTAAAGCCTTGTGGTTCACGTATCTTGATCTTCCAACATCAAGGTAGGTGGTTTGTGCCTTTCCATAGATATTCCTTGAGTTTTATGTGAAAAATTTCCAAAAACCCATGAACGGGGTATTGCGCGTTTACTGAATTAGCCCTACTGTTTCTCTACTATGTTGTATTCCTGGGTAGATGATTATTGATTTTAAATAGGGTGAATTTTTGTGCTTTGGATTTTTTTCCCATTCATTTTTTTCCTGTTTGTATGTTTGGGTCATGATTTCCTATTAGGGTGATGTTTACATTCCCATGCCTAGTATTGTAGAATGGTGTCACTATTGTTCTGTTATGCATTTGTGCTATAGAATGCTAGCCAAGTAGTTCTTTAGGTTTACCTTGTCCATTACGCACTTCTACACTTCCTTGACTTACACCGGGTTGTGACAACCTGGTGTATAGACCATAGGGAGAATGGACATTGAGGGCTTCTCCAGAGTGTCTTTATATTTTACGATGCGAGACAACATGGGGAATTGACGTTGAGTGCTTCCTTAGAGTGTCTGTAGTTCCTCGACGTTGGCCACAGAGGGAATGTAACATAAGTGCTTCCCTAAAGTGCCTTTAGTACCCATATGAGACTATAGGGGGAATTGACGGTGAGTGCTTCCTCAGAGAGTCTATGATTAAGCTGAACCAAAGGGGTTAGACTAAGTGTACTGCCCAGAGGGTTGCTTTTACTTGTTAGGTAGGACCATAGGTGTTAGACTGGGAGTGCTTCCTCGAGGGTTACAAGTTTGTTTACATATTTGTTATTTATTGTTTGATACTGAACTCTGGATTGTTTACTATTGAGTACCTTCCTTTTTACTCGTTTCTGTACTTTTGTCTGCCTTATACTCATGGACTGTTAGAAACAGATCTCATGGTGGTTGCCTACTGGTATTAGTCTCACACCCTATTGGGGACATTCTTTTGGGACAAAACTAATTATATTTATGTAGTTATATACAAGGTCAAGAGCCCTTCTACTTCAGGTAATTGGCATGCTGTGGACCTAGAGAGCAAGGGACCAAGATTAGGCATGCGATGGTGAGGAGTTGGCTTCTGTTTTTCTTCTATACTTTTTTTAGTACTGTATTTTAGTATTTTTCTTTGCTTGGATGTTTTCCTAGACATATATTTATCATGAATAATTATATATATATATATATATATATATTCTCCAGTTTTTTCTTTATCATTCATCCATTGTTACTATTTTTTGGTATTATTACCGTTTCTGCTATTGTATAGCTGTTTATTTCTGTCGTGTACTCTGCCAATGAGGGCATAGTTTCCCCACTATCACCCCCAATGCCCTCGCTACTAGTTGGAAGCATTTCTCATTTAGGGAAATGTGCTTGAGTCCATGTGACCAACTAGGTACGAGGCGCCTTTGGGTGGCTTTTGGAACCGGGATGTTACAGTTTCCCACCTAGAATTCTATAAAGAGCCAGAAAAATTTTGTGGCTAGAACAATATTGCAGAATCACTGGTCATTACGCCACATACCTTAAGGAACTGTACCAATCACTCAATATAATATATATCCAAAGTTTAAAAAAAATATACTAAATGTTTATTTTAAATATAGTGTTAACTATACAGTTTCTTGGAAGTGTACAAGATCCTTGTAGTAAATTAACTTTGTGTTTCCCAGGTCATATATAGAGGGAAAACCTTAGTGAAATTTGTAATTATAATCAATTTATATGGTATAAAATTATGTAATAATTAAACAAAATAAGTGTGTGAGTTGATGTAAAAATAAGTAATAGGGATTTTGTTAGTATATTAGTAAGAAGGTGGAGGGTATTGTGGTCAGTTATGTTATATCACATTGTTTATTTGTGAGAAAATTGATTTTATTCCATCACTAGTCAATATTTTATGTTCTCTATGACCACACTATCCAAATTCCTAGTACACATATAGGTCCCTATATGGTTTTCTATTCTTGTTTTGATAATGTAATTTAGTTTCCAAGTATGTAATTATAATTTTTTCCTAGGACTCCATGGAAACTATCATTCCTTAGAGAAAATTGTAGATATATATATATTTCACTAGATATACTTCAACTATTGTTACTTCATACAATACTAAATTATCAAAATATATTTGATTAGAATATTGATGTATTATTAAAAAAAGTGAAATATAAATTTTTATCAATTCATTCAAGAATGAATATTGATTAATTAACCCAGAATCACTCGAACTCCACTATATTATTATCCACTCAATCATTTATTAATAGTAAAAATATATTAATGGTTGAAATAAGGATTACATATGATGTTTCAGTATTCCTACTTAGTTGTGTTCCTCCTCTACTAAGATCCATAATGTCAACCCATGAACTGATAATTTTTCTATATATGGTCTCTCTATTTTGTTATTTATCATTAATTTAAATGATAAATCCACATAGATATAATGAACTGAGACCATTCCATGTGAATAATAACTCCAATTTCATCCATTGATCCCCACTATAAATTTCCACATTGATAATATCCTCCTCATTATTTTTGACATTTGTAGATTTTTTTTTCTTTACCTTAATTAGTTAGACATGGATATATGGAGATTACCTTAGTCCCCAAAATCTATATATGTTTTCCATGTGTCCTATTAGAACATAAATGACTTAAATGACTTATAATTATTCATTTTATTCTATATTAATCATTTAAGATTATTTTATAATTTCACCTTTAGAAATTATAGAATTTATCCTCTATTAGTTTGAAAATACTTTCTTCTTGGAGGAAATAGATACTTATGAGATTATGAAATTGTATTGTTCAGACTCATATAGACATCCCTTTTTATGATACTAGTGCTTTGGAGTTATCTCTCTCTAAATAATTAATTCTAAACAACATTGAATCAATATCAAATACCTAGGATAAGAAATGATACACAATTATAGTCTAATGCTTCCATAAGGTCTGGACCATTCAATATTTTACCACAAACATCATCTCTTAATTATTTGACATAGATAGTGAAATTTTTAGCTTGATTATTTTTAATAAAGAAGATTTTTTTGTTCTTTTCACTGTCTATATTTATCTACAATTTCATATGAAACCCATTTTTTCTCCTATTTTCTCTTGTTTTTCCCAACATCACTAAATAAATTACATAAAAATTATTTTATAAAGTGTTCCTAAACAATTAATGATTCAAAATGATACTTGAATGAATAATTTTCAAATCATGAATGTTAAATATTTATTTCTTATTACCCAAATATCCTCTAACGTCAAATCTTCTATATTACTAATATTTTTAATTCAAAAAAACATAAGAAACATTAGTAATTTAAGAAACTAACAACATGTTTATGTTAACCACATTCATCCACATTTGAGTGATTAATTTTCCTTGAGTTATCACTCTCAATGAGTTTCTATAAGATTCAAATTCTTCTCAAGTTTGAGTCTTGAGTTATGGAATATTAAATGAATACAAACTGTTTGAATCATTATACTAACATGAAATACCATTTCAAAACCCTCTCCATATATCTCTTTATCTATTATTAAATTTTATAATTCTTTTATTCATGTTATACACAAAATGATACTTTATCTAATCCATGTTTATTTGAGTTTAGGATTCCCCAATATGTTCATCTCCCACAAAAACTAGATACACACATTTTCATTTTACTTTATTTATATCTTTTGCAATTAACATATTCAAAGAGTATACATAACTTATAACTAATCCAGTGTAAACATCTACAATCACATAATGTTAAATCTAATAACTATTGAATAAGATCATGGTGGGATATCCACCTCTCATACTTCTTTAGACTCTTATTTATGGATTTTAGATTTCACTATAAAACATTGTTCCAAGTCTTCTTAGAATATTTAAAGTTTATTTCATAACTGATTATTTTACAAAAAATCATATGAATTATAAAATTATTGTTTAAGATGACTGTATATAGTGTTCTCTTTCAAATTTGAAAATTCACACAGTTTTGAGTTCAACAATATTCGGTATATATTTCATAATATAATCCACCTAGAACATTTTAAATTTATCTTCAATGTAAAATTATAAAAAACTGAGAGACTACATTTTCATTATGTTATTTCTCTAGTATAGTGTATGTATATAATTATATCGAGAGTCATTCCTCTAATAGAACACAATAAACTCATTCCCACACATTATTTTTACTCAATTTTCAATATGTATAAATACGGGGAGATGCGATAAATGATATCATAGTAAATTCCTCTGGAATAGAATTCAAAAATATGGAATAATAGAATAATCCCTTTTATTATTAGATCATCTATGATGTATATGTATTTTTTTAAATGTTTCTTTTCCTACTTCTATCCTATAAATATAATGAAACATACTCAGTGTGTTGAATTGATGTTTATTCACAATAAAAAACTAAAATCAAAATTAGTGTTTTTTTATTGAATCCTAATAGTTCACTTTTATGTCTTAGGTATGAATTATTTATATATTAATCCATTAGAATTTTTAAAATGGATTTATCCACATTTTTCCCTTAAAAATATGGATTTCTTATTTTTTTTATTCATTGTGAATGGTTCTCCATATTCTACAACAATCTCTATAAATTCATTCATATTAACATGTATTACCAATAATGATCTAGAGGATTTAGAATCTACTCTCCCAAGAAATGTATTAAAACTTATTTTTTCTTTTTTATGTTCTTTTATTGAATTAATATGTCATGAAATACTTTTTCTCTTTCCTTTGCAATCCTTTAATTCTCATTATAATCCATTTTCATTTAAAAAAATTCTTTAAAAAAATTATTTTCTCTATTTCTTAATTGAAACCCATATTCATAACATTCACTGCTGAAATAGATTTATGTAAAATTTTGAATAGTAAAGTGGAATGTCTTTCCAAAACTATTATATGTTAAGAGACATTTAAATTAGTCTTTTAAATATAGTTCTGTAATCCCATTGTACATTCTCAAGATTGCATATACAATATTTTCTTCAATTGCACACTGTATTTGAAAAGAGTTCATTTCAGTTCATTATTTGATACTTCAGAAATTCCACAAGTTTTTTCTTGTTATGTTGTTCATATCTTATATTTACATCTATATTTATTCATTAGTGATCATAATTTATTATTTTGAAACTGAACACCATTATCACTGATGATGTCTTTTGACACTCTATATTTTTATAATATGTGTATCCTTAGAAATTTCTCAATTTATGAAGATTTTTTTTGTAAAGGAACTTCTTCTACCCACTTTGACATATATTACACTACAATAAGTATACATTAATTTTCAATGTGATTTTGTAAATGGACTCATTTAGTCTATTATTTTACATCAAAATATCTAATTACAAGTTTATTGATTTTGTAATTATTTATATTATGCCCACATTTCATTTTCTTTGAAATTTGTCACAATTTTTGATATATTATACTTCATACATAAAAATATATATGAGTAGTAGAAAAATTAGGAAAACACCATAACAACTATATTTTAATGTTCATAGGCTTCCTTATTTCAGTGAATATTAATTATTCAAAATGTATAGTGCCTATTATTTTGGTACACATATTTGGATAATTCAATCTACTCATTATTTGTATGGAAATGGTTTATCCAAAACAAAACATCTAGAATCATACTTGAATCACTTATATTATTTACATGATAGAACTCATGGAATTATCCCAGTAATAATATAGATAAAAATATCAATATACCAAGGTGTATCTTTGGTTTTAACACAAGACAACAACCGATAAGAAAATTCCACTTTGGTTGGGTCAGAGTACGCTTATTATAAGTAATCCAATTAGATAAATGGTTATAAACCTGATTTGTACCTCCATTATTGTATTTTATTTATAGATAAAACACATGTAGTATCAATACCCTTCTAATTAGTCTCGTATTTTCTTGATACATTGATAAAAGTTATTTCAATACTGGTTGATCAATTTATAAAATTACCTCACCACCAATCAAATAATAAGGTCTAAAATTATCCATTGAATACACCAATTCAAGAATCACTTCCTGTTTGGATGAATAATTCATCCTAATTCCATAAAATAATTTTATGGAATAATAGATAACATTGTATTTTCTTTCTATTCATTGTTGATGATTAACTCCTACTATAAAATAGATTACATCACAAATAATTTAAAATGGTAAAGTATAATATGGTGTAGTGATTATTGGTGTTGATATTTGCTATATCTTGAGTCTAAAAAATGCATCCAAACACCATTTGTTGATATTGAAGATAAAAAATTTCACCAATAGTATAAAAAATGGGTTATAATGTTTTCATTAATCCTTAATGAATATTCTATAGAATCTTGTATTCATTGTGAAATTTATCACTATGTTAAATGAATTTGGATATGACAGGATAAATATCAGAAAAATTTCATATTTTTACACTTCAATTACATATTTTGATAGGCTTGGTCATAAGACAATATCTTCTTTCTCTGTGAAATGAAATTTTCCAAATTTAGTACAAGGATTATTTCTTTATATCCTTGCAAAAATGTTTCAATATTTTCAATGTGATAATTGAATGGCATACAAAATATAAATATGTCATCCATAAAGACGTTAATTTTTTTCATCATATCTAAAAATATTTCTATCATGAATCAATGAATTGTGGTCAGATCACCACAAAATCGAAAAGGTATCCTCATATAAAAATTTCCATATGGAAAAGTGATAGTTTTCTTCTACTGGTCTATTACAATAATTGGAACATGGTTATAACCTCAGAAATAATCATAAAATCACATGTGTGAGTGTAAAAAAATTATTTCCAAAATTCAATACATAAAATGAAGTGGATCACGTTCCTTCATTATTTCTTAATTATAGTTCTATTTAGGGAGATAAATACTATTATTTCATAAATAGAAACTCAAACAAAAATCTAGGACTTTATTCCACAAGAATGAACTCTAGGAAATTATTTTCATGTCTATCTTAGAGGGTTATGAAACCACATAGGTTTTTAAATTTAAAATTAGACAACATTTTTTTATATTTTTTAGTGTTAAATATAATTTTCAGGGATGATAAAATTTTAATCAGGGATAAAATTAAAATCAATAATTATATTAATCTTTAAAATATTAAAACAAATACATTTACCAAAAATGACATGGTAATTAAATTTGAAAAATGTTTTAAATTAATTTAAATGGAAAACTCATATAACTGAAAGAAAGGGCCGAACAAACCCTAAACTAATAAACATATAATACTATCTCAAGAAATCAATTGTGAATTATAACTCATTTATTTAAAAAATTATTAGGAAATTTCAAATGGATCATAAAAAGTTGGGACATTAAAGAATATCAAATAGAGATATATTATGTTGGTTTTACTTTAGGATTGTTATCCAAGGAAGTGATATTATCATATTTTGTTTATAATTATATTGATATTCATGGAATGATTTAGTTTCTTCCATTTCGAAAGGGAAAAAATAACAGTAGAAAATAATGGAATAAAAAGAAATTGAAGGTGATAAGGAACAAGTAATTATTTATTATTATAATTATTTTTAAAAAGAATAGTGTTATCAATTAAAAACACTAATAACGGTTCCAATTTTACCCAGTGGCCTATTATGAGATCCTTTCCAATAAAATTATAACTATTGATGTAATCTAGTGTAATGGTAGACTTTAGTTTATCTCTCAATGTAATATACAAAAAACTAATTCATTCTATTAATATCACGATTTATTATCTTCTTGTATTTTATTTATAAGTAAAACAATAAATATATATTTAGGGTTTTTAAATATAAAAAAATAAAAGAAAAAAAATAGTGTTAAAAATCAACTATGAATGTTGATTTCTTTGGGTGTTATCCTTTATCATTCTGGTTATTTATTTGAACTCAATTTATATCACACAATTTTTACATTAAAGATAATTTATCTTACTAATATTCATTGTTTATCATGTTATGAGAATGATATTTACTCAAAAATACCTTAGAAGAAAATTTATTTTCATCTCATCCATGAAATATGAGAAAGACCATTATTTAATTAATAGAATGCACTCACTCACCTACATGGATCTATCTAATACCGTTCAATTATTGGATCACTCATATCTACCATACATTAAATAACATGAGTGAGGGTTGAATAAAATATAAAATTATAAAATAATATTAGTATAACGATGGATATAGTATTGAATTATTTTTATCTACAACGCACTCAATTTTGTCTCTACAATTATAAGAATGAGAGTAGAAATAAAAACAAGTTTGACGTATTATGAATCCCAGAAAATCATGATTGTGTCCTTAATTTTAATCAATTTTATATTAGAACACTGTTATCATACATATTATAGTGTTTATATAAGTATAACATAATAATAAACAAATGTAAAAGAGAACAAAACATTACACTTTGGAAGAGAAACTTGCTAGATATTTTCCCTTGATCCTCCTTGAGTACTCTTGTAGATATTCTATAATAAAAAATCCTCTATTTTTGGAATTACACTATTTTAATATGAATTATACAATATTATATAAATCTTAAATTTATTTCTCTTCATTTTATTCGTCAACCTACCAAGGTCACTCAACATGAGAGCACTTCACTTCATTATTTAGATTAAATCTTTAATTTTTTCTTATTTTAACTTTTAGTGTCTTGTTATATCATATTTATTATGAAATCATGTAATAAAAATAAGTCAACTATACATTAACATAGATATCATATGATTAAAAACTTTATTCCTAAACTTTACCCAATAATCCCATGATCCTTTAAATTCATTTTTATTTTTCTTAATGACACATGATAAATTCTTTCACCCTTATTTACCAATATATCTAGACATTTTATGCATGTTCCTCCTCTTTTAAAGTTTTAATTCACATTAAGTATGATTACATTGGGTCACATCCATGACCTGTATTGATCTGTATATACTTTTTATTGATTTATGACAAAATTATATGTGTTTTATGATTGATTTCTTTGATTTTTTATAATTTTAATTTTATTGATAAAATATGAATTATATAAATGGAAGAAATTAATGTTTTGGAGTTTGTGATATTTTATTCATTTTCAAATGTGATATTAAAATCATAATTTTTCTATACTAATAGTTAAATTTTGATCACAACATTAGATTATGGATGAGTTATTGACTCTTGGGTGGTATTTGGTAAATTTTATAATGTGGTTGTAATGTTATATAAATTTCATGTGATGGTAATACTTTTTTAAATATCTATTTATTTAGGTAATTGATTTTATATATATTATTTTTATAAAATAAATAAAATATATAATTGTGATATAATTTTTATTATATATCACTAATTACCTTTTCAAAGGTATTGATAATATAGTTTAATGGAAGAAATTGATAATAAATAGTGAAAATAATTTAATGTTGATTATAACATTGAATGAATGTGTTAGTTTTAGGAATTAACTCGAGGGAATTCATTTTACTTGCATGAGCATAACTTCAATTGTCATTATTATCTATTTTTTATGATATTAACCCTTGTCATTTACATTTTGTGGTGAATCAGGGAAGGTGAATGATATATAATGGATTATATAAGAACAAGATTTAGTGATAATCAATGGATTAATGATTTCCATTCATCATGGAATTGAGGTTGGTGACTTGAAATTTTCATCTCCTCTAATAATCCTTGTCAATCTACTAAGATCCTATTATACATAAGGGGTAGATAACTCATAATTATATGATATTATGATGATATAGTAAATTAGAAGTAGAAGCTATAGATGAATAAAAAATTGGTGGAATAAATATTCATGATTACTATTTTTTGTGAATATAGATTTTTAACGATGGATAGTTGATGGGAATTGATAAATGGGGGAAATAAAATTTTGAAATGGATGGGAATTATAATTCTATGTTAAGAGAATTTAAATTTATAATGATGGAAGTGGATTAATAGATATAAATTATGAGTGATAGGTATGAATATAAAACATACTCATTAGTGTTGATTGTTTCTTTTAATTATTATATAAATTATTCGATATTTTATTTGTGCTGGAAGTTGATGTTGATATTTTTTATGAATAATTTTTGAATATGTATTTGGTTATCATTTATAATTTTGATTCTAAAATAATGAAATAAAATAAAAAAAATACTATAATGGGAGAGAGGTTTGGATTTATGAAATTTTCTATAGACCATAAAAATTCGCCATTTGGGTTGTTCCATTCTATGGTGAAATTATCTAAATTGTTTGGGATGGTTGGGGGTAAATTAGCAGCGAGGTCTATATGGTCATCACACAAAGGCATGGGGATATGTATGCAACATCCCAAAGTTTTATCTATATAAGTTCCATTCTTTTTATTATATAATTTTGTATAAAAATTTAATAGAACATATAAAAATCATTATAAATGATGAATGAATGAAATAAGAAGTGTTTCTACAAGTTAATGAGCTTATATCGATGAAAATGTAACTTGACCATTGGAATAGTAATGTGGACCTTCTGAATAGTAAAAAGAAATAATAAATAGTAACATCACCAATAGAAGTATAAATAACATTTATCCATATTATAAGTGACAATATGATACAATAATATCATATTATAAGTAAATAAATATTTTAAAAATTATTAATTAACTGTATTTATTTTTGTAAGTCATAAATATTTAATTAAAATTTTATAAACAATTAAATAATTTTAAAGAAGAACTATTTTCATAAAATTTATTCATAAATTAGTGTTTTGATGTATTATGATTATAATATAATTTTATTAGACACTAGTTAATTTTAAAAAGTGTTATAAAATACGTTATACTTTCAAAATCATTATATTTCAAAGAAATTATGATTTTAATTAAAAATTAAATTTCTAATATTTAGAAAATTATTTTCATAATATGGAGTTACTTTTGAAATTATACACATAACAAAAACGTTAGGGGAATTTCTTTTTTGTATTTTTATGAAATATTTTAATTTTTTGTGAATAGTAAAATACTGTACTTTACGGTATATATACATTATAAGTTAAATAAAATATTAATTGATACATAGATGACATAAGAATAATTAGTTCAAACTCACATGACATAATTACTATATTTAGTCTCAAAATTCAACATTATTGTTGGCCTTGAGAAAAATAATAAACTAATGAATTAAATAATGAGAAAACACCACTCTCCTCAACTATAAATACCACTCATCACCACATCTTCTCCTCCTTCCTATCGTGGATTTATCCTAGTATACATTATTCCCAATAATCATCCCAAAAATCTCGCACATATCGCAAATCTTTTTTTCTTAACAAAATATTAAAACTAATCCCCTAATGAGGTTCTTAAGAAGAAAAAATCAAGATGTTAAACCCTCTTCTATTTTCTTTCAACTTCTTTTCATGTTCTTTTATTTTATTATATTATCCTCACACCCCCTTGTCCATGTAGCTTGAAAACACTATTATCTTACATATACTATAATGTTATCATGTTGATGGAATAATTCATCATCAAATCTTTTGTCCTCTCTCTTTTACTTTAAGAATGAGAACATTGTCCATGAGGTACCGATATACCACTTTCATGGATGACATGATTTCATAATTCAATTTTCTCTTCATGATTGGACATGAAACCATATTTTTTATTGAATCGGATTATAATATATGTATTATATCTTATTTTATTTTTTTGAATCATTTTGTACACGTGATATTAATTTATAAAACAAAATGAGTTCATTGTGATTAAAAAATTCTAAATTAATTTAAATTATTATCATTAGTGTTTTATCTCATAAATCATCCTCAAATGTGGAAAAATATATTTTAACATTATATAAGTTCATAAATAATATCTAATATCAGTTCTGTACATCTATCCTCATTCTACATGATTTTACATACACATATAAAATTAAATCGGTCATGAAACCCAAGAAAATCGACGCTCCCAGATAATGAAATTGTATATCATAACACATAAAAATGACTTAAATGAACTTTATATCAAATAAAATATGTATATAATTGATTATTTACTTTTTAATTAATGAATCTAATTTAACTATTTAGGATATAAATATCAAGTGCACTCTATAATCTATTTTAAGAAATAATTACTTTTCTAAAATCATTCAATTTAAAATTAAAATATTAATGGTTCAATTCTTGTTTTATATAAAAAATTAATCACTTTTATACCTAAAAAATCTTTTTAATATTTTCCATAAACATCACTAGAATTTTTTATTTCTAAATTTTCTTAAACTCTATTTTCACATGTACTCACATTAAGTTGACATCACTCATCATGATATATGCTTATTTTTCCTTATGTATGTCCATGTATGATTTAAATACTCTTTTCAGGGACACCATTGTGATATTACCCTATTATATGTGGTTTTGAAAAGAGTATGGTACCCAATTCTTACTATGGATAAGAATTATGTATATGTTTGATTCATTATGTATCATTCCTCATGGAGAAAACATATTCATGAAAATGTTATGATATGTGCACCCAAATATCACTCCAGTGAATTAGGTAATGTTTAGTCTCATGATAATTTATGTGCAACGGTCACGGTGGTTATCCTTGACTCATTCCCTTCTATGTCATGATCCTCTATTTTCAACTATCCTTGACTTGTTCTAAATTAATATTTTATTTTTCATCCAAATTACAATAAATTCGTGATTATAGGATCCCATTTTATGATTCCTTATGTTTAATCATGTTAAAGGATTTTTAAATCATTATGTTATACCTTCTAAACCAAGTGCTAAGCTTTATATTAATTTTTACAAGGACTTTTATATCATCCCTTTATTCATGTTATCCCCATGTTATCCTATATGTATATAAGGTATAAAATAAAATTAAGTGATAGTAATTGATGATAAATAAAAAAATCTTTTATTTAGTCCCATGTTTCATTTTTATATACATAGTCTTCCAACACAATAGACTTTATGATCTATGTCTTACAATTTGGTGTTTAATTGTGCCTAAAATCATGTAATGATATGTGTAAAAGGATAGTGTCTCTATAATGTCACATTATATAACAAAGGTACTTATTGATGTTAATTACATGTAGGTGTTTTGATATTTACGTGGTTCATTTCACCTTGGCATAGGGTTATTCCACATCCATCATGGGTTATACAGCCTAATGCTAATTAGATGAGTTTTTAGTCGGATGATTTGAAGGTGGCAGGGACACATGAATCTCTGATAAATCTATATTTTTTTATTAGTGATGCTGAAAATGTGGAAAGTCTTAATGGCTTATATGGATTGGTTTAAATGGGTCTTTTTTTATTTATCGGCCGCATGATGAGGTTGTTGAACTTGTTTGTACTGAGGATATAAGGGATGTTAATGATATGGTAGGATATGATTTTTTGGTTTATATAGTTAGTATATATATATGTATATATGATGTGATTATATTCTCAAGGACCTTTTATATAAAGTGTATATAATAAACATATAGTGTGCGTTTCAATCCATTTGTTATATTTTTTAGTTATAAAGATGTGATGGTGGTTTGTAATGCGTGATGATAAAGATGGTGATGTTTGTATGAATGTTATAACTAGAAATAGTGGATACGTGATGCATAGTGGTGTTAATATATTTTTAGGAGTGCAGATCCTCTTAGATTACACACATTGTAATGAATCTAGAGTCCCCATGTGTGGAAAACTTCTCAATCAATACCAGTTTTTATAAGGAGAATCAATAAGGGTGGAAACCCATAAAACTAGTGAGATTCCTAATAGGTGGATAACAACCAAATCAATGTATATAGATATTTAGAATTGAATTTGTAGGTGTATAACTATATAGTGATATTACACCTTCCTTATATGTTGATTCCAACATGGTGATGGAGATATTATTTTGTGTTCTTTGTGGGTAGATAGATATTTGGTGATAGAGATTTTAAAGAATGTTCTTTATGAGTGGAAATATATTTCAGGATGGAGATCTTATAGTATGTTCCCTTTAGGTGGATATTAATATGGTGGTGGTAATACTATAGTTAAATATTGTGGGTAGATAGCTTAATGATGATATTATTTTGGGTTCTTTATGGGTGGAAAACTTCTTTGTACATTGATATAATTATATTATTGTTATTATCTTGTATTTTTTATGTAAAGATGTGTGATTGGAAAATTATTATCATTTTAAAATTGAGATGTTTATGGGTTATGCAATTAATGAATTTTAAGTGTTGAATTTTAAGATATGGATGTGGATTAATTGTAATTTTATTCCATATATGAATGAATTATTATGCAACATTCAAATGAAAAATGAGAATTATGTAGAGGAAATTAATGAGCATATTTATATACCCACCCCTTTTATATATTTATAGTTTTTTATTAGTTTTATTGTGTTATTAGTGGTGAAAAGATATCTTTTTTATAGAAACAAAACAAATATTGGTAATGAGGAACTGTATTATACTTTGCTTAAGGTATGGTGGAGATGTTAGAATTTGTGTTCATATTATTTATTGGGGTGTATCTTTTTATAATATGACGTGAATTAATATATTCTAGTATTATGGTTGTAAAATGATTTATATTAATCATGGATATGTTTATTTCTCATTTCTATAGGGTATTTTCTTCCATTTATATATGATGATATACCTTTGGTGTTAATCACCAACTCATGGTCTGTTTAATCAGGCTTTTAGGGTTACATTCAAACTCATTATCAGCTCAAGTGGGGTCCATGTGAGGATGTTTCATGTTAAAAAGAATTAGTTCTTTGAACTCATCATCCTTGATAATATATATTATTTGTAGTTCAAAATATCAATTTTTTCAATGGTTCATCTCCTCATAGAAGTTGATATCTTTCAATTAAAATTAGTGGAAGATTCATCTTCAACAATATATCATTTCATAGGTTTTCATATCTACGTATCCCTTAATTTCATTACTACATGTATTATTTTATACCACTTATAATCATGTGATAATCAATGAAAATCTTTCACTCTGGATTTTTTACTATTAAAAAGAATACCATAATTGGTTTAAAATATGAGATACTTGTAATATCGGAATGATAACTTATATTTCAAATGGTGATAGATCAATATCCCCTATATTCCCACTATTATAGCTTTTTAGATCTCAAATATCTCAATCCATTGTTTTTTCAAGGAAAAAATGACGTTTTATCTACCAATGATATAAGATTATTAACAGACATGATAAGTTCATCCTTTCACTTTCATCAATGTAGTTAACCGTTCACTCTTACAATGAATTATAAATTTTTATTCCAATATTATGTTAGATTTAAATTTTAACTTATGCAACTAGTTACCTTCATCCAGCACACATATGTGACATTCATAAACATTTAGTTTCACTTTTGTTGTTAATTAACCAGTATTTATGTTGAAATATTGTCATTAATGATATAATGTAACTCTAATAACTCATCTGGTTTAAAATTCCTCCTTGGATCCTAAACCTCATCACCATATATACATAAAAACAACATAAATTTATGTTAATATATATCATTATCATCCATAATAACAATGAATGAATTAAAATATTTTTTTTCTATTTATATTCAATCCAATATTTCACTAATATATCACAAAGGTAAAAAATTTCCTGATATTCTAGAAATGGAAGGGGTATATTCAGTGAATTGCATGCTAAAAATGATGGGAATTTTATTATATTACACTTTAATTTCACCAAAGGTATCCTGAAACTATCTATCAATTAAAATATATCATTCCTTGAATGACACACTTGTCTCAATTTTATTTTCATCTCAACTATTTGTGCCAGAAATTTTTTAGTCGATACTCTATCAGGTTGAATTCCTTCAGAGCCCCCATCGAATAATGTACTATGTATCCAAATAACTCATATCATTTATTATTATCCTTAAATCTACCTAACATCTATATACAACCCAATTTTCATTAGGATACTCTAATAGATAAAATTCATAGTCTATGAAACGACATTATCCGCAACATTACAATTGAGAATCTCCAGATCATCTATATTCAAGACTCATAGCCTACCACCTAAATCATATACCATTACAACAATCCTAAATTCATTAAACATATCATCATACTCATTAGTGATTTCTTATATTCTACAATCCAATGAAATGCATTTTTTATTTCATGGATTTTTCATATATCAGATAACAAATATATAGATTCTGACTAAATATTTTAGTTGATAACCAAACCTTGATGTTATGAATATTTCATGTTCATATTCTTATTTAATTATTTTTTTGTGGAATGAGTATATAAATATAGAGGAAGAGAGTTCAAATCATTTCCCTAAGGATATTATTAACTTTTATTAGACACTTTTGTAGATTTAATAATATTCTCATGAGATCTTTCCCAATAACAATACAATTTTATTTAAAATGATTAATTCCAAAAAATAAATAACACCTTCAGTTATGGGGATAAATAGATCTATATTCTAGATGAATACTGAAATTGAGGAAAATCCTACTACTCTGATAACACATGGAATCTTATTTTAATAATACAAGTGCATGTATGCTTGTCAATACTCAAACATTTAAATCAATTTAGAAGAGAAATATGGAATTTAACATCATCCAAGAATGCATGAAAATATTTTTTCGGTATTCGCATAAAAATAATAAAGATATAGGTTTTCTACTAAGTCACCAGTGACATGATATATTTTCTCATCAATAATACAGGTAAAAGTTTATCGACTCATCACTTGAATATTGGTATATTGGATCATAACCAATAATATTTAAGGATTTACTAGCCCATAACTAGTTGTATTTATGTTTGTGTTATATCTTCACATAAAGTATTTAAAGATTCATTTCCTCACCACTAACTTGATTTAATGCTTTTATGTATAATTATTATTGTAATTTAATGATTCATTGGTGTATAAAAATTGAACATCGAAGGGTTAAATAGAAAATCACTGTAACAAGATTACTATTCACTAAAACATCACTAATGAATATTTAAAGGTTCCCAAGTTCATTACCAATAAGATTTAAATACTCAATGTCTAATCCCTATTTAATATTTAATATGTTTATGATCCATCGTTATCAAGTTTTAATGATTTGGAGGATCATTACTTGATGGATTTAACTATTTGATGGATCTTCACATTAGGATTTAAAGATTCATAGGATATTCACTAGTGAATAATCTTATGTATAATTCATTTGTTTAGAGGGATATTTAATATAATTATGGAGTTTTAACCAATTTAGAATGACTTATAAGATTATAAGGGAACTCGCTAGCTCATCACTAGCAGGGGGAGTGGAGTTATTGTGATTGGGACCAAGAAAGGTGATTATTGTGTATCATTAAAAAGGGTATGAAAACGAATGATGTTTGATGAATTATAACGGGGAAAACCATACCTTTTATGTTAATGTGAAAAGGGATATTGTGGTATCTATTAATTTCATGCATCCATGATAATTGTTTCTACTTTTTTAGTCATTCACCCAAGACAAATGGTATGTCTTTTGAGGTCATGAAATCAATATCATTGGGTGTTTTATTTTAATTTAAAATAATTAGGTTATGTATGAAATAAATGCATACAATGTTTTTCATTTTTAGAATTATGAATGATTGACCAAATAATCTTTTATCTTGGTAGATGAGTTAGGTGAAGGTATTGGTCTTACATTAGATCAGAGACCCTAGAGTCATATGTTCTGATGAAAAAACATTGAAGGTATAGAAGAATTTTATTAGAGTAGAATGTTTTTATTAATAAAATAATAATTATTGGTAAATGGAATAGGGAAAGGTTGATTATAACCATGGGATTTGGGAAGAAGTGGGATAAAATTAGGATTACATTCGATTTTTCTCCGAGTTAAGAGGTGATTGATTGTCTCTTTTACAAATATCATTGAGATCTCCACCAAGAAAGGTGAAAACCCATTAGAAGAATTTTCACACAAAGATAGATTTTGGGATTATTCCAAATTTAAAACACTTTAGTCATACTTACTATATATTTTTGGATTTTAACCATGATGGGTAAGTATGTGAATTATGCATAACATTATCAAGGAATATGTAAAAATTTCATGATGTGTATTAGTGATAAAGTGGAAGTGGGATGTTACTAAACAACCACAAAAGAGTTTTATATAACATGAGTGGGTATTAAAAAACCAACATGGAGTTTAGGTAAAGTTGATGAGCTTAGTAAGATATTATAAAACCTACATATAATTAACTAGGTGTACCCTTTAGTCGATCTGTGATTAATAGTGGTGAGAATGATCTCTCAGAAGAGGCTACACCCCTTCAATAAAAGGTCATAAATGAATATTCACTTATTCCACTACATTGTGTGGGATTTGGGGATTATACTCAATAAATATAATTTATGTTAAAATATTCATATATAGACTTCATAAACCATGAGAAGTTTTTTTATTTATTATTTTTTTCAAGAAGTGAGACATGGGCACAATTTTTTTGGAATTATGCATATCCACATCCATTATTAAGGACCCAAACATTTTTTCATGGAGTGTAATTATCTATCAGTGCATCGAGAATAGGTGTTTCATTTAATTATCAAAAGATATTTGTGCATAAATTCCTTATGAGTTATATAACAAGGAACTATCCATAAATATGTCGCTTTATTTTAGTTAAGTTAGACCTCCAAAAATGACGATAGATTAAGAATTGTTTTTGGATCTATGGATGTTCGGTAACACATGAGGTGTGCAAGAGTGAAATGATAATTAGCTTAGATGGATCATTTCTCACTAGGGTGGATGGATAGAAATAATCTAAAATGTGAATATCAATATTCTACAGTTTTTATAGCCATTTTGGGCACTACACACTATATTGAAGGTGCTAGAGCAGAATGAATAATGAACTATGGTGGATGGAAAGGGACCAAAGTTATTGGAGAAGGAGAATTCTTGAACATGGTTGTCCTCATTACAATAATAATTGTTATAATAAAATTGGTGTGGTTTAAAAGTGTCTAAATTATATACTGATAAAATTTAACACAATGAAATATGATGAGACCAAACTTTTATGCACTAAATTAGTTTAGTGAAACCATGGTTCAGGCATGTACCATTATTAAAATGCATTTTGGGATCTTCACTCCAAAAAAATAAACCTTTTATTAAAATTTTATAAGGTTTTCAATATTTTTTCACTATATTAATATTTTAAGAACATTTTCATTTCTCAATAGTACCCCACCCCATTATAATTATATTTTTTAGATTAAAAATAACTTTATTCCAAGGAAAACTGAGAATAATTGGGAATTATTATTTTTTAGAATCAATACAATGAGAAGGAATTCTATCTTATACACTTATATATAAGGGGATGTATTTTTCATACCTCATATTCTTCTAGTGAATATTATATATAGAGTTTTCATTCTAGTAATCGACTGTAATTAATGTGATAAAATATTCTTTGATTCCACCATGGACCAGACTGAGTCATGCACAATTCAATTTCGTTTCACCATTATAGTGAAGTAATTTTATCAGATCTAAGTACATTGGTAATATTTACTAATTTTTAATGAGATAAGTACTTTAAACAAAATTCATAATTGGATTTTTTTTCAAAATTAATTTCTTTATTGATGCCCAATAATTTTTTCCCTTCATTTAACATAGAAAATGACCCTAAGATCCTCTAAATTCACTGCTAAATGTTCTTTTGAATTATTGGATTTCATTTTTAAGGGAATTAATACACGTTTGAGATGAATATTTTATCTCACCATAATTTCCCTATATTATTCTTAGAATTTGATTAGTTTTATTACCCATTATCAGATAGGCTACCCCTTTATGAATTTGGCCTTTAAGATAACCCTTTTATTGAAACTCCTAATCAAAACATACCACTAGAATGGTTCAAAACATTATTTTTTAATTATTGGGTAAATTTGTTTTATAATAGATAACGTTTACAAGGTTATAATGATCAGGAGGTGTTAATTATAATTCACTCACCATTAATTTTAGACACATTAGATTAGATTCACCAATACACTTCATTATATTATTCCACAATTCTTACTTCTTTACTAAATAACTTAATAGTGGGATGGTATTAAAGTGAACCAACCTAGGATACCACCAAAATGATACCAAAATTAAGTAGTAATACAGTCTAAAGTTCATTATTGATCACCATAGGATGACAACTATCTACAAGGGTATCATCATACACCGGTGGGACCAATTTTACCCACACATTATCATATAAATAACTAGTGGAAAATACATTAATAATCATTCATGGCCTATGTCGGTTTTGGAAATCCATGTACATGAAAAAAGAATATCAAAATAAATTAACCAATAAAATTTTGTATAATATAATAATAACCCAAAAAATACATATAAATGTATCCCTAAATAAAATAAAATAAAAGAAAATACAATGAGAACAAAATATAAAATCCACCAAAATGAATTAGATGATAAATCATCCAAAAATGAAATAGAACCTGAACAGAACAAAAAATACCTCCACATAACCCATAGTCACTCATCATATCCTACCACATTTGACCATATACCAAATTAATTTCCAAATAATCAGGTAAAACATTAAGCACCAAAAATAAAGAATAATACCTTCACACACACACAAAAGGTGTATATACAAGTTGTGATTCAAACATTTCATGTAGGATTCCATATAAGTTTCTATTATGTTCATTTAATATTAATCCTCATAAATTATTGTCTAAATATAATTTATAAAATTGATTTTTTATATAATAAATCATAAAGTACAATAGTATCTTATATAACCCATTTTATTTTTAAAATAATAAAGTAAATATCTTTTAAACAAATTGAGACTCATTGAACCAAAAACCCTAATATTACTAATTCTATGCAATTAAAATTTTCCCTTAAAATATATTTTAGAGAATAAATATGAATTTTTTAAGTCAAAATAAAAAAAATCATTTCTTCTTATTTTATTAAATTATTTCTCAAACACCCTTTCAAAAACATACCTATCTTTAATTTTTATAGAAAAAAACATTCCAAACCATTATTAAATTAGTTTTAATGTTAATAAGAAACAAAACTACAATTCATAATTTCACAACATAAACTAAGGTTTCAACATAGAAAGATAAAAAACCCAGAATAAGAACACAGTTCCTGGTAACCAAATCAAAACTATGGGATACAAATAAGTTATATATATATTGGAATCTCATTGATCAATTTCAATGGGATATAAAGCTCATAGAAAACTCCATAAGATCTAAAATCATTTATATTGGACTTATATTCTCATATCATTCTCGTTAGGGATACCTTAGGTGAATCCATAAAATTACATTCAGACATCCCCAATGAGGTTCATGTTGAGTACACCATAAACACCTTGGAGGTTGTATTTTTTCTAAGTTACTAGCTAGCCTAAAAACACTAATATTATTTTACACCCATATAGACACTCTATTTTGCTTCCTATGGTTCCTATTATATTAATAAATGGAGTAGAGGAACAAAATTTAACATGGTCGTAACATAAATCAAAATTTTAAGTGAAATAAATAAACCATGTATCACCTCCAAAAACCTATAAAAAATGTTTTCACCTCCATTCATATGCATTAATCACAAAAATCCCCAACATGGAAAAAATATATAAAGAACATGACATAAATAAATAGGCTCAATGTAATGTCCCAGACCGTGTTCACTCGTATGTACCTGAAAATTGTTGGTCACATGGCCCCAAGTGGTCCTCTCCAAATTCCATAGGTAGTTGACTCGAAATGAGGACCCAAAGTTGTATATTGGGGATTCTATACCCCCATTACTAGAGAAACATAGTATTGTAATAAATAGATAAATGGTTGAAGCATGATATCAACTAAAAATAGAATATAAGTCATCTATATATAATAAATAGTCATCAATATCAATATTGATTACCATATGAAAAATAATGTAAAGTCATGTTTCTAAAAAAGGAATAGAAAACATTTTAGTATATACTAGTATATTAAAAGAAATAAAAAACTAAAATACTATCTCCAAATAACTTTATTATCCATAACATTATCATGTGATACCCTACACCCATGATACAATCAAAACATACTTTGACAACTGGGTTATTTTCATTATACCTACCTACATCCCTGAATTGTTTCTAGGTACCAAATGGAGCACTCGATAGGAAGTGATATGTGCTCATTAGGCCACCACCACAAGTTTCTATAATGATCCATCTAGTGAATATAATATGATCATTTTATATATAATATAGTTTCTAATCATTAATATAAACTATAATGGTTCATATCTAGTTCCTGAAAGAAAATAAGCTGATTTTCACAAGTATATGGGATGTTTTGCCAAATAATCATAAGTATATGGGATTTCATGTTCATGTATCACAGGTATATGGGTAATAATGCCCATGTATCATACGTATACTAGATTACACTCTCGACTATTACAAGTATCTATGAATCCATGCCCAAGTATCACAAGTATATTTGATACCATTCCTAAGTGTGACAAGTACATGGGAGGCCATTCCTGAGTATCATAATTATATGGGAAACCATTCTTGAGTATAAAAAGTATATGGGAATCCATGTCCATGTATCAATATTATATTTTATTCCATGCTTGGGTATCATAAGTTTATTGGACTCCATACCCAAGTATGATAAGTTTAAGGTGTCAAATAGGCTTTATAATTTATCGAAAATCAAATTTAACAAGGTTGTAACAAATCTTTATGTAAAATCATGTGATATGTTCTTACCACTAAGTTTCCATTTAATTTATTATATTCATTATATTTATGTGTAAATCCAATACCATATATAATATGGTTTGGTCACATAAGAATTTATAATATCAAGGGGAAATTCTATAATCCCACCTCAATGGCTCTCATTGGTCGATGGGGACCTATTTCAATAATAATAAGAATACACAAGGACATTTCTATCAAGTAAAAAACCATTATTTATGTAAAAAAGGGTATTTTTAGGGTAACGCATGGAAAATTCCCTATATAAAATTAGGAAGCATTATATAAAGCAACATGACCTTGAGGGATAATTGATATAATACATACCTTATTCTTGTATTAGAGTACTCATCTAGCATCAGATTCCGATTTAGTCTAGAATGATAGGAAATAGATAAATGAAAAATGAACTTAAAATATTTTATATTATCTCACACACAAATTGTTCCAAATATGGTGAGATAAACTGTGAAATAAAGTAAGTGGATCTAATCTCTACTGATTTGCTTCCAATATGATGATGGTGATCCGATCCGAGTTAGGAGAACCATGTTATATCAAATAATAGGTTGATGAGAAATGGGATCTTCATGCGAGGAGAGGATTTATATATAGTAGAGGATTAATAAACTAATGACCATTTCCCCTTTAAAAAAATTCTATTATATATCCATTTTTTGAATATTTTTTCAGCTCATGTAAATATTTAGTTTTTCTATCATGATAATAACTAATGAACAATGGGAAGTGGGTTTGGCCTAAAAAATCCATATCATGAATTGAATTCACATCAAGAATTTCATTCATTTTAAGAATCAAATTGACATTTTAGATTAAATTCATGTCATGAATTTAGTCCTTCAGCTAGATCTATCCCTCTTCTCCCTTCTTCCCTAAAACAAAATAACTAGCCTAAAGGCATGGTCTGTAGGTCTAATACAAAAGAAAATCCTTACACATAATTAACTAAAATATAGAGGATCTATACCTAATATAAATTATTAGGATCATATATACTACCCCAATTAGGAAAACGCTTCCTTGAGTTGTTCTTATGAGGGGGTAATGCATCATCTAAGAACAAATCTAAACACTAAGACTACATATTGTCCTCTCTCTCCCAAGTATCATCTTGAACTCATTCATGATACCAGAGTATACATACTAGAGGGATAGACCGACTTTATAGATAATCCTTTTTTGTAGTCCATAATATTTATTGGATGCTCCTCAAAGGACACATCTCCCTCTAACACAACCTCATCTGGATGAAGGATATGAGATGGTTCTATGTAGAGATAATGTAACTAAGAAATGTAAAACATGTCATAAAAAGATTTGTATCTCATAAGATGTTATATCTTCTAATAAAAAAGTAAAACTCTCTCAAAGAACTGAAAATTTATAATAAAACAAGGTGACAAATTACCTTTCCAACTAAACCATCGATTCAACAGTCTTGTCGAAACAAGTAAAAATACCCTATCGATGACCTCAAACTCTAGAGGCCATCGATGGTTGTAGACATATGATGTCTGCCTATACTAGGCCATAACCATACATTTCATGATCAACTAGACATGATTTTAAGTCACATTAATGGTAATAGGTCTATTTATTTTTGATTCCTCATCCTCTAACCAACACCGAGGTGATCAACATGGCCTATCATTGAAGACTCATAAGCAGCCATCTGCACAGTCGTTTGGAATACAATATTTTAGGTGAATTCAACTAGAGGTATATGTTTCTACCAATAACCATGTAAATCCAAGAAAAGTTTTATACGAATGTCCTCTAACACTGATATCATCTATTCTGACTAACCATCATTCTTAGGGTGAAAGGTTGTACTCAAAAACACTTGCATACCCAAATATTTCTATATCCCATATGATAAATAAGAATTTAAATGATTATACATATCTGATAAAAAATTATATGGGCCCCATGATGTTATATAATCTCTCATAAATGGATCCTTCGAATCATATACACCTAAAATATCACCTTAATAGGTAAAAAGTGAGATTCATTCATGACTGTCTCGATGATCACCCACACTACATCATTGCCACTATGTGATATCTATGTTCCAGTCAGAAATTCCATGGTGACATTATCCAATTTCCTCTTAGGAATGGGTAATGAATGTAAAATCATTGCTAGTCACAGGTGTTCTACCTTCACTTGATGGCAGGTGGAACACCTTGTAAGAAGGCCAACTATCAGCATTTTCATACCAGTCCACCAATATTAGCGTTTTAGATAAAGATAATTCTTTTAAATACTAGGGTGTACCACCCATGTAAAGGAATGACACACTCACATAAATTCCTCCTTAATGTCTATATGAACATAGACGTGTCTATGGATTCATAAGACCTCATCCTCTTCAACAATCCAACATGGAAGTGGGTCCTCACCTAAATCACTCTTTCTTATGACTAAGACCCATGGATATGATAACTACAACATATCACTCTTTCTAAAAGTGTTGAAGTAATTGATAAAGATTTATGGGTAGGAAACACATGAGAATATTGTACATAAAAAATAATCTTAGATAATAGAGCCATAATATTCCACTCACAACTAGCCTCATGCACTACCCCTATCTGAGTCCTATAGATCAATGCAACCACAACATCATTTCCCTTTATAGGTGTATAAAGAAGATCAAAATAAGAGGATTTAAGTTAGTCAACCCACCTCCTCTGTCTCATATTTAATTCACACTGCAGAAATATATAGTTGATACTTTTTTTATTTATATACACCAAGATGTTCTTTCTTGGAAAATAATGTCTCCAGCAACCTAAGGTATCGAGAACTACATCCAAATTGAGGTATTGTATCGGGTATTTATGCCCAAGAGTCTTTAAATATTGAGACATGACTTTACCTGAATCAATCATCTAGCATCATAAATACTCATAACCTTATTTATGATGCATCATAATAAAGAGTATTACTTCTTCCCATCTCTAGAAAATCAAGATCAATTAAAAATATAGTCTTCTTTTTAACACCAAAAAGGTTTCCTTATAGGACTATATCCATTTGAATTTCACACCCTTCTTATTCATGACTGTAATAAGTGCTGATAGGCTTAATAAAGAACATATATTATCCATCCATCCCCAAGAAACTCTATATGTCAATAAGTTTATTGGGTTGTTGCCATGAAACCACAAAACTCACCTTATTATGTTCAATAGATACTCTTATATTTGAAATAATGTGACCCAAGATGAAATCCATGACAATAAAAAAGTAAAATTTAGTGAGATTAGAATACATTTAATGCTCACCCATTATATTTATCATGATCTCATGAAGTTTGGCATGATCATGTATAGTACTAGAATACACCATCTACGGGATTAATTTTAAATTAATTTATTCTAATTCTGTTATTATAATTTGTCAAAATGGATTCTATATTTCGATTAAGAAAAAAATTTAATGTCTTAAAATATGAAGTTAGTTTCTGACTAAAAAAATTTGTGAAAGCAAATAAAATTAATTACAACATTTAAGGTAAAATTAAGATTAACAAGGGACTAGATCACAAACTTAAGGACACCAAATGACTTAGAAACATTTTTGAAGGACATTGAATTCCAATATTTATACCTTAACCCCACTTGGTTATATTTGTTATAGTTAATGGGACTCATTTTCATGAATTTTACCCATATAATATGTTATGTATGGAAAAGTATAATGAAAAGAACATTATGTACCTTTCAAATTTATTAAAATTTAGAGTATGGGAGAAGATACAATGTTTCATTTATAAACATTAATTTAAAAGCATATTATTTTCATGGTAATTCAACTTTATTTTTTAGAGATTATATAATTATATTAAACACATAACAAATGATAATGCATATATTAATTAGTAAATAATGAAATAAAATAAATAATGCATAAAAATTTAGAAGTAAAGTAAATTTAAAGAGTTATTTTTTTACAATGTTTTTTTAGATAAATATATCATGTTAAACATATTTTAAGCAAAAATATTTTTATTCCAATGATTTTTTTAATATTTTAAAATTAAAATTAGAAAAATAATGTTAAAATTGACATTAATGTTATTTTATAATAAAAGATATTTTATTAAATGATTTCATATTAATAAAAATAATTTATTATGAATTTTTTATGTATTAATAAATATTAAATATGGTCTTTTAATGAAATAATTTCTCTTTTATAATTAACATATTGACCCATATATAGTAAAACCATTGTTAACATGGTCATGGTTAAAGTAGTGGTTTTTTGTGTTACAAGTGCTTGTTTTAAAATTAGTTTCCAAAACACGTGGGATTTTTATTTTGTAAATTATATATAGTATTTATAATTAATTAGGTCTTAATTTTATAATATTTCTCAAATTATTTTAGTCTTAATGGTAGAATTAGTTAGGTTTTAAATCTAGTTACATTTATAAAAACCAAAAATGATTCAACTAGGGAAATATAGATGTTATGGAACAAAATTATAAATATACACTTATTTTTGTTTATATTGGTTTTTCTAGAAATTAATTACCTTTTAATCCAATATTTTTTCATTTTTAGTCACTTTATGTTAGGGAGACCACCCAATAGTGTATACCTTTTGGTATTTATAAGAATGGAACTCCCCCTTCAAATTAAAAAGGAATTAACTCCTCCCCTTCCTCAAACTCTCAGGATACTTTTTCCCATCCCAATATGCCCAAATAATCTCCTAAAATCAATCCCCTAACACAAAAAAACTCACCTTGGCAATAAAGAAAACTAATTAACACCTTTTGGGAATACCAAAATGACATACCCGAAAAAAGAGGTAACATTATTCAATGTCCATTTAGGATTTATTTGTTTCTCCACACCTTCATTTAATAATGTTTAGGGATTATATGGAATCATAAGTATTTTAAATATACCGATATGTTATTATATTATTTTTTACATATACCAAAACACACATCCAAAAAATGGGTAATAAACTTTCTTTTCATGTAATGACCCAAAAAATTCAAGGAAATTTTTTTCTTAATTTTCTTTGGATTTTTACAAGAACGCAGTTTCTGACGGAACCTGATTCCGAGGCCTGGTGTGCCCGGAATCATTTTCCAAAGTTTGGCTCGGGTACGTTCAGTGAACGAACGAGTGTGTTTTTCTAACTTCTGAACCGGTGCTCGGAATCGAATTCTGAGGGCACCGATGGAATCGCAGCGCCGGTAATTGCTTAGAAACGCCTCTTCCGGAGTTGCGTTTTCTCGGGTGTGGTTTTAATTTTCGGGATTAAAGTTAAGAAATAAAAGAATTGTACGACAAACTTTATTTTATTTCACTTAAGCCACTTGGAAGCCACTTGAAGCCACTTAAATCTACTTAAGCTGAGTTGTTGCGGATATGGTGCTATCTGAAAATATCGTACCCTCTTGGTAGGATAATTGTGAGGTGGGGGCCGCACGAGCCCCACCGTTTCTTTTCCGCTAAGTAACGTACCCGCGAAAACCCGTCATTATGAAAGTCAACTGACGCATTTTCTTAATTTCTTAACGCACCAATTAATTGGGCGGTTTTATTTGTTGAATTAATTGGGCGGTTTTCTTCGTTGAAATTAATTCTATGAATTAATTTCATTCGTTTCTTAACCAGTTTGAAATCCGTTGGCGTAATAATAAAATAAGACCAACGCACGACTTCTGAAAAAATGTTCGTTGAGAGGATTTGACAGAAACCAAGATTTCTTCATCCTCCTTCGGGAAGAACGCGAAGAATGCGAAAAATGCTGGCCTCCGACGAAGAACGCCGAACCCATGGAAATCGACGACGTGACGCCGTGTGCCACGACGCCGACGTTTCCTCTCCCGCGATGTTCTTCTGTGACGTTCCTTCCTCCGCAAAAAAACCTTCGATCATCCGTTGAGGTGAGACTTTGAGATTCTTTAAATTCCTTTGTGAATTTTAACTCAAGATGGATTTAATTATTAAAATTAAATCTGTTGTTTCTTGGACCTCAGAGTTCGTCGACACAACGCTGGATACCGCGACGACGCGACGATCCCCACCTTCCGTGATGATCAATTCTGCGAAGAACGCGCATGCAACGACTTGACGAGGTAGGGGTTGTTGTCAATAATTTATATTCCCGTGAACGTTTCTTTTAAATTAATGAACCGGTTTCATAAGAACAATTTTAATTTATTAAAATTGTGGTTTGATGTGTTGTTTAATCCTCCCAATTGTTATCGCCTAACGCGGAGGGTGCGGGCCAAACGAACACAGCCCGACAACCCTCCGCAGTTCTTTGTTGTTGTGCGGATTTGGAGGGCGATGACAAAATGTGACGCAAGGGCGATTTGATGAATCCGCAGTGAAGAACGGAACCCGGGAGGAACAGCGGCGTATACGAGAAGTAAAACGGACCACCTGAGCAACTCTGGTGGCCCGTGGAAGCCCCCAGCGGCGCGGGTCACCGGAGGCGGCGGCGCCAGCAGACCTGCGGCTGCGCCGGTCCGGCGCACACGCAGGACACGGCCTTTGCCGCGTCCGTTGACCAGGGCGGCCCCCCGCGGGGGCCGCGGTGCTGTCACGGGGGGGCAGCGAGCCCACCGCGCTGCTCGGCCGCTCGGCCGAGCCGACCCGGACCGGCCGGCTGAGCCGTGCCGTGCCCTGGCCTGGCCGGAACGGGTCCAGCCGGGTTGGACTAGGTCGGGTCGACCTGGTTCGGCCGACCCAGGGGGGGTCGGGCTGGGTCGGCCCGGGCCCAGACCCCCGTCTTCGGACCGTTTCAGTCTTTTGCCCGTAACTTGAGATACGTGCCTCCAAACGACTCACCGTCAGCGGCAACGCGATCCTTGGATCGAGACGGTCGTTTCAGAATATTGCACTGAAGGTATCGGAGTAATTTGAGTTCAGTCGGGTTGGTTCGTACACGAAACCAACCGGGCCATCGGAGCGGAAACACTCATATCATGATCTTCGGACGTCTGATCGACGTGTCGTCGACTTTGTTGTTTTCCTCTAAGTGAGACGGATCTTTTGGCATACCCCGCCCAAGGTTTGGACATAGGTGGAGTACGGTTGGGTTGGTTTTTCCTTAAAAACCAACCGGGCCCATGGGACAAAAAAGCCAATAACTCTCAGACCAGGCGTCCGATTGACGCGACGTCTGCGACGTTGAGTTCCTGTTGACGATACGGAACTTTTGGATACATCAACTTTAGACTTTGTGTCAGTTGATGTATCAGCCTCTCGGCTCGTGGAGCGGACCCTCCCGAACGAGCATGTTGTGTGCGGGAACCCTAGTACTGGCTGCGACTCCGACGACTATGCAGTGATCCTTAGTGGACTGCGAAGACGACTGTGCAGAGATCCTCAGTGAACTGCGATGACGACTGTGCAGATATCCTTAGTGGACTGCGACGACTACTGCACTCAGCAATCCTACGTGGATCAGTGCTACAGATCCTGTGTGAATCTGATCCTGTGTGGGTCAGTGCTCAGCGGTTCTGTGTGAGTCAGCGCCTACAAGTCCTGTGTGGGCCCGATCATGTGTGGGTCTTTGCAGGGGTTAGTTACCTATTGATCTTGTGTGGGTCCGATCCTGTATGGGTCATTTCGGGGGTTAGTACCTTTCGATCCTTTGTGGGTCCGACGACTTAGATGGATCAGTGATCATCTTTGTCGTCATACAAGAAGTATACCTGTGTGAGTTGAATCCTGTGTTACTCTCCTTTGTGGATTGTGCTGAGCTATCCTGTGTGGATTTATTGTTTACTCTCCTTTGTGGATTGTATTGAGATATCCTATGTGGATTACTTTTGCTTTCCTTCGTGGATTGTGTTGTGATATCTTGTGTGGGTTACGTTTTGTTTTCATGTGTGGACTGGGTTATGCTTGGGCTCGGGTGTTGGAGCCGAACAGAAATGGATGACTTAGGTATATGTATGGGCATATACCTAAGCAGTGTCGGTTGTTACATCGTGATTGTATCTTTCCTTGTGGTTTATCCTTTGTGGATTTCGGGAGACCTTCGGGGGTCTCGGGGTCCCTACTGAGTAGCTTATACTCACCCCTGCATGGGCTATGCCCGCACTACGTTGTGTTGGTTGCAGACGACGGATAGCGCTGATCGTGGTTGAGGATTGCGGAGCGGGACGGTACCTGGAGGTGGACCACTGGGTGGGACATACTCGGAGCAGTCAGGTGGACCTGAGGATTAGTGGAGGCTATCCGTACCCACCCTTCATGTGGTACTTCCAGACGACGGCTTGACGCTACGGATTTTCCTTTCAGTTGTTGTTTTTCCCTTTCAGTTGTACTTTACAGTTGGGCTTGTATTTGCGGCCCCTTTTTACTTTCAGCACAGCTTGTTACAGTTTTTACTTAGTATTTACTTTTCCGCTTGCTTACTCTGTGGTGCTTGTTTAATTTTCAAAGGCAATGCCTTCCCTTTTTCCGGGATTTATGCCTTGGTGCTAGTCGCCATCCCCTGGCCTATGGAAGGCGGGCTTGGGATAGTCACGGCACGGGCCCCGAGGACGGGTCGTGACAAATTGGTATCAGAGGCGGTAGGTTCTACAGTAGACTCTGATCTTTCTTCTATGTGATGCAATAGTGTTTAGCGTATTGGGTGTGGTTATCAGTCCAGGGAGTCCAGTGTTGGTGCGGCGTCTGACGTATCTGTACACCAGGACCCTGACTTCTGATTTCCGACTTAATGCACGAAAACATTGATTGCATGTGTGTTTCAAATTTTCTTTGTGATTACTTGTGTCAGCTCACCAGGTATACTGTTCTAACCGTGGCGCACTTGTTTCCTTTTTGGGATGGCCCCACGATGGCAGCCAGCTAGGGTTCCGAGAGCAGAGTGCGATGACAGCCCGCCGAGCGACGAGGCCTCGGTACAGGGCTCGTTGACAACAGAGGCACCGGCGGTACCTTTACCCGTCGAGCCCCCGATGCTTCCAGCACCGACCGCTGACGATGCACGTCGCCTCGGAGCTCTGCACGAGTTCCAGCGCCAGCGACCACGCAGGTTTCATGGGGAGACGGACCCCGAGGCAGCCGAGGACTGGCTGGAGGCGGTCGTTCGAGTTTTCAGGCTAGTGAGGACACCAGCAGACCTCATGGTGATCCTCGCGGCGAGCCTACTACACGCACCAGTGGGCCGATGGTGGAGCTTGATGCTCCAGGTGCACGATGAGGCATCTCTTCTCTGGACAGACTTCGAGAGCCTCTTCCGCTCAGAGTTCGTCCTGACCACCCTTCAAGCAGTGCGCATCCAGGAGCTTCTTCAGCTGCGGCAGGGTAGCTTGACGGTCGCCCAATACACGGTGAGGTTTACCGATCTTTCTTGCTACTCGACCGACATGGTACGGAACCCCTTCTTCTGGGCCTGTACCTTTGAGTAGGGTTTGAGACACGAGATCAGGGCATCGCTGATCTCCCTCAGCATCCCGACCCAGGTAGGAGTACTGGAGAGAGCCCTTCTGATCGAGAGCTTTCTTGCTGAGTCTACTTCAGCAGTGGGACCTACCGCATGGCGGCAGGTAGCGGAGTCTTTGGCAGCAGGTAGCCGACGGATGACTCTGGGTTCCAGGAAGACCAGGCCCTCTCGTAGACGACCTTAGGAAACTAGCTCAGCAGTGCGGGGCACACAGCGCGGATCCAGTCTTTCGAGAAGCAGGCAGTGCTACGCATGCGGCGGGCAGGGCCACATGGCTCGTGACTGCCCGACCCGCCGTACCGAGGAGCAGCAGACGGTGGAGGGGCCACCCATGCAGAGGTAGAGGGTCGACCGTGGTAGTACGTAGGGAGGAGGCGGACGAGGCAGAGGAGCTGGCCGAGCAGCAGGTGGTGGGCGACGCTTTGAGGCTCTACCACCACCACCACCGGGAGGTCCGCCCCGACCACAGGGAGCTGGCGGGCAGAGACAGGCACAGCTCCAGGCAACAGAGGCCTATGACCACGGCGTGCCAGAGATGATTCTAGGTACGATCTGTGTCTATTCCAACCTTACTGCAGTTCTTATAGACACAGGAGCATGTCACTCTTTCATAGCCGCTGCCCTTGTTCGGAGCTCGGAGATTCCAACAGAGCCGTTAGCTCGATCCTTATGGCTAGAGACCCCTACGGGAGCAGACTCGACGATTATGCACTGGTGCCGGCAGTTTGAGCTTACTCTAGGAGGCGAGAGCTTCGGCTGGGATCTTCTTGTAGTGGCGTCGAGGCCTTACGACATCATCTTGGGCATGAATTGGTTATCTACAGTCCATGCTCAGATTGACTGTTTTAGGCGCAAGGTGCGATGTGTACGCACCGACGGGAGCAGGTTCACCTTCACCGGAGAGAAGGGAGCCTTTGCATCATAAGAGGGACTCTCGCAGAGGAAGGGACATCCCATCACTCATCAGTTGGCTTACCTCATCCTCAGAGCAGTTGACGTGCAGAGTCCTAGTTTTCCTGCAGTGGTGGATCAGTACGCAGACGTCTTTCCCGATGACGTTCCAGGGCTACCTCCTCGCAGAGAGGTAGACTTTTATATCGATCTATACCCCGGGACATCCCCGATATCCACTCCAGCGTATCGGATGGCCCCCGCTGAGCTTTGATAACTACGAGTATAGTTGGAGGACTTGTAGGGCAAGGGGTTCATCCGACCCAGTGTTTCACCCTAGGCTTCCCCGATACTGTTTGCCAAGAGGGAAGACGAGAGCTTGCGACTGTGTGTCGACTATCGTCGCCTGAACTAGGTGACAGTGAGGAACAAGTATCCGCTACCGAGGATTGATGACCTCTTCGATCAGCTCAAGGGATCATGGTGGTTCTCGAAGATAGACCTCATGTTAGGCTATCATCAGCTCAGAGTTCGAGATGAGGACGTGCAGAAGACGGCCTTCATTTGTCGGTATGGCCACTATGAGTTCTTGGTTATGCCTTTCGGTGTAACCAACGCTCCAGCAGTGTTCTTGAGCCTCATGAACAGGATCTTCCAGCCATACCATGATCGATTTGTCATGGTCTTCATCGACGACATTTTGGTGTACTCGACCACAGAGGAGGAGAATGCCTACCACTTGCGGGTTGTACTAGACACACTCTAAGAGAACCAGCTTTATGGAAAGCTCTCGAAGTGCCAGTTCTGGTTACATGAGGTCCACTTCTTGGGGAACGTCATTTCTGAGGTGGGAGTTTCGGTGGATCCCGTGAAGATCGAGGCGGTGCTAGCTTGGAAGCCACCCAGGAGCATGACGGAGGTGCGGAGTTTCTTGAGACTAGCTGGATATTATCAGAGATTTGTGCCAGACTTCTCCAGAGTTGTGGCACAACTCTCAGCTTTCACGAAGAAGGGGAAACCCTTTGTGTGGTCAGACAGATGTCAGCAGAGCTTCCAGGAGATGAGACAGAGATTGACCAGCACACCTATCTTGAGGTTGCCTGAGGAGGGAGTCGGGTACGTAGTCTACTGCGATGCATCGGGGACCGGACTCTGGTGTGTCCTGATGCAGGAGCGGGCAGTGATTGCCTATGGATCATGTCAGTTGATGCCGCATGAGCAGAACTACGCTACCCATGACCTGGAGTTAGCAGTAGTGGTCTTCACACCGAAGACATGGCGGAACTATCTGATGGGCGAGCGCTTTACAGTCTTTTCTGATCACCAGAGTCTCAGGTACATCTTCTCTCAAAAAGACCTGAACCTGAGACAGCGGCAATGGCTCGAGTTCCTCCAGGACTATGACTTTGAGATAGTCTATACTTCTGGGAAGGGGAATGTAGTAGTCGATGGCCTCAGCAGGAGGACATGCATTCAGCTACTTGAGGAGGCGACATAAAAGCTAGCCGCCTTGCAGATATCCTTCGTGGATAGGGATGGAGCAACCTTCCTTCAGTCTCTCACAGTCTCTCCTCCACTTCTACAGCAGGTCAGAGATGCACAGCGTGGGGACGCTGACTGTGAGACATGGCGTGCACAGATATCCTCGGGACAGGAACCTGATGGTTTCTCCCTTGGAGCAGTACACGACGTCCTTTTCAAAGGACGTACCTTGGTACCAGTTGCTTTATGGGATGAGGTGATGAAAGAGTTTCACACTTCTCCTTTGACGGTACATCCAAGAGTGGCGAAGATGTTCCAGGACCTCAGACGATAGCACTGGTGGCCGGGCATGAAGAAGGTTGTGGCAGAGTTCGTTTTCGATGCCCCACCTGCCAGTAGGTGAAGGCAGAACATCAGGTACCAGCAGGCTTGGTACAGCCCTTGGAGGTCCCAGAGTGGAAGTTGGATGGGATATCTATGGACTTTGTGACTGGACTTCCACGCACTTCCAGAGGTCACGACTCTATCTGGGTGATTGTCGACCGACTCACCAAGTCGGCTCACTTCTTACCCATCCGAGATCAGGGCTCAGTGGAGAGCTTGGGGTGTCTCTACGTTCAAGATATTTTAAGGCTTTACGGTGCGCCATCGTCTATCGTCTCCGATCGGGACGTTCTCTTTACTTCCCAGCTTTGGAAGGGGTTGCAGGAGGCGTTTGGGACGCGGCTATGTCTGAGCACCGCCTTTCACCCTCAGACAGATGGTCAGACGGAGAGGACCATTCAGACTCTCGAGGACATGCTCTGCGCATGTGTCCTCGACTTTGGTTGCAGCTGGGAGGACCACCTACCCTTGGTGGAGTTCGCGTACAACAACAGCTACCACTCCACCATCGGGATGGAACCATACGAGGCGTTATACGGTAGACCTTGCAGATCTCCTTTGTTCTGGACAGACCCTGGGGAGTCAGCACTTGTGGGACCAGAGATGGTTCAGGCCACGACAGAGAAGGTCTAGGTCATCCAAGAGCGGATGAGGACAGCTCAGAGCCGGTAGAAGTCTTATGCTGACAGGAGGCGGAGACCACTAGAGTTCGAGGATGGCGACCACGTCTCCTTGTGTGTCTCACCTCGACGTGGATTACGGAGATTTGGCCGAGGCGAAAAGTTGTTTCCACGCTTCATCGGACCCTTCCAGGTCCTCAGCAGGATTGGCGAGGTGGCTTATCTCCTGGCTCTACCACATCAGTTGCACCGGGTGCACGATGTCTTCCACGTATCTCAGCTGAGGAGATACGTGCACGACCCGACGCACATCATTGACCATGGGGAGCTAGACATGGATGATGGGCGACTTTTGCGGAGGTCCCAGTGGAGATCGAGGATCGACAGGAGCGGGTCCTACGTTGATGATCGATTCCTATTGTGCGCATCAGATGGCAGCACGGGAACCTCCAGGAGAGCACTTGGGAGCGAGAGGCTCATATGCGTGCTCAGTACCCAAATTTGTTTCCCTAGTTTATGATGTATCCTTACGGGGACGTAAAGCCCTGAGGTGGGAGTGATGTAAAGACCCGATAAATTCAAGGAAATTTTTTTCTTAATTTTATTTGTATTTTTACAAGAACGCAGTTTCTGACGACACCTGATTCAGAGGCCCGGTGTGCCTGGAATCATTTTCCGAAGTTTGGCTTGGGTACGTTCAGTGAACGGACGAGTGAGTTTTTCTAACTTTTGAACAGGTTCTCGGAATCAAATTCTGAGGGAACCGATGGAATCGCAGCACCGATAATTTCTTACAAATGCCTCTTTCGGAGTTGCATTTGCTCGGGTGTGGTTTTTAATTTTCGAGCTTAAAGTTAAGAAATAAAATAATTGTACAAATAACTTTATTTTATTTGACTTAATCCAATTGGAAGCCACTTGAAGCCAGTTAAATCTACTTAAGCTGAGTTTATGCGGATAGGGTGCTATCCGAAAATATCCTACCCTCTTGGTAGGATATTTTTGAGGTGGGGCCCGCATGAGCCCCACTGTTTCTTTTCCGCTAAGTAACGTACCTGCGAAAACCCGTCATTATGAAAGTCAACTGACGCGTTTTCTTAATTTCTTAACGCACCAATTAATTGGGCGGTTTTATTCGTTGAATGAATTGGGCGGTTTTCTTCATTGAAAATAATTCTATGAATTAATTTCATTCATTTCTTAACCATTTTCAAATCCGTTGGAATAATAATAAAATAAGACCAACGCACGACTTATGGAAAAATGTTTGTTGAGAGGATTAGATAGAAACCAAGAGTTCTTCATCCTCCTTCACGAAGAACGTGAAGAACACGAAGAACGCCGGCCTCCGACAAAGAACACCGAACCCGCGGAAATCGACGACGTGACGCCATGTGCCGCGACGTCGACGTTTCCTCTCCTGCGACGTTCTTCTGCGACGTTCCTTCCTCCGCGACAAAAACCTTCGATCATTCGTTGAGGTGAGAGTTTGTGATTCTTTAAATTCCTTTGTGTATTTTAACTCAAGAGGGATTTAATTATTAAAATTAAATTTGTTGTTTCTTGGACCTCAGAGTTCGTCGACGCAACGCCGGATATCGCGACGACACAACGATCCCCACCTTCCGCGACGATCAATTCCGCGAAGAACGCGCGTGCGACGACTTAACGAGGAAGGGGTTGTTGTGAATAATTTATATTCCTATGAAAGTTTCTTTTAAATTAAAGAACCAGTTTCATAAGAACAATTTTAATTTATTAAAATTGTTGTTTGATGTGTTGTTTAATCCTTTCAATTGTTATCGCCTAACGCGGAGGGTGTGGGCCAAACGAACACGGCCCGACAACCCTCCACAGTTCTTCATTGTTTTGCGGATTTGGCAGGCGACGAAAAAAAATGACGCAAGGGCGATTTGATGATCCCACAGTGAAGAACGGAACCCGGGAGGAACAGCGGTGCAGACGGGAAGGAAAACGGACCACCGGAGCAACTTCGGGGGGCCACGGAAGCCACCGGCGGTGCGGGTCGCCCCGGCGTGCCGCCGGACAAGGCCACCGCAGCTGAAGCCGCGGTGGTGGCGGCGCCAGCGGACCCACGGCCGTCCGGGTCCGGTGTACACGTGGGACACGGCCTTTTCCGTGTCCGTTGACCAGGGCGGCCCCCCGTGGGGGCCGCAATGCTGTCACGTGGGGGCAGCGAGCCCCCCGCGCTGCTCGGCGGCTCGGCTGAGCCGAGCCGGACCGGCCGGCCGAGCTGGGCCGTGCCCTGGCCTGACCGGACCGGGTCCCACCGGGTTGGACTGGGTTGGGTCGACCCGGTTCGGCCGACCCAGGGGGGTCGGCCCGGGCCCAGACCCCCGTCTTCAGACCGTTTCGTTCTTTTGCCCGTAACTTGAGCTACAGGACTCCAAACGACTCTCCGTCAGTGGCAACACGATCCTTGGATTGAGGCGGTCGTTTTGGTATATCGCACTCAAAGTTTCGGAATACTTTGAGTTCGGCCGGGTTGGTTCGTACACGAAACCAACCGGGCCCTCGGAGCGGAAACACTCATATCTTGAGCTTCGGACGTCCGATCGACGTGCCGTCGACTTTGTTGTTTTCCTCTAAGTGAGGTGAATCTTTTGGCATACCTCGCCCAAGGTTTGGACGCAGGTGGAGTACAGTCGGGTTGGTTTTTCCTTAAAAACCAACCGGGCGCCTGGGACGAAAAAGCCAATAACTCTCAGACCAGGCGTCCGATTGACGCGCCGTCTGCGACGTTGAGTTCCTGTTGACGATACAGAACTTTTGGATACATCAACTTAGGACTTTGTGTCAGTTGATGTATCAGCCTCTCGGCTCGTGGAGCGGACCCTCCCGAACGATCTTGTTATGTGCGGGAACCCTAGTGCTGGCTGCGACTCTGACGACTGTGAAGAGATCCTCAGTGGACTGCGACGACGACTGTGCAGAGATCCTCAGTGGACTGCGACGACGACTGTGCAGAGATCCTCAGTGGACTGCGACGATTACTGCACTCAGCGATCCTACATGGATCAGTGCTATAGATCCTGTGTGGATCTGATCCTGTGTGGGTCAGCGCTCAACGGTTCTGTGTGAGCCAGCGCCTACATGTCCTGTGTGGGCCCGATCCTGTGTGGGTCTTTGTGGGGGTTAGTTATCTCTTGATCCTGTGTGGGTCTGATCCTATGTGGGTCATTGCGGGGGTTAGTACCTTTGGATCCTTTGTGGGTCCGACGACTTAGATGGATCAGTGATCATCTTTATCGTCATACAAGAAGTATACCTGTGTGAGCTGAATCCTGTTTTACTCTCCTTTGTGGATTGTGCTGAGCTATCCTGTGTGGATTTACTGTTTACTCTCCTTTGTGGATTGTGTTGAGCTATCCTATGTGGATTACTTTTGATCTCCTTCGTGGATTTTGTTGTGCTATCCTGTGTGGGTTACGTTTTTCTTTCCTGTGTGGACTGGGTTGTGCTTGGGCTCGGGTGTTGGAGCCGAATGGAAATTGATGACTTAAGTATATGTATGGGCATATCCCTAAGCAATGTCGGTTGTTACTTCGTGATTGTATCTTTCCTTGTGGTTTATCCTTTGTGGATTTCGGGAGACCTTCGGGGGTCTCGGGGTCCCTACTGAGTAGCTTATACTCACCCCTGCACGGGCTATGCCCGCACTACGTTGTGTTGGTTGCAGACGACGGACAGCGCTGATCGTGGTGGAGGCTTGCGGAGCAGGATGATACCTGGAGGTGGACCACTGGGTGGGACGTACTCGGAGTGGTCAAGTGGATCCGAGGAGCAGTGGAGGCTATCTGTACCCACCCTTCAGGTGGGACTTCCAGAGGACGGCTCGACGCTACGGCTTTTCCTTTCAGTTGTTGTTTTTCCCTTTCAGTTGTACTTTACAATTGGGCTTATATTTCCGGCCCCTTTTTACTTTCAGCACAGCTTGTTACAGTTTTTACTTAGTGTTTACTTTTCCACTTGCTTACTCTGTGGTGCTTGTTTACTTTTCAAAGGCAATGCCTTCCCTTTTTCCGGGATTTATGCCTTGGTGCTAGTCGCCAGCCCCTGGCCTATGGAAGGCGGGCTTGGGGTAGTCACGGCACAGGCCCCGAGGATGGGTCGTGACATTTCATGTACGTCGAAGTACCTCCTTGTGAAACCAATTTATTCATTTTTCCTTTACCATCCTTCATGGTTGGGAATTATTATGGAAAAATAGTTTCTATATGATATATTTTTTTTATTCCTATATATTTTTATGTATAACACACCATTATGTGTTCTATTTCGTTTAATTACCATAACACCATTTGTGGACATCTGGACAATCACTTCCTCAAAGTCATTTGATACGTTCAAGCATTACATGGAATGTATTAGGGATGAGATTAATTAAAAATATTTCACATAAATGAAATATATGTCATACAAATTAAATACGTTCATTTTTAGAAATATATTATATCATTTTCTTTATTACCATTTTCAAACACAAAAATGTGATAACGTCGTTTGGGGACGTGTGGACAACCGCCTCCTCGACGCAGTGTGATTCATTTTACAAAAAAGTATTTATATATATATGTATATGATTAAATAACATGGTATTTATTATATAATTATCATTTTTTAATGATATAAAATTACTTACATTCTTTCAACAGTGATATTTTAAAAATGGGAATTTCACTCATGCGTATGTATGGCATTCCATCTCCATGATTGTAACGTTGGTTCAATTTTTCATAAACATATTTCATTATTGGTTTTAAAAATTAATTTATTTATAAATATAACAATTATTTCATGATTATTATTCTAGATATTTTTATATAATTTCTCCTTTGACCACAGTCATCCAACTAAAGTAGTTTTGGACACATGAAACAAATTTGGTCAGAACAAACGATATAATATTAATTATTTAAGTTGTTTTATACAACATTGTGATAAGTGAAATAAAAGAGATAATAAAGAAGAAAAAACTTTCTGAAAAATGTATATAATAAAGTTAAAATTATTATTTAGGATTATAAATACACACATAATATATCAGACACAAGGTAAGATATTTTCATCTCACTAATTACATATGTGAGATAAATTTCATATCAACCAATTACATCATATTTTTGTTCTAGATACTCAAAGTATTGATATATTATATCACAAATCTTTTTATCTTTATGGTGTTTATATTTTTACTTTTATTTATCTCATACAAGGTGGTTTGACTTGAAAAAATTCTATGTGGTAAAATATATCTTTACAGTAAAACTTTTTTTTTGATTGTTGACTTTCTTATAAAATAGTACCTTACTTATAATCATTTTTATTTTACAATAATTTTATCTTAAAAATCCATATTATCTGAAAATTGATATTATTATTTCCTATACATTATACCATTTTAACATATATTTTTCACTTTTATAGTTATTTTATTAACATAGGGATTAATGATAAATCCATATATTTTATTCAATAATTATTTTTCATAAGTAATTCCCTTCATTAATTAAATTGATTTTTCGATATATGGGGAATGATTTTGACATGAAAGAAATGGGTTGGGAACTATTTATATTAAGCCATGTGGGTTGGGGACCCATTAATGCAAGCCCCATGATGTGTTGGTGGTCTCATGGGGAAAAATCAGTTGGTAAGAAACCCTTTCCATTTGTTTCCAAGATGAATAGATTGGTTTGATATGTGTAGGAGACCGGTTAATGAAATTACATCAATGAATCTACAGTCTCCAGATAAGACATATTTGGATAAATCCGAGTAGTTTTTACTATGTTGAGAATATATATTTATGGCATAGTGGTTCATGTGAAATATACATGACATACAATATCAAAGCATTGCCTTCATTGGAAAGTCATTTTAGTTATTATATAAGGGATTTTTACTATGAAAATATTCTATTGATTTATTTCATTTTTAGACTATTAATTAAATTACACATGTTTCACTTATTTATATTTTCCTAATGTTTATTATTTATCTAATTATTTTAATAGAATGTGTTCTCAGTTATTTACCTTTATACATTGATTTATTTTCTTTGATTCATAGTAGATTCCACAATATCTTACCTATACTGAGCATTTTCACTCACTATTATTTTTTTTCCATTCCCCATTTTATGAAGATGAGATCTTTGAATGATTTTTAAATGATAAATTTTATTATCGTTTGTCATGTTTTATGATTTATTTTCTTTTCTATGTATAAATGGTCATCATGTATGTATCTGGTTCCTAAAAAATCTAAATCGATCAGTCTGTTATGATTCGAATCAAGTAGATTTTCTAATGTAACAAATTATTTAATAGGATTTGGTTTTATGGATTTTTGTCATTAAAGTTTGTATCATTGCAGTTTTAGAAGAAACTTTGGAATCTGGATTTAGAAAACATATATTAGGGAACATAACCCTAAGGTACAATTTAAGGATAAGTATATATTAACATAAAAAATAAACCATGTTTATAATTATAAGTCTATAAACAAATAAAAATTTCATATGTTATGTAAATCACTAGTTTTGGTATTTTAAATGGTAATATTTAATGTTGTCTCTGACTTCATTTAGAAATGGAACCTATCCGAAGGAATGCAAACCTCACCGATGCATGTTATCCAAACAGTAAGAAGGATAATATTTTTTATGGTCATAAGACAATATTTTGAATGGAATATTTCTCCAAAACATTATCATTATATGAGGAAATAGTATCCTGTCATAATGAGATAGATAAATAATTATCTAAGTATCATGTCTTCATAGGGAAGCACAAGAACAAGAGAACTATTTGTAAAATATGGATAAAGGAAAGAAAGGAAAATCTATTTCCCCATATGTAATAATTGTATAAATAATCACCCTAATATTCACATAAAAGGAATGATAGTTTTCTACAAGTGTGGATAGAAAGTCCATCTTTCTTGTGGTTTCATGGATAATAAATAGTTTCCAATTTACAATGCTCTAACTACAAGCAGATGGAACAATATACAAATCTGTGTATTAAGTATCAAATGAATATACACAAAAAAAGGATAGTGGATCATGGTCAAGGTTACTCTACTACCACATATTAATAATAAGGATTAATGTTCTTCTGTTTGGATTCAAGAAATATTTCATTTGATAATTTTATCAAATATATACTAATAATTTTTGGAATATATAAGAATTTTTCTATAGTACTTTTTCATCAAGGATTTAAAATCGTCTGCCAATCGGTACTGGTAACCAAGAAAAGTGGATCAGTAGTAAGTTGAACATTTTTTTCAAAACACATGGTTGAGGGAAATATAACACATAAAATTTTCTTTGATACTAATATAATGATTTTGCAATAAATAAATGATTCATATGTATAAATTAGACTGGATATTACAAAAAAACCTTGGAAATGGTTAATAATTTGTGGATAATGTGTCTTATTCATTCATTGATGGAGTTTACAACTCCTTTTGATTGATGGAATATATCTAATAACATGTTTTTTACTTAATAAAGAAGAAAAAAATTATGTTTTCAGTAAGTTTATTTGGTAATTCAAATTATTACTATATTTCAAGAGAATACATAATGATGGTATTCACATGTTTGGAATATGAAAATTTAGAGTTTCTTCATATATATTAATGGATATTGGTAAATTCATTTTTGAAATTTAGTGACCTTATTTAAAAAATGTTGGATCATAATCTTTTTAGAATATTAACTATTCATGAAATGGTTTTAGTTGAACTTGGAATGTGGTTTTAGAGTCAGATATTTTACATCACTATATATAGCATCATTTATTAATCTATTATGTTGAAATAGTTCAAGTCACAATCGAATGATAGAATTGTGTTTATAGGAACAGATATTAACTTATATTATAAAGTTCTGAAATAATTTCCCATCCATAGTAAATTGGTCCTGAAATAAAAAAATTCCATATTATAATCATTTTTTATAATATCAATGACCTTTTTCACACCAATAGTTTATGGCTTTTGGTTTATCAACGTGATAATCAATATATTCTCTATCACTCACCATAAAAACAGGATATATTGTCTTTTCTTCCATGTTAGTGTTTTCAAAATAGTTATCCTATTTTAAATCATAATTTTTTGGGACCATTTCATTTTAATTTTCCTTTTATTAATAATATTTTTAATTAACCCTATTTATCATCAAGGTTTTCCAACAATATCGTTTTCAAATTTAAAACCAATGATTATTGAGATCAATATTAAATTGTCAGGATGAAATTTAATTAAGTTGGGGAGACTGTGACACCCAAATACATCACAAAATTTTTCATTTATAAAAAATCATTTTTTTGTTATCTTGATTTATACAAAAAGTTAATCTTACTCCACACATAACACTAAGATAGCATGTGTCACATGAAAACCAGAATTTTACAGTCTTTTAATACAAAACCTATTTTAAATAAAATTTTTGGATCCTTTACAAATTTCATATTTTTAAATAAGATTTATATATGAAATCCAGAAATCAAAATTTTGTTAGGGTGAATTTTTATAATTTTTCTGAGATGTTTCTTTTTATATTAATATTGAAAATTACTTAAATTTAATTCAATACTACATTTTCATCTAATTTATTTATATAGTTAAAATATGTTTTGATTTGGTTTTAATGTGTAATTAGACAAATTTTATATCATTTAATCAAATTTATGTCATTACAATCAATTTCACTTTGAAATTAGATATAGAAAAATATCAAAATTTTGAACATTTTTACTTTAAAACCCGATTTCTCATCCTGTTTGTGGAGTTAATTTTATATTAATTTCTACTAGTTATATAACATTAAAATTTCAAAATTGATTCAATATTTGGAATCATAATAATTTATAATTTCTTATAACATATACTTTGTTTGTGACCAGAAATATTATTTAATGTAAATAAAATTAATTAGGGTTATTAAGGTAGAGTTAAGATTAATAAAAACATAGGCCATAATATTGATGAAAAAAATGACCTAGAAACTTTTACAAGATCCATTGGTTGATAATATATTAACCATAACCACTATTGGTTTAGATTTTATGAGTTATTAGGACCCATGTTAACGAAAGATACACATATAATAAGATATTTAGGAAAAAAGACAAAAAAGGAATTGTCCTTACCTTTAAATTTTCTAAAGCTTTAGAGTATGGGAGAAGCTATATAGTTTTCTTATAAAAGTTATTTTTGAATATTAAATTATTCTTTTATCATGTTAATTTAAAATTAAATCTTAAAGAGGATAAAATTACATGAAATACATAAAAATTCCAATGCGTGGATTATTTAGTTATTAATTAAATTAAATAAATGTTGCTAAAAACATTAAAAGTAAAAAAAATATAATTAATTATTGTGGTCCGTTATTTCTTGAGAAAACTAAATCATGTTAAACAGATTTTAACTTAACATATTTGAATTCAAAATAATTTTTTAACATTTTCCAATTAAAATTAAATAAAAAATTCCAAAATTAACATTACTGTTACTTTATAATAATTGATATTTTATTAAATGATTTAAAATTAATAAAAACACTATATTCTTAAAATTTATTTTTAATTATCAATAAATATAATATATGTTCTATTAATATACAAATTTTTCTTTTCTAATTAACATATTTTCCCATAGATAGTAAAAACAATGTCAGGTCGATCCGAGATAAATAGTGTTTTTGCACGTTGCATGCCCTTGTTTTAAAATTAATATCCAACAAACATGAGATTTGTATTTATAAAATTATATATCATATTAATAATTTAGTGGGTAAAAATGTTATAATAATTTTCACTTTATTTCAGTATTAATGGTCAAATTATATAGGTTAGAAAACGGTTTACTTTAATAAAAACCAAAATGATAATACTAGGGAACTTGGAAGATAAGGAAAAAAATATAAAAATGAACTTATATTTGTGTGTGAGAAGTTTTTATTGACGGTAATTAACCTTTAATGCATGATTTTTCCCTTTTTACGAACATTTTGTAAGGGATAACTCACAATAGTGTATACCTTTAGGTATTTAGATGAACGACACTCTTCCATTATAAAAAGGCATTCAATCTTTCCACTCCTCACACCTCTCAAGACACATAGTCTCATAAAAAATATTCCAAAATAATATCCCATAATCCCAACGCTAATAATATAATCCTAAACATGGGAATAAATTAAAATAAAGAAGTGATTTGGTTCAAACCAAATGTATTTACCCGAAAAAGAGATAACATTCTTCAAAGTGCATTTATGTTTTATTTGTTTCTCCACAAATTAATTTCATATTTTCCCATACCTTTATAATGACATAAGTATAATAAATATATTGTTATTTTTTTGTGTAAAGGATTCAACCTACAATTACAAAAACTATCATCAAATACGTAATGAACTTATTGTTCATTTATGGCGAACTACCGCCTCAGATAACAATGTCATTCATCATTCCTTTACCACCTTTCATGGTTGGGAATAATGATAGAGACATTGTTTATATATGATATATATGTTATTTATTAAGTATTTTTTTATTTAATTTTTAAATAACACATAAAATTACACATTTTATTTGCTATAAATATGATAACATCATATATTGACATGTGGACTACTGGCTCTGCAATGTGATGTGATACGTTCACATATTACATGGAATGTATTAGGGATGAGTTTAATTAAACAAAATGTGACATAAATGAAATCTATATTACACTAATGAATAAATATATTTATTTAAATATAATATATCATTTTCGTTATTACCCTTTTCACACACTAAAAAGGTGATAATTTCATTTGTAGACGTGTGGACTATCACCTCCTCGATGTGATATGATTCATTTTACATCACGGTAACTAGATATATAAGTATATAGGATTAAATAATAGGTTATTTGAGAAATAATTTTCATTATTGAAATTTATAATTTTACATAGCTTCTTTTCATAACGATCATCGAAATATGAGAATCTTACTCATATGTACGTAAGGCCTACCATCTCCGTGATTATAATGTTGGTTCATTTTTATAACCATATTTTATTATTGGTTTTAAAAGTATAATAAATTTATAAATATTAAAAATATTATAATTATTATTATTCTAGACATGTTTATATAATGTTCCATTATATCATAGTTGACCTAGTACAGTCATTTTGGACATATGAACCAAATTTGGTCAAAACACCCCATATAAACATTATTTTTTATGTACTTGAATACAAAATTGTAATTAGTGAAATAAAATTACTACTAAAAGTGGAATAATTTATTAATTATGTATATAAATAAGATAATTTTATTATTTAGGAAGATAAATACACACATGACAAGTGGGATGCATGATAAGATATTTTCATCTCACTTGTTACATCTATGAGATAAATGTAATATCCAACACTTAATTCTTTTGGGTGGTTTATATATAAACCCTTTTGATGTATTTTATCATGAATAATTTTATATTCTTGTCATTTATGGTTTTACATTGAATTATCTCATCCCATGGGTTTTGACTTGAAAATTTCCAAGTAGTAAAAGTTATCATCACAATATCGCTTTCTTTTGTGATTATTAACATTATTTGGAAACAATAACGTCCTTGTGACCATTTTTAATTTACATTAAATTTATAATAAATATCCATATTCTCTTGAAATTAATATAATTATTTCCTAAACTATATACCATTTTTATATACTATGTTCACTTTGATATTTATTTGATTAACAGGGGGATTGTTGATAAATAGATATCTTTTATTAATTATGGACATTTTATAAGGAATGTTTTTCATTAATTAAAAATATTATTAGATATATAAGTAATGAATTTGTAATTTAAGATATGGTTTGGAGACTGTTTAATCCAATCCCTATGGGTTTCAGATAGGTTAATGTGAGACCCATGATGCATCGATAGTCTCATATGATGAAACTAGTTGGTTACAAACCCTTTATGTTAGTTACTATGTAGAATATACTGGTATGATATGGGTAGGGGACCAATTAATGTAATCCCATTAATGAATAGGTACTCTCATGAGATGAATAATTTGGAAAAATCATAGTAGTTTAAATTATATTGACAATATATGTTAATGTTATAGTGGTTCATGTTCCATATATCTAACATCCAATATAAAAGCATTTCCATCATTTAGAATTAATTTCAGTTATTATCCAGATTATTTTCACTACAAAAAAATATCGATGCATTTAATTTTTAGAATATTAAATAAATGGCATGTGTTTTATCTATTTACCTTCAATATTATTTATACCTTATCCATTTATTTGAATTGAATGTGTTCTCATTTATTTACCTATCCATGTTTATTTATTTTCATTGATTTATGATAGCTTCCACATTACTTAACCCATTCTAAGTATTTGATATTTCCTTTATTTTTTTTAATTTACCTAGTTTCTGAATAAGATAGCATTGAATGTGTTTTTAAGAATGAAATTTATTATCATTTTTTATGAATTATGTTTTAATTTTTTTTCCCAGTATAAAATGGGTATCATGTTTATATCTAGTTTCCAAAAAGAATAAACCGACATGACCTTTGGGATTCAAATATTTTATCCATTCCAATGTAATAAAGCCTGGAACCAACTCAGAGCTTCTAGATTCTATTTGGTATAGTTGGTATCAGAGAAGGTTTACCAGAATCATTGGAAACTAGTTTAGAAAACCTAAATAAGGGAACATAAAACTCAGTTAAAATTTAAATATATGTATATAAAAACATCCCAAAGATACCATGTTTATGATTATAAGACTAGAAACACATAAAATATCCAATTTATCTTATATATTTTATTTCATTTAGGATTTTATATGGTAATATCTAATCTACTTTATATTGTCGTTTTTAAATGACACCTTGCAGAAGGAATATGAACCACACCAATGAAAGTGATCCAAAGAGTATGTGAGATTATATATTTTATTATCTTAATCCAATATTTTAAAATGAATTACTCCCCCAATAGTTTTCATCATATTACGAAATAGTATCATGTGCTAACAAGATAGATATAGAACACTATAAGTATCATGGGTTTGGAGGGAAGTAAGAGAACAAGAGGTTGGCTAATAAAAATGGATAAAATAAAAAACTGAATGAATTTTTTCATACATGTAATAATTGTTGAAATAATAAACCAAATAATTGATTAAAAGATATGCTATTTTGATACAACTGTGAAGATAAAGGCCATTATCTTTATGATTTTAAAGATAATAAAAAGGTTTCTAATGTAAAATGATTCAACAACAAGGATATGGGACAATACATAAATCTAAGTCTCAAGTATCATAGGAATATTCTCTAAAAGTGACTAATGGATCATTTTAAATATTATGCTACCACAACATATGAATAGGAATGATTAATTTGATTATATTTGGAATCATTAATTAAATCATTTGAGTGTTTTATCAATGATTTACTAAGAATTATTGAATACATAAGTACTATATTGTAGTACTTTTTCATTAAGGATTGAAAATTGCATATCGATCGGTACCCATAACCCAGAAAATTAATTCAGTATTGAATTGATCATTTTTGGAAAATACATGGTTCAAGGAAATATAACCCTTACTATGTCTCTGATACTTATATAATGGAATTGGAATAAATAGATGATTTATCTGGAAAAGTGTATTGGATATTAAAGACTACATTGGAATAGATTAATAATTTTTTGACAATGTGGATTATTCCATCAATGATGGTGTTTAAATGGAATATGGATTTATGGAATATATCCAATAACATGGGTTTTACTTAATTAATAAGGAAGAATTGTCGTTTCAAGTTCAGATATATGGTAATTGAAATTATTACAATATTTTAACAGAATACATAATGAAGGTATTCACATGTTTAGAATGTGATAATTTTGAGCGTATTCATGTTTATTAAAGGCTAATAATATGTTCATTTTGAAAAATCAGTGACATTATTTCTAATGTGATGGATCGTAATATTTTGTAAAAGTTAACCATTTATGAAATGGTTTAATTTGACTATGTATGTGTTTTTTTAGATTTATATATTACTTCACTATATGAAGCATACTTTTCTAATAGATGATGTATAAATATATTAAGCCAGAATCGAAGGAAAATAATATATTAATATAAAAATATATGTATTTTTATTTTAAAATATTGTAAGAATTTATCAAATCTTATAAAAGGGTCTTGAAAAAATATCTTTCCTATTATTATCATTTTTAATTATATCAATGAATCTTTTTACACTTCTATTTTATGGCATTGTTGTGATAAACTTTCAACTAAATAAGTCCTCCATCACTCTGCATCAAAACATAATAGTTTGATTTTTCATCCATGCCCATGTTTTCACTAATGTTCTCCTATTTCAAATAATAGTTTTGTGGTGACCATTTCATTTAAATTTACCTCTTACAATCAATATTATTTATTAACTTTATTTATGACTTGGGTTTTTCTAACAATAGCATTTTCAAATATCAAAGCCTAGATTATTGGGATCATGTTAAAACAACAAGGAAAAAATAAAATATGGTTTGGAGAATGTAACACTAAAATAAATTATTATATTTTTATTTGATAATATATAAATTATTTTTATCATTATTTATACTAAAATTTAAGTATATGCAACACACAACACTGGGTTAGCGTGTGATAAAATCAAAACTGATTTATTTCAGCCTTTTAATGGAGGACATATTTTAAATCCAATTTTTGAGAAATGTATAAATTATATATTCCAAAATAAATTTCATTTATGAAATAGGAATATCAAATTTTGGTTAGGGTAAATTTTTTGTATTTTTCTAAATTGTTTTATTTGAGATGAATGGTGGAAAATAAAGAATTTTAAGTCAATAGTTTTTTTTCAAATTTATTTTAATAGTTAAGTTATTTTTTGACTTGGTTTTAATGTGAAATTGTTCCAATTTTATATCATTTAATATAATTTTTTTCATTTGAATCAGTTTCAAAATAATATTGGATATTAAAACATAGAAGACTTTTAATCTTTTTTACTTTAAAAACCATCTTTCTTATCACGTCTATAAGATAAAATTTTAAATTATTTTATTCTACATTTGTGATTATTATTTTTAAAAAATGATTCCATATTTAAGAACAGTATAATTTATAATTTCTAATAAGATAAAGTTATTTTTTTCTCCAAAAATATTAGTGAAGGAAATTAAAACGAATTATATCGATTAAGGTAAAATTAATCTTAACGTGGGACTAAACCTTAAAATTAAGGACCAAAATAACTTAGAAACTATTCCAAAATCACTTTTATACCAATATTATGACCATAAATTCTATTATTTCCAATTTTAGGAATTATTAGGATATATTTTCATGACATTGACTCGTATTATATGTTAGGTAAGAAAAAAGTCAAAAAAGTGACCTTACTTACATTTAACAATTATAATGATTTAGAGTATGGGAGAAGCTACATAGTTTTTGTTATAAACATTAATTTGAAATTTAAATGATTTATTTATCATTATTATATAAATTTACTTTTTATACATGAGAACGTTGCATTAAATTATTAACAAATCCCAACACATGGATAATTTAGTTAATAACAAATAAAATAAATGATGATAAAAACATTCAAAGTAAATTAAATATAATGAATTATCATGTTACATTTTTTGTATATAAATATATCATGTTACATATATTTTAACATAACTTATTTTAATTCCATTAATGTTATGATATTTTTAAATTAAATTTAAATAAATATAGTTAAAATTGATGTTAATGTTATTTTAAAATAAATAATATTTTATTAAATGGTTTATAGTTAATAAAAATAATATCATAAAAAAAGTGAATTAAAATTTTAAATAATTATAAAATATGTTCTATTAATGGACCAATTGATCTTTTATAATTATCATACATACCTAGAGATAGTAGAAACATTATTAGCATGGTTCGAGTTGAAGGAGTGTTTTTGACCATTACATGTGCTTGTTTCAAATTTAATTTCCCAAACATAAGGGTTGTATATTTATTAAATTATATAAAATATTTAGAATTCAGTGATGTCACAACCCCTCCCATGGGGCCCATGCCATGACTACCCCAATCCTACATTCCATAGGCTAAGAGCTAGAGACTATCACCAAAGGCATAATTCCCTAAAACTAGGACAATATTTCCTTTATAACCTGTAAACAAACACACAAGAAGGCACACTGCTGGATACGAAACACTGTGTAAACTAAATAACAAAAGTGCACTGAAAGTAAAAGGGTCCAGAATACAAGCCTAACTGCAATGTACAAGTAAAATTGTGATACAATACAACTGAAGAAAAGGGAAAGTCAACTGATGGGTCGTCCTCTAAGGTTCTTACCTAAAGGGTTGGTAAAGATCACCTCCTCAGCACTCCTCATTCGTCTATCTCCTATGTGTACCGACTCATCGTCAGGTCCACCTACGAGCACCGTCCAGTCCTAGTAATCTCATCCTCAGTTAGCATTGTCAGTCATCTGCACCAAAAACAACGAAGTGAGGGCATAGCCCATCCTGGGGTGAGTATAAAGATACTCAGTTGGAACCCCGAGACCCTCAAGGTCTCAAAAAATCCACCAATTATAAACCACAATGAATGAAATCAATAGATAAACCTACATAGATATATGCCCATACATATACCTAAGTTATCAAGTAATCTATCTCAATCAAGAGGATAACACAAAGGTACTGACTCAGCTCACCGTAGGATCTATTCTAGGGATAGTAACAAGCAACATTCCAAACCCTCGACCGCTGGAGAACTCCTCCTCTATCAAGTACAGTGGGCATGCCGCATCACACAGAGGAATATCCCACTAACCATGGTCTGTTGAGGTACTCCTCCCGTCGAGTACCGTGAGTCTGTCGTGTCCCCAAGGCACTCCCCACCATGGGACCGCCGTGTCACCAAGGCGCTCCCCCTCATGGCCTACTGAGGTACTCCTCCTGTCGAGTATTGTGGGTTTGCCGCATCACCAAGATGCTCCCCAGCATGGGTCTGCCGCGTCACCACGGTGCTCCCCACTGGGCCAGTTGAGTCACTCTGAGTCGAAGCGGTCAGCAGTCGTCAAGTCTCATCTAGCTACAAGGTTCCCACACAATGATCTCTCATCTCCGGGAGGATCCGCTCTATAAACTACTGGTCGATACTCTAAATACCATTATATCTCATGAAAAAGTATCTCACGGTTCCGCCACATCATAGGGGTTTCAACGTAACAGACGACACGTAAATCGGACGCACGGTCTATAAGTTATTCTCATTTTTGTCCCGGGGGCCGGGTTGGATTCATTCTCGGTCCAACCCAAACGTTCCCACCTCAATCCAAAACTCAGTAGGGTATCTCACAAAGGGACTGACTCGCTCTAAGGTTCCCAACACCACTAATGGTTCGTCAAATGAACGTTTGTTTCCAAAGTTATGACGAAAAAATGTAAAAGGGGTCATAGTGGGTCTGGGTCCGGTCCGACCATATCCGACCGACCCAGCCCGGCCCACAGTTCGTCTGGCCCGCTAGGCGGCCCGACTCGCTGGGAGGCCCAGCCCGATGGGCGTTCCAGAAGACCGCGAGGGCAGCGAGGTGGCTCAGATTAGCTCGACTCAGCCGTGAATGCCACTGGGGGGGGGGGGGGGGTCCGGCCACGAGTCATCAGCTATCCAGCCATGGGGTGACTGTTTGATCGTCAGGAGGCTGTTTGGCTACGGGGAGACGGTCCGACTGTGAGGCGGTGGTTCGGCCGTGGTGAGGCGGTCCGTCCGCAGGTTGGCGGTTTAGTCGGGGGCGGTGGTCTGACCTCGGGGCGGCTGTCTGGCCACGGGGCGGTGCCTCGGCCTCAAATGGAGGCGGTGACCATGGTTGGCGCAGAGGCCGTGGGGTGGCGGTGGTGGCCACGGGGTGGCGCCGTTGTGACGTCGCCTTCGTTGCAGTCGGCGGTGGTTCCGACCGCCATTCTCATACCTCCATGGTGGTTCGCATGCATTCCTCCATCACATTCAAAAATAAACTACAATGTTTTGGGAGAGTATGGGCCTTGTTTGTTTACCCCGCACACTCTGCATTAGAGAGGAAGCATGCAGCTAAAATTACTTCTTGAATTACAAAGAATTATCAAGAATGGAAGAGAGAAGAAAATATCAATCAATCACCCTACAACATCCCAAAAATAATCAATCACAATTAAACCCATACCTCATTCTCTTGATGACGTTGACATAAGAAGGTAGTACGGTCATCGATTCATCATAGATGAGGATGTCCCACGTCGGAAGAAGTACCGAGGAAGAAGGTAGGAGGAGGTAGGAATTCTTCGTTGGAGGAGCGTTCTTCATTGGGGAGATTTATCCCAAGTTCTCCCAATCATCCTTTGCCAATGTTTTCCAAAAAATGAATTGCCAACCAAATAAAATATGTTTATCTATTTTATTTGTTGGAAATCAAAGTTGTCTTAATTAATTGGAAACAATAAATGGGTTGTGTTGGCATAAAATTCAAATTGGAGGATACCAAGGTTTGTCACAATTAATCTGGAAATGGGTTGGCATAATTAAGTGGGATGCTCAAGAGTTTTCTCTCTACTTAATAGGGAGTTTAAGAGGTTTTTACCTCAGGTAGTCTCCACCATGATGACCTCTCATGGGCTGTTTGGTTTGGGTGGTCCCCACCACCATAACCTATCATGGGAGGTTAAGGTTTGGTGGTCCCCACTTCCCAACTTCTAGATGGAGGTTTTAACAAATAAAATACAAATAAATCTACACACTATATTTTTATTTTATTCATTCATGAAAAACCCCAAAATTTATCTTTCACTCCCAACCCACTGCCGTCGAGGTGAAAGTATCCTTAAGAAAAAATCGGTGCTATGAGTTCAACAGTGCCCTGAGATTTCAATTCCGAGAAATGGTTAAAAAGTTAGAAAATCCCGCTCACACGTTTACTGAAGGTACCCGAAATAAAGTTCAGAAATTCATTTCAGGAAATCGAGTACTCGGAATCATGCGACATCAATTTTCACAGACTCGTAAAATTCCAATTTATTTAATATAATTTACATGGAAATTCTGGGTCTTTACATTCTCCCCACCTCAGGGATCTACGTCCCTGTAAGACATAACTCAAACTAAGGGAACAAGTGGGGGTACTGAGCACGCATCTGAGCCTCCCGCTCCCATGTTCTCTCCTAGAGTTTCTCGTTCGGCCATCAAATGCATACTAGAGGTATTGACCATCCATGAAGAATCTTCTCCTATCGATCCTAAATCTCTACTAGAAGCTCCGTAAAAGTCTCCCCACTGTCGACATCCAACTCTCTATGGTCGATGATGTGAGAAAGATCGTGCACGTATCTCCTCAGTTGGGATATGTGGAAGACATCATGCACGCAGTGCAACTGATGTGGAAGAGATAACTGGTAAGCCACCTCACTAACTCTTTTGAGGACCTGAAAAGGTATGATGAATCTTGGAGATAATTTTCCTCCACGGACAAATCTCTGTAATCCTCATCTTGGTGAGACCCATAGAAAGACATGGCCACCAGCCTCAAACTCCAGAGGTCTCCATATCCTATTGGAATATGACTTCCGCATGCTCTATGGAGTCTTCATCTGCTCCTAGATGATCTTCACCTACTCTATGGTAGCATGAACTATCTCTGGTCCCACGAGTGATGACTCCCCTGGGTCAGTCCAGCAAAAGATGATCTGCAAGGTATCCTGTATAACACCTTGAAAGGTATCATCACTATGGTGGATTGATAGTTGTTTTTGTATGAAAACTCCACCAAACATAATTGATCCTCCCAGATGCGACTGATGTCAAGGACACAAGAACGGAGCATGTCCTCAGGGGTCTGAATAGTCTGCTCAATCTGACCATCCTTCTGCGGATGGAAGGCGGTGTTCAAACAAAGCTGCATCCAAAAATCCACCTACAACCCCTTCCATAGCTGGGAAGTAAAAATTTCATCACGATCGGATACAATTGTCATGGGTACTCCATGTAGCAGCATAATCTCTTGCACATAGAGGCATCCCAAGCTCTCTACTGAACCCTTCTCTCTGATCGGTATGAAGTGGGCCGACATGGTGAGTCGGTCGACGATCACCCAGATAGAGTAATGACCTATAGATGTACGTGGATTTCCTATCACTAATACCATGGATATCCCATCCCACTTCCACTCTGGGACCTCTAAAGGCTGAACTAAGCTTGCTTGTACCTAATGCTCTGCATTCACTTCCTGAAAAGTGAGCCACCAAGAAACAATTTTTGCTACTTCTTTCATCATTCTCGTCCACCTGTGCTATTGTCAGAGATCCTGGTACATATTCGCCACTCCAAGATGTACCGCTAGAGGGGATGTGTAGAACTCCCTCAACACTTCCTTCTGAAGTGACATCGGTGCCAAGGTACGTCCTCTAAAGAAGAGGATGTGCTCCCCACCTTCAGAAAATCTATCAAGTGCATGTCTTGTGGATATCTGAGAACATCATGTCTCATAGTCAACATCCCCACACTGCACCTCCCTAACTCTCTGAACAAATGGTGGAGTGGTTGTAAGAGACTGAAAGAAAATTGATCCATATCTATCCACAAATGATATGTGCAAAGCATCCAGCTACTCTGTTGCCTCTCCTAGCAGCTGCATACCAGATATCCTACCGAGTACATCTACAACAATGTTCCCATTCCCTAGAGTATAGACTATCTCAAAGTCATAGTTCTGGAGGAACTCAAGCCAACGTCACTATCTCACGTTCATGTCCTTCTATTATAAGATATACCTGAGAATCCTGTGATCAGAATACACAGTAAAATGCTCACACATCAGATAGTGTCGCCACATCTTCAAGGGGAAGAGAACTACTACTAACTCCAAGTCATGGGTAGCATAGTTCTTCTTGTGTTGTCTCAAATTTCGAGAACCATAAGTGATCACTTCTTTCTACTGCATCAGGACACATCTAAGTATGGTCCTTAATGTGTCGCAGAAGACTACGTACCCTATTCCCTCCTCTGGAACCCTCAAGATGGGGGAACTAGTCATCCTCTACCTCAACTCCTAGAAAATCCACTGCCATTTCTCTGAAAACACAACGGGTTTACCCTTCTTCATCAAGAGTGATAGTGGTGCTGCAACTATGGAGAAGTCGGGCACAAATCTCTGATAGTATCCCACCAAACCCCAAAAACTCTGTACCTCCGTCACACTCATGGGTGGCTCTCAAGAAAGTACTGCCTCAATCCTTACTGAATCCACTGCAACTCCAGCCTCCAATATGACATTTCCTAGAATGTGAACCTCTTAGGTCCAAAACTAACACTTCAAGATCTTACCATAAATCTGGTGCTCTCGGAGGGTGTCATGTACTACCTGCAAATGATAGGAATGCTCCTCCTCAATATTTGAGTAGATCAGAATGTCATTGATGAATACTAATACAAAGATATCATGGTATAGCTGAAGGATCATGTTTATGAGTCCCATGAACACTAATGGAGTGTTGGTTACACCGAATGGCATAACTAAGAACTCTCAGTCGCCGTACTGACATCTAAAAGCCATTTTCGGCACTTCCCCGTCTTGTACTCTGAGTTGATGATAGCCTGATCTGAGGTCTGTCAACGAGAACCACCGTGCTCCCTTCAGCTGATCAAAGAGGTCGTCAATCCTCAGGAGTTGGTACTTATTCTTCACAATCACCTGGTTCAGGTTCTGATAGTCAACACAAATCCTCAAGATCCTATTTTCCTTCTTGGTGAAAAGAATCGGGGATGCCTATGGAGAAACACTAGGCTGAATGAATCCCTTACCCTACAAGTCCTCTAGCTATACCCGCAGCACATGAAGCTCTGCAGGAGTCATCTGATATGCTAGTGTAGATATCAGTGTCATCTCGGGGAACAAGTCAATTTAAAATTCCACCTCTCTACGAGGAGGTAAACATGGGACATCATCAGTGAAAACATCCGCATAGTTGTCCACCACTATTGGATAACTCTGGCTATCCACTTCAACCAGTCTGAGGGTAAGGCTAGACAACTGAGGATTAATTGGATGCACCCTCCTCTGGGTAAGTCTATACTGCACTGTAGAGGCTCCCTTCTTGCTGGTGAAGGTAAACCTACTCCCATATATGCCGACACACCACACTTTGCGCCTAATATAGTCAATCTGGGCATGGACTATAGATAACCAGTTGATACCCAAGATGACATCATTAGACCTCGATACCGCTACTAGGAGATCCAAGCTTAAGCTCTCGACTCCTAGAGTAAGCTTTCACTATCGGCACCGGTGTGTAATCATCTAATCTACTCACATAGGAGTCTCTAGCCATAAGGATTGAGCCAACGGCTCCGTCGAAATCTCCGAGCTCCGAACAATGGAAGAGGGAATAAAAGAATGACTGGCACAAATGTCGATTAGTACGGAAGCTAAGGTGGAGTAGACACAAATTATACCTCGTATCATCTCCGTATAAACATGATCATAGGACTTAGCTATATGGAGAGGAGGTCTCCCATATCCACCTACTCTCTGCGATCGAGGTGGACCTCATGGTGGTAGTGGCGGTAACATCTCGAATTTTCACCCACCGCTAGCTTCCCGACCAGCTCCTCTGCCATGTCCGCCTGCTCCCTGTGGACCCCTCGGTTGAACTTCTATCTCTGTCTGGGCAGTCCTTCGACCGTCTACTGATCATCCGAATGACGGGTCGGACAGTCACGATCCATGTGACCATGCCCGACTCATGAGAAACACTTCCCACTCCTAGCATAACTATCTCTACTTAGGGTTCCCCACACAACCGATCCTAAGTCATGTGGTCCCCCACCAATAGGTCTGGTCCTCTTGGACCTCTACGATGTATGTATGCTGCCTGCTGTAGAAGTCTCTGCTACGTAATGACTGGAAGTGGGTCTCACTACTGCTGACTGCTCAGTAAGGAAACATTGCACAAAGAGGGATCTCTCTAATACCCCTGCGTGTGTCTGGATACTAAGTGAGATCATCAAATCCTTGATCTCCCGCCTAAGACCCTGATCGAAAGTCCAGGCCCTGAAGAATGGGTCCTCCACCGTATCGTTGGAGTAACATGAGAGGTGATTGAACCTCACAGAGTACTAAGCCATAGTCATGCTGAACTGATGCAGATGAAGTAACTCCTGAATGTGAAATACATGAAGAGTCTCTTGGAGAATCTCTGCCCAAAACAGGCTCTCAAATTCTGCCCAGAGAAAAGTCACCTTATCATGAACCTAGAGAATCAACCTCCACCATCTGCATGTTACTTCCTGTAGAAGGCTGGTAGAAAATATCACCTTAAAATCAGCTGGTGTCCCTACCAATCATAAAACACTCACCATGGCCTCCATCCAATCCTCAGCTGCCTGTGGGTCCATCTCTCCTCTAAACCTGGGTGGTCTCTGGCATTGGAACTCATGAAAGGCGCTCATGCGGAGTGCACCGTCTGTTGTTGGGGATAGTGGCATCTATGGCCCAAAGGGGAATAGTACTGCTGGTGCCTCTACTGGAAAAGGGCCCTACACCGAGGCCTCGTTGCTCGGTGGGCTATCTTTGTATACAACTCTCGGAACTCTAGCTGGATGTCTGTGTGGAGGCATCCTGAAAAGAAATAGGTGTGATATGGTCAAAAATGTTAAACATGGTGAGCTGAATCAATGAGTTCACAAAAAAAAACTCTGGAAAACACACACGCAATCAGTGTTTTCTTGCACTGAGTTGGATATCAGAAGTCAGGGACTCGGTCTATGGATACATCAGCTACCACACTAACATTGGATTCCCTAAACTGATAACCACAATCACTACACTTAACACTATTTCCATTAAGAAGAAATATCAAAGTCTTGTGTTTTGTGGTATAACTGACTCCTCTTATACCATTTTTTCATGACCTACCTCTCGGGGCCCATGCTGCGACTACCCCAATCCCACCTTCCGAAGGCCAGGGGCTAGCGACTAGCACCAAAGTCGTAATTCCCTAAAACTGGGAATGCATTGATTTTAGAACCTATAAACACACACACAAGATTGCACACAACTGTATATGAAACAATATTTAAACTGTTTAACAAAAGAGTGTTGAAAGTAAAAGGGGCTAGAATACAAGCACAACTGGAAAGTACAAGTACAACTATGAAACAATACAACTGAAGAAATGGGAAATTCAGTTGTTGGGTCATCCTCTGATATTCCTACATAAAGGGTAGGTACAGATCGCCTCCTCAGCACTCCTCGTCTGTCTATCTTCCCTGTGTACCAAATCGTCGTAACTTCCACCTCCGGGTACTCTCCAGTCCCGGTACACTCATCCTCATTCAGCGTTGTCCGTCATCTTCACCAATCAAAATTATGTGTGGGTATATCCCGTGTAGGGGTGAGTATAACGAAACTCAGAAAAGACCCTGATACCCTCATGGTCTCACAAAATCCACCAAGGATAAACCACAAAGAATAAAATCAATAGATAAACCTATATAGATATGTGCCCATAAATATACCTAAGTTATCAATTATTCCATCTCAATCATGAGGATAACATAGAGGTACTAACTCAGCTCACACCAAGATTAATTATAGGGGTAGTAACAAGTAACATTCCAAACCCTCGGCTGCTGGAGAACTCCTCCTATATCGAGTACAGTGGTCCTACCACGTCACATAGAGGTGATTCCCACTAACCTTGGACTTTTGAGGTACTTCTCCCATCGAGTATCATGGGTCTTCCACGTAACCAAGGTGCTCCCCATCATGGGTCTGCCGCGTCACCAAGGCACTCCCCCTCATGGCCTACTAAGGTACTCCTCCTGTCGAGTATCATGGGTTTGTCGCATCACCAAGGCTCTCCCCACCGTGGGTCTGCCTCGTCACCAAGGAACTCCCCACTGGGTCAGTCGAGTCACTCCGAGTTGAAACGGTCAACAGTCGTCATGTCTCTTCCAGCTACTAGGTTCCCGCACAATGCTCGCTCCTCTCCAAAAGCTATTGGTCGATACTCCAAATGCCATTAATTCACACAAAGAAGTATCTCAATGTTCCTCCATGTGATATGGGTCTTAATGTAATAGACGGTGCATCAATCGGACGCCCGGTCTGTGAGTTATTATCCTTTTAGTCCTGGGGGCCCAGTTGGATTCTTGCTCGATCCAACCTAATTGTTCCCAATTTAAATCCCAAACTCTTTGGGGTATCACTCAAAGGGTCATAATGGATCCAAGGTTCCCAATTCCATTATTGGTTTTTTAAACTGATATCATGTGCCAAATTTATGACCAAAAGAATTTAAAAGGGTTCAAAGTAGCCCTGGGTCTGGTCCGACCCGGTCGGACCGGCCCTGCCTGACTCATCTGGGGCCGACCCAGTTTTGGTCATCCCAATCCAACCCGCTGGGTCTAGCCTGGCCTGCATTGCGTCCCAACCCACAATGGTCGTGCGGGTCATGAAGAGGCTCATCTCGACTCGGCTCGACCATAAAGGCTCCAGGGGGCGTTCCGGCCGTGGGGCAGCGGCGGTCTGGCCGCAGGAGGCGGTCCGACAGTGGGTCAGCAGTCCACCCATAGAAGGCAGTACCACAGCGGTCCTGCTGGGGGGAGGGGTCTGGCCGCGTGGTGGCGGTCGGGCAGGGGGGGGGGCGATCCGGCCGTAGGGAGGTAGTCAGGCCATGGGGAGGCGGTCTGGCCGGGTGGCAGCGGTCCAACCGTGGGGAGGTTGTCTGGTCGTGGGCTGATGGTTCATCCTCATGGAGGTGGTTCGGCCGGGGGGCGGTGCCTCGGTCGTGGGGAAGTGCGGAGCCATGAACAGTTGTGGTGGTCGTGGTTGGTGCAGAGGTCATCGGGTGGCGGCGGTGGCCGCGGGGCGGCGCCATTGCATCGTTTCCTTCATCGTGGCCGACGGTGTTGACGACCGCCGTTTTCGTGCTTCCTCAGTATTTTATATTCATTCCTTCATTGCATTCAACAATAATCCACAAGGTTTGTGGAGAGTATGGACCTTGTTTGTTTTTCCCGCACTCTCCTCGTTAGAGGAATATCATGTGAGTATAATTCCTTATTGAATTACAAAGAATTATCAAGAATGGAATAGAGAAGAAAATATCAATCAACCACCCTACAACTTCTCGAAAATAATCAAACACTATTAAACCCCTACCTCACTCTCTTGATGCCGTTGGCGTAAGAAGGTAGTACAGTCATCGATTCACCATAGATGAGGACATCCCATGTTGGAAGAAGTCCATAGGAAGAAGGTCGAAGGAGGTCGACATTCTTTGTTGGTGGAGCGTTCTTCGTTCGAGATCTTTCTCCCATGTTCTCCCAATCCTCTTTTGCCAATCCTTTGCTAACAAATTAATATCCAACCAAATAAAATATGTTAATTTATTTAATTTGTTGGCAATCAAAGCTGGCTTAATTAAATAGAAAAAATAAATGGGTTGCTTTTTCATAAAATTTAAATTGGAGGATACAAAGGGGGGGAACAATTAATGTGGAGGTTGATTGGCCAAATTATTTGGGGAGATCAAGAAGTTTCTCCCCACTTAATAGGGTGTTCTGGAGGTTTCTACCTTAGGTAGTACCCACCACCATAACCTCTCATGCGGGGTTATGGTTTGGTGGTCCCCACTTCCCAACATCCACATGGAGGTTTTAACAAATAAAATAAAAATAAATCTACACAACTTTATTTTTATTTTATTCATTCACAAAAAACCCAAAAATCTATCTTTCACTTCTGATCCCCAACTGTTGAGGTGAAAGTATACTTAAGAGAAAACTGGCTCTATGAGTTCAACAGTGTCCTCAAATTTCAATTCCAAGCACCAGTTCAAAATTTTGAAAAACCCGCTCACATTTTTATTGAACGTACCTGGAATAAATTTCAGAAATTCATTCCGGGCACTCCGGTCCTTGAAATCACCTACCGTCAATTTTCATAGACTCATAAAATTCCTATTTATTTAAAAAAAATACATAGAAATTATGGGTCTTTACATGTGGGTTAAATTTTTCTTATAATTCTCACATTGTTTTAGTCTTAACAGATAAATTATTTAGTTTAGAAAACTAGTTACTTCAATAAAAACCAAAAGGATAAAATTGGGGAAATATAGAAGTTATGAACAATATTATAAAATTGAAATTATTTTTTTTATTGAGGTTTTTATCATCAATAATTATCCATTAATCCAGTATTTTTTCATTTTTTTGGCACATGAGGTAAATGATACCTCCCAAAAACATACACTTTTAGGTATTTACAATAATTCCACTCTACCTCAATTATAAAATGACATTTACTCTTCCCCTTCCTCACACATATCAAGACACCATGGATCATACCAAATCATCCCAAATAATATAAAAAAATCTCTCCCCTAATCTTTAAAGCATCACCTTGGGTAGAAATAAAACCATGTAATCCCTTTGATGCAATCCAAAATGAGTTACCAAAAAAAGAGGTAACATTATTCAATATGAATTTATGTTTAATTTTTTTATGCACCCCCTCATTTCATAATATTCTATAATTATATAATAAAATAATTATCCAATGTATATTGAGATGTTTTTATATTAAGGGATATACATACACTTACACATATCCATTAAATGGGTAACGAACATTCCACTCTTGTATTGTGAACTACTGTCTCACGAAACGATGCCGTTCATTTTTTACTTTACCACATTTCATGGTTGGGAATTATGATGAATTTTTTTTTATATATGATATTTATGATATTTATTATTATTATTTTCTTATGTTAATTTTATATAACTCATATATTTACATGTTCCATTTTTTGTAAGTATGATAACATCATTTGTGGACGTGTGGAATACTATCACCTCAAATCGATGTGATACATTCAAAAATTAAATATAATGTATTAGGGAGGGGTTTAATTAAAAATATTTGATATATATTATATCTATATGATACTCACAACACAATTAACTCTATTTATATATAATATATCATTTTCATCATTACCCTTTTCATGTATTAATGAAGTGATAACATCATTCGTAGATGTGTGAACTACCTCCTCCTCGATGCAATGTGATTCATTTTTCATAATAATAATTATATATATATATATATTTATATAAGATTAAATAACATGGTATTTATTATATAATGATCATTATAGTAATATATAATGTTACTTACCTTCTTTCCATAATGATCAAGGAAAAATGGGAACTTTACTCATTCGTACATACGGCATACCATATCAATGATGGTAATGTTGGTTCATTTTTCATAACCATATTTCCTGATTGGTTTTAAAAGTATAATTTATGTATAATAATATAATTATGTAATTTTTATTATTCTATAAAAGTTTATATAATGACCCCTTTGACCATAGTTGACCTACTAAAGTCATTTTGGACACATGAACCAATTTTGGTCAAAAACACCTTAGGTAAACATTATTGATTGTGTAGTTGTATAAAACATAGTAATAAGTGAAATAAAAGTAATAATAAAATTTATAAATGTTCTGAATAAATTAAATAAATAACATAAATTTATTATTCATGAATATAATGAAACATGTGTCAAGTCGAACACAAGGTAAGGGGGTTTCATATTCCTTTTTTACATTTGGGAGATAAATATCATATCCACCACATACTTATTTTGTGTGGTCTATATAATTCACATTTTTAAATATAATATCATAAATCCTTTTATATTAATGGTATTTGTGGTTTTACTCTTAATAATCTCATCCAATGGGTTTTGATATAATATTTTCAAAGTGGTAAAAGTTATCTTTTCAATATCACTTTATTTTGTGATTGTTAACTTCCTATTGAAAAAATAACTTCCTTATGATCACTTTTTTTACAAAATAAATTTATATTAAATATTCATCTTCTCTTTTAATTAATATTATTATTTCATAAAATGTATACCATTTTTATATAAGGTTGTCACTTGGACAATTATTTAATTAACTTGGGGATTGTTGATAAATCATTATCTTTTATTCAATATGGATATTTGATAAGAAATATTGTCAATTAATTAAATATATTATTAGATATATGATGAATGATCTATCCATGCATGAAATGCGTTGGGGAGCATTTAGTGCAAGCTCTACGAGTTGGTGACTGATTAATGCAACCCAGACGATGCATTAACAGACTCACGGGATGAAATCAGTTGTTGACAAACCCTTCATGTTTGTTTACAAGAATAATAGTCTTGTATGATATGGGTTGTAACCCAGTTAACGAAATCCCATATAACCATTAGTAGTCTCATGAGATGAACTATTAATCCAAATACGAGTAGTTTGATCTTTCTTTAGAATTGGTCTTAATGGTATATTGGTTCATGTTCCCGATTCCTGATATCTAATATAAAATCATTGAATTACTTACAAATTAATCTCAAATATTGTCTAGAAGATTTTCACTGTGAAAAAATATTTTGAAAAATAAAATTTTCATACAGTTTATTAGATTTCATGTATTGTAATTATTTACATTTTCATATTGTTAAGTCCTTGTCCATTTATTTTAATGGAATGTGTTCTTTAGTATTTACCTTTCCATGTTGATTTATTTTCATTGATTCATGATATCTTCCATTGTACTTAAACCTTACTACGAGTTTGAGATCATCCTTATTTTTTTCCTTTCCCATGGTTATAATGAATATATCATTTAATGGTTTTTCAGGGATGATATTTATTAGCATTTTTTATGTATTATGTTTGGTTTTATTTTCATAATATAAAATTGGTATCATACATGTATGTAGTTTCCAAAACATCTACAATAATTGATCCTTTGGGATTCAAATATTTTATTTATTCTAATGTAATAAAGTAGGGCCCTTACTTCGGGCTTCTTGGATGGGTCACTACACAATTAATAAATTAATTTACGGTAAAATTAATCCTATGAAATAGGATTTGTATCTCTCATTGAAATATTTTTAGGAGGAAAATTTAAAAAAAACAAGATTATAAAAAAATTCATGTTTCCCAAGAAAAATCAATTAGTCCCTTCATTCAAATAGAAAAATTCTAAAATTTTCTATTATTAAAAGAAAAATAAATTCCAAAAACTTTCCTTTTCCAAATTCATAGATTCTATTTTTTTTAAAAACCATGACATTTGATAATAAATATAAACCTTTTTTTGGAAAATGTTTAATTTTAAAAAACCTAATCACATGAAAAAAATTCAAATTTATTTAAAATTCCCATATTACCTTATATAATTCTGAATCATTTAACAAATCTTTGAAAACTACCAACTTATATAAAAATATGAAACATACTCGAATTTCAAAATGATTTTACTTATTTTATAAATATGTATATATAAATACACTTTCCATTTAAAACCTTTCATGCTTAATATAATTTTAATAAACCTTTTGGTTTTAATTTTAAATCTAACAACTCCGGAAAACATACTCTATGATGGTCAAAAAAATTATAAATGACCAAACGAACTGGTTTTTAAACACCAATATAATTTTTTTTCACTATAAAATCAATAACTTCCAAATAAACATTTAGTGAAACCAATTCCATTGTACATTCAACCCTATGTCTTCATTAAAAACCAAAAAAACATTCAATAAAAACTACATTAAAAAATATTTTACAATGACTACATAAACAAAACATACCATAAGTCCAAACAAAATCCAATACAACAATACCAACACATCATAAAACCACCTTGATTATAACACAGGTTTCATGAACCATCCCAATGGTTCCTGTCTCGTGACTCCCCAAGACCTCCTCCAATAGGTTAGGATATGAAGACTAGAACTATGTAGGCATATAACTAACATTGGAGGCCTTATCCTATGTACCTATACACATACACATCTCTATGCCCAAAAATTTCTAAAATGTAAAAAAATGAATGATAATGCATGGACAGATGTAAATCCCCCAAAAGAGTATGATGGGAAGTAAAGGAAACTAAACATTTCCAAATTAATACCCCGCACAAAAATTTTCAAAAACAAGTCCATCTGGAAATTGAAGATGGGGACTACTATCAGTATACCGTACGAACACACCTCAGTTTTTTAGGTCTCACTAAGATCTGATTGGTCCTCATCCCTCAGGGACTCTATTATATGTGTGATCATCTGCACAAGACATGAGATGTTCATGAAATTCCCATACATGGGTGAGTATAAAAATACTTAGTACGAAACCTAAAAAAAATATTAAAAAATAACAATAGTCACCTATATATAGTTATATTTATACAAAACATATTAAAATAATATCTAGATATAGTCAATAAAGATACATAGTCTCAAGGTATGTCACAACCATAATTCCATCCAAGGCATCAAGATCAAAATTCCTAAAATGAATTTGACCATGAGGACACACTCCATGAGGACGATTACACTGATAACATCAAAAGTGATATGATACATTGATGATAATCACACCTAGGGAAATGGGGGACACCAATAACTTAATCTAGAATAACCCACTATTTAGATGATTGATGCCCACATAGTGTTAGTCACGATGATACCAATAACATTACCTAGGGTAAGAATCTAAAAAAGTATCTCACTTCCGGGATTATAAAAGGATTCTAACAACTCTATCCTAGAATTCCTGATGAAAATATCACTATCTTATTTGTAGGAGGTGATTCCATATTATCTCTTAGAGAAATGATATAGGGAATGAAAACTAATAAAACTTTTCTAATATACATAGAAAAAGTACTCCAAGACAAAATTTGAGTAAATTGTGTGTAGTAGGAGTATGCATCATGTCCATTTGACCACAAGTCATACCCATGTAAATGACTCTTGTCCGTGTCCATGTAGAAGTACACATCATGTTTATTCAGGTGTACTTATGCATGTGTGCCAGTACAAAGCTTATCCCATGCATGCCCAGCCTAGACTTGTCCATATATGAGTACATGACATTCAAGTACCCTTGTACTCTAACTTGTGTATGTGAACCCACCGAGGTACACCGTAAGACTTCTAAGACGGGTCACACAATGTGTGATTCTTATCTCTATCCAAAAACCCCTAGTATCTACTACGAGGGTTCCACATGAAATGTAATCATGGATTGCATGCCATGTGTTACAGTATTCTCCAAAATCCCATATTTATATGTTGTGAATCATCTCCATTGCTTCAAAAACCAAATCTGACTACACACCATGCTAGAATCCAAGAGTATCAACATCTAAAACTTATCATCATAGAACACTAGGACTAATCCACTGAATCTATTCATAAAATAGTCATCTACTTCATTCTTCATTTCATTTCCAAAAACGTGAAAATCAAGTATCTTCACCATCCAATCCTTTTCCATTTTCGTATTCACACCCCTAACATGTCTTGGAAATCCTAGATCTAAAATATTGGATCGTTGTGATAATAAATGGGTGTGCAACGATCAATTTCTTGGTATTTGGGTAAAACCATGGAACAAAAGAATAATTACTATGATGAACATAGAATTGTGGGAGAAAATTACAAAGAAACATAATGATGAATAGACCATGGTTTTTGTTCATGTCAACCTCGATTCATTTTTGTTAAAAAGAATAATAAATCAATAATAATTAATCACAAACAAAATTCTCCCAATAAAACCCAACAATAATCCAATCCCACCAAATGAATGATCAATGAATCAATATGTTAGTCTATTTATTTTCATTATTCATTGAAATTGAAAATAGGGAAACAAGAAAATTAAAACAACATCCCACCTCAAGATGGATCAATCACTAATGAAGAGTAATCCCACGTCATTTTCGTTGGTGGGATATTTGAATCTCATTGCACATCGTTCACTGATCCTTGATCTGGTTGGTGTTCAATTGAGAGAGATACTAAAATTCTCTATCCAATTGTTCTCTAATGGATCCAGTGTTATGTGACTAACCCTGCAGAATTTCCATAATTTTATAATTATAAATGGATCTCGGTAGATGTGTCAACAAACTAATAAAATAATTTTATTTATTTTACACCAGTTATGAATTTTCGTCAATAACCCAACACAGAACAAGGTTATTCCACACATATGGTAAAACCCACGTTATAAACTCAATGGTTTCATAATATTTATGATTTGAGCTAATGTTAGGAGCTTATTAAACTTTTTTCAGAAAACCATTCACACACTCTAGTTAATATATTTAATATATTTCAAACATTTATTTTTGTCACACTGATCCTTGAAATTTCTTACCATATCAAGGTATGGTCTTTAAAATAATACATACAATATTTGAAAATAATACATGAAAATTCTATATCACCAAAATCTACCCACCATGTGGATTTAAATCCCTAGAAGAAAAAACAAGTGTCTACAAAGAGAAATGTGGGTAATAAGAACATATATGATCCTCCCACCCCCAACTACTCTTCTATAGATTCTCATGATTCCACAAAAAATGCACTAAAGAAATTTCTTACCCCTAATGGATTCCCTTGTGTCGATCCTTGATCTTCATTGGGTACTCAACAAAGGTACCTCCATCCTCGATGTCTAGCTCACCCCAGACGATAACGTTCAATGGTTCATTTATGTACCTACTCAACTGTGACGCATAGAATATGTTGTCTGCAAGGTCTAATTGTGGCTATAAATCTAACTAGTGTGTCAACTCGCCAACTCTATACAGTATCTGTAATCCATTGAATCTCAGAGATATCTTTTCACCCCAACAAAACCATTATAACATTCATCTAGGATAAACCCATAGTAACACATGGTCTCTATCCTTGAACTCTAAAGGAATATATATTCTATTTTTATAAGGCTTATGATGTATTTGTGCCGTATTCATCCTCTCCTCTACGATCAATACATTCGTAGTAGTGGATCTTAAAAACTATAGGTTCATAAGTGCCTAATATTCTAGGTCGGTCCAGAAAGGTAGGGACCTACTTGTTCACCCGCACAAAGCCTCAAATGGTGCCAAAGGTAGTTGTTGTTTTATGAAGACTCCAATGGCAGTAGATGATCCTAACAACTATAGAAAAAGTCTAATATTCATTCATGCAACATGTCCTCCAAAACAAGAATGGTCTACTCGGTCTGGTCATCAGTCTAGTGGTGAAACGAAGTGATCAAGCATAACTGTGTCCCAAACACCCCTAAAATACCTTCCATATTGAATTTTTGAAGTTATCATCATGGTTAGAAATGATCATTAATGGTACTTCATTGAGTCGAACTATATCTTGTATGAAGTGGTGGATTAAGCTCTCTACTGAACTATGATCTTAGATAACTAGAAAGTGTGTCGACTTGGTTACTCAGTCCATGATCACTGATATGCATTATTCCCCTTGATGTATGTGGTATTATCAATATAAAATCCATGGATATCTCATCCAACTTCCATTATGGAACCACTAGGGGTTGATCTAAACCAACTAGAACTTGGTTTTCATCCTTCACTAGCCGAGAAGTAAGACATCGAGATACAAAATCTACAACTTCCTTCCTCATCCCTTTCCACTAAAACTAATATCGGAGTTCCTAGTACATCTTCTACACTTCTAGATGTCTCTCCAAATTAGATTTCTCAAAAACATCTCAAAACCACTTCCCGTAATTCACTGGACCATCACGTGTCCTCTAAAAATAATTAAATGCTCCCCACCTTCAAAAAATTTATTAGGAGCATGTACACTAGGAATCTAAGTACGTAAGGTCTCATAGTTAGTATCCCCATGTTTTTGCTCCATTAATTGGTAAAAATTTTGAGGGGTAAAAACCATTTACTAGAGGTAAGATTTTCCATCTCCATCTATAAGGGATAATTGTAATGAGGCCTACAAAAATGATGCCTCATTCAGCAGTTGTGAACAAGATCTCTTAATGAGAGCATATGCTACCACTTTCTCCTTCCTAAGATTATAGAAAATTTTAAAGACATAATCCTAGAAGAACTATATCCATACCCATTGTCTCACGTTATGATCCTTCTAAGATAATATATACTTGAAACTATTGTGGTCAGAATAGATAATAAATCACTATGCCATTAGGTAGTGTCTCTATATCCTCAAAACGAATACTACTGTTGCTAAGTCAATATCTTTGGTCACATAGTTCTCATCATGTGGTCTCAACTATCATGAACTATAGGAACTCTCCACCTGACTCTTCATCAAAACACAACCAATTTTAGTTCTTAATGCATCACAGAATACTACGTACTCAAAACCCTCTTCTAGAAATCTTAATATGGGATCACTCATCAATCACTTACCCATCTCCGGAAAAGCCTAATAGCTCCTCTCTTTCCCCATGAACAACTAGAACATTTGGCTCAATGTTTTCATGGGTGATGATATCTTGGATAAATCATTTATAAAAATCTGTAATATCCTCCCAACCTAAGGAAGCTTAACACCTCTGTCACACTCTTTGGTGGCTCCCAAGATAATACTACCTCAACCTTGGTTGGTTCCACTACCACTCGATCGTCTGATATAACATGCAATAGAAATTTGAAAAATTATAGCTAGAACTAAAACATTTTAATATTCCCATAAATTTGGTTCTCTGAGAGTACGTCTTCAACCAACCTCCAGAGTTTCCCGTGCTCCTCCTTAGACACTGAGTACATAAGGTTTTCATCGATGAAGACTACCATGAATCGGAAAATAAGGAATTAAATATCTATTTAATGAGTCTAACAAACACTTTTGGGGAGATTTTCATTCTAAATGTCATTACCATGTACACATAGTGACCATAGAAACATATGAATGTTATCTTTGGTATATCATCATATCATACCAACAACTGATGATTGCCTAACTTAAGGTAAACCTTTGAGAACCATCGCCCCCCTCTCAAATGATCAAAGATGTCATCGAACCTCAGTAGTGGATTATTTTTCTTCATAGTCACATGATTAAAGTGCATAAAATATAAAAATAACCTCAAGGTCATGTTCACCTTCATAGTGAACAAAACTGGGGCTACCTAGAATGAAACAGTATGTATAACAAATATCATCCTCTGTAAGTCATACAAATTCACCCTCATGTCATTAATCTTTACAGGATCCATCTGATATGATATTTTATATATTGGTTTCATCTTGGGGTGTAGATCAATATATAATTCCATCTCTCATTGGGGCATTAAGACTGGAAAATTCTTTAGAAAGACATCCTCATACTCCGCCTACACTATAAGGAACTAAAAACTCATAACATACAATTCAAATAGGTTCATACCATCCAATAGATGAGTAATTGTTTTCACCCTCATATGTATGATTCAACTCAACACTACTTGGGTTACCTTTTCATTTACAATTGAATACTTATTCCGATAACTGTGGATACACCACATCCTCCACCTAAAACAATCAATATATGCACAAACTATAGATAACTAGTCTATACCTAATATGAAATTGTAAGGACTCCTCACTACTATAAAGTGATCCCAACTGAAAATATTTCCTCCAAGAGTTAGATCACACTATCAGCACAAGTGTGTGATTTCTATGTCATATCAAGTAGAAGTCTTTAAGTTTGCGGGTCAAGAAAAGGACTCCACCAGAATATATAATTATCACATTAGAAAGGTATAAATAAAAAATTACTATAACCTATATCTATTAGTATAGTATCTATGTTATAAAATGAATATTTCATATTATTAATCATTCTCAGTGCATCAAGGTTATAAACCTCGACCGCCTGTAGCTTCCCCCACCCCAATCCTCCAGCTCCCTATGCCTAGCATCGACCACCTAGAGATGGTGGGTTTAACAAGTATATGTTCCTACCACCTCCAGATAATCTCCCATCCCCTATTTCACATATTCCTTCATATGAACCTATCAACTCATGTCACTACCTCTACCCCAACATCTCATTCTTGATCTCCCTATTAACTGTACAATGTGTTAGATGTTTCCTCCAATGATTTCCCCAATCATTGCATGAGTATCATCACCTTTGTTGGGCTAGATGTACCTGTAATGTGAGACCTGAACTAAAAATCCTATATCCTATGATATCTTACTAAAATATATTTTATGTCTATGAACCTGATACTGATGTCGACCCCATGTTTCTTAGGTATCTACTCATAATTACACACTTCTGAAAACCATTTATTTTGTCTACTAATCCAAGAAACTCTCAACAAAAAAATCTTACTCTAGCACCCCATCAAAAGTAGGAATTAATAATGGGATAAAAATAGATCATATATATCTACGCAGTCCTCTCTTATAGGTTTGATCCCAAAAGAATTGATCACGAACCATGTCAATCAAGTACCTAGGAGAGTTGGTAAATATTGATTAATACTCAACTAATTTCATGCTTCCCTACTAGAACTATTGAATCTCCTAGATGTGTACATACCTTATCCTATATATAGATAACTACTATATAAAAAGGTGATAAAACTATGTCTATGCTAGAGTTTCCTCTTTGTAATACTAGTTCCCAAAACCCCAAAATCATCATACTAATCCTTTAAGAAGGCTCACTACCAGAACCACCATCTGATCATATGGTGGTCTGACTAGACAAGAAACTCATTTCACCACCTCAAAATATTTCTCAAATTCCTATGGGTTAGGATCACTATAGAACCTCTGGGGTATCTATCACTAAAACCTATAAATGTATTATCATCCTCTGCACCTCATATGTTGGTATTGTGGGTACTATATTCTACTATGCAGGTGATGGTATGTATGGTGCACCACAAGGAGGTAACATCACAGGAAACAGTCCTTGTGTTGATTTCCCATCACTAAATGGATCATCCTTATGATTCTGATTCTAAATCCTAGCTTTCATACGTTGTTGATGCATCCTAAAATAAACAAGATGTACTGCGATCAATGACTATATCTAGATATATGACTCAGAAAGGACATGGAAACCCTAACTCATTACTATATGATAGATATACCATTATTTTACCTACAACCAATTTTCTCATGTATCGAGTCAAACGTTAGGTGACCAGAGACCTGGTGTATGGATACCTTGGCCCCAACACTAACACTAGGGTCCCTACCTAAAAGTCGGACTTGAAATACATAACATTGTTACCCCAATACAATATCACTAACATGTATCGTAAGGTAGAACCAACTGATACCACTATTTCATGACATTTTCCATTGAGGAATATTCTGTGGCACCCCAATCCTACCTTAAATAGGCTAGGGTCTTGGGATTATCCCCAAGAAGACATATCTCCAACATGGTAGACCTTATCCTAGGTGCCTAGACACACACACACACAAGCACACACACCACCAACATCTTCATTCTTATACTATAATTAAATGAAAAAATAACTAAAAAAGTATACATTCATAAATCTAAAAACCACACCCATTGTTCTATAAAAAGTAAAGGAATGTAAATAGGGTCAAATAAAAAACCACCAGAAAGAGTCTAAAAATATTACAAACCTAAATGTAAATATGGTTACAACTTTTAGGATAACGCAGGAACACCCATCGGTCTATCAAGTCTCACTAAGAACCATCAGACCCTTGTCCCTCTTGTAATATTCCAAATATTAGATATTCTTCACATGACCTGACACGTGTGGGGAAAACCCATGCAAGTTGAGTATAAAAATACCTAGTAGAACACCTTGAAACCACAAAGCATATATCTAAATAACAACATTCAGCTCTACATAGGTATATTTCTATATCACATTTAATAAGAATATCAAGTTATAGTCAAACATGACACACAATATCAAGGTGTGTCACAACCATAATTCAAACCTAGGATTTAAGCTCAAAATTCCCAAAAAGAACTCATTTAGAAGAACACACTGCATGAGTTTGATAACACTGATAACATCTGAAGAGATGTGATAAATAGTTTAGGATCAGAATTAGGTCTATAGTGGATACCAACAACTCAATATGGAATAACCCACTAAGTATAGGATCAATGCACATGTAGTGTCTGTCATGAAGATTCCATGAACTCCACCTAGGGTAATAAGATGATAGAGTATATAACTATGGGTCTCATAGAAGTATTCAAACAACTTTATCTAAGAATTAATACTAACTATAGAGTGAAATTACATACTAACACTCAGGGAAAGGATATAGGGAACCCTCCCTAACTAAACATGTCCAAGATACAGAGGACATGGGCTCTGATAACACATTTAAAGAGTGTATGGAATATAGTAGGATTACACTGTTGGTCCCATTATTCGTGGGTCCTACCCATGTAAATAATTTGTGTCCATGTATTTATAGAAGTACACAACATTCTACAGCCCATGTACTTCTGCTCGTGTACAAGTACATGGTCTATCCTATTCATTCCCAGCCTATTCTTGTCCTTGTAAAAATACATGATGAGCCCATGAATGTGTACCGTAGACAATGCTCGTGTACGCACCTAGGTACACACAAAGCCTTCTAGTAGGGGTCATGTGATATTTGAAACATATCTCTATCCCAAAACTCTATCCACTGTTAGGAGAGACCCACATGTCGTTTAATCCCAGATTACATGATGTGTGTTATAGTATTTTCTAGAATCCTTGATCTGGATTTCGTGTGTCTCTCTATTGCACCGAAAACCACAACCATACAAAACCCATGATGGAATCCAATATTATAATTTTTTAAACTTTTTCTTAATCGAACACCAATATTAGTCCCTTGAATCTATTCAAAAAAGTTTCTCATACGTTGTTATTCAATGTGTGATGATGAACATGAAAATAGGGTGTCTGCACCATCTAATATGTTCCCACCTCCATCATAACACCACTGTCATATCATGCTGATCCTAGATCTATAATATCAGATAATTGTGCCAAGAAATAGGTGTATAATAATATATTACTTGGTATTTGGGTTGAATGATGGGCCAAATGAAGAATTCCCATTATGAACGTATAGTTGGGGGAGAAAGTCACAAAGAAGAATCATGAGGAAAATACCATTTTCATTGTTCCTTCCAACCTCAAATTTGTTCCATTAGAATGATCAATGTATAGATAAAAATTAAAGAAAAAGAAAATTCTCCCAATAAAACACAGCAATAATCCCATCCCTCCAAACGAATGATATAGGAATCAATATATTTGTTTGAAAATTTGCATTTTTTGTAGAAAAAAAATAATGAAAATAATCCAAATAAAAACAATATCCTAACCCAAGATATATAGATCATTGATGAATACTGAGTTTTCATCATTTTTTTGGCATGATATATGAATCCTATTTCACATAGGTCATTGATCTACGTTCTAGTTAGCATTTTTCTGAGAGAAATCCTCCAAAGCTCTCTCCAATGGTTCTCCAATGACTCCAAGGTCATTCAGCTAACCTGATGAATTGTAATAATTGTATACTTTTAGAAGAATCCATGTCACTATATCAATGAAAATATAAATTAATGTTATTTAATTATTATATTTATTTTACATCCACAATAACTTTTCCACAAATCTTCCACACCGTTAAAGGTTATATAGCGCCTTGGGTAAAACTCAAATTCTAAAATCAATGGTCCCCACAAATTTCTGATTTAGGAACCCATTTATAATTTATAATAAATTTTTAGAAAAATAATACATACTTGTTATTTTATATATTTAATATATTTCATCTTTTATTTCAGGAACACCAGGCTTCAAAATCATGCACCGTCGTAGCTCGTGGTCTCAAAAATAATATGTAAAATATCCAAAAGTAATAAATGGAAAATATGAGTCACTAAAACATTAATGGGTATCACTCATGTAAAAATATAAAATAAAAATTGGGTGAAAATCATGAATTACATGGTAACTTTGCCTGATATATCATTCACCAATCATACAACAATCTTTAAAATGGTTCCAGAATTATATGGCCATAATCTGCACGGTTTTCAAGTCGGGTGAGCTATCTTTGAATCACTGATTATTCCAACATTATTATCCCAAAACTCAATGAAAAATCAATTAAGCTCAATAACTTTAAATGAGAATTAAATAACTATTATGTCTAACTAAAATACATAAATAAATAAACCAAATAGAATCTTAATCCCAACTACCCATGACAACTCAACTATCATCACAAATTGTGGTGATCAATCACTTACTTATGACCAACCTCCCAAGTCTGAATGAAAATCCTATATTTATACTACCATAATTACCAATAATGATAGGTCATTTCAAAAAAACAAATCTTTTTTGAAAACCTACGATTTGATACCATTTTGTATTGAAATAACATGGTATACCATAATAATGATACCCAAAATAACCTACCACAAGCCCCGAAGAATGTTCCATATCACCAAAATCTGGAGATAAGTTACAAGGGTATCAACATGCACTGGTGGGAATGATTTCACCCTTTCTTAATCATATAAAGAATCAATGAAAACCGCACTCAAGTGTACTGGACAACCTATTCTAACATTAGACATCCATACATATCAAATAAACAGATCCAAATAAATAAACTAACCAAATATGAAATAAAAAAATAATTACCCAATAAATTCATAAATGTGGATATGTAAATAAAATATAGTACAATCAGATAGAAATAGACAAAAAAAATGTACACTAGGATGAATTGGATGATACATTATCCCAATGAGAAATGGAACCTATAAAACAAAAACAAAACATCCACATGACCCTTGATCACTCATCATATCACACATAATTTGACTATATGACATAAAACATACATGTAATGTTATAAAAATAGGAACCTAATATAAACCATAAGAAATTGACACTCTCACAAACACACACGTAGACACATAGTCATAGACTAGTGCATTTTTAGGTTATGAGTCAAACATGCCCATTTGGATTTCACCAAAGGGATTATTAAGTTTCATTTATATTACATCATTATTTTCTCATTTTAATATAATTTATAAAATAAGTTTTTTACATGATCATAAATAAATAAAATTATCAACGCAGTTAAGCCTTTTCTTTCCAAACCTATAAAGTATTTCCGTTTTAAAAACAATTGATCCTAACCTAGACTAAATTCATAGTTCTAAAACTTATCAAAAATTCAAATATGTCATTTATAATTTATTTAAAATCGTTGAAATAATAATTTTAAATTCATAATAAAACCATCCATTTCTCCCTTTTCACCTAAAATCATTTATCAAATTCCTTTTCAAAAAAACATCAAATTCCTTTTTAAGGAAACCATATTTCATAAACCATTTATGAATACATTTGAAGGTAAATAATGACGAAAACTAAAAAAACACATTAAAACATGAACCAAGGTATTAATAGATCAAAATAAAACCATCCATAACCTATCCATGGTGTTATGTAACAAAAATTAAAACTAGGGGATAAATTACGGTATACGTATATCTGGATCCTATAAATCATCATTGATAAGATCTAAACATCATGGGAAACTCATTAAGATATAACACGAATGATAATTGACTTATTTTGTTGGATCATTATCTCTATGAGAAATATAAAACCATAACATTTCATTCATCCTTCCCCCGGGAGTGTTCTATTGAGTACAATATAAGCCCCTCGGATGGTGTAACTTTTCTATGTAATTATTTATCCTATGCACACAATTTTTCTTAAAATACATCCAGTCACTCTACTTAGTTACCTAGGGTTAAAATGATATAATTAAATGGTGGTGAGAAAAAATAAGTAACTTGATCATAACACTGACAAAAATTAATTATAAATTATTAAACCTCCTCTCACCTCTGACACCTTCTCATGAAATACCCCCTTTCACATCCATGCATAAGAATAAATAATAAATTTCTCCAATTTTAAGACAATCTAGAAGGATAATAATATAATCAAAGGGTCTTAGAACTATGTTTTTCCACAACATAAATTAAATTCATTTATAAAGTATTAAACATGTATTCCAAAACAATCTTAGTATGCCAGGACATTCCACCAATATATGAAGAAAATATTTTATAAAAAATCCTTTATAAATCATTTAAAAATAAAACTTTACATTGAAAGATCCATAAAACATAGAAAACAATATGAAGACTACAACTGTATTAAAATAATAAAAAATGAGGTAAAACAACGATTATTTATGTATCATTCCATGAAAACACTAAACATACCCTTCAAAAATTAAACCGGAGTGAAAGACTCAATTAAAGTACATAAATTAATTTGAAATTTCTTCATTGGGATTTCACCGACAATTGGCATGCGAGATACTCCATTCCACATAAAGAAACCATTTGAAAACTATTTTGACCCCTTATGGGTAATATATATATATATATAATTTGTAAACAAAATCATTTTAAACATTGAATCATTTAATACCATGAAATGTAAAAGAATTAATTGAAAACACCTACCTAGATCCAAGTGAAAACAAGTAGGAACACATTACCTTTGATAGAGAAAATCCTACTCTAAAAGAAGATGATGTATCTAAGACCTACATATCAAAAACACTAAATTAAACACAAATAAAACCTAAATTCATCTGACATTCACATTAGGGTATTTATAAGTAACATAAATATGAGGGAAGTAGGAAATAAGGATAATAGAAGAAGGAAGAAAGAACAAACCATCATAGATCAATTAAATTTGACGGAAAGTGATCCTAAATCCAAAGGGGATGAGGATTTAAAAGGTATGAGATCCATGATATCTCTCTAGGTCCATACATGTGAGAGATAGGGGTGAAAGGGGATAATAATTGATTAGGGTGTCTAGAAATTCATATAATATAAAAATGGATAGTCATTATCCATATTGTGTCCCCCTACACCATGAAGGAACACCCATTTTTCAGGTTCCTCTAACATCATAACATCTAGGCCTGAGTTGTAGAGGACCTCCCATGGTATGATCCACAAAACTATATTCCAAGTAAACTATGACATAACACTCTTACTCTATAGTGTAAAGCACTACTTGATACCATCACCAAGAAACACCGTCCCCATTCTGTAGCATGGTTCACCTCACCTAACACCCACCCTTGAATATCCTCAAGATGGATTATAGTAAACATAAAAATGTAATAGTTAAGGGTCTTGATCCTTAGACCTCCATGATATAGCCACACCATGTAGAAACATATAGCTTGATGCTTGGTATACCTCAAAATGGAAAAGGGGAGGCTCCTGATCACTAAGACTAGAGGATGTATCCACCCTCATCAATGCCACAAGGAGGATTCTCAAATTAATTTTACACCTTATATTTTTCCTACATGGCCTAGTCTCATATCAATTGGGAAAAAACCCATCCCTAACATTTTAAAATGAATGAAAAAAATGAAAACACCAGAAAAATTCAAAATACATCTAAATTAATAAATATTAAATACCATGGTGACGTGAGTGTATCATATTATTTCATAAAGAGATCCTTTCTAGGTGTAGTTTCTCTGATTAATGGGAGGGAAATTAATGGGTCAGTCAGGGAAGTGAAAAAATTATTGTATCACTATGAATAGTCAACCAAGAGTGAGTAGCTTGGGTTTCACAGTTTACTATTTTTTGAAAAAAATTATCTTTTCCCAAAATTGGCAATTCAACGGTATGTATATATGAAATATTTTATATATAGCATGGGTATATTATGATAATAATTTTAAATTAATCGATATATATATATATATATGGAATACCAGTTTTATGTGATATGTATGATGAATTTCTGACGGTATCCATAATCTAGAGGGATCCTAAATAGACACCTAACCTAGTTTAAGAGTTATTAATGATAATAGTGAGACAACTATTGTTAGAGAATCATCCTCATTCATTTTCTCAAATTTGTGGAATGGATAAACATCTTCTTGTATCATTATGGGTCAAAACCAACTCCAAAGGGATTAAGGAAATGCTTATCTTAATGCGATAATGATGTAGAGGGTTTATACTGACTATTATGGAATATGGTTTTTTTACCTCATAGGGGTTTATGGCAAGACCAGGGGTATCTTATGAACTTTTTCTTCTAGTTTTCTTAGTACTATTTCACAATGGATTTATATTCCCACTATAAGATACACATTTAAGACTAGATATTGGTACTTTTTAAATTGTCACTTTGCAAGAACGAGGGTGTCCAATAAACCTTATGGAACTTGTTTGAGATGAAATTTATCAAATGATGGGATTATATAATGGGAAAATACATTGAACCAAATTTTTGGTTAATTTTAATTCATATATGTGTCTAAATGGAATATCCTTTTGATGGTTTCGATCCCTAAAGTATGGTGTTTCTCTCATACTTTTCCATTTTATCCACGTTTCATGGAATTTCTAGCCTTCAAACAATTCCTTTATATGCTACAGAGATTAAGATAATGATGATTAATTATTCTTTATTCAAATTAATTCATTATAATACATTTTATGGGATTATTATTGATATCACTAGTGGTATATCTATATAAGAAACTAATATTATCTCCCTTTGATGTGGGGTGTTGGATACCCAAATTAACAGTGTTGTAATTTATAAACCTTATTCACTATATTGGTTCTTATGGGATTTCAAATGGTTTTAGGATATTTTATTATTACTCTGTAGTAGGGTTCACGGTGAACAATATCCAATAGCGGTGTTTGAATTTTTGTATATGCTTAAAGGAGAAGAAAAAAACTTAGATTCATTTTCCACCTCATTACACCACAAATAATACATCTCAATAATATATACAATATTGTATATCATTTTATCAAAATATTATGTTCAGAGAGAAGGTTTGGTAACTCAATAGGAAACAAATCCCATGAGGCATGTAAAAAGTAATTCATGTGAACCAAACCCATGATGAGGGTTACTTTTATATGTTCCCAAGAAAATACATCGAACCCTTAGCTATGGAATATAATTATATTGTGTTTAAAGAGTGTGTTATATCATGTAGGGATTATCCCACTAAACCATTCCCTATGGATGATAATACTACATATTATGATCAGTCACAACCTTTAATTTTGATGGTGAATAGGGGCCCTTCAAGACTATATTCCTATGCATGGGATGAGGTCAAACACTAAATATACCACTATGAATTAATATATAAAAAGTTTGGATTATTATAGTTTCTATTCTATAATTAATGATACCTAATTAGAGATAATTAACATTAAAATAGACATCCTTCTCCATCTCTTTAAATTTTTTTCATAATAAACAATGATTATTGAGTTCTTCAAGATATTATTAGAGAAATAATTATGGTCATGAAACACTTCACAATTTAATAAAATAACCTTTAGATAACTTGAGGTAGATTCAAATCCATATATATTTTTTTAAAAACTAAACATGTGTTTTGTTTGTAGGAGATGCAAAGGCTCAACTCCATGTTTGAGCTAATAATCCAAAGGAAAAAATGGATTATCTTAAACTCCAACTAGTATACCTTGTAGACGAATTTGTAGAAGAAATGGATATAATTGAATAATCTCAATGGGGGTAAGGGATTAAAACTTCAAAGATCATGCAACATCAAAAATGATGTGTCTCTTAGACTGTCTAATTTGAAGACCACTAATAACAAGTGTATACTTCTTAGTAATTACAAGATGATTGAAATAATTTACTGAAATAATCTAATTCAAATGGTTACATTCATTAAAGGAGAACATATATTGCGGTTGTTCTCTTACCTTTTCTAATGGAATGGATTATTTTTTTATTTCATATTCATTGTTATATTTATAAGATTCATTGAGAATTAGAAACTATATTTCATGGGTTGGTATGATGTATCAATCAGTTTATTTATCTTATTTAATGGTTATCCATAATAAAAAATATCATTCCACATTAATTGATTGTAATAATAATTTAAGAATAATCCTTAAGTTAATAAAGTTATCATGGGAATGAGCAGAGTGTATCTAGATTTCAATTCTGATTTAATGTACTTTAGATACATGTGAATTAGAGTTGAGATATTTCTTCTTCTTTAAACATGTGAACTCAGATAGGTATTGGCTGGTCATGTGTGCTTTCACTATCACTATAATTTGAGTATATTATATTAAAAATCAATAATAATTAAACATTATACCATATTTTTTCTTTTATATTGGTATTGGATTTTTATGGGTACTTACATAGTTACCATAAACCATGGTTGATCTACTCAGAGAAAGAATGTGGATGGTTTCCTCTAAGATGTGTGCACATGGATGAGTATAGGAAAGATATATATTGGGAATATTCTACACCATCCTAAACTAATGTTATTATTTTAATGTATGAAAGTTTTTGTAGTATTATAGTGATTAAGATCATAAGGTGAGCTTGGATTGATAGTGAGGTATTCTCAAGATAATTTTACTAACCTTAAGAAAATATTGTTATGAAATTTTCAGAATAGCTAAATGGATTCATATGGTAGATAACATGTAATCACTAATGTTTTACCATATACATGGGCCCAAAGATCAAACCATGAATTTGTCTGAGGCCAAATGTGTAAATACCCTAACCCCGGTAGCCCAGAGTTGGTGGTTACTTTATTACATTGGATTAAGAAACAATGAATCGCATCCCAAAGCACCGAATAGTTTATTAGTATTGGTAAACTATATACATATAATATTTCTATATTACATTTGAAAAAACATTAAACTGTAATTTTTTTCCACAATAAAATTATTACCTATATCATATCCCTAGATAACAAATCATCGTATACTTCATGGATTCCTAATGAAATAGAACAAAATCAGGGTGAGATCAAATTATCTGTAAAGGTTAAGTACAATGGAAGATATCGTAAATAAATAAGAATAATCAACATGAAAGGGTAAATATAAAAAAAAATGTGATAATCAAGATATGATAATTCATAATCAAAATTTATAGGTAAATAAATTAAAACTCATTTAATTTAATCAGTAACATAGAATAAAATGCATCCATAGATAATATCATAGTGAAATTCTCATGGGTAATAAAAACTAAAATCACAGTTAATAAAATTATTAATTTTAGGATATCATGTTTTCTAAAAACATGATACCTTTACCATAAATACCTATCAAAATATGGTTTAAAACTATTGGATACAAACCAATTCTCTTTGGCTAACTTTATCTCTACACTAAATACCTTTCACAAGAATGTTTGAAACAACAACACAAAAAACAATTAGGTTTGTCCATATGATATGTCTCATGTGAGTACTTGTGTATTGAGTGATTTACTCTATATGGTAACAACACTTTATTTCAGGTCTAAATCATTAGTAATATTTCTAATAATCGATTTAAATCATGAAAAATGTTTTTCATCATCATGAATCTTTATTGAGTAAAAGATAATGATTTATCAATATTCCCCTAGTCAAAATAATTATAAACCATATAAATAAATACAATTAATGGTATCATTAATGTACATCCTCAATATAAATTTCAAAAAAGCATGTTTCAATAGATGAAAATACCTTAAAGATATTATTGATATATTTCACGAGGAAATTTTCCTTTTACTTTGAAGATGATTTCTAAAATCTAAAAATTGCATATGTAATATAAAAATAATATTATTTGAAAGTGAACTTATATAATTGTAAAGGATTACTTAAATCATTAAGGCCTCATGATAGAGGGAAATTTCGTTAATGTCATATAATTTAAAAACCACATTCCTATATAAGTTTTGTAAGAAAACCAATAAAATACCTTTTTTAGGGAAAGGACATTAATATTCCTTTTAAAACATTTTCTAAAAAGCAAAAAAATGGTAAAATAGCATTAATATTTATTTTTAGGATAGTTAAAAAATTGTAAACATTTTAGTAAACATGGTAATAGAAATGAAATATTCATCAGCAGAGACATAAACATAAACAATTTCAAACAATGATGAAATTATAAAATAATCCCTTAGAACTTTATCATCAATTGAATTATATGAATCATGAAGAAAATAACATAAAATTAAACATTAAATACCATTAATATATTAAGATTCTTGATATTATTTTAAATGGGTGGTATATATGCCACACAAACAAAATAAGTGGTGAATAAGGCATGTGTCCAACTGAATTAAAACTACGAAAAAAGTACCTTACCTCATTTTCGACTTATGTAAAAAGTGTTAAAAATATTTTATAACAGTTTTAAAAATTTTATTAATTTATAATAGAACCATATTAATATTTTTGATATCATATTTGATCCTATTATATCATATTATCTCTCATTTGTTAATAATATTTCATTATTACCCTTGTTTTGGGTGTTAACAACTTTATTTTTCAATACATGTTTTGTCATGTATGTTTTGGTTATTGTGAATATGTTGTGGGTCAATAATATCCAGAATTATATTAAGTTCATATTTGTAATATTCATTAATTTTAAATGTTTTTCAGAGGAAATATTTATTTCTGAACATGGAAAATAAATTTCATCGTTGCGTGGAGACGATTGGTCCGGCGTACGCATGAATGACAATGTCATTCCAATAATGGGTAAAACGGTAAGTAAGTTGGTGATATATTAATTTTACATAATAAATATAATTTTTTAATTACCAAATATAAAAACTATTTTTGTAATTATAACCATTCTAGTAAATTTTGGATGAAAAACGAATTACACCGTAACATGGAGACGATAAGCAGTACATGTGCATGTGTGATTATTTCATTTCTTATAGGATAGAAAAAAGGTAGGATTTAGTTTTTTAATGATCATATAAACATACCAGTGTATATATTTTAATATATTTATTATTTTATGATTGAAACAACACATTAATAGAAATTATAATAAGAAATTAACGTGAAAGTGTTGATGAAAATGATTACCTTATCTTTAGTGGACTACCTTTAGATCTCTTATTAAGAGACATATGGTTGGACTTTAGGGAACATATCACCACCAAAACATGTATAAGAGACATTATAAAATGAATTGTTAGGACTTGTTCAATCTATATGGATCCAGATGTTCTAAATAAGTGAAGTAAGGGGTTCCCTTTATTAATTGAAGCGAGGGAAAATTTATGAATTTATTAAAATATTAAATTAATATAAATAAATTTTCAATTAAAAATGGATCCAAAAGTATTAATTTATAATATAGTTTTATTATTATTCGTAGATAACCTCATATAATAAAATTTAGAATAGTTTTTACGATATTTCAACCCTTGACTTTTGGTTTTAACGGTTATTTAACCTCTTTAACTCTTACTGATACAACATTATGTTTTTCTTTTTGATGGTTAATATAGATACTATAATATTTCAAACGACTAATAAATGAATTATGGATGATATGATAAATATTATCTCAATTATCTGTATGAAATTGATATCTTTTTGAAATTTTATATCATTAAATAAAATAATAATTAATGTAAATATTTATAATGTCAATTTTAAAAACTATAAATGATTTTTACATTAATAATACCATGATAACACTTATAATTCAAAAAAAGAACTATTTTCATATACATAACATATAAAGGGAATCTATAAGATTTCTTATCATATTAATTATCTCAAATTATATTTATTTTGATATTATTAAAATCATTTATTTGATTCTTTATCAATTAAATAATTATTGCACAAGCGTTGTTCTTACATTTTAAGTAATTATTTCTTCATTAAAAATTAAAAAAAATAAACATGGTGAATATAAATATTTTTTATTTCCAATAAATATTTATAGTATAATATATTCTCTAGATAAAACCATATTTAAAATGTTATACTTATTAAAATCATGAAAGGGGCATATTTGACGTTTCATTAAATAAAATATTATAACAGTCATAATCACTTAGAACTCAAAAAATTGGTCACATATCTGAAACATGAATGATTATTGATGAAATTTACTTATAAAATAAATCATTTCATGTTTTAAAATATCTTTATAGTCTGTATAATTTAATTTTTATCCTAAATAACCAAATTTAGACGTTGTCATGATAATGAAAATTACCAATGTTATTCTTCATATTGGAATAACATAAAATGACAATAATTACTAAATTTGGACGTTATAAATCCAAATATGGAATCGATTTTTCAAAATTTAATACATCAATATTCATAATTCCAATTTAAATTTAATCCTGCAATAAAAAATAGTTTTCTTGAAAAACGCAATTTTACGCCCAAAAATGTACTTATAATGAAATAAGGTAAAAGGATGATTAAAATGAAATTAATTATATTATGTATAAATAAATAGTAATTATGTTACTTTTAGATCAAAAAAAATCATAATGTTACCTGTTAATCTAAATTAAATAATAGTTTTATTATAATCGTTGTTTTTTACTATTCATTGGAAAATGAATTTCCTCCAAAAATTTAAAAACATTAAGAATAATATAATTTTAATAGGATGATTAAAAAAATCATATTAATTTTATAGTATAAATTTTATAAATGTTCTGTAAATTGATTAAAATATGTACTCATAAAAATAAAGAAACCTATTTTTTGTAGAAAACATAATTTTTGCAGAATAAAATTATTTTACTAAAAATTAATCACTTATTAAAAAATAATTAATTAAAAAATTAAAAATTATCTGGTAAATTATATATATATTTTTTGTTTAATATTATTCATTCCCTTTAATTTAATTACTACTTTATAATAATCCCACAAAAATATTTCATTGTTCATTTAAACAGGGTGTTACAGGGAACATAAGCTATTGAAGGGGTTTAATTAAAAAGTTACGTAGCATAAAATTTTTCTGTGTTAAAAAATTTTATACTCATAATATTTTTTTCTCTCACATTCACCGACCATAACTTTTTACTAATACTCTAATGATTTAAGCTTAATAGAAGAATAATTGAATTTGGCTTAGGCACCCCTTTTGGGGTTTTCCACTAACGAGTTTTATGTCACATTAATAGTTCATTATTCAGAGTTTTGGACCAAGAGGTGAATGATGTTTAAGTTAGTAAACTTTTTATTGATGTTTTTTTGAAGTTTAAATTTTTATTTATTTGATTAAAATTTGATTAATGTTTGAGGTTGTATAGTTATGAATAAAAGGTTCAGGAAGTATAATTTTATATGTCATTGAGTACAAGGTGTGGTTAGTTTTAGTTAGTATGCCATTGAATAAGATATAATGGAATATTTATTCCATAAAACTTTTTCTAAAAAAGTTTTTCATATTTAATATTATACAAAGTTCTCCAATAGGTGATAAAATTTAGATCTCATATAACCTTGACCAAAAGTTTATAAATTATTAAAGTCATACAGCTTTGAACAAATTGTGGCTCTTAGTTTTAGGTCATATAGTTCACACCCAAAGTGGTGGAAGGTATACTATCCCAAAATTAAGAGTTATAACTGAACATGAATGGATATTTGAAAACTAGTGTGAGTACTCTTGATGTATAGAAATAAAAAAAGTATGTTATTGTGATTTTGACTAGTCTTCATTGTATCTATTAGTTTTATGTAATTTATTTTACATCAAAATGATGAGAGGTTTCCTAACCCAGCATGATGAGATCTAAGAAAAATTGAATTGGGATTCTAGTGAGAGTAACCTCATTTTTTTATTTTTTATGATGAAAAAAAACTTATTTGATATGGTTTAAAAAACATTGGATAATCTGCCAAAATGGAATTTTAATTACAGGCGAGTTACACTTAGAAATGTTTATGTTGAGTGATGTAATCATCTTTAAACATTATGATTCCGTGAAAAATTGGATATTAAATGATATAAATCATAGCTAGAAATATTTAAATTGGGTTTTATGGGATGATAATGGATAGCCTAGGTCAACCAATGACTGCATTTGAATAGTGGTATAAAAAATTATCATTTGATAGAAATAACATATATGATTGCTAACCACATTCAACTAATAGGTTCTTCTATTATTATTTCAAATGAATATGGGGTTAAAGATAATTTTCTTTAGGGTGTATATACACCCTCATATGGGTATAGATGTTTGGAATATATGGTGCATAGTCTATCACCAGTCTAAATAGGGTCCCCTTAGATTATACATTCACATTAATAAAACCACTGGAGGTTTATAGTATATCAAATATTCAAGAAATTAAGTTTTGTAAAAAAAATGTACAAATTCAAGGATTTTTGGAATTATCTAACTTTAATATATTCAAATGAAATAAAAAATGTTGTGAAGGAAAGGTAACATGAATACCATTTTTAATAGACATAGGATAAAATATTTTGTAATCACTATATATCTTGTGGTAGATATGGGGTGGATTGATACACCTATAGTGCTCATAAAGGGATACTGATTTGAAAAAAGAGAGTATACACTAGGATATGATTGAATAATGGTGAAGTTCACGACTATGCCTGATATGGGAGATCTATGTATCATTATATATCCCATGATAATAGTGATCAGTCCCTATATAGTTCTCTAAAAGATGTATCTATAGAGATCAAGCACAAGAATAGGGGAAAATGAAGGTGTCTTAGTGATAGAATAAGAGGGTCACCACATATTGTGAATTGGTAGGATCCCTAGCACCATTGAAGAATAAGGCATTAAATTATAATGAAATTATTTTTTGGACCTAGATAGGTTATTTGAGAATCACTATTTATTATGTGTTAATAGGAATCAATCTATATATACTCCTATAATAAGAATGGTTTTGCATCATTGAATAGGGTCCATAGAGGAAAATCTAGTGTGAGTGGGGAAAGTATAGGCTAATGAATCTTATATAAATCATGTTCTATTGTAAGGTAATTTTATTAATCATAGGTCATGAAAAATGGACCACTCCAAGCAGTTTTGGTTCAAACATGATGGACCACATGCCACAAAATGCAAGGGTATTATGGAAAAGAACATACACCTTACTATTTCATGGTCAAATGGTAAGTAAATTATACCATATAGTTTAACGTTATATGGTAAGATTCTTATGTCACACAGTTTAATTTTTTACAATAAGGACCACATTTCAGGAAATTTAGAGACTTATGAAAATGAATTCATGACATGTAATGTATATTCAAATGATGAGGATGACATGATGGTGATAATTTATAAAAAGAATTTCCTTAGAAAACTCTTATTTTTGGGAGGTGTGATACACTTCCAATCTATTATGATCAATAAATATAATCCCTCAGACTATACTATATGTATAATTTAATATTCCTTATATATGGGTTCCATTTTTATACGTTTCCTACTTGGAATCATTTATGTATTCATAGATAGCATCAAATATGCATAAAAAATTGACGAGAGTTATAATCTCTTTTCAAATTCTTAATCCATTCTGTTTTGATAGACTGAAAGGTTATGGAATGTTTTCAATTTCTTTTCATCAATAATATCAAATTCCATCAACTAGATTTTTGATTGTTCTTCATTAGTAAATAGATCATATATGGTTATCTTGAGTGACGGTATTTTAACTTTAGTTGATAATGAACTTCAATATCATAGACTACATAATAAGGGGTCGCATTTATAAGGGTATAAAAAGTGGTGGTATAAGACCATACAACATTATGATTTTTTTATAGCCATGTATTTTTATACATTACCCACAATATTTTGTATAATATTTATGCATTCCTATATTAATTTGAGAAGAAAGAAAAATTATTTTCATAATGTAGCACATAGGCTGAACAAGGTTGTATATTTTGAGGAACATCATAGTCAATTTAATTAATAATTATATTCAGTCTAATCTAATTGTTTTTAATGTTTTTATTTATTTAGGAATAAAATATTATTTTAGGGATTTTTGTTTTGAAAAATTAAATACATGTAATAAAATAAAACTATCATAACAAGTAGATGAAAATAGAACAAAATTAGGGAAGAAATGTATTTTTACCAGAGTTTGATACATGTATTCATTTAGTATTTATTGTTTCTTTAAATCCAATTTGACAATGTTTTTAAATCATAAATTTATTTCTACAATCTACCTTGAGAGGTTATTTTTTTACCAAGGAAACCACGTTGACACAACAAAAGTTCACCTATATCTGTAAGATGTAGGAATGAAATCATGATTTATGTCATGGTGGACATTCACCACACATATGCATTCCAATCTCATCCACCAAAAACATCATCATATAAATAAATAATTTTAATTCACAATAATAAAGAGAAATTTGAATCCTTTTCTAAGTAAAATCTGTGGGTTAGTCACATTCCATTAAAAAGTGAAAAGAGATAATAGTGGGAAGAGATAGTAAAGAGATAATGAGATTAGGGTTGTAAGAGAAATACACATGGAATAAGAAATGGGAAACACTTGAATTACAAATACGCATATTTGTTACATTTTAAAAGGAATTTAAAATAAAAGGAAAATAGAACCCTATAAGAAACATCTCTATAGCACAGTGTAGTGGTAGATCATTAAGAGTTGATTAATTCTTCTCTGGCTTAGTCTTGTATTTATAGGCCTCCATCCACTTTGGGCACCATCAATGGAATCATAAATAATTCAAAAATTTCTCATGAGGGTTATTTTTGTCATAAAAGTAGTCATTAACATTTATTATATCAGATATGTTTGTTGTTGCTCCCATATGAAGTTTTCATTTCGGTTAATAATGATTCACAACATGTAATGTGTAGGGAATAAATTCAAATTTAAATTTTTGTTCATGATGTGAATAAGAGATTCAAAATGTTTAATTTGTAAGACCATCTATTTCATGAATTTTTGCACAAATTTCTTTCACATCTTGAATCCCTTTATGTGACATGATGTGAATGACCTAAACAATGTGTAATGTTGATTTACAGTGGGTTTCACTTTGAATTTTGCTGATTATTTATGTTCAGGCTTCATACTTGTCCCCTCACTTGTCTCTTCATCAATACCATTATATAAATAATCATATCATCATATTTTAGCTTCCAAAATCTAGTGTCACACCACTTCTTCATCATTATTATTTTTTTATTCTTATTTGTTATCTAAACATTAGTGGTATCATTCCATAAATAAAAAAAGTAATTAAACATCTGGAAGAGTAATAAATTTAAGTGTAAAAAGTCAGGTTTTATAATCATAAATATGTTAATAATATGAATATGTCAGATACATAATAGGGTTTTGTTAAATGTCGGAATATTTCCACTATCAGTTGTGTGATATCCTGAGAAATGGTTTGATTGGGTGTTATTATTTTGATACGATAATTTTAACACATACATATAGAATTGCATAGCGTTATCAACGATTGTAAAATTAGAAACATCCAACATAATAATGATGTTATATTTTTTAATCTAATATTGGCCTTGTTCTTAACATCCATTAAGGGTATAAATTTAACCGACATAAAAAATAAATCAATGGAAGTTAGGATAAATTTACAATACTGGACCATCACTGGAGGATATAGGACCATGATATCTAATCCTCATCTAAAAAATGTTTAGGTGTATTTGGTTTTGTTCAAAAACTCCATGGGTTTATGTATGAAGATCACATGAATTTGAAATGAATAATATTTTTTTGAAAATACCACGTAGTATTTAATCATTTACAGATCAAAATATCTGATTCTCCTAAAATTATGAGTGATTTTGGATCCCATATAATGAGAACAACATGTCCCAGTGTAGGCATATTCCATTACCAAGAGAGCCTATCCTCTATTAACGCAACTAATGAGGGCCCCGATAAAACATAATTTATATAGTGTTTATTGAGATTTTGACACATTATGAAGGATTTTATGACCTACTTATCTAGAAAAATGTTTTCTTTTGGATTGATCATGTGGAAGACAATTATACTAAATATAGTCTATTGTTATGAAAATCTAATTAGTTATTTGAATATTATGATGGTGGAATTTATTCCTATGATAAATCATTATTTATTTCATCCAGTACCTCTATTTATTAGTTAAATGGGACACCATATTTGATGAAAAATATGAACAATAACCGCACTATGATCTGGGTTGGTTAGGGTAGTGACTATGTTACCCAACGTATTTGTAAGTTAATTTTTTAACTGTAACATATAGAAAATAACTATTTATATGGGAAATTTTTCTATCAACCATTGAGCGAGATCATGTAAGAATTTAAATACTTATTTTTAATGGTATACTCTCAATTAATTTTCTAATGAATAAATTTGAATCACATTTAATATTGTGTTGGGTGGCCAAAATTTTTAAGTAAACCTCTAATCATGTGATTAAATCATGAATTCCTCTTTTATTGTCTATCCCCATGAGATGATAAATTTATATAGAAAGAGTACCATTTTATGTGACATGAAAACAACCCTAAGGAAACCCCTTTTTAGTAGGACCATCCTTCTTCAAGATGAGGGAAAGGATAACAAAAGTACCCATGTCCTTCCTTCCTCATGATGAAGAAGAGATAATGACCCCCGATTGCCACCTTCAATAGGCCCCAGAGTGGTGAATAGAACCAAGGGTATAGAATCTCCCATAATATGGATGAAAATTCGTTTTTAATATAATATGATCAGGAAAAAAATGTTAAATCCCAAGAAACTCCAAATACTAAAAGAAAAAAAAATCCAAAATCCATTCCCAGGATCATGTTCAATAAGTAGAGCTGATTCAAAGTGAAAAAAACACCAAAGTAAAGAACCAAAAATTAGATACTAAGAAAGAGTTGTAACTAATCCTAATCCCCGAGCTAGTCAAGTCCATCGTGGTCCTCAAATTCCTCCTGGAAACATGAAAACAATATTATATACATAGGTTGAGTATACAAGTATACCTAGAAGGAAAACCAATAATATGTGTCCATAAGTGGGGGAACATACTAATGTCCCTATAAGAAAAAATTAGATTTTCAAGGCACCTACCAAAGAGTACTAACCACCCTAGCCTCACCAAGGCATGCTCACCGAATAAAACAAGTCGAGTAAAGTAGTTGTATAAGCACATCGATATTTGGGCACCCCACACCACTTTCCCACTAGTAAACTTCTCATCCCTAAGGGATAACTTCTTGACGCTACCACTCTTCCCATATATTGAACCACTACCACAACCTTCCAACACACACATGGGCCTCAAACCACACAGAATATCTCTTACAGACACCTAGGCCACAACATCCACGACTATCTCATGACGACACTAGGGCTTCATCCCAAAGACACATTAGGGAAAAAATTATAGCTTGTAGACACATAGGCCCCTCATCAACAGAAAACCTACCCAATGGATTTGGGATAATGGTAAGCTTCAATACACTATAGCCTACCCAGATACACTTGAGTGGTAAGAACTAGAAGAGGGTGTGAAGACGAAATTCAGTAATCATCCATCAATCCTCCCATGGGCATGTGGGGAAAGACACCCTCCTCTATGATTGGGGGTTTCTGGAATATGGTTTTTACAAGGGTGGAGTGCATATAGAAATCATAAAGAACTAAAATTTATACATATAGGAAATCAAACACTCATCCCAACCTATGGGTTCCAAACAGCCAAACAAACAAGCCCACCAGTACTGCTTTTGTTGATACCCTTATATGCACAACCACACAACAACTACTACCAAAGAATAATCCAAAACCTCATTAATTTAACCACCTTCCATTAATTAATTAAGTGATCAAACTTAAATTATTCTCAGCACTATAGGGAAACTACCAACCACAACCATAGGAAAACAACAAACACACCCATATTTGTAGTCCAACTCCACGACCTCATTGAACCACTAACAAATATCATTCTTCAATGTTATGCTGCACAATCCTAATATTTTCCAATACAATCCCACTACATACAAGTTCATAACCACCATGTATTCACACTTTCAAATTTCTCTCTGTGACCACATCACAAACAAAGGAAGTCTCACTGCTTATAAGTCCATCTATTCCACAATCAACCAGTCTCTTAACCTAAGACTCTGACACACCACATGTACCACCCATCAAGCCAAACCCAAATCAGTTATCATTAAACTACAACCCCACTGCACAGAAGTCTCATGCCCTTATCAATTTACCAAATCCCTTCTCCACCCATGTACCCATAACCGTGATCCAAACAACAGCACCACACAACTCACACAAAGTCAAAAGAATCCAACAAAAAATACCACTCAACCACACCTATAAATAATTACATATTAAGACTTGGTAAGAACTATTATTTAAGTCCACTTGATAAATAGTAGCGATAACATAATGGTTTGCATCTTGGGGAATCCATTTAATTTAACTAAGTGTACATGATTAAGAAACTTTCATGTTACAACCATTTATGAAGAATCTCAAAAAAAACATAATATCCCCGATGCATAAGGAAATACCACCAAAGAAAATTATTTTCAGAAATCATACATCCACAAAACTATATAATAATGAACTATAAAAAATAAAACAAGTGATCAATGTCATCCCAGCTTGAATTCCATACATGTTATTATAACACATCTTGTTCTACTTTTTTCATTTGATTCCCAATCCCTTATTTATTACTTGTTAAAGGAATGGATTCATCCATTATTCGTAAGGAATAATTATTACACCCACCCCACATGATACAATAATAAATAGATATAGAATAAATACCAACTTTGATGATCAAAGGATCAAAGTTCTTCCTTGCGACAAGAATAGGGGGTCACACGAGCATCACATCACTCCAAGAAAACTGATCTAGAGGGGCTCTAGAGCAGGCGCATGACTGGTCTATGAAGAAGGCTCTAGACACACTTAGTGAAAACTAAAAATAAACTAGGAAGTGGAGATCCTGGTTTTGAAAAGCCCTATCAGATACTAAAGGAAGAACTATTTACAAAATTCATTAATGTAGGATCGTGGTCGAACAAGGACTTAAAATTGGATCCCCCAGAACATTTTGAAATGAAATATATTCTTAAGATCCGTTGAATCGATCTTAAAAACACTCAGTCATGGATTTAAAGTTTTTTTACGTCAAATAAGACATATGAGGAGTGAAACTCGAAAACATGGAAAGAATAAGAAAACTAAAAATGAGTCACCAATGGGTGAGTCACCGATTCGGAGCCACCCACGGGTGAGATACCGACGTGACCTACCAAGGTCGTGACACTGACACCTATCTACTAACACAATGACTCGCTAATTCCAAGACTAATAGATTCCATCAACCTACGGATACCCTCAACCTACCGACGCCTCAACCTACCAATGCTCGGACCCACCGACGCCCCTGACTCACTGATGTTGACTCCCTTGACTCACCAATGTTGATTCCATTAATTCATTGAGGCCGATAACCTTGACTCACCAACACACTGGCTCACCGATGAAATTACATACTGATGCACTAATATGCCAACACACTATCATGCCGACACAGATGACCTGATTCACTAATGAAAAAACTGGAAATTTGTACAACTCATAAAATGATATACCATTGCCTCCCAAAACACCATAAACACTGATTTTTCATAAAGAAAAGTTCTGAGTAAATATGGTTCATCACATCATATACCTCTCAAACAATTCAAGTCCTTGATAATTAAAGATTGAGCCAAAAGAAAGGGGATCTGAAAAACGATCCCTTAAGATACCTCTCAGGAGAAAACCACCTTTTGTTATTATATAGATAGAGTAAAAACCTCTACATACAAGAAAAGGTACTTTTAATCTATCTCATGAAAAAATTTAGAATTACATAGTCCCTCACTCCCCCAATCAACCATGCAAACAACAAAGTCACACCATCTAGACACATGTATTAGGGAGCTCCTTCCTCCATGTCATGATACTATCCATGTTGGGTGGCACTGACTCGCTTGCATGAGATTAATCGCATTCATATTAATGCATCTCAATTAGAGACTAGGTCCTCTCCTCCCTACACGTACTGAATTTTCACACACATTCAGTGTTCAGGGAAACAACTCATCTGATAATGAGAAAGGTCAAGAATTACATAATAAGAAAGGTACAAACAAAAAAACAAGGTCACAACTCAGATCAGATCTGGGTACTAGGCACACATATGTGTCTCCCACTCCCAAGTACTTTCCTTGAGGCCACCATGACTCCAGTTCACATGAACCACATGAATGGTCCATCCACGAAGCACCTTCTCCTAACGATTCTCAATTCATACCAGTCGTTACACAATAGTCTTATTTTCCTTAATATCCAACTATACCTAGTCAATGACGTGTGACTCATTGTGTTGATACCGACAAATATAAGAGATATGGAAGACATCCTAGATCCTCCCTAACCACTGTGTCAATTCCAGCTGATATCCACTTCGCAAACTAGTCCCTACACCTCGAATGGTCCAATGAACAAGGGAGAATTCTTGATTCCCTTACCAAACCTCCACTACCCATGTCAAGAGGAAACCTTCAAGAAAAAAAGTTCCCCAACCTCAAACTCCTATAAACACCTCTAGTGATTGGCATATGAATTATGTCGGTTCTGAGCTGCCTTCGTCCTCTCAAGCACAAGATGGATCTTCTATATTGTGCTCTGCACTACCTTAGGTCCAAGAAGGGATCCTTCCCCAACCTCTTTCCAACATACTGGTGAATGGCACAACCTTCTGTACATAGCCTCAAAATGGTGCCATGCTAATTGTAGAGTCACAGATATTATTGTTTGTAGACTTTACTAGGAGAAAGTGGCATACCCATGATCCTCTAAAGTCCAAAACATATTCTTGTAGTATATCCTCCAATGTATGGATGGTCCCCTCTATTTGACCATCTTCGTGAGTGTAGAAAGTAGTTATGAGGTGTATCTGGGTGCCAAAAGAATGGTTAAATCTCCTCTAGACTAGAGAAGTTAAATATGTATCTTGATCTGAGCCATTGGATCTTGAAACTCCATGTAGCCACACCACCTCACCCATATACCTCCTTGCCAAGTCTTCTACTGTGCTTGACTCCTTGATTTCTAGTAAGTGGGTTGAATTTTTCAACAAATCCACTAATACCCAAAGATAATCGCACCCTCCCTGAGTCTTCGGTAATCCCATGATGAAATACATTGATATTTTATTCCACTTAAACTCGGGAACATCTAAGTGCTACAATAGGCCTCTAGTAACATGGTGATAGGACTTTACCTACTGACACACTAAGAACCTTTCCACAAACTCCACCACTGACCACTATATCACGATCCACCAAAACTATTCCTTCAATCCTTAGTATATGTTAGAAACTCCCAAATTCTCTAACAAGGATACGCTATGGAACTCACAGTGAAATTCCTCGTGCATTGCCTCTAGAAAAAATGATTCCCACATAATAATATATGATTATAACTATCGTCCAACCATCCCTCAAGAGCATCACCCTGGATAGATTAATCACACATCATTTCAGTCTCTCAGTCTCCCCACTGAGACTTCTCCTCCTACCATATCAAGGAAGACTTCACTATCATCTGAAACAGATAACCTCATCCTTCATCCACTCTCGCATCTATATGCAAATAGGTGACCTCCAACATTTCCATCCATGCATCTTTAGATCTCTATACTACATCCTTCTACAACTACCTACTCAAGGCATCAGCCAGTACCTTCCCGTTTCCTAGGGTGTAAGATATTTCAAGATCATATTCATAGAAAAACTCCATCCTCATTTTCTACAACAAGTTCTGGTCTCATTGGGAAAAGATAAACCTATTGCTCTTGTGATCTATGAAGACCACAAAGCACTTCCTGATAAGGGAATGCAGCCACAACTTCAGTGTGAACATCACCACTATAAGATCCAAATAGCGGTTGGTATAGTTATGTTTGTGAGAACATAGATTCCTATATCCATAAGTGATTACTCTTCACTACTACATCATCACAAATCCCAAGCCTAGACCAAAAGAATTATAGAAAACCTCAAACATCAACACATACTCTGGAAACCTAATCATTGGGGCACTAACTAGCCTCCCCTTCAGATAGTTGAAATATTCCTGAGACTGATTAGTCTATACGATGTCCTGGTCTTTTCTGGTCAAAGCTGTAAAAGGAGCTGCAACTTGAGAGTAGTAGGGTATGAACCACTGATAATAGCCACCCAAACCTAGGAATCTGTGAACCTCCCCCACATTCTTGGGTGATTCCCAAGAAACAAATGCCTAGACCTTTGAAGGGTCCACTAAAATCCCTTACTTAGACTCCATGTATCCAAGGAAGTGCACCTCTCTCATCCAAAACATACACCTAGACAACTTTCCGTAGAGATGATGATATCAAATGACCTCCAAGATAGTCCTTGAATGCTCAGTGTGATAGTCCTCTGATTTTGACTAGATCAGGATGTCGTCGATGAATACAATGACAAACCAGTCCATGAACTCACATAAAATAGAGTTCATGAGCCCCAAAAACATGGTTGGAACATTCGTAATGCCAAAGGGAATGGTTAAAAACACAAAGTTCCCATACTCTTATCTAAAAGCATTCATTGAGATTTCGACCTCTGTTACCCTAAACTCGTGATATCTAGACCACATATTGATATTAGAGAACAAACCTACTCCCTTTAACTCCCTGAAAAGGTCTTCATTCCTCAGGAGAGGGTAACAGTTATTGATTGTTACCAAATTTATTCTATGGTAGTCTATATACATTTTTATACCACCATATACCTTCTTCGCGAAAAATACTAGAGCTCCCCATGGAAACACATATGGCTTGATAAAACCCTTCTTATCAGGTCGTCAACATAAATCTGCAACTCCAACAACTCAAAATTCCCCATCTGATAGGGAGGAATAAAAATTAGACAGGAATCAGGTTGAATGACTGTTCTGAACTCTGTGTCACATCGAGGGGGAAAAATCACAACCTCCTCTAAGAAGAAATCCATAAAATCAATAATAACCAACAGAACTTCCACCATTTTTGTGTCTACTAATTCCTCTAATTTCTCAGATAATAATGAAAGTAGAGGCTCCACACACTGGATGTCCACCTAACAACCCCACTCGCTAACGAAATCTATGTGTTGGCCATCCATATAGGAAAACATGACCATTATCTAAATGAAATCGTTAATGGTGTGCACATAAACCAACCAGTTTATGCCTAGTATAGCATCGCACGACTGCATCTTTAGCAAGAAAATATCCCCATAGGACAAATGCAGTCCCATTATTAGTCTATAACCCCATCACATATCACATAGCTTAGTCTGACCTCCAACCAATGTACTCAACACCAGTGTCATGAAAATCCTCTCTACATCTAGACCCAGGGCATAGACTAGACTGGGTGAAAAAAGGAGTGAAAATTTCATGAATCAAACAAATCAAATAAAATATTATTAAAAGGGTTTATCGTACCTCGAACAACCTTTGGACCTACTGGAACTACTACCTCTACAACATGAAACACTCCACGCCCAGATCCTCTAGCTCTCTACTACTGACCGCCTCCCCGACCATTCCCTAGTCGAGGTCTCTAAAGATCACCCTGAGGTCGGCTACCTGATCACCATCTATCCTATATGGAGTAGGAGTTCACTACTTGTACTATTGGAAAGGACTGGCCGGTAACTTCTGCTACTGAGGTGGGTGCTAAACCTACGCACCCCAATTATACAGTGCTCAAACATGGCACTAGTTCCAAAGATGTCCATGGCCTCTAGAGTCAAATAACCTCATTCATAGGACCATGGTGAAAGGGAGAGTAACGGGAGATCAGAACTCTATCTACAGAGGTATATTTCCCACTGGTTAAAACCTAGAGGGACCTGGAACCTAAGACATGTTGTTGACGGACTTCCATTTACACTAACTTAGCTGGCTCCCCTCTCGTGGCACACCTCCCAGTGAGTGAATCTTTTACACTACTTCATCGTTATTTTGAACCTCTATGCATTTCAGTAGAGTGAAGGGAGTGACATAATAATGAAGATAAGGTTGGAGTGCCTCCTATAAGAGTCTCTCTCAGGACTCCTCATCTGAAATGATATTTAGTGAAAATAGTAGGAGATCCTTGAACATCATCCCCAATTCCTTTACCAACATACTCCCCTGTTAGAGGGAGAGAGGCTCCTTCCTCTTTATAGACTTCATCATAGAATAAAGGAATTTCACTCAGAACTCCTTCTCAATGTCAGTTCATGAAACCTTAGTTTCCATCCTCCCCCCGAGGTAAAGCATCCACCACTAACAAACATATCCTCATATATAGCTCATTGCCAGATGAACCTAGTACTTTTTTTGGAACCCGGATGAAGTAAATAGTGATCACCATCTCTTCGAGCCAACTCTCTGTCACCATGTATGAGACGCTACCCTTGTACTTCCCCAAAGTCTGCCACTGGAAGGCATGAAGTGTCTTCTACCACTAGTCATCTTTCTCCTCTCGATCGGCCCTCCGCTGATCAACCAGTTCAACCTACTGAGCCTCAATTGCTCATGCCACATGTAGGCGATATCTGGTTTCCACAACTAAAAATGTAAACAAGGGACACCTAAGCCTGGGTAGTGTGGAAATAATATTATAAATTAATTTTAACTCATAATTTATTTTAAATCATCAAAACACCTAAGAAAAATAAGAACACAAGTCATTATGACGCATGTACTATTCCTTGGGTCTCTACACTAGAATTAGTGTAGGCTCACTTGATCGTTCAGTAGGTACAAAGTCCATCCATCATATCACAAGGGGACCTAAAATCTCATATCCTAGTCATTCTTTCCTAGCCTATTTCTCATACTAAGATTATATAACACTGTTTCCCTACCATCCCATGAAATGCATACTATGCCTAACTCCAAACTCTATCCTATCCCTCAACTCCTAACGAAACCTCACCTATGATTCCATTTTTTCATGACCTGCCATCTTCAAGATGATGGAATAGACAACAATGTTCCACACCCTTATTTTCTCAAGATGAAGGATAGATAATGATCCTCGAGTCCCATTTTAATAGGCCTCAACATGTAATCTAGGAACAACGGTATAGAATCTCACATAATATAGAAGGCATTACCATTTTTCATAGAACATGATTAGGAGATAAAATGGTAAATACCATGAAACTCAAAATAAAAAATGTAAAAGTAATCCAAAATCCATTACCACATGCATGTTAAACATTTAGAGATGATAAAATATACAAAAAACTCCAATGTAATGAATCAAATGAAAAGAGACTATGCAGAAACATCAACTAAACCCATCACCCGAGCTAGTAAAGACCATCATGGTCCTCAAAGTTCTCCTAGAAACCTAAAAATGGTTTTATATACATTGGGTGAGTATGAAAGTATAAGCAGTAAGATAACCAAAGCTACTCCTATACAAGTGGCGGAACATACTAAATGTACCTATGAGAAAACAGTAGATCCTCAAGGCACCAACCAAGGAGTACTAACCATACTATCCTCATTAAGGAATTATCACCAAATAATGAAAGTCAAATAAAGTAGTAGTATAAGCACATAGATATTTGGGTACCCCACGCCACTTTCCCACGGGTTATCTGATCATCCCTAACGACAAATGTCTTGATTCTACCACTCTTCCCATACACAGTCCCACTTCCACAACCAACCCACACATACCTAGGCTTCAAATGACACAAAATCTCACCCAAAAACACCTAGTCCACACAAACCACACCTCTCGCCCGAAGACACTTGAGCCTCATCCCGAAGATACTTGGGAAAATAATATTGGAACACAAACACCTAGGCCTATCATCCACAACAAACCTTCCCATAGGATCTGGAATTATGTTAACCATCCAGGCATTACAAACTTCCCAGATATGCTCAAGCAGTATAATGTGGAAGAGGGTGAGAGGAATAATTTCATTAACCAACCATCGATCCTCCCAACGAGATGTTGGGAAAGATCCTCCCCAGTGAATGGGGGTGTTCGGCACATGGTTCTGAAAAAAGCTGGGGTGCATATAGTGTAACACCCTAGTTAAATAAAGAATATGAAATTTTCACATTTATCCATATTTTTGAATAAAATATTAATATTACTTTAAATGGGACGCTATGCTCGATGGCGTACCCAATACGCAACAACGAGTTTCTTGGGAATCTTATGTTGCACTCTAATAATAAAATAATATTCTTTTAAATGGTAGTTAACGCCTAGCTGTTGTAATGGCGGTAATGAACATAACTAAATAAAAAATGATTATATATGTTTGTCAAATATTTTTACCTTTTACAATAAATGTTATAGGATTAATAATGCGAATGAATCCAATTTTAAGCATAAAAATTCTAATATTCTTTAAAAGGTCGATTAACCGCCTTTTGATGGCGAACCTCTTTTAAATACACTTTTTGACAATATTATGTGTTATATTTGACAAAATAAAATTCTTCTTTATAATCGGGACATCAAAATTTACATTGTGTAAATTTTTGGTATTTTTCCGATAATGTTCATTTTTTTAATGAATAGTGAAAAATGATGTATTTTAATTCAAACCCTCTTTTTAATCTAATTTATTTATATGATTATATTATCTTTTAAATTGGTTTTAAAGTTAAATTAGAATATATTTTTACCATTTAATTCAATAGTGGTCGTTGGAATTAATTTTATCTTGAAATTGGACTTAAACTAGTGTCAATCTTTTGATAGTTATTGTTTCTTAAAAACATTCTATTTGTTTTTACAGCGGGAATGAATTATTAAATTAATTAATGAAAATTATATATTTTGAATTTTTAAAAATAGATATAATTTTTGAATTTGGAATATCAAATATAGATTAGGGTGAATTTTTGGTATTTTTCTGGAAAACATCAATTTTTGATGAATAGTGAAACCACTAAGTGGTACTTAAAAAACTGATTTTTCATTTAAATGAAATTTTACCACCTCTGTGTTTTGAATTTAAAAAATCCAACATACATGGTTGTCATTAAAAAGTAAAATGTGGTTCAATGTGATTAAAATAATTTTTTGGTGAATAGTAACTTTTAAGTTTTAATCGCGATTAGAGGTAATTAGTGTAGTTTAAGGTAAAAATAATGTTTTAATAATAAGAAATGACCTAGACACATGTCTTACCCTCATTGGATGAGTCATGGCCGACCAAGAAAATCCATGGGTCAAATTGGGGACCCCATGGAGCCCCTTTGGTTGGAAAATGACATAAATACCTTTTTATTTAAAGATAAAATTAAAATGTCACAAACATGTGTTGTTTTACTAAAACAATTTTTACATGTGGTTATACAAGTCATATTTTTTACTATAAATATTCATTGGAAAGATAAAAAGATTTAATACATCATGATATTTTGTTTATATTTTTTAGAAATTAAATAAATTAATTTAGTTAAGACACCGTGATGATGCATTTATTACCTCATAAATGAACGATTCAAATAAAATGAGAAGATAGGGTGAAATATAGGTCTTAAACTTGTCACAAACCTATTGGATGGGTTTATTTCAAAACCTTATCACCTTATCCTATAAATATATCCTTTTGGGACCTTTTAAATCCGAAAATTAGTTTATAATAATGTAATATTTTATAACATTCCAAGAGTTCCCTTCCTCTCCTCTTATAAAAGGCCCCCACATCTACCACCTTACACACACCTCTCAAGCCTTTGTCTCATCCAACCCCTGCCCATTTCATCTCTCCACATCCCTCTCTTCATCATTGAAGCCTCAATTTGGGAATAATCCTTTCCAAGGAATCATTTGAGCTAAAATCAAAGAGAGTTACACGATTTAAAGGTAATGTCTTCCCTTGTGTTCTTTTGTTTTATTTTTCTTCTCCAAACCCCTAAACTCTTTTTATTACTTTTTTTGTAACAACACCAGTATATTAAATATAGTAGGATGTTTTTATAAGAAGTATTCAAGCTACACTTTCACACACCTCCGTCTAATGGTTAAAGAACATACTGTTTATGTGGATGGAGAATTACTGCCTCACGAAATGAGGATTGTTCAATATTATTTTAAAACTTTCAAAGGTGGCCATTAAGATGTCACTATATTTATATATGATATATAATATGTTTATGTTTTCCTTAAGATTATGTATTTTTCATTTATGGAATACCTTTATGGTTTCCATTATGGGTAAACGTGATATCTTCATTTTAGGAAGTGTGGACTACCGCCACTACTAGAATTCTGGGCAGTTCAGCGCGTCAGTATTAGCGGCCGCCATTTGGCAGTTGCTAAAAGGGATATTAGCGGCCGGCAAATGGCGGCTGCTAATACTGAAATAAAATTCGGCGGGATTTTCCCCGCCTTTTGGATGCATGTATTAGCGGCCGCCATTTAGCTGCCGCTAATACTGAAGCAAAAAATCAGCGGTATTTTTCCCTCGTCTTCTTCAACAAGACCTGCAACTCCTCCACATCGCCGCCCACCGCCGCGACGCTCCCTGCCGCCCCACCCCCACCTCACCTGCATCCATACCAAACACATTAGTGCACCTCAAGTGACCCTATGGTCTCCCCCCGGCATCACCCCACCACAAAACGACTCCCACTAACCAACTCGAACCCTCCCCGGCCAACGTGCATCCGCTATGGCCGATGATCCATGCTTGTGGCTGACTTCTGTGATGCCTACTACATCACGGAAAAAAACCACATTTTTTGGGGGTTCATCTTTAGCGGCCGCTATTTGGCGGCCGCTAATGGCTTTAGCGACAGGACAAAAACGTCCACCGTTTGGCGGACGCTAGGCGGACGCTAAAGCCCTTATTTCTACTAGTGCGCCCCCTCAAAGTGATTTGATTCGTTAATGCCATATGTGGGACGTATAAAGAATGGAATTAATAGTATTACATATGATATCCTACTGGAATTACAATATACCTTTATATCATTGTTAATTCATTCCATTGAAAAAAAAAGAAATGAAAGTAGCATTCATGCGTACGTACGGCTTACCGTCTTCATGAACGGTACATTTCATTTCTTATCTCCAAATGTTATGTAATATTATATGTACATATATGTAATGGATATATATGTAATATATTACATCTAAATGATGGATATTATTCTGTAATTATAATATATATATATATCTCATTTTGTTTTAATTTCATTAATATGACAAAAAAATGAAAGTAACGTTCATGCATACGTACGACCTACCGTCTTCATGAACGATGCTTTTAATTTTTTATCTCCAAATGTTATATAATAGTATAAAATGAATATATAATGGATATATATGATATTTAAAACATAAATACTATTCTGGTTATGATTTACCTATAACTACATGGAAAATTCTTTTCTAACAAGTTCAATTTTTACTCATGTATCGAACATCGACAAAAACGTCTGATATGAACTCACTTTATTAACCAATTATTATAACATTATAATATGTGATATGAAATGAATAATAATATTTAAATTTGGTCCTTAAGCAATTATAAATTGACCAAATTTTATTATTCATGAGATTAAAGAACAATCAAGTCATGTCGGACACGAGGTAAGGGATCTTACCCCTCCCTTTCTTTTTAAGTACTCTCTTTTATGTTACTTCTTTTAAGCACCTATTTGTTATATTGGGGGATGTTCTTTTATATTCCTATTGATGTAAATTTTATTCTAATATGATGAGAGACCCTATTTTATCTCATCAATCCATGTTTGGATGTTTTAAGTGGCGCTGTTAGGCTGCCGAGTATTTGTAAGGGATTTTTCATCTCACTTTTATTCCCGTGAGATGTATGCTACATTTGCCACCATTTCCTTTGAGTGGTGTATGTACTGCCCATTATTATACTCATTTTTAATATAATTCCATTTATGGGTATTTACATATTCATTGTATGACACTTCTTCAATGGGTTCTACATTTGGAAAGTTACCTAAGTCGGTAAGGGAACCTTTCACCCTCCTCTTTTTAAAAGACTTCTTTTGTTATGTCTTTTAATTAACATACAATTATGTTGGGATATGTTATTTTATATCCTTATTAATGTAAATTTTATGTCCAAGTTATTAGATACCCTTTTTATCTCTCATCAACTCATTTTCTGAATTTTGAAGTGACGCCGTTAGGCTGTTGAATTTTACCAAGGGAACTTTTTAACCCAATTTCGATTTCTTTGGGTTCAACATGTAGTTATTGAATATGTCATCCTTTGAATATGTGTGAATGTCCTTTTATTGTTTTACACATAATATCCACTTATATTGGGTGTATTTATATTTTTCACACATAATTTTGAGATTGATTTATCCTTAATTTAAGGATACCTTATTTATAAGGGATTTCATCACATTTTACATTTCTATTGAGAATTAATTGTTTTTATGCACCAATTCACTCTTATATGGTGTATATAATGTCCTTTGGAATATTATATCACGAATCCATTTATTCTCATGATATTATAAAGTTCTGACTAAATGTTATTCCTCAATTATTATATTCAAGTGTCTCTAATTTGGGTAAAAACCCTTTAACCAAAATATCGTTTTAAACGTTTTAATGATTTGTTCTTATTAATATCCATGTTTTCAAAATGGATTTAAGGATTTATTTATATGGATATTAATGGTTTAAAATTTTAAAATATTCAAGGTGGTATGGGACACTTTGATTCAAAAATCTCTTTATTAAATGTTTTAAATGGTTTTGAAAATGGTTTTTTAATGGATTCATTATTTCAATATCCTAAAATGTTATATTGTGATTGAAATGTGGAAATGTTATGTTTCCTTTATGCATGTTTTATGTGATAGGTTTATGTTATGGTTCTTGGGCATTATTATGAAAACGTGTGGTTCTGTGATAAACTAAGGGTGGGTGAGCCCGATATAGCTCTCCAATGCATTGGGTAACGCGAAGGGGTTAAACGTTAACGTTTCTCTGAAGAGATTAAAGGAATATACTATGATGGGTATTCCAAACATAACCAAGAGGGTTACACCCTATGTAAGAATGTTATGAATGCCTCAAGTTACCTTTATGCCTTATAATTTCTATGTTTTATTCATTATTTGATGAGGTATGTTAAAGTGATTATGTTTTATGAGTAAAGTATGATTTCATTGATTCTTATGTATACATGTACTCATGTTTCCTTTCCATATTTTTATATCCCTTACTGAGCTTTTTATGCTCATCCCATGTTTTTGAAATGTTTTACACAGGACTTAAAGATGAATAGGGTCAAGGATGAGATCAAGGAAAGACATTCTATCTAAAACATGGAACTGGACATGTTTCTTTTAAGAGTTTTTTTATGGAAACTTAGTTGAAGTCTCTACATTGTAATCTTTTGAGATGTAATAGTTATGTCCTAATTATTTAAAACTCTAAACCTGAAAATATCCTCAATGTGAATTATAAATTTAATTCAATATTAAGTAAGGTTAAAGGCCGGGGACTTATATATAGATTTCACATGGAACTAAAATATATACATCTAGGTAAAAAAACACCCAACCCAACCTACAAGTTCGAAACAATAAAACAAAGGATCCCACAAGTACCAATTTTTCTGCTACCCTTATATGCACAACCACACAATAGACACTACCAAAGGATAACCCAAACCCTCTTTCATTTAACTACATACCATTTATTTATTAATGGATTCACTTTAATTCATATCTAACACTATCAGGAAACTACCAATGACAACAATATCAAATAAAAAAACAATCCCAGATTTGCAATCCCACTGCACGCCCCAGTTCCACCACTGCCAACTACCATTATTCAATGTATAACACACAATACTAATATATAACGATGTAGTTACATTAAATAAAAGTTTATAACCACCATGTAGTAACACCTCCCAACGTCACTCTGCAACCGCACCGTAAACAAAGGTAGTCTCGCTGCCTACAAGTCCATAAAATCAATCAGTCTCTCAACTTGAGTCTTTGAAACATCACACGTAGCACCCCACACCCCAAACCCAAAATAATTACCATTAAATCATAGACATGTTTCACACACATCACACACCCTTCTGAAAGATACAACTCCCTTTTCCACCCTTGTATGCATAACCGTGCTCCCAATAGAATCACCACACAACTCACACAAGGTAAAAAAAACAAAACATAGCACTCATCCTCACCTATCAAGAATGAAATATTCAGATTTTTTATCCAATTTTCATTATGTACACTTGATAAATAGGGGTGATAACACAAGGGTTGTCATCTTGGGGCATCCATTTAATTTAACCAAGTGTATGTTGTTAGGATGATTTCATTTTATAGCCATTTATCAAGCATCTCAACAACATAGAACATCACCGGTGCGCAAGAAAAGACCACCAATATCCATGACTATTATAAGTCATAAATTCACTAAAAATATAGAAGAATCAAATATAACAAACAAAATAAGTTATCAACATATACCCATCCTAAATTCTCTGCCTGCTATTATAATAGGCCTTGTTTTATTTTTATCATTTGATTACCCGTCCATTATTTATTACTTATTAATGAAAATGATTTATCCATTTTTTATAAGGAATCATTAGTACACCCACCCTTCATGATACAAAAATAAAGAGATACAAATGAAATACATACATGGATGATCAAAGGATCAATGTTCCCCTATACGCCAGGAAAAGGGGATCACACGAGTAGTACAAGACTCCATGAAAAATGATATTGATGGGATCTACCACTAGAGCATGAGTCGTCTAGGGAGGATGTCACTAGACGCACCGAGCAGAAAAGGAAGACACACTAGGAAGTGGAGATCCCTGCTTTGATGAGCCAGATACTATATTAAAGTAAGATCTTTATCCAAAAGTCATTAACATGGTATCGCGGTCAAGATCACACAGTTTGAGTATTTTGAATCCCCCAGAACATTATTATATTAAATATATACTCAATATCCTTTGAAAAAACCATAAAAATTCTCAAATAATATATTAGAATCTATTTACATCCTATAATACGTAAGACTTTTGATACTAGAAAAATATGAAAAACTAGGAAAACTGCAAATGTGACACCAATGGGTGAGTTGCCGATGTTGATCCGTCAACGGAAGGGCGACTGATGCGACCTATGGATGTTGAGCCACTAATGTTGAGCTACTGAGGCATCAACTCATCGATTTCATGACTCACCGACGCCCTCGACCTATCGACGACCATGACCGACTGATGCACTAACCTACCGACATTGTAACCAACTGACGCTCTGACCTTCCTATGCCCATGAGTCACCAATATCAATGCCCTTGACTCACTGATGTTGACACACTTGACATACTTATGTCGATGCCATTGGATCACTAACACACTAACATGCCAACACACTAACATGCTAATGCACTAACAGGTCGATATAGATACCCTGAGTCACCTATGAAAAAACATACAATTTGGCCCACTCTTGAAGTCATCCACCATTTCCCCCAGAACACCCTAAACACGATGTTTTCACAAAGGAGTGGTCTGGGGAAATTTAGGTCATGACACTTTTGAATTTAAAGAACTCTATAATTTCACTAGTTATTATACAAGATGAATTATGGAAATTCATATACCTTTATTATAATTATTCATTGGTGAACAAACATTCTTCATCAATTAGTTCAATATTCATATGATATTCTTCTAGTATAGTATTAGAGGATAATAAATATAAAAACACATTCCATTTGACTACCATTTGAGAGAATAAATTGATGTCAAATTATTATAATATGATAAAACATTTTACCTGATTCCTATAAAAAATAGGAATATTGAGAATATATTTTATTGAATATATGTGAGGGAAAAATGGACTTTTTGGTGATATATGAAGTATGATAAAATTCTTAATGTAAATACCATGGTGATATAATTCTTCCTGATTATGTTATATATACTATGAGTTTCCAGCATTTTATGCCTGAGGAAATATAAGTTTTTTTTATTTCCATCATATATTTCTATGTAAGGATACCAAGGGAACACTCTCGATTTTTATATAAAGTATGTGAGGTTTTCCTTATATGATAAAAATTATAAATATAGATTTTGAAAGGTATTATTTTGTACTATCAAACATCACCTTAAAAACTGCATCCCATAGGTAAGTTGAAACTTTATTCATCCCTTTGGTAGATGGAAGGAATTTACCAAAGATGTTCATAATTAAATACCTGATATAGGTGAGGAACCCTTGAAGACCACCAAAATCATGGAGGTTTTATGGATGGATCATGTAAATGATTTCTTTATTCGTATCAATGTCAGCATCAATAACTCAGTGTATAGACACAAAAATAAGTAATTTTCTAGATCAGAACTCAAATTCTCATTTTAATGGGTTTATATTCTAGTTGTGTTATCTTATTTTGGTGAAAACAAATTTATTGTCTACAAAGTGGTCATAATACCCGTGGTAATTCACTACTAATTTTTTAACATAACATTCTATAATCTTTATAATAAATAATTTAAAGATTCAATGTCTTTTATACTATTAATTGAATATAGTATTGTTCTTACTATGGTGATTTTACTGATAATAATAAACCCATTGGAATGCTTGGGTATTAATTTATTTTCATCTTTAGGATCCAACTATATTTGACTTTATCTTTATTAAACTTATATAATGAAAATTTCTTTAAAACATATGGTTGAATTAACATGATTTTTCTGACGATGACTAAAAAATATTATTTTAGGTCATAATAGTTGAGGACTCAAAATTTGATGTTGACACTAATGTTCTTTCACCTTATTTGTGATGGAAACAATTTTTGGAAACCATTTGGGTTATTTAACATTCTAAAAAATTAGGCCTCGATTATTTTATCCACCTTAACCTAACCATGGAATCATAGTATAGATTTATTCTCCTTGAGGCATGTTTATAGTAATGATTCTTAGTTATTAGGAACAATTTTTAACATCTACATGTGGTTATACATCGAAAAATACATGAAATTACATCTAAATAAATCACAATGTTTCTTGATTAATGAAATTTATTAATATTATTATTTAGATGGCATGGATACACTAATCAATTTAAATCATATTTTTTTTCTTAGTAACTAAATTCACCTATGTGATCTCACCAACAATAGCTACTATAAATACTTAAAATGTGGGTAATGAATCATTGAGATATTAATTTTTATTATTATTGGATTTATAGAATTGAAATCACCCTTTTATTATCAAATAAATGAGTTTCATCTACAAAATATTCATTATGGTCATTTAAATCTGGGTTATTTTTATTGGAAGCTGATGAAGGGTTTTACACTCATATAAAGATCATATTATTTTTAGAATTGGGTTCCAATCCACACATCCCACACCAATGATGATACATAATTCTATAAATACTATGGGATATTTTTACTGTTTATTATCTAGGCCAACATTCTGGTTAACTTGTACCATATGGGGATCCACTTTCACGGGATGAGTAGACTGATTCTACCATGTGGAAGTAGAGGGTGGTTTATAGATAGTATCTAGATATCCCTTGTAGTATAAGAGGTTATTTAGGTTTTATTTTCATTTTTTTTATTATAATTTTATTTCCCATATACAATTTCATTTCCTCAAATTTATGACTATGAGATGAGTTGTTTTCACTTCATTACATGGGTTGGTGAGGGAGATATATAGACTATTTTGAGTATTTTATTACAATATATTATATATTTGGTATTTTTACCTTCTTATTATGTTAACCAATGTCAGTATACCAAGGATGGAGCCTCTGAGTGGTGTTGGACTCCCCTCTCTCTCTCCCTAAGCTTTTCCTTGGTGGTGATATGGAGGGGGATTGTTCTCTAGTTTCTTCCCCCTACTCCTCCTTCCATTCTCTATATATGCTACACACGTTTTCACCTTTTTCAACTCTCATTGAATCTATACCCTTTTTCTCTGGTATTATTTCTCTAGTTATCATAGGTGGGGTCTTGTTTTAGGTGCGGTTACTTTCTGGTGGAAGTCTTGTAGGCTGGCTTGGATCTCCCCAATGAAGGTTGTATGTTGTTGAAGACCCCAACCACTCCAACCCCACTCGAACCTCATGTTACACCTCAAATATATAATTCAGACCAAGATGGATGGTCCTATAAGGATTTGGTATTTGTGGTTGGGTGGTTGATGGTTTTTATGGTGCTCTTATGTCATCTTTCTCTTGGTTCTGGCATTTAGTTCAGTCTCATTCATAGCCCTTGCCCATTCCTATCCCTGACCTATCATCTAATCCATCTACACCACACCTGGTTGGATCTGCAGTTATAGGTAAAAATCAGTTTCGAGAGGTCGGTTTGGTGTATGATGGTTCTCCTTGCACATGTAGTAGGGTGGCTTTCAGAGGTGGCAATAGAAAAAAAATTCTATTTGGTTTCTATTTTTTTGTTCTTGTTATGTTATGATATGGTTTTCAGTAGCCTTAGGTGTTGTTCATAATTGTTCTTGTCCGATGGGGTTTTTTCATTTGATGTGGTGTGATCATTCTGTTATGGTGTTTTGGTTGTTTCTAGATTGATGGTGGAAGACGACAACAAGGTGATGATTTTTATGGTAGCTTGGTAGACTCCAATGGTTTCTAGTGATATAGTGTCATGATCGATTGGAAATGTCAACTAGTGTTTGGATGGTGATGATGGTTATGGATTTATGATGATGGTTGCATGTGATGAGACTTGGCTGATGCGTGTGATCTTGGGGAACGATCTTCATAGTTTTTGTGGTTTTTTATTTTCAAATTTTGAATCGGTCATCATAGTATCTCATTGGTTACCGCTCATCCATAAAATTATCTTCTTTCTAAACAAAAAAAAAATATTTTTAGTCAATATACCAAGTCACGTCTGTATCAAAATGAAATGTATCACCTAAAAACACTCTTATTTTCTTATTGACGTAGTACTTCAAACACTTCTCATAAGATGATGGAACTGTCGCTTGCATTTGGATATAGGATCTGGTATACTAAGGGTTTAATTCTTATCATAAACAATAAATATTAATTTTGTTTTAGAAAAAAGATCCCAGAAATGATTTCTCAATAAGATCTTCCCAAATTTATTTTTCTCACACTTTTCATAATTGTGTATTGTTATACATGATGGGGTGAAATTAGTCTCCCTTAACCTAAGATGTTAAAAGTTTTGAGATAGGATGTGATTGATCCCAAAAACAATATCTGTTAATTCTTGGTATATTTACTCATCATTGAGCTGACCAAATATATATAGGGGAATTTAGTAACCTTGTATCATTATCCCTTGATGTTTATTAGTAATGGAAATGGTTTCATTTTAGTAAAACAAATTGTTTTTGGGGTGATGTTCCTCATCTATGACCACCTCAACTTTAATATTAAGTGAAATTTTCAGAAATTCTTTGTGGGCCTTCTTGAGTTCCTTGGATAGATACAGTGAATCCATGATTGTCAGTCATGTTGTGACTGGGGAGTTATTCTTCACCACATCATATTTTTGGGCCATTGGATAATGTTTTTTAACCCGAGACCAATCCTAGTCTTGAGGTACCATACATATAAGGGATTATGAGGGTAATTCCCTAGAATTATGTTGTGATGGTACCTTCACTTAATGTGATCTAAAAGGGATAGATACCATATGTCTTTAAGATGGGCTAAGAGAAAGTGTTATGACAAAATGGTCTACTAACCAAATGATGGCAAGATGATCCATATAGGGCCTTAAATAATGTTGTTACTCTTGCCTGGTTTATTAAATTTATGCTCTTATATTCCTATAAAAAAGTGTCATGTTGTCTACAACAGTATCCCTACTCAAAATAAGGCATTGGTTGTGTATTCCTCTACCTTTATGGCCTCTTCCATGAGTGGAGTGAGAGAAATATATATCATTAAAATCTTCTTTTCTTTCACACAAATCCATCAAATGGATGAAATTAATAGAATCATACAAGCCTTTTTTGAATATAGTTCTATTTAGAAAGGTGATTCACATATTCCCCATGTCATGGTTAAGAAACATATGAGGTTTATGACATGTTTTAGGATCCATTTGAGAAAAAATGAATTATATTTACTTTTTTAAAATAGATTTTATTGTATTTTGAGAAGACTATCCCTTGAAGATGTTGTCACTAAGATTATAGAGGGAATTGTGGCCACAACTAATTTTTAGTGATTCCATAGTGATATTTCATAAATTATTTATTTATTATTGAGTGATATAATATTAAAAATTCTATGAATCATTTTATACCACTTTATGATAGTATCCTTCTTCATTTGTAAGACTTCAATCCACGTGGTTCAGGTGTTCAATTTTTCCATTTAACAAAAATTTCCCTTGTAAACCAATTTATCGAGAATACCATTAAAGGTAAATCAATGATAAATGGTGTACCCCAATATTAAATGGAAATGTTAGTAATTGAGGTCATCATTTAGACCTTAATCATTATGAATCTTGATCTAATTTGATTTTATCAAATTATGCTCCATGAATGGTAAGAAGTAGTCAAGAACCTAATCAAACATGAAGTAATACACTTTATTCATTATAGATTCAAAATAATTGTGCCTCAAATACCATATAGGTATTTTTTGCGTCAGGTTTAGGAAAAACACATTATTTTTATTGAATTTATTTCCCTGGTGAAAATTCCATTTGAAACATTACTGGATTGGTATTGATATCTGTATTTAATGCATCTATTTTATGGTATTTTAATAAACTGATTTCTATATTTGATTGATTATTTTTTTTAAATGTGAGATGATTTTTTTGTTTTATGGTAGGACATAATAAAGATTTTAAAATGAGCTAAAGGGGATTAAAATAGTATTTTAAATATGCTTCACAATGTGAGAGAAGCAAAGTGGTGTGACATCATTTTTTATGGCAAAACGAAAAAACAAAAGAAGACATAGCATGATGGAGAACCTAGAAAAAAGAAATTTACATGTTTTTTATTTCATTAAATGATGTGAATTCATTATAATAATACACTACCGCTCATTACATGTCATGAAATAATAAATTCTATTAAAATCCACTACACATCATGTACAAAAATACATTCTGTGAAAGATCACTACAAAGGATGATATAGAAAAGATGATGATGGCATGGATTACTCATCGAGTAAACATACACATTGTGAATGTTCCAAGAAAATGAGAAAATAATGATTTATTAAATACACATTGGATGAGGGTCCCATGCCATGGTTTATAAGAAACACCCTTGGATATACAGTATGATTCATCTAGGACCAGGTGGGGCGAGATGGACAACTCCCATCGATGAGAGCCATCACAGAGCCTTGATTATCCACCACTATTTGCCATAATTTTTTCATAGGTATCCATGTTTCTCATTCTCAACATGACTAGAATGAGATAGCAGTTTTTTTGTATTGGGTGATGTGATTGTAGGGGGGGTTTGTTTGGGATTAATTTTTCCCTTATTATTTTTTCAATGGATTGATTCTACACCATTTATCAATTATAATCTTCTTCTTTTGGAAACCGTGTGACCATTAGTTTTGATTCAATAAGTATTTTTTCATTTCATCAATTAATTTCACTATTTTTTGTATGAAAATTGGGAAATATATGTTAGTTATGTTTAAATATGGATTTCAATTTCCTAGTATTGTGATTTCACTTATGAGATGACAATCCCAAAATTGAAATCATTTAATTATTTTAGGGTACCTAGAGAAAATATTCTCATAGACTAAATTCTGACACAAAATATAAATCAATCCTTTATTAAAGAGACACATAGAACAAGAATCTAAAAATAACAGAACCGAAAATTCCCCTCATCTTGATATCAAACCCAATCCTTGCTCTTATTTTTCTCTTTTTCTAATCAATCAAACAACATCAATTTCAATTTCCTTAATTAATTTAGAACATGTGGATCATCCTTGTTGGTTCGACAGTTAGACTTTCTAAAAAATAATTTTTTAGTTATGTTTTATAATTTTTATAAATTATTAAATTTTTGTATCCCTTTAAGAAATTAACGATCCCCTATGGAATGTTTGGTAGTTATGGATGGAGCCATTTTTTTATTTAAATTTTTAGTTGTTGTTTATATTTTCCTTGATTTTTTTATGATGGTGGTTCCTATTAGTATTTTTCATTAGTTTGATTAATTTTGACTTCCAGGTGTTGTGATGATTTAAATTTTTTTTTGAAATACTATATATTATTTCTATAGGATTAACCATATTTCTAATTTTTCCTACAGGTTTTCAAAAAATATCCTTAAAATATTTTCTTTGGGAAAATCTATCTCTATCGAATGTGATTAATCCTTCTATCATGTGATGGAATTATAAACTCTCTCACTCTCTAGTTAATTGTAACTATAATGTTCGAAAATACTTTTCTTCCATAAAATATAGTTGAATAGTTATAATAACCAACAATGAAGGTCTCCATAATAGGATATTGATTCAAATTCCATGTTTCTATAACTAACAAAATCACGACCCTCTAATATTTGGATAAAGTGTAATAGTCAGATATTTTAAAATTGAACATCATATTCAAGAGTGTATATGACACAAAATACTAAGATTATAAGAAAATGTAACACTCTAAGACATTAGGATATATTGATTTTAAATAAATTCAATCTTTTTGATAGCTTGTGATGCACACAACACCATATTTAAACTAAACATGATACTCTATTAAAATTTTATTATTTAAAAATGAACATTATAGCCTAGTAGTTGAATGGGATGGTATTAATAAGAATTAATATATTATTAAACATATTTTGGAAACATTTATAGATTAAATTTTTTGTTTATAAATTTATTTTAAATAAAATAAGAACCATTTGATAGAGAAAGAAATGTTTTCTAAACAAATAAATTTTTCAAAAAGGATGATTAATCTCACATTCTACACATATTTTAAAATTAATTTTTACAATTATTAGAAAATTTATTTTCAAAAATAAATTTTATTTTTAAAATCAAAATTCCAAAATTTTCATTGGGTTAATTTATGATAGTTTTCTAAAAAAAATGATTTTTCATCAGTAGAGAAAATACATATTTTATATTAAAAAATTCCATTTCATTTATATTATTTACATTAGTAAATTAAATTTTAGATTTTTAAAAAATTATATTGGGTCAATTATATTAAATTCTAACTAATTATGGTTATTGAAACAAATTTCATATTTAATTATAATATAAAAAACTTTTTAAACATTGGAATGTTTATCTATAGAATTTTTTTCTACACATATGATGGATTAATTTTAAATTAAATAATTCTACATATGTGAGTTCAGTTTTTAAATATGTAATCTATATTTTTAATCACCAAAAATTATATTATATAATAATTTAAAATTTATTTTTGACCAAAACGAATATTGAAAATAGTAAAAATTATTTATAATGGTTAAAGTAAAAATAGGTTTACTGGGGGTTAAACTCAAGGGATATAATTTAAAAATGACCTAAAACATGTCTAATTACTATTTTATTGTCATATTTAGGCCTCATATATTCTAATATTCGATAATGGTTCCTTTATTATCCTTTTGGCATAATAAAAATCTATGTCAAATTCTTTTTTTTTTCAAAAAATCTATGTTTGTCCTCCCCTGGACTTATAGAAGGACACCGCCTATCCTCTCTTTTGTTCAATTAAGAAACTCATTAGTTAATCAAATGAATTACCCATTAAATTCTTGAATAACTACCCTAATATTTGATGAATTTTTTTGGTATGTAAGACATCCTAGGAAGTCTTTTGGTGCAAACCAAAATAAGTTGGTTGATGAAGTGGCAACATCCTTAACCGAGCATTGTATTTTATTTCTTCTTCAACATCCTTCATATATTATTAAAAATTTATGTTATAATAAATACATAATATACCATATAATGATAATTTTATATTTTTATTCAATTAACAACAACTATATTGTCCTCCCAAAATGGGAAATGAAACAATTGAAGGAGTGTAAAGTGCATTATTATCTCGCGAAGTAATGTGATTCATTTTCCACTAACAATTATCATATAATATAAAAATGATAAATTTAATGATTATATGTGATATATATGAAATGATATTTATTTTTCAAAATTAATATACAATCCAATTCCTTACCCTTTTACCCATTAATGAAATGATAATGTTGTGTGTGCATACTTACGACCTACCGTCTCCATGAAGTGATGTGATTCATTATCCACTCTAAAAATTAAATAATGATTATAAAAAGGTATATATTAAGAAAATGATATTTATAAACTTAATATAATTTTGGAGATGATGGAACTATAACCAATGTTCATGATCTGAAACATTCATGATGAAATGTAGATGAAAAAATGAGGCAACTAACACCCAAAATAATTGTGATAATGAAATTTTACTAACAAATAGGTAAAAGTATTTTATAAGTGGATAATATATGATATATAAAAAATAATATGATTTTTTTATAATCTTATTACCTGTTTAAAACAACTATTCATGATTTTAATGAGTTCTCAACAAATAAAATGTGCAATGTAATGGGTTTCTTAACTCCATTTTCATTTATTAGGTTATGTGAATAATTTAGTGATTATATTATTAAACAATTAGGTGTGAAATAATTTTCTATTTATTTATATTGTACTTAAACATTTATTTATTGGATATATAATTTTCATACATAATCACCTCATTTATTAACTCCCACCTCAATGATAATACCTTTATAAGGGTTTCTCATCTCACTTTCACTTCTATGAGACATATGTCAAATTCACCACTTATTTCACTTATGTGGTGTATATATAACCACATTTACATGTTATATAATTAATCTAGTTCTTCTCATGATATTTAATTTCTAGTTTTATATCCTTTATTTCATGGATATTGTTATTAATATGTTATTAAAGTGGTAGGGTTTTATGTTCCAACCTCTTGTTAATTGGGATTATTTACTACAAAGTTTTTTATGATGAAATATTATGATCTACCTCTCAAAAATACATTATTTTATTATCCTTTGATTATTAATGAACCTTTCATGTAATATTTTCATTTTTCATCTCATGGGTACTTAAAAATTATTGATAAAATGTTTTTAATAAAATCTTACTTCATTTCTATCTTTGATTGAAAATATTTTTCATCCAAAATCATGTCTTCTAAAAAAATTTCAAAAAAGGTTATAAAATAATCCAAATGTTTAAATAAATAAATTTTTAAGTATTTTATGTTTTTTTAAATATTAAATGGAATCTTCTTGTCATTATCAAAATGATTTATTTTTTATCCTTTTACAATATCTTGGAAGGATGTTTTTTAACTTATATGGAAATTATAGATTTACCCACCATTTGACCACTAATTTCCTTGAATATTGCATTATAATATTATATGATTATTTTAAAATAAAATTATTTCTATAATATTTTTTGAATTATAATGTTTAAAAAATTATTTCTAAATAAGAATTCCTAATTACTCCCAAGAATGATTTTAATCTTTTTAAAATTATTTTCATCAACCGTAAAAAACTTTGAAAAAATTAATGGCTTATAAATTTTGTATATATGTCTATTACATATATATATATATAGTTTTTTATTTATTTAGTTTATGGGTTAATAAAATCCATTTGTTTATTTCTAAAATTTCTTCATTGTGAAATTTATTTTGATTATAATATCAGAAATGGTTATGTAACCCATTTTATTTCCATGGGTAATTATTATGTAATGCCTTTTGATTTAATTCCGTTATGTGGAACAAATGGATCATGAACATGTTATGATGGGTGCACAATAATTCCACTCTAATGAATTGGGTAAATCAGTAGTCTAATGAGACGTCATGTTTCAGATTAGGGAGTAAACCTAATCTGTTATGGTACATTTTACATAATGTAAAATTTTCTAGGAAATTATCCTTCACTAATGATAACTTCATGTTTTGTGTTGGTACACCATTTTTTATGATTCCATGATCTTAATATACCATTTTCTTTATGTAATTATTACATGTGATTACTCTTGTGACTTATCTTTTATGATATCATGTTATACCTTTGACTCCCATGTAATTTTTCCTTATCAGGTTTATTCCATTATTGGTATATTTAACTTTTCCCTTTCTGAATGTACCCCTCATGTTATCCCATGAAGACTACGGAGCTCAAATAGAATTTTGTATCTCACTATGTAAAGAAAAAAAATATTCCATGTTTTATTTTTTAAGAACAAATTCATCCAAATACACCATGACTTTATGATCCTTGTGTCATATGAATAGTTATTTATAATTAATAAGCATGTAATAATATGTTTAAATATACTAGGTAATCGTAGTTGGTATTAGTGGAAAGGTTTACTTAACCTTTGAAAACTATTTTGATAAATATTTAGTAAGAACCCTCAGGATAAGTCTAAGAATAAGAATTATATATAGAAAAATATCATGGATTCAAAGTGATGAATAGTGTGTGTTCTTTATTAGAAATTAAATACCTATTTGGATAATACAAGTAGATATTAATCTAAAATATATGTACTTAGTCGAAATAAATCTGAAAAATGTATGTCATACTTGAATCGAGCATCACCTAGTACATGACAATAGGCCTTACTACGCACCTTGTTTATCACTCCTAGGGGATATTCTTAGTAATTTTAAAAACTCTTTAAAAACCATCAGGATGGATTTGAATAGATGATAATCATGGATTTCATAAGTAAAACCTAATGTGTCATAGATTTAAATGAAGCGGTTATGATATAGAGATATTATAAATACGTTTTCCTGATTATGTTATTTCCCTATATGAATATTATTTCTCACATTATGCTTTATGGTCTAATAATGGGGGGAACTATAAAGAACTAAGCTAATATTGAATGTGATAGAAAATGTGTTGATGAGTAACCAACAGAAAAAACGACTAGATTGCATGATATTATGATTATTACTAATCAGTTATCATTATATATTATTAATAACCCACAACTTATCCAGCTCTCAAACTCACCAAAGAAGATAAAGATATAGTTCACTAAGAGCTTGGGTGGTAAAGACCATGGAGGGATGAAGGTTTAATTTCATTTATGATAGTAGTGCTGACAGAAATATTTTATTCAATATATTATAAGAACATGAAGATGTTTTAGGTGTAGAAACTAATGACACAAAAATGTAATTTTTGACTAAAAATGAAAATTTTAGTTAACACAGTGGATGATAATAATGGTATATGTAAGGTATTGTGGATTTTGGAATATTTTGAATTAGAAAAGTATAGACATTATTAAAATTGATATACTAGAGGAAAATCTCAAGAATAAGATCAAAAATTTAAAATATGTAATGGTTTTACTATATATGATGAAGAAATAAAAAATGGCATATGAAATTAAAGAGGTGTTAAGGAAAAATATGATGAATCCCAGTTAATAGATTAAGAATGAATTGGAATGATTGAAATGTTAATGTATTGGAATTAAATAATTATGTGAATCATGAAATATATATATATATAGTGATTTTTCTATAGTAGTTTTGCATTAAGTATTTACAAGAACATAGTAAATTACTTATAAAGTAAATCTACTTGAAAGATGATACTCGATGGAAAAAACACATAACTAAGGAAAATATAATCTTGGTGATGTGGTTGATGTTGAGGTAATTGGTGTATTTTGTAGAAAATTATGTGTTGCATAAAAACCATTGTGGTTAAAAAAGGGATTTGTTGACTAAGTCATTTTTTGTACTTGTTCATGATATTCTTGAGGATGGTATAAGATCTTGGTAAATTATGAATATGATAATCACATATTTTTTACATTGTTTTTGAAAAAGGACAACCCATAAGTTGGGGGACAACCCTTCACATCCGGAAAGGTTGTGGGGCTTGAACTGACAATTGAGGGGGATAAGAGATCATTTCTTACTGGTGACCAATGTGATATTCTAGTTAGTATAATATTGTTCTCAATTATATGATTTTAATGAAAAATATTTTACTTATTTTGGGAAAAAAATTATAGGATAAAGTTATTAGATTTTGGGGTGACTAATGATATTTTTAGAGACATTTTATTTGGTTAAAATATATATAATCATTTGTTTTATCATAAAAGATTAGTTGGGAACAATTCTATTATGTTTTTTGAAAGTTAATTTTAAAGGTTATGAGATAACCTTTAAATTTAAAACTCGGTTTCATGTTGTGGTTATTAATTATATTTTGGATATAGGGTTGTTTATTTAAGTAATTATCTATGTTAAAAAATTGGTTTCATTTTCTAATTTTTGAGATTAATATGTTTATATTTATTTTAATTATTATCTTAGTAGGTGGTAACCATTTTTAATTTTAATAAAGATAATAGTATTAGTTTTTTTTCTTTTATGGATCTTATGATATATTAGAATGTAATTTCTATTTTTTCGGGAAAAAATTATATTTTTTATTCATTTATTTAGAGTAAGAGGTAAAGTATAAACTGAACAAATCACAGAGACAGTATAAAATTGTTTTATGAAATAAAAAGATGTCACGTGAGAATATTTTATAGTTTTCTCTACCTTGATAGAAAAAAATCCATCAAATCATGAAAAATAACCTTGAATAAAAAAATTACCCCATTTCTGTCATATATGAAGAATCAATGGTCATATAATTCATCACATATTTATGGTTTTGTTTTTTTGACATTCTTATGATCATTTACTTTCTTCTGATGAATAATAACTTTTAATCCTTGGGTTTTTATATTTTCTTCCATTTCCATATTTTCACATCCCACCAATGTTCTCCAATATAGAACCCCTGTTAGGTGTTATTCTAGATGACCTTAAAATTTATATTACCCCCTTATTTAGAGGAAGTTTTATTAACAAATTTTATGATTTGTTTTTCCAACAGATGCATTTTTAAATTTCAATCCCTCGATTACTGAGATCATTATTAATTTTATATAATTAAATTTATTTAACGGGGTAGAATATAACACCCTATGATTTTATAAGAGGTAGATCATGTTCAATATAGTATATGGCAATAAACACCAATATTATATGATAAAATAACACCAAGAGGATTAAAGATATATTTATTTTTGAATAAACTCAATCTCTTCAACATTTTACGGTGCATAAAACAATTGGTTTATAGGAAACATGATAATCTATTAAAATATTTTTATTTAAACACAACCATTATAACATATACAATAAATTGATAGTTATGAATTGGACTGACTAAATTATAAAAATTATTTTTTACTCGTGTATAAAATAAATTCAATTGTTATGTATTTATTACAAAGAAAATAAAACCATTTAAGGGAAACAATGTGTTTTTAGAAAAACAACATTTTTATAAAATATAGATTAGTTCGCTTGATGCGCATAAATTAAAATTTACTTTTATCAATTTTAGAAATTATATTTTACAAAATAAATATATTTTTTGAAATATAAATGTCAAAAATATATTTGGTGTATTTTTTTATTTTTATGAAATGATTTATTTTTTGATGAACAATGAAAATACTTATTCTTATTGAAAACGACCTTATTATTTAAATTTTTTGTAAAGTTAAATTATATTTTAATGTATAATTTTTTCAAAGTTATTAAAATTTCATTTTTTTATGTCATTTTAATAAATTTAATATTTATTAATCATATAAAAACTTTTTAATCTATTGAATTTCATTCTGTGGGGAAAACCATTTTTCGACACATCTATAGGTTTAATTTTAAATTATGTTCAACCACTTATATGAGTTAAATTTGAAAAAATTGATTAAATATTTAGAATAATAAAAATCTATATTAACTAATATGTTTATCTTAATTTTTTACCATAATGAATCATGAAAATAGTAAAAACTATTTATCACGATTTAGGTAAAAATGGGTTTATCGGGGGTTAATTGAGAAATATAAGGGTTAAACGTGACCAAAAACTTTTAAAAATCCTATTTTATGGTCATATATCGACTTTAAATCTTATAAATTTATAAAATAATTCATTTTTGATAAATCATTCATGAGAAAAATGTTGGTTGAATTCATTCTGTTCAAAAAAATATGTGTGTCTTTTCCCGCAATTATAAAAGGCGACCGCTATCCACTCCTTTACACACTCCAAAAAACTAATTTTCTAGCCCAAAAAAATCCAAATAACTTTATTAATTCTATCCCCTCATCCCATAAGACATGGTTTAGTAATAAATATAATCTAAGAGGGATTTTTAGTACAAACAAAAAGAAGTTATATGAATATGAGGTAACATTCTTATCTGATTGTTTTATTTCATTTGTTCTTCCACCTCATTAAAATATTTTTAAAATACTATGATTTAATAACATCATAATATCCCATATACTTTTATGGTTTAATGTTAAGGGTATTACTTAAAATAATTTAATTCTCCCTTAAATGGTAAATGAAAATTTTGAGCTTGTGTATGGTGGATTATCGCCACAAAAAAATGACGTGATTCATTATTCACTAACAACATACATGGAAGGTGAAAAAGATAAATTTTATGAATATATTTCATATATATGAAATGATATTTATTCTTTAAAAGTAATATACAATACTGTTATTTACCCTTTCACCCATTTAGTAAATAATAATGTCACTCGTGTGTACGTATGACCTACTGTCTCTACAAAGCGATGTGATTCATTTTCTATGTTAAAATTTTAATAATGACTAAATAGATATATAACAAAAAAAAATATTATGTTTGTAAAATTAAAATTATTTAATATATGATTTAACTCTAATGTATAATAAATATCTACAACATTTATGATGAAATATGATGTTGAAAGGAAGGTAATTAACACCCATAACAATAGTGATAATGAAAGATTATTAACGAACGAGTAATAAGATTTCATAAAATGATGATATATGATATGGTAAAAAATATATTATTCTTTTATAAGTTGAGAACATGTTTAAAACTACTATATAATAGGTTAAAGTGATCTCAACTAAAGGTAAGCGTGAGTTGAGGTGTTTCTTAAATAAATTTTCATTCATTGGGTTATATGATTACATTATTGATTATATTACGAAAAAATTATGTTTGAAATAATTTTTTATTAATTAATGTTATATTTCAAATTTTATTTGTTTGGATCTATATATGTTTTACACAATCACCACATTTATGAACTAAAACCTCAATGATACAGATATTGTAAAGGTTTATCATCTCAATTTCATTTTTATGACATATATTCCATATTCACCACTTGATTCTGTTAGTGTATATATGAACCATGTGACATGTTATAAAATAATCTACCTCTTATCATGATATATAATGTTTAATTTGATATATTTTATTTTATTAGGATTATGATTTATAATTTACTTAATTGGTAAGGGTTTATGTTATATTCTGTTTATTCTTAGGATTGTTTATAATTAAGTTTCTGATGATGACATATTATGATAAAACTTTCATGAAACCCATTTATTTAATTATATGTTAGTTATTAATGAACATTAAAATTTTATGTACCATTTTGTACTCTTTATGTTACTATAAATGATTTATAAAATATTTTTAATAAAATCTAATTTTATTTCTCTCTTCAGTCGAAAATTTTTTCCTTCAAAAATCATGTTTTCTAAATACAAATCATGATTTTTTTAATTTTATAATTTTTTATTAAATTAATTCTTTACTATGTTTAATTTTTTGAAAAACATATTAAAAGAAATTTTATTTTCATTTTTTATTGAGGTAAATTTTAACTGTTTTACAATTATGTGAACGAAATGATTTTTTTGACTTATACAGTACGTACATATTTACTCACCATCACAAAACCTCAATTCATAGCATATTCCATTATAATATTCCAAGGTTATTTTAAAATAAAAATATATACACAATGTTTTCTGAATTTTAGTTTTTCAAAAGTGATTTATAATGTGGAATGGTTATGTACATCAAGAATATTTTCAATCCCCTTAAAATTATTTTATTCAAAAGAAACAACATTTTATGTAATAGATTTCTTCTAAATTATGTATATATTTCTATTAAAAATTCACATATTTTATTGTCCCTTCCTTTTATGTAGTAATACTTTCATTGTGTTCATCTTTAAATTTCCTTCATTATAAAATTTCTTTTTATTATGATAAGAGAAAAGATTATGAAACCCATTTTTTCCATGGTTAATAATTATGTTATAAATTATGATTGTATTTATTTATGTGGAACACATAGATCAATAATGTTCTAGGTTCGGTGCACAAAAATATAATTCTGATTATTTATTTAATGATTTAGTCTCATGAGGCATCATATATGGGATTATAGAGTAAGCCTAATATGTCTTAGGAATATTTCATCAATGTGATATTATCTAGTTAGTCGTTATTGACTAATGTTAATGAAATATTTTTTGTTTTTGATACATTTTATATGATTCTAGGATTTATGACACCTTCTTCATTGTTTTATGCTTCTATTTGATTACTCATGTGACATTTCTTTTACAATATCATGTTGTACCTTTGGATCACATGTTATGTTTCTTAATCATGTTTATTCCATAATTGGGATTTTTAGATCACCCCTTTATTTATATACTCCCCATGTTAACCAATTCATGTTTATAAGCTCAAATGTATTTTAGGATCATTAATATACTCTAAAATATCACTAAGGAAAATAAAATAATGATCACATGATTTATTTATTAATAACCAAGTCTTCTAAATACACTATCCATTTATTATCCTTGTTTCATATTAATAGTTATTTATGTTTGTGAATCATGTAATATTAAGTGTAGAATTATTGAGTAATAATATAAAGTGCCTATTCTAGGATAACACCTAATACCTAATGGTTCCTATCATTGGGATAAATGGGATAAAAAAATGATAAATTAAGGTTTGGGTATCATGTACTTTTAAATGTTAAAACAATTGGTGTAGTTGAAATTCAGTAATGGATCCATAAAATCAATCGATTCATGGAATAATTAATTAATTAGCTATATTAGTGGGTGATTAGTCTCAATTTATTTTAAGTAGGAATAAATATCCTCAACTATCTCAACTTTTAATTTCACTACCTATGTTAGAGTATATTATATATGGATCAGCTGATCTAGGGTTGGATAGTAATTCAGGGGAGGAATATCCTAGTGACAAATTAAGGATATATATAACTATGTGGGTTAGTGTGTCCTATATCCTATCTAATGAGAATGTTATATACTCTTTGTATTAGTAGTCTCATCCTAGAAAAAATAAATTTAGATGTTTATCTTCATCATTGTAATCATTAGTATTGAGTGTGTTCCCTCAACAAAGCCTAACATTAATTAATTGAATCATCTCAATATCTGACTTTAATTAAGAAAACTATTCCTAGTCCATGATTATTTTGAGAGACTCATGTGGAGGGTGTTCTGAAGACTCAATGATACATTTTCCCTTCTTCGTGTTCAATATGCATTCGCATATTGGTCAAGTAATTTTCTAAGGGAAGACAAAATTGTGGGTCCTTCTTTGATGTTGTATTCATACACCATCTTCCACTACTTCAATGTGAGTGGTGTTTCTTGGCATGTAATCATTGATATATGTATTATTTTTTGTTTCCCACTCAGAGGATTCTTCAATCTCAATAATGATGATTCCCATGAACACATATCTTGAGGTTATCATCTCATCCTATGTTTTAGTAATGTATATAAACTTATCCTATCCAGAATTCCCACTATATATTTCATCTTGATTGGTCATGGTGACTAGATTATTAGAGGGACTTATGTATTTATTTCCCCTATGTTTTTTCCCTTTACTTGATGGATTATATTTAATAATGTGTTATATGATTTTTCAAGAAACGCAATTTTAATAGAATCTTCTTGAACATCCATTGAAACGGGTTAAAAATAATTAAAGGGAAAAGACACATTCCGGGATATTAACCTAACCATGAAAGCATCATTTTTTCTATAGTGGTGTTTCTTCAATAAAATCCACCTTCATCCTTACATGGGGTGTGGGAGTAGATTGTGTTTGGTATAATTATAACCATAACTCCATGGACTAGAGATGTTCCAAAGATGTTGTGATTATAGTTATAGTCATGGAAATTATATCTTAACAATTTCATATCTTAAAATACATCAAATAAATGACTCTTTATTGTTATTACCCTTTCATAGTCATCGTTATATGAGGGGGAACAAATATTTAAGGTGGTTTATTCTTAGTAGTTTTATTACATTTTTAAATTTACCTCCTTTAATGCATGGATAACTTCAGGAATAATCTCTTTGATATAATAATTTCACTAATCATTTTTATTTTTATCCATTGAGGTCAAACAGATATGGTAATCATTCTATATGGTAGCTTCCTTTGATTTTGAGTTTTTCCTATGAATCAAAATCTCATATACATTCTCTATTAGTTGTTTTGAGGAATGAGTTTCACTTAAATTCTCTAGATCCTCCCATATTCTTTATGAGAGGGTCTATGTAAATGAATACATATTTTCCTCGTCCATGAAAGTGCACATGGGGTGAATCCTCATAGATAAATCACTGTATGATATTGAGGATATCGATTAAAATTTATTAAAGATACTTTCATTTCGTGCTATAATTAGGTATTCATGCTTTTAAAAGGACAACAAAATCAATATACTTATATTTTTCATTGAATATTTTATGATTCACTACATATCATGCGTATGTAATATGACTACCACTAAATAGACTTAGTGTAACTCATTAGTTTTGATAGAGGGTGGGTATATAACCATCATCCACTTATTTGGGAACGACATATTGGTGGGTGGAGAAGGGCTATTACATGGCAAGTAACTTATCCTATTTCAAATCTATCCAGAAATAATCTAAATGGTTTTCATATTCCATAGACGACTCATCTAGAAGATCCAACCATATTTTTTATTTCTCGAAATCGTTATCAGGCAGGGTTAGATTTATCAAGGGTTTCTCTATTTCACAAAATGTCAAGCAGTCTAGTGGAAATATAGATAATTACCACTTCTTTAGTGCATATAATTTTGATATCAAATCCTCATTGACTAGTGAAGGGACCCTTTACATTGGTAGGTTTTATTTTAGTTGTATCTCATAGAACAAAAGTACTTTTTGATTTATAGAATATTTATTAATGGTTTAGTCATTGTCTACACCAGCTCATAATCTAATCCTTTGGATCCATAGAATCATATGGTTGATAATATAATTGTAGTGATAATGAATATATATTTATATAGGAACTATAGTTTAAAATATATTATCTACTATATAAAAAACAATCCCGTGAAATGTGAGATTGTTTAAAAAATTATTATAGGATCACCATACTAAGACCCCTTATTGTGAACATACGGATGACCTCTATGGTTATTTCTATTTCCTTGAGGAAGACCAATATAGAGCTTGTATTTATTGGTATATGTATGATTATCATGATTCATACTAATGTTCTCATGAGATTGATTAATTCAATAATAAATTTATCTATCAAAAATATAGTCTGATTAAAGGGCAATCAAATCATTCATATCATGTTATTGGGTCCTTCTAGAAATCATGACACTAGACTCCCCTTGGGTCATCATTTTAACTGGGAGGTTAACCTCTAGGGTATTGGTGGTAATGATTTGGGAAGTGATTCCTATCAAAAGACAGGGTCCATATTTCCCTTATTGGGATATCCTTTCTAGTGCTTGTGCTTGAAAATGAGGTTGTATTGTCTTTATAGACCTCTAGGGAAGCTGGGGTATTATGTAATAGTGCTAGCCATGATTTATAAGAGATCTTCTATCCAACTCCGAAGGATTTGATCAAATATAGAAAGAATATTCATCCTCCTCCTCCGTATATACAAGAAGGATGATATCATATTTAGGAGAGTGATTTGTGAATTAGTTATAGAAGGTGATTAGGTACACATACTCCTGATTCAATCTTGGAAAGTATATTAGACTACTTGACCACATCACTTCCATGTTTTTTGGAGCCACCGATCATGCTAAGATCACATTATCATTCATGTACTTATAGACTATCATGTAAATCATCTCTAAATAAAGGAACTGTTAGTGGATGTGTTATATGGTACCCAGGATCCATGGTAGAGGGAGTGATACAATAATTAGTTGTATAGGTTTGAGTAATCCTTATTGGATATCCATGATTCATAGGGATACTTAGAACCTTAAGTTTACCCTCATGCTTCTTATGAGTCACAGTAGATTATTGTCCACTTGAATCCATTTATTGATTTGAATTGTCTTAAAAAACATGATAAGCCTTTGTGTAACATCATAAATAATTATTAAATATCAATCAATATTTTTCACGGGTAAACGATTTCTTGTCTGGATCACCATTTTGTTTCGGAAGTTTTTGATTTCACAATATTGTGTAGTTATTTCATCTAAGAATTCATGAAAAAACAAATAGGATGAGAGGTCAAATAATCTCACTAATGAGTATATTTTCAACTATCACATTCCATTATATATTTAATCATATTATCCTGAAATCATTGCTGATATAAATATATTTTTGTTTTATAATTATTCTCACTATACTGCAGAAAATATCCATTATGAAAGTGATTGACCAATCGATACATTGAATGAATGTTACATTTGAGTTAAATATTCTTACCATTATAGCGCAATGGATAATATGATTGTCATATAATGTCATGTATGTGTGTGATTACTCAAAATATTTAAACCATATAGGAGGGTGCTCTAGAATTTAATATTTTCAATAGTGGCATAAAGGAATTTAATGTCCATGCATATCATGAAAAGGAATATATGAGTTTAATACCTCCTAAAAAGTGAATTAATATATTATCTCATCCAAAATAAGGGTATGAATTTACTAGATCATCATAACAAAATTTTGTAATGGCTCCTTATCAATATGTTTAAGCATTCCCTTGATCAATACTACTTATATTTCTATTTTCTATGCATCATCACCAATTGGATTTAAATATTTTCTAGATCATCACCAAAAATATTAAATGGTTCACTAGATTTTCACCATATTGACTTAAAAATTTACTAAATCATCACCAGTGATGATTCAAGGATTTACTAGCTTGACACCAGTGGGATTTAATAATTCATTGGCTCACAAATTATAAATATTTAAGGGTTTATTGAATCATAACTTGTGGGATTTAGAAACTCATTATATCATCACCATTGAATACTTAAGGGTTATCTATATCATCACTATATGAATTTAAATATTAAATATCTCATTAGAAATATGATTCAAGGGTTATACCAAATGTATTAAAATAATTTATTTATGACCAAAAAAATATTATAGGATGAGGTTATGGAAGTTGTTAAGTTATTTTGATAGATATTTTTGGAACATAAATGGTTTTAATGTGGGAATAAGAGAGGATTAAGGTGGCCTGTTATAAGTGAGGTGAGTGACATGACTATAATTTTTAAAAAGAAAAGGTGTATCAATGTTTTTTAGATACCAAAAGGGACCAAAATGGATTATTATAGAGAATTTGACATTATAAGGTATAAATATTTCCATAAAATATATTTTATACATGTTTTTAGGTCACTTAAACCCTTATATTTCATGTTTAACGCCCTCATAAAGAAATCATTACCTTAATCGCGTTATTTAACTTTTAATGTTCTCTCTATTATTTAGGGTAAAAAAGTTATTTTCACCTTAATTTAAAATATAAATTATTATGATTCGAAATAAATAGTCCATTTTTTAAAATTAAATTCATAGATGTGGTATATACCAATTTAAAATTATACCTACAGATGCAACGAAAAAGTTGGATTCCATAGTGAAAATTATCATAAGTATGGAAGGTTATAATATAAAAAAACAATATTTTATTGATTCAAAAGACATAAATATGATTAAAAAATATATTATTGAACTATTGTTTCATTTAAAATCATCATTAAACAATTTTTTTTGTTTTCAAGGGATTTAAACTAAATAAACATTCTTTATAAAAATTATTATTTTTCACTATTCAATGGAAATTTTATCTTTTCAAAAAATTCTCAAAAATTCACTCAAAGAAAATTTTTTATATTATTATTTAAATAATTTATTTTATTTTAAAAAAAAATTCTACAACTTTCAAAAACAATCTTTATTATAACTATGTTAGAAGAGATGAAACCATTTTCTTTAAAAATAATAGTTTTTTCAGAAAACATTTTTTATATAATAATAATATTATTTTATTTATTATATATAAATATAAATTTATTTTATTTTATACATGTATAAACCACATGACATTCATAATTTAGGTAGGAATATTGACACCCTCCAACTTTATTTCTATGTTATAATGGTCATGTTTAAATAATATATTAATAGAGTATTGTCATTTAAACCCGGTGTTACATTAATTGTAAGGTATCAGAGAGAATGAATGTTTTCAAAAAGGAATATATCATAATGTCTTAGGGTGTTAAATTATCTTCTATTCTCGGTGTTGTATGTCATACATGCTATCAAACATGATTTTTCTATTCTAAAATCTTGGGGTGTTATATTCAACCCCCTTAAATAATGTATTTCCTCGTAATTTCTTTTTGATATGAGTAATCAGGGGTTTGAAAACTGAAAATAATTTTTTTGCGAACACACATCATAATTTCTTTTAATAAAACATTATATTGATAATATAAAATGCTATGTACGAAGCTCATCCTGAATAACAAATTACTAGGATTCCGTCTTAGGGAATATTGGTGGGAAATGAAAACATGGACATGTAAGAGAATATTATTGCCAAATGATTAATAAAGAGTTATGGATATCATTGATTATGAGAAATTGGGTGATCTAGAGAAGTTTAAATACAAAAAAACACTATAAATCCATGAAGGGTAAAAAGACCAATGGTTCATCATAAATGAAGTAATTATGATTACATTTTTATTTCAAGATCATTCTCCATGAGTTAAGTAATTCTTCTAAAACATATGAATATATGTAATTATAATTACTTGATTTATTTCTATTTAATAATCCTGATTTCATACTTTATTTCTAATTTTATCAATTACTACATCATCTCTTACCCTAATGAATTAATATCTAGTATGAATTTTTATGCCAGAAGAAATAAATTAACAATTAACATATCATTAGATCAATAAAAGAATGAAAATTAAATCAACCTGTATCTAGATATTGTCCAAGACAAAAACTATAAGAAAAATTTATCCAATTATACCCAAAGCATAATATAATACATTCTATAAATACTTAACCTTAATACTCATCCAAAAAAATTTCTAACCAAATTCAAAGACCATGAATTTTTAAGGAAGGTAAATATATAAACATTACATTCCAAAGATAATGTAAAGTGGATATTTATGTCATGTTCTATATATGTGAATACCATGATTACCATAAAACCTTATTGAAAATATTAATTCTTCGAAAAATTAAATCACAGTTTGTTTAATATATTACATAGATCCAAACATGCAGTAGACTCCAGCAAGTAGAACATAAACCATGAAATCACTAACTAATTTAATGATCAAAAACAATATATCATAAACATATATTTATAATTATTGTATAAACATATATATCATATTAAATTGTGTATTCTCTTTAATCATGTGTTTTACTATAGGTTTAACTTGGCACTGAATCACTTTTCATGGTCATTAGTGACATTTAACATATTATCTAAAATCCTTTAAGAAATATTATTGAAATAGAATCCTTATAAATTTTATGATTATTATAACCAGAAAATCATTGATAAAATAATTTCATAACACATTTCATGGATCCAATTACATAATAAAATTAATCATTCCACTTTAGCTATATCAACAGAATACTCTTAACAATGATCCCTTAACTTATTTTGGATATATTACCTTGATTCTTTGGGTATTCATTTGAATAGTTCCACATATATTGAAAAGTGAATAATTGAACATTAGAAATTTATTTACTTCATTTTCAATCAAAATAACCATTTCCTTTCTCTCATTAGATATATCAAATTCTCATTCTTTTCAAAAAATGTACTAGAGTGTTTCTTTCTACAATTATTACAAATTCTAAAATCCTTCTTTCCCTTATTCGCCTTATACATTTTTTATGCCACCAGCTTCTTCTTGATATTCCCTTTAAAAATAATACTAATAAAATTATATCCCTATCTTGATATTATGTGATATTATTTTATCATATGATGATAATGTCTGTAGGACTATTTTCTAGCAATATATTATCTTAAGCTCATAAGAAAAATGATCATTCATTATCTTTGGATTACAATCATTGATATAGTTGACATTTCTTCCTATAGTAACCATTTCTAAATGATGTAATAAAATATATTAGATCATAACATTATGGATCATAATTTATAATCCCAAAACTAGTGAAAATATTATCTTAAATTGAGAATTTTATTAATATATATTCTCCTAATCGTAAACATAGTTTCTTTAGGGATATCTTTGTTTACACATCCCTTATAATGGTTAGTAATGAAAAAGTGGGATATCCTAAGTATATAACATGGGAGTGTCAAATCATGTACAATGTAAGGTCTATTTTCATGCACTAGAATATTATTGGGTCAATCTTAATATACCCTTTTCATAGTTATTAACCCTAGGTACCTTTTTTCTAGAACCATGTCTACATGTAGTATCTAGATGGGTATGTATTTCTAAGAAAAACCACATAATATATTCATTACCAACACTTTGGGATGTTTTTATGTACTTATCATCAATTTATATCATAGGTTTATCTTCCATAATCTATTTTTCCAGAATCTAGTTCCCAAGGATTCTACTAAACATTATTTGATACTAACTATAAAAAATTAGACTCCAATAACCGAGATCTAGTTCCAACTTTATTACATTGTCTTAGTCATAAATGGTCAAATCTTGAAGGACCAATAAATTTATATGTTTTGGAGAAGCAGATACATATATGTTACCAATTTTACATAGGGAAATAAAATACAAATCATATTAATGGAAAACATTTGGAATCCCTAAAATCATTCCATGTATTGTTCTTCGTATATTGGGAAAAGGAATAAAAATAATATTTAACTCAAAGTCTCATTAAGGGTTACATATTGTGTAATCATTCATAAATGAATAAAGAATAATCAATAAGGTAATGTAAAAAAACTATTTACACATTCTATTTAATCAATAACATGACTATCATTACATTATAATTCATAATCAATATGAAAAGGTAAATAAGTGAAAACACAATCCATTAAATAAATAAACAGACAATGAAATTCATCTAGAGATAATTTCATAACGAAAAAATTATTGATAATAATAATAACTAAATTATCAATGAAGTAAATGGGTAATTATTATACTTCATGACCCTAGGAATCATGAAAACATAAACTGTCATGAAATTCTTGAAGAAAGTTTAGAACTACTGATTAAAAACCCATATGATTTGGCCAACTGATTTGTATCATTAGAACTATTGATGTATCAAGGTTCTATTTATAATCATGCCCCACCCATAACATCAGGTCTCAATCATTCCTCGTATATTGAACTATCTATTAAATTTTTGACTAATATGTCTTATCAACAAATATTTGAATTGAGTAATGGACATGAATTTACCAATACTTTTTCTAGTTAATCAAATATATTTCATAGTAAACAATTTATGTAATAATGGAATATGGTTTCAGAAATATTTATATCCATGATACAAAGAATATATATAACATTTAATTGAAAAATTAAAAATCCTGAACAAATATGTATTAATGTTTAATATATAAAATGTGTAGTATATACACCATGTAAAATTTAATAGGTTCATATGAACAAAAATTTATCAATGAAATGGAAATTGAGACAAAATCCCATATAATTATCATAACATTAAAGTGAGAATTTATAAATGAACAGATTATGTGTATCAAATGTAAATTAAATTATAAAATTTTAAAATAAAACATAATATAATAAAAATGCATTATAAACATAATCCTATAATGTTAAAATAAAATAATGAAGTAATTTAACCCAATGAAAAAAATTGAGTTATGAAATTCATTACGACTTGGAAACATTGAATTAAAATCTTTGAAAACAAAATAAGTAAAATTAAAACATAAAAACCATGAATTATTTATAAATTGTGATATTACATGTGAAATGGTTAATATATGCACCATATAAAATAAATTAATTTCAAAAAATTACAATATTCCTAAATGAAAATAAATTGTGATGAAGTCTCTTATAATGATAAGAACACTGATGTGAGAATTAATCATTAATTATATTATTTATATTAAATGTAAATAAAAATATAAAAATTGGAAATACATTTTAAGAAAACAGAAAATTCATTATACTCATAATCTTATAATATAAATGCAAAACTAAAAATTTATATAATCTAATAAAATGAAATTTATTTATGATGTTTTTTCCACATTATAACCATTATGTCAAATACCCATGGATGAAATAATTAAAATTTAAGATTAAAATAAAACAATATATTATTTAAAAAATATATTATATGTAAAAGGTTAATTATAAACACCATATAAAAGAAATTAGGTTCATAACATTATAATATTCCTTGATGAAGATAAATTCAGACGAAGTCCCTTACAATTATCATAACATTGAAGTGAGAATAGATAAATGAATATATTATTTTTATTAAATATAAATAAACATATAAATAGTTTAAATTAAACAAAAGTTAATGAAAATTCTTTATACTTATAATCTTATAATATCAAAGGAAAAAAGAAGAAGTAATGTAACACAATGAAAAAAAATTAGTTATGAAATTCTTTACCAGTTGGTAACATTCAAGTAAAAAATCAATTTGCATGAAAAAATTTACATTAAACTTAAAATACCATAAATTAGTAATTATACATTATATTACATGTAAAATTATTATTTTATACACCATAAAAAGAAATTAGGTGCATAACATTACAATATGCCTCAATGGAGGGAAATTCAAACAAATTCTCTTACCTTGAGTATGAATCATCACATACATTCATTATCTTCACGAATAATAAACTTATGATAATTAGTTACATTATTATTAAACAATTTAAGATTATTATTCATCTAATTTCACTTATTACCATCTTGTGTACAATTACTTAATCACTTAAATTCACATCGGGTGTTTCGTTGATATTTGACTTATGTATCAAAAACGACTTTGGTAGGTTGACTATTGTTCTAAGAGTCATAATGTAAAAATATATAAAATAATAATAGTTAAATATATTTCATATTTATAAATAAATTATAATTTTAATACCAATCAAGAAATATGGTTTTTAGAAATGAAGTACATTATGATCATGTAGACAGTCGGTCATACGTATGCATTAGTAACGTTTCCATTTTTCAACGATCATTATGGAAAATAGGTATGTAATATTTCATAATTAAATAATGATAATAATATCCTAGATAAAATATTATTTATTTAAATATACTTATACATATATCATCCATGTGGTGTGGTGTCGAAAAAAGTGTCAAATCAATCAGTGAAGGTGGTAATCCACACTTACACGGACAACATCATTATCTTTCAGTGAATGAAAATGTAAGAAATAAAATGATATTTTATATTGTCAAAATTATAAATATGTCATTAATATAATAATTATTTCTTTTATATCACATGTTTTCATTAATTTTATCCTTATTACCTTTCATGTAAAGTGTTAGTGAAAAATAAATCACATCACTTCACAAGGCGATAGTCCGTCGTGCACACGAGCGAGTTATCATACCCCTATGGAATGTAAATTAAATACGTATATTTTATATAAAAACTCTAGGGGTCTAGTAATGTTATAAATATCATATATATATATATATATACTTTATATCCATCATCATACCCAACCGTGAGTAGTACTAATGGAAAATGTGTCACATCGGTTCGTGAGGCTGTTGGCCACCGTACACACGAGCGATGTTATCACTTCCCATTTGAGGGAAGTTAAGATGTATGTAGGTAATGACCATAACATAATAAATTATCAGTATATTTTATATATTTTTTCTATTTTATAATCATAAATTATAAATATTTTAAGGATTTGGAGGAATAAATAAATAAAAAACACAGAGTTGTGAATTTTACTTCTTCTCAAACCTCATCTTTAGGATTATACCTCATGTATTCCTAGAATTTATTTATGAAAAATAAAAGTATTATAGTATTAGGGTATTGAATTTGGGAATGTATTTGGTTTGTTATTTTTTTATCTAGAAATGTTTTAATATGTTTAGAATAGAGGAGATGAAGTAGAATTTTATAAGTGAGGTGAGTGGCACACTAGTAATTTTTGAAAAGAAAAATGTGTAACCATATTTTTCACATGAAAAAATGGTAAAAAATGTAGTATAATATAGAATTAAATATTATAAGTAATAAATATTCATGAAAATTGTATTTTATTAAAAATTTATATCATTTTAATGCTTGTCTTCATGGTTAACCCCTAGTAAACCCATTTTTACTTTAACTATGGTAATTGATTTTTGCTATTTTAATTATTCATTTTGGTAAAATAATTAATTTAAACATATAACATAATATAAATTCTTATTATTACAAATATTCATTCTAGTTTTCCAAATTCAGTTCACATTTTTTTAGAATCTAGTTTTAAATTATACCCATAGATGTGATGAAAAAACAGAACTCCAAAGGGAAAATTCTCAGAAGTATGGAAGGTTTAAATATCACGATTCTATATTATATTGATCAAAATGACCTAAATTGGATTAATATATATATAATTGAAATATATTTACCTTTAAAACTATATTAATATAATTTTTTAGGATTTTAAATGCTTTACAATAATTGAAAATACTTAATAAAAAATGTTATTTTTCACTATTTACAGAAATATTTACCTTACCTGGAAATTCTAAAAAATTAACCAAAAAATAATTTTTATATTATGATATAAAAAAATAATTTCATTTTATCTGATAAATATTATAAAAGTTTCGAAAATTAATTTTATCATAAGTGTGCAGGAATCGATGAAGTTGTTTCCTTTAAAAAATCATTTTTCAGATAATATTTATTTTTCTTTCAAATGATTATTATTTTATTTCCCATATTTAGATATCCATTTAGTTTATTTTATACATGTATAAACCATATTATTTTACTATTTTTTTATTAATATTCATACCCATCAACTTAATTTCTATGTTATAATGGTCATGTTTAAATAATATTTTAAAAGAGTTTTTTCATTTAAACACGATGTTTCATGCATTGCAAGCTATCGAAGTGATTGAATTTATTTAAAAAGTAAGATATCATAAATTATTGAGGTGTTTACTTCCCTTATATGATTGTTTTTTTTGTCATACACACAATCAAACATTATGGTCATATTTTAAAATATTTGGGTGTTACAAAATCATTATGATCTATATTAAAATATGGTGATAGGAATTCCATATAAAAATATAATATATTTTTTAGGATGAAATTTTCAAAATGAATCATGGGGTATATTAAAGAGTATAAAATTTTAAAAATTCAATATGTTATTCTTCTTTACACCAATTTATTGAGTTCAATCAAAATTATTACTTTATATAGTATTGTGGTCTTTAGATAACTCATGTATTATGAGCATGCTTTGACTTAGTTTCATGGGTTGTTAGTTCATAGGATATGTTCTTATTTCCAAATTATTTATATTTTCAAAATTCTCATGGGTTTATTATAATGATTAGAGTTAAACTAGACAACAATAAATTAACAAATTCATGAAATATAAAAACCATACCATTGTGGGAGAATTCTACGTCATGGTTATGACTTACATGGTAAAAAAGTATCATACACATGAAAACCACATCATAGTGTGATGAAAAACACATTATGTTTTCTTACTATGATAAATGGATTCTAAATAAAGCTTTAAAATCGATCATAATTATAATATTGGATTCTATATAAGAAAGAAAATTCGCATTGTCTACTATGGGGAGTAAAATTTAGTAGTGGTGATGAAAACATTATAATAATCTTCTAAAAAAGTCCATGGTTCTTTAGCATTCTCTATTTAAGGTTGTTTTAATTTTTTTTGAAGTTATTTTAAACCCTTATTATAAAAATTACATCATGGGATTCTTAAATACGTCATTAAATGGATTCAAAATTTTCATGAACTAGTTCTCACAATTATTGATAAAGTTTATATGAATATTATATCAAATCCACTTTATAGTGGGATACAAAAAACATGGCGGATCTAGTGAAATATATGAAAGTAAATGAGTTATTCCAATTTAATTTTAAGAATCATAAGATTTTAATAATGTATTTTGGATCTATTGTCTACCAGATAAAATAATTCGATTTTTTATGGTACTATTATTTGGTTATCTATATTCTATATAAAAAAGAGTTTTATGTGAAGAGTAAAAGATAGTCACCCAAACATTCAAGAAAACAATACAGGGGAAAATTATGTTTTATAGAATAATAGGGTTCTCACATTATTTATAGATCAAATTAACTTGAGAAGTATTGGATTATATTATCCATATTTGATCAAACTCATTTTTTATATTTCATTCCATGATAGGAATCTTATATACTTATATAGAGTCAAGGACTATCCTCTTACTCTATCCAATTTTAATTCATTGATAATAAGACCATGAAAGTGTTATAAGGGATAAAAATCACCAATCTCCAAGTATTTTCTAATAAAATAGTTTTTGTGAACATTATAAATTCTCTTTTATTTATGTGTTATTATTTATCTCTTATTAATCATCCTTAATTTGATTAGTTGCTTGGTCCTAATCAATAAATGAAATATGATTATTTTTGGGATATATTTCTTAGGAACTAATTCACCCCCTCCCCTCCAATGCTTATCATTATCATACCTAGGTACATTAATTTTTATTATTTTAGTGGACCACTCTTGAGGATATTTATATTTTTCTCAATTGATTTATTATTTAAATTTAAGGTGTTGTCATGTATATTTCTAATTCTTTCAAAAAAAATGGTATTCCAATATTCTATTGAATTTGATTTCATTTATGAAAGGGTATAATGTTAAAATAGATTCTTTTATTGGTATTGAGAATGCTTTATATAATAGAAAATGGAATTAATCTATCTATAGTGGGGGTATATTTTACATTGTAGGGTCAGAAGAAAAGATTTGCTGGTGTAAGGGCCCAAAATTCACTACTTTCATTCCTATATGAGAAAGAACATACAATTGGGATGGGTTTTAAAATAGATACTTCCATATTGAATGAATTACATGATATTAATGAAAGAAAAAATAATGTTATAGTATCAATAATTCAATATTTTCAAACTTCATTCGGTGATAATAATATAAATGATGAGGAATTGGTGGATAAATTACTTATATAGGTGAAAAACAATTTAACTCTATAAAATGTTATAGAAAATTAGATGAATATTCAACTATTATAGATAAATTGATGAGGATTCTAATAGAATATTTTCATATTAAAACCATTCTCCCACACGAATCAAGACATGGATGAATTTTTAATTGAAAACTCAATAATATATTATATTTTTATATGAGGAAAATATGAACTGCCTTATATAATATAATAATATTGGAAAAGGAATATTATTTTTAATCTTTCAAATTCATAAATATTAATGCATAGAATAAATTTAATAATGAAAGATCTATGGTTTATGATTATAAGATATATTTAAATTATTTTATATCATTTTTTACAAAGGCCTTACAAGTGGAAAATGTAATTACAAGGGTAAAATACATTTTATATTTTTCATGTTACAGGTATATTGGAAATTTTATTATTAATTTCTCTAATAATTCATGTTAAGGGTGAGGATGATCAACCTAATGATCATCAAATAAGGATGATAAAGTAAGAGTGGTCATAGTGGAATAAATATCTCTTAAATAAATGAAAAGGCTAATTCATAAGGAAAAATTAATTTTCCTTCTAAACATGAATTATCATCATGTAAAATAAATATAATATTAAGAAGAAGACTTAAGGTATTAACATATTTAAGATTTTATGTTATAACCCTACAATTTAATAAATCTAATTGTTAGAAATAATGTGCTAAAGAGAATTTTGAAATATAATAAATAGAAAAAGTGTTTTAAATAAGTATGGTTATCATCATTATCCTCAAAAATATTAAATATATAGAGAAACAGAAAGTTTCATTAAAGAAATACATTAACTCATATTATTTAAAAATAAAAAAAAGAATTTATTTAAGAAGGTTGATAATATAAATTTAATTCTTATGGAATTCAAAATATTCTTAATGATATAATAGGTTCATTTATTTAAAATAAATAGCAAGAAAAATAAATTAATGTAATCTATCATGAAGTTAATTGTTTCTTTTGAATAAGAATCAATATTTTTTTCTGAAACACGGTCAAATTAGTATGAAAATACTAAAAATCAATTAAGAAAGTTCTCAATACCACTATAAAAATAGGTTTTTTACTAAAAATAATAATTATAACAAAAGAAATATAAAGATATGGATGAAAAAATTTATTAATGAAAAAGGGTAATTTGGAAACATATTCATCGTATAATGTTGATACTCACATAATTTCATCTTGTTATTTGACTGAAAATCTCAATTATAATTTTATGTCGAAGAATATAAAAGTTAAATGATCCATAAAAGTGAAAATATATGTAGAATAAAATCTCAACCAAGTATGAGAAGGCTAGAAAAATTAATAAGAAAACACATATGATGAAATTATTAAAATTTGATTTTTATGAACAAAATTTTCAATATCTAAGGATGTTTGGATTTTGAGAAAGATGTCGGTGTTGTATAATATATGTTCATAGACCATATATATTATAATAAAACACGTATTTATCCTACTCTTAGAGAGTGTTGGATATAAGGAACATAAAATTAAAAAAAAATTAAAATTTAAACCCCCAAAAAAACAAAAAAAAATTGTATGAAAGTACAAAATAACTTTGTTAAACTAGAAGATAATTACAGTATGTGTGAATAAAAAGGGAACACCACACATTATTAACTAACTATTCCACCATTGAAACTAAATAATTATGCTAACACCCAATCTCATAAGAGTAGGAGTGATCAAGAGTATGAGATAGTGATTGAGGTTGTTTTCTAAGTGTAAAATAATAAAAGTCATTGGGTATTGGACACTATTTTCTCAACAAAAATTTATACCAATAACAATTATTAAAAGAAATTAAAAAATATAATGGATGTATTTATACTATTGGTAATGATGTAAATTAAAATTTTAAAGTCACTGTAAGCACCAAAATAAGTGAGAAGAATATGACTTTAAAAGATATTAACTTCATTGATGGGTTGAGTCGTGATTTATTTAGTGTATCTCGACTGCATAAAAATAGGAATGATGGGATATTTTATATATTTGAATGTTTCATTATGGGATTTAATAAAATACCAATAATTATAATAGGGTGATGAAAATGAGGGAATTTATATAGAATAGATAAAAAGAATTATATTCTTTCTTTAGTGTATAGGAATAGAAAAAGCTTTGAAATAAAATATTTAGTCACTTAGCCAAAAAGAACATGATAATACTAGTAAATTATGATTCTATGATAAATATTTTTAATCCTTAACAATAGTTTTTATACTCTTGAGAATTTTTAATGGTAATAATATGGTAAAAAGTCACAAACTAGTGGAGATCTTGATTAGAAGACAACATGAACTCATTCATTCAGAGGCATGTTCACAAATAAATCAAAAATCAAACAATAGAGATATTTACTTCATAAATTTTACTAATATTTTACATATATGATATATGTTTCACTCAGTTAGAGTAAATCATAGGCTCTTGAGAGGCTTAAATGTTGTCCGAGTGGTAAATAAAATAATGTATGTTATCAAAATAGTTTGGCAAGACAATGGATCTGAATATAAAAAATAGGAGTCTAAATCATATCATAATTATAACAGAATAAAGAATGAATATGTATCTAAATAAATTCTACAATTAAATGGATTAGCTGATTGGATGAAACAAATTTGGTTGGAATTGTAAGAAATATATTATCTATGTATGTAACTTCTAAATATTTATTAATACAAGAAACAAAATTAGTTTTATAAATTTAAAATCAATGTTGTATTTGACTTAATTCCTTCCAAATAATTTATGATATGTGATTTAGAAATATAAACTTTAATAACTTGAGAGTACTTGGAAGTCCATGTTTTTTCTAAATAAAATGAATACATATGGTAACATTTGATGAATAAAATGATGAATATGTTTTTCATGTTTATTGACTTGGTTGAAAAATGTATAGGTGTTATAAAAATAATATAAAGTATATGACTGATATATTTGTTGTTATTTTTAAATAGGAACATGTTTTTTCATAAGAATAATTGTTAATTGATGATGATATTGAAAAACACATGAAGGAAATAATGATCAGTAGGGAACAACATTATTGGATGTAATAGTTTTTCATGATTCTCACGATATTATAGAAATTTAATGCAATAAAGAACAACTATAAAAAGTGATCTCCAACTGTGATATATCTTTTCCTATGAATTCCTAAGGTTGGTGGTTCCCTAGATTCTTCTCGTGTCTTCCCTTCTCCCCAGATCAACATCAGTATAGGGTTTACCTCGTTTTTCCAAGTTTTTGTTCCTTCAGTGGGTGAGACCTTCATTTAGTTTCCAAGTTCTTTCAGATCAAACACAACCACCATCCCCTCAAAGGCCTCTATCTGTTCGAGATCATTGATGTCCTCCTCTTTCAAGGTGTTCATCCCGCGATTGGTGAAGACCTCATCTTTTTCTCTATGATCTGTGTTTGTTGAAGACCTATATCTATTCATTTTTTCATGGCTCCTGACACATGTTTCCCATAAATATCTGTTGATATTTCCCTTACTCTTTCGCAAAGCCTTCTTTAGTGGGAGGTGGGGTGTGATCCCCACAAATGTTTCGTCTATCCTATCTTTTGTGGTTAGGGGACGTGCAGTCTACGAAGGATTCCACGGTTATGTTCTTCTCTTTGAAACTGTCGATGGTGTAGTTCATGAAAAGTGGTCCACGTAATACTCTCAACATTTCTCATCACACATGGTTCGTGGAGGTCCTATACGCGAAGGAGGTGGACGGTATGGTCCACGGAGTTATAACCCGCGATGGATGATTTTACCTCAGTTTGCACAGTGAAGCTCTAGCCGTATAGGGGATTTTTTCACGAATAAGGGTTGTGATCATGAAGGAAATATTTTTACATGAGGGTATGTGATCATGGTTTATTATTCATGGATGTAGACCTGATTAACCATGGGAAGAATAATTTGTTGACTGGTAAAGAGAAAGATTTTATTTCCACATGAAAAGTTAAAGACACCTTTCTATCAAATTGCATATCGCTCCTAGTGGTTGGGAAATATTTAGCAATACATTCATTCAATAAATGGGCCCTTAAAAACACTCTTCAAAATTTATGTAGATTGTAGGAGGGAATTGACATTTGAGAAGTGGGTGAGGGATTTCTTGCATTCAAATTATTTAATGATAAATATAAAGAAAAGGTTCTCAAAGGTCGGACATGGTATTTTGATAAGAAGCTCATTCTCATGGAAGAAATTAAAGTCATGGAAGATATTCATAAAAGTTGGCTAACTTTATCACTTTTATGGATATCAATTAAAGGAATGTTGATTCATGGTAGAACAGAATGTGTAATGTTGGAGATTGGAGAATTCATTGGTAAATTTATGTATTGAGATCGATCTGATCAAATTCACTAGGGACCTATGGTGCGGATCAGAGCCTTGGTCGATGTGACACTACCACTAATGAGGGGTCTCTTCCTTTCAAATGAATATTCTAACACCTGGATATCTTTTGAGTTTTAAAATCTTCTAATTTTTTATTTTTATTGTTGGTGCATTGAACACCTAGAGAAATCCCGTGACTCGAAGAATGATAATGAAAAATGCAACATCATACTGCAATATGACCCTTAACTTTTCCCAAAAAATATAGGACATGGGTTCTTTTTTGAAGTGAAAAAAAAATATTTAGACTGACTTATGAAGGATTTCTCTAATTGGGCTGATCCAGATCACAATAATGTCATAATGCTTTAGAAACTAGATTTTTTAGTGGGAAATCAAGTGAACTATTGGGTTGAATGAGGGCCTTTGTGAAACATAGTGGTCATGGTCAAAACTAGGTAAACGAATGTGTGTTAGAATATGGACTCGGATGTAATTTCATGTTGCGTTACCTCTTCTATTAAAGAATATTTCTTAACACCATTTGGACCGATGTCAAAACGTAAGAAACCACCAAACCCAGGTCCTGAGCTGCAACAACAATGTACCGAACCACCAGAGGTTACTCCTAATCCAGATTATATTCCTCCAGATATAACCTCCTAGGATGAAACTGATGTGGTTGAGATTACATCATTAGGTCCTTTTAACCATTGGACATGGAAAATGATGAATAACAGAGATAAGGGTGGTGTTACTATTATGTGAAGCCCAATGAGTTTAAATGGTGATTGAAGTTTTTTGATTTGACCAAAATCCTACCAAAAAGGTAGAAAGTGGTGGTTGATAAAAAATTATTTGATGATACATAGGAAAAGGATGGTATATCCCAACCCCTCCTAGAGCTATCTAAATTCTATGTCAGAACTGTCAGGGGCTTGGAAACTGATGAACAGTTCACATGCTCAAGCGCCATTGTGCACAAAGTTTCCATGATATGATTTATCTAGCCAAACCAATTTGAAAAATAATTAAAACAATGGTATTGCATTTAAATGTGGATTTCATTTCTACTTCTTGGTCCCCATACAAGGACACTATAGGGGGATGTGTATCCTTTGGAAGGATAACGTGGACATCAGAATCATCACTTACTTTTCAAACCATGTGCCTACATCCATCCATGATGACATCTCTATGCCATGGACATTTGTGGGTTTCTACGGATGGCAATCAAAAAAATTATTAATGGAAATCATGGGATATTCTCTATTCACTAAGATAAGGAATTCCTGGCTCTATCCTCCTTGGAATTGATTTCAATGAGATTCTGTTCTAGAATGGAAAATTGGAAGGAGCATGCCAATCCTTTTCCAGATGTCAGGATTTATGGATTTGATTTCTTGGGTGTAATTGGATGAAGTAGGTTATGCATGTAGTCCCTTTACCTGGTTTCAGGGGAACATGGAAGTAACACGCATTTCAGAGCATCTAGACTGATTTCTAGGATCAATAGAATAAACTAATTTGTTCAAGTTGTTTCATATCACTAACCTAGTGCTGAATTGTTTGGACCACTACCCTATTATTATCGACTTCACTCACAATGGTCGCAACCCAATACACGGGAACTCCTTCAAGTTTGAATGCTTTTGTGTCAAATACTGAGAGTGTGAAGAAGTTATCTGGTCTTTTTTGGAAGGGTGGAAATGCATAGATTAGTTTTAACCTCTAGCAGGTTGCTACTAATATGAGGTCTCAGAGAAATATAAAATCATGTCAACCTGACAATCACAATGAATCTTTAGATAGACAGCTTAACACCCTACATTCACATTTCCCAACTAATGGTATTCTCTCAAGAATTGGTGTTATACATAGAAACTGAATGCAGCTCTTCGCATTAAGGAAATCTTCTAGGAAATGTCCATGCATGAAACCCACATTAAATAAGGGGATGAATGTACCCAATACTTTCATCATAAATCTTCTGATAGGAATCTCTAATACAATATTCTTTTCCTCTATCACACTTATGGAGGAACTGTATCCAATATTGAAGGTATCCATTATATTATGTTATGTTTTTTTAGAAACTCTATACTGCATGAGATTCCACTATTTCATTTGAGGCAGAGTTATGTATTAAACATGTAATCACCGATGAGATGAATTGTCAGGTCACAAAAGATTTTTCAGATGATGATATTATTCACGCACTTAAACATATCCATTAATCATAAGCCTCTAGTCTTAATGGATTTAATAATCTTTTCTCAATAAATTCTAGAACATTCTCGACCCTGACATTTTCACTCTTATGAAAGATATCAGGTATGGAGAAATCAACCTCTTCCCTATTAACGAGTAAGTTCTTACCATCATGACAAATATTAATAACCCCTATTTTCTTTAGACTTTAGGCCAATTAGTCTTCTAAATGTCTCTTACAAGATCTTCTCAGTGATTTTGGTCAATCGTTTGTGGACGTGGTTACCAACCATTATCTCTGAAAATCAATGTGCCATTGTAGAAAAGAGGCTTATCAAAGATAATTCCATTGTGGTCCATGATGTTTTTCATTCTATGAAATCATGGTCTACTGTGAAAAAAGATACTATGAACTAGAAACTAGTTATGACCAGGGATTATGTCTGAGTGGAATGGAACTTTATTTAGTTCGTTGTGACAAAAATGGGATTCTGCTCAAAATGGATAGATATGATCATGCACTGTGTTTCATTGGTCGCAATTCATATCATTGTCAATGGTGGACTCACCCAAGGCTTCTCACCCACCCGAGGCCTTCCCCAAGGAGATCCCCTCTCCCCATTTCTCTTCATCATGATGGCTGATGTTTTTTCTAACATCATTTTCATTGTGTATTCCTCTAATTTGATTCATTGGGAAAAGTATTTTCATGTCAACCCACATATTTCACACCTTTTATTTACAAAATACTGCCTATTATTTTCTAGAGCTACCCATATTGAATGTCTTGCTATTTTACATGTGATCTGCCTTTATGAGAGGGCATATGGAAAAGCGGTCAATTGGGGAAAGTCAGAAATATCTTTCATTACTAGTGTCCGACAAACCAAGAAAGAAGAGCTTTGTCTCACTATTGGTATTCAAATGGTCGATAATCACAATAAATACCATGGACTTCCCATGCTAGTTTTCTGGTCAAAAAAAAAAAGAAATTCTCTCACCCATGGGTAGATATAATTGAAAAAATGGCAGACTTCATAAATAATTTCTAAAATGTGTAAGGAAACTCTAATAAAGTCCTCTCTTCTGTCTATCCCTGGCTAAATCATATCCATATTTAAGCTTTCTAGTGTGATTGTTGAAAAAATTCATTCATGTATTTCTAACTTATGGTGGGGTAATAATAATAGAAGAAAAAAAAATACACTAGATTTCTATGAAATTGCACGGTACCCCTAAAATTGGCGACAAATAGGATTTTGGGACCTTCGTCTTTTTAATGATTCCCTTATGGATAAACAGGGCTTGCGCCTCATTATTCATCCATCTTCTCTCTGTGCATGGATACATCGTGCAATATACTTCCCCTACTCGGATTTCCAGAACTCCTCTTTTGGACCTTGTCCCAACATTATATGGAGTGGTATCTGGAGATCAATAAATCTACATAATAAAGGGTTAGTTTAGAGGATTGGGGATGGTACTAAATTTAAAATTTGGAATGATCGTTTTTTGATTAATAAACATGTTATGTGAGATACTTACCTAGTCGTTTTGAGATATAAGAATGCTTATGTTCAGTGCTTGTTTGAAGATCATGGGACTGGGTGGTGTAAGGATAAAATAAATTCATGGTTCAATGAAAGGGAAAAAAATTGTTCTTAGTATCCCCTATAAGATGGATGTGTATCAAGACTATTTCTTTTGCAGAAATTACATATCTAAATCATATACGATGATTTCAGGATATAGCCTTGCTTTTATGCACATTCAGAAGAAAGGGGCATTGGAAAACTCTTTGGCATCTTAATGTCCCCCCAAAAATCAACATTTTCTAGTGGTATATTTTCACTAGTATTCTCTACAAACATTTATTTCCTCTCCTTTATCCATGATACAAATTACATGAAGTATCCCCTTTTCTTGGGTGCTCTAGAATCACCACTGCATCCGATCATCCATTGCCCATGGGTGGAGGATAACTGGAATTTTTGGGGCTCTATTACGGATCTTTTTCTTGATATAGTATTGGGTCTTCTAATACTAAAAATGGTGTGGTCTTATTTATTCAATGGTGATAATGTTTCCTCATTTTTCATCGTGGCCCGCATCATCTTGGTTCGAAAAAATGACATCATCTTTAATCACATAGAAAAGCCTTCTAGGTTATGGATTGAACGAGCTACCTCTTAGATTGAGGAGTCAAATTGGGACTTTGATTTACATGGGATCCTTGGCACTCACATAGCAGTTACATGATGGTTCCTTTTCCTAGAAAGGATCCTTAAGATTAATGTTGATGCATCACTCTCCAAGGATGGTTTTATTGGAATTGGACTATTGGCCCGGGACAATCAGGTCCAAATTATTGCTACAAAAAATGAATCAAACTACTATCTATGGTAACATATTGACACTGAAGCCTTCGATATCCTTGGATGGATGAATTTTTTAAAATATTTGTGATGGGGAGATATTCACATTGATTCTGATTGTCTCACCATCATCAAGGATATCAGGTCTAATGATGGTGGCCTCCAATATTTGGGATTCCTCATCAGGAATATCTAGGATCTTAGTCAAAGATTCATAGCCTACTCTTTATCTTTCATCAAAAGGAAAGGAAATGAAGCCTCCCATCATCTAGCATACTATGACTTTTCTCACGCGAATCATTTATTGATTAATCCTTTTCCTCCTTGTTTGTATGAATTTTTTACTGTTTATTTCAATGATTAATATATCATCATTATTTTTGAAAAAAAGAATGACTATAAAAAATTAAATATATGTTGTCAATACTTTCAATACATGTGGATCCTAAAAATATTATGGGATACAACAGTAATGGTGTACAATCCTGAAGGACGTTGAAGAGTTCTAATAATACAAGACAACTATATCAATTGTAACTAAAAATTATCAAATAATGTTTTCATAGATATTGTGGAAGTGTAATTATATAAGATTGAGAATAGTAGAACAAGGTAGTTTTGTTACATCCTAAGGAGAATCATGTGATAGGGATGAAATTTTTGTCTTGGTTAAAATTAATGAGAAAAAATATGTGGAATAGAACAATACTCATCTAGTTTATAAAGAATGATCACAAATTTGGGGTATAGATTTAGATAGGATTTTTTACTTTGTTTTCAAGTATTTAAATGATAAGAAATTTTATTTAAATATATTCTCAAAGGAATTTCATGGTTTGCTAAATGCATATGAAGTATTTATTTTTTAAAATTGAAATTGATGAGGAATTGTTCATTAATAATCTAGTGGTATTAATTCATAAAAGTTATGATTATAGAGCGTGAACTCTCAATAATAAAATCTATATGTATAAAAAATCACCCTGATCATGGTACTCAAAGACGAATTATATGTTATAATAGAATGAAATTTAAGTGAAGAAAGGATAATAACAATCACAATGTCAAACAAAATAGTAATAATCCACTCACTGTGATGATTTATATTGATGTTTTTTTAAATGATGTTAAATATTGTGAATGGTTTTGTACCTAAATAATGAATCAAAAATGAAATTCCTATGATTAGTGAAATGAAATTTTTCTTAGGTTTGTATCTAGTAAATAAAAAATAATACATTTTTATTTAACAAGATAAATGTGATCATTATTTTTTAAAATAGTTTTTAGTTTATGACTCAAGAGGGGTTTTATATATTATATCTCTTTGGAAAAATAATCCAAGAATAATAATTGAAATGGTTTTGATCATACTGATTTGAAGATATTGATTGAAATTTTACTGTATTTGATAGTATTAAGACCAAACATTGTGTAAGTTATTGGTGCATTATTCCAACAAAATATGAAGGTGTAACATATTATAGTTGTGAAGTAGATCATGTGGTATGTCCAAATAACTCTTGGTAATAGATTGTGGTATGACCAAGAAGATTCTATTTAATGTTATTTTTTTCAAATATTGATTGGGTAAGTAATGTTGGAGACTGAAATTATACTTTTAGGGGAGTAATCTATATTAGTGGAAGTTATCTTAATTGGAACTACAAAAAAGAAAAATAATGTTACACTAAGAATAATAAAATTATAGTAATTTTTAATATAAAATGATAAAAAATTATTTGGATAAAATTGAATCTTTGTGACATGACAGTGGAATTCACTTATCTATTAGAGATTTGGAGTAATAATCATAGTGTGATTAAGTTATTAAAGAATTATAGTGTATATTAGCAGTCAAAATATATTGATATAAAATATAACATTATTGAGGACGTGGAATATAATGATTTCATCTTGGAATATTTTTTAAAAAATTAAAAATTCATAAATATCTTGATGGATCCCTTGATGAATTATATCTTCCCCTACTTAATATTATTTTTGGTATGGAATTATAATTCACTCTAATGTATATTTTTACAAGTGGTGGGAATTTATTAGAATGTATCATATCAAAAGAAGGTAATTCCTAATCAAATAGGTAGAAGACAATGAGAAATAAAATTTTTTAGGTGAGTTTCCATGATGGGTAGATTGAGGGACATGTTGAATGATGAAATTATTTTAGGGTTTTAGACATGTTGCCAACAAATTAAAAGTGGGTATTGATGATCCCTTAATGAGATTGAAGGAATCATGGGGGAGATTAGATAGGACTCAATGAAACTTGGTTAACATATTTTTGTTCTTTACAATGAGGGATGGGGTTATATCATAAACAATGAATTATAAAGTAATGTACTGTTTAGATAACTTCCCTATTTTATTATTTTTATGACTTTGTTTATGGAGTTTTTTATTCTTAAGCTGTGATATAAATTTTTTATCAACATGTTCATGGGTTAGTTAGAGAATTATTATAGTTATAAAACTATAAATGAATTAATAAATACAAGGAATATAGAGATAAGTTTTTTATAGTAAAATACCACATCATTGTTGTTAAAACATAATATTTGAGTGTTTTCCAAATATATTTGTGGTTATTTTCTAGTAATGTTATGACTAAAATGTTCATTTTTATTAATTCTTCATAATGAACTAATATTATTAAAAAATTATATTTAATTAGTTATATCTTAACAAATGTATTTTTATGATTCAAATGATTAATTATACCCTTTTATAATTTTTATATTTTTTTAAATAATATTTTTGAGGTTCTTTCTAATATTTATTTAAAATATTTTTTTATATAGAAAATTCAATTATTGTTGTGAATATTAAAAAATGATCTTTGGTTCATGATTTTCAGTGGAAATAATTTATACTTAAATGATTGATTGATTTTGAAAATATTAAAATATCTTAAATCTATATTTTGACTCAATTTTGGGATATTAAAGTGATTTATTATAGTTTATTTTTTTTGATAGATTTGAAATTATAAAATTTTGATGTTTTTATAGGTGAGATTTTAGTTGGGTATGAATAAATAGACAAAGGGATTGTCATACATTAGAGTGTTTAAAGTAATATTCAATAAAAATATAATTTTATGTAATTATATATGATTAAATCATTTTAGAGATGGATCGTGTATGATATTTTTCAGTATTCAAAGAAATATTAATTATTTTTTTAGTGGAATTATGGTCTATGGTTTTCTTTGGATTGATTAACACTCAATCAATGCAACTGAAACATATTATAGACCTTGAAACCCATGAACTACCAAGTTAGATAACCAAAACCATGCAATATATAAAATTAATAACAATCATGTACCTTACACCGATGAACTAATAAAAATGTATTAAACTGTTTGAGCTTGATGAAGATACCTTCAAGGTAGTTAAAGGACTCTCCCTTCTATTGTGTATCTAGGAGTTGATAGATTTTCCCATCACATTGTTGGGATTCATTGGTTGTGCAATAAAATATACATTCATATAATGCATGTACATTGATTATATTTATATGGTAACTCAATTATTAGTGTGTATAAACACATATGTGTGTGAGTGTATGTTTTTCATATATTATATAGGAATATAATTCATGTATATAATCATGTTTATGAAGCAAAAAGAGAAAATTAATTTTATACATGTACTCATGCAGAGAGTAGCATGCAGTATACATGTATATGATGTATGTATACAAACAATACAAATTAAAAATTCAATATTACTTCATGTTCATATTTGTATGATCATTTAACTATTTCACACACACATCAGGGATGGATACATCATGAGTATTGTTAGATAATACCTAATGGTCATAGATGTGTTCTTCATTAATGAATAATGTGTGGTGTATTTCCTATAAAATAAAAAATTGTTATATTTGATATGTTTTGTGGGATTATCATGTTTATTTGATGATACTGGTGATCAAAAGTTTCATGAAAAGTTATTGAATCTCTCTTTCCTCCTGATCATCATCAATGTCTCCTAAAATGTGTTGCCACACCTTTGAGCGATTTTGGTGTCCAATAATAGATATCGGGATCTGGTAGCAAGTGTCCTCGGCCTCAGAGTTAGTATGATTTGTTATTCTACTCTTGTGATTTTTATTTAAGCATCTAACAATATCTGAAAAAAAGGAGGTTGTTTATAACTAAACTAGGTTGCTTGGTTTTTTTTTAGAATTTTACTTATATCTTGTATGTTTGTTCTATATGAGGATAGTTTCTTCTTGTTTTTTGTGTTCTTATGATACCATAATATCATACGATGATCAATGACAACCTTATAGCGGTGTAAAATATTATTTCCTTATCATAACAACATTGATTATTCATTGTTTAAAAAAAATGATATATTATATCTTACCGGGTCAGTTTTGTTTAAAATTACATTATATGATAACATTTTGATATATATTTTTTACTCTATAAAATATAATCATGTTAATAAGTTGATATGATTGGGAGGGTGATGTAACATCCCAACCCTAACCATTGACTTGGAAAGAGCTGAGGTGTCACTGACCAAGGTTGAGGTCCTCAATAAACCAAAGGCTAACAATAAATTCCAAGGACATACCTAGACATAGGAGAATTATTTACCATTTTAAAACAACAAAATATGTCGAAACAAAATTCAAGCAACCAAACCAATTAAATGGTGTATAAGTATAAACAATAAAACATAAAAGAACAACTAATAAAACAAAAATATCATATTGGTAATGGAAATGTATAGAAAGGTGATGTAAGAAAACCCAATGATTTTGCAATGCAACAATATAATTGTGGAAGCACTCTAGACATTTGATAAGAGAAACTCTAAGATCTAACTTTTAACCAAAAAAATATCATCATGATTCTCCACTGAAGAGATACAATACCTTTCATTTACATGTGTTATAAAAAATAACATATGAATATGAACCAGAGTGTATATGAGAGGGGTGAGTAATAATACATAGTAGGATTTCCCCAAGAGACATACCTACTCACACCACTATGACAAGAACACATTATCTCATGATTTAAAATATTATTTATAAAAATAGAGGAACATTGAAAAAATTCCAATTTAAAAAAATTTATATTAAAATAAATAATAAAACTTTAAAGTACATGAAATTGGGAGTGTTAGATTCTCCCCAACATTAGGATTTCAATACCTGTATATTTATAGATTTTTAGTTCTTTAGAAAATTTCAGTACGTTTTTCCATGACATTTTTCTCAGATTCCAAATTTTACCCATGGATCCCTCTATGTTTCTATAAGACTCAAACAAATGGAATATGTCTTCCAAAAAAGACTTTATCTTGTATATCTAAGATACTAATGGGTGTATGAAAAAATGTAGCATCTGGTACAAGATCCAGATGATCTCTTTGAAACAAAAGGATCGAATCGGGCTTGTACTTCTTTAGTTGAGATATATAGAAACCATTATGAACAATACTGAACCATGTTGGTAAATCCAAAGAAGAAGAAATAACACTGGTTTATTCAAGTATCTCAAATTTTCACCATACCAAAGAGACAACTTCCCTTTTTATCCAATTCATGATGCCCCATCCTCAGAGAAAATTTTAAGAACACATTATCTCCCTTGGAAAATAATAAATCGAATCTTCAATTATCCACATAATATTCCTGGAAAATTTAATCCAAAACCATCCCTTTTACTGATCATTTGAATTTTCTCAAACCTCTCTTAAACAAGGTTAGGTGAAAACTGTGATGTTTCTCCAATATCTACCTAATAAAGTAGAGATTGTAAAGAATAGTCATGAAATTAATTGAACTAATTCATCTATATTATGTCATGATAACTATTGTTTTATGACAGATCCACTAAAGGAAAATGATCTTCTTAAGAGCCACTAAAATCCATAACAAAATCATAGATCATGGCTTTCATATTTTTAGTTTTTAGTTTATACTAACCATCAATTTTAAGATGATAAACCATACTCTGGGTCAATTGGGAACCCAAATAATCTTAAAGTGATTTCCATATCTGAGAGGTGAAATGGGTATCTAGTTTGTAGATGATCAAAATTGTAATTCCATTTAATTATACCACTTATAGAATATAGATAATTGACAAGTCATATACTATATTAGATTCAAAAAAATGGTAGAATGTGGGATGGATTTGTGAGATAGTCCAAAATCCCAAAATGAATCATGATTCTAAAGAGTTATTAGTAATCCTATGAAAAATTTCATAATGATCTGCCCCCATTTATGGACAGAGATAAGTGAATATTGCATCATTCTATCATGTAATTAAATTTATGCCTTACCCTAATGACCAATTAACAATTTAAATACAAAATCAACCACATTTCATTTCTTAATTTACCACCAAAATATGTTTTCTTAGATCCTTGTATATATTTTGGATGCTTTGTTGAACATACTATTTTGAATTGTGATAAGCATAAATAAGTTATTTTTTATATGAGAATATATATGTAATCTGATATTGAAAACACAAAATTAAATTACCATATTGTCTCTATCTATTAATACTCTCCCACCATTATTTTTTTATTTCATGGTAGGACAACAAGAATCTAATATTTGTGAACCCTTGACTTTTTCATCCAATTCATGAATAGGATTCAACAGGTAAAATATTAAGACTTCATTCTTATTAGTGAATTCCAAATTCATATCTATTATAATACTCATAAATTTCCACTAATAATGAGATAATTTGGAAAATTGATTGTATGAATTTAAATTTAAATAATATAACATGTAATTTCCTTTTCCTAGTGTGTAAACCTGGTCAAAGTTAGAAATTTAGATATATTTCATCAATTTTATTTCTCTTAGGTAAAAATATATTTTAAAAAAGATGCATTTCAATCTTTTATAGTCTATTAACATATTTAATTTATCACCAAAGAGATAAAGATTACATTTATTTCAAATCATGTACTATCACAACCAATTCTAACTCATGGGATAAATAATTCTTTTCATGAATCTGAAACGTTCATGATCTATAAGCTACAACATGATATTTTTGATGAGAAAAAAACTGATTCTATAAATATATGCATCGAAATAAACCACATAACCTTTCCTTGGTTATGGAAACATAAGAATTGTTGCTAAAGTGATCCTTTATTTAAGGTCCAAAAATGATTTTTGAAAATCCTTACTCCAATAAAATGGAGTTTTCTTTCTCATCGGTGTTATCAGATAAGATGTGGTTCAGGAGAATTCCCAAAAAAAATGATAATAGTAACCCCCTATTCCCAATAAAAATTATATCTAAAATATGTCTTTGGTGGTTTCCAAGATATGAAAACATATATATTTTCAGGATCTACTGATAAGAATTTTTTATAAATTATATATCCAAAGAAGTTAACTTCTTGAATCCTAAAATTACATTTAGGGAATTTTTCATATAACTAGTTCTCCCAAAAAATGACCAAAAAAGTCTCTAAATATTATGCATGTTATTTATCAGTTTAAGAATACACCATAATTTCATCCATAACTACCATATTGAATGTGTATATGTACCACTGAAATAAATGATTCATCAATTCCATGAAAATCATTGGTTCATTTTTAGAGAAAAGGCTGTGAAGACTTATTCATAATGACCAAAATGAATCATAAAACTGATTTTTATAATTTTTCCATCCTAACCTAGATTTGGTTATACCCAGAGTGTGGATTAATTTTTGAGAACCATGGGGATCTATTTAGTTGATTAAAATTAACATCAATAAAAGGAATAGGGTACTTATTGTTAATAATAACTTGATTTATTTTATTATAATCACCAAAGAGTCATAATGAACCAATCTCCCTTCTTGACCTAAAGAACTAGATCAACCCAAGATAAAGTGCTCAGTTTTATAAACCCCTTACTTTACAATTCTTCCAATTGGATATTTAACTTATTCAATTTTATTGGTTCCATTATATATAAAACATTTGAAATGGGATTTGTCCCCAAACGGAGGTAAATTTAAAATTCCCATTCCCTTTCAGGTAGAAAACTAATGAAATTTTTAGGAAACATATTGGGATATCAGTCCACTATCCTAGGAAAAATATTATTATCAATTATGTTATTAGTCATCAAAGTGACTAATGATAATTGATAAAAAAAATTACCCATTGGTGTTAAAGTTATTACTCATTCATCCTTCACATCCCATTCTCCATTAAATAGATTCAATTTCCCATTAGTATATGTTAAAATTAATCATGATGCATCACAATAGATATGTGCCTTGGAATCCACTAACTTTTCCATTCCTATGATCTTGTCAAATATATCCATGTCCAAAATTGAAAATTCCTAAACAAAATAGACTCCATCTATATTTATAAAACAAGATACATAATTAAATCCCTAACACTCTCACAACTCGAGAGGTGTTTTGATACTTATCACGTATGAAATAATCTTGATATGAAACCCCATTTGATCAATGATACATAATGTAAACAAATACTTGTATGCATGTGTATTAAACACAATTTGAAAAAAGATTGTGTTAAGAATAATGGCACCACATATAGTTGATGTACCTAATTGGTATTTGTTGACGCTCCTTTTCGTCACATTGTCTAAACTAATAGAAAGGAAAATGAATTAGCATAAATTTATTCATCCTTTGAAGAAAACATCAAAAATAGACAAAGGCATGAACAGGGGATCAAAATCACATGTGTCGCACAAGTTTCATCATTATCGCGCAAGTCCACTTGAACGACGTCGAATGGTCGCGCAAGTGACTTGCGCGCCCTAAAGGATAACCGCCCGGGTCTTCTTCAGCCTATAAATAGACCATGTGGGCCCCCCATTCACGGATGAATTTTTTCCAGAATTCAGATTTACAGCTCTGAACGCCCAAGTCTCTTCTTCAGGTCTTCCAAACACTTCTAAGGTAATACTTTACCTATAATGGAAGGTCTAAACAAGAGGAGTAAGGTCTAAGTGTTATAATTCACTAACTCTGGCACGCCTAAGGTGTTTTACCCTTAAGGGAAATGAACATACTTGCGCGCCACCCTACTCTCTTACCAAAACATGCGCACCTCTATTCTGGAAGTACCTTAGGATAATTCTAAAGGCTTTGGTCAAGAGTCGCTCAAGTATTACCCTGCTGGTTAACAATTGCGCAAATACCCATGTGTCGCACAGGTATACCTGCGCGACCAGACTTGCGCCCCTATGCAGTACTTGCGGGACTCTTAGGACTTGCGCGCCCTTACCTTTTTGGGTTCCCTTCTTGCCTATTTTATCCCTCTTATTCCATTCCACCTCTCCTATTTAAAATTCAATCTTCAAGACACTCTTCTAATCCATTTATGGCATGTCTTCTTGATTGACTTCCTTATTTGAAAGGAATTCCGTGAAACATTTTTCAAAACCTAATGACTTACACATCTTGTCACTAAGGTTAGAGATTCCATTCATTCAACCTCATCCTTCAAAGATAAGAGAACCCTAACATGGGACTCCTCCTCATGAGTAAGCCCCAAATCCTCATTAACCTGGGTCTTCTCTTTAAGAGTAAGTCCTAGTACAAGTTCTCAAGTTTGGGCCTCCTCCTCTGGAGTAATCCCCAATCATAATTCAAAGTTCCCTTCTTAATTATGGGTACCCTTCTCAAGGGTAAATCTCAAATTAAGATTATAAATCACCATAAAACACATATACCTTTTATGAACCCTGTTCACTTGGTCATCTTCTTCAGGAGTAAGCCCCAAGTCCCTTAATTTTTCAAGTCTATTAACCTGGGCCTCCTTTTCAGGAGTAAGCCCCAATCATAAGTCATATCCTAATTTGGGTCTCCTTTTTAGGAGTAAGCCCCATGTTAGAGTATTCAAATCTCCATGAAGCACATATACCTTTATGGACCCTGTTCCTGGATTTATTCCCTGAAGTAAATCCTAATCTTTATTTATCTGGGTAGTCATACATACATAAGTCCAAAATTATTTCTTATGATTTCATCTTTCATGGCACAATTGTCTAATTTTTTCCAATACCTCTTGTTTCTCACACCGAGCATGACTCACGTGAGCTTAGAGTGTAAAAGTAATTATGACATCCTTCTTTGATCCATAAATCATAAACATCATACTCCCTTACTCGAACTACGTGGGTTATGATTCCTTTTTCTAAACAAAGGATACGTAGGTAGCCCATTTGCAGGTTCGATCCCAACTCTGAAATAATCCATGTGCTTTTAAATGACAATAAAGATCAAGTGCCCCACTAAGTGGCTTCAAAACCAGCATGGTCATCATAATGACCAAGAGACTTCTATATAAGTGTGTAGAAGGATAACACTGACCAAGAATCTCTAATAAATACAGATGATTCTCTATCAATGAAGAACCTCGAATACATATAAAAGATTCTGTAAATTTCCTACATATTTAATCATTGATTGTCAGACTAAAGGAATTCTCATTTTATACTTGGTAATGTATTAAGGATTCACGAACATAACTTAAATCTATAAAGAGAGTCTCGGAGTAGACAATAATCCCCCTTAAAAAGGTGTGATGAGTCCGTCCTCCCATCCTCTCGACCAGTGCAAATTCATAAGCCTCATCAGTCCACAAACTAGTGAGCACCTACCTTTGGAAAGTAGATCCAAATGGATGTGGAATCATTGGATGTTTTTAGTTCTACGAACAAACCCGTTAGAAATCGATCGGAATGTTTGAAACTTCCATCAAGGAGGTCATCCCCGAATTCCGAGGGAAACAAAAAATGGTGAACTCGACGTGAATCCTTAACCAAGTTAAAATAAGGTTTTACCTATTTGTTAGGCTCCTATTTAAAACAAAATGAGAGGGCCAAAAAAACAATCATTGACATATGTGCTCATCCAAAAGATGTAGTGGCTGAATTTATCTTGATTACGTATGTCATATCAAACAGGAACTCTTTTCCAAGAACTTCTTGCATTTCCAGAATGGCTGCTCTCAAGTTCACACATGTGAATACCACTGCTGCAAATGCCACTGCTGCTACTCCTGCTGGATCATCATCTGCTCTAAGGATGACATCACCAACTCAGAATCTTCAACGCTGGGTATCAAATGCGCTGGAAAAGGAGTACCGTCAACACAGTACCATCCCAACTCTGGAGGCTGCCCGACAAGACCTCCAAGTGAACAACTCACACCAGTTTTCCAAACAACGAAGACCAGTGATCAAGAAGCAGGCGGTGCTAACTACCATCTCCAACCATTTCGGGTTGTTATCCCCAGAACGCAATCACCATTCACTCCCATATTCTTGGTAAGTGAATGAGTAAGTCCCTCAGGGCCTTAATTCAAAGAATCAGGAGTCCTTCCTGAGGGTTCCTATCAACAATCATCGCCAGACTCGTGCGGTAGTGTGCCCTCAACATGATGAGGGTACCGACTCCAGGCATTTAGCTCAGGTTCCTCGAACCCGAGCAGGCAAGACAAACCGCCAGAGGCGGAATCCGGTCAACAGTGAGCAGGTTCTCATCTCTGCCATATCCGGAGAAGTCCACCAACCTAACTTGGTGGCATGCAATGAGTGGGCACACACACCTACCCGTTTTAATTCCGTTGTCCAGCAAACTCGTCTGGCAGCATCACGCCAATCCCGCCAGGCAATTCCGGCAGAGTACTATAGGCAGGAACATACACCTGTTTATACATCATCAGCTAGTCAGCAGGCTCGTCTGACTATATATTATGAAGCTCATCAACCACGTTCGGAGAAGTGTAATCAGCAGGCATATACACTTGCTAGTATTAATGAAGCCTACCAACAGTCTCGCGTGGTATCATTCGGAGAAGTTAGTCGGAAACCCCGACAACAAACAGGAGGTAGACTCAACTCTCTGCCCCCACACATCAGTACTGTCAGGATTCACTAATAGTAAAAGGAGGACATGAGAAGGCACATACACCTACTCCAAGCACGGAATGGACATATATCCTCGTTCCGGCAACTAAAGTCACTAAGAATATTTTATCAATTGTAAAGGAGTAGAAGCAAATCCCTACTCATATTCTGGACGCTTGCCAGGATATTATAACAGCTTCAGCAGCATCTCAGGGAAAGACACATAAATCTATCCCTACTAGTGGAGTGACACATCAACAGTTCACTCCGGAACAGACATGTAAAGCCCTGACTCCAGTTACCTAGATTCGGTGCATTATTTTAATACATTGGCATGATTACAAGGAATCAAGTCCCGAAGGACCGATCAGTTTAACAGTCTTGGAAAAAATAGATCACATACATGAATGTTATATTTTCACTTTAAGACGTACAAAACAACATAAATAATCTTTATGAACGCCATTATTCCCTTGGATTAACCCTGCATATCAATCACATTACACTTCTTGGAATCCTGGGAAAAATAAAACATAGAAAGGGGTGAGCTCAAATGCTCAGTAAGGGTAAGAAATACAGCGGAAACTTTCAAAAAAAAGTATAAACATTTAAGACAATGTATAAAACTAAAACAAAATCCTTTTAAACTTGAACTTGAGCATAATATGGCAGAAATAAAATGAAATAATTCCATTTACTTATTCACATGGATATTCTACTAATCAAATAATCACATGCAATATCACTAACCACTTTCATAATGATGGAATGCATGATGCTGAACTTTAATTTCTGTGTCAAGGCCTCGTTCCAATACCTAAGGGATAACTGTAACTAGAACCCAAATCGGAGAGCCTTTGTAACCGGAATCCATCCCGGAGTGCCTCTAATAACCGGACACCAACCCGGAGGGCCTATAATAACCGGACACCAACCCGGAGCGCCTCTAATAACCGGACACCAACCAGGAGTGCCTCTAATAACCGGACACCAACCCGGAGTGCCTCTAATAACCGGACACCAACCCGGAGGGTCTGCTGTAACCGGACCCCAACCCGGAGGGCTTACTTTTACCGGTACCCAACCCGGAACATACTAGTCCAACACATTCATCTTAAAAAGAGGATAAAATATAACATAAAAATTCGTATTGAAACTAACATACAAAATGTCAAAACATTAATCATAAACCATTAATGGAATAAAAATAACTCATCCATAGTAAAAAATATCACAAAAACTTAAAGACAAGATGGATGATTTGTATCATAATAAATCAACTTGAAACAAGTGTAAAATCATTCAACGGATGTTGACATAGATGAAATCAATACTGTTTGGGAGAAATATCTCTTTTTTGAAATCATTTAAAAGTCGCATAATTATAGAGAAAACCTTTATTTTGAGAATATCTCTATAAGATTGTGAAGGAAGCTTCAAAGGTGTAATAACAGTGGAGAATAACCGGACCCGCCGTATAAGTTAAAAAAAGACATTCTTACCTTAATTTTGTCAAAAAGGATAAAAAGTAACTTGTTTCGAAAATGATGGAAAGATTCCTTTAAAAACATATAAAGTCAAATAAGGGTATAAATGAATTTAACCCATTATCTATTAAATATTAAAAATGTTTTGAAATAAGTTTTTAAGAAACATGGATGTGGATGATAAAGAGGTCCCATAAGATAATTACGTATAAACAACCTCGGATAATGAAGAGATTGTGAAATAAACCCTTACCAATTTGGTAACTTACAAAACATACACCCCATGAAAGAGTTATCATACAATAAATATGTAAATACACATAAATTAAAGTTTATTACAAAAAGAATACAATTATAGCCAGTACATACACCTCACAAAAGGTAATAGTGGCAATATGGCATGAATCTCACGGGAATAAGGAGTGAGATGAAAACCCCTTACCTTGCACTTTCCTTTAGTCGAGGGTACGTTTAACCTCCTGTATGAAGATCGTAGTATGTTATTAAATTATAACAGAACCATATTAATATTTATGATATCATACATGATTCATCTATGACTTTATATTACCCATTTAATAATAATTTCCATGTTAAGGTAACATTTCGGGTAATAATCACTTTCTTTATTGTACGTGTTTTAACTTGTCACTCTTGGTTGTATCACTTATATCATGATTTAAATAATTCCAGAATATAAAACATGATAAATATATCATATATATTTAGAATATAAATATGTATAATAGACATATATATTAAATGGAAAACACCGTTTATGGAGACGGTAGTCCGTACGTACGCATAAACGTTGTTTCTGTTTTCATATAGTATTGAACGGAAGTTAGTGAATAAGATATATGTAAGTACATAAATCCTTATATATATATATATATATCTCCAGTAGAATTACTATTTCATATATTACATACTTTTTAGTAATATATATTTTTATAATCGTCGATGAATGGTGAACTTGGAAATGAATCTCATCGCGTCGTGGAGACGGTAATCCGTACGTACGCACGAGCGAAAATATCATTCTTTTGATATTAAAATAATATATAATTGGATGTTATATCATATATAAAGAATAATTATCTTGTTATATTTATTATTTACATGAATTAAAAATCATTATTATACCCATCCAAATAATAATATATTGAATAACAATTACACCACGACGTGGAGACGGTAAGCCGTACGTACGCACGTATGGTGACATGTCATTTAAAGGATGGATAGAATACTGAATATGATTGTACCATATTTATAATAATATTACAGTATATAGGATATACTGGATTCATTATTTTATAATGGTAATAACAAAGAAAGAAGAAGTGGAAGAAGAAAGGAACTTGAAAAAGGGTGGAGAAATCATTACCTCTTCTTCGGGTTCTTCCTTTTGATTTGATAAAAATGGATACTTAGGATGGCTTTATGACTAAAGGAAGGCCTCTAGGATGAAGTTAGGGAAGTTGAGAGAGTATTTGGGCAGGGTTTGGCCGAACCAAAAGGCTTTGAAGGTGTGAATTAATATGAAGGGGGAGTGTTCTTTTATAAGAGGGGTGAGGGGAACCTTTGGAAAATCTAGAAATATTATTTTATAATAAATTCATATTCTGTTTCTAATGGCTCCAAAGTGGATTATTTAAAGGGAAAGGTGGGTATGGGTCGAAAACCACTCAACCAATAGGATTTAGACAGGTTTGGGTTATTATATTAACCTTATCTTTTAGTTTTAACTCTTAGTTAATTGGTTTGACACTTACCATGTCACTTTGTATTTTTATATTTTATAGTTAATAAAATTACTATATACATCCAAGTGACCCCCAAGTGGTCTATTGATGATACAACTATCATGATATAAGTCTCTTGTCCGAACCTTAGATTTTTAGGAATTTAATATCAATAAATAATATAATATTTGTTTTAAAAACTCTTTTATTTCAATTTTGACACTATTCAATAATTGACTTTTTTAAAAATAATAACAGAATGATTACTGAGAAAAAAGTTAATTAAATAAATCCAAATATGTCCTATTATCCAATAAAATTATTTTAATTCATTAGAAGTCTCAAATTATATTTATTTGGGTATTTATAATATCAATTATTTTAATTTTTCACTATTATGGTAATTACTGCATCACCATTGTGTCATAAATAAATTAAATTATTTAATGTCTAAAAATTATAAAAAAATACCATTATTTAGATAATATTTTTAGAATTCTAATGAAAATTTACAATCGAATTTATCTTATGTATAACCCTATATAAGAAATTTTTTAGTAAATAAACTTTGATTTTAACTCTTTTAACTCTTCTTTGAATTAAATAATAATAAATGTCCCAATCTAATACAAGTGGACCTAAATGATAATATTTTACTCCTAAGATTGTTTTTGGTCGAGATACACTTGTCCAATAGAATTAGTACATGTGTTAGGGTAATATTAATATCATTTTTACCCTTAATTACCCTATTTACTTTTAACCGTGGTAAATAAAAGTAAAAGTTACTTTTCACCAAAAATTATTTTCATCTCATTGAACCACATTTTAATCCTTCATATTAACCGTGTCTCTCGGATTTTTTAAATTCCACTCACAGAAGCAGTAAAATTATGTTTTATGAAAAATTCAGTTTTTTAACTACCACTTAGTGGTTTCACTATTCATCAAAAAATGAAAGTTTCCCGAAAAATACCAAAAATTAGGCCTATGATATATTTGATATTATGAATTCAAAAATGATGCTTATTTTACCAAATTCAGAACATATCAGTTTCATTAATTAATTTAAAAATTAATTCCCGTTGTCAAAACAAAAAAGCGTGTTTTTAAGAGATAATAACTATCAAAAGATTGACACTTGTTTATGTTTGGTTTAAATGTGAAATTACATCCAATGACCAAAATTGTATTAAATGGTAAAAATATATTCTAAATATACTTTAAAACCACTCAAATTAATAATTTATCACTATTAATTATTTCGATTAAAAAAGTTGTTTTTAATTAAAATTTAGTAATTTTCACTATTCATCAAAATATGAAAGTTATCCGAAAAGTACCAAAATTTCACCCTAATATAATTTCGATATTAAGAATCCAAAAATTAAGTCCATTTCAAAAGATAAAATTTATAAAATGTCAAAAATTTGGTATTACTATTCATAACGGCTAGTTTGATTGGTTGTGGTGTGTTAGAATCTCGATGTTGCGTACAATGCACGTCATTGCATTATTCAAAGGAAATGTACCATGGATGCTTGGGATGTTTCATTGTAAATTTTTGATGTCCTCATTTTAAAAGTAAATTTATTTAGTCAAATTGAATATATAAAAGTTTAAAATATTGGATTTAAAAAGAGTTCACTATTAAAAGTTTGTAAAAGTGCAATACTGAAAACGAATTTGTTCTTACATTATATCTAAGAAACTCATAATATGGATTCTAAAATTATAAGGATTATATAAAGCTTAAAATTTAGTTAATACTATTCATAACCGCTTTTGAAAAGCTTGTTTGGTAAGTCATGGTGTGCTTGAACTCGGTGTTGCGGGTAGTGCAAGTTATTGAATTATTTTGAAGAAATAACACACTATGAAATCTTGCGGTGTTACATTCTCCCCTCCTTCAATAAATTGCGTCCTCACAATTTGAAATTATTTTTCAAAAAATAAAAGGTTGAATATAGAAAACATGTTTGTGGGAAAACCCACATCGGAAATTGTGTTGATAAAATTTAGTCTTAATAAGAGGAAAAGAGAAATGAAAGGGTCACCAAAAAATTATGATCTCGATTAGGAGGAAATTGGGGGAAATTATAGACATATAATTAGAGCAATAACGTAAATATTTATAGGTAGTGATTGAGTTCATCAATCACAAAAACGTTTAAAATTGAGGTCCTTAAATTCATCAATTTATGATGATTTAAAATACCATCAGTTCAAAAAAAACATAAGGTATTAGGATAAAACATTTTTGACATTTCAAAATATCTTAGTCGAAATCCCACATCGAAAAATGAATTAATGAGGCCTATATTTAAAATAAAGAGTGAACAGTATGAAGATTACCGAAAATAACACAGACTAGGGTTCCATGTAGGAAAATATGGATATGGAAGAGAAATAAAACCATCAATTATCTGATGGAGAGTGGTAGAGAACACGGCTATGAAAAGGCCAAAAATCCCAAAGCCATAAATTAGTGATGATCTAAGGTACCATCTAGGACAAAATTTTTGTTCTAAGTTCCTTTTCTTAATGTTGAGGAATTTCTTTATGACATTGTCTAAGATCATAAGGAGATATACTTACTTTATAATTAGAGTTTTATCCATTAATAAATTTCTACCACAAACTCATCTTTCATCCCAAAACATAATACAACACAAAATACTCTATTTATCTTAATCGTATAGGGTTATAAATATAATGAATTTATAATTCACATATCAGACCATTTATGTAATGAAACTACATTATACCATCCAGGAACTTCATGTAGCACAATGGTAGGCGATAAATCCCAATTGCACTATGGTTGTGGGTTTGATTCCCGTAGTTTTGTCCGACACGACGGGTCGTCACATGGTCTGCGTGTTGTCCTTTTATAAAAATAAAAAATAACCTTTCAAACATAATCCATTCCAACCATTAGACTTATCCAAAATACTATTATCCAACTCACGGTCCAAAATTTACAAGGAAGTTAAACATAATGAGGATCCATTTTTCCATGTAATAACATGTGAACGCCTTCCTCATATATTCTTTTACAACATTTCAACATCCTGAATTACCAAAATCAACCATCTCTTATTCCAAAATCACTACCTCAATATTAGGACCATATTAATGTTTATCTTTCCTTCAACCATGTAATTTCAAAAAAAAATTAACTCGCTGTAGATTCTCTTTTTTTAGTACCATAAAATCTCAAATCCTTAATTAAATAGTACTAAAGTACAATCCTTATTTATTTCCAGAACATCATTGATACAATACTTAAATGAAATAATTATAAAATAACAACATAAGAACACTAGTAATTCCTCTTCATCTGTGGTAGTATGATAACTTGATTATTATCCAATAGAATCATTTGCGGCATAGTTTGATGACTGGGACATTAGTTCGCGTAGTGTCCAAACTACTTGCAGATGAAGCATTGTACATTTGAAACCTTTTTCTTACACTTGCAGTCACGTACTTAGTGTCCTTTTTCTCCACACTTATAACATTCTCCCATTCCCTTCAAGCATTTTCTAAGGTGATTCTTTCCACAGTTATAACAAATGGGAAAAACCCTTCTTTTCCTTCTTCCCTTTATCTGTCCTTCTTTCTACCATCCTTTTCTTCTCTGGATTCCCTTTAAAGCCATAGGACTCCAAAAATTATTTACTCATCTTATCAGCACATTATACTATTTCTTCATATGATGATAAGAGGTGGGAGACTATTTCCCTTCTAAATTCTGGCTTAAGACCATGAAATATATGATCCTTCTTACTCATTGGATCATATGTATTATAGGAGTTCACATTCCTTCTACTGGGCGCCATTTCTATACAATAGCATAAACTAGTTCAGTTTATGAATTGCAATGAATAATTACCAAACTTGTAAAAAACATAACACAAATTCAACAGTTTGTGGATATAATCCATAATCATAAAAATGTTTTCTTTGAGTAAGTATATACCCATGAGCCCTTCATAATGATTTGTAAAGAAAATGAGAATTATCCTAAGCATATCCCCCGGGAGTGTCGTATCCAAGAGTGAAGTAAGGCCCGTTGTAGTGCACCAGTTCCCATTCGAGTCTAGCTCAAAGCAGTGTTATCGGGGTTTACCCCTAGGTACATCTGTGCAAGAGCCACCTCTACCTGCTCGTATCCATACATGGATGTATTGCTCGGAAAACTGACAAAATCTCTACAATACCAAAATTCTAGGAAGTTCTTCTAAACTAATCCTTAAAGTCTATCTTAGGGCTATGTGCTCTAATCAGAGTTTATCTAAATCAAGTTTCCTAGGTTATTGCTAAACCTACTTTGATACCAACTGTAACGCCCCGACTCCAGTTACCCAGATTCGGTGCATTATTTTAATACATTGGCATGATTACAAGGAATCAAGTCCCGAAGGACTGATCAGTTTAACAGTCTTTGAAAAATAGATCCCATACATGAATGTTACATTTTCACATTAAGACGTACAAAACAACATAAATAATCTTTATGAACACCATTATTCCCTTGGATTAACCCTTCATATCAATCACATTACACTTCTTGGAATCCTGGGAAAAATAAAACATAGAAAGGGGTGAGCTCAAATGCTCAGTAAGGGTAAGAAATAAAGCGGAAACTGTCAAAAATAAGCATAAACATTTAAGGAAATGTATAAAACTAAAACAAAATCCTTTTAAACTTGAACTTCAGCATAATATGGCAGAAATAAAATGAAATAATTCCATTTACTTATTCACATGGATATTCTACTAATCGAATAATCACATGCAATATCACTAACCACTTTCATAATGATGGAATGCATGATGCTGAACTTTAATTTCTTTGTCAAGGCCTCGTGCCAAGACCTAACAGATAACTATAACCGGAACCCAACCCGGAGAGCCTTTTCAACCGGAATCCATCCCGGAGTGCCTATAATAACCAGACACCATCCCGGAGTGCCTCTAATAACCGGACACCAACCCGGAGGGTCTGCTGTAACCGGACCCCAACCCGGAGGGCTTACTTTTACAGGTCCCCAACCCAGAACATACTAGTCCAACACATTCATCTTAAGAAGAGGATAAAATATAACATAATCATTCGTTTTAAAACTAACATACAAAATGTCAAAACTTTAATCATAAACCATTAATGGAATAAAAATAACTCATCCATAGTCAAAAATATCAAAAAACCATAAATATAATATGGATGATTTGTATCATTATAAATAAACTTGAAACAAGTGCAAAGTTTTTCAAAGGTTGTTGACATAGATGAAATCAATACTATTTGAGAGAATTATCTCTTTTTTAAAATCATTTAAAAGTCGCATAATTATAGAGAAAACCTTTATTTTGAAAATATATTTATAAGCTAGTGAAGGAAGCTTCAAAGGTGTAATAACGGCAGAGAATAACCTCACCCGCCGTATAAGTTAAGAAAAGACATTCTTACCTTAATTTTGTCAAAAAGGATAAAAAGTAACTTGTTTCGAAAACGTTGGAAAGATTCCTTTAAAATATATAAAGTCAAATAAGGGTATAAATGACTTTAACCCATTGTCTATTAAATAGTAAAAATGTTTTGAAAGACATTTTTAAGAAACATGGATGTGGATGATAAAGAGGTCCCAGAAGATAATTACGTATAAACAACCTCGAATAATGAAGAGATTGTGAAATAAACCCTTACCAATTTGCTAACTTACAAAACATACACCCCATGAAAGAGGTATCATACAATGAATATGTAAATACACATAAATTCAAGTTTATTACACAAGGAATACAATTATAGGCAGTACATACACCACACAAAAGGTAATAGTGGCAATATGGCATGAATATCATGGGAATAAGGAGTGAGATGAAAACCACTTACCTTGCACTTTCCTTTAGTCAAGGGTACGTTTAACCTCATGTACGAAGATCATAGTTGTTATTAAATTATACCAGAACCATATTAATATTTATGATATCATACATGATTCATATATGACTTTATATAACCCATTTAATAATAATTTCCATGTTAACTTAACATTTTGGGTAATAATCACTTTCTTTATTGTACGTGTTTTAACTTGTCACTCTTGGTTGTATCACTTATATCATGATTTAAATACTTCCAGAATATAAAACATTATAAATATACCATATATATTTAGAATATAAATATGTATAATAGACATATATATTAAATGGAAAACACCATTTATGGAGATGGTAATCCGTACGTACGCATAAACGGTGTTTTTGTTTTCATATAGTATTGAACGGAAGTTAGTGAATAAGATATATGTAAGTACATAAATCCTTATATAGATATATATATATATATATATATATCCATTAGAATTATTATGTCATATATTACATACTTATTAGTAATATGTATTTTTATAATCGTCGATGAATGGTGAACTTGGAAATGAATCTCATCGCGTCGTGGAGACGGTAATCCGTACGTACACACGAGCGAAAATATCATTCTTTTGATATTAAAATAATATATAATTGGATGGTATATCATATATACAGAATAATTATCATGTTATATTTATTATTTACATGAATTACAAATCATTATTATACCCATCCAAATAATAATATATTGAATAACAATTACACCACGACGTGGAGATGGTAAGCCGTACGTACGCACGTATGGTGACATGTCATTCAAAGGATGGATAGAATACTGAATATGATTGTACCATATTTATAATAATATTAAAGTATATAGTAGATGCTGGATTCATTATTTTATAATGGTAATAACAAAGAAAGAAGAAGTGGAAGAAGAAAGGAACTTGAAAAAAGGTGGTGAAATCATTACCTCTTCTTCGGGTTCTTCCTTTTGATTTGATCAAAAGGGCTACATAGGATGGATTTCTTACTAAAGTAAGGCCTCTAGGATGAAGTTAGGGAATTTGAGAGAGTATTTGGGCAGGGGTTGGCTGAACCGAAAGGATTTGAAGGTGTGAATTAATTTGAAGGGGGGTGTTCTTTTATAAGAGGGGTGAGGGGCACCTTTGGAAAAGCTAGAAATATTAACTTATAATAAAGTCGTATTCGGTTTATAATGGCTGAAAGGTGTATTATTTAAAGGCTAAGGTAAGTATGGGTCTAAAACCACTCAACCAATAGAATTTAGATAGGTTTGGGTCATTATATTAAACTTATCTTTTAGTTTTAACTCTTATTTAATTGGTTTGACACTTACCATGTCACTTTGTATTTTTATATTTTATAGTTAATAAACATACTATATACATCCAAGAGACCCCCATGTGGTCCATTAATGATAAAACTATCATGATATAAGTCTCTTTTCCAAGCCTTAGATTTTTATGAATTTAATATCAATTAATAATATAATATTTTTTTAAAACTCTTTTATGACAATTTTGATACTATTAAATAATTGACCTTTTTAAAAATCATAACAGAATGATTACTTAGAAAAAAGTTAATTAAATCAATAATAATATGTACTATTATCCTATAAAATTAGTTTAATTCATTAAAAGTCTCAAATTATATTTATTTGGGTATTTATAATATCAATTATTTTAATTGTTCACTATTATGGTAATTACTACATCACCATTGTGTCATAAATAAATTAAATTATTTAATGTCTAAAAATTATAAATAAAATAACATTATGTATTAAATCCTTTTAGCTTTATAATGAACATTTACAATCTCATTTATCTTATGTATCAACTTATATTAAAAATGTTTTAGTAAATAAACTTTGATTTTAACTCTTTTAACTCTTCTTTAATTAAATAATAATAAATGTCCTAATATAATACTAGTGAACCTAAATGATAATATTTTACTCCTAATATTGTTTTTGGTTGAGATAAAATTGTCCAATAGAATTAGGACATGTGTTAGGGTAATATTAATATCATTTTAACCCTTAATTACCCTATTTACTTTTAACCGTGGAAAATAAAATTAAAAAGTTACTATTCACCAAAAATTATTTTCATCTCATTGAACCACATTTTACTCCTTCATATTAACCATGTTTCTAGGATTTTTGAAATTCCACTCACAGAAGCGGTAAAATTAAGTTTTATGAAAAATTCAGTTTTTTAACTACCACTTAGTGGTTTCACTATTATCAAAAAATGAAAGTTTCCAGAAAAATAACAAAAATTAGGCCTAAGCTATATTTGATATTATGAATTAAAAAATGATTTCTATTTTACCAAATTCAGAACATATCAGTTGCATTAATTAATTTAAAAATTAATTTCCGGCGTCAAAAAAAAGCGTGTTTTTAAGAGATAATAACTATCAAAAGATTGACACTTATTTATGTCTGGTTTAAATATGAAATTACATCCAATGAACAACATTTTATTAAATGGTAAAAATATATTATAAATATACTTTAAAACCACTCAAATTAATAATTTATCACTATTAATTATTTCGATTAAAAAAGTTGTTTTTAATTAAAATTTAGTAATTTTCACTATTCATCAAAATATGAAAGTTATCCGAAAAGTACCAAAATTTCACCCTAAGATAATTTCGATATTACGAATCCAAAAATGAAGTCCATTTAAAAAGATAAAATCTATAAAATGTCAAAAATTAGGTATTATTATTCATAACGGAAACTTTGATTGGTTGTGGTGTGTTAGAATCTCGAAGTTGCGTACAATGCACCCCATTGCATTATTCAAAGGGAAACGTACCGTGGAAACTTGGGATGTTTCATTGTAAATTTTTGATGTCCCCATTATAAAAAGTAAATTTATTTAGTCAAATTGAATATATAAAAGATTAAAATATTGGATTTAAAAAGGGTTCACTATTAAAAGTTTGTAAAAGTGCAATACTGAAAATGAATTTGTTCTTACATTATATCTAAGTAACTCATAATATGGATTCTAAAATTATAAGGATTATATAAAGTTTAAAATTTAGTTAATAATATTCATAACCTCTTTTGAACGGCTTGTTTGGTAAGTCACGGTGCGCTTGAACTCGGTGTTGCGTGTAGTGCAAGTTATTGAATTATTTTGAATAAATAACACACTATGAAATCTCGAAGTGTTACAATACACACACATTTTTCCAATCCAAGAGGGTTGTGGGGAATACTCCCCCTTATCATACGGACAACCAAGTCGGGCACATACACCTGATTTGAGTGGAGATCGTCAGCCTAACCTGGCCATCTTTCCTGATCAGGCGCATACACCTGCTTAGTGCAGCCACTTTCGTCAACAAGTGGTTTCCAAAGTGAGTAAGATGGCGTCTGAGAAAAAGACTCTCCCATCACAGTCAGGAGATCAAGAGCCAATCTGTAACAATACCTTTATTGATGCTAGAGTTCTTGAAGCCCTCAGGCAATTATCTGTTGGAATCCAAGATTCTACTCCCTCATTTCTCAATAGTGGGAACATTAATTCCAAAGGTCTTCAACAGACACTACCTCATGAAGGCTTGCTTCATGAAAATCCAGTCGATCTCGAAGTTTCATCTTCAGATGAGAGCCACAGGAACCCTCTGTGTGGTTAGATGACCAAGGAGAAAGATATCTCATCTTTTATTTTAATCCATTACGGTGGTCCTCCCCATGATGATCAATTTCACTGCAAAGTCCTCTCTGTAGTAGTGATACACATTTCCTGGAAAATGCTCCAGTGGGAGATGTAGTGCCAAGAAAGCCCTCTTATCTTGAGGCACTTACAAATGCGAAACCAATCATGTCTGATGCTTCATCGCGAGCAGGTGAAATACTTTCTCAATCAGAAGATAGCTTAGGGTGTAGGTCATTCTCCGAACCACCCCTAAGTCATGCATCTTCTCTTTTGATTAATGATTTCTCTACCAATCTTGTTGAATCCGATGAAGCAACAAGGAAACACCAACTCTGGTCAAATCAAGTAGAAGAATATTCATTTAATGATAAATAGGAAATGTTGAACATGAGAAAACAACTGGAAAAAGGTGATGTACCAGTCATGTTTTCGCCTCTGGCTGACACTCAGTATGAGATTCCAAAGATTTTGACAGAAGATTGAATTCATGATATTCGTCTCAACATATGGAAAAATCTTTTTCAGTTGAAGAATAAAGTATTATCATATGATGAATATGAAAATAATATTAAGATAATGGAAGGGTTACAACATCAAAGTGATTTGGCATCTCTATCAGTCTCTTGATATCCGAAGGCTGAAAAGCAGCAGATAGCCCTTCATCGTTTGTGCCTTAGCGTACTAAGAAGATTGTGTCAGTTAATTGCCAATGCCCCATCTGGTATTCTTGTCAGAGGATGGGGTTTTCATGGAGCACTACATTTCACGGTGCTCTCCTATCAGCAAAGCCCACCGAAAATGTTCTCATGCAATGTTATTGCCCATGGTCGGCCACAGTCAATGGTTTTTGTTTGTAATCAAAAGCTTGCCCAAGAACAGGCTTCAACTACTTCCTCTCAAAACCAAGTATACAGAGAACATGTTGTTGAATTACTCCTGCATCAAGAAAACAAGAATATTGAACAAGTCTCTCATATGGAGCAAGCACATCATCAAGTGACATAAGTGTCGGAAATAATCCAACGGTCTTTTGAACCAGGTGATAAAAGTGGATACAAATTAATGCATCCAACTAATTTCTGGACTAAGGTTCGCAAGATTAGGAGAGATTTTACGAATGTCTCAGACATACTATGTTAAGAGCCATCCCAACTTTCCATACTGGGGACTCTTTTAAACCAACCCTTGGAATCAACAAATAGGATTCAAGGAATTGAGCGGGAACAGCAGGAACAGCCCAAATCCACCGGACTGGGTACTTTTTCAAATCATCAATCCCCTCCTCAGAGAAAGTCCGTCTTTTCTCGATTGGGAAAAAAGTCTCAAGAGGAACGAAGAGAAAAAATATTAGGAGATTCCCTCCAAATTACGGTTCGTCAAGAAATTCACGAGGGATCAAATCAATAAGAGGAAATGTCTCATCAAAGGCATGGAAGAAGACAAGATCACAGAAATGCTGATAGAAGAGATGTGATGCATTATGCATCAATAAATGTCATCAATGTCGTTGTTTCTGATCCACCAAATGAGGCTCACTCAGGGGACTCAGATGAAAAAGTTCATGCTCAATAAGATGTACGCACCGACACAAATGAAGAAGGTGTGCGTACACGAAATCAAAAGATTACTCAGAACCTAGGTAATCCTTTGAGTAACCCACTTCCCCCTCTCCGAAAAGGATCCAACAAAAGGAGGGGAAAGAATCAGGTCACATATCCTTCCTCTGGAGAAGGCCAATCACTCTCACTAGAGCAAAGGTTTGCACAACAGGAGGAAGAAATAAAGGAGTTAATGAGGTTGAATGCAGAACTACTTCATGGTAGTCTTCTTTGTGAGCGTGCTGGAGTTAGTCAGCCAAGGGAATTTGTTGCAGCTACTAAGATGGGTCAAGAATATCCTCCTCTATTAGTACACCCTCATAGTTCTAATCTTACGGGTCAAGTGCAACAACAGATGGTAGTGCTACCATCAGTTGCAGCACCAACCACCACATATGTCCAAGCTCCAGTCATTGCACCTACCCAAGTTCAAGTTCAACCGGATGTTTCTCAAAATTTTATAACTACTATTGAGTCATTAATAGCTCGGTTAGAAACTATGGAAGGGAAACATGTGCAGGTTCAACCAGAAAAGAAATTCTACCCTGAATGGGTAGATTCAATCTCTCCTCCATCCAGTTTTAGAAACCATGTATTCCTTATATTCAATGGATCAGGCGACCCTGAAAAGTGTTTGATGCATTACGTGTCTTGTTGTGATCCTATGATGGGAACTCCAGAGTAGCAAGAAGCAGTAAAACTCAGATGCTTCTTACAGACCTTGCAACGACCTGCCTTTGTCTGGTATACAAGCTTGAAATCCCTGTCAATTACCGGATGGGAGGATCTTCGCCAAAAATTCCTACTTCAGTTCATCTCATCTTTGCCAAAGACAACAATTTTCGATCTTATAAACTGTAAGAAAAGAGAGAATGAAAGGTTCTCATATTTCATTGCTCGCTGGAAGGGATTAACATATACCCTAAGCTTATCACTCCCTCAAGAGGAATTGTTTCCAATCTGTGTGGAAAATCTGCATGACGAATTACGCACGCCATTGATCCTTGTGAAATACACAGGAGGGTTTCGAGACCTTACTTCAATCGCTCAACAGATTGAAGATTCCCTTATACAGGGTAAGGATAAATCTCGTGTAATTCCATCATCTCCAGGAAGGAGAATGGGTAAAGCCGAAACTGCTACAGTTATGCTTAAACAAGAACATGTACCTGTTTTTACTTCAAAACATTCATCTTCTAGAAGGGCTCCACCTCCTGAGTGCCAACACCAAAGTCCGTTTCATCCAGATGATCAAAGAGATCAAAGATGAAGACAATTTGAGGATTTGAAGAGCAAAGCAAAATTTTTCTGAAATGACCAAGTTCCTGGTTACTTCATTTCGGCTCTGGAAAATAATCTGGTTTAACTGCAAAAGCCCAAGAGGCCAAACAAGGAAGGAGTTTAAGATTGTCCAAATTATTGCCCCTTTCATCAAATTTTGGGGCATCCTATCCTGGAGTGTTTTTTCTTCAAGGACCTCCTGCAAAAGATGGTTGACTCGGGACAAGTCAAACTGAAAGGCTCTTCAGCCCAGGTATCATGTGTCACTGCTACAGTTCCAGAGGAGGAAGGTGAATGGAAAGAAGTCAAAAGAAAAAATGCACAGAAGTATGATGATTGGATGGTCAGAAAGACAATCAACCGAACTCATGCTATTTTTAAAACACAATTAAATAAACGGATTTTATCTTATATCATGAATGTTGCGGAAAAACCCTCTTCATCAAAGGGAAAGACCTTGAAGAAACAGTATGATTCAAAGAAAGAAAAAGAATCAGAAGAAGATGAGTATGTGTCAAAGCCTAAGATGTCTTTGACTCTGGAATACATCATGCCATCTACTTCAAATCCACGGGCACCGCCCCACCAAACGGCATATCCTAAACATGATAATCAGGTAGAGTCTTCATCAGATGAAGAGTTAATCTTCGGTTCTGTTAATATGATTCAATTAACAGATCCATATTCTAGTCTCATTTTTTATTTCGATGAGCCTGAATTTCCTGTACCAAACAGGGGAATAAGAGGAAGTTCCAAAGGCTCATGATACAGGGGAAGATGTGGATCTTTCAGAAGCCACTATTCCAATTCTACCCCTGTTATAACTGTGTACGCAGTAGAAAATCGTAGTAGATCCCTTCAGCGAGCTCAGCAAGAACAAGCAAGTTCTTCTACCAATAAAAATTCAGTGCTGGAAAAGTTATTTTGGAAGACCGGTTGAAGGTTATAACTTCTTCCTCTCAATAATTAAATGGATCTAATCGGTCTAATCTTCTAAAACCGGGAATATTGCCAAATCCTATCCCAATACAAGATGCATCAACTTCCAAAGCATCTGATTCCAAGGTACCTACTAAACCACATATTACTATTGGGAAACGCAGAACTCTGGATCAAAAGTATGATGTATTGAAACACTTGGCCCAAGTACTAGCCATGTTATCAATTCTGGCTGCTTTGAATCTGTTAAAAGATCTTTGGGAAGCACTCATCGAGGCTTTGTCAAGTCCTCAAGAGATTGAAACTGAAATTGTTGCAACTGAAGTCTATCACATAGAGAATAATCATGCAGAATGCCATGCAGTAATATCTTTTACTGATGAAGATGAAAATAATGTTGTTCATGGTAATATTATACCTTTGTACGTGTCTTGTAAGTTCAATGGCGTAGAAATCAGAAGATCTTTCATTGACAATGGTTCAGGAGTCAACCTCATGCCTATTCATACACTTCATCAATTGGGACTCACAGAATATGATTTATCTCCTTCTACCATGATTTTACAAGGATATGATAAAAATGAACAAGAACCAATGGGAGAAGATACACTCAGAACTCAGTTTGGTGATCTTGTATCCAATTTAGATTTCATGGTAGTTGATCAAAACTCAGCCTTTAATATCTTGCTTGGAAGTCCCTGGCTACATCAACATACGACTATCCCTTCATCATACCATCAATGTCTCAAATATTGTTTCGATGGTCAAGTTGGGACATTGTATGGTGATAAGGCCCCTTTTAAGACATGTGAGTCTCAATACATTGAGGCGGAAATCTATTAAATGAAGGGAAGGGAGAAATCTACAAAAAAAGAGATTACTAAAGTTAATGCTCCATATGGTTTGGAGAAGATTCCAGTAAATCCATTTACACATGTGAGTAAAGATTAAGTGTTGCCTATCAGTCAAATTGACAAGGTAGACCCAAATCAAAATACTCTTATGGAAAGATCCATAATGTCAATTACATCAATCGATCCAGACAACATGGGAGAAATTGGTAACCCACCAAGAAGTGATGAAAGCACAAATGGTGATGTCTTCATTTCATCTGCTGAAATCCAATAAGTTTATACATCACCAATTAATCCAGAAGAAGTTATATCAATTTCGGAGGTGAACAATGATGTCAATTTTCAATCCATCATCTCCTCTGTAATACCCAAAGAAGACCCTTCATCATTAATCAGGTCAGAAATTGAAGCTTCTTCTTCAAGATGTGAAAATTGTGACATCTCTTCTGATCATGAAAATTATGCTTTATCATCTACTATGAAAGTAGAAACGGAATAAATAACACATGATGAAGATGAAGTGGAATATCTCAGAGATGCTCCTCCAGCATTTGAAGCGAGTATCTCTACCACTGTGGATGAACTCAGAGAAATAATTCTGGGTACAAAAGAAGATCCACGACCCACTTTAATCAGTGAGGCCATGACTCTTGAAGAGCAAGAGATGTATATTTATTTTATAAAGAAAAATAGTGATATATTTTCTTGGAACTATACAGAAATGACTGGGATTGATCCTGATGTTGCTACTCATCATTTGGGTTTACCAGGAGAACATTGAGGATTTAAGCAAGCTGCGAGAAGAACACACCCAACATATGCTTCCAAAATTGAGGCTGAAGTGGATAAGCTTATCAAATCTAACTTCGTCAGAGAATTTGGATATCACAATGGGATGGCTAATATTGTCTCTGTAAAGAAGAAGAATAGAAAAATTAGAGTTTGCATCGATTTCTGTGATCTTAATCAGCATTGTCCTAAGGATGATTTCCCAGTTCCGATTACAGAACTTTTAATTGATGCAATAGCTGGCTATGAAGCACTTTCCTTCATGGATGGATATTCCAGATATAATCAGATCCGAATGGCCCCAGAAGAAGAGGAATCCACAGCCGTCAGATCCCCTTAGGGTGTTTTTCTACCGGGTAATGCCTTTTGGCTTAAAAAATGCTGGTGCAACGTAGCAGCGTGCCATGCATTGTATCTTCAAACCCTTCTTAGTAAAGTTTGTTGAATTCTATGTAGATGATTTGGTGGTTAATTCCAAACATCGTTCTAATTACTAGGCTGATTTGGAAGTCATATTCCGCAAGCTTTGACAACATAATTTGAAGATGAACCCCTTAAAATGTGCTTTTGGGGTAACCTCAGGAAAATTTCTCGGCTTTTTTGTACTCCATCGTGGTATTTAGGTCGATACTAAGAAGACCAAGTCAATCCCTGGAATGTCACCTCCTCGAAATTTGAAAGAATTAAGAGGACTTCAAGGACACTTAGCCTATATTCTGTGTTTCATCGCCAATTTGGCAGGCCAAAGTTTACCCTTCACCAATTTGATGAAGAAGGGAGTAACTTACAAGTGGACTGAAGAATGTTAAGAAGCATTTGATATTCTCAAGAAATACCTCTTGAGTCCACTGGTACTCATGCCACCTGTTGAAGGAAGACCACTTATCCTCTACATGACAGCTCTAGAGAAATCATTGGGTGCCTTTCTTGCTCAAAAGAATGAGGCTGGGAATGAAAACAGCCTCTACTATCTCAGTCAAACTATGCTTGAAGCAGAAACCCGGTATTCAAGTATTGAGAAATGCTGCATGGCATTAATCTTTGCAGTTCAGAAGTTGAGACACTACCTGAAACATCACGAGATCCAATTGGTATCTCGTAATAACCCGCTCAAATTCATCCTTAGTCGTCTGATGCTTACTAGACGTCTGGCAAGGTGGGCAGTTATTTTGCAGCAATTTGACATTCAGTATGTGTCTCAAAAGGCGATAAAGGGACAAACTCTGGCTGATTTCCTGGCCGAACACCCTTCAGTGGGAGACACATCTTCAGATATTTAACTCCTTGATGAGGAAGTCTTCTCTATTCAAGAAAGTCCTCAAGCATGGGAAATGTATTTTTATGGTGCTTCCAGAAGTCCAACAGGGAGGAAAATGGAAAATTCTAAATTTAACAAAGTTGTCTTTGGAATTGTGCTCATTTCTCCAGAAAAGGTAGTGTTACCTTATTCCTTCTTATTGTTGGAAGTTGGTACCAATAATGATGCAGAATACCAATCTCTCATCACAGGCTTGGAATTAGCGCTTCAAGCACAAGTGAATCACTTAAAGGTGAAAGGTGATTCAGACCTTGTAATCAAACAAGTTAATGGGGATTATTCCATCAGAAAAGAAGAACTAATCCCTTTGTATGATTACTTCAGAGAGTTAATGGCGGAATTCCCTTCGGAACCGACATTTTCTTATGTCCCATGATCACAAAATTCTCAAGCTGATGCACTGGCTAATATATCCATAGCTCTGGCAGATCCAAATCGGGACGAGACAACTTTCAGTATTTCCCACAGTCGTGCAATTTCACCTTATGTTTGAATCAAAACCGAGGAAATTAATGAAATTAGTCTCATTCCTGAACCATATGGTCATACTACAGGATGGATGTCACCTATCAGGAAATACCTTCAAAATGGAACACTTCCACCTGATAGAGCCGAGAAAGAACAAATCTGGCGACGTGTGGTCAATTTTACTCTTTAGGATCGCACAGATCACCTAGCGAAAATTCTCTATAAACGTGGTTTTGATGGAGTTCTCTTCAGATGTATTGATGGTGAAGAGACAACGACTGTCATGAAAGAAGTGCATGTGGGAGTCTGTGGTGCCCACCAGTCTGGACATAGACTATCTGATCAGATTCGAAGGCTTGGTTACTTTTGGCCTTCAATGATACAATATTGTGTCGATTTCACAAAGAAGTGTCATTCATCCCAAGTACATGCCAACTTCATTCATCAACCTCCAGAGTTGCTTCATACAGCTAAATATTCATGTCCATTTTCCACATGGGGAATGGATGTGGTGGGACCTTACCCTTCGGCTATGGCGAAGCAGTTTAAGTGCATTCTTACTGCTACTGACTTCTTTTCCAAATGGGTAGAGGAAATACCTCTCAAGCAAGTCAGTTCTAAATGCGTTGTTAGCTTCATCAATTCTAAAATCATTACCAGATTTGGTGTCCCTCATACCATTTTGATTGAAAATGGAACCAACTTATGTTCATCCGAGGTGAAGAAGTTGTATCAAGAATACAACATCAAATCCAACCATTCATCTCAGTATCATGCAGTGGCCAATGGCCAGATAGAGGCCTTCAACAAGACTATTTCAAATATACTTCAAAAGATGGTGGATAAAGATAAAAAGTCATGTCCTGATAAAATATTTCATGATTTATGGGCATATCGGACTACCACCCACACTGCAACTCGGTCAACTCCATATTCACTGGTATATGGAACGGAAGCCGTCTTGCCCATTGAAGTTCAATTTCCTTCGCTCAGAGTAGCCATTTTTTCTCAGTCATCTACAGATGAACAATCTCAAAAGTGATTGAATGAATTGGAACGGTTATATGAGAAAAGATTGTGCACTTTTCACCACTTGGAAGTTTATCAGAATCGAATAGCATGAGCTTTTAACAAAAAATTTTGTCTTCGTTCATTCACTCATGGAGAATTGGTATTAGTTCTCAGAACTCCAATGATGCCAGGAAAGAAACCTCCCAAGCTTGATCCAAAATGGGAAGGACCTTACTCAATACATAGGGTATACTCCAATGGAGCTTATTTATTAATCTCAATGGATGGAGAACTCATCACTACTCCAACCAATGCCAGATTTTTGAAGAAGTATTTCGTATAAACACAAAATATATCATCTAAAAGGTCCTGTATGAGCTTAAACTGCACCATTATCCATGGTTCTGTATGACCTTAAACTGCACCATCGTCCCACACGACGTTAAACTGCGAAATTATTCCCCAAAAGGTCCTATATGACCTTAAATTGCACCATTATCCATGGTCCTGTATGACCTTAAACTGCACCATCATCCCACATGACGTTAAACTGTGAAAAAGGTCCCTAAAAGGTCTTGTATGACCTTAAACTACACCATCGTCCCACATGATGTTAAATTGTGAAAAAGTTCTCTAAAAGGTCTTGTATGACCTTAAACTGCACCATTATCCATGGTCTAGTATGACCTTAAACTTCACCATCATCCAGCAAGACGTTAAACATCATCATCAATGGTCCATACTTATGGCATTAAACTATTTGTATTCCTTTTGTCTCACATGATGTTAAACTATGACATCCTAACTACATGACGCTAAACTGTACAGAAGTCCCTTACGTCCAACATGACATTAAACTGCACCTTCCACGGTCCATGCATATGACCTTAAAATATTTTCACTTTCGTCCAACATGACGTTAAACTGTATCGTCCCTTTTTCAGCCAACATGACGTTAAACTGTGAAAAACATCCCCCTTTCATCCAACATGACATTAAATGGTGTAATCTTTTTTCCTCACTGCATAACATTAAATTTCATAGTCTCTCTTTCGTCCCACATGACGTTAAACTATATTGTCCCTATTGTCCTAACTACATGATGCTAAACTGTACAGAAAGTCCTTGATACATCCTACATGACATTAAATTGTACTTTTTCCCTACTATATGACATTAAACTGTGTAGCACCAATAGTCCTAACTGCAAGATTTTAAACTGCATAGTCCCATCAAACATTCTACATGACGTTAAACTGGGTATCGTTAAGGTTGTTGTTGTCTCTTGTTTCTCACACCGAGTATGACTCACGTGAGCTTAGAGTAAAAATTCAACCATAACACCCTCTCTGGGCCGCTAACCATGTGTCAGTCCCAACATCATTTTTAGGTCATTCTCCCCAAAAACAACTTGATCATTAATTCATTCTTTAATTGAACTACGCAGACTTTGATCCTTGCCTTCCAGGCTGGGTACGTCGGCAACCTCCCAAGGTTCATGCCCAAAACCAATCTCTTCACATCGGTTCAACTCCATCTCATACGATGTTGATTCGTGAAACTGACCCTAGAATCAATATCTTTACATTGGTTCACTTTCGTCCTTGTCATACGACGTTAAACTATACAACACTTTTGTCCAGTATGACAATAAACTACAATATTTTTTGGTACCCTCACCTGATAGGGAACCATTATTTACATTGATTTTTCAATCATGTTTCATTTCAAAGACTACATGCATTCATGGATATGCCTAAACCTTTTATCTTGGGTTAAAACATCATTGTACTAAAAAGTCCCCTTTCACCCTTCACATGTATGAACCAAATTTGTACAGAGGGTATTTTCTAGAAATGTGTGGGCTTGATTCCCATCCTTATGGGATACGTAGGAACGTTCAAGTGTCCCTCAAATCCAGCCCCAAGTCTTTTGGGCCTAACCCCAAATTCCACTTTCAGTCCCTTGGCTGAAAAGTCCCTATGAAAACACACGCTATGTATTTCTTATAATGGTCCAAGCTCTCTGACCCTAAGCTAAGATCTATAATCCTTTTTGTCCCACAGGACATTAAACTGTAGTTAAAGAACTACGTATGGCTTGATTCCAATACTTATGGGATACGTAGGGAAGTCCAACATTTCCATTCAGGACCCAGCCACAACATGATTATGGTTATCATTGATCTGTGTATCTCTGTATACATCGAACAATACCCATCATTATGTGTCATAATCCTAACCGTAAATATTTTCAGATATTCATAACCCTTTTCTTGACTTTTAGTCACAAAAATGTCAAATTTCTGAGAGTTCTTTTACCTGACTATGAAGTACGCACCCTTAGGCGGCCTTGCATAAATAGTCCACATAACAGACTTGTCAGCCAAAAGATGTTATTATCTGACTATGCATCCAATTCCCTTAGGTGGCCCGGCATAATTCAACCCCCTAATGGGTTTTTCAGATACTTGTAACTTCATTATTAGGAAGAAAGCATCTTTTTCCTTTAGTGGTATTAAATGAATGTATATAGGGATCCGAAAAAATATATATCCTTAACATATTTTTCCCATATCCATTTTCATGATCTGAAAGTATTCAAATCTATGGTTTATATTCTCCTTCCTCACGTTTGGGTCATACCTTCGTAGAAGTGATATCCATCCAGTTCTTCGATAATCTTGTTCGAAAATATCTTCTCCATATTCAATTACCTCTTTCCATACAGCAAACTCTATACTTTGGAAAATTTGAATCTCCATAAATTTTCAGTAGATTTTAGCAGTAGAAAGGTAAATTTCTGAGAGTTCTTTTGCCTGAATATGCAGCACGTTCTCTTAGGTGGCCTTGCATAAACAGTCTATATAACAGACTTGTTAGCCAAAAGATGCTACTTATTTGACTATTCAGCCAATGCCCTTAGGTGGCCCTGCATAATTCAACCCCCTAGCAGGTTTGTTAAATAATAGTAACTTCATTCTTGGAAATTACTTCTTCTGATGGCTTTTATCTCTTTTTCATATCATTCCTCAGATTCAAATATTCTTAAGCTATAGTTTACATTTTTCCCTCATACTTGAATATGGTAATATGTTTTTAGATAAATTGCCAAAGAATTGAGTCAATTCTAATTCATTCAGTCAAAGCTATTTCGACCTTAAACATTAGCCTCCTTATGTCTGATGTGCATGAATTTAAACTTCCCACAAAAGACAAGGGAACTCTGAATAAAAGTCAAGTTCCAGCTCACTAAACATACATTTTGTATGATTTAGGTAATAATGAGAAATTAAAAGATTCAATGTTTGTGGGGTTATTTATATTAATCCTAGTAAAAATCAAACTATGCTTACTAGGCCCATTGGATTAAGTAAATTTAAAGCAGGTAGCTAATGAATGCAGGTAAAAATGATTCAAGATGAAAGTGTCTTTCATTGATACACAAGAGATAGAAGGACTTCCACAGACTGGAGTCTCTTCTCTTTTTCAAGAATTACAAGAGGCTTTCAACATAACTCTTCATTTGATTTACAGCATCCCGAGCTTCATCAGCAACCACCTGGAATTCATTCATTCAACTGGATACAATAAGAGATGAAGTGATACCAGATCTTCTTAGAACAACTGTAAAAGGATGTTCTTGAGTGCAATTTGAGGAAAATTTTCTACTGATCAAACAGTGACTCTGTTTTTTTCCAAGATACTTGGAAGATGGATACATAAATTTGAGAATGGAGAATTGGAAGTAAAGATCCATTTAGGGAGAATACTCTTTTCAGATATTGCTCTAATGCCATGTTTTTCTTCTCTCTACCAACCGGCAGTGAAAAACATTTTATCCCATGGGTTTTCCATTTTCATATCGACGAGGAAATGGCATGGAAGGAGAATTTGAAATTTCACACCATTGTTGTTGCTCTTAATGCACAACATAACCTAAATAGAGGAGTAGCAGTGCAGCTGCATTTCAGGCATATAGTTCTTTGCATTTGGAACATTGACTCCTTGTAGATGACCATGACCATACAGGGAGAGGTAGATTCTTTGTGGGAAATTAAGATGATAATTCTTCAAGTACATAGCCAAATTTGGGAGAGTGTTGTCGCAGATATCATAGTAATCCCGGCCAACAATGTTCATCATGTCATCAATATGCTTGCTAGCCAGTTCATCAGCCATTCTGATTCTCCGGGGAGCCATTGAATCTGCACAAAAGTTGTATAAACTAACATTTAAATGGGTTTATTTTTCATAAAATTTGTGAAGGAATTCAAAAAATGGCAAATTCATTATGGCGCGCAAGTCTAAACTTAGCGCGCATGTATGGATGTGCCGTGAAAATATTTGGCACGCAAGTATCACCGTGTAGGTTCAAATACCTTGACAACAGCGCGACATCAAGGAAACAGCGGGAAATAGAGCAACTTGCGCATCAACTACAACTTGCATGGCAAGAGATCGAGAGTTTTAAATCCATATGCTTGTACGGAAGTGAGGCCCTCTGTTTATAGACAAGGTTGTAACCCTACACGCCATACCCTGTGTGACCAAAGGCCCTATCCTGCGCACCCAAATATCATTTGCACGCCAGACCTTGCGTGCCACCTTTCCTCTGGTTTTCTCATTTTCCTCAGAGTCAAATCCTCATTTCTTTCGGATCCAACTCTGAGGGGGGACTTTTCATCACATTGTCTAAACGAATAGAAAAGAAAATTAATTAGCACAAATTGATTCATCCTTTGAAGAAAACATCAAAAATCGACAAAGGAATGAACAAGGGATCAAAAGCACATGTGTCGTGCAAGTGTCATCACTATCGCACAAGTCCGCTTGTGCGACGTCTAATGGTCGCGAAAGTGACTTGCACGCCCTAAAGGATAACTGCTCGGGTCTTATTCAGCCTATAAATAGACCCTGTCGGCCCCCCATTCACGGAGGAATTTTTTCTAGAATTTAGATTTAGAGCTCTGAACGCCCAAGTCTCTTCTTCAGGTCTTCCGAACACTTCTAAATTAATAAATTACCTAGAATGGAAGGTATAAACAAAAGGAGTAAGTTATAAGTGTTAGAATTCACTAACACTTGCGCGCCTAAGGTGTTTTACCCTTAAGGGAAATGAAAATACTTGTGCGCTGCTCTACTCTCTTACCAAAAATTGAGCACCTCTATTCTGGAAGTACCTCCGGATAATTTTAAAGGCATTGGTCAAGAGTCACTCAAGTATTACCCTGCTGGTTAACAATCGCGCAAATACCCATGCGTCACACAGGTATACCTGCACGACCAGACTTGTGTGCCCACGCAGTACTTATGTGACTCTTAGGACTTGCGCGCCCTTACCTTTTTGGGTGCCCTTCTTGCCTATTTTGTCCCTCTTATGCCATTCCACCTCTCCTATTCAAAATTCAGTCTTCAAGACACTCTTCTAATCCATTTATGGCATTTCTTCTTGATTGACTTCCTTATTTGAAAGGAATTCCGTGAAACATTTCTCAAAACCTAGTGATTTACACATCTTGTTAGTAAGGTTAGAGATTCCATTCATTCAACCTCATCCTTTAAAGATGAGAGAACCCTAACCTGGGCCTCCTCCTCAGGAGTAAGCCCTAAATCCTCATTAACCTGGGCCTTCTCCTTAAGAGTATGTCCCAGTCCAAGTTCTCAAATTTGGGCCTCCTCAATAGGAGTAATCCCCAATCATAATTCAAAGATCCCTCCTTAATTCCGGGTACCCTTCTCAGGGGTAAATCTCAAATTAAGAGTATAAATCTCCATAAAAAACATATACCTTTTATGGACCCTGTTCACTTGGGAATCTTCTTCAAGAGTAATCCCCAAGTCCCTTAATTTGTCAAGTCTCTTAACCTGGGCCTCCTTTTCAAGATTAATCCCCAATCATAAGTCCTCTCCTAATTTGGGCCTCCTTTTCAAGAGTAAGACCCAAGTTAGAGTATTCAAATCTCCATGAAGCACATATACCTTTATGGACCCTATTCCTGGATTTCTTCCCTGATGTAAATCCTAATCTTCATTTATTTGGACAGTCATACATACATATGTCCCACATTATTTCTTATGATTGCATCTTTCATGGCACAATTGACTAATTTTTGCCAATGCCTCTTTTTTCTCACACCGAGCATGACTCACGTGAGCTTAGAGTGTAGAAGTAATTATGAAATTCTTCTTTGATCCATAAATCATAAACATCATACTCCCTTACTCAAACTACGTGGGTTCTGATTCTTTTTTCTAAACAAAGGATACATAGGTAGCCCATTAGCGGGTTTGATCCCAACTCTTAAATAATCCATTTCCTTATAAATGACAATAAACTTCAAGTTCCCCACTAAGTGGCTTCAAAACCAGCATGGTCATCAGAATGACCAAGATACTTCTATATAAATGTGTCGAAGGATACCATTGACCAGGAATCTCTAATAAATACAGATGATTATCTATCGATGAAGAACCTCGATTACATATAAAAGATTCTCTAAATTTCCTACATATTTAATCTTTGATTGTCAGACTAAAAGAAAATCTCATTTTATACATGGTAATGTAATAAGGATTCATGAACATAACATAAGTCCATAAAGAGTGTCCCGGAGTAGACAATAATTCCCCTAAAAAGGTGTGATGAGTCCGACCTCCCATCCTCTCGACCAATGCAAATTCCTAAGCCTCATCAGTCCATAAACTAGTGAGCACCTACCTTTGGAAAGTAGGTCCAAATGGATGTGGAATCATTGGATGTTTCTGGTTCTATGAACAAACCCGTTAGAAACCGATCAGAATTTTTGAACCTCCCATCAAGGAGGTTATCCCTGAATTTCGAGGGAAACAGTATTCTATGATCATTTAATCATACTATATAGTTATTTACTAACCCCCTACACTCCCCCCCATGTTCCTTGATTCCTAACTGTAGTTTCATTGTCTAAGGAGTTGGGGTGTTAATAAAATCACTCATCTTCACTTGGTTCTGAGGACAATAATTGTTCTGAGGTGATCAACCAGTTGAATAAAAATATGTTTGAGACATATGATATTTATTTCAAGAAGCTGACATTGTAGCATTATTAAAATAATAATAGAGATTTAAAATCTTATTATAATTGTTAAATCATCTAGGTGGTGTGATAAAATATTTTTTTTAATATGCTTAAATAAACCACACTTGAACCATCCATTCTTGTTACTGGGTTATAGAGGAAATTTTAAAAATAAACAGTTTGATTCTGAGTTCTTATACCACCATGGAATTAGGTGCACCTCTTTTTCTTATTCCAAGAATTATATATCCAACCTAATCTCATATAGACAAATTCACTTACTCTAGTAATATTCCAATTGATATTACCTTCCACCACTATCCCTATATAATCTTTCTGATTATAATTAGTAATATAAAAAAAACGTTCTTAGAATGAATTTATGGTCACAGCCCAGACTCAAAGATGTGATCCTTGATGGTTTGAGGATAAAATTATCTATTGAATAGTTCTTGAAATCCATCCCATGTAATAACTTAGTCACCTTTATCTTAGATATCAACATCCCACAATTATCTTGAAAGATCTTTTTGTATATATACTAAAAACATGACCTTTATATTATTCAATGTTCTAAGGAAATAAAATATTTTGTTCATTTTGGAAAGCTACAATTATCCCTTTTCAGGATCAAAATACTCCAAAAGTATTGGTGGATTATGTTTCTAAAATAACGTAGAATAATACTCTTATCTTGGTTCATCATTTCAATTTCCCAAATAAATAACGTGAAAATCTTTAAAATTTCTCTAATCAATATGTTGTTTCACTTGTGGTTCTGGTGATACCACATTCTCTGCTTCCACCTCCTATAGTTTTTAGCTCACCTAACTAGTTTTCTTTTTCTATATAGATAGAACCAAACACCACTTAGTAAACACTAACTTGAAACTAAAGGCTTAGAATATTCCAAATCATCAAAAGTAACAATAATTAAAACCAATTTCCAAGATTCATCAAATATAGTATAACTAATTAAGTTATAATAGGAAGTCTCAATAAAAATTCATGATATTCTACACTCGTCAACTAAACCCATGAATATGATATGAAAACACACCTATATGTTTTTAAAACACCTTTTTTACCTAGACTATAATTGTAACATGATGTTTAACATAAAGAGTATATATTTATTTTTATTATATACATTTTAATTTTTTATAGTGCTTATGTATTTTCTACCATCACAAGATTACTGACTAATGAAGACCGACACCATTTGTAATATACCAACCCCAACCATTGTATTAGAATGTGATGAGGTGTTACTAGCCTTTAGTGACACCCTCAAGACACCAAAGGATCTAAATAAAATCCAAACTATTACCTTGACATTAGAGAATGATTTTCCATTTTAAAATAATAAAACCTATAAGGAAAAAATATAAAAAATATACTAATAATATTATGATTGTATATAAACAATAAAAATAAAAACCACAACCTATAAAACAATAATATTAAAGATATGTTAAAAAATTACATCATGGGGTTTTAAGAAAACCCAAATATTCCCCAATGTGGGAAAATTTATGTGGAATCACTCTAACCAATAAAAAAGAGACCCCAAGATTCAACACCATCCTTAGAAAATAGCATCATGATCCTCCACTAGAGATATATTAGACCTTTCCTTCCCTTTTTTTAAGAAGAAAAACATCTACATATGCACCAAAGTACAGATACAGGGGGTGAGTAATCATAAATAGTAGTATTTCCCCAAGAGACTTCCTAACTCATGCCACTAGAAAAATAATATGTTATCTCATAGTTTAAAGTATAATTTCTAACAATAGAGGAACATCAAAATAGATTTCAAAATTTAAAAAAAATTAAATTAATATAAGATAAATTGATCTATAAGTACCACTTGAATTCTAGAAAAAAAATCTCCTCTCACAAACACATGCATTATGAATGAAAATCGCAATACACATGGGCGGTGATATATCTTTTACCAATCCATCACTTGGTAATATACCTTAGTTCCTCCAATATGGCACTAGGATCCAAGGCTATACAAATAAGACCCCATGCAATTCAAATTTGAACACATGACACCCATGTATTAAAATTTATCATGCCAATTCATTCCACATAAATTCAACATTTCCTTAAAAAATTTCATTGAAAATATTTTTTATTTTAAAACAAAAGAAAATTTTAAATTTATAATTCAACGGTGTTTTCCAAAAACTAATCAAATAACCATGATATCCAAACTATACACCAAGATGGATTTCCTTTAAAAATAAATAAATATTTACTTTTAAAATAAATGTATAAAATTTAATAATGTGAAGACATTGATTTCTAGTACAATATTTAAAGAGATTGAAGCCACCTACCACTCAACAGGTGACAAATATTACGAACTTAACAAAGAATCATATATTTTTTAGATCAAAACTCTTTTACATGCATATATCCAATCAATATATCTTCAAAACACATCATCGATCATGTATATATCCCTGAAATATTAGATATAATGTTCTGTGTGAGAGGAGATACGGATATCAAAATATAATGAGATAAAATATAGACTTTTCATTAATTGTAGAGATCTTACACACTTAGATCAGTAACAATTTTATTATTGGTCAAAGAGAACCCTCAATAAAACTAAAGAGAGTGGTGGAGATTATGATATTAATGGGAGAGATGAAAATTGAGGATTTAGGGGGTTGAAAACAAGTTAAACTCTGTTTTTTGAGCATTAAATGCACATAAAGTGGTTAGTACGCACAGTTTCGAAATCAGTGTGCCTATTACTACCACCAAACAACCCCCCCATGGTTAGTTTACACAATTTGAAAAATTGTACACCAACCATGCATTTATCTCATTCTCTAGTTATATGGTATGTACTATCCACCTATATGGTTTGGACAAACCATGTGCTATCCATGTACAACTTCCTAACCTCCTATGGTTTTTGCACAGTTCCCTATAGAAAACCACACAATTTATATAACCCATGATAAAACATTGAACCCTTGAAAACACCACCAAAAAAACCAAAACCAAAACCAAAAAAGAGACTCAAAAAACTCAAGAAATATTTTATTTAAATTAAAAATACATAGTAAAAGGGTAATGTTCTTGAAACTGAGGGTGTTATTAGTGAGGTAAATAAGTATTAATAGATAAATATCTTATTTGTGATATGGGTGGATGTAAAGGTAATGGTAATTTAAATTTATATAGATGTGATGCATAAAGTTCATCATTAATTAACCTTTTTGAAAATGGATATTTGTAAAGGTAAATATAGGTTACCCTTACACAAATGTGCTCTGAATAATGGTAATTATGGTTAACCTTATGTAGAATAGTTCCAAATAAATGTAATTGAGGTTATTGATACATAGAAATGTTATCATAAAGCTATACAGGTATATGCTTACATAGAGTATGGTACCCAAATTTTCCTTTACGTGCCATGAGATGTTGTATAAGGGTAAAGAAAGTTTTTAAACGAATAATTTTTTTAAAAAAATTATTATTTATATAATTTTTGTATGTAATAAGTTTTTTATAGGTGAATCCTTTTTCCAAAAGAATAAATACCATTTATTCAAGGATAAATATGTCTCAAAAGTTGAAATTAGGGAATTATTTGGTAAAAGATTTCAAAAAAAGAATAAATTTTATAAGAAGTTCATCTGACTAAGTGAAATCGGTGTTGACTCCTTTATTAAAAAGACTATCAACCACCGAATTTGCCTCATGAAATTCATGGGTGATAATATGATTGGTCACCAAATGTGAAATCAAGTAATCCATCCATCAAGTTGTGAGGGGCCATGGAAGATGAGTCATTAAATTCTAGACCTCTTGCACAATGGTGGTTGAGTCACTTTCAATACATATGTTAGTCCAAACTTTTTGTCTTGAAAAAAAAACCATTAGTGATAATAATAACATTTAATCTACCAATGAAGATTCAATGCCCTAGGTTCCATAAAATCATTAAATAATGTTCCCATTACGGTCTCTGTAGATATCTAAAAAACCTAAGGGATTCAGGATGTCTTTTGATCCACCATCAATGTTGACTTTTACCCATCCTAGATGTGTGACTTTACAAAAGGCTTCAAAGGTACCTCTAGGATGGATTTAATTTCTAGAAACTCCCAGGTGATACAAGAGAGTGAAGTCTTAAATGGAATTGTGAAAAAATCAATGTTTCATAGATCATTATTCTTTGACAGCAATATGTATATTCAATCATGATTTATAGAGTTTCAAAACATTATTATGATGAATAAAATTATTCTGATCATATAAAAAAATGTGAACAAGTTTGACCACTACAGAAATGAAGACTATGGTCAGATTTTATAGTTGTACATTTTTGTAGATGGGGATGGATTAAGTTAACTTCCAACAACCTAGAATCAAATAGATCATAGATATATTTCCATAATGTAGTAGTATTAGAATAGGGATAGAAAATTCGGTCATCATCTACATTGTGATGGTTTCACAAAAATCATTGGGAACATAATTGAACACAAAAATATTGTATATATGTATTATTAGGGATTTTATTATAATAAATATTCTAAATAATAGTATATATAGAAGGCTTGATACAAGTCGTATGAAATATTTTCATCCAAGAAAAATCATAATTTGTGCTAATGAAATTGTGACTATAAAAACAATTTCGAATCCAAAATTCCATTTTAAGGATGTTCCTAGTTTAAAAATCACCAGCACTAGGAAAAAAGAATTTTTTGACAATAATGTTTATATAATCAAGTAAATATAGTCTGGTGAGTTTAGAATAACATTTATATAAATGTGAGTACCAATAGAAAAATGTAGGGATGTGAGTTCAGAAAAACATTTACCTTGAATCACCAATTTTTTGATAATCATACTTAAATAACACATAGAAATAAAATAGAGGATAGTAGATAGGGGTCACTCAACCTAACTCTTTTTTTGAAATTAAAATAACTCTTAGGAGATCCATTGAACAGAATAGAGATGCGGGTGGATATAAAAACAATTGTAATTTTGTTTATAAAAATATCATTAAAACAAAATCCTTGAAGAGCCTAGTATATGAGACTCCTATACATAGTTTTAATGTTTTGTGTTTTGAACCAAATGAAAAAGAAAATTAAATTTTGTTTTTTCATTGGATGGGTAGGTCGGTTTTAATACCAGGCGTCAAAACCATTTTCTTTCTGATAGTTGGATCTGTGATATGACTTTTAAAAAATTGAATTAAATTATTTATATTAAAATTAAAATGGAAATAATTTAAATAAACAGAAAAATCATTCTTTTTAACATTGAAATATTCTATAAAATATTTTCACAGTTAGATGATGAGTCCACGTGGGATTCTGAGACCCGTAGACCCTTGATATTGACAGAATAAAAGTATTAAAGATATTTATCCATACCCTTGTGTGTTTCTTTTCCAAAAACCAAAATAAATCTCAAACGGTGCATTGTATAAGAAATATGAGACAACTGTTAGGTCAAGACCATCAGGTTTATCCTTGGTAGGGTAAAAAATTGATGTATGTCAAGTGTATGGAATTTTCGCATGTCATAATACCCTTTTAATTTTCAGTAAATTTATTATTCTTTTTTTATATAATAAATAAATATTTTCCATGAAACGGTGCATCGTATAAGAAATATGAGGCCACCAATACTTCTGAGACATGGGGTTTACCCTAGCTAGGGTATATATTTTCTGATCATCAGACGTTTTTTCAGATCGCACCCGAATATAATTTAATTGTTGAATAAATATTTTATTGTCCCTTAAAATTTATAATAATAAATTTATTATTAATAATATTTTTTTTGAAAAAAAAATGAAATTTTACTTTCAAAATTAATTAATTTTTCCATGGTGTAAATAATAAGTAGAATATGTAATAATTATGATATTATTAATTTTTCTAATTAAATAAAAATTTGAAATCAATATTAATTTAATAATCGTTATAACTTTTTAAGGTTGTTGTTTTTTTAATTTTTAATGGTGTCATTGATGGGTTGTGTTAAATAATAATATTCATAATTATAGTTATTATTATTAGTTTGTGACAAAAACAATGGTGTATATATATATAAGGAATATCTATATATATGGGGATTAAATATATACGTAGTTATATATACATGTGTGGGAATATATATATGAATATACAGATGTGTGTGTGTGTGTGTGTGTGTGTGTGTGTGTGTGTGTGTGTATAACACATATATATATATGGGTGAATATTTATTGTTGGGATAGATAAAATATTATTAATTGTCAATATATAAGCATGTAGCGTCTCAGCTTAAACCAACGTGGATACTATTTAAATTTTTATCCCAAATTCTTAATTAGACCTCAAGTGCATTCCTACGCACCCTATTCTGGGTTCCCAAAAGAAATTAAAATTTAATTAAATAATTGCTTGGGCTTTATGTAAAAATATTACATCATGCTCTAGTTTTGCGTTCGGGCTAAAAATAATTTATATTGGTTAAAATGGAATAAAAATAATTTAAGGAAAATTAATGGAATTTAAAGAGGGATAAAAATAAATAATAAAATAGAAATGGGTGGAGAGAAATTAAAAATATTTAAAAAGTGGTAAACTTGTTATAATTAATTCTTCCATTTCTTCAACCATTTTATTTTTATTAATTAATTAATTAATTTCTTTTTTATCTTTTATATTTTATTTTTCATTCTTTATTTTCTTTTTCATTCCTTTCCCACTTCCTCTCCCCCTCTCTTGGTGTATTGCTCCTCCCCCTACTAGGTGGTGCGCACCACCTCCCCTCTCTTTTAGAAGCCCGATACAACCTCATTTCTCCTATGATTTCAATGTCAATGGGTGTGCTATAAATCTCTTAGTAAGGCTAACCTGACACGCCAATATTCATTCTCTCTCGTTCTAAATCCATCATGCAATCTGTCAAGGAAGGATATTACCAGAAATTGTGGTTTCTCTTAAATCGATTTATTTCTTCTATTTAATTCAAAATAAAGAGTATTTCATAGAGTATAATCCTCTACGAGTATAAGGTAGTGGGTCTACTCTCTATCCCCTCATTTTGTTGCATATTTTAAAACATGTGTTGTGATACTCTCTAGTGCCTACCAGTAATGTTCAATCATACCTATTCTAATTCACTTAAATTGTTTAGCTTAGTTATTTCACCCTTTTTTGAGATAATCTAACATATTAAAAAAATTTTCAACATAATTGGATGCCTCATTGATTATATTGATGTTCTTTGCCTATTTTTTAATTTTCCTCAAATTAATTAAATTAATTAATTTTATATGTTGTGTGAACCCTATTGTTGTGCTTTAATTAAACTAAATTATTTAAAATAATTGTGAACCATGAACATTGGGTCTTGATGGATAAATTATGCCTAATGATTTTATTCCTTGTTAAGTTATTATCCTATTGTGTTGTTATAAAAGTGATATGTGTGTTTTTCTGACATTTGATTATAAATTGGTTGGGTTATAACTGCTTAACTAGAATGATCATTAGTATGTGGATTTTCCTTGTTCATTTTATGTTTTTGAAATTATAAATTCTTACCTTGTAATATCTTCTTCCTTGAAGACTAATTAAACTCAGAGAGGTGACACAATCGTGGGTTTCAAATTAAGGTCTACATAAGGACTCTCTGTTCCTAATCGGTTACACATTATGCCAGGGAGACAATGTCTTAGGATTTTCCATACGAGGGTTTCCTTAAGATTCTAAAATACTCATGAGTGATACTGGTTCCTAGAGGGACATTTAGGGAATGTCCCATTGCCATAGTAGCTACACTATGCCTCAGATGATACTTGACCCCTTATATGCGATTCTGGGATAGACTCAAGATAATTCCATGCCTCGAGCCATACATGGTATTTCAAAATATTTCCTTGGACATGTTCGATGGTATTGGATTAATTGAAGGATTTACCATAGAGATACTTTTGGGATGGTCTCTGACTCAAACTATATGGCTTGAACATAGTAATAATAATGATGTGTGGGAAGTATTTATTTATAACACCTTTGATTCCTTTATAAATTGTGATACATTTCTAGTTCATGAAACACACTTTCATGACACCTAAACTAGACTCAAGTCTAATTCACAATATTGGGGTATTGTTACATTTTTCTACCATCTATTTTTTAATATTTTATATATATAAATATATCCTGATCACTGTAGGTACTAATTTCATATTCCTAAATTAGCCCGAAGAAGGATGTATGGGAAGGGTGTCCATTTAGGAGCCTAGAACAGGTTTTTATTTTACATTTGTTATCACTAGCCATTTATTTATATGGAAAACTTCTTAATTTACCTTGTATTTTCTAGATTGGGTTAGAAACTGGTGGTTCCAGACTTCTGAGATTTATATCTCACACCCTACTCGGGTTTACAATTTTTTGTTTCTGACGCTTTCGCTGGGGCGTGCGCGTCCGTCCGCTGGGGAGAGCGCGCCACCTGTGGCCCCGCATTCCCGCTTTCCAAAGGCGGGCGGCATCCGTTCCTTGTTCAGGTACGTCTTCTCCTTGATCGAAACTGGTATTATGGGATGTCGGTTCTTCCTTCCGTGGATTCCTCCTCAGAGATCGTCACCTAGTCCGGGTCTCCCTCATAGATTTAAGACGGGTTTGTGAAACTCATTCCCGGTGCCATATCCACATGGACGCCAGTTAATTACGCTGCTTCCGTCAAGATGCTCCAAGGGGTCTTGTCGGGACAGCAACCTACGGTGAGGAGAATGGTCACGTTGGGGCATCATCGACATGTCTGTCTTTGGTCCCTCATCACAGGGATTCTCGAGGGCGCGGAAGCCCGAGGCATCCCACATAGAACGCGGGGAATATGTACCATCTGAGGTTTTCCTCAACATCCCATGTTTAACACGGGGTATGTCGCGAGTTCAACGTCTTGCGGAGACAGATCGGGTTGAAGGATCCCTAGGGGGAACACCGATGTTGGGGCCAGCGCATGGGCGGCTTCCCATATATCATGGAGTGGGAAAGGGTGGCATGATCTCACTGTGATGTGGTGGCCCGGGTAAGGATCAGGATGGATGGTGGAGTGAAACATGGGTCTTACGTTCTGAGATGGCCCAAGAGGGGGGAAACAGTTTAAAGTCATACGGGACGCGATACAGTTTAACGTCGTGCGGGACGGAATACAATTTAACGGCATGCGAGACGGAATACAGTTTAACGTCATGCGGGACGGAATACAGTTTAACGTCATGCGGGACGAAATACAGTTTAACGTCATGCGGGATGAAATACAGTTTAACGTTATGCGGGATGACCTACAGTTTAACATCGTGCGGGATGTAATATAGTTTAACGTCATACGGGACGAAAGATTTGGGGCTTACACTCTGAGGCGGCCCAAGGTGGTCAGGGAACCGACATGGAGAGGTCGGGATGACCGGGTGGTGGGCTTCAACCTCGTGGAGGCTTCCTATGTACCATGCGTTAGCACAGATCAAAGTCCACGTAGTTCGCTGGGATGGGGCTTACGCTCTGAGGCAGCCCATAGGAGGATTTCCTGGTCGATTCACACTCTAAGCCCACGTGATTCATGCTCAGTGTGGGAAACAAGAGGCAGCAGGGACCAGACGATTACGTCGCAAAGGGTGCGTCCGTGAGAAGTGGAATGGGGCTTACGCGTTGAGAAGCCCAAAGATGAAACAGGGGCTTACGCGTGGTTAGCGGCCCTTGGTGTCGGGGCTTACTCCAGGGTGGAGGCCCGTGGTGCGACAAAGCGTAGTGGGAAAGTACTCCACTGGCCTTGGCAGGGGGGAAGTACAGAGATGCACGTGTGCAATCATCCGTACAAAAGCCTAGGGGGTTACGCTCTGAGGCGGCCCTTCCCCCACGGACAAACGCCACTCCGACAAGGAGGATCTCATTCCATGTGAGTAAGAGTCCATTCCCATGGAGATGAGTGGGCGTAATGAATGTCCGAGCTTGGGGGACCCTACGTGCAAAGCACGGGGTCAGACCACAGTTTAACGTCTTGTGTTAAGGACGAGGTGCTTAGCATTTTAACGTCCTGTAGCTTAGACGAGGTGGGTTCACTCCACACCCCTAGGGCTTACATGCCCAACACCCTCTACCCCTTGTGGAAGGGAAGGCATCGGTAAGGCCATGGCGAAGGGGGGCCGCAGGGCGAACCACTGGGGGGTCCACGTTAGCGTGGCTATGGGAAGAAGCAATAGCTGTTAGTGTGCTTATGCAGAGAAGCATAAGGCAAAGAAAAGCAATGGGAAACACGGCCCAAGGGACCTTGAGGTTACTTCGCATGAGCCTGGAAGGCCATGCGGGAAAACAACGCATGGTGCGCATGCCCGGCAGGGGAGACATCAGGTGCCGGTGCAGGGGGGAACCCAAGGGGCATCAAGTGAAGGGTCCTGGGCTTTGCGCGCAATAAGGATGATTTGCGTGCAAAACACCGGGACGAAGCGCAATTGGAGCAACAAAATTGCGCGCGGAGAGGGAATTACATTCAATATTTTGCGCGCACGGCAGGGTATTGCGCGCACGAACCATGGATTGCGCGCCAGTGGGGAAATCGGGGGAAGGGGAAGATTCACTGAAGCCGGTGGAGTTGCGCGCAAAGGCGAACTCTGGGGCAAGGTTGCGTGGAATTCGGGATTACCTGGATGTCATCTTTCCCGCGGGGGGAGCCGAATTGCGCGCATGAGGGTCGCTTCGGATTCCTCAACCCCCAAACCGTTCGTGGTCACCTTATATTTATAGGCGACCTCCGGCGTGGAATCCAGGCGGCGCGCGAAGTTTTCCGTGCCGGGAACCGCTTGCGTGAAAAATCACACCGCGGAGAACCGGGGCGCACAAATATTGCGCGCCTCACCGGTCCAATTCCGCGAATCCCGGGAGTACTTCGCGCGCAGAACAATTTTGTGCGTGGATCCTCCTCTATTTAGCACACCACTTTCCGGGCCTCCGGATCGGGCCTCTGATTCCGAATATGACTTCTCTTCGTCATTCCGAAACTTCCTCCGGGAGTTAAGGGGTTTTTTCGGCGTCAACAAATGCCCCCCCTTGGAATTGGATTGGCGAGAGGTCGCAATGATCAGATTCCAAGGGAAACGCTGAAACGCCAAAGTGCGGAGCCTCCTGGTCAAGTTGCGTGCAAAATTTCGATGGGGCGCGCAAAATGCCAGACTCGCGCGGAATCATCTTTCCGTGCAGCGCGAAACCCCGGATTCGCCTATAAAAAGGGGTGATGGGTCCCAACTCCGTACACCCGCTCTTTCCGCGTGATAATCTATTCGCTCTCGTGCGCGAAATCCCTCTGCGGTTGCGCGTAATAACGTACTGGCAGCGCGGAATTCCTTCCGAAATTTGGCCATGATTTCGCGCCAAACCGAGATCTTCTGCACTTCACGTGCTGATTACACGCTCATCTCCAGGATTTCGCGCCACTCAGCCAGATTTCACGCCGAACTCTCCAATTTCACGCACTGTATCCTGATTTCACCCAACTATCGAAAAATTCGAGATGACCGCAAACCTAGTTGATGAGGGGGAAGCCGCTGCCCATAGGACAGAAATAGAGGCAAACGAGGAGGTTTATGGCGCCAAGGTGATTGTCTCCAACAATCTGACCTTGTTCAATCTGCTGACTCTGGCCCAAATGGGATATCCCTTGTCGGACAACCTCCCACTCTGGAATTTTGGCATCCTGGAGGAGGTACCACTGCCGGGCTTTGAGGTGGACACACCGCGGTCCTGGGTGACTCGGGAGGATGAACTTCCTCGTTACAACATCACCAAAAATGGCCATCCTTCCAGGGAAACTATATATATGGATGTTTATGTCCTGAACCCGAGGACTAGGACCATTACCGGAGATGAGCCTGTGGCGGAGGATTCTCCGGCCCTCTACGCGAGCACGTTCCGTCAGAGCATCACGGATGACACGAAGGGCTGGCTGAAGGATTGGGACCTGTGGTTTGGGGGTAACTTCCCTAGCGAATGGGCCTGGGAATTCTGGGTTCGCCATACCTGTGACCAGTTCGGGGATGAACTGCGGTATATCGGCCTGTTCGAGGCGGTATGGACACCGCAGTTCCATTTCCACCGCCAGCCTGAACTCGGACCGGATCTATTCACCCGGTGGTCTCCTGACACCAACACGTTCCACCTTCATCATGGGGAAGTCGGCATCAGTCTCTAGGACATTCACTGCATCGGAGGTATCCCACTGGAGGTTTACCAATACGACGAGTTCGTTCCTCCAAAGAACACCTGGGGAGACAGGTCGCAGACGCCTATGCTGACGTGGTACCTGCTGCAGCTGGCCAAGGAGTGGCTGGGGGTCCAGGACTTCCTGAAGGACATCGCCTACAAGGGCTGGTTCAGCCTGTTCCTTGAGAGGGATCCCGCCGTCAAGATTCCGGGACGGGGAAAACGGTTCCCAACCGCGACTCAGAGGAGCAAGGACGGGTCATACTGGATGACCCTGGAGGCGGGGCGATACCAATCATGGGGCTACTGCGTCATTGAGGCACGGGACCAGAATGTCCGGTATTCCGGGTTCCTTGCCGCTTTCTTGAGCGGGTGGCTCCTGCCGGTGCGGGACGCGAGGATGGGCGTCCGTCCAGCGACTTTGGTGATGACGAGCTCCATGTCCGCCAACAAACGGTTCAACTTGGGCATCCTCGTGCTAGTCAAGCTGTATACCATCCTGGGGCGCATCTCACAAGGGGGTCTCCTCAGAGAGTCTGTGGTCCCTTCCAGATCTTCCATGGCTGGGTGGCGGCTCATCTCGGCGGGTATACTTTCCCAAACGTCGTCCATCATCCGGGCAATGTCTTGCGACCATCCTTGGTAAACATTGCAGGGGTGGCGCCATTGACTCTCAATGAGGAGGGCGTGAGGATCCGCATTGGTAACCATGCCAACTTCAACTTCAGCCCGTTCCCCACCCCGGTTGGCCAGCTGGTGGACAACGGGCGAGGCTCTCTGGAATAGCAGGAATATTTCCAGAGCATTCGGGGCGGGGTGCTCGTGGCTCGGATCGACGGGAAGGTGATCTGTGAGCCCTACATGCCATCCTGATTCGCCAGGAAGTTTTGGTGCCTTCAGCGAATGCCGAAGAAAGTATTCACGGCTGTCTGGCAGGAGAAGAATCCATGCGTCCTGCGCCAGATGTGGTTGATGTTTACCACCTTCGGCTCTGGCGATGTCGTTACTCTTCCTCCCACCAGGGTCGACGTCGGCCTTGCAACCGAATATGCCGAAAACTGAACCATTGCGTACCCTGAGGGGCTATTACGCAAGCGCATCCGGCAACTCGAGGTTACTCGCACAGAAACCGGGTGACGAGAAAGAAGGCACGGTGTCGTCGGAAGGGGAGAACTAAGGGCACATCAGGCAGTGAGGCCTGTGCAGGCTGGGACTTCGGCAGCGGGAACATCACATGGTGCTGCCACGTCCTCATTACCCGTAGGGGGTCACATGAGGCGGCCAGGGAACTGCCCGGGAAGCAGATAAGATATCTGCTCGAACCTTCCCAAGACGCGATTCTCCCGGCACTGTGGTCAGCCTGGATGACCCTGCGGCAATCGCTGAGCGTCAAAGCCATCTGGCAGAAGATAATGCAGAACAGGATCCAACTGCCGGAGGTCGGACTCATTCGGATTACCGACCGAGTGAACTTCCATCGGTGTCATGCTTATCTGACGGCCGTGGACGCATACGCACGCCAAAGGGGGCGGCGTGCAAAGCCAACTTTCCTAGTGAAAGTGATACTCGGCCAGGAGCATGATCCGGAAGCGATGCCGCCGGGAGAAGGCGACAATGATGAAGAGCCTTAGGGGGAGGAGGAAACTGGATAGGACGAAGGCGAGGGACAAGATGAAGAAGAGGAGCCCGAAGGTGAGGGTTCGCAAGGGGCGACCTACCAAGGGAGTCTCCGAGAGAGCGGTGAGATCCCGACTCTGATCTCGACATAACTGAGATTCTCGAGGTTTTTCTCTGTCTTCATTCATTTCCCTCATTCATCCATTCTACTTACCAACTTCTAACTCACTTCCCCATCCTACTCAGGAGTAGCTGAGCGGTGGATGGGCATCCCCACCAGAGGAGGGCGAAGAGGAACCAGCGGGACATGATGGGGATCTGACACCCATCATTGAATTAACCAGCACAGAGGGGTCTCCCCTTATGGCGGCTCCTGCAGTGGCCGGAACACTAGGGACTGACGCTCTGGATTCCTGTAAGTCTCACACTTCACTATTGGTGCTTGGTGTCAAAAGATCTCGTCTGACCAGCGTATGCCCTGTGCAGTGATCTCAACATTGGAGGCACGTCAGGCTGCGGAGCCCGGGCCATCTGCGAGTGGACCAGCGGCGGACATACCACCTCGCTCGGAACATGCTCTCTGCATTGAGCCGGCCCCGACAATAGATGAACAGAGGGCGGAGGACATCAGCGGCACTGTTCCTGAAACGTGGTCGGAAGCTGGTGGAGGCAACATTGTTACTGGGGCGAGGGAAGAAGGTCACCCGGATGTCGAGGATTCTATCCCTCATGAAGACATCCCTGGGGTGGATCCATCTGCTGATCTGCTGGTGGCCTTCCCTATATACCGACCTGCTGACCCTGAGGAGGTAGATGAATCAGACTCAGAGGCGTCTGAGGAGAGTCGGATGACATGGCGCAAGGGGTGGAAGTGTATTTAGCACTTTCTTAGGCAGCCCCAGTCCGATTGGCTGAGGCGGATGGGATCACTTCAGACCTGTCTGTGCTTCCTATGCGCCGGAGGGGCTGATGCTCAGCGCCTTCATATGACGGTCCGTGATTACATGGCCGAGAAGATACGCAAGAGCAGCCGGCGCACCGACATTTCCCAGCGCTAGGAAGGATCGGTGAGCGCTCAAGCGCTGCTGAGGGCGGAGCAGGAAGTCCGACACCTCGAAGGGCAGGCGTTAGATAAAGAGGCCTTTATCGCAACATGCTCTGAGCTCGTGGAGCAACTGACCTCCCAGCTAGCTGATGCACATGAACAACTGGTAGAGGCGAGTCACCAGATGACCGTGCTTCGAGGCGAGCGGGCGTAGGCACAAGCTAGGGCTGATGAGCTGTGCTATGTGGTGGTCGATGAGGAGAGAGTCTTCAAAGAGAGGAAAGCGGCCCTGGAGGCTACCAGCCAGAGGGTAGCAGCGCTGGAAAGATCGCTTCAGCACGCTAAACCCTGAGGGCTTTGTTTTCTCCATCTCATGAACTTTTTGCTTGTACTGCTCATCATCTCAATCCAATATATGGCCAAATCAACTCTTTTGTACCCTTGGTTTAATGCGCTCAACCATAGTTTCGAAATGAATAACAACTCACCCCTAGGCTCCTGTGGGACATGCCCAATGCAAGAAGCAAGAGATGCTCGCACCATCATTCCGTTCAACTGTGGGGCATTGACCAAGCTTCAGGCGTCCAAAATCGGGCCTGGACTTTTGAAGAGACCTCGGGCTGATTGATGTTTCGACTTCTCAATGTGCCTTAACACACGAGCGGGGCAATGCCGGGGGCATTGAAATCCATCCGAACACAGGGGGATGGAGAGAAAGGGTGCATCACGCTGCCCAAATTTGGAACCCAATGGGGCGCAACCATGGAGGATAACTGTCAACCATGGCCGAAACACAACATCCATGTCACGTTGGCCCGGAATGGGAGGACAATAAATGAGGGCTGACCACTGACCATGTTCGCAACATGGGGCCTAACTCAAATATCGTTGGTCAATTTTCCGGAACGTTGGCCCAGGACAGTAGGCGGACCATAGGTCGAGCATCCATACTGTTAGGGGGTCCTGTCAAACATGACCAGTTCTCCGAAACGTTGGCCCAGGACAGTAGGAATACCATAGGGCGAGCATCCATACTATTAGGGGGTCCCGTCAAACACGAAAGGAAATGAGGGTCCGAACAAGGGGGAACGCAAAACGCGGGAGGTGGAGCAGTGGCTTGTTCGAACAGAGTCCAACACTCTCGATATTGTGCCACAAGGGAAAAGGCGCATTAGGTGGACGTACCAACCTGATCACCGGTCGTCCTGATTTCTAGGAAGGACCTCTTTGGCGAGAGAACTGCTGCTTCCCATTATTACCATGGGGCATCCCGAACATGCTCGGGGTAGATATCCTGATTACACCACTTCCCATGAAGTCGGGCCGAGTGATCGACAATAAGGAAGGACAGGGTTTATTAATCCCTAGGACTGGACCCAAGATGAAATGTCTGGGCGGTCCTACGTATCTCATGAGGATGAGAATCAAGCCACACGTGGTTCTGAAAATACATTTTAACGTCATGTGGGACGAAATACAGTTTAACGTCATGTGGGACGGAATAAGGATCTTAGTTTTAGGTCTTAGAGCTCAGACCGTAAGGATCTTAGTTTTAGGTCTTAGAGCTCAGACCGTAAGGATCTTAGTTTTAGGTATTAGAGATCGGACCGTAAGGATCTTAGTTTTAGGTCTTAGAGCTCGGACCGTAAGGATCATAGTTTTAGGTCTTAGATCTCGGACCATAACGATCTTAGTTTTAGGTCTTAGAGCTCGGACCGTAAGGATCATAGTTTTAGGTCTTAGAGCTCGGACCGTAAGGATCTTAGTTTTAGATCTTAGAGATCGGACCGTAAGGATCTTAGTTTTAGGTCTTAGAGCTCGGACCGTAAGGATCTTAGTTTTAGGTCTTAGAGCTCGGACCGTAAGGATCTTAGTGTTAGGTCTTAGAGCTCAGATCGTAAGGAAGGGGAGAAACAGACACATGGCCAGGCGGTTACAAAACCCGGCATGAAGGAGGACCTAAATCCTACTTAACATGTGCTCTCCGGGGAAATGCTCGAGTCTAGGGACCGAACATGGAGTTAGGTTGGACCCGCGGGGAAGTTCCCCAAGTGTTCCTACGTATCTCATGAGGATGAGAATCAATCCATACGTAGTTCTGAAATGTGACACGGTAAGATAGCAGTGCCAGGGAAAAGGGGAGCGCGGGCGTGGCCCTTGCACTAAAAGAAGCGGAATTTGATAAATCTTGTTTGTCTTTTAAGTTGAGTGGTTTTTTTGTTGTGAAGCGACAGACCTAGAGTAGCAGGCCATGGTGTCGCTACAAGCATCAAGTCGTGATAGGCGTTGACGAATGGCATGGCATAAAACCAATACCCAACGTGATGTCCTCTACAACGAGGTCACCACAATGCAGTGCCATTTTTCGTCATGCGGCCAGGATGATAATGTCATAGTTTAAGGTCATAAGGTTTGGACCAACAACACAGTTTAAGGTCACATGGTTTGGACCAACAGCACAATTTAAGTTCATATGGTTTGGACCAACAGCACAGTTTAAGGCCATAATGTTTGGACCAACAACACAGTTTAACGTCATATGGTTTGGACCAACAGCATAGTTTAAGGTCATATAGTTTGGACCAACAACACAGTTTAAGGTCATATGGTTTGGACCAACACCACAGTTTAAGGTCATATGGTTTGGACCAACAATAGAGTTTAAGGTCATATGGTATGGACCAACAACACAGTTTAAGGTCATATGGTTTGGACCAATAGAAGAGTTTAAGGTCATATGGTTTGGACCAACAGCACAGTTTAAGGTCATATGGTTTGGACCAACACCACAGTTTAAGGTCATATGGTTTGGACCAACCGATAGAGGAGCCTCGGGCAAAGGGGCCTATGAGGGTTCGACAATCAGGGAGGGGTAGCAGATGCTAGCTCCCAGCTAGGCTGGGCCCGAAACGCAATGTCTGGGTGACTCCTCACTCCCCTAAGGGGATGAAGGTCAAGTTCCACGCAACCCTTAAAGAAGAGACCCAAGCACATACTCTAATGCTCAGATCGTGGGAGCCTCGAGAGACACCGTTACGCAGCTCGGTCTGTATGATGTGTGGGGGTGTACTGAGGGTTAGTACAAGGGGTGTCAAGATTCCACCTTGGCATGGTGGGGCAGAAAATTACATGAACCATGCCACCCACATTCAGGGCCTGGGGGACCGACGTGATGACTGAGGATTACTGTTGACCATGTTCGCAACACAGCATTCTGTCATGTTAGCCATGGGGACAAACAAATGAGCATCAACTGCTGACCATGTTCGCAACATGGGATTTGTATCAATTTGTTGTTTGAAACCCTCGGGGGCGTTGGCCCATGACGGTAGGGGAGCCCTTGGGCGTTGTACCCAGGCCATTCGTGGGGGTCCCTCCAGGTATGAAGGATGACGGGGGCCCGAATGAAGGGGAACACGAAACTTGGAAAGTGGATGGAACTTGCCTAAGTCGAATCTGGCACTCCAAGTTCTAGACCAGAGTGCCTTGAGCACATCAACAGACCACTGGAAAGGGTCAGAGGGCTCAGTCCGAGAGCGGCCAAGAGATGGCAGATCCTTGGGCAAAAGAGGGGGCATAATGCCAAACACCCTGGGCACCGGGAGATCGTGGGACCTCCTAAGAGATGGGGCTGGACCTGACATCTAGGTGTTCAGGCGGTCCTACGTATCCCATGAGGATGGGAATCAAGCCACACATAGTTCTTGAAACACGTCTTTAAACGCCATTGGACAGAGGAGGGCTAAACCCTGAGGACAGGGTGCGCGGGGTTCAGCTATCGCAAACCTGACGTGAATGGGGACATACTCTCACACCACGCCACGCGACCCTGTGGTCGAAGTCCCAAAGGCGAAACAGCCGCGACAGTGGACCTCAAGATGGACCCAAAGACGAAAGTTATGGGCGTTCCTACGTATCCCATTAGGATGGGAATCAAACTAGACATAGTTCTGGCAATACAGTTTAACGCCATGTTGGACGAAATATAGGTCTTAGTTTTCGGTCTTAGAGCTCGGACCGTGAAAAGGAAGGGCGGAATTTGGTATCTCATGGGCTGTACCCGAGACGAAATGTTCGTGCGGTCCTACATATCTCATGAGGATGAGAATCAAGACACACGTAGTTCTTGAGAATACAGTTTAACATCATGTTAGACGAAATATGGGTCTTAGTTTTAGGTCTTAGAGCTCGGACCGTAAGGAGGGCATAACCAAAAGAGAATCTTAGTTTTAGGTATTAGAGCTCGGACCATGGAAAGGGCAGAACTAAAAGAGAATCTTAGTTTTAGGTCTTAAAGCTCAGACCATGGTGCCCAGATGCAGGGCAGGGTGTAGTTTAAGGTCGTGTTGGACCATACAGTTTAAGGTCATGCTGGACCATAGAGCCCAAATGTAGGGCAAAGTGCAGTTTAAGGTCGTGCTGAACCATATAGTTTAAGGTCATGCTGGACCGTACAGTTTAAGGTCATGTTGGACCGTGCAGTTTAAGGTCATGCTGGACCATACAGTTTAAGGTCATGCTGGACCGTAGAACCCAAATGTAGGGCAAGGTGTAGTTTAAGGTCGTGTTGGACCATACAGTTTAAGGTCATGCATGACCATACAGTTTAAGGTCATGCTAGACCGTACTGTTTAAGGTCATGCTGGACCGTACAGTTTAAGGTCATGATGGACCGTAGAGCCCAAATGTAGGGCAAAGTGCATTTCAAGGTCGTGTTGGACCGTAGAGGCTAGGAAAAGTACTTCTTGAGGAACCTGGCGTTGGTGGGAGGAGTGATACGCTCACCATCCATAGTCACCAGGGAATACGCACCATTGGGATAGACCTTATGGACAAGAAAAGGTCCCTCCCACTTGGGTTCCAACTTGGGTGGTTTCTTGTCGGGAATCATTGGCGCTCTGAGAGCCAACACCAAGTCACCTTGCAGGAAGGAGCAGAAGAAAACCTTCTTATCGAAAGCTCGAGCCATCCTGCTCTAATGCCTTTCCATGTTATGTAAAGCGCGAAGCCTACTTTCATCCAGCGCTTCCAGTTCAGCTAGACGGATCTCGGCAACTCTGTCTGGCGCTTGATGGTCGTAGACCGCCGTGCGCAATGAGGGCAGTTGGACCTCGATGGGAAGGACGGCCTCAGCTCCGTACACCAGGGAATATGGGGTCACCTAGGTGGAATTTAGAGTCGTCGTCCTATAAGCCTAGAGGGCGTTGGGGAGCTTTTCCGGCCAACTCTTATTGTTCTGACCAACCATTTTTTGCAGAATGTTAGAGAGGGTTTTGTTAAACGCCTCAATCTGTCCATTCGCCTGTGCATGATAGCGGGAGGTGTGGTTAGTGCGAATGTTGTACTTGGCGTACAATCTGTTCAGCTCGGCCACTCGGAAATTGGTTCTGTTATCCATGAGGATAGCGTGAGGTATTCCAAATCGGTGGATGATATTGGAGCTCACAAAGTCGGTGATAGAACCAGCCTTGACTTCCCTAAGTGGGGCTGCCTCTGCCCACTTTGAGAAGAAATCTCTGGCGGTTAAGATGAACCGGCACTAGTGGGTCGTCGCCGGCGGGTAAGGCCCTACGACATCCAAACCCCAGACTTCAAAGGGCTAAGAATACTTAGTAGTATGGAGAGGATCTGGTGGCTGATTCATAAAGTTAGCATGAACTTGGCACGCATGGTACCTCTTGGCGTACTCGATGCAGTCGTGGATCATGGAGGGCCAGAAGTATCCGAGTCTCCGAATCTGGTGGGACAACTTCGACCCGGCCCGGTGGGCGCCACAGGAGCCAGCGTCCACTTCCTGCATGACCTGCGGGATCTCAACTCCTTGAAGACAACGGAGGAGAACATCGTCATACCTGTTCCTGTAAAGGAGCTGCTCACAGCTAGGACCGCTTTGAAGGGTGAACTGCAGCGTGCGGTGCTGGATTCGTTCCCACTCCGCTCGGTCCATCGAAAGATTGTCGTGCCAGAGATATTCAACCAAGGGTGTCCTCCAATCAGGGACTGTCTAGATCACCACGCCTGAAACCCCGGGGGGTCTGGACGTGGGGGCACCAGCGGTGAGATGGTTCACTCGCGGGCCATGACCGCCCTCCGGGATAACAAGAGCAATGACTCTTCGGTGTGCCACGTGGATGATTAGGTCATCCTGTTCGGGCTCCGCGAGTGATGTGGCCAGGCTGGCCAAAGCATCTGCTCGACTGTTCTGCGACCGGGGAACGTGAACGACATCTGGTCAGGAGGGGAACTTAGCCATTAGATGGAGGGTGCAATCTAGCAACGGCACGAGTTCTGGCTTCCTGACAGCGTAGTCATCGTTAACCTACTTGATGACTAGCTCAGAGACCCATTTTACATACAGGTGGGGTACGTCAACCTCCAAATACAACTCGAGGCCGGTGATGAGGGCATGATATTCTGCCTCATTGTTGGTGCAGCCCTCTGACAACAAGAAAGAATATGGCAGAACGGCTTGCTCTGGGGTGATGAAGATGACACCCAGGCCCACTCTGTTAAGCCTAGGATCGTCGAGCCTTCTACCGGTAGGGCTTCAGGAGGCGCCGTCAAAGTGCATCTGCCATCATGGGGTGGCATGATCGACTGAGAGGATTGCCTCATCAGGAAAGCCCAAATCCAGCGGTTAGTCCGCAGAGGTTGGATGAGTAGCTAGGAAGTCTGCCAACGCCTGTCCTTTGAAGTCCTTTTGAGGTATGAACCTAATGTCAAACTGCTGGAGGATCACCGCCCAGCGTGCCAATCGGCCGGTCAACATAGGACGGCTCAGGATTTATTTCAACGGGTCTACCCGAGAGACCAGTTGTACCTCATGGTGCTGCAAGTATTGTCACAATTTATGTCCGGCGAATATGAGCGCCAAGCAGCTCTTCTCGATGGGATAGTATCTAACTTCCGCGTTGAAGAGCATTCGGCTGAGGTAGTAGAGGCTATTCTCTGTTCCCTCATTGTTTTTCTGGGTGAGAAGGGCGTCGAGGGATCGCTCCAGGGCGGTCATGTAAAGGACCAGCGGCCTTCCGGGAACAGGTGGAATCAGGACCGGAGGTTGAAGAAAATACTGTTTGATTTCCTCAAAAGCGGCCTGACACTCTTCGTCCCACCCATAGGCGGCGCCTTTCTTCATGAGCCGAGAGAAGGGCTTACACTTGCCGGCCAGATTCGCAATGAATCGGCGTATGTAGGCTAAGTGGACTTGGAGGCCTCGAAGCTCTCGAATATTACTCGGGGGAGGCATCTGACTGATGGTCTTGATCTTCTCGGGGTCGATCTCGATACCTCGATACCTGACGATGAATCCAAGAAACATTCCCGAGGTGACCCTGAAGGCACACTTCAACGGGTTCATCTTCAAGTGACGAGAACGGAGAAAACCGAACACTTTCTCAAGGTCTTTGAAATGGTCCTGGAGCGGATGAGATTTGACCACCAGGTCATCTATATAGCACTCCACCTGCGTCTCAAGGATCGTCTTGAATATGCGGTGCATAGCCCGTTGATAGGTGGCACCCGCGTTCTTCAGGCCGAAGGGCATAACCCGATAGCATAAAGTGCCCTGGGGGGCCCTGAAGGCAGTGAAATCTTCATCCTCAGGGGCCATCCAGATCTGGTTATACCCGGAGTACCCATCCATGATGGAGAGGGCTTGAAACCTGTTCATTGCGTCGATCAACAGTTCTGTCATGGGAAGGGGAAATTCATCCTTCAGACAGTGGCGATTAAGATCGTGAAAGTCGATGCAGACCCTGATCTGCCCATTCTTCTTCCTGACGGGCACAATGTTGGCTAGCCACCTGGGGTACTGGAATTCCCTGACGAAGTTGTCCTTAATGAGATTATCAACTTTGGCCTCAACCATGGCACCGTGAAATGGGTTCATTTTTCTGGGAGGCTTCTTGAACCCGCGATGGTTTGCTGGGAGGCCAAGGCGGTGGACGGCTACCTGGGGATCTAGTCCCGAAATCTCGTCATAACTCCAGGAAAAAACATCACAGTGCTGTCTGAGGAAGCCTGTGTACTGTTTCCGTTCCTCGGGAGGCATAGCGGCACTGACCAATGTGGGTCTCGGGTCCGCCTCACTACCGAGGTTCACCTGTACGAGCTCGTCAACCGTGGTGGAGACACCCTCCTCAAAGGTAGGAGGAGCATCTTCCATGTCTTCTTCTCCGCTTGTGGAATGATCATCCATGGGGGGAGACGTCTCGGGGATGCTCGACCCTAATGGGAAGCTAGCACCGGCTTGGGTGGCAGGGGTCGTCACGACGGGAGACTCGTGCACCGCGGAGACCGTAGCGACAAAGGCAGTTCATCCAATCCCATCCGGCCTGCGGCCCAAGGGGCCACGCCTTATGACATTGAAGCAGTGGTGTCGCGTTGGCCTGAGCCGGTCGATCCCAGCTCGGTGAAACAGGCACGCATGACGTACTGCCGTTGCCATAAGCCAAATGTCCCGATATCGTACGGGGGTAGGAGGCTCGGGGATCACCCGGGCCTAGTTAGTGTAAGAGTACGAGGTGATTTCCCTCCGTCGCTTAAACCCAGAAATATGCATTCCTCTGGTACCCGAGACAACAAATCACTCTCCCATGTCAAGAGTCGTGGCCTCCAACTGATGGATTGGGAAGACATATGCGTCATCCAAACCTGCCCAGGGATCGCTCGCAACAACGGAAGGCTCAACCTCACCTTCCAGGATCTGCTTGTCCTTGCTCTTGTAATACTCAACATCTAGGTAATAAGCTTCACAAGAGGAAAAAGGAGACGCATCTCCTTGGAGCACACCCACTCGACCCTTAAGGGATTATTTGAGGCACTGATGGTATGATGAGGGAACCGCTGCGTGAAGATGGAGCCACGGCCTGCCCATCAACGCGTTGTAGGCAGTGTCCTGAGAGACAACCATGAATTCAGTATTGGCAATTAAGCCACCGAACTGGGTCTTCAGACGAATCTTGCCGAGTGGAGTTTTCTCGGTCTTGTCATACCCCTGGATTCTGAGGTCGGAGGGAATTAAATCATCCTTGGAAAACCCCAGTTTTCGCAGTGTCCGAGTTGGGATCAGGTTAATCCCAGAACCCGTGTCGACAAGACAGCGACGGACCTCCACGCCATTGAACTGGCCAGTGATGTACAGCGGGCGGATGTGCCCCTGTATGGGAGGGTCTTCATCTTCATAGGAGAATGAGATAACCGCCTGACATTCGGCGTCCTCAATCACCTCGGTGTGGAAGGATTCTGCGGCCGCTACCTCCATTTCAAACTGGAGGGGGCCCCTCAGAGCCTCAGCGAGCGCCTCACGCATCTCAGACGACAGGCGGAGGGCCTCAAGGATAGAAATCCTCACCGGAATTCCGGCCAGATGCTTCAGGACATCATAATTTCGTGCCAAACACGAGCTTCTGCTTACAGGAGGTCGCTCTGCGATTGGGGGCATGACGGGCCCTACGGGCGGGACCGGTGACTGACTAGTACTAGGCATGTCCCGTTGTTCGCCAGCTAAAGCCCGGGAGGTGGCTTCCATGCTAGGACTAGAAGTCCGTATTCAGCCAGTGGCAGGGCTGGGCTGGTCGCGATGCGGGCAAGGCGATTCTGCCTGATCCAGCAACACAAACGGTGGTGGAAGAGAACCTGTTGTCACCGGATGAGGGAGCCGCGAGTGCTGCTCTCTACACTGGGCCTGCTGCCTGGTCTCAGTGGCGTGCACGACCTGACTGGAGGTGATGACCACCGTGCCCTGGCGATTCACGTAGCCACGACTCCGTCGATGTTGGCGACGACTGGGGACATTGGGGAGGTTCACCCGGCGCTCCTCGTCGTCGGGAGCCACGAAGGGATTTACCAACTCTACGGTGTTAACCAAAGCGTACCCCGGGCTCTCGGGGAGGTTCACCCGGCACTCCTCAACGTCGGGATCCATGAAGAGATTTACCAACTCTACGGTGTTAACCGAAGCGTACCCCGGGCTCTCGGGGAGGTTCACCCGGCGCTCCTCGTCGTCGGGAGCCACAAAGGATTTACCAACTCTACGGTGTTAACCGAAGCGTACCCCGGGCTCTCGGGGAGGTTTGCCCAGCGCTCCTCATCATCGGGAGCCACGAAGGGATTTACCAACTCTACGGTGTTAACCGAAGCGTACCCCGAGCTCTCGGTCGAGGAGTCATCCCTTACCGGATGGGGTCTCGGAGGGATCCCCATTCACGAGGGCATGAAATATCCAAGTGTGTGAGAAGACGACGGCAACGGAAGGGCGCGTTCTTTCTTCCTGCGCCGTCGCCTGCTCTTCTAGGAAGAAGTAGGCTGGGACGACAGTTCCAGAGCGGCGCTCGCGGATTCTGAGGGCTCTGGCTGGTCCAGGTGGGCACGGATGATGCCATGGGCACAGGCGACCGTCCTGTGGGCCATCCAGTAGTTATAATTCCGGGACCCACGGTCGGAAACCTGTTCCCACCCATCCCCATCGTCACTACTACCATCTGATCCCACGAAGACACCTGCCACCTGTGCCGGGGTTGGACCCAACCTCACTATGTTTTTGTCAATCTGATCTTGGAGCCAGTCCTTGAAAACATAGCATTGCTGGATGGTGTGTCCCAGGAACCGGTGATAAGGGCAGTAGTTGGGGTGATCCGTGAGACACGCCTCTTCTGGCTTCCGACACTCAGGCAGTCGCACGATCCTCTGCTCTGAGGCGCTACGGAAATAATCGGGGACCTGTGCCCCGCCAAATGAATAAGCCTGATCCCTTCTGCATGAAAAGGGGACTCTTGGGGGCTAACCATGGCCAGGGGCCGGTGGAGCAGGACGAGGAGGCGGAGCCGGATTACCTCGCCTAGGCGGCGGCGGTGCGTTACGAGGAGGCTCCTGCCGATTCTGAGGCGGTCGCTGCTAGGCCGGAGGCTGTGGGGGTGTACCCCTATGAGACTGCTAAGCTGGCCTCACCGGCAGCAACTCTAGCTGTCTGGGGGCCTCTATCTACGCCACAGCAGCAGGCTCGGCTCTGGCGGCTCTCCATGCAGAGATCACAGGAGGCAGCGGGCGTGGCTGACTGGCCTATTGTAGGGCTTCTTTGAGGAGCTGAGCCTTGTCCGAGAAGTCCTGGAACCCTCCAGGGTAATTTTGTGTGATCAGGGAAGGAACCAACTCTGCCTTGACGTTCCCCACACACATCGTCAGTAATTTCTCCTGAGTCAGTGGCATGTCAAGGGAGTACGTGAGCCCCTTCCACCGGGCGACGAAGTCCGCGACTCTCTCATCGGGCCTTTTCTTGCACCTGAAGAGGTATGCAATGTTCGTCTTCCGGGTTGTGGAACTGAACTGGTAGAGGAATTGCCAACGAAGGTCCTCCCAGCTAGTCACTGATCCAACAGGGAGCTGGCAGTACCAAACGAACGCTGGTCCCTCCAGTGTCTGAACGAAGCACCGGAGCTTGGTAGCCTCCAGCTGCGCTGGAGTCCCTAACATAGGCCTGCACCTCGAGTTGAAGTGGTCCAAGTGTTGTGGCGGGTCTCCGGTCCCATTAAAGGGGGCGAAAGTGGGGTTCCCAAATCTCGGCGGGGCCGGCATGTCATCCACCCATGCGGGGTACGGCTTTCCATTCGGTGGGATCGCCACCTGCCAGGTTTCCAGGGCCTCCAAGAGAGTGATGAGTACTTACATCAGATCATCCGGATTCGGATTCATGTCCTGACGGGGATCTCTAACCACAAGCCCATTGCCAGTCTCTTCTATACGATAGTCGCGCTCAGCGGCTCGGGGGGCAGCTGGCAGATCGACTCTCAGAGCGGCAGGAGGAAACCGATCAGGGTCTCCCAGGTTGCCTCGCTGCTCGGGAGGGTTAGGCGAAACATATCGCACCCTCTTGACATGGGCTCCAGTGTCTCCCCTTTCAGCGAACACGACACAGTCACGGTTGCCCGGGGGGGGATCTTAGCAAGGGGTATATGCTCCTGCCCCTGCTGTCCTGGTCTAGGGTTGCCGTAGACAGGCTGCCGCTCTGCAATTCGCTTGGCCAAGACTTAATCAACCAGCCTCTTTTGCTTGGCTAGCTGTTGGCGCAGCGTGGCCTTCTCGGGATCTTCCTCTGCCTTTTGCACTGAGGCAGATGGGTCGGCGAGTTTGACAGACTCGACGGGCTCTTTAGCCTTGCCGATGTTTCGGCCGAGTGCCAGTGCCTCCGTGGGTACAGGAAGAACTAGGAGGCTCCTCTGTTGGGGAGTAATCCTCCCAGGTGGGTCCAGTAGCGGCCTGTCCTCGGGGGGGTGAGTCCCCGTCGAGGGGCTCCACAATGTTTCCCTCATCTGAAGGTTCATCCATGTGTGACTTCCACTACCCTTGACGACGTTCCATCAGGGTCGCCCAGTGGATCGGGCTGCCAGCGTATCGCACAGAAGAGGAGAGGAGCGTACTTCCCCCACCCACGGATGTGCACGTGGGGGTTGGCCTCCTCAATAACTCTGCGGAGTACTCGAAAACTCTGGACGCATTGTGGCTGAAGGGACTCGTGGAGGCCCATCGACTCGGGGTGCCGGACCGCGGGGAGTTCTGCCAGGTCAACCCGACGGCACTGCTCACCAATCTCCTCGAGATGCGCCTGGCTCCCAGGATAAGGTGCTAGATGATGATGGAGGCGGGAGTGAGTCACCCGAAGAATATGTCGGAAGCATTCAAACTCTCTCGGGGTCAGTGACTCTAGCACATCAAAACCCGATTCCGCGACCGGCCAAAACTTCTCAGGGAAGAGGCCCGCTGCAAGAACGGTCCAGAAGCTCCACGGCTCCGACTCGGGGTCCGGAATTTTCCGCCCCTGCTCGTCCACCGAGGAAAGTTGGGGAATTGGAAATGGCGCCGAGGCAGGCCGTCGGGGCGGTGGGCTGGCCGGCGGGGAATACGGCGAACAGGCCGATTGGCCGCCGATCCCTGGGTCATCCTCCGAGGGTTGTAGTGCCCCGGCCGCCACATCGCGATAGGATGGGCCGGTGGATGGGCCTCCTGTCACAACATCGGTGCTCACTGAGGGTGTGTCGCCTCGCGATCCTTCCGTCGGTACCCAGATAAGTTCCTCACCCTCCCTAACAGGGGCAGGAGGTGCTTCCGAGGAGATCAGCAGCAACTGCGGGCTTGATCCCTAGCAGTACGCCAAGTCCTCGTCCTCCTGGATATACCTTCGAAGGGAGGATGGAATCATACGGATCTCGCATTCGGGGAGTACGATACTGACGCGCAGCATCCCCATCCCGGCCCTCAACTCGAAAGGTTCAGGGGAGGTTCTATCGTCGAATCGTACTCTACCTCAGAATCCGAGAAACGGACTGGTCTGATTCCCGTCCAGACTCCCCTGACATTTCTCCGACGGCGATGATGCCCGGCCTTCCTGCCCCTGGGTAGCTCCTCAGGATAAGGATGACTTTCATCATGGGGTCCCCCGGCCATAATATAGCTGAGGCAGAGGGGACCAAAGGCCGGGGTGCGAGAAGCACCGGGACAGATGTCGAAAGGGACATGGAGAGGACCTCCATGTGAGTGAGCGACTGGATACACGACAGATCCATGCTCGCGACCGGTGGTAGGGGGAGTGACCAAATTCCCCATGCAGTGGGTGCTGGAAGGAGTCATACCCGGAGCATAGTCGTCGCGAAGAAGCTTTCGGCTTCCCAGATCAGTGGCACGGAATGAGCCTTCATGGTGAGACGCACTACCGCGGATTGGTCCGCAGTGGCCATTGCCAGTGTCCGCGACCGGGAGATTGGACCCAACCTACCTACAGGGTGGTCGGGGTTTCGATCCCAGTTGGGAACGCGGCTGCCCCTGCTCAACATGCGTAAGGATCTGGGAACAGGAGTCAGCAGTGGCTGGGGCCACGATGGTTGCTGATTCTGGTGCCCCAAGATGGGAATTCTCCCCCACTCGTGCCCGACGTTGGCGTCGAGTCAGATGGGCCGGAGCCGGTGGTGTGGGCATGAAGATTTCCTGCTCCTTGGCTCGGGGAGTCAGGCGGCGAAGTCGGTGCGGCCTGGCGGGGGTTCTTGCCGTTAACCCCTGTGATGGATCGCCAATCGGGTGGACCTGGACATCCCCCACCTCATTGGCGTAGGGGAGGGATGTGTCAAAGCGCTCTGGGGATAGGCTCCTGAAGCGGTTGAACGTCGGCGTGGGGAGCGGCGGCTCCTTGCGCGGCCCTTGAGGGCGGCAATGGTGGTGAGGCGCGGCCGCCTCTAAATCCAAGCGGGCAATGCCCCTGGTGGGGATGACCCCTTCCTCGTCATACCTACAAACCAGGTTATTGATCACCCATCGTTGGATGATTTCTGACGAGGAGAGGGGGCGCAAGCGCCTGGTGGCTATGGCGGTCAAAGTCGAAGAGACCGTGGGATAGGTGGGACCGCGCGGGGTAGCGGCGTCTGTACTACCCCTGCCCCTGCGCCGGTGGATAGGTGGCGATCGAGCTCCAAATGCAGTGATCTGATTCCTGGAAACAGGGAGATGAACCCATTAGTATCAACAGGAAAAGAGATCAACAACCAAGGCCCAGCGTCATTCCGTCTTCCATGGTCGGCGAGAGGGATCCACGCTGACGACGTCACAGAATGGAGTAGTCAACGTCCTGACGGCCTCGACCCCTGGCGGTTTCACATCCCGGTTGGGGTTACCCGGACCTGGTGACATGCCATTATTCCGATGCTCCAACGACTACCATTCCCCATGTTGAGGAGAAGCGCTTCACGTCGGGTTCACCATTTTTTGTTTCCGACACTTTCGTCGGGGCGCGTGCGTCCGTCCGCTGGGGAGGGCGCGCCGCTTGTGGCCCCGCATTACCGCTTTCCAAAGGCGGGTGACATCCGTTCCTTGTTCAGGTACGTCTGCTCCTTGATAGAAATTGGGATGATGGGATGTCGGTTCTTCATTCCGTGGATTCCTCCTCGGAGCTCGCCACCTAGTCCGGGTCTCCCTCATAGATTTAAGACGGGTTCGTGAAGCTCATTCCCAGTTCCATATCCACATGGACGCCAGTTAATTACGTTTCTTACGTCAAGATGCTCCAAGGGGTCTTGTCGGGATAGAAACCTGTGGTGAGGAGAATGGTCACATTGGGGCATCTTCGGCATGTCTGTCTTTGGTCCCTCATCACAGGGCTTCTCGAGGGTGCGGAAGCCCGAGGCATCCCACATCGAATGCGGGGAATGTGTACCATCTAAGGTTTTCCTCATCTTCCCATGTTTTACACGGGGTATGTCACGAGTTTAACGTCTTGCGGAGATGGATCGGGTTGAAGGATTCCTAGGGTGAACACCGATGTTGGGGCCAGCGCGTGGGCGGCTTCCCATATATCATGGAGTGGGAAAGGGTGGCATGATCTCACCGGGATGTGGCGGCCCGGGTAAGGATCAGGATGGATGGTGGAGTGAAACATGGGGCTTATATTCTGAGACGGCCCAAGAGGGGGGATACAGTTTAACGTCATGTGGGACGTGATACAGTTTAACGTCGTGCGGGACGGAATACAGTTTAACGTCATGTGGGATGGAACATAGTTTAACGTCATGCAGGACGGAATACAGTTTAACGTCATGCGGGACGGAATACAGTTTAACATCATGCGGGATGAAATACAGTTTATGTCATGCGGGACGACGTACAGTTTAACGTCGTGCGGGACGGAATACAGTTTAACGTCATGCGGGACGAAAGATTTGGGGCTTACACTCTGAGGCGGCCCAAGGTGGTCAGGGAACCGACATGGAGAGGTCGGGATGACCGGGTGGTGGGCTTGAACCTCGTGGAGGCTTCCTACGTACCATGCGTTAGCACGGATCAAAGTCCACGTAGTTCACTGGGATGGGGATTACGCTCTGAGGCAGCCCATAGGAGGATGTCATGTTCGATGCGCATTCTAAGCCCACGTGAGTCATGCTCGATGTGGGAAACAAGAGGTAGCAGGGACCAGACGATCACGTCGCGAAGGGTGCGTCCGTGAGAAGTGGAATGGGGCTTACGCGTTGAGCGGCCCAAAGAGGAAACAGGGGCTTACGCGTGGTTAGCGGCCCTTGGTGTCGGGGCTTACTCCAGGGTGGAGGCCCGTGGTGCGACAAAGCGCAGTGGGAAAGTACTCCACTAGCCTTGGCAGGGGGAAGTATGGAGATGCATGGGTGCAATCATCCGTACGAGAGGCTAGGGGGTTACGCTCTGAGGCGGCCCTTCCCCCACAGACAAACGTCGCTCCGACAAGGAGGATCTCATTCCATGTGAGGAAGAGTCCATTCCCATGGAGACGAGTGGGCGTAATGAATGTCCGAGCTGGGGGGACCCTGCGTGCGAAGCACAGGGTCAGACCATAGTTTAACGTCTTGTGTTAAGGACGAGGTGCTTAGTAGTTTAATGTCCTGCAGCTTGGATGAGGTGGGTTCACTCCACACCCCTAGGGCTTACATGCCAACACCCTCTACACCTTGTGGAAGGGAAGGCATCGGCAAGGCCATGGGGAAGGGGGGCCACAGGGCGAACCACCGGGGGATCCACGTTAGCGTGGCTATGCGAAGAAGCAATAGCCGTTAGTGTGCCTATGAGGAGAAGCATATGGAAAAGCAATGAAACGGGAAACACGGCCCAAGGGACCTTGAGGTTACTTCGCACGAGCCTGGAAGGCCGTGCGGGAAAACAACGCATGGCCCGCATGCCCGGCAGGGGAGACATCAGGTGCCGGTGCAGGGGGGCAGCCAAGGGGCGTCAAGGTGAAGGGTCTTGGGATTTGCGCGCAATAAGGATGATTCGCGCGCAAAACACCAGGACAACGCGCAATTGGAGCAACGGAATTGCGCGCAAAGAGGGAATTATGTGCAAGATTTTGTGTGCACGGTAGCATATTGCGCGCACGAACCACGGATTGCGCTCCAGTGGGGAAAACGGGGGAAGGGGAAAATTCACTGAAGCCGGTGGAGTTGCGCACAAAGGCGAACTCCGGGGCAAGGTTGCGCGGAATTTGGGATTACCTGGATGTCATCTTTCGCGCGGGGGGAGCCGAATTGCGCGCACGAGAGTCGCTTCGGATTCCTCAACCCCCAAACCGTTCGGGGTCACCTTATATTTATAGGTGACCTCCAGCGCGGAATCTAGGCGGCGCGCGATGTTTTCCGCACCGGGAACTACTTGCGTGCAAAATCGCGCCACGGAGAACCGGGGAGCGCAATTATTGCGCGCCTCACCGTTTCAATTCTGCGAATCTCGGGAGTACTCCGCGCGTAGAACAATTTTGCGCGCGGATCCTCCTTTATTTCGCGCACCACTTCCCAGGCCTCCGGATCGGGCCTCTGATTCCGAATATGACTTCGCTTCATCATTCTGAAACTTCCTCTGGGAGTTACGGGGTTTTTTTCGGTGTCAACAATAAGGATTATATAAAGTTTAAAATTTAGTTAATACTATTCATAACCTCTTTTGAACGGCTTGTTTGGTAAGTCATGGTGCGCTTGAACTCGGTGTTACGTGTAGTGCAAGTTATTGAATTATTTTGAAGAAATTACACACTATGAAATCTTGCGGTGTTACAAGACACACACATTTGTTCCAGTCCAAGAGGGTTGTAGGGAATACTCCCCCTTATCATACGGACAACCAAGTCAGGCACATACACCTGATTTGAGTGGAGATCGTCAGCCTAACCTGGACATCTTTCCTGATCAGGCGCATACACCTGCTCAGTGCAGCCACTTTCGTCAACAAGTGGTTTCCAAAGTGAGTAAGAAGGCGTCTGATGAAAAGACTCGCCCATCATAGTCAGGAGATCAAGAGACAATCTGTAACAATACCTTTCTCGATGCTGGAGTTCTTGAAGCCCTCAGGCAATTATCTGTTGGAATCCAAGATTCTACCCCCTCATTTCTCAATAGTGGGAACATTAATTCTGAAGTTCTTCAATAGACACTTCCTCATGAAGGCTTGCTTCATGACAATTCAGTCGATTTCGAAGTTTCATCTTCATATGAGAGCCACAGGAACCCTCTGTGTGGTCAGAAGACCAAGGAGCAAGAGATCTCATCTTTTACTGTAACCCATTATGGTGGTTCTCCCCATGATGATCAATTTCACTGCAAAGTCCTCTCCGTAGTAGTGATACACATTTCCCGGAAAATGCTCCAGTGGGAGATGTAGTGCCGAGAAAGCCCTCTTATCTTGAGGCACTTGCAAATGCGAAACCAGTCATGTCTGATGCTTCATCGCTAGCAGGTGAAATACTTTCTCAATCAGAAGATAGCTTAGGGTGTAGTTCATTCTCCGAACCACCCCTAAGTCATGCATCTTCTCTTTTGATTAATTATTTCTCTACCAATCTTGTTGAATCCGATGAAGCAATAAGGAAACACCAACTCTGGTCAAATCAGGTAGAAGAATATTCATCGAATGATAAAGTGGAAATGCTGAACATGAGAAAACAACTGGCAAAAGGTGATGTACCAGTCATGTTTTGGCCTCTGGCTGACTCTCAGTATGACATTCCAAAGATTTTGACAGAAGATTGAATTCATGATATTTGTCTCAACATATTGAAAAATCTTTGTCAGTTGAAGAAGAAAGTATTATCATATGATGAATATGAAAATAATCTTAAGATAATGGAAGGGTTACAACATCAAACTGATTTGGCATCTCTATCAGTCTCTTGATATCCGAAGGCTGAAAAGCAGCAGAGAGCCCTTCAATGTTTGTGCCTTAGCGCACTAAGAAGATTGTGTCAGTTAATTGCCAATGCCCCATATGGTATTCATGTCAGAGGATGGGGTGTTCATGGAGCACTAAATTTCATGGTGCTCTCCTATCAGAAAAGCCCACTGAAAATGTTCTCATGCAATGTTATTGCCCATGGCCGGCCACAGTCAATGGGTTTTGTTTGTAATCAAATTCTTTCCCAAGAACAGGCTTCAACTACTTCCTATCAAAACCAAGTATACAGAGAAAAAGTTGTTTAATTACTCCTGCATCAAGCAAACAAGAATATTGAACAATCCTCTCATATGGAGCAAGCACATCATCATGTGACAGAAGTGTCGGAAATAATCCAACGATCTTTTGAACCAGGTGATAAAAGTGGATACAGATTAATGCATCCAACTAATTTCCGGACTCAGGTTCATAAGATTAGGAGAGCTTTTAAGAAAGTCTTAGACATAGTATTTCAAGAGCCATCCCAACTTGCCAGACTGGGGACTCTTTTAAACCAACCCTTGGAATCAACAAATAGGATTCAAGGAATTGAGCAGGAACAGCAGGAACAGCCCCAGTCCACCGGACTGGGTACTTTTTCAAATCATCAATCCCCTCCTCAGAGAATGTCCGTCTTTTCTCGATTGGGAAAAAAGTCTCAAGAGGAACTAAGAGACAAAATATTAGGAGATTCCCTCCAAATTATGGTTCGTCAAGAAATTCATGAGGGATCAAATCAATAAAAGGCAATGTCTCATCAAAGGCATGGAAGAAGACAAGATCACATAAATGCTGATAGAAGAGTTGTGATTCATTATGCATCAATCAATGTCATCAATGTCGTTGTTGCTAATCCACCAAATGAATCTCACTCAGGGGACTCAGATGAAAAGGTTCATGCTCAATAAGATGTACACACCGACACAAATGAAGAAGGTGTGCATACAAAAAATCAAAGGATTACTCAGAACCTAGGTAATCCTTTGAGTAACCCACTTCCCCCTCTCCGAAAAGGATCCAAAAAAAGGATGGGAAATCATCAGGTTACATATCCTTCCTCTGGAGAAGTCCAATCACTCTCACTATAGCAAAGGTTTGCACAACAGGAGGAAGAAATAAAGGAGTTAATGAGGTTGAATGCAGAACTACTTCATGGTAGTCTTCTTCGTGAACGTGTTGGAGTCAGTCAGCCAAGGGAATTTATTGCAGCTACTGATATGGGTCAAGAATATCCTCCTCTATTAGTACACCCTCATAGTTCTAATCTTACGGGTCAAGTGCAACAACAGTTGGCAGTGCTACCATCAGTTGCAGCACCAACTACCACATCTGTCCAAGCTCCAGTCATTGCACCTACCCAAGTCCAAGTTCAACCGGCTGTTTCTCAAAAGTTTATAAGTACTATTGAGTCATTAATAGCTCGGTTAGAAACTATGGAAGGGAAACGTGTGCAGGTTCAACCAGAAAAGAAAGTTTACCCTGAATGGGTAGATTCAATCTCTCCTACATCGAGTTTTAGAAACCCTATATTCCTTATTTTCAATGGATTAGGCGACCCTGAACAGTATTTGACGCATTACGTGTCTTGTTGTGATCCTATGATGGGAACTCTAGAGCAGCAAGAAGTAGTAAAACTCAGATGCTTCTTACATACCTTGCAACGACCAGCCTTTGTCTAGTATACAAGCTTGAAATCCCTGTCAATTACCAGATGGAAGGATCTTCGCTAAAAATTCCTATTTCAGTTCATCTCATCTTTTCCAAAGACAACAATTTTCGATCTTACAAACTGTAAGCAAAGAAAGAATGAAAGGTTCTCAGATTTCATTGCTCGCTGGAACAGATTAACATATACCCTAAGCTTATCACTCCCTCAAGAGGAATTTTTGCCAATCTGTGTGGAAAATCTGCATGACGAATTACGCATGCCATTGATCCTTGTAAAATACACAGGAGGGTTTCGAGACCTTACTTCAATCGCTTAGCAGATTGAAGATTCCCTTATACAGGGTATGGCTAAATCTCATGTAATTCCATCAGCTCCAGGAAGGAGAATGGGTAAAGCCGAAACTGCTATAGTTATTCTTAAACAAGAACATGTACCTGTTTTTACTTCAAAACCTTCATCTTCTAGAAGGGCTCCACCTCTTGAGTGATAACAACAAAGTCTGTTTCATCCAGATGATCAAAGAGATCAAAGATGAAAACAATTTGAGGATTTGAAAAGCAAAGCAAACTCTTTCTGAAATGACCAAGTTCCTAGTTACTTCATTTCGGCTATGGAAAATAATCTGGTTCAACTACCAAATCCCAAGAGGCCAAACAAGGAAGGAGTTGAAGATTTTCCCAATTATTGACCCTTTCATCAAATTTTGGGGCATCCTATCCAGGAGTGTTTTGTCTTTAAGGAACTCCTGCAAAAGATGGTCGACTCAGGACAAGTCAAACTGAAAGGCTCTTCAGCCCAGGTATCATGTGTCACTGCTACAGTTCCAGAAGAGGAAGGTGAATGGCAAGAAGTCAAAAGCAAAAAATGCACAGAAGTATGATGATTGGATGGTCAGAAAGACAATAAACCGAACTCATGCTATTTTGAAAACACAATTAAAGAAACAGATTGTATCTTCTATCATGAATGTTGCGGAAAAACCCGCTTCATCAAAGGGAAAGACCTTCAAGAAACAACATGATTCAAAGAAAGAAAAAGAATCAGAAGAAGATGAGTATGTGTCAAATCCTGAGTTCTCTTTGACTCTGGCAGACATCATGCCATATACTTCAAATCCACAGGCACCGCCCCACCAAACGGCATAGCCTAAACATACTAATCAGGTAGAGTCTTCATTAGATGAAGAGTTAATCTTCGGTTCTATTAATATTATTCAATTAACAGATCCATATTCCAGTCACATTTTTGATTTCGATGAGCCTGAATTTCTTGTACCAAATAGGGGAATCAGAGGAAGTTCCAAAGGCTCATGATACAGGGGAAGATGTGGATCTTTCAAAAGCCATTATTCCAATTCTACCCCTGTTAGAACTATGTACACAGTAGAAAATCATAGTAGATCCCTTCAGCGAGCTCAACAGGAACAAGCAAGTTCTTCTACCAATAGCAAATTCAGTCCTAGAAAATTTATTTTGGAAGACCGGTTGAAGGTTCTATCTTCTTCCTCTTAGTAAGTAAATGGATCTAATCGGTCTAATATTCTAAAACTGGGAATATTGCCAACTCCTATATGAATACAAGATGCATCAACTTCCAAAGCATCTGCTTCCAAGGTACCTACTAAACCACATATTACTGTTGGGAAACGCAGACCTATGGATCAGAAGTATGATGTATTGAAACACTTGGCCCATGTACTAGCCATGTTATCAATTCTGGATTCTTTGAATCTATTAAAAGATCCTCGGGAAGCACTCATCGAGGCTTTGTCAAGTCCTCATGAGTTGGAAACTGAAATTGCTGCAGCTGAAGTCTATCACATAGAGAATAATCCTGCAGAATGCCATGCAGAAATATCTTTTACTAATGAAGATGAAAATAATGTTGTGCATGGGAATATTAGACCTTTGTACTTTTCTTTTAAGGTCAATGGCGTAGACGTACGAAGATCTTTCATTGACAATGGTTCAGGAGTCAACCTCATGCCTATTCATACACTTCATCGATTGGGACTCACGGAATCTGATTTATCTCCTTCTACCATGATTTTACAAGAATATGATAAAAATGAACAAGAACCAATGGGTGAAGATACACTCCGAACTCAGTTTGGAGATCTTGTATCCAATTCAGATTTCATGGTAGTTGATCAAAACTCAGCCTTCAATATCTTGCATGGAAGACCCTGGCTACATCAGCATACGATTATCCCTTCATCATACCATCAATGTCTCAAATATTGTTTCGATGGTCAAGTTGGGACATTGTATAGTGATAAGGCCCCTTTCAAGACATGTGAGTCTCAATCCATTGAGGCAGAAATCTATTAAATGAAGGGAAGGGAGAAATCTACAAAAAAAGAGATTACTAAAGTTAATGCTCCATATGGTTTGGAGAAGATTCCAGTAAATCCATTTACACATGTGAGTAAAGATTATGTGTTGCCTATCAGTCAAATTGACAAGGTAGACCCAAATCAAAATACCCTTATGGAAATATCCATAATGTCAATTATAGCAATCGAGCCAAACAACATGGGAGAAATTGGTAACCCGCCAAGAAGTGATGAAAGCACAAATGGTGACGTCTTCATTTCATCTGCTGAAATCCAATAAGTTTATACTTCATCAATTAATCCAGAAGAAGTTATATCAATTTCGTAGGTGAAAAATGATGTCTATTTTCAATCCATCATATCCTCTGTAATACCCAAAGAAGGCCCTTCATCGTCAATCAGGTCAGAAATGGAAGCTTCTTCTTTAAGATGTGCAAATTGTGACATCTCTTCTGATCATGAAAATTATGCTTTATCATCTACTATGCAAGTAGAAACGGAATAAATAACACATGATGAAGATGAAGAGGAAGATCTCAGAGATGCTCCTCCAGCATTTGAAGAGGGTATCTCTAACACTGTGGATAAACTCAGAGAAATAAATCTGGGTACAAAAGAAGATCCACGGCCCACTTTAATCAGTGCGGCCATGACTCTTGAAGAGCAAGAGATGTATATTTCTTTTATAAAGAAAAATAGAGATATATTTTCTTGGAACTATATAGAAATGACTAGGATTGATCCTGATGTTGCTACTCATCATTTGGGTTTACCAGAAGGACATTGAGGATTTAAGAAAGCTGCGAGAAGAACACACCCAACTTATGCTTCCAAAATTGAGGCTGAAGTGGATAATCTTATCAAAGCTAACTTCATCAGAGAAGTTGAATATCACAATTGGTTGGCTAATATTGTCCCTGTAAAGAAGAAGAATAGACAAGTTAGAGTTTGCATCGATTTCTGAGATCTTAATCAGCATTGTCCTAAGGATGATTTCCCAGTTCCGATTATAGAACTTTTAATTGATGCAACAGCTAGCTATGAAGCACTTTCCTTCATGTATGGATATTCCAGATATAATCAGATCTGAATGTCCCCAGAAGACGAGGAATCCACAGCCTTCAGATCCCCTTAGGGTGTGTTTTTCTACCGAGTAATGCCTTTTGGCTTAAAAAATGCTTGTGCAACGTATCAGCGTGCCATGCATTGTATCTTCAAACCCTTCTTAGGAATTTTTTTTGAATGCTATGTAGATGATTTGGTGGTTAAATCCAAACATAGTTCTAATCACTAGGCTGATTTGGAATTCATATTCCGCAAGCTTTGACAACATAATTTGCAGATGAACCCCTTAAAATGTGCTTTTGGGGTAACCTCAGGAAAATTTCTCAGCTTTTTTGTACGCCATCGTGGTATTGAAGTCGATACTAAGAAGACCAAGTCAGTCCCTGGTATGTCAACTCCTCGAAATTTGAAATAATTAATAGGACTTCAAGGACACTTAGCCTATATTCTGTGTTTCATCGCCAATTTGGAAGGCCAAAGTTTAACCTTCCCCAAATTGATGAAGAAGGGATTCACTTACAAGTGGACTGAAGAATGTTAAGAAGCATTTGATATTCTCAAGAAATACCTCTTGAGTCCACTGGTACACATGCCACCTGTTGAAGGAAGACAACTTATCCTTTATGTGACAGCTCTAGAGTGATCATTGGGTGCCTTTCTTGCTCAAAAGAATGAGGCTGGGAATGAAAACAGTCTCTAATATCTCAGTCGAACTATGCTTGAAGCAGAAACCCGGTATTCAAGTATTAAGAAATACTACATGGCATTAATCTTTGCAGTTCAGAAGTTGAGAAACTGCCTGCAACATCACGAGATCCAATTGGTATCTCGTAATAACCCGCTCAAATTCATCCTTAGTCATCCGATGCTTACTAGACGTCTAGCAAGGTGGGAAGTTATTTTTCAGCAATTTGACATTCAGTATGTGTCTCAAAAGGCGATAAAGGGCCAAGATCTGGCTGATTTCCTGGCCGAACACCCTTCAGTGGGAGACACATCTTCAGATATTGAACTCCTTGATGAGGAAGTCTTCTCTGTTCAAGAAAGTCCTCAAGCATGGGAAATGTATTTTGATGGTGCTTCCAGAAGTCCAACAGGGAGGAAAATGGAAAATTCTAAATTCAACAAAGTTGGCTTAGGAATTGTGCTCATTTCTCCAGAAAAGGCAGTGTTACCTTATTCCTTCTTATTGTGGGAAGGTGGTACCAATAATGAAGCAGAATACCAAGCTCTCATCACAGGCTTGGAATTAGCGCTTCAAGAACAAGTGAATCACTTAAAGGTGAAAGGTGATTCAGACCTTGTAATCAAACAAGTCAATGGGGATTATTCCATCAGAAAAGAAGAACTAATCCCTTTGTATGATTATGTCAGAGAGTTAATGGCGGAATTCCCTTCGGAACCGAAATTTTCTTATTTCCCAAGATCACAAAATTCTCAAGCTGATGCACTGGCTAATATAGCCATAGCTCTAGAAGATCCAAATCGGGACGAGACAACTTTCAGTATTGCCCATAGTCGTGCAATTTCACCTTATGTTCGAATCAAAACAGAGGAAATTAATGAAATTAGTCCCATTCCTGAACCATATGGTCATACTACATGATAGATGTCACCTATCAGGGAATACCTTCAAAATGGAACACTTCCACCTGATAGAGTCGAGAAAGAACAAATCCAGCGACGAGTGGTCAATTTTACTCTTTATGATAGCCCAGATCACCTAGCAAAAATTCTCTATAAATGTGGTTTTGATGGAGTTATCTTCAGATGCATTGATGGTGAAGAGACAATGACTCTCATGAAAGAAGTGCATGTGGGAGTCTGTGGTGCCCACCAGTCTGGACATAGACTGTCTGATCAGATTTGATGGTTGGATACTTTTGGCCTTCAATGATACAAGATTGTGTCGATTTCACAAATAAGTGTCATTCATCCCAAGTACATGCCAACTTCATTCATCAACCTCCAGAGTTTCTTCATATAGCTAAATATTCATGGCCATTTTACACATGGGGAATGGATGTGGTGGGACCTTACCCTTCGGCTATGGTGAAGCAGTTTAAGTGCATTCTTACTGCTACTAACTTCTTTTCCAAATGGGTAGAGGAAATACCTCTCAAGGAAGTCAGTTCTAAATGCGTTGTTAGCTTCATCAATTCTAAAATCATTACCAGATTTGGTGTCCCTCATACCATATTGACGGACAATGGCACCAACTTCTGTTCATCTGAGGTGAAGAAGTTGTATCAAGAATACAACATCAAATCCAACCATTCATCTTGGTATCATGCAGTGGCCAATGGCCAGATAGAGGCCTTAAACAAGACTATTTCAAATATACTGCAAAAGATGGTGGATAAAGATAAGAAGTCATGGTCTGATAAACACTTTCATGATTTATGGGCTTATCGGACTACCACCCGCACTGCAACTCAGTCAACTCCATATTCAATGGTATATGGAACCGAAGCCGTCTTGCCCATTGAAGTTCAATTGCCTTCGCTCAGTGTATCCATTTGTGCTCATTCATCTACAGATGAACAATCTCAAAAGCGATTGAATGAATTGGAAAGGTTATATGAGAAAAGATTGTGCACTTTGCACCACTTGGAAGTCTATCAGAATCGAATAGCACGAGCATTTAACAAAAAAGTTCCTCTTCATTCATTCACTCATGGAGAATTGGTATTAGTTCTCAGAACTCCAATGATACCAGGAAAGAAACCTCCCAAGCTTGATCCAAAATGGGAAGGACCTTACTCAATACATTGGTTATACTCCAATGGAGCTTATTCATTAATCTCAATGGATGGAGAACTCATCACTACTCCAACCAATGCCAGATTTTTTAAGAAGTATTTTGTATAAACACAAAATATATCATCTAAAAGGTCCTGTATGAGCTTAAACTACACCATTATCCATGGTTCTGTATGACCTTAAACTGCACCGTTGTCCCACATGACATTAAACTGCGAAATAGTTCCCCAAAAGGTCCTATATGACCTTAAACTGCACCATTATCCATGGTCCTGTGTGACCTTAAATTGCACCATCGCCCCACATGAAGTTAAACTGCGAAAAAGTTCCCTAAAAGGTCTTGTATGACCCTAAACTGCACCATCATCCCACATGATGTTAAACTGTGAAAAAGTTCCCTAAAAGGTCATGTATGACCTTAAACTGCACCATTATCCATGGTCTAGTATGACCTTAAACTTCACCATCGTCCAGCAAGACGTTAAACTTCATCATCAATGGTCCATACTTATGACATTAAACTATTTGTATTCCTTTTGTCTCACATGATGTTAAACTGTGACGTCCTAACTACATGATGCTAAACTGTACAGAAGTCCCTTACGCCCAGCATGACATTAAACTGCACCTTCCACGGTCCATGCATATGACCTTAAACTATTTGCACTTTCGTCCAACATGACATTAAACTGTATCGTCCCTTTTTCATCCAACGTGACGTTAAACTGTGAAAAAAATCCCCCTTTCATTCAACATGACATTAAATGGTGTACTCTTTTGTCCTCACTGCATGAAATTAAATTGCACAGTCTCTCTTTCGTCCCACATGACGTTAAACTATATTGTCCCTATCGTCCTAACTACATGACTCTAAACTGTACAGAAAGTCCTTGATACATCCTACATGACATTAAATTGTACTTTGTCCCTACTATATGACATTAAACTGTGTAGCACCAACAGTCCTAACAACAAGATTTTAAACTGCATAGTCCCATCAAACGTCCTACATGACGTTAAACTGTGTATCGTTAAGGTTGTTGTTGTCTCTTGTTTTTCACACCGAGTATGACTCACGTGAGCATAGTGTAAAAATTCAACCATAACACCCTCTCTGGGCCGCTAACCATGTGTCAGTCCCAACATCATTTTTAGGTAATTGTCCCCAAAAACAACTTCATCATTAATTCATTCTTTAATTGAACTACGCAGACTTTGATCTTTGCCTTCCAGGCTGGGTACGTCGGCAACCTCCCAAGGTTCAATCCCAAAACCAATCACTTCACATCGGTTCACCTCCATATCATACGATGTTGATTCGTGAAACTGACCCTAGAATCAATATCTTTACATTGGTTCACTTTCGTCCTTGTTATACGACGTTAAACTATACAACACTTTTGTCCAGTATGACAATAAACTACAATATTCTTTGGTACCCTCACCTGATAGGGAACCATTATTTACATTTATTTTTCAATCAAGTTTCATTTCAAAGACTACGTGTATACATGGAAATGCCTAAACCTTTTATCTTGGGTTAAAACATCATTGTACTAAAAAGTCCCCTTTCACCCTTCACATGTATGAACCAAATTTGTACAGAGGGTATTTTCTAGAAATGTGTGGGCTTGATTCCCTTCCTTATGGGATACGTAGGAACATTCAAGTGTCCCTCGAATCCAGACCCAAGCCTTTTGGGCCTAACCCCAAATTCCACTTTCAGTCCCTTGGCTGAAAAGTCCCTATGAAAACACACACTATGTATTTCTTATAATGGTCCAAGCTCTCTGACCCTAAGCTAAGATCTCTAATCCTTTTTGTCCCACACGACATTGAACTGTAGTTCAAGAACTATGTATGGCTTGATTCCCATACTTATGGGATACGTAGTGAAGTCCAACATTTCCATTCAGGACCCAGCCACAACATGATTATGGTTAGCATTGATCTGTGTATCTATGTATACATTGAAAAATACCCATATTTATGTGTCATAATCCTAACCTTAAATATTTTCAGATCTTCATAACCCTTTTCGTGACTTTTAGTCACAAAAATGTCAAATTTATGAGAGTTCTTTTACCTGACTATGAAGTACATACCCTTAGGCGGCCTTGCATAAATAGTCCACATAACAGACTTTTCAGCCAAAAGATGTTTTTATCTGACTATGCAGCCAATTCCCTTAGGTGGCCCTACATAATTCAACCCCCTAATGGGTTTTTTCAGATACTTGTAACTTCATTATTAGGAAGAAAGCCTCTTTTTTCTTTATTGGTCTTAAATGAAAGTATATAGGGATCCGCAAAAATATACATCCTTAACATATTATTTACATATCTTTTTTCATGATCTGAAAGTATTCAAATCTATGGTTTATATTCTCCTTCCCTATGTTTGGGTCAAACCTTTGTAGAAGTGATATCCATCCAGTTCTTCGATAATCTTTTTCGAAAATATCTTCTCCATATTCAATTACCTCTTTCCATACAGCAAACTCTATACTTTGGAAAATTTGAATCTCCATAAATTTTCAAAAGATTTTAGCAGTAGAAAGTTAAATTTCTGAGAGTTCTTTTTCTTGACAATGTAGCACGTGCCCTTAGGCAGCCTTGCATAAACAGTCTACATAACAGACTTGTTAGCAAAAAGATGCTACTTATTTGACTATTCAGTCAATGCCCTTAGGTGGCCGTGAATAATTCAACCCCCTAGCAGGTTTGTTAAATAATAGTAACTTCATTCTTGGAAATTACTTCTTCTGATGCCTTTTAGCTATTTTTCATATCATTCCTCAGATTCAAATATTCTTAAGCTATAGTTTACATTTTCCCCCCATACTTGAATATGGTAATATATTTTTAGATAAATTGTCAAAGAATTGAGTCAATTATAATTCATTCGGTTAAAGCTATTTCGACCTTAAACATTAGCCTCCTTATGTCAGATGTGCATGAATTTAAATTTCCCACAAAAGACAAGGGAACTTTGAATAAAAGTCAAGTTCCAGCTCACTAAACATACATTTTGTATAATTTAGGTAATACTGAGAAATTAAAATATTCAAAGTTTGTAGGGTTATTTATATTAATCCTAGTAAAAATCAAACTATTCTTACTAGGCTCATTGGCTTAAGTAAATTTAAAGCAGGTAGCAAAAGAATGAAGGTAAAAATGATTGAAGATGAAAGTGTTTTTCATTGATACACAAGAGATAGAAGGACATCCACCGACTGGAGTCTCTTCTCTTTTTCAAGAATTACAAGAGGATTTCAACATAACTCTTCATTTGATTTACAGCATCCCGAGCTTCATCAGCAACCACCTGGAATTCATTCATTCAACTGGATACAATAAGAGATGCAGTGATACCAGCTCTTCTTAGAACAATTGTAAAAGGATGTTCTTGAGTGCGATTTGAGGAAAATTTCTGCTGATCAAACAGTGACTCTGTTTTTTTCCAAGAGACTTGGAAGATGGATACATGAATTTGAGAATGGAGCATTGGAAGTAAAGATCCATTTAGAGAGTGTACTCTTTTCAGATATTGCTCTAATGCCATGTTTGTCTTCTCTCTACCAACCGGCATCGGAAAACATTTCAGCCCATGGGTTTTCCATTTTCATATCGATGAGGAAATGGCATGGAAGGAGAATTTGAAAGGTAACACCATTGTTGTTGCTCTTAATGCACAACATAACCTAAATAGAGGATTAGCAGTGCAACTACATTTCAAGAATATAGTTCTTTGCATTTGGAACATTGAATCCTTGCAGATGACTATGACCATACAGGGACATGTAGATTCCCTGTGGGAAATTAAGATGATAATTCTTCAAGTACACAGCCAAATTTGGGAGAGTGTTGTCGCAGATATCATAGTAATCCTATCCAAAAATGTTTATCATGTCATCAATCTGCTTGCTAGACAGTTCATCAGCTATTCCGATTCTCCAGGGAGCCATTGAATCTGCACAAAAGTTGAATAAACTAACATTTAAATGGGTTTATTTTTAATAAAATTTGTGAAGGAATTCAAAAAAATGGCAAAGTCATTAAGGCGCGCAAGTCTAAACTTGGCGCGCAAGTATGGATGTGTCGCAAAAATATTTGGCACGCAAGTATCACCGCATAGGTTCAGATACCTTGACAGCAGCGTGACATCAAGGAAACAGCGGGAAATAGAGCAACTTGCGCAGCAACTACAACTTGTGTAGCAAGAGCTCGAGAGTTTCAAATCCATATGCTTGTACGGAAGTGAGGCCCTATGTTTATAGACAAGGTTGTAACCCTATGCGCCATACCCTGCGTGACCAAAGGCCCTATCTTGCGCGCCCAAAGCTCATTTGCGTTCCAGACCTTGCGTTCCACCTTTCCTTTGGTTTTCTCGTTTTCCTCAGAGTCAAATCCTCATTTTTTTCGGATCCAACTCTGAGGGGGGACATTTGTTGATGCTCCTTTTCATCACATTGTCTAAACGAATATAAAGGAAAATGACTTAGCAAAAATTGATTCATCCTTTGAAGAAAACATCAAAAATCGACAAAGGAATGAACAAGGGATCAAAAGCACATGTGTCGCGCAAGTGTCATCACTATCGCACAAGTACACTTGTGCGACGTCTAATGGTCGTGCAAGTGAATTGCACGCCCTAATGGATAACCGCCCGGGTCTTATTCAGCCTATAAATAGACCATGTCGGTCCCCCATTCACGGAGGAAATTTTTCTAGAATTCAGATTTAGAGCTCTGAATGCCCAAGTCTCTTCTTCATTTCTTCTGAACACTTCTAAGGTAATACATTACCTAGAATGGAAGGTATAAACAACAGGAGTAAGGTCTAAGTGTTAGGATTCACTAACACTTGCGCACCTAAGGTGTTTTACCCTTAAAGTAAATGAAAATACTTGCGCGTCGCCCTACTCTCTTACCAAAACTTGAGCACCTCTATTCTGGAAGTACCTCAGGATAATTCTAAAGGCATTGGGCAAGAGTCGCTCAAGTATTACCCTGATGGTTAACAATCATGCAAATACCCATGCGTCACACAGGTATACCTGCACGACCAGACTTGCACACCCACGCAGTACTTGCGTGACTCTTAGGACTTGCGCACCCTTACCTTTTGGGGTGCCCTTCTTGCCTATTTTATCCCTCTTATGTCATTCCACCTCTCCTATTCAAAATTCAGTCTTCAAGACACTCTTCTAAGACATTTATGGCATTTCTTCTTGATTTACTTCCTTATTTGAAAGGAATTCCATGAAACATTTCTCAAAACCTAATGATTTACACATCTTGTCACTAAGGTTAGAGATTCCATTCATTCAACCTCATCCTTTAAAGATGAGAGAACCCTAACCTGGGCCTCCTCCTCAGGAGTAAGCCCTAAATCCTCATTAACCCGGGCCTTCTCCTTAAGAGTAAGTCCCAGTCCAAGTTCTCAAATTTGGGCCTCCTCATTAGGAGTAATCCCCAATCATAATTCAAAGTTCCCTCCTTAATTTCGGGTACCCTTCTCAGGAGTAAATCTCCAATTAAGAGTATAAATCTCCATAAAACACATATACCTTTTATGAAACCTATTCACTTGGGAATCTTTTTCAAGAGTAAGCCCCAAGTCCCTTAATTTGTCAAGTCTTTTAACCTAGGCCTCCTTTTCAAGAGTAAGCCCCAATCATAAGTCCTCTCCTAATTTGGGCCTCCTTTTCAGGAGTAAGCCCCAAGTTAGAGTATTCAAATCTCCATGAAGCACATATACCTTTATGGACCCTATTCCTGGATTTCTTCCCTGATGTATATCCTAATCTTCATTTATCTGGATAGTCATACATACATAAGTCCCACATTATTTCTTATGATTGCATCTTTCATGGCACAATTGTCTAATTTTTGCCAATGCCTCTTTTTCTCACACCGAGCATGACTCACGTGAGCTTAGAGTGTAAAAGCAATTATGAAATCCTTCTTTGATCCATCAATCATAAACATCATACTCCCATACTCAAACTACGTGTGTTCTGATTCCTTTTTCTAAACAAAGGATATATAGGTAGCCCATTTGCGGGTTTGATCCCAACTTTGAAATAATCCATGTCCTTCTAAATGACAATAAACTTCAAGTGCCCCACTAAGTGGCTTCAAAACTAGAATGGTCATCAGAATGACCAAGAGACTTCTATATAAATGTGTTGAAGGATACCATTGACCAGGAATCTCTAATAAATACAGATGATTATCTATCGATGAAGAACCTCGATTACATATAAAAGATTCTCTAAATTTCCTACATATTTAATCTTTTATTGTCAGAATAAAGGAAATCTCATTTTATACTTGGTAATGTAATAAGGATTCATGAACATAACATAAATCTATAAAGAGTGTCCCGGAGTAGACAATAATTCCCCTAAAAAAGGTGTGATGAGTCCGACCTCCCATCCTCTCAACCAATGCAAATTCCTAAGCCTCATCAGTCCATAAACTAGTGAGCACCTACCTTTGGAAAGTAGGTCCAAATGGATGTGGAATCATTGGATGTTTCCGGTTCTATGAACAAACCCGTTAGAAACCGATCAGAATTTTTGAACCTCCCATCAAGGAGGTCATCCCCGAATTCCGAGGGAAACAGTATTCTATGATCATTTAATCATACTATATAGTAATTTACTCACCCCCCACACTCCCCCCCATGTTCCTTGATTCCTAACTGTAGTTTCATTGTCTACGGAGTTGGGGTGTTAATAACATCACTCATCTTCACTTGGTTCTGAGGACAATAATTGTTCTGATGTGATCAACCATTTGAATAAAAATATGTTTGAGACATATGATATTTATTTCAAGAAGCTAACATTTTAGCATTATTAAAATAATAATAGAGACTTCAAATATTATTATAATTGTTAAATCATATAGGTGGTGTCATAAAATATTTTTTTTATATGCTTAAATAAACCACACTGGAACCATCCATTCTTGGTACTGGGTTATAGAGGAAATTTAAAAAATAAACAGTTTGATTCTGAGATGTTATACCAACATAGAATTAGGTGCACCTCTTTTTATTATTCCAAGAATTATATATCCAACCTAATCTCATATAGACAAACTCACTTACTCTAGTAATATTCCAAGTGATATTACCTGCCACCACTATCCCTATATAATCCTTCTGATTATAATTAGTAATAATGAAAAAAACGTTCTTAGAATGAATTTATGGTCACAGCCCAGACTCAAAGATGTGATCCTTGATGGTTTGAGGATAAAATTATCTATTGAATAGTTCTTGAAATCCATCCCATGTAATAACTTAGTCACCTTTATCTGAGATATCCAAATCCTACAATTATCTTGAAAGATCATTTTGTATATATACTACAAACATGACCTTTATATTATTCAATGTTCTAAGGAAATAAAATATTTTTTTCATTTTGGAAAGCTACAATTATCCCTTTTCAGGATCAAAATCCTCCAAAAGTATTGGTGGATTATGTTTCTAAAATAACATAGAATAATCCTCTTATCTTGGTTCATCGTTTCAATTTCCCAAATAAATAACGTGAAAATATTTAAAATTTCTCTAATCAATATGTTGTTTCACTTGTGGTTCTGGTGATACCACATTCTCTGCTTCCACCTCCTGTAGTTTTTAGCTCACCTAACTAGTTTTCTTTTTCTATATAGATAGAACCAAACACCACTTAGTAAACACTAACTTGGAACTAAAGTCTTAGAATATTCCAAATCATCAAAAGTAACAATAATTAAAACCAATTTCCAAGAGTCATCAAATATAGTATAACTAATTAAGTCATAATAGGAAGTCTCAATAAAAATTCAAGATATTCTACACTCGTCAGCTAAACCCATGAATATGAGATGAAAACACACCTATATGTTTTTAAAACACCTTTTTTACCTAGACTATAATTGTAACATGATTTTTAACATAAAGAGTATATATTTATTTTTATTATATACATTTTAATTTTTTATAGTGCTTATGTATTTTCTAACATCACAAGATGACTGACTAATGAAGACCGACACCATTTGTAATTTACCAACCCCAACCATTGTCTTAGAATTTGATGAGGTGTTACTAACCTTTGGTGACACTCTCAAGACACCAAAGGATATAAATAAAATCCAAACTATTACCTTGACATTAGAGAATGATTTTCCATTTTAAAATAATAAAACCTATAAGGAAAAAATATAAAAAATATACTAATACTATTATGAGTGTATATAAACAATAAAAATAAAAACCACAACCTATAAAACAATAATATTAAAGCTATGTTAAAAAATTAAATCACGGGGTTTTAAGAAAACCCAAATATTCCCCAATGTGGGAAAATTTATGTGGAATCACTCTAACCAATAAAAAAAGAGACCCCAAGATTCAACACCATCCTTAGAAAATAGCATCATGATCCTCCACTAGAGATATATTAGACCTTTCCTTCCCTTTTTTTTAGAATAAAAACATCTACATATGCACCAATGTACAGATATAGGGGGTGAGTAATCATAACTAGTAGTATTTCCCCAAGAGACTTCATAACTCATGCCACTAGAAAAATAATATGTTATCTCATAGTTTAAAGTATAATTTGTAACAATAGAGGAACATCAAAATAGATTTCCAAATTAAAAAAATTTAAATTAAAATAAGATAAATTGATCTATAAGTACCACTTGAAATCCAAAAAATATATATCCTCTCACACACACATGCATTATGAATGAAAATCACAATACACATGGGTGGTGATATATCTTTTACCAATCCATCACTTGGTAATATACCTTATTTCCTCCAATATGGCACTAGGATCCAAGGCTATACAAATAAGACCCCATGCATTTCAAATTTAAACACATGACACCCATGTATTAAAATTTATCATGCCAATTCATTCCACATAAATTCAATATTTCCTTAAAAAATTTCATCGAAAATATTTTTTATTTTAAAACAAAAGAAAATTTATAATTTATAATTCAACGGTGTTTTCAAAAAACTATTCAAATAACCAAGATATCCAAACTATACACCAAGATGGATTTCCTTTAAAAATAATTCAATAATTACTTTTAAAATAAATGTATAAAAAATAATAATGCGAAGACATTGATTTCTAGTAAAATATTTAAAGAGATTGAAGCCACATACCACTCAATTGGTGACAAATATTAAGAACTTGACAAAGAAACATATATTTTTTAGATCAAAACTCTTTTACATGCATATATCCAATCAATATATCTTCAAAACACATCATCGATCATGTATATATCCCTAAAATATTAGATATAATTTTCTGTGTGAGAGGAGATAAGGATATCAAAATATAATGAGATAAAATATAGACTTTTCATTAATAGTAGAGATCTTACACACTTAGATCAGTAACAATTTTATTATTGGTCAAATAGAACCCTCAATAAAACTAAAGAGAGTAGTAGAGCTTATGATATTAATGGGAGAGATGAAAATTGAGGATTTAGGGGGTTTAAAACAAGTTAAACTCTGTTTTTTGAGCATTAAATGCACATAAAGTGGTTAGTTCGCACAGTTTCGAAATCAGTGTGCCTATTACTACCACCAAACAACACCCCCATGGTTAGTTTACAGGATTTGAAAAATTGTACACCAACCATGCATTTATCTCATTATCTAGTTATATGGTATATACTAGCCACCTATATGGTTTGGACAAACCATGTGCTATCCATGTAAAACTTCCTAACCTCCTATGGTTTTTGCAGAGTTCCCTATAGAAAACCACACAATTTATATAACCCGTCATAAAACATTGAACCCTTGAAAACACCACCAAAAAAACCAAAACCAAAACCAAAAAAGAGACTCACAAAACTTAATAAATGTTTTATTTAAATTAAAAATACATAGTAAAAGGGTAATGTTCTTGAAACTGAGGGTGTTATTAGTGAGGTAAATAAGTATTATTAGATAAATATCTTATTTGTGATATGGGTGGATGTAAAGGTAATGGTAATTTAAATTTATATAGATGTGATGCATAAATTTCATCATTAATTAACCTTTTTTAAAATATATATTTGTAAAGGTAAATATAGGTTACCCTTACACAAATGTGCTCTGAATAAAGGTAATTATGGTTAACCTTATGTAGAATAGTTCCAAATAAATGTAATTGAGGTTATTGTTACATAGAAATGTTATCATAAAGCTATCCAGGTATACGCTTACATAGAGTATGGTACCCAAATTTTCCTTTACGTGCCATGAGATGTTGTATAAGGGTAAAGAAAGTTTTTAAACAAATACATTTTTTAAAAAAAATTATTATTTATATAATTTTTGTATGTAATAAGTTTTTTATAGGTGATTCATTTTTCCAAAAAAAATAAAGACCATTTATTCAAGGATAAATATGTCTGAAAAGTTGAAATTAGGGAATTATTTTGTAAAAGATTTCAAAAAAATAATAAATTTTATAAGAAGTTCATCTGACTAAGTGACATCGGTGTTGACTCCTTTATTAAAAAGATTATCAACCACCGAATTTGCCTCATGAAATTCATGGGTGATAATATGATTGGTCACCAAATGTGAAATAAAGTAATCCATCCATCAAGTTTTGAGGGGCCATGGAAGATGAGTCATTCAATTCTATACCTCTTGCACAATGGTGGTTGAGTCACTTTCAATACACATGTTAGTCCAAAATTTTTGTCATGAAAAAAAACAATAGTGATAATAATAACATTTAATCTACCAATGAAGATTCAATTCCCCAGGTTCCATAAAATATGTAAATAATGTGCCCATTACGGTCTCGGTAGATATCTAAAAAACCTAAGGGATTCAGGATGTCTTTTGATCCACCATCTATGTTGACTTTTACCCATCCTAGATGTGTGACTTTACAAAAGGCTTCAAAGGTACCTCTAGGATGGATTTAATTTCTAGAAACTCCCAGGTGATACAAGAGAGTGAAGTCTTGAATGGAATTGTGACAAATTAAATGTTTCATAGATCATGATTCTTTGACAGCAATATGTATATTCAATCATGATTTATAGAGTTTCAAAACATTATTATGATGAATAAAATTATTCTGATCATATGAAAAAATGTGAACAAGTTTGACCACTACAGAAATGAAGACTATGGTCAGATTTTATAGTTGTACATTTTTGTAGATGGGGATGGATTAAGTTAACTTCCAACAACCTAAAATCAAATAGATCATAGATATATTTCCATAATGTAGTAGTATTAGAATAGGGATAGAAAAGTCGGTCATCATCTACATTGTGATGGTTTCACAAAAATCATTGGGAACATAATTGAACACAAAAATATTGTATATATGTATTATTAGGGATTTTATTATAATAAATACTCAAAATAATAGTATATATAGAAGGCTTGATACAATTTTTATGAAATATTTTCATCCAAGAAAAATCATAATTTGTGCTAATGAAATTGTGACTATAAAAACAATTTCGAATCCAAAATTCCATTTTAAGGAGGTTCCTAGTTTAAAAATCACCAGCACTAGGAAAAAAGACATTTTTGACTATAATGTTTATATAATCAAGTAAATATAGTCTGGTGAGTTTAGAAGAACATTAAGATAAATGTGAGTACCAATAGAAAAATGTAGGGATGTGAGTTCAGAAAAACATTTACCTTGAATCACCAATTTTTTGATAATCATACTTAAATGACACATAGAAATAAAATAGAGGATAGTAGATAGGGGGTCACTCAACCTAACTCTTTTTTTGAAATTAAAATAACTCTTAGGAGATCCATTGATCAGAACAGAGATGCGGGTGGATATAAAAACAATTGTAATTTTGTTTATAAAAAAATCATTAAAACAAAATCCTCGAAGATCCTAGTATATGAGACTCCAATACATAGTTGTAATGTTTTGTGTTTTGAACCAAATGAAAAATCAAATTAAATTTTGTTTTTCCATTGGCTGGGTAGGTCGGTTTAAATACCAGGCGTCAAAACCATTTTATTTCTGATAGTTGGATCTATGATATGACATTTAAAAAATTGAATTAAATTATTTATATTAAAATTAAAATGGAAATAATTTAAATAAATGGAAAAATCATTCTTTTTAACATTGAAATATTCTATAAAATATTTTCACAATTAGACGATGAGTCCTCGTGGGATTCTGAGACCCGTAGACCCTTGATATTGACAGAATAAAAGCATCAAAGATATTTATCCATACGCTTGTGTGTTTCTTTTCCAAAAAACAAAATAAATATCAAATGGTGCATTGTATAAGAAATATGAGACAACTGTTAGGTCAAGGCCATCAGGTTTATCCTTGGTAGGGTAAAAAATTGATGTATGTCAAGTGTATGGAATTTTCGCATGTCATAATACCCTTTTAATTTTCAGTAAATTTATTATTATTTTTTTATATAATAAATAAGTATTTTCCATGAAACGGTGCATCGTATAAGAAATATGAGGCCACCAATACTTGTGAGACATGGGGTTTACCCTAGCGAGGGTTTATACTTTCTGATCATCAGACGTTTTGTCAGATCGCACCCGAATATAATTTAATTGGTGAATAAATATTTTATTGTCCCTTAAAATTTATAATAATAAATTTATTATAAATATTATTATTTTTGAATAAAAAAATGAAATTTTACTTTCAAAATTAATTAATTTTTCCATGGTGTAAATAATAAGTAGAATATGTAATAATTATGATATTAATAATTTTTCTAATTAAATATAAATTTGAAATCAATGTTAATTTAATAATCGTTATAACTTTTTAAGGTTGTTGTTTTTTAATTTTTAATGGTGTCATTGATGGGTTGTGTTAAATAATAATATTTATAATTATAGTTATTATTATTAGTTTGTGACAAAAACAATGGTGTATATATATAAGGTATATATATATATGGGGATTAAATATATATGTAGTTATATATACATGTGTGGGAATATATATATGAATATACAGATGTGTGTGTGTGTGTGTGTATATCACATATACATATATGGGTGAATATTTATTGTTGAGATAGATAAAATATTATTAATTGTCAATATATAAGCATGTAACGTCTCAGCTTAAACCAACGTGCATACTATTTAAAATTTTAGCCCAAATTCTTAATGAGACCTCAGGTGCATGCCTACGCACCCTGTTCTGGGTTCCCAAAAAAAATTAAAATTTAATTAAATAATTGCCCGGGCTTTATGTAAAAATATTACATCATGCTCTAATTTTGCGTTCGGGCTAAAAATAATTTAAATTGGTTAAAATGGAATAAAGATAATTTAAGGAAAATTAATGGAATATAAAGAGGGATAAAAATAAATAATAAAATAGAAATGGGTGGAGAGAAATTAAAAATATTTAAAAAGTGGTAAACTCGTTATAATTAATTCTTCCATTTCTTCAACCATTTTATTTTTATTAATTAATTAATTAATTTATTTTTTATCTTTTATATTTTCTTTTTCATTCTTTATTTTCTTTTTCATTCCTTTCCCACTTCCTCTCCCCCTCTCTTGGTGTACTGCTCCTCCCCCTACTAGGTGGTGCACACCACCTCCCCTCTCTTTTAGAATCCTGATACAGCCTCATTTATCCTTGATTTCAATGTCATTGGGTGTGCTATAAATCTCTTAGTAAGGCTAACCTGACATGCCAATATTCATTCTCTCTCATTCTAAATCCATCATGCAATCTGTCAAGGAAGGATATTACCAGAAATTGGGGTTTCTCTTAAATCGATTGATTTCTTCTATTTAATTCAAAACAAAGAGTGTTTCATAGAGTATAATCCTCTACGAGTATAAGGTAGTGGTTCTACTCTCTATCCCCTCATTTTGCTGTATATTTTAAAACATGTGTTGTGATACTCTCTAGTGCCTACCAGCAATGTTCAATCATACCCATTCTAATTCACTTAAATTGTTTAGCTTAGTTATTTCACCTTTTTTTGAGATAATCTAACATATTAAAAAATTTTGCAACATAATTGGATGCCTCATTGATTATATTGATGTTCTTTGCCTATTTTTTAATTTCCCTCAAATTAATTAAATTAATTAATTTTATATGTTGTGTGAACCCTATTGTTGTGCTTTAATTAAACTAAATTATTTAAAATAATTGTGAACCATGAACATTGGGTCTTGATGGATAAATTATGCCTAATGATTTTATTCCTTGTTAAGTTATTATCCTATTGTTTTATTATAAAAGTGATATGTGTGTTTTTATGACATTTGATTATAAATTGGTTGGGTTATAACTGCTTAAGTAGAATGATCATTAGTATGTGGATTTTCCTTGTTCATTTTATGTTTTTGAAATGATAAATGCTTACATTGTAATATCTTCTTCCTTGAAGACTAATTAAACTCAGGGAGGTGACACAATCGTGGGTTTCATATTAAGGTCTACATAAGGACTCTTTGTTCCTAATCGGTTACACATTATGCCAGGGAGACAATGTCTTAGGATTTTCCATATGAGGGTTTCCTTAGGTTTCTAAAATACTCATGAGTGATACTGGTTCCTAGAGGGACATTTTGGGAAAGTCCCATTGCCATAGTAGCTACACTATGCCTCAGGTGATACTTGACTCCTTATATGCGATTCTGGGATGGACTCAAGATAATTCCATGCCTCGAGCGATACATGGTATTTCGAAATATTTCCTTGGACGTACTCAATGGTATTGGATTAATTGAAGGACTTACAATAGCGATACTTTTGGGATGGTCTCAGACTCAAACTATATGACTTGAACATAGTAATAATAATGATGTGGGGGAAGTGTTTATTTATAACACCTTTGATTCCTTTATAAATCGTGATACATTTATAGTTCATGAAGCACACTTTCATGAAACCTAAACTAGACTCAAGGCTAATTCACAAGATTGGGGTATTGTTACTTTTTTATACCATCTGTTTTTTAATATTTTTTATATATAAATATATCCTGATCACTATAGGTACTAATTTCAGATTCCTAGATTAGCCCGAAGTAGGAGGTATGGGAAGGGTGTCCATTTAGGAGCCTAGAACAGGTTTTTATTTTACATTAGTTATCACTCACCATTTAATTTATATGGAAAACTTCTTAATTTACCTTGTATTGTCCAGATTGGGTTAGAAACTGGTGGTTCCAGACTTCTGAGATTTATATCTCACACCCTACTCGGGCCGTCATTTCACTAGGGTAACTGAGAAGACCCTTCTTGTTTTCAAGACTACGGACCATGTTTGATTTCTTTTGTTTTGGTTCATGTATCTGGGAGCTAAGAGAAAGGGACTGAGATAGAGTTTGGGATGCTCATGGAGATCACTCATGGGGATTTTGTTTCCTTTCCTTTTTTACTTCTCTGTGTTGTCAATCATACGATGTTTCTTACTGATTTGTATATCATCACAATGAAATACATTCAACTATTGTATAATTTAGCATTGTACACTTCTATAAAATTGTTAAATATTCTCTTTCGCTTCATTGTCAATTATTTATTTACAGTTTCGGCTGTTGTCTTGTACATTTACCCTTGTATATCACTGTTAAACTCTAATCAAAGATGCCATAGTCTCCCCACATACACTCTCTAGACCCTCTCTTCTTGGTGGAATCCTCTACCAATCGGAGAGATTTGTTTGAGGACATGTGACCCACCGGTCCGACGATTGTCTTAGATGTGAGCCAGGTTGGGATGCTACAATAGAATCAAATTCATTTATAATGTCAAGTTTGATATCAATGCTACCCCTATATTATAACACCCCGAGATTTTATGAGATATATAATTTTTAATTTCTTTGATGTCTTCTATTATACACTACACCAAGATTAGCTTCTACTATACGCAACACCTTATTATCTTGCAGTATACACAACACTATTCTTGGTTCGTGTTACACAAAATTTCAATTTCATTTTGTGGAAATTATTTTACGCAACATTAAGTATAGATTTTGTTTAATGTATAAATGAAATATGTTTTGATTATGTTATAAACAACACCAAACAGAGCTTTCACTATACACATCTCGTACTTGGCTTGCATTACACGCAATCAAGACCTTGCTCGATAACGTGTGTAGTACGCAATAATGAGTTTCACTAAACGATATATTATTATAATATTATTATGAACTAACCGTTATGAATATTAATACCCACTTTTTGAAATTTTATAAATTTTATTTTTCAAAATGGACTTCATTTTTGGATTCAGAATATCGAAATTAGCCTCAGGTGAATTTTTGGTATTTTTCTGAAAACTTTCAATTTTTGATGAATAGTGAAAACACTAGGTTACTATTTAAAAACCGACTTTTTATATAAATAACTATTTATTTTATTTAAATTTATTTTAGGTAAAAATTGATACATAATATCTATATACGTTCAATGTAATTCATTAGAGTCATTTTATAATAATTTTAGACATATAAAAATTTTATTGAACTTTTCACCGTCTTTTTCTCACCTCCTAGGAGAGTTTGAAAATTTACATAACACTTAATTTTACCTCTTCTGTGAGTGGAATTTCAAAACTCTAAGAGACACAGTTAATATCAAGGAGTAAAATGTGGTTCAATATGATAAAAATAATTGTTGGTGAATAGTAACTTTATTACTTTTATTTACCACTGTAAAAAAGTAAATAGGGTAATTAAGGGTAAAAATGATATTATTATTACCCTAAAACATATCCTAATTCTATTGGATAAGTTTAATTCGACCAAAAACAACCTTATGAATAAAATATTACCCTTTAGGTCAACTTGGATTAGATTAGAACACTTATTATTATTTTATTTAAAGAAGAGTTAAAATAGTTAAAATCAATGTTTAATAACAAAAACATTTGTAATATAGGGTTATAAATAAGATAAATTCGACTATAAGTATTCATTCGAAAGATAAAAATATTTCCTACATAATTATATTTTATTTATAATTTTTATACATTAAATAATTTAATTTATTTATGACACAATGATGATGTAGTAATTACCTTATTAATGAAATGTTAACATAATTGATGTTATAAATAATGAAATAAATGTAATTTGAGCCTTTTTATGAATTAAACTAATTTTCTAGGTTAATATGACATGTTAGTATTGATTCAATTAACTTTGTTCGAACTAATAATGTTTTTATGATTAAAAAAAATCAATTACCAAATATTGTCAAAATTGACATAAAATAGTTTTTAAAACAAAAATTATATTATTAATTTTTATTATATTCCTAAAAATATAAGGATCATCCAAATGAATTATATAAGGTTATATATATTAATAATGAACCACATGAGGTTCTTTTGTCTTTTTTTTGAAAGTATATTAACCATATAGTGTAATAAAACAAGAAGACGCGGTAAAAGTTAAATTATTTAACTTATAGTTAAATCTAAATGAAAAGGTTAAAATAGTAACATAACTTGTCTAAAACCTATTGGTTGAGAGGATTTCGACCCATCCCCACTTTAGATTCTAAATAAATCAATTTTGAGCTATTATAAACCGAATATGACTTTATTATAAAATTATATTTTAAGTTTTTTCAAAGGTGCCCCTCTTCTCCTTTATAAAAAGGAAACCCCTTCCCTCTTCTCTTCACACCTTTTTGAGCCTTGATGCTCAGTAAAAACCTTCCCATTTCCATTATAATCTTACTTATAAACATTATATAGGTTTTGGTCTCCTCAAAATACCAACCCTAGTGCCTTAAGAGGAAGTTAAGAAGAGGAGAGTCAAAGAGAAGGTAATATCCTTTACCGATTCTTTCCAATTTATTTATTCTTCAGCTTCTTCTGATTTATTTGTTTAATAATAAATTAATAACATCAGTATCAATAATATACTGATATGTAATTATAAATATGAAACAACCCAATTTCATCTTCTATCCATCCTACGGAAAATGAAATCACCGCGCGTGTGTACGTACGGAATACCGTCTCCACGCCGTGGTGTAATCTATTTTCCACCACCACCTTACTTGGATGGGTATAATGGTGTAAATAAATAACTATATATGATTATTATAAAGTGATATTGATTCTTAAATATTATACAAACACTTCAATACAATTCCATGATCATGGGAATGATATCATCACTCGTGCGTACGTATGGACTACCGTCTCCACGAACGCGATGAGATTCATTTTCCATGATTAACCATTCAAGCATGATTATAAAGTATATATAATAAATAATCATGAAATATATTACATAATAATGATACTGTATTTATGTACATATATGTTTCATTTACTTAATTCCATTTAATTCAATAAGGAAATGAAAACAGCGTTCATGCGTACGCATGGCCTACCGTCTCAATGAACGGTGTATTTCATTCCATTTATCGATATATCATATATATATATATTTATATATTGAATATATATTATATATAAATAATTTTTTACATTCTGGAATTAAGTAATTCATAATGTAAGTAATAATATCAAGAAAAACATGTCGAAACACGTACGATAAATGAAATGATTTAACCCAAAACGCTACTTTAACATGAAATTTACAAAATAACGGGTAATATAGAGTCATAAGTGAACCATATATGATATCATAACAATTAATATGATTCTGTAATGAGTCAATGACATTATTTAAATCATTATACATGAGGTTTGGATACGTACGAAGCATATCAGATCAAAGGTAATGGATAATTATTCCAATCTCATTCATATCTGAGATTGTTTATTCGTAAGTATTTAATGGGGTTATGTTTATTATCCATATCCATATGTTCTAAAAATGTTTTCATAAAATGTTTACTTTTCTTCCATGTATGTTTAAAGTTATTTTTAACCCTCTTTGACTTTTACATTGTGTTATGGAAGGAATCTTTCTTTTGTTTACCATACGATGAACTTTTTGACTTTTCCGTTAAAAGTACGAGGAGAATGTTTTTCTTAACTTATACGGCATCAACAGATTTTTACAGTTTCTTAACGCATTATTTTCTTGAAGTTTACTCTACAAGATTTCAGGGTTATTTTCAAAAAAATCTTTTCCATTTAAAATTGTGTGGAATTTTGTGAAAAGAAAATGATTTTTAAGAAGAAAGGATATTTTCCTCAATAATTCTTTTCAAGTGTTTTATCAAAACCATTTTCCATCTAAGATGACATTATTTCATATGTGTATGTTTCAAGTATAATATCTCTATGATTTACATTTTTTCGCTTCTTTTATAATGAAATGATATCCATTTGTTTTATATAGATTATGTAATGATGAGATGATGTTTATAAAACCCATTTTTATTCTTTGGGTTATAATGAATGATTTATGATTATGTTGTGACACAAGTAAGAATTATTTCATTATGAGATGGGTGGGACGTATATCTCCCTCTAATGCATTAGGTAAATATTTATATCTCATGAGATAGACATGGATGGAATGGTAAGTTAATATGGTTTATTGATATAGGACTGGAACGAGGAGTGAACTCGATTCAGAAAGGGACTTTGTCCACTAAGATGGTCTTGGTAGCAATGCCTTGGATACTATAGAAGTCATATAATGTGATTAATGGTTTTCTAGAATTACATGTTTTATTCCCATGCTATTTTATCATGATTAATGTTTCATTATGATTTATTCCTTACGTACTGTCATGTTTTATGTCATTACTCAAGATTTTGATGTTTAAACATTATGTTCATGTTTTTTAGGTCAAATGTATATGATTTATTTTATTTTCTCCATGATTACCCTTACTAAGAATTTAATCTCACCCTTTATATTTTTTCTTTTCCCCAAGATTTAAAGAAAGGTTTTAGGTAAGAAAAAAAGGGGAAGATCCTTATGGGAGATGTTGAAGATCTTTCACCACGATTAGAAGATTATATTCCGAGTTTCCAAAGACACTAAACTATTATGGTCCTTGTGTGTCTATTTTTGTTATGTATTAAGTATTCCGAAAAAGTAATGTAATGTCTATGATATGTATCAATATTATAATATAAAGACTGACCAAAATTGGATGATGATCATAATTCAATCTAGGAAGGGTTGTGCTAGAGATAGTGTCATGCTTACCAAGGACTCGTTCATCAGAAAAGGATTTGTCATGCTTACTAGTTATTACTCTATTTTAGTGCCTTCTATACAAATTATACTTTCATATAACTAATTTGACCTCAATCAAATTATTATCTTTAATATAGGATTTAAACTCCCTTAAAGACATTGAGGAATTATTTGGACCCATTTTTTCACTCTGACTGAGGATGGCATTAAAATACCCAATAATGATCGAGGTTTCATGAATTCTTCTTTATAAAAATGATTTTTATCCAAATAGATCTTTTATTAGGGTACCTATTTTTATCATACATTAATTAATGAATCATGTGGGAATTATGTGAGTCCACTTATAAAGTCAAAATATGGTCCTCAATGTTAAAATCAATAACATTTTCCATATAGGTATATAAAAAACCTAAAGAGATTTAGCAAAATTAATATTAATGCTTCCACCAATAAAAGCATATTATTTATGTTCAAAACCAGAAAAACTATAGAAAAAATTAATCTTAGGCTTAGAAATGGCACAAAGTTAGGGTTTGTGTGTTTAAATAAATATTTTAAAAGAACTGATAGTGTTAGGTTTTCCCAGAGCATGCCAGTTCCAAAAAAAAGACATTCATTTGAACCTATGTTTGGGGTTAGAGCCCCCATTATTTTTATATATGGAGATATTACTCCTTGAATATTTTATGGTTGGTTTATATATTTTTTCATCGAGAGAAAAGGAAACATCATATTGTTAGGGAATATAAGTAGAATAAAAATCATTGTTATTATATTCACCTTCCGTTTGAACAATAGGATTCATGTGATTACAACAATTGATATTCATAGAGGCCAGGATATTGGGATTGGTATTCAAATATTAGGTGGGGTTCCACACCGTAACATCCCCCTTGTATTGATAGATTATCAGAGAACTAGGAATGGTAGTATTAGTATCCTACAATATATATACATTTCTAGTTGTGTGGGTCTCCTTAAATTCATTTTTAAAAGATGTTGGATTGTAACATCTACCAGATTATTTTGATAAGAGATGTATCTGCTTTATAGAGCCTTCAAAGGTGCATTTTTTCATCAGAAGAGCACTGCTCGGATGAATCATGTATGAATTCAGGTATTTAAATTTGGATTTTGTCTTCATAATATATCTTTTTCACTATACTAGTAAGATGATAGTCTTCTCAAGAATTTTGAAACTACAGGAGCCCTAAGTTTCTATGTAAATCACTTCCATATCTAGTGTATAAATCAAAATAGTATCTATATAAATAATTTCATTGATAATATTTAAATATAAAATAGTATCCCCATGCTAGGTATGATTGAAAATTTCTTACACATACTTTTCAATTTCAGCAGCTATGATCTCTTATACTGATTCTTTCTCTTCATATTCAATTGGATAATCTATGTCATAATCCAACATAGGTCAACCCTGAACCCTCACCTAAACCAATATCTGGCAAGGAATGAGAGGCATTATCAATCCTATTGGGCTAGGGACAAGCTCTAAGTGAATCAATAAAGACAGAAGGTATATTTTTGAGCAACATAAATAAAGAAGGAAACTGGACAAATAAAAGCGCAATCCAACCTCAAAATGATCTTTAAAACATTACATCATTTACATTTAAATTAAGGGTAGAACAAACTGAATAAAAAAACCAAAAATCCAAACTAAACATGACACCCAAGGCACCTCTATGTGACCTCGATTTTCACACTCTAATCCATACCAAACATCACCCAATGAGATTGAGCGCAATATATAACCTCCAACAAAAACTAAAGAAAAAAGAAAAATATAAGCATGAGTATTAAATATCACTATGTATACCCAACTCACTCTTTTCCCAATGCACATCCTTCAGTAAAGAACCATTTACTTACAAGATTGAAATAAAAGATAAAAATATAGGTTTTTTGACACTTTGCATTTTAAATCAAAAAATCATAATCCATTTCACTCGTGATTTAAAAGAATCCTCAAGTTAAGAAAGGGGAAGTGGAAACAATTTAGAATTCATTTTTTCATAAAGGTGAAAAGAAGGTAAAATTTATTTTTCGTTCAAAAAATTATTCTTATAAACCTTTTTAGATATCACCGCACACTCACCTTTTAACAAGAAAACACGAAAACCAAATATAAGGAATATGATCCTACACAAAAGGGAAATGACACAAACCATAATAGTATCGGAAGAATATGGGAAAGACTTGGGATCTTAGAGGATAACCATAACATACTAATACCGGAGACCCCATTCCTGGTATCTTTCCACACACGATGAAATCAAAATTCCTAGCCACCTTATCTCAAGACTGACCAAGGGGCCCAATATCATATCAATAAAACCAAATATATCCACCTAATATGGGCCACTAGTCAATACATAAACTAACAATGTAGAAACAATTCATAGTAATCATCATATCTATGCCTGGTTTTCATTCTATGATCATAAAGGGGTGTTCCAAACAAGATTAAGAAACAAGCCATATATTCACCATCACACATAACACACACAAACTGGCACCACCCCATCCATCTAAATGAGTAGTCCTTTCCTTAAAACAATAATTATACAAGGGAGGTACCATAATGAGGAAACTCTCATCCCATGGATAACCAAAAAGGAAAGACATACTTGCCAAAGGGTTTTCCAAACAACCATTTAATAAAATTCTAATCAGTCCTCATGCCATTTTCATGCATCAAACCATTAATAAACAACTACACAAAATTTATTTTAAATACCAAACCAATTTATAAATCCAATTTGGAAACACCAGCCACTATTTCAATGTTAAAGGACCATTTAAAAACCCAATCCATGCCATTATAAATCATAAACTACTTAGAAAATCCAACATAGCTAATTAACTAACACATGGTGTGCATAAACCAATAGAAACACAACACACATTCAAAATCAATTTTAAAACTATATGCACTCACTTTGAATGCTAAAAACAATCTTGTAAACCCAATTAATGAAAACCAACCACCACATTAAATCCAGAATACAATTATAATATCCAATCAGGCATTTTATAAACACTTAGCATGCAAAACAAAATTAAACCACTTAAAAATCGCCAAACATGCCCTACACAATTTCCTCAAATCAAGTATTCTCATACATAAGTTCAACAAGCCACTTTTAACCCAAAATTAATTGGAAATCCATATGAGAAAATTCAATCAATATTTAAAACATCACAAATAAATTTTCTGGACCGAAATATGCTCCTAAAAATTATAATATATTTTTACCAAACACATGGCGTGCACTACTGTTTAAATCCATATCACACATTCAAAGAAATAAAGAAAAAAACTTCATTTCACATAGAGAAAATATTATAAAAATAATACATCAATAATTTTATAACTAAGGAAAGTGTGAAAAATAAGAAACCAATGAAGTCATACATTTAAAAGGCAATGTGAAAAGGGGTCCTACCTCGAAAGGGAACCAATCCAATGGAGAAACTTGACACACTTATATGCGACCACCTGAAATCATACAGTATCCTCCAACTCGCTATAAAAAAATTTCTAGGGCCCCAAATAACATAAATAATCTAAATTTTAATGTTGGAAACCATGTGGTGGGAAGAAAAATCTCACCTAAAATGGTGGAGACAACCTGAAATGGTATGACACACCTCATATTCGGTAGCGAACACTGATACCCAACCCAAGGGGTCCCGATAGATGAGTCGCACACACAGAGGTGGATATCCCATCATGCCGGTAGGGAAAGAGATCACTTGAAGATGGGGTGCCAGGAAGTGCTATGTTTTCCAGAAGGGGGCCATCCGGAGGTGCTGCGTGCGCTGGAAGAGGACGCACTAGTAAGAGAGGGTGGCGCTGCTGGTAGGGTGTGAAGCCAGAGGAGGGTGTGCTAGCAAGGAAGACTACTGGAGATGAGGTTTTTTAGACGAGGTGTGATACCAGGGAGAAGGAGGGCAGGATGTGGAGGTAGTTAGAGGAAGGGTGGCACTGGAGATGTCGGTTAGAGAGGGTAGGTGGAACCGAAGCAATGGGTTGCACAAGGGGTTCGTGCCGCATTAAGGAGAGGCAGGGGGCACACAACACAACAAGGGGGAGAAGGAAACCCTAAAAAATTATCTTAAACTATATATATATATAATACTAGTAATTTATAATATAATAATTATGATACACCATACTAATCTATAATAATAATAATAATATAATTCTAAAATTAATAATTACCATCTTTTAACATTAATTAATAATAATAATTAGTAACATAATAATCATAATAACATAATAATAATAATACATTAATAACTTTAATAATACTTAATAATATTATTATTATCATCTATAACAAAAATAATTATATTATTATTGAAGTTAAAATGATCCATTTTATTTACATTAATTTTTTTCTAATCATGTTTTATTTATTTATTTCATTTATTTGAACATTGGGAAATCGTGTGTTCCATGCACGACTTAAGAGACCATGAAAAACCAAGTAGTAGCTCCCTCCAACTCCAGAAACTATCGCATAGTCACCCGGGCTAACCGCACGGTCTTTGCTAACCATGTGGTGCCCGTGCACCAACCTACAACCCATCAAAACTCCCAAAAATAATAACAAAATAGATTAATAAATAATATCCTTAAAAATAATAATAATAATTGTATTCCCAATAATAATAACAATATTATTATTATTATTATTGAAATGATAATTTCAAATTTTATTTTACATTTTATTTTTTTATTTTAACATTCATTTAATTTCATATTGTTGTTCATTTTACTTTTAATTTATTTTAAACACCGATCTGGCCACACAGTGAACGAGGTGTAGCAGCACGGTCTCTAAATCATGCCTAGTCTCTGCATTAGGTTACACCAATCACAAAACACCCATTTTTAAATAAAAACACAAAAATATAGATAGGGACTCACTAGAACCCTATCCTAAGCCGAATTCAAGGAAATTTTAAAACCTAGGTGTGACAATTATCCCCACCATAATGCATTCCGCCCCCAAAAAGCCTTCCCAAGGCTTAATATGAAATAAAATTAACTACTCCTTTATGACTCATAGAGGTACCAAATGAATGAAAAATGAAGATATAAAAAAAACCACCATCTAGAATAGGATAACAAGATGTGCTCAGGAGATCAAAAGGGGATCCCTACTAGGATTAATCAGTCCCAAAAAGATTAAAGACCCCCAGTTGAGCAGTCCAAAAGACATTGAACATTCATGATGCCCTAACAAACCTTAAAACATGAATTCCTTAAACATCTTGAAATGGAGCTCATATCATCCACTAAAATAAACGAATAAATTTCAAACCCCATCCGAATGAAAACCTTTATAACCTTACTTCAATAAAACCATCAGAGCACTCCCATACCAACACTCACTCAAAGGAATAAAATAGAATTAGGTGGGTCCATATGAGACCATCCACAACCAAACCAATACCAGTAATGGAACTAAGATACTGACATGGGGATGCCCGTATGGACTCCCCATCATAAAAAAAGGGTAACACTGAATCCAATGAGACCCACGATGGATCTACCCACCATAACAACTAACGAAATTAAACAAAACCAAAAAAATACCAATAATAAGAAAAAAATGCCACAAGGGGGTATAGAGCGGCCCCAAATATCAAAGAATCAAAATCAAAACTGAAAACACACCATCAACTCCACACAACTAGGGTTCTCCTGACTATGCGCGTGCTTCACTACAAGATCTATATCTAGAGTTCTGATGGTCAAAGTATCTTTTTCCTCACAATTAGTATTTAGGAACACCCAAAAAGAACACATAAATAAAATGTTCACAAAACACACTTCCATTAAAATAGAAGTTCTAAAGGGTTCGATAATAACCATCCATACAACTGAAAAAAAATAAACACCACAAAACAACCCAAGGTACTACTATTGCATTGAAAGAAAACTACAAAAGTAAAACCCCAAAATTATCCCAAACATCACCATACTCTTGTGAATGGTCCGGGGTGACCATTAAAGAGTCAGTTCTAACTTCACGGTGCATCTTGGACACACCCCAACAGAACAGCTGCAAGTGACCCATGCACCCATGGGTGGGGTATATTCTTAGATAATTCTTGTACAATGGCCTATTATGACCCTAATTACCACACTGATGATAGATAATGGCATTGCTCTTTGGATAAGTTGATTAAAGGTCTAAATACATATTTATTCCCTTACCAGTACCAACATCATCAACCTACTTCTCATTATTCTTATTAACACCCTCTACACCACTTCCAAAATCTATAGGAGGATTCTCCAACCCAATTCCACTTTTAGACTCAGCTTTACAACAAAAGGATTATCTGACAACATCGAAGAAGGTGTTTAGGTTGAGATCTTCCAATTTTGAGTACAGTTCAAGTAAAATCCGAAACTCAAAATGTCTATCCTTCATGGGATTGTTTTCAACATAGCATGGGTCATATGGAACTAGATCCAGAAAGCATCGATAGAATTATAATAAAGATCCAACACCCTATATAATACCACACAAATCCTTTCCCTTTATCACCTTAATTCTCTTAGAAAAATACTATTGTATGAATAAGGACTTGAAGAGATACTAGGTAAGATCTTTCCAGGGATTGATTCAAGACATTGACTTCCTCCATTTATAGGTTAGACCATCAGGCATAAAGGTATAAAACATTTCCTTTAATGGCTCAAGAAACGTAAGGAAACTGAATTCACTCTCAATCCTATGCACCCAATACTCCACTTTGAGAGGACCCTATTGACTATAAAACATAGGAGGGTTCAACTTCCAAAATTTGAGAACTTAGCCTATGGGTTGGTCAACTGGAGTTCTCTCTAAAGATGCACCACCCGAAGTTTCTCCTTGGGCATCCATAGAATCGTTATGGGGATGGACACTATGAAACAAGAAAACTAAAAACCCTATCCTGACTAATCCAACAACCGAGATTCTTTATTTCAAATACCACAAAAAACATCACTCCCAAAATAAAAGGAACACTTTGTATTATTTCAAGCTATAAAAAATAACATTTTCCTTTAAAATAACATTTGAAAATGAAACAAGCTCAAGAGTTTCACACCAACCAATGGTATCCCATGGAGCCTCACCCATTCATATCCTTGTTCCATACTGGCAACCCATCCAATTTTTCATAAAAATCCATTCTTATGGTCACTCACAGAAACACCAATGGTCAAAACAAAATCGTTTCCATTTTACCCCAAAAATTCATTTAACAAAACAAAATTTTCTTGGATGATTTTTATGTTGAGTCCTAATAATCCATTTTCCACATTCCAAAAAAATCATAACCATTTAAAATTCAGATTTTCAGAATTCCAAAATAGGACATTTAAAAGAATCATACAAAATTAAATAACATTCAAACAATTCACAAGGGGAAACTAGTGTTGGTGGGTGATTCAAACACATGGTTTTAGACCATATACCAGTCATGACACCATAATTGAGAGAATTATAGGGTAATTTATCTAGCTCCACATAGCCTAACTATCCCAACGAGCTAACATAGACCTCTTTCCCAACTCCCTTTTTATTTCCCAAAACCAAACAATCCACAAGAACTAAAAGACACTAACTAACCCAGCCATCCCATGGTGACCCCAGGTCTAGAACTAGCAATGGTTCATGACATCTTTCTCATTCCTATACCTCAAGTCACAAAAATCCTATTCCTTATAAATTTTACATTACCAAGTAATAATGGTCTCTCTAATAAGTAGTTTCCTCTGAAGAGATTATATGCTATGACACCATTTTTTCAAGAACCAACTCAGGTTGACCCTGAACCAATCACCTAAGACAATCTACGTCAAGGCTCTAGAGAATTTCACAATCCTTTAGGGATACCGAAAATTTCCAAGGGCATAAATAGAGACAGAGGGAATGGTTTCACCAAATACAAATAATCAAGGAAACTTGTTAAATAAAAGTAAAATACATCTTCAAATTGATATTTGAAACATTACATCATTTAAGGGTACAATAAAATGAATAACAAACAAAATCAGAAAATCCAAACATAACCTAACACCGAAGACACCTTTATGTGACCTCAAGGTTCACTCTTAAATCTATACCAAACATCACCCTAGGTGATTGATCCCAATATGGAACTTTCAAGAGAAACTAATAACAAAAGGAAACTATAATAATTAGTGTTAAAACACATTAGGTGGGCTCTACTAACTCAATTACCAATGAACACCCTTTATGTAAAGAAACATTAATTTATAGGTTTAAAATACAATATACAAATATAATTTTTTCCACACATTGAATTTTAAAACTTAAAATCATAATCCATTGCCCTCATGATTTAATACAAGGATCAAGAGAAGAAAGGGGAAGAGGAACCATATAAGAATTCATTTTTCATAAAGGTGAAAATAAGAAAAAATTATTTTTCATTCAAAACATTATTCATAGAACCCTTTTTAGAAAACACCACACACTCACCATTTAACAAGAAAACACCAAAACCAAATACAAGAAATATGATCCTACACAAGAAAGAAATGTAACTAACCGTACTTGTATTGGAGGAACATAGGAAGACCTAGGAACTAATATGAGAACCTGAACATACTAATACATGATTCCCCATCCCCAATAGCATTCTACATCTGATGAAATCAAAACTCCCAAACACTAGGCCACTATAACTCAGAAAAAACTGACGGTCCCAATCCCATAGCAATAATCCCAAATTTATTAACCTACTATGGGACACTAGTTAGTACATCAACTACCAGTGTAGAAATTATTCTCAGTATCCCTCATTATTATTCTAGGTTCCCATGCTATGTTGGTAAAGGGGTGTGCCAAGCACGATTAAGAAAAATTCCATATATACACCATCCCACATAACACAAACAATCTGGCACCACCATGGACATCTCAAGAAGTAGTCCTTTCCTTAAAACAATAATTATATAATGGAGGTCCCATACAAAGGACTCTCTCACCCCATGGACATCCAATAAGGGAAGACTAACTTCGTTGATTTTTTTTCAGACAACCATTTAGTAAAATTCCAAACAGGAATCATGTCATTTTTGCGCATCAAACCATTTATAAACAACTACACATAATCCATTTTAAAAACCAATCCAGTTTATAAATCTTCTTTGGAAAGAAAAACCACCATTTAAATATGAAACAATCATTTACAAAACAAATCATTGACTTTAAAAATCAAAAACTACATATAAAAGGCAACTGGGAAACTTAACCAACACTTGGTGTGTAAACCCCAACAAAAAAATCACAACAAACTAAAAATTCATTTTAAAACAATAACCACTCACATTGAATGTCAAAAAACCCACCCAGAAACCCATTTAGGGAAAAAACCACCAATTTAAATCCAGAATACATTTATAATATTCAATTCTTCATTTGATAAACACATAGCATGCACAAAACAATTAAACAACTTGAAAAGTGCCGAACGGGCCTTACATAATTTCTTTAAATCAACTATTCTTGTATATAAGTGAAAAAAAGCCAATTTTAACCCTAAAGACTTTAGAAATACATTTGAGAAAAGTCATTCACAATTTTAAAAATAAAAAATACATTTTCAAGACCAAAATATACTTCTAAAATTTATAAACCATTTTTAAAAAACACATGACATTCACTATTCATCAAATCCACATCATACATTCAATGTAATTAAGAAAAAAACTTCATTTTAAATAGAGAAAAATATTATAACTATAAAACATCACTAATTTAATAACTATGGAACATTATAAAAATAATAATCTAATGAAATCATAAATTTAAAGGAAAATTGCAAAGGGGTCCAACCTCAAAGGGGAACCAAGACAACCGGGAAACTTAACAGACTAATCGATGACCACCTAAAATCACAAGGTAACATCCAATTCACTAGAAAATAAATGATATGGGCTCATAAACACATAAATACTCTAAACATCAATCTGTGAAACCAAGCAGTCGGAAGGAAACTCTCACCTATAATGGAGGTGACCACCAGAAATGTTCTGACATGCCTCACCTTCTGTGGTGAACACCGAAACCCACCAAAAGAGGTCTCGAGAGGTGAGTTTCATGCTCAGAGGAGGATATTAGGTTGCACCGGTAGGGCAGGATCTCGGTGGGATAGAATCCTTATAACAGCCCTACTCTTTATTATGAAGTTAAGCATGATTTATTACCTAAACTCACAATTAAGACAAATTTGAGGATCGAGAGGTCTAGCGTCTTGTGATATTAGGAAAATCTCATAACAACATAAAACATAAAATATAAAATATTTATTGAAAACATCAGTTACATGACCAATTAATTCCTTTATAATCAGCATGGAATTGGATAAATTAGGACATACATAAGAAATGGGTGAGCTATAAAGCCTAGTATGGGAGTAAACAAGGAATAACATGAAAAATACTGTACATGTCAGGTAACAGACATATAAATTAAGACCAATAGAAACAGTAATTTAAAGGCATGATATATCATGATTATCATAACATAGAAATGTCGCAAAGACGCACAACATGATATTAGCATGAGCTAAGGCTCATTACACATGGATTAACATGAGTAAACCCTAATTAAGCTTGAATTAGCATGACTAGACCCTAATTTTACTTGAATTATCCTTAGTAAAACCTCATTACACATGGAGTATCATGATACTGATAATTACATAATGCATTGGAGTGATTTCAGGGTGCACCCTTTATAAAAATTTCATTTCATGCATAAGTGTGCCAAATTGATCATATAACATTAAATCATTAAACATCATAATTTATTTCACAAAAAAGAATGTGGAATAAATACATAAAACTATATAATCAATAAGTGTATGTGAATAATGATGAATAACCTTGATAGAGAAATGGGCATGGTATTCATTACATGATTATTTTGGCATGAAAAATCATGGTGCAATTTCGACAGCATAACAACGTGACATAATAATTCATAAAAAAGG